>CM041551.1:10201574-11580741 GCA_023238725.1 Scortum barcoo
CACGGGCCACAGGGCAATGATTGTCAAGATGCCCACAAATGGGTTGATCCATATCGCAGATCCAGTGATGGACAGCTGAAACGAGGCCACACAAACACACAAGTCAGGAAGTTAGTTAGTCTTAGTTAGTTAGACAGACCAAATGCCATTCAATTCTTTTTTTATTATTATTATCATTAAATGAAACCATCCTCCTGCCTCATTTTTATTAACAACTCTGACATTGTTATTGCTCTACAAAGAATCTATAAAATGGATGCATTTACATTGTCATTATAAAAATGAAGCTCTACTGTCAAATGCAAACATCTAATGGCTTTGTTTTTGTCACATTTACAAGGCACAGGAGTGGAGTTTTCCCCATATTTTAGTTGTTGAAAAAAGTGGAGTGTGCCGTTTGCAAACTAACATTTTTTTATGACTCATCATCCAACAGCAGAAAGCAAGGAAAATTACCAGCATAACACAATTTGTGACACAATGGGGAGATCCAGTAATTCCAACTCACATCAGCTATATCAAAGGTCTTGTTCGTCCAGAGGACAATGGAGAGGATGGTGAAGGCAATCTTCAGGACAGCAAACTGGAAGGCACCAAGTTTGAGCAGAAAGAGAGTGCGCCTGGAGTTGGAAGAGAGGAAACAATTTTACAGTACCTGACGATGACAGAAAATGGTTTTAGTCTCTAAACACACTTTAAAAACTATTAAAAGTCTCTGTTGCTCCGAATTTCTCCTGGATTATAACCTCAGGATGTTTGGAACAATTCACTGTGACCTTGGGCACGTCTTTATTGGCTTCAGGCATGTCAACATTTGAGTGTTCTTACGTATGTAACAACAACATTAAAAGTCCCTCTAAAGCGCTTTATGCCTCTATGACTTCTGATTAAAAAACCACGTGTTTTCCCTGAGGGAGTCATCCCAAAGGGGATCAATAAAGTCGAGTCTGAGTCTGAGTGTTGCTCAAGTACGCACAGATGATCCTGAAGCTGGGTTGTTGAGGGCAGAAACCGGGCACTGCAAAGTCAAAGGCAAAAATGTTGTGCATGTCCTGGCTTGGCTGTCGACGTCATCATAATCAGCATCATCATCGCCACTATTGTGTGGACTGAAGAAGGTTTGGGTGCTTGCATTAGAAAGAAGCACATCTGTTTGTCGTTGCAGACTGTATCTGCTACAGATGGCAAATAACTTATAAAAAATCAAGCGCTTTTGCAAGAAAGTGAAACTGCAGCTAGTCTTTACTCATGGGGTTACTGTTGTATACAGTATGCTACAACACACCCTTCTCCTCCCTGAGAGAGTTGAATGGCCAGGAGTGTGTTCAACCTGGATTCAGAGAACAGGATCCAAAGCTGTGTGCTTTGTAAGGTGTCTGAGATTACGCAAACTTCAAACAGGCCACAAACTACATAAAAGACTCGGCTGAACCCTCAAACAACATGTGGTTGTGACCATTTTTAGAAGCTGCACAGGATCTGCGTTTCATTTAGCTTTGCAGGATTTTTCAGTCACTGCCTCAGTAAAGCTGGGATTGAGCAACATTAAGTGTTTAGTTTATTTGGTGTATTTCCCCAAAATGCAGCTATAGTATTTGACTTTTACATTATTCATTTCTAAACACACGTCTTTGACAAAAACAGAAAGTAGCTCCCAACGACACCTTTATGGCAAACGGCACAGGGATCCTCTAACTGGAACTTCCTTTTAAATCAGAGGCGAATCATTTATGAAGAACTTGGGACCACAACATTTTCTGCCTTTCAAACCGATGGGAGTGATCTTTGTTAACTACAGCTTTTAAAAAAAAAGACAGCTAGGGATACTTTTAAGAAGTACACAATTGAAATATGAGTTAAGAATATGAGTTAAGAAATATGAGTTTAATGAAGAAGATACCAGAGCCAAGGCTAGGCATTTAGCAACCTTTGCCTTTGCATTATCTTCGGCAGGAGAGACTGTTTTTCACAAGATAAATAACCTCCAAGAGTTTCAGTATCACCTGCACAAAGGTGTAAATATTGATGCAAAAACTCGAGGTTTATCTTTTTCTACTAATTAGCTGAATTAAAGATTTCTCTGCCCAAAGGTGATGAAATCCACATAGCATTTCTTTTTTTTCCTGGCTCCTCATATAATTTCTTGTTAAATGGTGACTAATCATTGTTACATTGCAGATTTTTTGCAGATTTTGTACAAGCAAGACATGGCCTGTTAATTCTCGGTAAGGAGAGACGTTTCCTGCCCTCCCAGCTTCCTTCACATTTAAAAAGACAGATACGAGAGTGCTATTTCTCTCTGCAAGGAGCAGAATGCGTGCAATTCAAGAACTTTAACAAACGACAACTCTCCACTTGCTGAGCACAGCAGAGAACCATTTAGGTCTCTTCTTTCATGCTGTTTAATTTTTAAGTAGCAAAAAAAAAAAAAGAAGAAAAAACCTTGTTACTGCATAAATATTTACACCACCGACTGTACAGGTGATACCAAAACTCTTGAGGCTTAATAATCTGATAAGAAATACTTCCCATGCCAAGCATAGTGGCATCAGGTTTCTAGATACACCTGCAGACAATGAATCTGCTGTTATCAAACTAAATACGTGCTTCTGGTCGGTGTTGTTCAGAAGGTTTTCGCACCCAGGATCTTCTTGGAAACGAGCAGTGTTGCATTTCAGCTCTGCGTGTTACTGTTTACCGTGTGATGGCGACATATGGCAGGCAGGGGCAGCAGCAGCAGCACGGCCCGGTGCTGATCTTCAGCTTGTGCTTCCCCGCTCGCTTCAGGAAGGCCTCGTCGCCACCTACCTCCTCCAGCATCAGGATGAGGAACTTGAACACCACCACAGCAAAGTAGCTGCGGAGAGGTAAGAGGAGTAGAGAAGCGCAATTGGAAATAAGGAACGAGAGCAAGGGATAGTGGATGATTGAGAGACGTATGGTGAAGGGGAGCACGCGGAGGAGAGTTTAGGGAGGCAGGATGGAAATGAAAACCGAAAACCTTCCACACACAGCTTGCACAAAACGAACGACTGTTTTCTACAAAGCGCCATATGACACTCAGGTTTCCTCCGCTGTAATTCTTCCTACCGTGGGGCTCTGTGGGTGACAAAAAACAACACACCGCACAGCGAGAGATGGAAGGTAAGTAAAAGAGAAGCAGCGACGGAGCGACCCACCAGGCAGAGGTCATATCGGTAAACATGGTGGCTCGTGGGATCCACATCCCCAGACATGACATGGTGGCGATCACCTGAGAAAGGGAGGAGAAAGAGGGGGCGTGAGGACGCGGCGAGGGTGAACCACATCAAAGCTGCGTGCGTGTCTTTCTGCGGATGATCCGCAGTGTTGTTATTCTCACCGGCGCCGCCCCATTCACCCAGATGATCACGCTCTTCTTGTTGGAAGGCACTTTCCTGTAGATGTAGACACACTCCTCTAAGAAGACCAGCATGGACACCGCTGCCATGAAGGTGAGCACGGAGTACAGGATGATGCCGAAGATATCCAACTCTGGAGGGAGAGGGAGGGAAATTACAACAAGTTAGTGGAGCGGCGACTCATAAGTTGTTCTCTAGAAAGTGAAACTTGATATGAGCTTTGATTTGTCCTTTAATGGAGGTAATTAGCTTATCCTTATGTTGGAGCTTTGATCATGGCATCGGAAAGCATGTTTTGGTCGGCTGACTAAATTGCTGCCAAAAAACAACAAATGGACTTCAAGCAAAGAGTGCTCGAGACAAATGTTCCTTCTATTCTAGCCTCGATAAAAGAACCAGAAGGCTTCTCATGATTCTAAAAGCAGCCATAACTATTCCATGAATTGTATAAATAGTGGCAGGCCGGGGTGTCACTTATGGTAATGGCTTTTACAGGCGTAAACACGGATATAATCAAATAGCTGGAACAGATGTTTCAGTGAGATGAAGATGGATGATGACAAATCTGCGTTAAAAAAAATAAAGGGAGGAAAGGTTAGGTAAATTGTTTCAGCATGTTACCCGTAATTGTGTGTATTCTGAGGATCTGACTCATGTATTTGCTGGAATCTGAAGTCATTAGCAGGAGCCAGTTGTCCATTTTATACTTAGACTACTTCAGCCCTTCGGTGCTCTGATACACATGTGCAGGACACATTCACCTTCAGGCAGTAAAGCGGAGAGTGAACGTTTTTTTCTTCTTTTACAGAGAAAACTGATCCAGATGAGTCTCTCAAAGCTTTACACAACTACAGTCTTACTAATACTGCATTTTTCAGGCTGATACAGATATCGATATTTGGAAACAGCCTGGCCAATATTCATTTTCTTTATATAAACATTAAGAAACTAATTGAACTAATTCCATATGCTTGTTGAAAGCGGATAAAACTGTGTACACCTGTTTAAGCGGTGATCAGGATGTTTAACATTTAAACAGGAAAAACGGGGAGCTCAGATGGAAAACAAACAGTGACACTGTTCCTAGATTACCTAAAGCATTTCAGTGCTGCTGTCCAAAATAATCTAACACAGTAAGATAATATCTGCATAATCTTAGTGATCAAGCATTTATCGTGATAATTTTCTACTACTATTCTACTACTATATATATATATATATATATATATATAGTAGTACTATTCTACTATATATATATATATATATATATATATATATATATATATATATATATATATATGTATGTGTGTGTGTGTGACATATATATATATATATATATATATATATATACATAAATCAGCAAATCTATCATAAGAGTTCAAATTTATCTTAATAAAGAAATTAAGACATACAGAATATTTGGTGACATTTAAGCTTAATTCTAAAGTTTTTTTTCTTTAAAGGAAACATAAATAAAGGTTTAAAGACTTGTGAATGCAATGAAATTAATGGTAAAGTGCAATAATAAAGAGATCATTTACAACTAAATGCCACCCATATTTCTTTCTTTTTTAAAACACAAACTACTGCTTTCACACAAATACATTCATAGTAAAGCCATTCAATACTTTGGGATCCTAAAAATATTGCTTAGCTCTATTTAAGTGGATTTTCCCCCGAGGAGCATTATCTGCAGTGAAAAGTAAAGTGAAACAGATAATCCAACATTAGTCAGGAGCCTAAACACGAATTTTTTAGAACCTCAACTCTCGAGTGAAGTGGATCAATGGATCATTTCCTCAAAAGTCCTGAGTTCTGTCTGTACAGGTAACATTCATTTGGCTGTTTCAATGGACACACACCTTGTCTAATGTTTGTGTATGTATGTATATATCGGAAAGTATGTTTTGGTCGGACACACACACATATATATGTCAGAGATGGTGAGCTGGCTGCTTTTGGAAAAGTGAAGGAAAACTCTTTCAATTCAGCTTTAACCTACAGCCTCCCAGCAGGTCCCAGACAAAGGGAGGAGGGGGGGTGTGAGGACCACCAAGCCCTAATTTACCACCAGTTTAGTCTCTCCACAGTTCAATCTGCTGGTTCATAAAAATCACACCTGACTGCAGGTGGACTCTACAAAGAGCCCCATCAGGAGGTGAGGAGGGGGGACAGGGCGATCTGGTGGTGGTCTACTCACTGAGGATGATGTCGATGGCGAGGGGCGGTTGTTCCCGGCAGCTGGGGTCCACGGTTCGGTTGGATTCATTATTCATGCTGGCTGCAGTCGGTCGAAGTCTCCGCTCCTTCCCAACACACACAAAAAAAACTAAACTACAACTCAGCCGGCGCTCGGTGCGTAAAAGTCCGGAGCCGCGCTGCCTCTCCTCCTGCAGAGATCCCAAAGAAAGAGCGTCCTCAAACTTTGCACCGAGGGATATCGGCCTCCCGGGCACCCCGAAACACTTGTTGCAATCACAGGACCCGCCTCCTTCCCTCTGTCACAGGACGGATGAGGAGGCTGCCAAAGCGCCGCATCCCGGTGAAGGACTGGAAAAAAACCCAAAAACGTGTCTTGCGGGCACACATGCTGACATATGTATTTTTAAAGACGCGTCTGGCACTTGTCTCATCCTCCTTGGCTTTTTTTCTATTATCGCTTTTTGCACCGTTTGATTCAGCTCAGAGGCGATGGAGACTTAGCAAAAGCAACAGTGCGGGATTTTGCGCAGTAAGATGGGGCAGAATTTGATCAGTCTGTCAGATTGGAAATGAAATCGCGTTATTTATGGTGTGCTAAATGTGTTTCGTTTCGTTAATCTGTGGTCTGTGGTGTCTCCTGTTTGGACACTGAAGCATCTTTAAGGGCTCATTTCTGCTTTTTCTCCTTTTTTTTCTGTCTTCAGAGAATATTTGATTTTTTTTCTCCTGAAGTTTCACGGCCTTTGTAAAAGCAGGTTTAGCTTTATCTGTTGTGTCACAGTGGAGATTACTGGTTGACTGTTTTTCTGTTTAGTTTTTCAGTTTACTGGGAAAAGTCCAGAAACATTTCTTCTGGGGCTGAGGAGGGGGTAGTTTACAGCCTAATGTATATGTTTGTGTGTGGTACGGGAGGGGGGCATTTATTAAGACTGGAGCCTGCAGGACAAGAGAGTGAGGCACTCACATCACATGCCCACCCGTTCCCATAGCAACATGTGCTGCAAATCTTTTTTTGCGCCCTTGGCTCCATTTGAATAATTTTCCACAACAGTGAAAACCCTGTGTAGAATAATAATAATAATAATAATAATAATAATAATAATAATAATAATAAAGCTAGTGTGATTTTGAATATCAGTGATGCCCAAAGTGCAGTTAAACTTCACCTCTGCCCAAGTTTACCTCATATTCAGGTTTTATCGTTTAACAGATCTGCCTGTCCGTTCAGGAAAACCTTGGCTTCCTGAGGTTAAAATACTTTCAAGGCATTCGTCTGTCATTTGTTCTGAGATTAAATCTGTGTATCCTTGAGCTGCGTGTTCAGACACATTGAAGGAATGAATTCAGAAGAGCTGTTAAAAAAAAAAAACCCCGAAGGGGAAACACATCCTCAGCAGACGTACACAACTTACTCACTCAGTGTGTTGACGTGTTTGTACAGCTATCCACTGTTCACCTTTATTAAAAATTGTACAGTGTGAGCCATCTCTGTCTCACCTTATATGACCATTGAATCATTTTGCTCAAGTCTGAGCGACATTACCTCCGCTTGGCACACCTTGGTTCTCAATCATTGGTGAGGACTTGTCCTGACCGGCCTGAGTTTGTGAAATTGGTAGAAAAGCTCCAAGAAACCAGTGTTTATTAAGAAAAAGACATCCACAGCTGTACACCTCCCCCCTTCAAGATAAATCCATATTTTCTTTCATCTTAGGTTTAAAGTCACAGTTAAGAGGAGACATGAATGTGAAGGTGATGCTATTTCGAGGGAGGGGAGGCACTCTCAGGAAGTGATTAAGAGAACAACTCAGCTCTCTGTGACAGAGGCTGCGTCGATTTCACTGTTCTCACTTCATCACATCACCCACTGACGTTATGACGCTCTGATCTCATGCCAACGCACACTGTTGATCAGGTCTACAGACACCGATGCTCTGTCCAATATCACCGTCTGATGGTTCCGCGTAATGGCTAAACCATCCAAAGGCCTTTAGTGAAACTGCGGCTGCTTCGGCCTTGCAGAGGTTAGACTTGTTTGTTTTTTAAAAAGTCATTGTTTACTCTCCCTCAGAAACTGACACTGAGGTCATTACCTTGGGAGCGTACAGCACTTGTGCATGGACGCCTTATACACACACACACATGCGCAAAACACTGCAAAGCACAATGCAGCGATTGCCCGAAACAGGACGCTTTATTCCATTGCAGCAAATGCAGCAGTATTTGAGCATGACTTTGAGTTTGTGTTACATAGTATAAGCCAAGTCGTGCTGTCATCATTGGGCCGGTGTGCTGTGAACAGATGTGATACACCGGGGGTCCTTTCTGTCCAAATACTATGCATCAGTTTAGATGTACAAACAGCTACGTCAGGCACTTTTGTAGAGATTTTAAGTGAAGCATGAGGCACTGGCGAGGATGAGCAGAGCAGTCAACAACAGGCTGAGCAGCGGAAGTCAAGGGCCTGGGTGTTAAGACAGGTCAAGGTTCACCCGAGGCCCAGAAACTCAGTCCACAGAGATCGCAGGCTGCCTTCAAATTCTGTGGATGTGAAGCAATTTGACAGTTAATTCTGAGCCAGCTTTTTTTTTTTTCTATCAACAAACCAGAGCAGTGTTTGCTGATCCAAATCACTGTCTGTCTCTGGCAGTGCGAGGCGAAACACGCCTGTGCATTTCCACAACTTGCATTACATTATGTCTCACTCCGGAAATTTTACACTTTGACGCAGATGCTGATACTGACTGATTCTCCTGTAACACACAATGGCTCTGCTGTATAGTCAGTTATTTTGGTACCAAAATGGTACCATGAGCCAAAAAAAAAAAAAAAAATCTGCTCAACACATCAGTCAATTTCTATATATATATATATTATAGAAAGAATTAATGTGGAAATACACTTATTTTACACACCAAACTCTATTCACTGACTTTGGGGAGGACTACTGTATCTGTGAAAACGTCTCCAAGCTACATTTGCAGCAGAGTATATGTTGAGCTGCATTGTGCGTTACGTAGTCATCATTTGAGTCAGAATTATTAAATAAGTGCAATACTAAATTGGGATAAGTTGGGATACTACTAAATATACACCTTAAATTAATCAAAAACTGTTGAGGGCAAAATTAGACTGTAGGTTTAAAAAAACATTTATTGTTATTTTCACGTTAATTGTGTGGAGGCATGTACTTCATTCACAAAATAAGAACAGTAAAATTAATCAGACAAGAAAAATTAATCAGACAAGAAAAATATATAGTCTTTTTGTAGTCTTTTTCATTATCAATATATATATATATACACACACACACACACACACACAATGTAAAATAGGACATATATATATATAACATAAAGACAACACACAACACATGTCAATGTAAAATAGCAATAATAAAGAAACCAAATGCAACAATAAGCAAGTTATCTGCACTGTTTATACAGGTGTAAAATGTTTTTGCCAGGCTAAAGAAAAAGGAAAAAAAATAGCTGAAATTAGACTGAAATTGAAATTCTGAAATTAAGATCCTTCCTCTGTTTTCACAGGAGTTTTTATGGCTTCATTTATAAAGTTGAGACAGACCAGAGTAAAGCTAATTTAAAACATGACGCACCTAGCAATAGTTGAAAACCCCAATGTCTGTTTTAATGCCATAATCCCCCATTATCATGTTAAAACACTTTTTTTTAAACCAAAGTTAGGCGCCATGCTTTCTGAGCATTAGTCAGACCTAATGTATGTACACAGACATGTAAAAATCTCATGGCTGAGCAGAAGCACTTCTCCCAAGACGACAATATTACAAAAGAACACTCAATTAAGCTTTACAAAATACACACGCACTTTAGTCTCAAGGCCAAACAGCCCAGAGAAAGAATATAGGCAATCTGTAAAACATGACAACAGGTCCAATGTTTCAGAGTCAGTGGCTGTGGCTGTATGTGACCAGTGGAGCGCGCCAGCCTCCTTATAGATGATACAGAATGTAGATTTTATATATATATATTTTTTGTCTTTTTCTTTGACTAAATGTTTGAAGTGTGAGGTTTGGGTCATAATCTCTGACAGTGATTTCATCTGCTAAACTCAGATCAAACCACAAACTTATCGACCATGAGCATAATCCATACAATATCCTCCAATCACCTGTTTGAAAAAAAAAAAAAAAAAAAGAAAAAAAAAAAAGAAAAAAAAAAAAAAAGAGTAATTCAAAATGCATCCGGGCTCAAAAAGGTCAAACGTGATTAGGAGGATGAAACGTAAACATAAAAGTCCAAAGAGTGGGCTGTTTTTAACACCCCACCGTTTTATCGAAATCCCTCGCCGTCCCATCTGTGGTACATTCAGCACGACTGTGACAACTATTACCGAGGAACACACCGCACAACACCACTAACTCACTCTACACGATAGAAACAGCTGTAAACTTGTACGTCACCAGGGTCTGGTGGGATCTGGAGGCTCGTCCAGCAACACTCAGGGATGTGATCACATACCTGTGAGCAATGACGGACATCAGGAATTTGCTGGGTCCCCCACCCCCAATGTGAATGGGAAAGTTGCATATAAATGACAAAATTCCTTGTAAAAAAGATGTTAACTCGTTCCTGAACAATTGTTATTTGGTTATACTGACAAAACAGTCCATTCTTAAACAGAGAGTCACGTGCTGAGATATGGACTAGTAATGAGATTTAATTCTCTGCAACATTAGAAAAATTGCTCCTTTACAGATTTTGTTAAGAGCCTCTAATTCACATCCCAGATGTTCAACACTGACACAAGACAAGAATTCACTGTTACGGTTTACATGAGCTGAGGCTCCTTTAACAGTTCAAGGTCACAACTGTGAGCAGAGTCCCAAGTACATAAAGAGGACACCAGGTGAGCAGAAGCTGTATTCGACACCTCTGTTTTACAGTAGGTCAGATGGATTCAATTCACTTTCATTTCAAATTAAATATCAATGAGTTATCACAGGAAAAGAAAACATATTCATTAGATAATATTTCATTCTAAAAGAAAGCTGCACCTGCAAATTAGACTGAAAGTGAATTGAGCCCTGAGCCACATGTTGATAAAGATAAAAGGAGCCATGTCGCCACCTGCTGGCCATGAGTGGTATTGCAAGGACATCATGGCCCACTTCAGGCAGGAGGGACAGATGAGACTTGTAGAAAATATTGCGCCACAACAACCGGTAAATAGAATTTGGTTAAGATGACATTGGCCAGTGAGGTTAAGATAAAGCTAGGATGTTGTAAACACTTCAGGTTCAGAGGTCAGAGCTTCTGACAGGTCAGCCCTTATTTGGCAATGAGCGTTGGTGTTATAGTAAAGGTTGAACTGAGCTGTAGAAAAATCAGGATGTAGACACTGCGGGCTAAGAATTACTACTCTGCATATGACATAATTAAAAGACTCTTAAAAAAAAAAAAAAAACAAAAAAAAAAAAAACAACAGGTAGTGACATTGCACTGCGTGACATATGTCTCCCAGGTCAATCCATTTAGAGGCAGCATGTTTAAACACCAGTTGGCCACAAAACACATAAAGCTGATTCATTTTAGCTTCTGTGGGTTTAAAAAAAGAGAAGACGACAAAAAACACTGCCACTTCAACTGTTACACACATTCACACACACACAACAATACACCATAACTCACATGATCATCCAACAACCGTTCTACCTGGGATGCTTTTTGGACATGATTAAAAAAACAAAGCAGCACGTTGTGTTTGATGGATAATCTACAAAGTGCAAATGTGCCATCTTGTGCTCTGATATCCAAAATGCCATCCAAAACCCAGCTACAGTCCACTAAACCGCGCAGCAGAGTCCTCTGTAAGATAGTCCGGGTTTTGTTGGGATTACATCCATCTCAAAAAGTTGCGCTCCAACATTATGCATTAAAAAAAAAACAAAAAAAATAGTAACATAGGTAAACCGATCCATCTCTGCACGATGTACTGCTTCTCTAAAAACACGAGAGAAAAATATATTGAAACAAAAACACGCTGCTCCAGCTTGTCCCCCCACACTATTCACTGCAGCTTTGTGCCTTTAAAGTGAGTCCTGGTGCACTCCAGGAAGCTTTTGGCACAAAAAAAAGTTCTCTCATTAAAACACCAAAAGCAGCTCATATTCCCTCCAGCATCTTTCAATTTTTTCGTCATCAATAAATGCTCCAGTTGTGAGGAAAAAAAGAGGAAAAAAATGAACAACTTAGGGAAATATGTATAATGCATGACTGTTAGCGAGTGTGTGTGTGTGTGCGTTGGTGTGAGAGCTTGTATCACATGTCCTGTGGGGGCGGGTGTGAGATCTGCTTATGACACTGCATGCCAAAATGCCAATGCCGTAGACACATCACTGTGCTGATTATGGGCAAAAGAAATGCATTTCCAAAGTTACCCTGAATGGGTCTGTGGGGATGGGGTTTGCGCTGGGAAACTGTTGCCATGGTGATGAACTAAACTGTTGCTTAAGGCATCGTATTAGATGACTGAGGAGTGTGTCCTGTGGCAAAGAGGAAAAAACAACTGTTGATTACCATCACAATTCACGTGACTATGCAACTCGACACACATGCACATACACACACACAGAAGTGATTTACTCATATTCACCTGGTTAGGACTCACTCTCCACAGAGATTGTAATGGTGTCACTTTCAGCTGTAAAGCCAAACAGAAGACGTGATAAGGTGACAGACACCAGACAGTGAGATGTTAATGCTAATTCAGCCTGTAAAATATATATCATCATCCCTGCTAGAGCTCACCTGATTTTAGGGTGTTATCAGCCAGATGGTCTCCGACGTTGTTGGCATGCTGGTTGTTGCTCAGCAGGCGATTCTGCGACTCGCTGAGTGGGCTCACAGGGACATCGGCAGCACTGGGATCATGCCAGAGACAAATATAAAAAAAAAAAAAACACACAACATGAACTGCATATTCAAAACATAAATCTTTTTCAGAGCAGTGTGTCAAATAATATAACTTTTATTACGCTACGATTTATCACCTTTTATCGGACTCTGGGTGCAGGGTCACTGTGGCCTGCTCTACATCAGTGCTGACTAGTCGTGTAGGGAACGTCAGACCGTCTCCCTGACTGTAATAAAAAAGGAGGACAGGAGAAACTCAAGATCAGGGACAGTCAGCCTGCAGTCAGGTTGGATTTCAGCTGAAACTACAACAAAGGTAACTGGATATTCAAAAACATTGAGATCCCATTTTCACCTCCTTCCTTAGAATGAAAACATTGTAAAAGTAAAAGATTAATTTTCCTTTTGGCACCATGTGCTTTTGTACTGTGCCGAAGTCGATACTTGGTTTGGATCCAGTATCGACAACAGCGATAGACAAGTCTCTCTGCCTTCTATGATCAGTCCTACGTGTGTCTCCTTTACCTGGTGAAGACGGGCAGCAGCCAGTACTTCTTCTGGTCTCCAAAGACCTGAGCGATGTTCTTCCGGAAACCCAGAGAGAAGCCGTTCTTATCCGAGCCCGTTCTGAAGACTGGCGCTCTGAACGCCTCTGCAGGGAGGGAGCGGCATGGAGAGGGGAGAGTGAACAAATGCAGGGACTGTTAAAACGGCCAACAGGTGACATTTCAGTTGATGAGAAAGAAAAGACAAGAATGGGGGAGCGTGTGCGTGAGAAGTGTCATTTCAAAATCTAAAAATTAAAACATTACAAATTTAAATCTAAAGCACAGTGGAAATTCTTTCGAAAAATAAATAAAATGATGTTAACAGGCTTAAAATCGGTGTTTATTACCTATAGTGGACCTGTTCTTCCCTACAAGCCACAGGTGGTAGCTGAAGAGGGACAGAATACTGATGCAGAACATGGCCGCCACAAAAAAAAGGAACAAGACATGGAATTTGGCGTGACTTTCTGGCAGCTCATTCTGGGGGAGAGATGGGAGAAGAGGAGAGCGAGAGAAGGAATCAGAGACAAACTCACATTGAGGATATTTATGGAAAGAGAGAAATAAGGCAGAGAAAGTTAAAAAAAAAAAAAGACAGAAGAAAGAGGGAGAGCAATAGAATAATGAGGAGAGCGTCACGTGAACCACGTCACTGCACGCACATCACGACAAAAACCATGGCAACGATGGTGAGGCAGTGCAACGCTAAAGGCTTTGGAGGATGGCTGGCTGGGTTACCTTTGGGCAGTTCTCTGCCGATTTCCTCCGGCAAAGCTTTAGTACAAACAGAAACGAGACTGGTTAGCGACACCAGGAGAGAACAGGTGGGAGGGGAAGCACTTAGAAATCAGCAGGCAAACACAAGTCAAGGCCAAGTTGGGTGAAAGGGGGGGGGGGGATACATGAAAGAAAGAGTGGGTGAATGCACAAAGTGTGCCCAGAGTGGGGAGAACAAAGGGATGAAAGAGGAAATCGAAGTGGAACAGCAAGGAAAAAGGGAAAAAAATTAATAAAAAGGAGGAGGTATTTGCAACTGCATGAGTGGTGTGACTGATGGTTCTGATAGTGGAGAGGGAGACAGAAAAGCGAGAGGTTGGAGAACAATGCCCCAGTGTGCAAGAACTGGGGATAACAGAGGAGGCTCCAAGGGGAAACAGGGTCAGGGGCTGAAGGGTTAGAGAGGACAGAGAAAACAAGAGAAGTGGCAGAGCTCAGCAACGGAGAGGTCAGCACCATGCACAGCCAGCTCAAGGGGATGCTCCGCCGGGCTTGGACATGCGACCTGAATCAGCATCCCATCCCATTCACATTCACCACATGCAGAGCGCGAGCGGCGTTGTTACTCACTGTCCAGAACTTTATGAAATACTGCAGCACGGTGGCTGCGATGAACAAGCAGTACACCAGCGAGTAGGCCAGAAAGAGGATGAAAAACTTGTAGTTGGAGAATCCCACACAGTTGTTCACCCTGGAGAGGCACAAAGGTCAGGTTTGACATCACTTCCTCGCAGGAGAAAACCTTATCAGCCTGAACTCTTTAAAAATAGGTGGAGGCCCTGTGTTTGCCTTCTGATTACAATGGGCTGATAGTTCGCTTTTGGTGCTATAAATCAGACCCTGTATTTGCTAAGTAAAAGTTCATGCTGCCAAATGTTACAAGCAACGAGATCCATGAGAATAATTAAGTCATAAACATGGAGGAGGTAATACAAACCCAATCCCATTATTTGTATGCTCGGCTTTTGCTGTGTGAGCAACCGCTTGCTATTGAATCTGTTTCCTTATGCTCGTTAATCTGCATGACGCAACTGAAAAAAGACTCCTAACAGTGTTTTGCCATCATAACATGCCCAAAAAACATTCCACATTGCCCTGTTGCAAATGTGCTCAGCATCAAGTCTTTAATCAGGTCTCACATACCAGGGACAATGATGGTCCATCTTCAGCACACACCTGCCACACACAGCGAGAGAACAGAAAGTGAACAGACATGTCACCAAAATACATCCACGAGGAAGCCTCAGTTGACATTCAATAAATAATGTGTTCTTACATGTCACACGCAGAGCAGTGGTGACACCGGTCTGGCTTGATGACTTGACAGCGGTCGCAGTAACGGATCGCTGCATCGTGTCAACACAACAGTATCTTGTTAATGGACGGGCCCGACACATCAGTGCAAAACCACTTAAACCAATATGCCAATCTCTCGCTCACGCATTCACACTCGGACACGCGTACCTCCGGCTCCTGTGCGGGTGTACAGAGGGAGACTGGTGGCAGCTCTCCAGAGGATCTCTTGCTGGGATTCGGGCCTCTCCTCCTTCTCATATCGCTCCTTCTCGGCCTTGGGCAGGCAGAACTGGAGTTTGGAGTGAAGCAGCAAACATGTTTAGTTTTTGAAAAAAATAATAAAATTGACTCATGTAAAAAAGGGAATTACAGAAACACGGACAGAGTGGGTTTGTCTTGGAGAATCGGCGTTGCTGTACCTCTTTGGAGGGGTTGGCAGGCTTGGTGAAGATGGTCTTCCAGTAAGACCACACAAACATGATGAAGGAGAGGTGAAAGAAGATCAGGTAGATAACTGGAGGAAAAGCAATAAGCAAAACATCAGGACCGATGGCACACAGTCTGCTATGCGCACTTTATTAATACTAAACATAAGAAAATGGCCATTAAGATGTTGATATAAAGAACTGCAGCTGTCACTTGGGATATGCGGTAACACTGTGGATCTATATATTAAATTAATGAGGGAGGGGAGCTCTTCTTCGAGCAGACCAACCTCAGCACTTTGAAAGAGTGCCAGACCCTTTTTAAGGCTAAGTGTACACAGCATATTTCACACAACAAATTGGCTCAGCTCTGTAAACTTCCATTCACCGCGTACTGAATAAACATGATTTTAATTAAGACTTTTAATTAAGACTTACTCTGCTCTCCTTTGCTTGCAATGGTGACTGCAAGACAGCAAACAGAGAAAACAAAAATAGATTAGATGAGGATGAAATCAGACAATCACCTAAAAAAGTGACATATTATATTTGTGAGTTATATTTATAACATTAAAGTCAAGACAGATCTGACAGTGGAGCTGAGGAGAGAGGAGTGAGCATTGTGTAATAGATCCTTAATCCATTCTGATTTGGAAAACGCTTCAAGAGATAAGAATAAAAGGGGGGAAAAAAGCCAAATTTCTGTTGCCTTGGTGCTTTTTTCCTTTTAGTTCACTAAACAATCTCAGCACAGGGTCCATTAAGAGGCTGTTGTGAAGCTTTCAGTCGTACCACACAGCCTTCCCCTGCAGATGGAGCTTGCTCAGTTGTTATTTTTACATTCATCTGAGCACTTTAAGGACTTCTCCTCCAGCTTGTGAGTGCAAAGTTTTTTTTTCCTGGCTCAAGAACACACTTTCAGTCTCGACTTTTGGGCCGACGTGGGAGAGAGACGGCCCTTAAAGTGCTCAGAAAAAATGGTAATATCTGAACATCCGCTGCTCAGACCAGAAACAGACAAACTCCATCTGCTGAGGAGACGTCACCATCAACTTTACTGTCACATAATGTTTTTAAATCACTAGATACTTTCACCTCACAGACACCTTGAAATCCTTTATAACAATGAAAAGGCAGATAATGACACATTTTAAGCAGTCACAAGAAAATGAAAGGTTGCAAACCACTAATTTAGTCCTCCGATCCCGGCCATCAAACCTCTCTCTGGGTTGCATTTATATATATATACAATTCTAATCAAAGTATTCCTACATAAGATTAGATCCTGAAACTAAACCTAACGTGGGAGTGTCTGTGATAGTGGTGTGAAAAAAAAAAAAAAAGAAAAAGTTTGAGATCTACTGACTGACACACACACACACACACAAAGCATACACTGCACAACATGCACAGTCCAAACAAGTCCAATTCATTTAGGTCGAGCCGTGATGTATCTCCTCTCGTTTTTAATGAAAAACCACTCAGAGCCAAAACAACAGTGAAGCCCTGCCAGGCCAATTACCGGCAGTCTAGTTAGAGGGAAGTATTTATGTGCTCGGCCAGCCAAATACCGTTTAGTTGGCGTTTTAATTATCCATCCAGACTCCATTCAGCTGGACACAAAACAACAGAGACCAGCCGGGCGGCCACATTAACAGCAACGGCGAAAGTCCCCAACCCCCTCCCCCCATTTTGTCCAAAAAAACAAAGTGTGCCCTAAAAACAGGCAGATAATTAGCAGTGTCCGTGTTTGTTGGACGAGGCTGGCCAGCACCATTGTGCAGATGCAGTCCGCTTACTTCCTGCTGGCCGGCGGCAGCGGTGCGTTTGTGTGGACGAGCTCGGGGACAACAAGCTTAAAAAGGGGCTTCAGACAGGCGGCAGGACGTCTACTTACATATACACAGCTCCACCACGTAGGCATAGTAGGACCAGCAGACGACCAGGGCGATAAAAATCACCGGTATCCACGCCAGACCCCGTTGACAGCATCTCAGTACGTGCGTGGGCGCCATCTTTCTCCCTCTGCTGGGGAAAGGGAGTGTCGGCGTGTGACGTCACCGGAGCGGGGCTGGACCTGTGTTTACCATCAACTGTAAACAAATCAACATTTGAACTGTAAATAAAAACATAATTTAACTGTAAATAAATGAATATTATAACTGTAAATAAATACATACTTTAACTATAACTAAATAGATTATTTAACTATAAATAAATAATTATTATTTATTATATGTATTAATAACTGTAAATAAATATATACTTTCATTATAAATAACTCAATACTTTAACTGTAAATGTATAGATACTTTAACAGTAAATTAATCAACACTAACTGTAAATAAATAAATAAATACTTCTAGTGTAAATAAATGAATACTTTAACTGTAAATCATATGGATCAATAAAAAAGTCATATGGATCAAAACTTTATGTTCAGCCAGTGGTTTTTATGTTTTTAATGAAAGACACTAATTGGCACAAATACTCTCTTTATAACAATAAGGATAATTTTAAAAAATGTAATAATGAGGCATTGTACATGTCTCACTAATGTTGGTGTGACTGACTGATTTTAAGACTAGATAAAACAGGACTTTACTCAGGTACTAAGGAAATTCTTGTGTTCAAAAATGCAACATAAGAAATAAAAAGAAGACACTATAAGCTAATAATTGTATGTAAGAAAAGTGTAAGTATATAAGAAGTAAATGCTGGAATATAATAGAATAACAATAACAGGTAAGATAAATGAGTAAAATAAGTTAACTAAGATATATATAAAAGATAGTAATACATATTATATTGAACATTATTGCTGGCTGCTGCCCAAAAGAAGAGGAACATTGTGAACACATTTTAGGGTGTAGTGTTCAACTTTGTTGTTTTATATTTTGAGGGTAATAACCCATAATCACTTTATTCTAATTTAATTTTAACCCGGAATTATATTTTATTTTATAATATTATATTTCATTTATATTATACTGTATATTCCACTGTATTTGTTATGTCTTAGATAAGTTTTTTTTTTACTTGTGTGATTTTTTTTATACATAATGTTTGGGTAATGTTGGAGGGAGCCTGAGAATGAATCATTTCATGGCTTTGCTGTGATTTTATGCATATGACTATAAAAGAGCAGTGCAGAGATATATAAAGACATATATAGTATGTATATATATATGTACATCTCTATATGCATACCATATACACACATATACACATTTTATATGTACTGTACATACAAAGTATATACAGTACTCAAACATTTGGGCACACCTTCTCCTTCAATGTGTTTTCTTTATTTTTTATTATTGTCCACCTTGTAGATTCATATAGAAGACACCAAAACTATTATATGACATATGTGGAATTATTTATTAAGCAAAATAGGTGTAAACAAAGCAAAATGTTAGATTCTTCAAGGCTTTGCACACTCTTGGGATTATCTCATGGAGTTTCATGAGGCGGTCACCTGGAATAGTTTTCCAACAGTGTTGAAAGAAATCCCATGTACTTTATAAGGAGCAGGCGTTGGGGAGATGGCCTAATACTGCTGTTTGATATAATATCAGACGCACCACAAGTACATAAATCAGATCTGTCCTGAGACATTCATCCTTTTGATAACTGCTAATGTAATATATTTCACCTCCACTCACTGAGCACCCCACAAGTCCACTTAGAAAACCTCTCTTACAGGCTGGAGTAGAAATACCCAATTAAATGATTAAAACAGTATTTTATTTTACTGTTTGTTTTTTAATAAATTACTATTGAAGTCATTTTTAGTTTTTTTATATTTCCATGCATGCGATGTCATTGTGCCTGTGCTTACACTTGAGAAAGTTTTTTTTTTTTTTTTGAAGGAATGAATAAAGTTTTGACAAAAAAAAAATGGTCTGGAGGAAAGCGTGAATACATGTTTGCCAAAAAAAGAGAAATCTTTTTTTCACAGCTTTTCTACAGTTACACCGAGCTCCTGTCATACTTCTCTAACCTGAATACTTGTCAGGAAACAGCAGCTGATCTCAGGTCAGTGTGAACTCTGGACCGGACACAACTACGTCAAACTCCTTCAGCTGCAGGAAGAAAACTACAAAACCAAAGACGGAGCCTGTCCCGGTCGGTGAGCAAAGTTTATCTCCAGTCTTGACTTTTGCTAACAGTTACAGTCGTTCGCGGAGGTTTTCAAAGCGGAAGTATGATCAGCCTTCATGACTTTGTGTGCAGATGGACGTGCAGAGGTATTTGTCCCGTATCGGGTTCGCGGGCCCCGCTGAGGCCGGCCTGGACGCGCTGCGGTCGCTTCACACCCGCCACCTGCTGTCGGTGCCGTTTGAAAACCTCACGGTGCACAGCGGCGGACGAGTCCAGCTCCACCCTCCTCTCCTGTACGACAAGATCGTGAACCGGCGCCGAGGTGGTTTCTGCTACGAGAACAACGGGCTGTTCTCCTGGCTGCTGCAGGAACTGGGCTTCCAGGTGACCCTGCTCTCCGGCCAGGTGAAGAGCCAGAAGACGGGTTTCTACGGGCCACCTTTTGACCATCTGATCCTCATGGTGAGCCTTGATGGACAACGTTGGCTCTGCGATGTCGGGTTTGGCGTCCCGGGCTTCAGTGCCCCCCTTTCGTTGGATACCAGTGGCCCCCAGGAGCAGGGCCACAGAGTGTACCGCATCAGGCCGGACAAGGAGATGTTCTTCCTGGAGTGGCAGCGGGAGGAGAACAGCGGCGCTGACGGAGACTGGGCCGAGATCTACAAATTCACCCTTGAGCCTCGGCGTTGGGAGGACTTCCTCGAGATGTGCCAGTACCACCAGAGCTCTCCCTGCTCCATCTTCTTCTGCAAGTCCCTCTGCACGGTCTTGAAGCCGGGCGGGAGGCTCACCTACATCGGCCGCAGACTGATCCGCGTCGTGTTTCCGACAGAGGCGACGGAGCTTGAAACCACAACCAGAGAACTCAAAGATGAGGAGATCCCGGGTGTTCTAGCAGAGGAATTTGGGGTTGTACTAAACTCTCCACTCATACCAAAGGATGAGGCAATCACACCGCCGCCAGTCATGTATTGATCATGCTTCCACATTGGATCTTAGATGATGTAAAAATGAACCGATCTTCTCACTGAGATGAAAAATTATTTGATTCATACAAGATTTGAAACTCTATGATTTGAATAAAACATTTTAAATATTTTATCATTTTTGTATCGCACTTCCACACCCAAACCTCTTTGCTCGCCTCGAGAACACATGCGACAAAAAAAGATAAATTTGTCAGTTTGATTTAATAAATTATACATACACTTTTAAGATGTACAATGGTCATTGCATTAATCCATATCCGTCTTTTTCTTTTTTTTTTTTTTTAAGACAAAGTCTGCGTTCAAAGTATTTACACATGTACAATTATCAGGCAGCACTTTACAAAGCAAGGCGTGAACAACAAAACATGATGTTGAGCTCCAAATCAAACCTCCGACCCCCTCCAGCCCTCTTCCTGCCCTTCTCCTGTTTGTTTGGGGGGGGGGGTTAAATCAGCTGTCCCGTGGTTATAATACAGTTCCCCGTCTCCCACCTTTTGACGGGTGCATCCGATGCATCCACCGAGAGATTCAAAAGGATTACGCTCCAGGGGGTTGAAAATCAAAAATGGTGGGTGGGGGTAAGGTGGGGACAGAATGTACGCAGGGTAACAGGTGCAAAAATGTGGCAACGCGTGACACAAAAATCTACTCTGCGACGGGGCTGGGGGGCGGGACTGAGCTTGCTCTTCCTGCTTTCCGTTCGTAGTTGACAAGCCTCTGTCCAACCAGGTACCTGTAGAGAGAGATTATCAGAATATTTATACTGTGATCCTTATTTTAACATTTTTGTCACTAAAATGACATCTTTTCTACCTTAAAGACTACTCATGTCCCCTTTCACTCACAGCCGTAAAAGTTTGCACAAGATGTTTTTCTTTCCCAATATTTAAACTGGAAACTGGATTTAAAATGACCACCCTAAACTCTCATCACGGACGAAAACACAGTCACTGCAGAGGCAGAAAGCTCCTTACTTGTCGTTCTTGATGTGTTCATAAAGGCGTTTAAACTGTCGGATCTGGAAGGACAGGATGCCGATGAGCGACACCACCATCAAGAGGAAGGGGTAGATCCTCCTCTGCATCAGAATCTCCATCTCGGGGGTGACTCCTGCAAACGTGACGTCACTACAGTTATAGACTGTTCTCAGCGAGCGTCTCATTAGTCATTAGCTGACACCGTAGTCACAGCAACTGAGATGAGAAGGAACTTTGTATCTCGGAGGAACCTCTAATTTGGTGTTTCTTCACAACTCATAGCACATCCACTGGATTAATCTGATGGAAGCTACATGTGACTCAAGTGGATATAAGCGGACCAGAGGTCAGAGCTTCACTCCTCTCTTTCTGTGAGACTGCAAGCTTTACTGGCAGACAAATATCAGTAAGTACTCTCAGCGCTGTGTTCCAATTTTGGCCTGAAAAATCTTGAGTAGGTGAAATTAAATTATAAATCAATGTACTGGGATACTTGCCTACAGCAGGCACCACCCCAGCAGCGATCACGTACGGCACACACAAGGACAGCAGCAGGACTGAGATGACCGGAGCTGCCAGCTTACGGATGATGAACTGCAGATCAATGTTGCGAATGCCATTTGCGTAAACCTAAGGAGAACGTTGACAGTTATTATAATGTGCAGATATTACAGTGTAATTTAGAAATTGACTTTTCACTCCTACTCCGCCTAAAGGGTGGGTTAAAAAAAGTCAGACTAGGCTCTCTAACTGCCCTCCTGATCTTTCATAAACTTCAAAATAAATTACAGTGTAAAACCATTTCACAGCAATATTGTATTCATGTTTTAATTTCTTATCCAATCATGAAACTAAAAACTACTTATTTACAGTAGTGGATACTTGTTTGTCAAAAGGAGAAATACAGTAGCGTATCATATCCATCTAAAACCCACCTGCTCAATAACAGTCTTCAGCCACCACTGAGGGCCCATGAGCGTGATGGCAGCGATGATTTTGGCATGGAGCACCCCCAGAGCCCAATCCTGCAGATAACAGAGAGATGGATGGATGAACACGTTCAAGAGAACTGTGAATTATGTGTCAAATTTAAAGGACACAAATGGGAAAACAGCGAAGAGGGGAACTTTCATAATACTTCTTACATCGTACTTTCATAATAATGAACCACTGAAAAGGAATTGTCTAATGTGGACAAGGGAGTGAGAGAGATGGGACAAGACACAACACAGACCCACAATCATACCTGCCAAGGGTAGAAGAGGGGTGTTTGGTCCAGGGGTACCCTGAGTGGAGCCACAATGACCAGTTCAAACAGCAGGCCCAGCAGCAGCGGGATGACTCCAGCGACCAGCAGAGCTACGACCAGGGTCTTCAGAATCTGCACCAACAAAATAAAAGTAACAGAATTTTAGTTTAGGTGTTAGTCCTATTTGATGGTTAATGACTTGAGTAGAGGCAGTTTGGGATACTACTACTAGGGAGATACTGGCAAATTTTGGGTAAGGGGCAATGAGCTTTTAATAATCAACCAACAATTTAACAAAAACATTGTGTTCATGTCCAGTGCCAGACAATGGTTGAGAATAGAAAGCCTAATTACCACGGCACTCTACTGCCCAGTTCTGGCGTTTGTCGACAAATTGAGGCTGCTCACAGATACCTACCATGAGCGTCCACTCCTGGACTTTGTGCATGATGACGGTGCGTCCCTGGGGCATCCAGGCCAGCAGCACGGTGACTCCGCGGATAGACAGCCAGCAGACGTACAGGCCGCAGGCTGCTGTGTACAGCTCGTGGATTTTGGAGGTTCCTGTCCAGAAGGACATCAGCCAGCGCCCGGTGAACACTGAAACACACATGTGACAAAACAAAAATCATCACTCCTCAACTATTTCAAACTTTACAGCCTGGTTTGTTCTGGTTGACAAAGAGGTGAATTACTTTTTGAGTTGGAACTTTATCAAGAACCCCTTATGCAGCAGAGACACGCATATATATATATAGATTCACCCTTTAATTATGGTTTGGGTGTGGGAGGGTAGAAAACTACTGGTTGTGCTTTGTGCAACCACATCTCACCTGGTAGGGTTAGGCACACCAGACTGGCCACCAGCAGAGTGATGCACATGAATGCTATGAGCAAGACAATCTGGAGAGAAGAGGACACACGTTTTAAAATAAAAGTGAAAGATAAGAAGCAAGCTTGGACATGTTTGATTCTCCATTCTCTGCAACACTGTAAAAATGTTTCTGTACAGTAATTCAAAACTATAATTGGAATATATAGGACAGTTATAACTGTACACATGCTGATCAAGATCAAAGAGGAGGAGTGTAATAACTGGGAGTTGAGTTGAACAGTAAATGGTACCTACGGGGATGGTGTTTCTAATTTTGTGTGGGAAACCACAAATTGTTGGCAGATCTAGTATGTCTTAAAATCAGAGACTTTAAATAAGTTTTGTTTCTATTTTAAACCCAGTTATGGATTTTATAACATATTTAGACCAAAAATAACTTAGTCTTGTGCATTATCACTTAAGACTATGTTACCTTTTTGTTACAGAATTTTCATTTGCATGAAAAGATCATGGTGCCAGTTACAGCTTTATCCACTGTCTTGAATACATTTTGTGGCTGTGGTTTTGCAGCCTACAGTAGCCATGCTAATAGTGATTTCATAAAACACCTGAAAGCTTGTTATATCCTTGAGTAACTGTGATCAGAAAGCCTATAACTGGACAAAAAAAATGAAAGAAAAATAAAAGAAAGCAATATATAACTTTCCAGAGACCCCTCTAGAAACTGCAGTGGTAACTGTTAGGACTTTCTCACCCTGAATGGGAAGCGGAGGGGTCTGTGGTAAGGCTGGAACCCCACTGGTCCCCCTTGCTGCAGGATGGCCTGATGGGCTGCATGCAGCCCCTCGCCAACATGTGGGGCAGGATTGTTGTTGTTGTTGTGGTGGTGACCAGGAGGAGGGTTGTTATTGTTGTTGTTCACGGGCTGGTTGGCATCATTGTCCTCCTGTTCCCCGAGGAGGTAGGAGTGGAGGTCTCTGTGGGGGCAAAGGTATGTCTGGTTATTAACAGACAATCTGAGGAAAATCAAGGGGCTTAGTAAGAAAATGTGTGAGGTGAAGTCATGAAAACAGACTAAAAGAAATAATAATATGTCAGGTTTATTCAAACTCATTGACTTACAGTAGATATCCAGCACTGACTGTCCACGCCCTGACCAGGCCTTTGAGCCACTGGCGAGTGTGTCCCTGCTCCAATAGAGCCGGCAGCACAACTTGAAGTAATAATAGCTCCAAGGACAGCTCGCTGACAGGGGCATCGCTGAGGGGAAAGAGGTGGACAGAGTCAAAAAAGTCATTTTAATAGTGTGTGCTCCAGGAGATGAACCTCATGAGTACACTGTGCTTTTCATTTTTAAGATTTCTGTATAGTCACTGCAATCCTTTACTGGTCTGAAAAAATATATGGTTGACAACATGGTAAATACTTCCTTTTTTGCTCCAGATGCTATTGTTGAATTGTGATGACATGTTTAGCCTGAAGAGGTAGTGTTTCAGACCATTTAAGAAAACAAAGCAGCACATTCACACTTCACTGCTTAGTGACCTCTAACTTTGCTATGTCTGCTGGTTACCTGTAGAGCATGACATTGTACGGGAGGAATGTGGGGAGCAGTAGTTTGATCAGCCTGATGGGCAGCCACAGCATGAGCAACACGATAGAGCCGAACACCACCACGGACAGGATGAACCGCCGCAGGTGTCTGTATATGGGCAGATGAATCATCTCCTGCACCGGGTTAAAATCTGGGTCATTGAGGTTTCTCAGAAACCACAGCACTCCCGGCCTCAGCACCTAATGGACAATCAGCAACGGTTAGCGAAATATTTTTAAAATCAGGACAGCAACTTCATGAAAACGTCAGTGTTTGACACCAGGGTCTCACCTCTCTCAGCAGAAGGATGAAAGAAGCAAAGTAGAAGACATAGACCATTCCCACGAGCCAGTGCAGGAACATGGTAGTACCAGGAGCCGATTTAAAACTCAACTCTCTGTCTTTCAGAGAGGCATCAAACATCTCCTGCAGGATGGGAAAAGTAAAATGTTCAATAAGGATGCCGTTTTGACTCATTCAAATTCATTGTTGGTCCTCATGTGATGAATGCACAGTCAGCTAGATGATGAAATGTGCTATGAACAACATTTGGACATGCCATATGCTTAACAGATTAAAATTAGACAAAGCTCAATAATTTGGAGGACACGCAGGATGAAAATTCCCCCGCTGCTGCTTCAAGTTAAGTCCCATTTTGCATGTTGGCTCTGTTCCTTTGTGTAATTGCTGCCATTTCTATTATTTTTCCTATAAAATGGGATAGATATTTTAGATGTTCTATATTTCACATATTTTTTATAGCTTCCAAAAACAGCATTCTAGCAGACACCAAAGTAGATTCATCCTCAGAAGCTCAATTTAATTTGTGGGACATGCTGAAATGATAGACAGTCCATTTGCAGGCCAATTAGACTCTTTTCACAGGTGCACAGCTGCGGCGCAGGACAGACATGTTTCCCTTCTGCTGTGTTAAGCTGCTCCACCTGTTCTGAGGCAGGCCGACTGGCTCGGGACAGGCTTGGGAAAACAAAGCCACTTGCTTACAATGACTGGCATTAGGTGGGAAAGCTTAGGTGGTCACTGAAGGTGGAGAGGCTTCTTGGCTTCTTGTTACTTTGTGTCAAACAGTAAAAACTCACTGAAGCAGAGACTTGCAGGCGACGATAGTGATAGCCACAACAGAGGCATATGCCGCGGTTCTCTCTGATCGTCCAAGCCGGTTTGTTTTCTGTTTTTCTGTGTTAATAAATGTATGAGCTGTGTGATCAACAGCATCTGCTTCTGTCTCTGTGCTGCATAGCCCTGCTAAAAGCCACTTGTGACAGAACACCACTCTCATTTTGCGTTCAAACAACATAAGCATCCGCTGAAATGTCACAAGGAAGAGAGGCAAATACATTAGCAAATTAAGTTAGCTGTCACTGACACTGGAAGAACCCTTTGAGGCTGGTAGAAAACATGGGTACTATGTCAGAAAAGTATTTGTCACTATAAAATATGGTACTCATCAGCACTATATCAGCCAAGGATAAGAAATAAAACTAACCTTCCTATTATCATATACTAACTATATATTATACTATAATACTACTATATATACTAACTGAAGTGTGGCTGCAAAACTTAACATTACATCAGTTTATTTGTGACAGAACAAGGAGACCAATGAGTCTTACTAAAGAGCAGATGTCAAGCCACCAGCCACAGATGAGTGGAAAAACACCAATCTCCACAACAACCAGCAGAGACACCTGTAAAGGAAGCAGAGCTGTGTCTCAGTAACACTTAACACCATATGTAGAAAATAAATTACAAACTAAAAGTCTCTATAAAAAGGCGTTTAAATACAGTAATGTGATTTGTTTTTTACAGTCATGAAAGGCCTGTCCTTGTGGGCCCTGTTACTGCAGGGTGCTTTCAAAACGGACAAGGTCATTTCAAGCCTGATTATTTACTGCCCTTATTTTTGTGTTGTCTTGTGTTACAGTATTGCTATCCTTCAGCATCTGTGTATAGATTTGGTGTTATATTCTGCTATAAAATCTTAGTAAGTGAATAATTCTCTCTATATTTCCACCAAGGACGGCTCCTATATGAGTTTCGCGAAGCAGAAATACACTCCCATGCGTTACCTTAACAACAATGTAGCAGACTCCCAGGAGACGGCGAGAGCGCTGGAACCTGACCAGAGCAGCCAGTCCCTGAGACAGCCATTAAGGATCAACGCTGCTTACACATTTACACCCCGCACAGACCTGACAGAATAAATGTCACATGCGCTGTCTGTCTTAATAATATTGTGAGACTCCAGCCAATGCCTTAGGCTTTATATTTCAGCAGACTGAGGGGGAGTGATGGTGTTAAACGGAAGGATACATGACAGAGGATGAGTGTCATCGCCAGAAGTATGTAGCCCACAATGGTTGTGATTAAGCCCTCAAAGTGGGAGGCTTGGACCTGAAGAGAAGTACAAAGTTGTAATCAAGTCATTAATTATAGTTCAAGAGACACATAATGGCGTAATAATAATAGTAAGAGTTGATGAGAGGTTTCTTACATAGTCCTGGAAGCCAAGACCCACGACGGAGAAATGCCCGATGTGGTAGGGACAAAATGCTGAACGAGACAAAAAAACATTTTTCCAAACCAAATAAAGAGAAAGGCATTTAACCCATACCATTAATATAATTACATAACAGATAAGAGTCCATAAGTCCATAAGACTCTTTAATTTAAAACAACACAACTATTTGTCATCGCTATCTGTCACCTTTGTCCCTTTAATCACTAAGCTCATTTCATATGCATTTCATTATCTAGTGCAATACCAATCTGTATATATGGAGGATGTATATAGTGTATTCATGGTTATAATGTAATTGTCATTTTTACCTTCTATATTTTTACATCTGTTTTCTATATTTGTCTTACTGAGCTGATGTAACAAGTGAATTTCGCTGATGTGGGATTAATAAAGTTCAGTTTATCTTATAAATGTCTCAGGATCGGGATTATACATCTATATAGTATTTCAGTTTTATGCTTTGTTGATTGTTGATCTTTTAATCATCAAATAACTTAAATCAGTCAAATTATGTTAATGCTTATGATACACCTTTGTTTTACTCACCAAAGACCAGGATGAAGAGTGTGTTGAGAGACACTACCCAAAAAACATGCTCCTGCAAGACAAAGACACAAGTCATCAACTCTTTGGATTTTCATGAACAGAGTCATCATAAAAAAAACCTAACCTAACAATTACAGATATAAACACTTACCAAAAATACTAGTGAACCATCCAGGCCAAGCATCTGGAATGAGAAACAGAAAGATTTTAAGTGTTTCTTGTGCGTAGATGTATAAACACAAACAGAAAGGTATCTGTGGTGGTTGGAGATGAGTAATGCAGTTACCCTTTCCCAGGTGAGCTCCTCCGCCGCTCTGTCCCACTCCAAAGCATTCCAATTCATGTCATCTATGGAGAAAGATATTGTCTTTAAACAAAATCACAACTTCTATATTCACAACAGTAATTAAAAAGTAGTTTTATAAACAGCACAAGGAAAATCCCTTCTAATTCCATATTATTAGCAAAATAAATGCCATATGTATCTTCCTGCCTGTCAGATATGGCCACAGTGTTACAGGGAGGCAGGCCAACACTGTCATTGTGTTCGTTGCATGAAATGTTTTTTGATTTGGCTTTTAGCAACAACACAGAAAAAGAATACTTAGAAGGTGGTTATTGTTGCATTATTAATGCTGTTGTGGGAAAATCTGTTAGCCCCCGAGTGCAGAACGACCTATTGTGAAGGTTTTCCACTGCATTCGTTTTGCTGTGGTGTCACCCCGCAGCTAGAATAATGTATAATACAATCACAATTCATTATCAGCCCTGTTTGCCTCGCCTGCCGCAAAATCAGCCCATTAAGCATGGTAAAACAAAACAAATTAGTGTGATATGAGTGCTACGGGTAGCATTTTGACACGTTGCTTTATCACTCTCAAATTAATTGGGACGCCTTGGCAAACTGACAAATTAGGCCATTGTGGAAACTGTTTGTATGCTCTAATGCCAGTGGTACTCTTTGTTTCTCAGACTGCATTTCCATAAACGCTGTTGTTTGCTGCTGCCTTTCCTGGAGGCAAAATTGTTTGCAAATAGTATAGATCTCCATAAAAATTGAGTAAGCAGAATGCGAAGTGAAATGTTCTTGAAGACATTCACTGTGCTTGTTAATGCTAATACATGTCTTAAAATCAGTGATTTTTAAATACTGATGAAAACTGGTTCATTTACATGTATAATGAGGTCAGATGTATAATGGTTCTTCATCACATTCAAACCTTGTGCTCCATTGTTGGGGTCTGCATCTTCAGCAGCTGCTCCCTCCTCTTCTTCCAGTTCTGGGTCATCGCCCTGGTCTGGGGGGACGTCAGGGGGCTCGGGCTCTGCTTCATTCTGGGCTGGTGGGTCAGCAGGGGCTGGCTGGGCTGCAGGGGGCTCGTCAGCTGCTCCCTGGCCTGCAGCTTGTGCCTGGGGGTGAGAGGAAAGAATGCATAGCTTAATATAGGAAGATGACAGCAAAGGCGATTTTGTGTGTATACATGTGAAAAAAGTTGAATGTACAAGTATGTATATCGGAGTAGGTTAAAGATAAATTACACGTAAGACCCACAAACCACATGTGCAAATTCTTAGATGGGAAATTATCTGATCTCATTGGCAATCCTCGGCTAAGTGACGTACCTCATTGGCTTGCCCAGCTGCATTTGGCGGGGGCGGCTGGTGCTGCTCCAACCACTGGGGAGCGCCTCCATGGACTATCTGTTCTCTGAGCCACACCAGGCTGATAAACGCACAGAGCGTGCAGGTGACCACAAAGCAGCCCTGTAGACAGTCTGCAAGCAGGTTCTCTCTGCGGAAAACAAACATTAACATTAAAAGTAAGCCATGGTGACATGAAGAGAAAAGCAAGTAAAACAGATTAACTTTCAATAAGATTACTAGAATTTTCCATGCTAGCGTTTGTTGCACTGTTAAATACTATCATCGTTACTCACGTAGAGAGCATGTCCAACGGCAGTGTCAAAAGTGAGCTCACAGAGCCGGTAAACAGACACTTATAGATGCGACCTGAGACAGAAAAAAACAGATCTTTAGTGTCATTTTCACTTATGAAAATAGCAGTAGTAGTAGTAGTAGTAGTGGTTTAAAAATACTGCATTGGTACATAATGTGTGAGAATTAAAGAGATCTAACCACAAAGTACTGAGGGGGACTTACATATCTTGAAACACACACAGTATTGCTTGTTATGTAGCGGCACTAAAGCGGTTATTCCCTTGATCGTGTTAAGCCATAAGCATGAGCTAATGAGTAAAGCTTATGTCTTGGTCACTCCATAAATAACTGTATTATGTTCTCAAGAAAGAGGGAATGTGTATCAAAGTACCGTGTGTGCACTAAAGTGAAACACTTCCTTTCTCTTAGTTACACATAAGAGAACAATTGTTACTTTCAAATCTATCAAACAAAGTGATCAGCTAAATTCTGATAAAACCTATTATTCCCTTGTTGCTTTGATGAATCAATTCATGAGGAAAAATACAAGCAGATGATATGTTTAAGATGATAAAACTATGAAACAACTCCTAAAAGTTGTACGAAAAGAATAATACAGTATTAGGGAGGAGATCACTCTGGCCTTGAGTAGACATTCAGTTTATCAGTGCATTTCAGGATGTGTGTGTGCTGCTTACATGCAGTGAGAGGAACGACCCCGAGCCATGCGAAAGCCACCAGTGTGTAATGGAACCAGTAGCGGATGGCTGTGCCCACACTGGTCAGCAGGCCGGCACATATGTCCTGGATGGGCAGACGTGAGGGCATGTCTGGAGAGTAGACTGTAGAGGAAAGAGTGAACCAGAGTCATTTAAATAATTTTTGTGCTTCACAATTTTCTAGATATAATTCAAAACTGTGTATCAACAAAACAAATAACTTTCAATAAATTAATAGTCACAAGGACACAAAAAAGAACCATATGGGCCCATCTGTCCAGCTTGTTTAGGCTGTAAAATATTAAAATGGATGATCCATCAATGTCACAAGTACTCACTTGGTGTGAAAGCAAATCTGTGCTTGCATAATTCACAGTACTCCTTCCTGCTGTGCTTCAGCCACTGGACCAAACTGTAAGGTAGCATTTAAAAGGTCAGATGTAGTTCACAACTGAACAGCCTAAAACACGTTCTGGTTTAGAATGATTAAGTTTTTGTTATATAAAGCAATGATACCTACTGCAGAACGCAGATCAATTAAAACACCCACCTTTAACATCCTCAAATACTCAATGTGCATGTGTATGGTTATATTTCTGGTCAAACTTTCAATTTCAAGAGATTTCATTGGACCTTAGTGTGGGCATCTTCTCTCAAATGATCTCTGTTCGCAAGATCCAACTACACACAGTCACTAGAAACAACTCCGGTGTTGCAGATTAAAACACAGCCTGGCATGTTAACTTTGTGATACAAAAACAAAAGTCTACAGTGTTGACCCAACATCATCTTTTTCATGGATACCACTACAGACGAACATGATGTGATGAACTTATGTTATCCTGATTATCAACATTATCACGTTTCAGTTGCAGTAAAGCACTCGCTCTCTGATTAAGACCAACACAAAAGGGCCTGTGAGTTATTTCTGAGCTGGTGTGTACTTGCATGTTGCCTATACGACCACCATCCCATCTGGTTGTAACATAGGCTAGACTCTGGGATTACCAACGTGGGTTATGTAAGGCATTACACCTGCTGAGTCCAACACATATGACAGTGTAACACGACTGTGTTATGAGACCCGCACAGAACAGGGTTACGCTTTAGTTTCAGTTCATCTTTACATCATTCCTGTTTCCTGCTCCGCCCCCCGGTGAAAAACTCAAGGTTTGATGCACCGTAACTCAGCAATAGAGCGATTTCCCTATGGAAGCACCCATTTATTCTTTATTCTTATTCTATTTTACACTTTACTACATAATTAAAGAAGCTAACAGTCACACATTTCACTATTATACCCAGTATGATTATATGTTACACATAAAACTACACTGATCTAAACTAAATTAAACTTATTCCTTTAAAGTTTGTTAATGCAGTTTGTTCACTTTAGAAACAATCAGCCAAATCACCTAGTTACCCTGCTCAAAAATCAACAAGCGTACTGTTCCACATATTCTGGTATATATCTGAAAAGAGAGTCATTTGTCAAATAAACTGAAACTCCCTGATGAATCCAAAGAATTATAATCGTTGATGCATTGCTGACCATGTCACTCAGCCTAAATACATAGTTTGTCTTCTATCTGATTTGTTTGGATTTGATTTTTATTTAGTAAGTAACATAGCTAAGTTTTGCTGCAGCCTGCATACACTCAGCACAACTATACTATCCAGAGACAACAGACTGTTATTCTAAACTTTGTGAGGGACTGAGGTTTAACAATTACCAGAGAACAATCCAGGCCTGGCTTTTGCTTCTGACTGGGGATTTCCATGCACCTGACTGTCCTGTAACCAGCAACGCTCATGCACGGGACCGATGAGAGCACAGCGCACAAGCTCCAAAATACCTGCAGTGGTATTGCTTTTACCAGGCCAATACCACATCTATAGACAGAAATTGCGGATGCTATACAACCTGTGAAAGAGGATGAACCTGTTCTGCATCCTTTCATGGTTCTTCAATTACATTTGCTATCAAACCACCAAAATAAATAAACATAGGTAACACCTTATGGACCAAATAATCCACTTACTTAGCAGTCACCTTGAAATAAAACAATTTACTACACTATATTATAGAGCTGCAGTTGATTTTCCATTTGGTCGTCACCTATTAAACTCATCTGCAACTATTTTGATAATCGATTAATCTCTTTAAGTAATTTTTATGGAAAAATGTGTCTACAATCTCTGATTTCTGCTTCTGAATTTTATGGGTTTCTTTAGTCCTTTATGACAGTAAACTCAATATCTTTGGGTTGTGGACAAAATGAGACATTTAAGGACATCACCATGGACCTTGTGAAACAGTGATCAACAATTTTTACCATTTTCTGACATTTAATGGAAACAGACAAACAAACAACTAATCTATTGATAAAAAAATTATCAACAGATTAATCAATAATGAAAATAATTGAAGTAATGTCTTTTATCTAGACACTGAGTCTGAAACAAGCTGACACAAATTTTGTTTCAGGAAGTGTTCTTTTGCGTTCATGTGAATTAAGCCCATCTAGAAACAACCATGTTGGAAAGACATAAAGATGTGAAACATTATATGGTGTTCTTTTGGAAATAATTCACGTGTATGGCAGCTGAAGAGCCAAACACACTTACCATTCCTGGTGGATGAACTTGATGCTGCCAGTGCAGACACAGGGGTGGTACAGGGGTTTGTCTGGGGTCCCCTCAGAGCGGCACACACGACAAATATCCGCTGCACAAACAAACAAACAAACAACATGTAAATGAGTATTCAAAGCAAAGCTGAACTGTGCAAACAGAGTAAAGGGACTGGATGGTGTGTGTGAACAGACAGGTGCGTTTGTATTGTTGGACATAAAAGCAAGTAATGTTAGATAATTAGATAAACATGTTTCATTGATCTAAGTGAGTTACACGAGAATCTTCTTAATCTTATCTCTGTAGCCATACATCAGGAGACTGATGACATCACCAGTAACTTCTAGTCTTTTCTCTCTCTCTCTCTCTCTCTCTCTTCTCATGGCTGCTTCTCACATTAAGCTCGGTTGCACTAACACAACCTTTAGCAGCAGTCGCCTATCTTTTTGAACTAACCCCACACTACTCTGACAGCATATCAAGCCATGCTAAGTTAACCAGCAGCAGCAGGCTCTGGTGTAAGTGATGATGCAAGTTAAACCCCACCAGGACTCAACAAGAGACGGATTCAGTCAGTCACCTTCCTCGGCGGTGTCCATGTTGTCGGCCAAGCGCTGTTTCTTCCGGGATAGCCTCGTACAGTGAACCCATCCACAAACACGGGCAATATCGTTTGGCTAGCCGAGTCAAAAGCTAGCGAGACGAGTGTATCCTTGTGTGTGTCGGCTGCATTGACAATCATAAAATGGTTTCCTCCTCCTCCTCCTCCTCCACTACAGCCAGGACACTCCGCTCGCCGTCTCCTCTCACCTCCGGGTCGAACCGAAATAAAACCGCTGTTCTTTTTCTTCTCCTCACAGCGTATTTGCAATGTAAAAGACTGGAGTTGGAAGGGGTTTCATCATTCGCGGTGCTGAAATGAGAGTTTAAAGGCCAGGAGACAGACGGCTAGCCGAACTGGCTAACACACGCGCTAACGTCACCGCCGCCGTGAGCTCCTGTCACAACAGTTTGACTTCACAGCAGCGAGGTGGGATTTACGGCAGGGACGGCTCCATAGCAACCGTCACATGGTGAAAGAAGGAAGCGCTACAGATTATATATTTTAATTCTAATGTTATATATATATAGAAATATCATCATGATAATGTGTTATGATAAATATTTAGTTGAATGTGCATCTGTATAAATGTTGGAGAAAGTGTACTTTATTTCTCTCGCTTTTACTCTGATATTTCTATAAACTCGGTATCAAATGTTCACCCATGTTAGACAGCGACATCTGCAGGGTGTTGCTTGAACAAGCAGTCTTTATATAACATTTGACTTGCACCTCTGAACATTAGAACATACGTATAACTAGAGACGAGCTGGACCTGAAGTTTGAGTCCTGGGGCCCGTTTTGTGAGAAATGTGTTGCCTCGTATGGGTGTTTTAGTGGAGAAAAGCGACAATGATTTGTAAAATGTCAGTTCTCCATCTGGAACTTTATGTTCTCCTTAATTACTCAAAGTCTGGTTTATTGTCAATTCTGCAGCATGTACAGGACAAACAGAGAATTGAAATTACGGTTCTCTCAAACCTAGGTGCATGAAATACAAAAAAAATATAAGCCAATAAACAAAACAAGTACAATCAAACTAGAAGAATAAATAAGACATGATAATAAATAGTCATGGCAAATTACAGTCAGTGCAAATATATGTATATGGTTATAGTGCAAAAAGAAGATTGAGTTAGCTTATGGTCTGGTCTTAAAGTGGTTAAAGTCATTAAAGTGGGTGTGTGCTTGTTCCTGAGGGTGTCAACCTGAATATACTGTATACTTACTACATTTTCCATCACAATTAAACTACTGTCTACTTTATTTAACTTTTATAATTGATCTCTCTTTCTTTGTTTACATTCCTCTCTTAACACTATAACTTATTTAAACATAGCCCATTATATGTCACAATGACTTTTTTTTATTTAAGAAGATATGGATAACAGCAATCCAATAGTTTAATTTATGTCTACTACTGGTATATTACTATTGGTGATGTTTATGCACATCCCTACATAAATTTGTCCTTCTTTCATATGAATAACAGTCATATTGCACATATATCTTATTTTCATAATATCTGTTTCAAACTTTGTTCTCTATTTTATTTATTTATTTTTATTTTATTTATTTATTATATCGACTCTATGCTTCTGGCTTGCAGGACCTTCTTTCATCTTTTCTTATATGTTCCACTTGACTATTTTTATTGTTAAGCACCAACATAACGAGACGAATTTCTTGTATGTACAAACCTACTTGGCAACAAATCTGATTCAGGTGTTTTCCCAGAAAAACATCTACCAAGATATTAAGCAGATATTTGACACAATAATCTAGCAGGTAGGTAGGCAGTAGGTCAGCAATGGAACTTGATTAGAAATCGATGGTGATATTTATAGATTTCATTAAAATGAATTGGTCATAACCTTTGAATCTGAATGATTCGGTGCGGTGCTGTTTGCAGGGCTGATCAGCGGCGCCGTGGCTTAGTTGGTTAAAGCGCCTGTCTAGTAAACAGGAGATCCTGGGTTCGAATCCCAGCGGTGCCTTTTGAGAGACGACAGACTAAGCTACCGAAACCTACCGTCAAAGGTGGTAAATTGTTACCGTGGGACTGGTATGTATCACTCAAACATTAATGAAAGCGTTTGATCAAAGCAGACAGAAACGCAGAGCAGTACCGGAGGTAAGTCGATATCTGAATTACAGGAGTTCACGTCACTTAAAGACTTAATAGAAACAAATTCTCTGCAATACATCTAAAATGTTTAGAAACTGTAATATTTGAGGCAAATAACATAACATCTAAAAGGCTCATTAATAATAATTATTATTATCATTATTTAATAATATGTGTTTATTATTTATTATTAATAATAATTAGTATTATTTAGGTCCAAACATTCCCATGAAACCAAAGTGGAATTGTTATGTGTAATGTTCAATTAATCAGTCGGTCAATGAAAATACATAATATGTTTTTAAGTTACATGATATGGTTTAAAAGACACTTAAGCTAGGTTTGTGTTTCTTTTAGACCGTACAAAATAATGTCAAATTTGGACATATATATGCTTTAATGACTTTCACTCTCAGTCACAACAAGGTATTGGTAAAGCGAGCGATGATATTTTCTTGTCAGTGTCGGGTGCACATTTCAAGTGTCATTTATTTGGAATGTATGTAAAAGCACGCGGCTTTTATTTTGAAAATCATGGCAGGAACCGCATTCTTTGACACTGATCCTACAAACTTCACAGGCAGACTCTTGGCTGCAACTTTTCTTGCCCTCCAAAGCACTTCAGACTGTTTCCTTTCTCGTCGGACAATCGGAAAACAACACGGTATGTCTCTGATCAGCGCAAACAGACGTCTAATTTAATGTGTTTGAATCTAAGAACAGACACTAGACAAGGTTACAGCTGTTTGTGCTTTGTCATTGTGTTGCATAAATGCTTCTTTAATCACGTTTGGGTTGACTTGGACCTTGGACCCCTAAACAAATATAATTCTACTTTAAATGCAGCTGACTCTACCTGTCTGTCTTACGTCTGTCTGCAGATGGCAAATGAGGCCAAGCCATGCCCCTGTGATATTGGTGATCGGATGGACTATGGGGGGCTTGGCCAGGAGCTGCAGATAGAGCACACCAAAGCTTACGTGGTGAAACCATCCTCTGCTTCTGACAAGGCCATCATCGTCATACAGGACATCTACGGGTGGCAGCTTCCCAACACCAGATACATCGCTGACATACTGGCTGCCAATGGATACATGTGAGCAAAAATCATCAGTACAAAACAGAAAGCGTGCATATAGTTCTGGTGTCGTGGGTGCTTCTAAAAGCATGAAATGTGGAGTTTAAGACTGGGTTGAGTGAGTATTCATTTAAACCAGAGGCTTTTAAATGTGCTGGCTCATGTTGGCCAGTTCGACCTGTAACACTGATTTCTCCTGTCATTGTTTGGCTCTGAGCAGCGCTGTTTGCCCAGACTTCTACGTTGGAAAGGAGTCGTGGAGTCCATCGCATGACTGGTCCAAGTTTCAGGAGTGGCTCGAAGACAGAAAGCCGACAAACATAAACAAGTAACTAAAAGCTCATTGTCACTTTATTCAGCAGCTGGGTTGAATGTGTGTATTAACTGTATTAAATGGGGGTAATTATTGATAAGATCGGGCGTTTTTTTCGTTTGCTTAAGAGATTTTGGTGTAATGATTCCTTCCCCAGGGAGGTGAATGTGGTGCTGAGGTTCCTGAAGGAGCAGTGTGGGGCCAAACACATTGGAGCAGTGGGCTTCTGCTGGGGTGGGGTTGCCGTGCATTACCTCGCCCTGCAATATCCAGACGTCAAAGCTGGAGTGTCGGTCTACGGTATGACACTTTCATATAATCAATGGCAAAATCTGCTCTTCCATACTCCATTTAAGTATCACATATTGGCAGTCCTTGATCACAAAATACAATGTTTTGAACTTGGCATGAACTGGCAGTGATAGAAAAACACTGTAATGCCCATCACATATGCTGTATATGTTGCCATGAAGTGTTTTTACGATGGGTTTAATGTGATGATGTGCAGGGATCATCCGTGAAAGAGAGGACCGGTATGAGCTCAAGAGTCCTACGCTGTTCATCTTTGGAGAGAAAGACGAGGTTATCCCATTAGACCAGGTTAGTAAGCATGAACATCTTTCATAAATGTACTTTACAGGTACAGTATTGCCTTCAAGTTGATAGAGGTGGCGTTTCCTCTCACCGGTGTACTTGAGCACCGAGTCTTTTCCTTTCAGCACCATCTGTTTGTCTCCGATATGATGAAACGCACCCGTACTGAAACATTTCTGATCAAATTAAAGCAGAAATGGCACAAAGAACTTCTTTTAAAATGCTGTGATTTCTGCCATGTCACTACTGAAAATCTGCGCTCACGTCCTTCTGCACTTCAGGTGAGCGTCCTGGAGGCAAAGCTGAAGGAGAAGTGCACAGTGGATTACCAGGTGAAGATCTTCCCCGGTCAGACTCACGGTTTCGTCCACCGCAAGAGAGAGGACATCAACCCCGCAGACAAACCCAGCATTGAGGAGGCCAGGACAGACATGCTCAACTGGCTCAAGAAGTACATGTAGATGAGGAGGTCAGACTTCACCAGCACAGAGTGAATTACACATGGAGATGGAGTCTCATATGGTAGTTTTGACCATGTTTCTACATATACAAATCTGAAAAGGTCAAATGTAAAATGTATTAGTGGCATTTACAGAAAGCTTGGGGCGCTGAATGTTAGATGTGATTTATTTGATTGGTGACATTCCAGTTTTTTCCAAATGTTTCTTGTAGGTTTTACTTCAGGGATTTGAATGTTGGATGATACTGACAAACTGATTTGAGCATTAATGAAACGTGAATTTTAATTATTGAGCCAAAACTATTTAGCACTTTTGCCAAAAATGAAACGTGGGTGCATTTTTCTGTCTTGTAAAGCTTGTAAGAACATTAAATAACATTCATAGAATGCAGTATCTGTATTACACCTTTAATGCATCAGATTGCCAGCTTTTATGTAAACTGTGTAAGTTTTATAAGAAATGTAATGAACATCAGACATGGAATACATGAATAAAGATCAAGTATTATCAGGTTCAACGTTGAGGGCTTGAAATCAGAACTACAGAGTCTGGAAGTATCAGCGGACCAACATTTTAATGGTGACTTTGATACGACAACAGCTTGAACATTTGGTATCAAATGATAAATAGCAATATGCAGTGCGGTTTGGACGTGGTGCTCGGGGAAGTGCCTAAAACCTCTAGAACAGCTCAGAAATTTTTAAGTATTCCAGGAGGCCTTCAGTCCTCGCTCTCTCCCGGGCTTCGGATGTCGTCAATCTTCAGGATCATCTTGACGACCTGGGTGGCCAGGAGGATTTGCTGCTTCTTGCCGATCAGGGTCTCGACCACATGCTGCTGCTTCATGTCTGTGTGGATGCAGAGGGAAGGAAAAAAAAAAAAAAACATTCAGCAACAGGTTTTGCTTTGACATGAGAGAGCGGTGTGGTGATGTTTGTTCCCTTACCGTTGGTGTTGTTGTGCAGACAGTCGATGCCAAGGAAGGGGTTGCTCTCCCTGACCTGTTTGGCTCTGACCTCTGTCATGGTCTGGATGGGGTTCAGCCCACTGTTCTCAGCCAGTGCCATTGGGATTACCTCCAGAGCATCAGCAAACGACCTCATGGCATACTGCTCCAATGATGGACACTACAAAAGGAGAGGGGCGGAAATAAAGATGATCAGAGGAGCAAAAGAAAGCGTAAATGGTGAACTGAAGAATGAGAACGTGAAACATTTATTTAAATCTAAATAAATTTGCTCCATTCAGAAATAACCTGTGGGTTTTAGTGCTTCTCACCTTATCTGCAGCCTGGTTCACAGCCAGAGCACAGGCAATCTCTGAAGCTCCGCCTCCGTACACAACACGGTTGTCTTTGACCAGATTACGAATTACACACAGAGCGTCATGGAGGGCACGCTTGGCCTCTTCAATGATCTAATGAGAGAAATGAAATAATTTTCAAAAAAAGGTGAACCAAAAGGATAGATGAACATGAATGAAAGTAAGAGTGACGTTTTTGCTCACCATTTTGTTGCCTCCACGGATGAAAATGGTTACAGCTCTTGTGTTTTTGCACTCCTGGATAACCAACATGTGATCCTTTGTAGTGCCAAAGGAGATCTCCTTCACCAAACCGGCAATGCCAAGCTTCTCTGGAGTCAGCTCGCAGAATCGTGGAACGATGCGACCTCCTGTGGCTATGGCAATCAACTGCAGAGAAAAATGTCCAAATTCACAGTGATGATGATGAGGATGTTTAAAAAAAACAAACCAAGCACTTTGGACTTTCTGCTCATTAGCACCATGTGATGATAAAATGCAAAAACATGATTAATAGAAGTGAAGAGGGATGAGAAAATAAGTTGGCTCAAAAGTAACTTGACATCAAGGAGTTCTATCATGTGACAAACATCTCTCACCTCAATCTCAGGCCCTCCGACCCAGCGCACGGCTGGCAGCTCGTTCTGCAGCAGAAGGTGGTTGGCTTCATCATCAAAGCCCCACTGGCAAATGGCCAAGTTTGCACCGTTGCTTTTGACCTGAAAGAGAAACATGAGTAGATTTAACGCACATCCAAAAGTAGACGTTAAGAATTCAGTTTCCAGCACCTTAAAATTTTGCAGTACTAACCTGTTTGATCATCTCCTCAAACTTCTCCTTTTCATATTTCTGAAGGGCTTTGTAGTCTTCCACAGAGGTCACATCCAACTTATGCTTGGTCTTGGGCTTAGGGGGCTCAAATGGGCAGGTGAGGATCGCAATTTTTGCGTCTTTCAGTTCCTGAGCGGTGACAAAGAATAATTAATGTTAGCATTGTTATCTTACAGTGGTCACACAAAAGAAAAATACAATATAGTCTGTAGTGAAGTGAACTAATTGATTCCATGTGATCAAAGACTAAACTGGAGATGAGCACCTGACATCATCTGAGTGATACCCTCTTGTTTGTACCTTGGGCATCTGAGGGTGGCTGAACTCCTTGTCAACTATGACTCCCTTGATGAGCTGTGTGTCCTCCAGCTTGCCTCCCACTTTGCCCTCCATCTTGATGAGCTCGAAGTCCACATCCTTCCTCTCCATATCAGCAACAGTGAGGATGGCTTCCACTGCAATCTTTGCCATCTGTCTGTGGCACCGGTTGATACTAAAAGACGAGAGAAAGACATTAAAGCTTTCATATGCCATATCTTAGCCAATATCACATGTTAAAAACATATATAGTCCCTTGTGATGTCAAAAGCTTAACTAAAGAGATAGATGATTGTTCCTACAAATTTTATTGTGGGAACTTCAGGACTCACATTTTGGATCCCAGTGTTGTCATGGCGGTCTCAATGAGCGGTTCTGTGTTGTTGGGATCACAGGGTAAGGTTTCTGCAATTTTGTCCAGCTGCTCGATGGCAATGCTTGCAGCCTGGTCGTAACCATCAGAGATCCTGATGGGGTGGATCCCGCGGTCCAGCAGCTGCTCAGCCTGGTCGAGCAGAGCCCCCGCCAGCACTGAGGAGGAGGAGGAAAATACAGTAAGAAGATGATAGCAGTAATAGTTTGAATATGGTTGAAATGTGTCAGGATGTCTTTTACAAGGCTGCAACAATTTATGTCACATAAATTTGATTGAGCATATTCTTAATGCACACTGTTTTGTTTTGATGTGTGATAATCATCTAGTCAAACCAGAATAATCAGCAGAAAGGTAAAAATCAAATTTTATATTTTGTAAAAATAACTCCAGACCAATCATCTTCCTTTCTCGTACCAACAACTCCTGTGGTTCCATCACCAATCTCATCATCCTGGGACTTAGACAGCTCCACCATCAGCTTAGCAATCTGGTGGTCCACATCCATCATGCTGAGAATGGTGGCTCCATCGTTGGTGACTGTCACCTCTCCGTCCCTGTCAACCATCATTTTGTCAAGACCTGCATGCAAAAAAAAAAGAAAAAAAATGGTTAAAAAGAGGTGAGAAGGATGATCTTGGCTTAAGGACCCTCACAAGTATAACGTAGAAAGAGTATCTAAGCGGTTTATACTCACCGTTAGGTCCCAAAGATGTTTTAAGCGTTGACGCAACTGCCTTGGCTGCCATAATATGAGACTGCAAAAAACAAACATTTCCACATCAGCTGTCATTTTAATCAACACATTTGTCTCCATATGGAAGCCAGACTTGAGTGACCATCTGCGAGACACAGCTGAAACATTAAGGTGTAGCTGATGTGCATCCCTAATGACCATTTTGGGCACAGCCCTGTGTAGCAACACCCACCGACTCTCCGTTACAAAAACCACATGGGCCTCACTGCTAGCATGACCAGCTAATACTCAGGCTAATCCCGTTACTCCTGCACGGGAGCTTGCTAGTTGAGGCCATGCATACACATTCATAACCTCATATATCATCACATATGGTGTCGCCGCACGGGTTTCATAGAAAAATACAATGGTAAAGTAGCGCCGTGCTAAACAACGTGCTCCGCTAGCTAGCCCATTGTACCTTCAGTGCGTCAATGCCGGACAACCGTGTCTTCTTGTCCTGGTCTTTAATGATGATGAATGGCCTCCCATACTCATCAAACGCCAGTGTCCCCAAAGCGGACATGTTGACTGAGAGATTGGGACGCTTATCAAGCGCTTAAACAGGTGAAAAATAGAGTTTTGCTGTATTAAAGTGGAGTGTGGCTGAGCTGCGAGCCGCTCGGGTCTGCCGGCGACTTCTGGAAGGATCCACGGGCGGGGACGGCGGAACCAAGTAGCACCAAACAAGTCTTATTATTACACATTTAAACCCCTTTAAATCCGGAATGACAAAACACCACAACTGGGTTCATATGAAATTACACAATAAAAACAATTACAAGCTTTTTACATAGATTATTTTAGAGATAGAGAGAAAAGAGTTGTTTTTATAAAGTGGTTTCTTCCGATCACGTTCGATCTCAACCTGTTCCCTGGTCTCGCGTGAATTGCAGTGATTATGAAATTTCATGGGAAGGATTGTCAGAGTTTCTTCAGCTGTTTTGAAAAGGTATAAAATATGTCTTTCTACTTTTTTTCTAGCTGTTTTAATGTTATGTTTTATGCATATACACTTGCTTTTAAATAGGATAAGTTTAGCTCAGACAGGGGCGGGGCGGGGCTTTTCTCCTGCCGTGTGAGGTGACAGTCAGTAATTGTAAGTTATTTCTAGCTAACATTCAGCTAAACAAGCAACTGTGCTCCTCACTGCTTTTTTGATTTTGGATCTAGATGTAATCAATTAATAATGAATAGCATGCTCAAATCCACGTGGATAACGCTGACGCAACGTCCGGGTCCTTTATGGATGCGTTCAGGTGTCACTGCTCACGTTGTCAGAGGTGTTGTTTTGTGGCAGCTTGTATGTGTATTTGGCTAAATCTGAAGCATGCAGGTAAGCTGAGACACCCAGGAAAACACAGCTGGACTAGTGAATACTGTTAGGACATTATCACCTTAATAGCACATGCTTTGACTCAGTCCAGCTCTGTGTTTGTATCTATAAATGGTCAGTGTTACCTACATGTAGTTAAACTTTGTTTTGCAGTTCAGTTATATTCAGATTTGCATAGTGATTCATGTAGTGTGTTGTGTCATTAACTACTGAAGCTATAAACAAATTTGGGCCATAGAAGGAAATAGGCAAGTTCAGTATTTTTTCTGTACTGTTTTAATTGTGGTCAGATAGTACAAAATCTTGCTTCATTTCCTTGTGAAAAGCCCAGATGTGGTTGTTTTGATCAGGTCTCAGGGGTCTTACAGGAAGCAAGATTGTTAGCTCACCTGTGAAAATTAGTTTGGCTATATTTTAATGTTTTGAATCTGACCTTTAGTTTTCAAATGAATCCAAAGTATTGATAATTGCTGTTTATGAAGAAATGTTCAGAGTAGTTGTTACATGCTCTATTAGATGATACCTGTCAAACCTGATAATCCTGATTTCCATGAACATTTATTTAGTGGGCATTTTTTTTTATTAAACTTTATTGAGCGGCATTTTTTGTTGGCATCTGACTTTTTTTGTAATGTATTTTGTTGTAACTTGGTATCACGTGTACATTGTCATCTTGATCTTTTTTTTTTTTTTTAGGATTTAGTTAGCCAAACTAGATTTCTCCCCAGAGTAGCTTTGCTGTACTTATTCCTCTGTGAAGTAATTGGTGGCTTGCAAAGCTTTCAAAGTAGCTTCCCTAAAACTGAAAATGGTTTCATATAATTGGTCTGTTTTTGTCTGGGCTCTCTAGCATGCCCTGTGAAGTGAAGCCTCGGTTTGTGGTTCTGTACGGGTCTCAGAAGGGCCAAGCTCAGTCCATAGCCGAAGGGATATCTGAGGTGGCAGAAGAGCACGGACTGGTGGCTGAGCTCAGCTGCTTGAACCACAATGACAAGGTAGTTGCTTCACTTTATAACCCTTATATAGAGTTATTTTAAGCTCATCTTCTCCTGCATGGCTGCTGACACACAGTAATAATATCTTACTAAAAGAGATGTTGCCTGATGACTTTTTTGCATATTAATGTAATGTGGTTTCACATTGATTAGTGGAGCCACCAGTCACTGATTAATCATATAACTGGTTCCAGTACAATCTGGAGAAGGAGAATGCCCCAGTGGTCTTTATTGTGTCGACTACTGGAGATGGGGAACCACCAGACAATGCCCTCCAATTTGTAAAGCGCATCAAGAAGAAGACCCTCCCCACTGACCACTATAAACACCTTTGCTATGCACTTTTAGGTAATTTCTATTATGAAGGTCTGAGGTAGCTCCTTTTGTAGTCCATCTGTCATTATGGGGACCTCTATTTGCAAAACACATTTGCCATTCCAATGCAGAACGCTGCACAGTGTTTACTCTACTGAACAGTTGCTGGCTTGAGAAATCTTCATCTGTTTTCCTCTCTCTGCTCCAGCTTTAGGAGACACAAATTATGCAAATTTCTGCAACTGTGGGAAAACAATTGAGCGTCGTCTACAGGAACTTGGAGCCAAACAATTCTATGCAACAGGATATGCAGATGATGGTGTAGGGTAAGTCGAGAAATGAAGTATAGACATCCAACTTTAAGCATTTGGCCTTTATTCAACCCCGCTCTCTTTAGTTTCCTTACCCTGCTGTTTATCATCTATGGACTTTGTACTCTCCAGGCTGGAGGTGGTTGTGGACCCCTGGCTTGAGGGACTGTGGAAAGCAATCAAAGGAGCTTTATCAAACATGGCTTCTGATAGGACAGGTTACATGAAAGGAGAAGCAGGGGATTCACTAAAGGAAACTCCGGATTCATCCATACCAGATGTCCAGCTAAACCTCTTAAGCATTACTGACCACCAGAACCGCGAGTCGGCCAGAACATCTATAGAAACGGCCTCCAAATTTGCATCTGCTGCCTCATCTTCATCTTCTGCTACACAGACTGCTGTTTCTGATCTAAGGCCAGCTCCTCCTGCAGGGAGCCTTGGATTGGCATCCCAGTCTCATGGTAGTGCCAGTGTTTCTACACCAGTGCCTGAGACACAGACCGGGGATGCTGGAGTTCCCCGTGTTGCACTGGCAGCGTCACTGACACATTCCCTACCTCCGCTGTCAGAGTCCTCTCTTAATGTGCCTGCCCTGCCTCCTCCCTACCTGGATGTCTCTCTTCAGGAGGTGGACACTATGGAACAGGTGGGAGATGACACAGCTGATAAACCAATATTTCTGCCGTATTTCACCCTTCATCTCATAAATGTTTTCTTTCAGATCGCTGGACCGTTAAACAAGGAGACTCTTCATGAGGTTCCCATATCCAGGGCAGTCCAGCTGACCAGAGGAGATTCAGTCAAGACGGCCCTTCTCTTAGAGCTGGACATCTCTGTAAGCCTCACAGAGTGATGCTCATTTTTGACATTTTACTAAAACCTGCTGTATGAATGAGATAGATGTAGAGTTTGAACCTTAGATGCTTTATTTTTCATGCTTAGGCTTACCCGACAATGACATATCAGCCAGGGGATTCGTTTGATGTGTTCTGCCCAAACAGTGCCGTTGAAGTTGAGGGCATGCTCCACAGATTGGGCCTTCATGAGCAGAGGAACCACAGAGTACACATTTCTCTACGTAAAGACACAAAGAAAAAAGGTAGTGTACTCTAGAAAAGAACAACATTTTCCTCAATATATTCTGTCGTTTTATGATCACTCTGAAATGTTCTCTCCTCCCTGATTATAGGTGCTCATGTGCCATCCTACACCCCCCAGAACATGTCTCTGCTTTACCTGCTCACATGGTGTCTGGAGATCAGAAGTGTTCCCAAGAAGGTACTGTATGTCCAAACATTGCTCTGCAGCTCTTTGCTTTGTATCTTGCATCAGACAAGCCACCTTTTTATGCGACTTCCTACTGTGTTGTGCTAGTATATCAGCATAATGAGAGGGAAAATGTTTTTTTAAGTGTCATGTTTTCTCCAGCTAGAGCCCACTGCTTTTATTTGTGTTGTCAAAGCTGGGGAGAAAAAAAAGTGTATTGTATTTCACGAAGTGCAATTATATTTTGAGATGAATGTTCCCATTTATTTTACCGTGCTCTGCTTGCCGAACAGGCACATGTATGGGTACTCAAATAATCTGTAAGGACAGGGTCTGGCCCTAAAAGATTTGCTTGCAGTTTGTTTTGATAAGCTCAGGCAAGACAGCATTTACTAAATTTAGGTCCAAGGCTGAAACAATCAAACTTACATGGTCATCTGTGGCAGTGGAGATGAACATATTTGATGAAGTTTATGACCACATTATTGAGTTTTTGCAGTGCCTACCTTTGCTGTGGGTGTGGCCTACATCATTCACTCGATTCTCTAACATTTGCACCATTCTTTGAAATACTATTACTGTAGTGATGGCTCTGTTTCTAATTTCCATCTCTCAAGCTATATTTTTTCCCCCTACAAATTCACACCCTAGTCCAATTTTTTTTGTCTGCAAGTCGCATTCATTATTTAATAAAAACATTATAGTCTAACCAAAATTAAACCATTCATTTTCCTCTGGCACGAGCTTCATCAGTAGTTTACTGTTCTTTGTAAACAGCACAATGAATGACAAAAAGAAGACAATTTGTAAAATGTCAAAATATGGCAACAATCCAGTCGCTAACAAATACAACGTGTTTAAGTACTGTTCGCTTGGCTTGCAGCATTGATTAAGGCTCGAAAATTACACAGCACTTACAGCACAATACCATTTGTGCCACATGGCATACTAACATTTAAAAAAAAAATCTTTTATTTATTTTTTAAATATAAAAAAAAATATATATATATGTATTGTGCGGTAAAGATATTACTTGGTCAGTAGAATGAATTAGGAGACATTGGGGAAACATTGCTCTTGATTTCTGCTCTTATTTTATTGCTCAAATGCACATGAAATTGACAGTATGTCAGATATAATCCATCCTAACATTAACAGCTACTGTACCATCGACTAAGGTTTCTGTTGTAGAAAAGACTTGTTCACAAGCCTCATTTTCTTCTGTTATTAAATTCCTGCACAAAAATTGATTGTTTCAGGTCAAACTGCTGTCTACAGACTAGTCTACAAGGCTGTAAGAGTTTTATTTTACAGCACCTGTCTGTGTAATCCAAGCACTTAATCTGTTTTAGTAGAGTTTTTACAACACCTATAATGTTTATACTCCCTGAATTGTAGGATAGTGAAAGATAATCATGTCAGCCTCTTAGTGAGTACAATTCCCAATATGACACATAACCACATCAAATGTAGAAATATATACTTTGCATGTCCTGACTCGCTGTCTCTACTGAGACAAATATGAATGTTATTACCAAAGCTGAGACTGTGCCAGAAACAGACATTGTTCCTTTGACTCCAGTCAAATAGCGGTGAAGTGCTGTCTGTACAGGATGGATCCGAGAATGGGGATAATAATTCTTCCAGTGCCACTAATCCCCCTATACATGCACTCAGAAACTATAATGAATCACCGAAATTATACAGAACGCTTAGGCATGACAAATATTCAGAAGTTGTGATTACTGTATCAGAGTGATTAACGGGTGCGGAATCGAGGAAAATCTCTCTAAAAGTTGTTCAGGAGTTGAATTTTAATATGTCTTCATGATCCATGTTAATCCTGTAATTTACATCACCGCCTTCAGAAAGGTGACAACAATAAATGATGAAATACCAGTTAAACAGCAGCCTGTCCTTTGCAAATTTAACACATCAATTGGTTGCATTAATTGATTTTAATGCATTTGTTTAAGGATTAAAAGAACTCCTCTTTGCCTCTGCTAATTTCTCAGTGGTGTCAAAAAGAATTGAAAAGCTGAATGACGCTTTTATGTGAGGCGTAAAGTGTATTGTGCCTGATAAAATGGCAAAACTATATTCCATAACTGTGATGATGTCAAGGTCTACCTCTGCAGTTTTCATTTGCCTTGACAACTTAACAAAGACGTTTTAGATGGCCTATGTGTGGCATTGAAGTTTTTTGCACTAATGTGTTAGAAAATGTATTGAATGTCTCTCAGCAGAACCATAACTGACTTTTTAAAAAACATTTTAAAACACCTGGTCTCTGTCTCTCTGTCAGGCATTTCTCCGAGCACTGGTGGAGCATATGGGGGACGGCGTGCAGAGGAGGAGGCTGCAGGAGCTCTGCAGTAAACAAGGCTCCGCAGACTATAATCTGTACGTGAGGGACCCCAGCCTCGGCGTTCTGGAGCTTCTCACTGCGTTCCCGTCCTGCTCGCCTCCTCTCAGCCTCCTCGTAGGTCAGAGTGCCTACTGTTATCACACTTAGTCAGTTAGTCAGTTATAGGGCTCATAATAATCAGTGTTTTTTTACCGGGTAAACACTAACTAGCTAAGTAACAAACATCTTTTTATCGTATTTATTTTACTCAATCTTCATGTCACAGAGCAACATTTTATGTGTAATATTCATTGAATGACTAATGAGAAAACAGACTAATATTCAGGCATATTTTAAAGATGTTTTTCAGTTTGTTTTGTTCACAAATATATTATTATAATAGATGCATAATTAAATGCAGGCTGGCATGTTGCCTGAAGCAACTTACAGTGGGGAATTACTGTGATTGACATGGGTTTGGGATTTAGACTGCACCTGTACAAAATATCAGTGGAATAAATTACTTCAAATTTATTTATTTCACTTTTGAAAAGACCTCAGGTTATGTCAGGTCTGTTATCTTCGTTTGTTATTTTGTCTGTCTGGATAATCCTCCCCCAGTAGAGGTCACTGCAGCCCCAGTAAAGCGAATGTTGTAAGCCCGGTCTCAAGGCTGATTTTGTCAGGGCTTTTAATTATACTGAATGGTCAGCCAGTGTACATCAGAGGGCTCCTCAAAGGATCAACACTCATTTCCTAGTCTCAGTTTTAAATACACGTAGCCCCAGTTTGGTTTTTGTGCCACGCTGTCTGTGAATATTATGGCAGTGTTGTAGCTGCGAGACAAGAGATATTTTCTTGGTATATTCCTTGCTCCTAATTTTGATCATTTTTTGCCTCTGTCGGACATCTATGACATCCCAACTTTGACCCTTTAAGCCAACTGTTGGTAGAAAACTAACATTTTCTCTCAGCTCATTAAGATAGTTGGCCAGTCATTCAGTGTAGATGTAATAAGCTTTGACTGAAACTTACTAGACAGTGAAATTAGTTGGCTGCAGTTTTACATACAAGTTGAGTTGTCCTCTAAAACAGCTGTGTCACAGCTCTTAGCCTACCCCAGTGTCACTTATTTTTGGTCCCCTTGCCAACCACAGTGCCTTTATTCAGCAGCGAACTGATGCAGAAGTTGGGGATTGCGACGATTGTGCCCCCGCGAAAAAACGCGGCGTCGGAGGCCTTTCAGGGCAACAGCTGTTATTTGGGGGATGGGGGGGGGGGCGTTTACTGGGGAGTAAACGAAATCTAAATCTGCGCAAGGACACGAGCATGCAGGGTCGGTTTGGATCACAGGTTAATGGTCAGCTCTGACTCATTGTGTCACTGGTAAAGTGCACTACTGCATTTTTTTTGCACTGTTCTTGGTTCATTACCCTGACCGAAGGGGAGGTGTTTGCTGATCAGAGTTTATGCTGTTGTACACTAAATATAAATAATGAGGAGAGATGTGTCTAAGCCCAGATGTCTGTGGCCAAGTGCAGGCTGTGTGTGAAAGTAAATGCTGGGTATAAATTGAGAAAGATACCTGCTTCCCAGAGTCAGCTCTCTTGTTATGTGGTCCATTGTTTCACATGGCGTGTCAGATGAAAACTTTGGGGTCATAGCCCCAGGGAGCTGAATGCTGTCCATGAGCATCTTTTTCAATTTACTTTACTGCAGAGCTCAAATGAAATTGTACCAAGGAGAACTTTTATTCTTTTTTTTCCTTTTGCCCAGTTGTGACCTGTGGAAGAAAGTAAAGCAAACTAAACTAAAGCAAATGTGTCCCAGTGCTCCCCCTCTCTATAGAGGAGCTTGAAATTTAATATGAAGCTTCCTGGTCACAGAGAACGCACTGCATATCACATATAATTCCATCTTTATTCATTTAAGATACAATGAAATGCCATGGAAAACCATGAGCTTGCAGGTCTTTTTCTCAGAAGTAGCTCAAAATTAGCATTTGTAGGCTATTAAAAAGAGAAAAAAATCTTCCCACAGAGAATTCCTCTTAATGCTTTAATGCTAACAACCTCCCTAATTCTCCCCCAACTCCATCTGCAGCCAAAGAAACTATCCATATATCTTAAGAAGTATAACTTTTATGTTCAACCACATTGCTATCTCATTTTTTTCCACTGAAATGGTACCTCTGCACATAAATTGCAATGCAGAGAGACTTTTGAGATGGAATAGATTATATTGTTGTGCAGTATGATCGATGACACCCCTGAAAATGATCATTTCTGAAAGCATAGTGGGAACCATGGGACTGTATTTTTTGGAACGGAGACCTTTTTTTAAATACATATTTTAAGATGTATCTTCAAGCTGCTCACTGCAAGAAAAAAAGAAGCTTTGCACTCAGAGGTTTTAAAAGTGATATATCCTTTGTATCTACCAGCAGTATCATTATGGTGCAGTGATGTGAGATGATGGATTGATCGTCCTCTGTTTCGGACATGTGGTGTCACTCTGTGATAGAAAGGCGGCAACTTGAGTGCTGTGCAGCTGCAAAGGATTGTATTAACGGACATGATACACCGTCTGATGGAGGGGTGTGTGTTTCCAATGATGGAGAAGATTTCTGCATGTGTTGCATGTGATGATATGTCCAAAAACACTTTGCCCTGAGGGGGTTACTTATTGCCCTTACATGAGAAACATGAATTCCATCGTGTTTGCAGCTTAGTCCTAATTCTTAAGATTTAGTTACAAATGACTTAGTGTGAGTTGTATCTGCTTTACAAGCATATTGATTATAACAAAGCAAGGTCAGCGTGTAAGCTTTGCTCTCCTTGTAAATCTGCCTGCCCCCAAGTCTTTAATACATTTTGATCCTCCATATCTAAACATTTGAACTTTTTTCTTCAGAATAAATGTTCTCCTCACTAGAGCTAGTTTTTATTTCTTTTTCATGCCAAATATATGGGTCAAGATACCATTATATATCAAACGTCAAAAATAGAGCTGAAAATGAGTTGATTTAATCAATTAGGAAACATACAGTTTACACACCACTGCCCAAAGGTTGCACCCAGAATGGTCTCAAACACAACGAAAGGGTCTCTTTAGCAGCCACACACTTTCAGTGGGTCATAAGTGATGAATTGAGAGGGATTACTTGTGTATGAGTGTACACATTGTTTTTTAGGAAGATCTTTGTTGTTATGCCTTTTAACCAATTCATCGTTTTAGTCATTTTTCAAGTAAAAGGGCCAACCACTCTCTGGTGCCAGCCTAAATGTGAAAAATTGCTTTTTGACCATCATATGATAGTAAACGGAATATCTTTGGGTTGTAGAGTGTTGGGTAAATAAAAAAGCAGCTTGAATACATCTCCTGGACTGTGGGAAACTCTTTAATAGGCATACTTTTCCCACAGTTTTTTAGCACTTTCTCAACAAAATGATTAATCGATTTATTTAGAATATAATTGGCTGATTTATCAGAAATGACAGCGATCTTTAGTTGTATAAAATATAACACAATATTTTCATTATATATTCAAATTTTAACATTGGAAAAACATAATTTGAAATAAAGAATTATTTTTTTTATAGTCTATGTATTCTAGAATACAATTTATTGCTCAAAATTTCAAACAAGTTGTACAAAGAATAGTGGAAGAAAGAAAATGAACGCTATCCCAGCCCTAAGTTTATTATGGCAGCAGCATTTTTTTCCCTTATTTACTAGACTTTCACAAGTTCCCTGCTACCTTAAATTTGTTTTATGAATAAACAAAAACAAAATCAAACTCATTTTCTATATTGTTGAGATGTCACCTCAGCAAATCTGCCTGTCTTCTTCCAGACTGACATGAGGTTTAAGTGGTAAAGCACCAGGTGTCTTCTGGTTCATAAAGCTCTTTGCTTCTTAGGTAAATTATAAACAACATAAGTCTCTAAGCTTTTCTATAGTTAACCATCCTAAATGTGTGCAGTATTTGTTTAGTTCATATATAATTAGCCCCCAGTTCTTTACTTTCTAAAAATGTTCTCTACTTTTGTCTTTTAGCATCTGAGTGAATCTGGACTTCATTTTAATAGAAGACTGCTGTTGGGGCAAAGTCTGTGTTTTTTGTTCAAAACCTTCTTTCAAACTTTTAAGTGTTTCAGTGCATCACAATTTTTAACAACAACAAAGAAAAGTCTCTGCTCAAAGAGATGAAATGGACGTCAAAGCGCGGAGCTGTCTAGCTAACACCCTGAGCTGTTTAGATGTCAGAGGATTCCTGAAAGAGAGGAGAGAGCCGATTTAGTCCAGCTGTTTGTCTTTCCCAGCAATTTAGCAGAAAAATGTGTTATTGTAAAGGCCTCAGCTGGTACGTATGGTGCAGCTGTACTTTTGCAGCTTCATCTATCACTGAGATACAAATAAAATGTAAGGAAATGCATAGCAAACACATCACACAAGTTTCAGTCACTCTTTTTGCCCCCATTTAACTGTTGCTGGTGGTCGCAGTGTAGGGTGAAAGTTATTTCAGCTGTTAATAAGTTTTCCTGATTTCTCTGACACATCCCCACAGAAGCAATGCACGCTACACATTACCCAAAAGAGGGCACCTTCATCGCTGGCAATGAAATAAGGTCTGCATAAGCAATCTGTTTCCTACTGGCTCCACATCTGGACACTTGGGACTCCATAACCCTGAGTTTGTAATTTCGTAAATATAGAAGGGTGTCCTAGAAAAAAAAGCCAGCAACCTGGGTGGGGGTTACTGAGGATGGATTGGTAGGTAGGATATCTCAATGGGCCGAAATGACTTTCACTTGTATTGTCTCCTCTCTGTCGTGGGTGTCTGTGTAACAGAATCGTAGCGATCCAGCAGGATGATTGACAGTTGTGCTTGCCTTTCAGAGCATTTGCCGAAACTGCAGCCCAGGCCTTATTCAGCAGCCAGGTAAGGTGACAGAAAAATAAAAATGCAGCTTGCATTTAGTGCTTCCTGAAGCAGGGCACAAATGTCCTATTGCATCCATGTGTCTCTCTTGCACTGCTTGTGTTTCTTAGATGTCCAATAAGTATGCATTAAGAAATTATACATCTGACTGACTTTGGAAGAATGCAACTGATAACTTCCATTTATTTTACATACTTCATTCATTCATCTTCTATACCTGCTTTTTCCTGACACACAGGGTCACAGGAGCCTATCTCAGGGGTATACCCTGGACTGAATGCCAGTCAGTCACAGGACATATAAAGCAGACCTAAAAGCAATTTAGAGTCCATGTCTTTGGATTGTGGGAGGAAGCTGGAGTACCCAGAGAGAACCCACACACGCACAGAGAACATGCAAACTCCACACAGACGGGGCCCGTGCCCAGGGATTGAACCCCAAACCCTCGTGTTTTGAGGCAACAGTACTTACCACTACACTAGTTTACATACTTGTTTAATCAAAAGAAAGAGAACGTGTCAGTGAACATCTGCGTTAAAATGCAAGATGTAAACACAGCAGGAGTGCTAATGAAAATCCGTAGTCCTTAAGCAGGTAACAAAACAGAACAGAAACATTAGAAGTGACAGTGTACAGACACAAAAATACAGTACACAAGTGGAAAAGGCAAAATACACCGTGCAACATGTGAAGTTAAAAGTGAGCACAGTTCTAGTTCATCTTAAGCAATTGTTTGAGATGGGTCTTAAATAATCTAACTGTAAACATCGTTCAGATATGGAAATGGTGGCAACGAGCTGTGGATTACAATAATAAACTCCCTCCTCTTTTATCTTTTTTATCATTGGGGATGTTATGTAAATTATGGCATGCTAAGGGAGTAATTGGAAGATAATTGATATATCTCATTTATTTGAAGATGCTGCAGCAGAAATATGGCTTCCCTTCTGCACATTTGTTCAGATACTTTGAATATATCCCTGATTAATTCTACTTAGCCAGCAGATAGAAAGAATATTTCTGAAAATCATGTAGTATTTAGCACAAATACATCAGCTACATCAAGTAAGTCTTGAACTCTTTAACTCTATCTTGGAAATCTCTTGTTGATATTTTGATATTTTCATGTATGCATCATCGTGTACTAAATCCTCAGCTTTGCTTATTAGGTGCTACCAGATAAGACAATTGAGTTTGCATGATGAGATATGTATCGATCTTGCACTATTGGCAGCTAGGTAATGCATTGCTCACTGCTGGAGATCAGTTATTTTGCCAACTCCTTCCCAGTGGTGAATTGAGCTTTCAACTTATCTGACATTTGATAGGGTTTATTATAACATCAAAGGGATGCTCCATGAATAATATTAAATGTGACATTTTCATAGGCATTTTGATTTCTGGGGACATTTAGAGAGTGTTTTAGAAAGAAACAAAGAATTATCTGAAATCATAGTATATAGACTTCATAGTCTTACTAATAAATATTTTTATATGTATGCATGTGTGTATTTGTCTAAGGTTTATTATAGATTCCCTGTCCCTGTGCATTTTAGTCCATGTTATGTGTGCTTTAGTTTGGATGGGTATTTATAGATGCTATTCCCCCAACAAGCTCAGTGATGGGTGAGAAAAAACGTTTATAAATGAATGGACTGTAAATATTATGTAGCCTTTAGCCAGTAGTGCTTAGTATAAATAGGCCCAAGTGTTCCTTCCTTTTGCCTCACTTAGCCAGTCATTGATTTGCTCTTCCTGTTAAGCTAGCGTCCATTAGGTTTGCTTTAAAGCTTGTGTGGAACAGCAACATCTAACGCAATGTCAAAACTCTTCCGCTCCTCTCATTAGCCCCTCGCTTAGCTGCTTATGCATGCGTGCGTGTGTGTGTGTATGTTTGTGCAGAGAGACAGGGAGCTGGACTGGAGGGATGGTGGCTGTAGTTTATCAGATGGTGCAGAGACATTAGAGGCCTGCATTATTGATGCTGTGGTCAATAGAGGTCTCTAGTGGCCCACAGGAACTGGAGAGTGAAGGATGAGAGAGCGTGAGAGTTCTCCAGCCGGCAGTGAGGACTGGAATGGAGAGGAGGGAGAGGCACTTTTATTGAAGCAAGACAGACAGAAAGTTATTTTGTTCTGACTCACAGCAGTATTGTTTTTAGTCTAGAATGAAGCAGACGCAATTCATTCCCAACCAGGGGCACCTTTATACTTCTGTAGTTGCTGTTTGAAAATATTCAGATTTGATTAAACAATATAGATATATATATCTCCATATATCAGTATGGATGAAAATAAATATGGATGAAGTTTGTTTTTGGTAGCATATATAATAAGTTAGCAGTTACAAAATACTGTCTGCACAATATCTACCGCCAGCCAATCTGTGGTGAGTTGTAATTTAAAATCAGTAAAAAAAATAGCGATCATGTGAACAGATAAATTAAAATAGTTTACTAACTGTAATGGATAAATGGCTGAAGTGACTTCTGTCACTCTAAGTGGTTATAGTACAAAAGCAAGCTTGACCAAACCAAACAAACAAAACCTCAACACTTCAGTTGTATAAAAAGATGCTGAACCCTTTTAAATAAGTAATGCCGTTTAATACCTTATAGTTTAAAATCCATTCAAAAGAAAGTGTTTTGAACCGGAGGGGCGGTGTCGATGAAGGGGCTCTGGGGGCGCGTCAGACAAAAGACTGGGATTCTCCGGCGTAGATCATAATTCAGCACATTTCAGTGTCTTGTCCGTATTTGTAACTGGCATCGCATCAAACGTCTGCTTGCTTGTTACTTTGCTTGTAACTCAATTCTTCTAAGGGTGGTTGGTGTGAATCATTTGTCGGAGCATTGTTTCCCGAGAATTCATCCTCCCTCGTAATGCTTTCTGCACCCTTCTGTTTTCCCTCTGCTTCTGTATTTCACTCTATTCTTCTCTTCATCTCCCAGCTTGTCACTGTCTGAATGCCTGGCGCGCGCACAGACACGCACACACACACTCACTCTCACTCATACACTGTTGTTTCCCCTCCATGTCTGTCTTCCTCCATCTCAAACTCTCTGTGGTCCCTTCTATATAGCTCCTGTCTCAGGCACCCAGGAAAGCTGCATTTTGTCTTCAACGTGGTAGAGTTCCCAGCATGCTCTGGGCGGCCTGCGGGGAGGCGAGGCTTGTGTACCGGTTGGCTGTTTGACCTCATCAATCCTGTCCTGGTTTTCCCTGGGAAGGATGAAACCTCCGGCAGCCCGGCTCTGCCAAAGGTAATGAGAGCACAGGAAAATGGAGAGCTGAGATTAGATTGTGCAAATTTGCGAACTCTTGGTCTTGGCTGATATATTTCTTGGTCCTAGCTGATAAGAGCCCACATGCGCTAGTACAAGTCTCCGCATGCTGTAATGGTTGTAATCCCCCCACACACACACACATAGGGGGAAGAAAAACACATGTACACCTCCTGGCTAAGTTGAAAGCCTGCTACATCTTACACCGCCATCCCTTATTTGCCTTTGTCTAAGTTTTGTTTCAATAAAAAATGCCACAAGAGCCGCGCTGCCCACTCTCTCTCAAATATTACAGTTCAAGAGGTTCTTGAGTAAAATGTGAGGCAGGTATAGAGCAGAATATCAGAATAGTGCGCTGTGTCTCCATGTAACTACAGAACTTCAGGCATTAGGGATTCAACCTGCTCCTTCCACATGTTTTAGGCTGCTCTGGAAATTTTAATGTGCGAGACACCAAAAAAAGAACAAGCTCTTGGGCCAGTTGTGTGTGGTTGATTAAAGAATTAATTCAAATTAAAGCAAGTAAATCCCCTCCGCGACAGACTCTATGGATTTCAGTTGGCGCTCATGAGTTTTCCTATTAGTATGTCTTAGAATATTAAGCAGATCAATTAATAGATTGGTAGGCCTGCAGTGGCTTCTCAGCATTGTCGTAATTACTCTCATTATTTTAAATGCTTGCTAATGGCCTCTGACCCTAGATCCATGTGAGTTTGAGGCCCAACTGCTCCTTCAGGCCTCCCGCTGACCTGTCGGTGCCGTTCGTAATGGTCGGACCAGGCACAGGAGTGGCCCCCTTCATCGGCTTCCTCCAGCAAAGGTATGAATAATTTAATAATACATTTATAATATCACCTTGCACCATAATAAGTGATTGCTTGAGATCCCCCACTGTGCAAAAGTCTCCTTCAAGGGGAGCCAAGTGCATGTTTTAATGGTCTTGATGCTGCCAGCGTTGCACATGTTACAAGACGAGCCGAAGAAGTAGGTCAGCTGAATCTTCAAGTTGAGCATCAGAGACGCGCAGGTAACATGCTGATTGGTGTGAGGTGTGAGATGCATTATTTCAGCTAAAATTCTGCACACGGTAATGAATATTCACATTGTTCGAGTGATGTTAAGTGCACATCGTCTGTGCATACTTTCAAGTAATCTGGAGAGACAATTAAATGAGGCCCCCGCTCCAAGCCGATAAAAGTCGACGTCATGTACGTCTCATAAGGCGTAATAAATCTCACGGCGAGGGCTGTGATCACGTCAGGGATTATTTCAGATGCTTCACTCGTCTCAACAGGAATAAATTGGGCCCTCTCCGGTGCGCAGGTTTATGGCTCGACCTGTAATGAAGAGCCAGGAGTCAAAGCAGCACATGGAGCGTTATTGATTTGAAAGTAAAAAGTCCAGTAGGTGGTGACCACGTTGTTGGAGTAAATCATTGCTTGTAATTGCCGAAGAGGTGGTGTGAGGATATTGACTGTTGGCCGAGTGCGTCATAGTTCTCTCCAGCTTGTTAAACCATCGCTGTAAGTCTAAATGCTTGAAGGGGTGATATCATTTGGGAGGAAACGTGACATTTTGTTTAATTTTTCAGAGCCTCCAAATTGACAGCTCAATCAAGATTGCAGGACGATGACCTGTCAGAAGGGTTTAATGGGACTGGAGGCCTCTCCACCCGGGCCGATGCCTGCATGATGAACCACAGCCCACAGCCTCCACGACTTGTTAGAAAGCGGAGGAAGCCTTTTTAGTCAGACTGACACGTCTAACTCTGGGGTGGCTTTGTATAAATGAGGTTGTGCCCCAGTCAACTCCAATTGTCTCTAAATCCCCCGGACGACTGCTCTGTTATGGCGGGTGGCGTCAGCAGGGTGATTGCTCTGAGAGGTGACACGGCGCCTGCTGAAGTGACGGCGGTTGTTGGATTGTCTGAGTGAGCAGTTTCGGGGTAAGAGGTGTTTTGCGCCCCTCGGGATGCAGGAGCGGTGGAGATAGCACATGTTTTTTTGGACTGCCCCTGTTGCACATACTCCTCTTCTTCTTAATGATCAAGGCTGAGCCAGAGGGACAGTACTCTGGTAGAAGGTAGTGATATGAACGTATCAGCCTCACTTTGATCTTAACACCGCTGCCCAAACGTTGCTCTCAAAAATCTAACATATTAAAAATACATATTTAAGTGTTTATTAATCATCTGTCCTTGCAGACACTCAGACTTTAATTGAGTTTTGGAAGGCTTTGTTTCATCATATAAAACCAGAACCCAATCAGATGCATCCTTGAGAATTCAGTAGAATTTTTTTCAGTTTTATTATTTTATTTTATTATATTTCAAATGGGTTTTTTTGTTGTTTTTCTTTCAAGAGACTCTTCACTGTTAGAGCATAAACTCGTGAACCGATTCATCAGCTCGCCTGTCGTCCTCAGTCCCTCCTTTCCTCGCTCTGACTCTCATCCTCTCCCCTGCTGCCAGCTGCGTATTGTGCTGGAGGATTGCAAAAAAAAACCTGTCATGGTGCGCGGCATTATACAGAATCTAACTTGAGATTCCAAACAAAGCCTCGGCGGCTGACGCTGCACTCTGATCAGAGATAACAATCACCAGTTTGTCAATGGGGCACCGTATCTGCCTCCAGGCCCGAGAAGGGTCCTGTTAGCAACAAAACAACATGGGGACACTTCGATCTTCCTACCTCTCCTCCCCTTCCTCTCCCACTGTTAATCGATGGCTGTTTTCTAAAGTACTTTGTATGAGTTTGTAGCGCCGGTAACAAGTGGAAGACGAGTCTTTAAAGGTCAGAGGCTCACTTGGAGGTACCAGGAGATTTTAATAAGCCCCCCCAGAAGTCTGGTATTGATTGTTGTGGTCTGTGTGGAAGGATTTTTATGGAGAATATGATTTTAGCTGGGAGCTGTGACAGTTAAACAAATATTGTATTTTAACTGAGTGGTTAGTCTTAATCTCCTTTACCGCTCTAACAAGCTTTTCTTTTTGGAATTAAAAAAAGTCTGTTTGCTCAGTTTAATATTTAGGTTTGCCAGTAGGCATACTTGGCACATTCAACACGACAAGTTATATTAAAGTTTGTGTGTTTGCGTGAACAAATATTGAGCCTCCATTTATCGGTCTAACCAGACAGCTGATTACAATTAGGCTGCGGCATCTCGCTACTTGGCCTTGTCCTATGGTATGAAAACATTTCACCATGTAGGATGCATATGGATGTAATTCAGCAATGTAATTTCAGTGATTAAGCCTCAAGCTGTTGTTGTATTTGGGCTCTGTTTTATTGTTCTTGTTGTAGTTTTACGTCTAAAATGCCACTCAGCACCTCTCGCACGAAGCCGCAAAGAAAACAGATGAAAGATATGAGATAATTGGGATGTTTACCAAGTCTTCACCTCGTCCTTCCGCGCAGTTTCCCCCTCCCGCTGATCATCTGAATGGTGCTGAAAGGCAGCCGCTTCTGATTTCGACCCCAAATGGAGTGCTCTGTAGATGCTGCCTTCCCCCTGGGATTGTATTGCAGGCTGTTATAGTGTGGGGATGTGATGTGATGTGATTTGTATTCAGAGAAAGGCGCCGGTGTGGTCTACTCAGAATGGAATCCAGGTTTTTCATATTGGTATTGATCCCTTTAGGGCAGGCGGCGAGAGGAGAGAGACGAGCCCACTAAAATGAGTTTACTTGAGGCTGTTTGCAGATCAGAAGAATCTCGTCCAGGATGCTAATGGATGGGATCTGAGCGGTCAGATCAAGTCAGCCAGACAGCTCTGTTACCAAGCCCCATCCAAAGATATGAAGTTCAAATAACCTCAATTTTTACTAATCGGTCAGCTTCTCGTTTTTAATTAACGAGGGCAAAGCTTTGTTTCAGCATTCAGAGTTTTGCATTGATTTTGTTTTACTGAGGCTAATTAATGTAGAGCTGATAACGATTGGCTGATCTGTTTGTTTAAAAAAAAAACAAAAAAACTCATAAATATATTCGTCTATAAAATGTCAGTTTTCATATTGCTTGTCTTGTCCAAAATTTACAATGTAGACCAGTGTAAATTAATTAAACTTTTTTTTTTGAGGAAATTTACAACAAAATGAGCAAAATTAAATATTTATTGAAATAGCATTTTTGTAAAGGGAAAAAAAAAGTTTTAATTTTCTCTTGCTACATTTCTTTATCTTAACTTTGGCTTTAACTTACATATTTTCTTGATAGACACCCCCTTTTCCTTCTATCTTGTCATTGTACACTTCATCATGCTGCCGGAAAAAAAAAATTGCTATCATGATGTTTGAAAAGTGTGAAAGCAATCTTCTTTGTTTATGTTTCCACATTAAACAATTTCATCCAAGTTTAGTTTGACTCCACATTATTTTTTTTTATTATAAGTAATAAGTTATTGTAAGAAGTACAAGTTAAATTTGGACATCATGACTAGTTTGGAAGATGATCATGGTCCCAAACTTACAAGTATCCTTGAGAAATAAAACCCTAACCCTAACCCTAACCCATGTCCTATAGTTCCACTTTTAAAAACTCTGTGAGTCGATGTAATTTAAAGACTTTTTATCTGGGTAATTGCGCTGTTTTGAAAAACCACACAAAACACAAATCATTATTCAAAGCAGACTGTCTTTTGAAACATGTCTGCGGGGGAGCTCTCTAATTGTTCTGTTGCCCAAATTAATTGATTAATCGACTCAATGAAAGCATCAAGCGTGAGAGTTGGCTGCTGTTTTAATTTTGACTCCTGGAAAACACAAAGCACGTTCCAGTCTGTCGGTGAATATCAGTGTGTGTGAGGTTCAGGGGAGGCGGCGCTTGTGTCGCATCCTCGGAGCTCAATGCCGCTCAATGCTGCGGCATTCCTCAGCTTCTCTCGTCGTGGTTGGTCACTTCAGCCCCCCCCCTCCCCCTGCCCCCCTGTCCCTCCAGTTGGGCGCTACAGATAATGCTTGGCCCTTTAGAGAGTCAACTGACTGATGGCATCATGAAAGGTGGGGGGTCAGCTGTTGTTATCTGGGAGAGAGCTGTCCTGTCACCTTTTGCAGCAGGTGCGAGGCACAGATACCGGCATCCTCAATGGCATCGCTGCGTTGCCATTGCCTGCAAAGGATTCTGGGAGATTTGCCAAACTCCCAAGCCACAAGAGGAATCACTTTTGCAGGAGCAGGTTTTTCTTTTTTTTTCCTTTTTTTTCCTTTCTCTTGCACTCGCACAGTTGGACTCACACACTCACGAACGTACACAAAACACACACCCACACACAAGCACAAGGCCTGGTTTCATTTTCAGTAACTGTTTATAGTGATGGGATCTATCCGTCTGTTTGGGTGAAATTTAATAATACATATAATGTCCTCGCTGAAGCAGCGCTGTCGTTTCCGTGCATTAGGCAATTGTGGCACTCGGTGTACTGTCATTGCAGACAGTGCTTAATGGTGTCACTACTCTTATTTAACCTCTGCTGCGAGGAAGGACTCCGTCTCCTCCATCTGGTCCGCCCGTCTCTTGGTATTGATTGACCGCTAACATCCGTTGTTTGACTTTCAGGGAGAAGGAGAGGCAGGAGAACCCCGAGGCCAAATTTGGCGAGACCTGGCTGTTCTTCGGTTGTCGCCACAGAGACCGAGACTACCTGTTCAGGTAAGATGCGTTTCTTTTTTTGAGCTTGGTGCTTGTTCACAGAGCCCGCACATTCACATATCCTATATATACTTTCCTTTTGTGAGTCATAAATACTGCTCTCTGTGCCCTTAGCTCATTTCACCATGCCACTGCATATTCCGTGTACTGAAATCTGTCTCAATGTCTGTTTACATGACAGACACTGAGACATAGGCGTCATGGACACTGTATAAAGCAATCAGTTCAAGAATGTGTTAAGGGATGTTTGGGAAGAAAACAGACATACAAAGCTATACTAAGCTTGTTCAAGGTAAAAGCATCTAAAGTTAAAGCAAGGCAGGGAGCTGAATAGAGGTTAAACTTATTATTATATTATCATTATTATCGTTGGGTCCTGCCTTTTATGAAGCCATTTTCAAAGTTGATAAAATATCCAGATAGAGCTCAGAAGCCAATAAACATCACAATCTTTAATCTTCCTCCTCGTTTTATTTGTTAGCGAATGATAATATTCAAAACATTTCAGGTAACCATTTAGCTGAATAGAAAATATGTAGTATTAAATATAGCTGCTCTAACAAATAGTTTTTATATTAAAAATAGATAGAAAGAGGTCACTAATAGTGACAAGCATGCAGATAATTATTATAATTATTTTGATTCACTCTCACTGCTCTCATCAGTGCAGTTTAAAGGCACAGCAGGCAGCTGTTTGGAGAAAAATCAAATTCTGAAAACCCTCAGTACTTTTCTGTTTATTGCTGCCTTTTATTAAATGAAATAATTAATTTCTTACATTGCACTATAATTTTTTTTTCTTGCATTTACGTAGTCTCTTGTGTATTTGAGCATCCCTTTTTTTGTGGTGTGTTTTTTTTTTTACACTTTGTTTTGATGCTTTCAGGATCTTGTGTGAAGCACTTTGAATTGCCTCGTCACTGAAAAGGTGCTTAATAAAAAAATTTGCCTTGACTTGCCTTGTGCTACTTGCCCAGAGCCAAGCTACTGTAGCATTTAGCAGCTAATACAAAGGAAATATTTTCTTAAAGGGTCAGTCGAGACCAAACAAAACTGAAAGGAGACAGAAGACTTAAATAGAGAAACATGACTCCAAATAAATATGCAGCTACTGTTAATGCTTAAAAGTTTGCCAGGAAAACTGAAAAGGTGATGATATGTTCTGTTGACAACTTGTTTCTGCTGCACCAGATTGCAAAAAGAAAATATTAGTGAATGCAGCTTTAAAGTTGTTGAAAGACATTTGAAAGGATTCAGGTTTGACAGGCAGATTCGGTGCTCGATGCACATTGAACCCCACTGTTTATCACCTGGAGACACAAGGCTTATTCGAGAGGAGGAATATTTTCACCATGCTGCTAAAAAAACTCCCAAACGAATCAAACTAAACTGTATGAATATTCTGGTTCCTTTTTTTTTATGTTGACCTCTGGTTTTGTTTAAACTTTGTAAACTGACCTCATCCGGTGAGCGTACCCTTGCCCGGACCAGTTTGTTTTGGCCTCAGCTTGTCCTCACCGCACACCAATTGATCGGCTCCTGGTGGCATGAGCGGCGCACGTGCAGTCGATGCCGGTGCACTGATCGAGTTCTTTTGCAGGATTAAATAGCCTGAATGGATTAGCATCCTTAATCACACAAGAATAGATCACAGAGGATGTTGCTTGTTCCCCCTTGTTTCCTCTATCCCTTAGTCAAATACCAACTCATAGCCAGGTAGTGGGCGGTGTTTGTTCACAGTGTGGGTTTCTCTGATGAACACCCCCACAGTGTTGACCAAAGCGATTAGTCTGTGTTTTATGAGCCACCCCGTGAAGAGTTGTACTCAATTTAAATAGGTTATCAGAATGAGAACAACATACCTTCAGTGGAGTCGCCCGCCTGCATTGTTCTCTGTTGGATCTCTCTAAAAGTTGATGCAATTTGATGTCAGCCATGAAACCTACTTAGCATAGTTTTTCAACGTTCCAGATTTAAAAATATAAGTTCAGCTGAAGTCGCCTGAAACGGCTTTTTATGTGCATAAACATTACACAACGTCGAGACAGGACGTGACCAACTCTTTGATGGTGCTCTGAATCAGAAAACAAACAAGGCTCGCAACGCGCCTCAATCAGCCACAGCACTTAACATCCCTGTGAGAGGTTGATGCCAATCTGCCTGCTTGTCACATCAAGCTTGTCCTCCCCTCTCCCCTCGGCTGCACTTATCCTCTTCCCCTCCCTCCAATTTCTCGGCCCCTTTATGGCAAGTCATTTCACCCTGTAGGGGAAACATAACTGGAAGGCCTGCTGGGTTCACGGTGTGGTCCAGGATATTGCCGCAGGCTGTTTTGTGTGCAAACACGCGGAGGAGTGTGGTGTTTTTTTTTTTTGTTGTGTTTCTCTAAGGAGTCAACTGTCCTTTGTCATCTGCTGGGTTCTCCTTGCGTGGTTATCAATCTGCGATGATTCATATTCAGACGTCAAACAAACAAGACTCCGCCATCCTTCTCGTTGTTATTCATGTTGCTACTCTCATGTTCAAGCAGACTCTGTAATCCGCCCGTCTTGGTCGAAAGAATGAGATTTCTTTTAATAACTGTCTCCAATCAAAGGTTAGATGGTAAACACTGCGGGAGAAAGAACCATTCTGGATGTTTTGCAAAGAACAAAGACAACAATACTCATCCCTCCCTTTAGTATTCACACCACGGTCTCTGGGTGTTATTGGAAAAAATGTCTTATTTTAGTCGAGGGGTTACTGCAAAATAGAGACCCTCGAGGCAAGGACCTTCACCCATGATCTCGGAGCCACGACTTGTTATTATGAGTGTGCGCGCGGTCGCGTCCGTGTGTGTTTCTGCTCATTCCGACTGCTTAACTTTAAACAAGATGCTTGGAGCCACAGTAAACCCTCGCTCCCTCACCACCGTCCTCTTTCCTTCCCTTCCAATAGCACCCCAGGCCCTGTAAAAACACTGAGGCAGAAGGAGGAGTAGTTGGAAGGCAAACCACAGATAGGGAGCAAGGTTACACCCATCTGCAAGGCTGGGAGGATTGATTGTAAAAAGATGCTTATAACAGTGACTCAACCTTGCTTATGAAATCCATATTTTTTTTCTGCGCTTCTCTCGTTAAACAAGATAAATTGGTTGTCTGGCATAGTTCTGCTCAGACCTTTTGCCCATCAGTGTTCTGTTTTATCGAGCTTGACAGTTTTTTTTTGTTCTTAGGAAATGTTTCAGGGGTCATGTCTTGCGAGGCTGTTGGAGGTAGTGCTAAATATCTTAAGGGAGTGCTGGTTGTGAAAGGATGAAAAGTCAGTATGGAAACCGTGTTGAATAGTTAGGATAGGAATTAATAAGCTTTTTTTTTCTTCTGTAAAATCATGGACAGGTGCTATCCCACAAGTTTTGTCTGCACCTCACTATCATGTCCTCGCCACATCAGCACCTCCATCTTGGAAAGGCTTCTTTTTATTTTTTTTTTTTTACAAATCAAGCACAACCCGTTAAAGACACAGAAAAAACCCTCGTAGGAAATTGGATTTAAAATTACATGAACTTTTGTTTTCGGATGTGTGACTGCAATCATTCACCTTTTTTTTTTTTTTTTTTTTTTTACCCAGAGAGGAGCTGAAGAGCTTTGTGTCCAGCGGCACCCTGAGCCACCTCAAGGTGTGTTTTTCCAGAGACGACCAGGAGGAGGACGCCGCCGCCTCAGCAGCACGACCCAGATACGTCCAACACAACCTGCTGCTCAACGGCCAGCTCATCATGGACATCCTATTCAAACAGAACGGTTACCTCTATGTCTGCGGGTAAGACTGATAATAATAAGTTTAGCTGTGAATTTTTTTGAACCATAATTCATCCTGAGTCACTCGGCTTGACACTCATCCCAGCGTCTGCACTTGTGTCATGTTCTGGCGCTTCAGTGTGAAAGGACTGACGCGCTGCTCACTCGCAGCTCTTTTCTGCACTCTTTGCAAGCCTGGTCTATTTTTGTCAGATCATAGTCCCTAAAGCCTTGAATTTACTTCCCAATGTGTGTAGTTGTCTTCCTTTGCAATAATTGACAAATAAAATGTATATTTAACTATTATTATACAGGAGATCTCTTGAAATGCAAAGAGAGAGCTGGAAAAAAATGTCCATGCGGAGTAGTTGACACGTAATGCAAACATGTTCAGAAGAGACTCTGGAAATACTGATTTATGATACATTTCCATGATCAGGTCTGATCTTTCTTTAAAATTGGAGAAAACGTTTCACAGAGGCAGGCAGGAGGTTTACAGAGAATGGCTTTAAAGATGAAAAGTTGCCTATGAATCTTTCAAAGACAACTGTCCTGTTAACATAAACAAATCACAGCAAAGGCACACTCACAGTATTTCACAACAATGTACAAAAATAGGCGATAAACCTCTGGACGTGAAAATGTAATCCCTACAATCCCTCATACTGCAGGTATTGTTCTGACTATCAAGACAAATCAGGCTTTTACAGTGGTTTTCTCTCATGGGTAGATTATTGCATATAAGCAAGACGTGACGCAACCAAGCTGCTTTGGTGCACATTATCCATAAAAAAGTAAACCAAAGGTGTGAGGGGTGCATTGCTTAAAGCACGTCATAACATCCTTTGAGCGTGGGCATCATCACAAGCAGCTTTCCTCCACTGCTGGTCTCACGCTGACGCAACGTCTTCTACAGTTTGCAGTGTGTGTGGTGTCACAACACGTCAGCACAAAGACAATAAGACAAAGCAAAGCACACACCACATATACAATAATGTCAACGTTTGTGTAGCTCAATATCACCTTTCCCTTTTCTCATCACCTACCTTATGTTTGAGTAAATGATCTATGAAACGTCCAAACTGTGGGAGTCAAAGGAATATCACTTTAGGTCTGCTGGATGATGAATCTCCCTCAATATGCTGCAACAACAAGATAGAGATTTCAGCAATTTCCTTCCAGGATGCACTCCTGGACTGGCAGCACCAGCTGGTTTTACAAAATATTGGCTCGCCACTGCGCTCAGACGCACAGACACACACACACACAGTCTCAAACTCAAACATGTGCCTATGGATTTTATTGCTTAATATTTTCATGCTCTTCTCCTCAACAGAGATGCTAAGAACATGGCTAAAGATGTGAACGACACCCTGATGGAGATGATAAAAATGGAGCTTCAGGTGGACCAGCTGGATGCCATGAAGAGACTGGCAGGGCTGAGGGAGGAGAAACGCTACTTACAGGACATCTGGGGCTGACAGCTGATGACGGGATAAGGGCATTTTTGCAGCATCCACTGGGCTCATCTACCCTTGGAAAAAAAATAAATAAAAAGAAGAAGAAATCAGCATGCTCAGCTGTAACCTCTAGAACCATAAAATTGTGGATGCTGAAGCCCAGACTTACTTTATACCACCCAGCACTGCTGAGATGGAATGTACCATGCTGACCCCGGGACTCGGTTCACTACATCATCGTGGGCTTTACTGTTTGAACAGAAATGACCTTGGTCAGGCCAATAGTGCTGGAGATTGGTCCTGCAGTGTGAAAATGCTTTTAGTGTAGACAAGCCTCCTCCCTTCTTCCTGTCTGGGGAAAAGGCACTTTACTTCCGTCAGCTGTGATGGAGTGATTCTGATGAGGCTCGGTGTGGAGTATCGCTCCGACATAGATGGAAACAGCACAGCAATCTGCAGTTCTTTAATAACACACACACACACTGTAAATTGGGTATTGTCATTCAGGATGAAAGCTGTTGTTTTGATTGTTGTTTTTGGGATGTGCCAAAGCACCGCGGTTTACCTCTGAAGTCATAATCAGCAGAAATTCTTTCATTTTTAAAACTAAATGACTATTTGAAAATGTATCACAATTTCAAAATAAGTTGGTTTGATTACTTTGCTCCAGTATCAAGCAGCATCACCATATTTTCATCCAACATACTGTGGATAAAGGTGATTTTTACCATATTTTGGAGATAATGAAAACAAGTTTTAATGTTTGTGGTCCTGAAAAAGGTGACATTTTACAAAAGAAATGAGGCAAGGACAGTTTTCAGTGATTTATCATTAGTACAGAGGGTGTGGATCTCAATGATAATGCCCAGATCAAAATTTATTTCACAATTGTTTGTGCCTGTGTGGCCCAGCAGACTGCCAGTTTGGAGACGATGAACTCCAACTTTTCTAAGTCCTGCAAACCTGACTAAAATCTCCCAAACTGTGGCAGAAACAAACACAACTGTGCCTTGTGTGAACAGGAATTAAATGACATTTCAGCATAAACTATTGTTGTCTACTTCTTTTCTTTTACTGTGCACACAGGTGTGTTTGTAGATGACCTTACACACACACACACACACACACACACACTTGTATTTGAAGTATGAGATCGTGTTACTAAGTTTTCTCGACATATTCCCTGATTGATTGGGAGTGATTTGTTGTATTTAAATCTAGAGATAATTTGATTGTTCAAGGTGACTTTGGTCAGAAGATGAAGGCATACTCTGCTAATTGAAGGCTTTTTCGCGATGGGCCTCTTAGCGCAGCGCAGAGCCCCAGAGAGAGGCTTCTCAGAATTAAATCTTCTAACAGCAGTCCTTTTATTTATCCTCTTGTAGGAAGGGGAGAGAAAAACATGTTTACAGTCTCCGCCGCCTGCGTCGTAGATGACACCCCCATTCGCTACTTTTTTTTTTTTTTTTTTTTTTTTGAGCCGAGTAAACAAAACATTCACTGTCGCGGAAAACAATCCCTGATGGCGAATAATTGGTTTAATACAGTGTAGTGGAAGGTAGAGCCGTCCTTGTGTTTGTCCAGGCGGCGCTCGGTGCACTTCCTCGCCCTCGTCTTTCCGTGTCCTGCTGCTTCGCCAAGTCACAGGAGCAAGGGAGGACAAAATCAAAATAATGATGCTGTGTGCGCCTAACATCACCACCGATCTCATCTGGCACACACACAGACACACACACAATGATACACAGCCTCCCTTTAATGCAAGAGTCCAATTTGTTGTAGGAATGACAACAACTTGCCCGTATGTTATAACAAGACGGAAAGTTTCCTCGAAGTGACGCGAGTGTGATCATTATTCGAGAATAATGTCAGAACCATGAAGTACACTTTGAGCTGCACTGCCCTTATTTACCTACCCTATTAACATGCCCTCACCGCCATTTAAAAAATGACCCCGGCCGTAAGACGGAGGGCCTGCCGGCTGCTTATGTCACCCTGTCCAGCTAGCGCCTAGGACTGATAAAGTTTTAAATTATGCCTCCGTAATTAAAAAAGGTTCACAGTGGCATTTTTTTGTCCCGCAGCGAAAGACAGAGCCGGAGTGGAGATGGTCGGGAATAAATCAAGAGCCGTGGAGGTCAGTGCGACCGCAGAATGGTAGCACCTCCATGATAGATACCCCTTGTTAAGAATGGCTTAAATGAAGCAGAAAGATGTGTGCTGAAGATAATGACTGTTATTATGGAAGTGTTGAGTGAGCCAAGTGGGGAGATGCACTTTGTGTCAATGAGCTGAGGTTTTTTTTTTCTTTTTTTCTTTTTTAAAAAAAGACCTGCTTAACATTCGCTTCGGCAATTCGTGGTGCACACAGTACAAGTAGTGATGAGGTGGCAAGTAAGTGGAACCTCCCACACTCTGCCTCCCCAGAGAGCTCTGCGAGGACGTGCGGCTTTAATTAAGCGAGTGGCAATATGTCCAATTCATTTGGCTTAGGTGTGCGGATGTGACTGCAGTTCAAACAACTCTGTGGTAGTTTTAGGAGTAAGCTGCAAGTGGAAACCAACTTTTGTTGCTCATGACAAAACTTTGGGAGATTTCACTTGGCAAACGTGTATATACTAACTCTCTCTCTGTGTGTCTGTGTGTGTGTGTGTGTGTGTGTGTGTGTGTGTTGCAGTGGTAGGGGAGGTAATTGGGAGGGTGCATATTTTTTCCAGTCCAACTCCAAAATGAATCTTTTTGTCTCCACTTCAGTGCAATTTGACCAATTTCACAGCTTCATTTATCCATCTTTTGCACAGTCGTTGTTGTGGACCCTAACCCAACATAGCACTTTCTTTTTCACTCGGTTTTCATTCTGTCGTCGTTCAGTTTGAATGCTGTACTTCTGTGCTGACGTCTTCCAGTCTTCCAGCATTAGTGCAGCCCGGCACACAGCTTCATCTTCCACCAAGCTCCTCCGGCCTGGCCTCACCTGTGTTTTATCATTAAAAAGGACACTTTCACTCTGTCTCTGCTGTTCTCAGTCTGCAGTCGGCGACCTAGGAATGTCAACTCAGCTCTCTGATGCAGCATCGATGACAGTCCCGCTAGCTTGCACACACACACACACACATACACACACACAAATACACACATAAATACACACTGAGAGTCATAGTCAGCTTGTTCTTCAGAATCCCAGCTGTGCACAAACATTTTAACTTCAGCATCTGTCAGGAGTGCTGGAGGAAAATCTATGTTTTTCTTAAAAGGCTGCAGCTCCTCTATTGAGTTTCCTGTTTTCACTGTGAGATACTAGTGTTGTTCTGGTCTCTGTGTATTGATGGAGCAGGAGGAGAGATACCCCTGCTTCCGTTTCGGAAGAACAAACATTTGGTGTAATTGATGCTGGCAGGAGGAGAAAGTATTCAGTAAGAAAGCATTGCTCTCCCAGAGGATTTAAAAAAGAAATATGTCAGATCCAACTGGCAAAGGAAAGAATACTGTAAAAAAAACAAAATATAAATAAACATTAGAAAAACTTCAACATGTAATTACTGACGCCACATGTGATCAGTTTGAACACCAGCCGGGGTCTGTGTGTCCAAATGAATTAAGCAGAAACTGCTTGGCTCATCAAATGCATGACTGATGTTCAGGCGATGGATGCTCTTTCTGTCTCCATTAGTCAAAGAAATGTAAAAATTGGTTGGGCATTTTTAAACTTACAACGATGGATGAACACTTTGCAGAATTTATAGCCTCCTCAGTCCTCGCAGCCATAATGACTTATGCAAATTGGAGGTTAAGTGCTGGGATGAGACTGTTCAGCAGAAAGAAAAAGAATAAAAATAGAGATGCGTTTGCAACCAAGATGGAAGGTGGGAGAAGGGTAAAGTGTGCGCACTTGACATTTGTTTTTATTTGTTGTGTGGGATTCGCTGAATGCACGTTACCATGGAGCTCGATCAATACCTCCTAACCCCGGAGATGTCTATAACGCACATGAAAGAAGTTCATTTGAAAATTAAACAGATTCCCCGCATGCATTGTCTGTCATGGCACATCTGTGCAATAACTGTAGAGATACGTATAAAAAGAATGTGGGTGTCAACTGTCTCTTTATATTTAATTTGATCTTGCAGTGATAATTTTTTTTTTGCACAAAGAGATAATAAAATGACTGTAAAGATCAAAATAAAGTTCTAAGAAAGAAGACAGGCATTTTTTAAAGGAATTTAGAGCAGGCATTATTGCACTTTGATCACAGAAAATTGCCATTTCAGTCGGCGTTTTCAATGCGAATAGGCCTCTAGTCTTTATGGAGGCATCTGAAAGGTAATGACAATGTCTTTCCCCCCGTCCTCTCGCTAAAACTCCTCCGTGGCACCAGTGACTGTCCTAATCTCACCAAGCGCCCGATAAGCAGCCATGAGCCGTCTGGTGTGTGGGACTCATCAGTGGTAGATTAATGTCCAGCTGTACACGCTGTGCCACGCTGTGAAAGGGATGAACAAAAGGGGGAAGCAGAAAGTGGAATGACATTGTAAAGAGGCAAAGATTAACTATTAGGACATGGAAATTGGGTAAAATATGGAGAGGGAGCAGAGATTGAGAGAGGCGTGCGAAAACAATTTTCCTCTGAGGAGAGAGGGATGAGCAGATAAGGGTGGTGAATGACAACAGGTACAGGTAGGAGCACGACGGGGAAATGTAAGAGGTCCCTGACTCTGAATTTATTACCGTGCTTTCAGTGCAGCGGGAGGTGAACCGAGGTGAGTTACAACATCGCCTGACCCTTTTTCAGATTTGACTCCTGCAGAGATGGCCTCAGAGTCACCCCACAACACACACACACTTTTGGACATTAATAAAAAAAAAAAACACCACAAACCGGCAGTTCTCTTGCGTAACAAGGGTCCAAGAGCAACGTAAAAAGTTTATGCCTTCATCAAACACAGAACGTGGAAAAGAGGTGATATATAGCCCCTGAGGCAAAAGAATGCATTAAGGATGTATTTAAAAATGAGCAACTGTTTGTGTGATTAATCATCTTCCCGTAACGTGACAACCCATGTGCATGTAATGGGACAGCTGGGACTTGGCTCGGTAATTACTGTTTTATTGAAAAATCTTTATGTACGGAGAGCAATTACACAGGTTACAGCATAAACAGTTTGTATTGCAGTATATCAGTGTTCAAGGCAAATCATGCATCAACGCAGAAATTCTGTTTTCTGTTCATTTGAGAGATTGGGCATTAAATGAATCTGATATGCAGAGCGATGCACGTGTATTAAAAGTGCAGATTAAAAACTGCAGCACCAGTGGGAAAACAAACCGTTGTAAAAGAAAAAAAAGTGATATAAAAAAACAGACTATTAGTCCACCTGAAATCTAAAGTTTTAAACTACTTTGATACTGTAAAAGTCATCAGCTGCTGGATGCCTGGAAAGCTCCCACTGACAACAAACTTTCAGGAGGTTACTGCTAAAGAGATAATCTGGCACACAACACCTCATAACATGCAGTTTTTACACTTCAGTTTCTCTACTAACTAAATAAAAAAAAAACATATAACGTGTTAATTAGTCACCTTTCGAAGTGCTAGTGGGCAGATTTGTTAAATGTCTCCCCCTTATGTCAGTCTTTATCTTAAGTTAAGTGTTGCCTGGCTTCGTACACCAGACAAATATGAAAGTCTTCTCATCTAACTCACCTAAAAGTGAATATTTCTAACTATCACTTTAAAGAGGAAATGGTTTTTTTTGGTGTTAAGTTGTTAATACACCATTGACAATTTGATGTTTCATAGTTGTGGCGGTCAACATTTTAGCAAAAAAAAAAAAAGCATTTTTCCTCATTGAGCAGACATAAAGCCACATTTGCCTTCATTGGAGTCATGTTTCTTGTGACCCGATAAATTTAATTGAAATATTTACTCTGTTTTTAGATCTCTTTTGGTCTAGAATAAGCTGAAAACAAAAGAACGTGGGTGCCAAATTCCAAAGAAGAATATATATATAATCCCCGGGGCACTAAAATCAGTTTTTTGTTGTTTTTTTATTGAACGGATATCATCAACAGTTACACAAATATTTTAACAGCTCAGATAACTACACAATTTAACGAATAAATACAATAACAAACACGCCACTTGGTTTTGTCTGCAGCGTCCTTAGCAACCAGCATTACAACGGAAGAAAATGTAACACTGTCACAATTTTATGCAAATTGTTGAAAAATTGAAATATTCATCGTAATAACAAACAAACCAAAGATCATTTACAAAAACTGAACGAATATTGTGAATATCAAATATCAATTGTCAATATCAAATATCATCAAAATGCTTTTTTATGTCCAAACTATATTGAAATAATGCATTTTCATTTGAGAATGAAAGGAATGGCCGCCATGTTTTTATTTTGAGAAGTTCGCTGCAAGCAGCCACGTGACCTGTCGGCAGGCCAATAGAAAAGAATAGGATAAAAAAACGTGAACATTTTACCAATTTCCAGGCCCTAATTGTGAGACTGATACGTTTTGTACTGTGGACAAACGTAGCTATTTCACATTTTGATATGAGACTGGGTTGTACACTGTGTACACTATGTGCTTACTTGCGTAGTGTGTGACACCAGAGTGTTGTTTCAAATTCAATACTGCTGTTGTGCACCAGAAATGATGATTGCAACCTTTTCCCCTTCTTCTTGTTTCTAATAGCGAATTACACACAACAACAGTTGGCTGCACTTGTCACCCTCCAAAATATCTGCCGGCTTGTTTACTGACATGACTTCAGTTAAATTTATTAAAAATATATAATCACGGCCCAGGAGGATCGCTGTCAGTGCAGCGGCCTTGCCTTTCAATAGCATGAATAAACTTTCAGAGCAGGCCTTGTAGATCTAATATGAGTGAAGATGCAGCAGCTGGATTGTTTATGTCTCGCCTCAGATTTGTTAAGAAACACACTCCTATTAAGGTGAAATAAGTGAAAGTTTAGGTAGCCTACAAATGCTGCAGCCTTGGATGACTTTTTCATTTGTTGGTGGTCTCTCCCCTTCTGCCCCGTAGGCAAGATGGCGATCAGTGATGGAGAGTGTGTACAGCATTTTTTTCACCGTTATGAGCACTGAATTTAGCCACACTTATCACTGTGAACGCACTGAAAATAGCAAGTGTGAGTATGGAAGTGCCTTCACTTGCTACTTCAAATAAGTCACTAACTTATTCTGCCATTTGGTGCTGGGCTTGTAGCATACAGTGGATTTATCAATTTGTTTTTACTGAAAAAAAAGATGTCCTCTACCACAAGAAACAAGACCGAAACACTGAAGCTGTGTCATGAAACAAAACCAGGGAGCTGAAAGACACTAACACGCTCTGTGGAGCTGAAGGGAACTGCAGAGTTGGGTAATAAGTCTTTGTGTGTTCATCACATTGAGCTACTCCCTTCAAAACACTAACTTGATCCATTGTTAATAATATTAAAAAATACTGGTCAGTCCATAATCTAAACCTGACCCATTTGATATTACGTGTGGGTAAAGACATACAAACAGTACATTAAACTGCAGCTCTTCTTAACTCAGGTGCAGATGATCAAATTGACCAGTAACTCCACCCTGAGAGAAGCTCAGAGAAAAACCATTTGAGTCTCATATTACAAAATGTATTACACCAAAGACCAAACAATAGCACGCCCACACTCTCAGTTAAGGATCTCATTTTTCCAGAGAACCATTATACTGGAGTTTGATCCAGAGCCAGTGATTAAAAAGAGCTTAAACAAACATGGCAGTCTTTTTTTTTTTTTTTTTTTTTTGGGGAGCCGTGTTAGTGCCACAAAACACTGTTGCTAAGTAACTGCTACGGCACCTGATCTTTCCATCATTGCACTAATATCAGAGAGAATTTTATTATTTGCAATGCATCTCGGTTCTAAAGTAGTAGCAACAACACAACTCGAGAGTGATTTTGATGACGCTGATGACGGCAGCGAACGGGAAGGACTCTGTCTTATCTAACAGCCCTTCCACAGCAGCACTTCAGTGAAGGGTGCCACTCCAGGCTGCACTTGTAGCTTTGGAGGGTGTATTTTTTTCTCAACAGGCATGAATAAATAAATAGGTAACCTATGGGACACTCTCAAGTTGTGAAATGCCAACAGACGCTCAAATATCTGATGTGTTAACATGAGGATGATATCCTTTCTTTTTAGTTTTAATTGGATCTCACATTACAGTTGAGCGAGAAAAATGAAACAAAGCTTTTTTTTTTATGTGCATGAGCAAATATACTGTTTAGCAAAGTCCTGGTTAATTAATGTATTCCCTGCACTCTAACACCTCATTCTTCATGCATTTCTGCCATGATGATTAAGCTACTACTGTTAATTAGATAGATACACTTTAGATAGATATACTTTATTGATCCCAAGCTGGGAAATTACATTTAATTAAAAATACTGAACAGAAGTAAAACTTCTAGGAGTAAAAATTGGAAAAAACAACAACATAAAAATCTCACTTTACTACAGCTGCAAAAAAAAAGTTACATCCATTGAGTTTACAATTTGACATTTTGTAAAGTAACTCAAATTTTGGCTGAAGCAAAGATGGCAAGTGGGAATATTACTGTATTGCTCTGTTATATTGAAGTGCATCACAATATGTTGCAATAGCAGTACCCTGAAACTGAAGCAGCAAAATGGAACTCAGCCATTATTATTATTATTATTATTATTATTATTATTATTATTATTATTATTTCACATTTGTGCATTCCCTAAAATGTCCTCTATGAAAAAGCTCCATAAAGTTTAAAAAAGAGAGAAAAATCCATGGCAGCTCTGTGACACTGGCCCACTTTTAATCCATTTGCAGCTAAAGTGCTGTTCAGAATAATCAAGAGAGCTCTCCTATTGACGGTTCGTGACAAGCAGAGGAAAAGTTCATGTTTATTTAGCCTCATTCAGGCTCGTGGTAGTGTGTGGGAAATTAGGTTATCAGTAATTGTTGACAGGCCACGGACGGATGTCTTTGATCTTCACAGCATGTAATTACTCTCCCCTGTCTGCACTAAACCTGGTCTGGATTGTGCCTGTAAGGTAATCGATAATGATACCACAATTGTTTCCACAAAATGAGTTAAGATTATAAACATGTATGATCTTAGAGTTCACATTCTGGAGGAAAAGATCAAATCGATTTTATCTGGGGTGAGGGTTTGACGTATCATAAGAGGAAAACACAAGTGTAACTGATATAATTAATGACGGGCCCAGTTCCATTTAGGTGCTCAAGTCTAACAGCTCAAGTATTGTGAATGGTGACTCGCTGTCTTACTGGGAGAAATAAATGGAACGGAGCCAGAATGGATGTTATTAGTTACACCTGTGCTTTGCCTGCTGTGACAAGCCAAAATGTCTGCCTAATTAGAATAATAAAAGTAAAAGATGTCCCGCCACAGCAGGTCCAACAGCGCTAACAGCAGATTTTCACTGCCAGTGGAGTAAGTGATGATATATTTGGGTCATACTTGAATGCAACAACATGCAAGCGGCAATATCCAGCCCATCAGGATGATTGATTTCTCTAGTCATCACTGATTTCTCCAGTCAACATGCCCAGAAGCCACCAATTTTAGGCAGCAGCCACGACTCCACGCAAAAATATCACTTCTGGTGTAGCTTGACTCTCAGTCCACTTGCTCATGTCGGGTTCCTGTACTGTGTTTTAAGTTCAGCAATATACTATCATGACACTTTATTGCAGTTCTCACTTCTCCTGTCCAGTGCAGTGGTTTTAAATCTTGTTCCTTGGTCCCACAGTGCTGTCAGTTCTGCTGTTTTTTTTCCTCCCACCAGCAACTTAATTGCAGTTAATTGCAATTCCGTTAAATGTCTGTGTCTCCAGGCGTAAACCAGTCCCTGATTGGATAGCTAGGATAAAAACCAGCAGGGGCTGGGCCCCAAGGACCAGGATCCAAGGTTACGGCTCAGGTCACGCGCCTGTCTCTCTTCAGGATATCATCGAAACTAATAAATTGAATGGGCTGGGCTCGCTACCATCCTTTTAACAAAAGTAATCACAATAATGAAAAGTCATCTCCTGCATGAGTGTGCAATACATTTCCCTCAAGAGCTGGAGCGCACGCTTCTGTGTGCTTGTTTACACGCCGTGCACTCACCACACTCACGCCACGAGACAACAGCTGAAGCCTAAATTTTGCCATTTATCTGCAGACTGGCAGTGGTTCTGTGGTAAATCACCATTTCTGACAGATATCTGTGGGTCTCATGCAAGCTCATGAACTTCACCCTGAGAAAAAGAGGGACTGAGTGAGACATTTGAGTGCTCAGAGTGTGTCTGTGGTAGTAGACTCCTGTCTGACAGAGAATTGTGTTGTGACAGGTTATAGTCTAGGGTTAGATAACAAATGTATAAAATGTACTCGCAAGTCTAGAAGTATAAGAAATAAGGAGCATTTGCCACCGAATGCTCTGGGTTAAGACAAGATGAAGTGCTGCTGAAATTGGTGAGACAGTTGCAGTTGTGTAGTATTTTATTATTCAGATCAAATACCAAAGAACCAGAGGTGCAAACGCAAATATCTGCATAATAATTCTGGAGATTAATAAAACAAGCCACCTTGTAGCAGTCATATAAAAATGCAAAGCACTGCACTTTAAAGCAGTACAAGATAAAGACAAAGAACGCTTCTTATCAAGGTCTTGACTTTCCCTTTGTTTAAGCTTTAATTAGAGAGTACATCCAGATTCTTGTCCTCCCTGATGCTTACAGAAACGTCCTTCAAGAGCTCTGTGTTTCACTGGGACCACATAATGCAATTGTTGTCGCTGCGTCTCAGAAAGCCTGGAAACTTTGAGGAGAGACAGAGAGAGAGAGGGGGGAGTGTGGCCTTAACTGCAAGGAGAGAAGGACAAAAGTGGGGTTTGAAAAAGTTGTCATGGTACTACGCGTACAACACGCATGTTTTTTAAGGCTGTACTTTATGTAGCTGCACATAAATAGTCACAGTCTGCTATCCTTGAATCACATGTGGCCCAGAATACCGACCATATGTTGCCTGCAGAGGCAGCAGCTTGTTAAAAGGTCCAGAACCTCATCAATCACATCAGAGCACATAGCTTAGATAACAGGCCGTCAGCTGTGGAATGTAACTAAAGTACATTTACTCAAGTACTGTACTTAAATACAAATTAGAGGTAATTTCCTTTTCATGCAGCTCTATACTTATACTCTACTATATCTCAGAGGCAAATATTGTACTTTTTACTCCATTACTTTTGTTGTACAGCTTTAGTTATTTTACAGTCTTTCATACCCTTCCTGTCCAATGAAAACCTCCAAATTTGAATTTGAATGTTTCTGATCAATTGAAGGATTAAGTGTTCCTTTTATGTGTTGAGAAAGTCTTCCTCTTCTTAATCTTAATATACTATTTGGACCCTCCTTGGATCAGCTGGAAAATGCATCGTCACGGCGTTGAAAACAGGCTGTTTTTACTTCCCTTTTAGAGATATGTGCTTCCTACAGGACAGCAACACTTCTTACATATGATGATCTTATAGACCATTATGCACTGCTGAAGATAAAAATACCCAACAGTATAAAATGTAGTTAAAATGAGTTTAGCCTGAAACATCTACAGCTGTAAAATGCTACATACACATAATGCAGCATCAATATCAAAGTAAAACACTGTCAGGGACTGTATTTCTGCATAATGAGTGCTTTGACTACATTTTCCTGATTACACTTACACTTGTAAGTAAAATTTTGAATGAAGAACTTGCAACGGAGTACTTTCACAGTGCAGTATTACTACTTTGACTCAAGAAAAAGAACTAAATACTTGCTCTGCCCACCTCTTCATCCCTCAAGACTGTTTCAAAGCATGCAGTTTTGGATCACGGTTATTTGTCAAACAACTCTCGCAAACACACGTAGAAGTCTGGAGTGACACGGCAGCAGGGGGAAATCGCTCCACCTGACTCTGCGTGCCGCGAGCCAGCAGCACGTCGCGTTTCTTGATTTGTCTCGCACACACCTGGAGGTTTGATCTGTCCTCTGCTCTCCTACTGCTAACAAGCGCACCACCCCTCCCATCCATACTTTACTATACTTTTGAATTCGCGCCGGCAAAGGAGAGAGAACAGCGGCAGAGCACCGACAGTGTACTTTGCTATCTAAATGTAAATCTGATGACTGATGAGGAATTTAACTTGAGAAGATACGAGGCCTTCTCCTTCCACGGAGGGACGCTTTACATGGGCTCCAACTTAACAAGATAAGTGAGTCAGTCAGGCATCAGGAAGGAGAAGTTGGGTGGATGGCTGCCGCGATTTTACTGCTCAGTGTGTAATGCCAAGGGGAAGCTTTGTGGTATTAGCAGTCACCTTGGGCTCAGACCTGGCCTGCACAGATTTACCTAATCTAACCCTGTGTGAGTTGGTCCTGTTGTACCATGAAGCATACCGAGCAGAGGCGACTAATTATGTATTCCTCAGAGTGGCGACGAAGATGAGATGGGAGGGCAGACATGCGCACAGTGATATCCAAATAATAGGCCACTCAAACACCTGAAACTCGGACCACCCCAGCGGCCTGTTTAATAGTCTAGTTTGAAATTCAGCTTTCCTTTGGTCACGCGGGATAAGAGGGCAACAGACGGCTGAAACTATAAATATTCTTCCGCTTCCAAAACTGACAGAAATGGGTGAAAATTGGACTGTGAGTTTTAATGAAGAATCACGGATTCAAGACCCACGGGAAAGGGGGATGAAAAAATAATGATGATAAGGGTTTCATGTTTGCAATTAGGTCTAATGATCGTTTGTGCCCCGCCGCATAATGTGGAATAATATTTTGGCAATATTCCAGTGTATGCTCAGTATTTTATCTGCACCCAAAGAAGCCTGCAAATACCTCTGGCAGTCCACTTGGTGTAACCTAGACTGGGCCTTGTCAACATGCTTCAGTGTGCTGAATCAGAAGGAAAAGCTGCAGTCCTGCCTTCAATTAAGCGAGAATATTCTTTCACTGTGCACGACATATTTTCAAATCCCAGCCTTATTTATAGAGATATATATAATAGCTCTACAAATATAGCTGCAGGATTTTACAGGGCTGTGTTATGTCTTATTGGTTTAATCATTATTTGAAATACTTGCTGCCTGGATAGGTGGAAATGTGATGTAGAAGTAATATCTACATGCTAAAAGGCTGGAGTGTGCAGAGATAATTGTGGCACAAGGCTAGTTTGGCTAATACTCGCAATGGATGAGGGATCAGTCTTGGGTTAATGAAGATAGATGTCTTCAACCCAACAGAATCCAGTCCCCATCTTCAAAATACATTTGATGTTTTTTTAAGTTTATCCAAGTTAACTAAAACAGATAAAGGGATCTGTACACAAGGACCAACACAATTTACAACTAGACTTTATGGTGAGATCCTGGTAGGCTAAATGTCCAACAAGACTGAGAGTCTAGAGCCATGCTAGCAGCTCTGTGAGGCTTTGAGCTAAATGTTAACACGTAGTCATTAAGCGTTTCCAATGGGAAATGAGAACGCCATCAGCATTTATTGGACAAATTACAATTTTGACGATGATGGTGGCTGGAGAGGAAAAGTCAGGAGGTCGCCAAATTTAGAGCAACAGAGGATGCATACCATAGTTATTGAGACTTTCCAGCCTCACGGTGGCGCCAGATGAAAAGTCAGTGGGATTCGTCCTCTGGGGACTGTGATAGGCTAGTATCCTGACCATCAAAATAATAAAACATGGTGGGCCAATAATGACACTGCTACAAATGCACAATTTCTCTTTTTAAATTGTGCTTTAAAATACGTTTGTGCACACACACACACACACACACACACACAAAAATCTAGAAATATCACAACCTTGACATCCTACCTCTCCACACACACCTTCGTCGTCAGTGGAGATAGAGACAGCGAGCGAGTGGGGGGAAGGTATGCATGAGAGCGATGAAGACAGGGAGGCTCAACCTTGGTGTGGTCCTCAGAGGAATAATTGCAGGGGCCAGAGATGGAGACTGGGCGACTAATGAGGCAAGTCACTAATTAGCCACTGGTGTCACTGGCCTTTCTACTTTTACATGCCATAGCGTGAGTGTGGGGGTGTGCATGTGTGTGTGTATGTGTATCTGATAGAGACAGAGGAGGAAGACAAAGAGTCTTGCCAACATTTCAGCAGGTATACATTTTTGTCATCAGTTTGACAAAGAAAAGGCCCAACCTAATTAATACCTGTTCGTCTGCACTTACAGTGATTAAAAATGAAAAAAAAATTCTATTAGCAACAGAAATACCTCAGGTTCACAGCATGTCTCCAACTATTTACTGCCCTTTTAACTGCCTTTCTCCACTACGACACACTGGGTTAGGGTTAGCCAGACCTGTAAGAGGTCAGCTTGCTTCCTGTGCGAGCACCCATGTCATGTATGCACTGTAACTGCAATGCCATAGTAACAAAGGTGTTGCTGTGGTCACTTCCTCCATAGAGAATTCAGCACCAGTCTAGGATGCTGTGTGACAATAATGATGCACAGCAAAAATGTAAGAGAAGAAAAAAAAGGATTTGCCTTTAGACATCTCTTCTTGTGTTTCTGAGAGCAGACTGTTCCCTCCTGGAACTTTTCCTGCCCGGGTTTAGGGTGTTAGGATCAGTGACACATGTGGCTGCCCCTCAGTGGTGAGCTACTTGTGGCCCTCCAGGCACTCTCTGAGGAGCCTTTCAGACTGAATCCTCCTCAAGCTGTTGTCTATGAAGACAGCACTACACTGCTCGCCTTAACACCTGCCAAGAGGCTGAGCGACCTCTGTGCTCTTTTGGTTTGTCATCCAAACAGCATGCACGGAGGGGACCAGAACTGTGCTAGGCTGAAGTGGACCCTAAAGGCATCTTTAAGGTTCAGGTCAGACCATTTTTTTTATCCTCCACCTCACTGGGGAGAAATACACACGGCAGTTCTTCGTCTGTTAGGCTCCAAGTGTCAACGTGTGAGGGCGTTTTTCAGACTTATGACCTGGTGGCGCGTCACAGTCAATGCTGCTGCGCATATGTGAAGCTCCAAATAGTCACACACTTGGCGAAGTGGCACTTAGCGCGAGAAAACTCAGCTTCGGTGCCGGCTCGAGTCATATCCACTTCATGTCGACAGGTAACAGGTTTGCCCCCAGCTCGCTCGTCACCCTGACCCCATCTCAAGCCCCGGTTGACCATTGCAGTGGTCTTCCTGTGGGACCTTGGCTGCAGGAGATGCAGGATAATGCACGAGGACCTTCAGACTTCGCTCGGGCTATTTTCTCCCCCTCAGCTGCTTATCTGGAGGGCGGCGGAGGTGATGAGACTTTACTGTAATTGCTATAGAACAGAAAGCTGGCGAGCTGCCAATCTAATTGCTCCCCATGTCTGCAAGCAGGTCTGTCAATGGTTGGAAAGGCTCTCGATAGTATTGACCGGGATGAATGTGGTTCACCTTTGTCTGGCTACAAGCTTTGTCAATTAGGTTTGCTTTATGTGAAAATAATTCTGCTAAAACCCAAACCAAGAGGAAATGGAAAATCCCAGAGTGACGCTTTCTATGCCCATTTCACGCCATGTTTTAGACAAGAAATTATACTTAACATTACTGTAACAGATTGTTATTGTCATCCCATTCATTCTAGTACATGAATATAAAGCCATTAAAGTTTGCATTTTTTATTTGCATGGATGTACCATTTCCTCTTTCCTGTCACTGCAACCTTTTTAAGACCAAGCTCGAGCGTGATGAAATTCGTACTACTATGATTGTCTTAGGAATTATGCTGTGATGACGACATGTGAAATAATTAGCTTGACATTTTCCCTCCAGCCTCTAACACTGAGGTGCTTTGAAATTTATGTTGAGAGTCCTCTTGATCGAAATTACCTGCCGCCATCCTCTCCACGTCAGCCATGCGGAAATTGCCCCTCTATTACTTTTTGCAGGTGGCACGGCTCCATCTCATATCGCCGCGCCCTGTTGCATAAGCTTTGCCCAGCGCAGGAAAACTTTGAGATTGTCTCCCCGGACTCCTCAGGCGCTGATTGATTGGAAGAGATCTGTGGCACTTTTACCACGGCTTCCTCTCCTCACTGCTCAGCGCGGCTGTAAAACGAATCTTGAGTGAGTGATACAGAATACTAAACACGCCGAAAAGGTCAGTCAATATCTAATTGCTTTGTCAACTCAGTCTTTATTCATATCTTAAATATTTAATATTTTCATTAAAAATGCAGAGGCGGGATAGTCTAGTTTCGAATCACGAGGTGGTATCGGAGGAAGATCTCATTAAGCATTTTTCATAATGAATGACATCTTTCCTGTCAGTAACAGGCTGCTTAACATGGGAGCTCACACCTCCAGGAGAGATCACCTTGTCTCCAATGTGTGAAATGTAAAACAAAGGAAATGAGAAAATGTTTTATCTTATCACAAGGATAAAAGATAAGGAACCCTGCAGCTGCTGTGGGCATAGTAATTCCACCATTGTCTGCTTCTAACAGTGATAATGTATTTATTTGATGAGATTTAGGTTTTAAAAAGGTTCACCATATTCCCTATCTCATGCACTAGAAGGGGAATTTGTCTCAATAGCAGCAGTTTGGGGACTCCACTCCCAAAGATGATAAATTCACTTCATTTTCAGAGTGAGTTGCCCTCTGTAGTCCTATCAGCTGTGAGACAAACGCGGCCGCTGATGTAGTCCTGGCAGAGGCGGTGGAACCAAGAGTGCAGATAAAACGCTGCGCTCCGAGTCACGCGCCAAAGAGCAAACTTTGTCAAGCTGGATTAACACTCACAAGCTCCCGAGCAGGAAGGCAATTACTTGTGTTAACACTGATATCCACTGTAACGCCCCTTGACGACTGATTTCTCGTTGTGCGCACACGTTTGTGTTTATGCGCATGTGTGTGTTAAAGAGGGTGAGAGAAAGAGAGGGAAGGAGGGAGATAAAGAGCTTTCTTTCCCTTCTTGCCTAACATGGTGTATATATCCCATAGAGGCTTGAATGCAATAAAGACAAACAAACAGTAATGAGGTGACACTGTGGATGTGTGTATCTTGTGCGAGAGAGGCTAATTTGCACCTCTTGAGCACTCGTGACTTCATTTTAAAACCCCATTGCATTGGAACTATATTCCATGAAAAGCTAACTCCCTTTCAATTAAAAGAGAGTGTGGGCAAAACAATGAACAGTGGTGCAAACTAACCGGTAATTGAGGTTCGGAGGTCCTATTTTATTTCATGCTCAGGCGTATGCATGGGAAGAAAAGTGATCTATAAAAGCTCAACTTTTTAGGAAGTTTTTAGCCTGAACGTAACATATTGTTGAATTTCCCGAGCCGGTTTTGAAGGTGGCGGCAATGCAATGAAAGTTTTTGCCTGATGACACCAATATGTTCATTTGTGTTTGGTGTCGGGGCGTATTTATAGTGTCTTTACGCTTTACACATGGGAGTTGTGCCTGAAAAGTTAGCAGGCACAAAAACTTTCCCTCAAACTTTCGCCCCCCGAACATACTCTCAGCTGTGGGAGTGTTCTTTTTTTGTTACACCCGTCCCAAAACTTCTGTGCTCACTTTTTTTTGTCTCATGACGCTTTTTTGACTTCAGAGCCGCTCAGATGTCGCTGCTGTGTAGCAAGGTCACCCCTGCCAGCACCGCCACCTTTATTTATCTTTTTTAGGCCTCACACTGGCACCCCACACACCACACAAAAAAGAAGACCCCACCCTCACACACCACACAAAAAAAGAACCCCTCCCTGCACCACACACACACACACACACACCTCATCATTCACTCAATTCCCTGCATGCGTCCTGCCCTGCCCATTGAAGGCTGATTGACAACTGATTGCTGTGACTGACTCGGGAAGGTCACATCGCCGACAAAGTCTGACGCAGGCGGAGAGGAGGTAGAGAAAGCAACGCGTACGTGTGTATGTTAGAGGCTGATACGACCACAGAGAGACAATCAGAAATAAAGAAAAACAGAAAGAGAGGCAGGCGAGAGGAACAAAGGAGCAGAAAGTGCGTGAGAGACAGAAAGAGAGGCAGATGCAACAAGAGTCAGACAGAAGACAGAAGTACAGAGGCGGAGATGAAAAGCGAGACAGAGAGGATTGAGTGTGCATTGTCAGGACTGCAACAGCTGGGGTGTGCGGTGAATTTCAAGTTGTACGCGCCGGCTGCTGCAGTCGGGGTAAGAGTGCGAGCAGGAGCCTCTGGTTCAGGCGTCGGGGTCTCCCTCGCAGACGAACGGGGGCGTCTGTGATCGCTGGTTGAATAGTCGCCGGCCTGGAGAGCCCATTAAACACTACAAAGCCCCTTAATCAGCCTGTGTCTCAAGGGGACAGAACATGCAACCTCGACCTGGAGCGCCATCAAAGCTCGGTCAAAGCAACACAAACACGCGAATGTTCTTGCACACACACACACACGCACGCACCCATGTGCAAAGTGAAAAGGTAATTTTTAAAGTGAACCTAAAGAAATGCCTGTGAGTTGAGTCAAGGTGAGAGCTGAGAGAGCGGAAAGTTGGGAAGGACAATGTTTTTTGTCTCTTGTTCAGGGCTGTGGGGGCAGGTGGCTGACATTTGCTTTAAGAGTTTTACTCGAATGAATTATTAAGAGTTTCTGAATAAATACGGCAAGCGGTCTTGTAACCTTGGAATCGGATGCCGTCAGAATCAGGCTACAAGATGATTTTCATTGAAATAGAATAGTAAGATCGTGTGTGAAATCGCTTGCCCCACTGTCTCCTTTTACATTTGAGGCGGCTGACTTCCCGATCTCTGCTGACTTCCATTTTCACACCGTCCCGCTGCACCCCCGAACAAACCTGTCGGGAATCACGAATGTAATGACAAGGCCGTGATCCCTCCCTGGCCTCCAACCGCTGCCACCAGGTTGATGGGATGCCCGTCCAAACCGGAGGCCTGGACCTGAATCTAGGTTTCCAAGAGAGAGAGCACTGTAGTCTGTTCCCTCTTTTACATTTCAAGTTTCCCTTTTCATGTCTTTATGCTTCTAGCTCATTTTTCTGTTTCTTATTCCATTTTAATGTTTCTTTTCCTTCAATGTTTCTACAGACCTGTTTAATGTTTCTGCTTCCACTTTCCCTCTTTAGATTTCAAGTTTTCTTTTTTATCTTTCTAGTTCCCTAGTCATGTTTTTAGTTCCCATGTTTGTTTTTTTGCACCCTTTTTTGTTTCTGTGGTCCTTTTAAGTTTTTTCTTGATCCATTTTAATCTTTATTTCCCCCTTTTTAATGTTTCTAGTTTGCTTTTTTTGTTTCAAGTTCCCGGGTTCACACTTTCATGTTTCCTTTATTGTTTCTTGTTATTCTGTTTTATTCTCTTTTATCTTGTTACACAGTATGATGTTCATGATTTCACTTGATTGATTTCTCCTGCACTGAGGAGGACTTTGTGTAAGCCCCTTAGCTTTCCTCCTCCCCTACAAATATCTGTTGAGCTCTATTATTGTTTGTTTTTTTTTACCATCATGTTTTCATTGTGCAGACATATAGACTAAAGGGATATGGATTTAAGAAGTTCAATAAATATTTCATAAAGATTTCAGACGTTTGTTAGTGCAGCAACGTTAGAGTGAAGTTCAAAATGAGTTCAAAATTCGAAAAAAAAGTTCACAAACTATTTCCAGGCAGCTTTCATCTAAAAGCACATTTGACGCATACAGTAATGCACAGAACTATACATGCAAAAAAATCCCCCACCTCTGCCTGAGGGGGCGAGGAATCATTACTGTCCACACCGAACAAGTGAAATCTTACAAAAACATATTGTATGAAATGAGAAGTCTCCCAAAACACCAAAAAAAAAAAAAACTTCCCTCTCTGCTCCTGATCACCAGAGCCCATCTCTGTTCTCTTCAGATATTCTCTGTGCTATATTGATTGCGCGCTGCAGGAAATCTCCTTGCTTCTCCTCCTGCCAGTATTCGTGTCTGAGCTTGGAGATCTTCCTTCGCTATTGACATGTTTAGTTGAAGACGAGCGGACGAGTGGACACGCCTCAGCTCCGGCTGCACGTCGACACCGAGCAGCTGCTCCGGCTTATTCCTAAATGGCATTTGTGTAATTGAGACGTTTGTGGGTGCACATATAGCTACAAAACCGAATAAAAAAAAAAAAGTGAGTTTAAAAAAAAAATCATCACAAGGATTTAGTATTTTAGAAGAGGATGATAAGATAGGATAAGATAGACACACACGTTCTCTCACCTACTCTCCAGCTGGAAATAGCCTTCATGTCTGACAGTATTTGAAGCTGAGGATGTGCTTCCTGTTCTGGTCCCATTATTTCCTAATGATGAATCTCTGCTAATGGTTAGTCTCTCCTGCGCTGCTCTGTGGTGCTCACAATGGGCTTCTTGTTAATTGGCCTTTTGACAGTGATGCCCACCCACCGGTGGCCAACTGGGGTTTGATAAATGAGGTGCTCACTTTACTTGCACTCCCTCCATGCTTCATGTTTTGAGAGTTGAGTGAAGTGGGTGTTTGTTTTCCATAGCACTTTATGAAAGGCGAAGTACGCTTTGATGCACACGACCACTCATAAGAAGCGCAAAATGAACAATGCTTGTTTGTTTGTGAGCGTGTGTGTAAGCGAGATCTCTGTACTTAAAGCAAAACCCACCTTAAAATGATTTAACACTTAAGGCTACTTGCAAACACCTATTTTGTCGGTGTATATTGATCTTAAGTGGTCAATATAATATAACTTGGATATTATTTTTCAATTGCAGAATATTTCCCCGGTTATATAAACCATCAGTGGTACCTGCCAGGTGCTTTTTCAAGGCTTAACATTTTGCACTTAAATTCAACAATCAATCAAGGACAAGCCCGTCAGAATTCAAGGCACAATGCACATCCCACAACTCTCAGATTTCATAGTTTCATGCCTCTTTTATGGGGTCTCTAATGTTTTGCATTTTGGTAAATGTGGGAGACCATTACTTAAAGGTCCTGTCAACATACTTCACAATCTACTTTTTACTATGAGTGACGGGTCCCACACGAAAACACCATTTTCTGTCAAAGTTTGAACAGTTTGAGTTGACTGACATGACGGACTTGCCACATTCTTTGTTTCGTCTGCCCTCGGCTGTGAGAGTCAGGCAAGACTCGGACCAGGAGAGGGGAATGTCAGCCACGTCTGCGCACTAACCAGGGTTTAGCAGGATTCAAATCCCAGTGAGATGACAGTTGTGGAGTTGTTCACTTACACTGGCAGCACCGGCGCCCACACAGTCCTGACGGAGCAGCCGAGGTTTTTGAGTCCGCCGCTTTTAATACATGACAGCTTGTTCTCAAAACTTTACATTCGCTTTTAGCACACTTAGTCATGATTAACAGACGTTTTAGACAGTCCTTCCAGAAAAATGCTGAGTTTTTTTGTGATTATTGATTATGCGGCACATTTTCTTAAAAAATGCAATGGAATATGCACAGGATATTTATGCAATTTTATATGCAATGAAATTGCGGGACTTGCAAAAACTGCGGTTTGATGAATAAGAAAAAAAAAAGTGAGCGTTCTCACGAGGCTACTACCTTAATGTAAAGAGTAATTTCTAATGACTTCCTATGATAAGCAAGCATACTACATCACAGAAAGTGCTGGAATAATTAAGTTCTCATCTTGTTTTATTTCAGACCTTAATAAACACATGGCTCAAACTTACAAAACGTTGATGAGTCAAACAAGTTCCGTAGCTTTACAAAAAGAATTATTTATTATTATTATTATTATTATTATTATTGTTGGCAAATGAGACTGATACGCTGACGTCATCATGTCTTCTTCGCGGGGTTTGCAGCTTTCCGATGACGTCACTTCATAACGTTCCCGAGGCAACAGGAGGAAAATGGCTGCTCTTGTGTGAAGTAAACGCATTTTTCAAATTTCTGCAAGCTGGCCTGGCCTGACTGAGCTGCGTCAGTCATACGTAAAAATGTATCCCATAAATGAAAAAGATGATTAATACCGTGGAAATGGAGACGCAAAGCCTGGGTTATTTAACACCCGAAATATCCGAGTAACCTCTAGGGGGCACTGAAATACCAAATTAACCTCAGGTCAACATAATTTATGAGAAAGATGCACTTATTCCAGCAGACTCTCTCTTGTCCTTTTAGCGCACATCTCACCAGTTGTCATTATTTTGTATATATTCTCGTCCTGCTGCAATAACAAAATACCTCCCGTCTCTCTGTGTGTCCTTTCACATTGAAGAAATATTACTTAAAAACTAACTTGCTTTGAAAACTTTTCATCTGGAAAAACAGTAGAAGGTCAATAAACATGCCGGGCCTTTTTTTTTTTGGACAAATCTCCTTTTCGCTCTCTCTTTAACTTTCAGCCGTTTTTGCCTCATAGGCTTATAGTCTTCACGGCTCTCCTCCTGCGTGCCTCTTCCAGTTTACTTTTAATTCCTCCTTGTACTCCTCTCTTCTCTGTACACTGTCTTTATTTCCTCACCCGTGCTGCGTCCCAGCCTCTTAATGGATTGATCTAAGTGCTCTCCCGGTGCTTTGCAGCTGCTTGTTGTTCTTTATTGCGGCAGAAGCTTGGCCTTAAGGCGGTGTAGTTCCTTCTCGTGTCCCACAGTGGGGCGACGACTGATGCCCTTGATGAGACGGCCCTGTTGCAGTCAGACTCATTAGCGAGCAGATGTGAGATGTCACCGTATATCACAGCATCAGGCACCGGGTGGACTCCTTTTTTTTTGCCAAGGTGTGAATATTATATCAGATTTTGTTTACAGGCTCCCCTCTCTTTTGGCATTATGCAGTCGACACCAGACCTCGGCTATCTGGTGCCGCAGAAACTCAAGAGCCACCAACTCGCCTGAGGACAGATAACGCTGCCAGAATACCTCCAACGTTCTCTATCACCTTGCATTCAAGTTTACAGTTGCCTAACTACGCGTGGTGACACCGCCCTCTGCGAGACACGCCGGGAGTCGCTGGGTAGGACGTGTCACAGCGTGTGATAATATCTCTGAGGACAATCTCAACAACAGAGGAGGTGCGCGTCCTCTGGCCTCCCTCCAAAATCCTATTTGGATGGGGAAACTGATTAGAGTGTTCCGATGTGAGGAGGCCAAATCAGATCATGTTTGCGGCTCCCAGTTTGATTAGGGATTAATTGAGATGGGAACCAAGCCTCCCGGGAGTAGAGTGGAAATAACAAGGGTTACCACGCTTCACACACACACTTCACCTCCCTCTCTGTCTCACTTTATTGCTGTCTTTGGTTTGGCTATCCCGTCCTAATACACTCTCATCAAAGGTGGAAGAAGAAAACAACTTGCATGCATAGTTATCCATACTAATTGCTACACTAATGGCACTTTTCCACTGGCTCGGTTTTTAGGCTTTTCCATTACGTGTTAGTACCTGGTACCAGGTACTTTTCTAGTACCTACTCGGCCGGGGTTCCAAGCGAGCTGAGTCGAGCCGAAAATGTCGGGAGAGCGACTCGTTCGTAAGAGTCAACCCACTACATAACTACATGACTACATAACATAATGTCTTCTGTAAGGGATTGCATGGCTTTTGCTGCATCTAAACCTGTGCAAATAAGACAAAAAGAAACTGAAATTCTTAAAGCATCTGCAAATGGTGAAATGCACCCTTAATTGCCAACTGCCAAGCCAACAGCATGGTACTGCATGTAATTAAATGAAATAATATGCATACATTTAACACAAAATTGGCCCCTTTCTGTGTAAATAAGCTGCATTGCAAACAGTCAAATTCACAAATATCAGTGCTAATAGCCACATGCAGTTAGAGTGAAAACACTTGTTTATTCAGAGAGTTTGTGGTAATTGAAGTGCATTTATAAAGCATGTCACTTTCCAGTGATCATGGCAACAGTGATTGCAGCCAGACATGCCTGTAAACAAAATTCTGAAATTATTATAATTATCACTGTCTCTGCATCCAAAGCGAGTGATGCCTTGAACGGCTTCACTTACACACTCAGACAGCATGACGGAGGTTAGCAGACATCACCTTCCAAACTCTTGTGTTTGTGATGCACATCACTTCATCATGTGGAGTAATTGAAAATGGGCATTGTTACATTTGCATGGGATTTAATAAAAATACATGTTAATATGCAGTAAGAAAGTTATTTTTTATACTTACTTTATAATGATCGTACCACTTAAAACACTCGTAACTCCATAAGTCCATTCTGTATATAAGAAACAGTGCATAAAACTTTTGTGAAGAACAGCACCTTACTGACTTGAATTGATATAAGGCTTTGTTGTGCGCCCATTAAAAATGCCTATAAACAGCAGTTGCTGTAAGTGCTCTTGAACACTCACTGAATACGTTGAAACCCCTCCAACCTCCTTTCCCCTCAGCAGGGGTGATATTAGTATTGTATTACACTGTGAAAACTGCCTGATGCTCAGCCATGGTAAAAGGCTTGATTGCCGTCGTGCCGTGTGATATGGGTCCTCCTCCGCCAGGGTTGCTCCATAAATCTCCCTCGTTCAGCTGCTTCTGCTCCTCCGATCCCCTGCTCTCCTTTTGATGGAAGCCATTGGCCAGAAACATTAATAAGAAGAAGTGCTTTAGTCACGCCCCATAAAGTTACACTTTGCAGTCGTTAAAGAACACTGGGAGGAAATCATTTGTTGTGCTTTTGATGTGACTCGTATCAAAGACAACACAGAGTCTAATGAAAGCCAAGACAAGCAAACAATTTGGGCTTTTAAGTGTTCAGAGATGCCAAAGAATATTTGGGTTTGAGATACAAATTTATCACATTATCTTTCATCATTCATCATGATTGGGTACAGTACTGGTTGCTGGCGGCATGGTTGATGATTTGCCATCTGCAAATTAGCATAGCAAGCCTCTGTCGGTAGCGAGACATTTGTTGTGTTAAGTATGTGTAGTCAGTGAGTCATTCTCTGAGCTTTTATTTGCTGCCAATGGAGACTTTTATTCTGAATGCAGACTGTCAGAATGAATGGAGCAAACACGCATGTATCCTCTCCAAGGACTGTGGTACTTCATCTACTTGCCACTGTCTATTTCTTCCCATTCCTGTGTTTTTTTTTTTTGCATTGTGTGTTTGTGCGTGCGTGACTGTGTCCTTGAGGCCTGTGCACGTGGGTGTAAATGTGTGGGTGTGTATTAATCATGTGTGTGTTTTTCTTCTCTCTCTCAGTCCCATCCGTCTTCTGTGCTCAGTAATGGGGGCTCAGGGTGGCTTACGCTCGGCCCCCTGATCCGTCCTCATTTGGTTGGCATTTCGTTACGGGCCAGACACTCTTCCTGTGACACGGAAAGAAACCCAGACTACCCCCCCCCCCACCATCCTCTCCACTATTTCTCTTTTCCTTCTCTTTTTCCTGAGTCCTCTCTCACTCTCTCTCTCATTTTGTCTGACAAAAACACAACACACACACACACAGATGCACACACACGTTTTCTTCCCTTGTCTGCAACTCAGCTTTCACACCACTACTTCAGGATGAGGCAAAATGAGGACAAATTGATACGAATCCTAAGGAAGGAAGCCAGCTGGTAAAAAAAAAGAAAAAAAAAAAGAGGAAGCGCCTGCAAGGCAACTGTAAGCATAAATCCACTGATATACTGCAGAGGTGTTCGCTCCGTAAGTGCGTCCATTCCTCATTATGATGACCATAACGGGAGGAACTTCTAGGACAACCCAATGTCACACCAGCATCAGATGCAGCATCCTGCTCTTTGATTTAGATTTTGCCATCAGTACAGATTCTCCATAAAATGATAGCAGAAATTGAATTTCTGCTCAGCGGCTGATGGGGGGATGCTCCTCCAAGCTCTGTGTCTCTGACTGATGATTCCATAGTGGATTTAAAAAAGGGCTATGCAATACCAATAAAGGCGAATAGAGTCAACCTGAGAGAAGTGATCTGCCTTGCCTGGCCGGGCGGGCATGCTGCAATGCACGCTGAATACCCTGTGGCTTAAAACAGGAGCCGACAGCAAGCTGAGACAAACCTCATCTCGGTTAAAGGCAATTCCGCCTCATAGTGCTTCTCTAGCCCTGAGCTGCTGGTCCCAAAACAAAGCCAGTCAATCTAATCATGAAAAAAGGTGAGTGGGGAGGGCAGGAGAAAGAAAGAGACAGGGGGAGGCTGAGAAAGAGCTGTGTATGTGTGCGTCTGTGCATGAGGGAAAGTGAGTGGGAGATAGGGCTTTGCAACTGCAATCCCATGAACTCGGAGGCCCCTGGCTGGCTCACAGAGGTGTTTATGTGTCTAAAACCCAGAATCATCTTGTCCGCTGCTCCCTCTGTCTGAGAGGACAAAAATGTAAGAGATGCTAGAGCCTGCTTTTTCCTCAGCCCACTCTTAAACCTTTCCTCTGTTACAGCCATGCAATATGGGCATCCTCATTCTTGCATACGGCACCTGCACATACAAAAGCGTACTTCCACAGAGCCACTTTTTCATCCGGTGAAATGTTTTTGTACCCTTTAAACTCCACAGCGCATCGGCGCATGCACACTCGTCGTTTTTTTCTCCGCAGCGCATGGGAATAGAGGTCCGTTGTGTAGGTGTGTGGGGTGAGGTGAGCGCGCAAGTCTAGTCAGCACAACATGGCTTCTCCGAGCTGCTGGATAGCCCTACTGCTGAGCGCTGCAAGTACAGTACATCTCAATTTGTTCTGGGTGGGATCAAATTCTACTGCCTTGCAAATCTTACCAAGCAGCAGGCGAGGCACACAATGAATAAATGGAGAACGGTAGGAAATATAATAGAGCTGTGTTTGAACCACTAGAATCCAATTGGGGCCCAGGTATCTGTATCTATAAACTATCTGTGGGGAGTCTGGCCGAGCTGGATTCGAAATAAATCAATGAGATTCAAGATAATTACAGGCAAAAAAAGCTTATCATGTTCGCATCATCACTTTGCAGATGAAAGATTTATGCACTGTAAACATATCTGTGGATATCTATATATATATATATATATATATATATATATATATATATATATATATATATATATATATCTATCTCTCTCTCATATATATATATATATATATATATATATCTACTATATCTATATATATCTATATATATATATATATATATATATATATATATATATATATATATATATTATATACACACATATATACACACACACACACACACACACACATATATATATATATATATATATATATATACATATACACACACACACATATATACACACTGTATATATATATATATATATATATATATATATATATATATATATATATATATATATATATATATATATATATATATATATATATATATATATATATATATATATATATATATATATATATATATATATACAAATACATACACACACACACACACACACACACATCACCTTCCTTCTTTCCTTCCATATTAATAATCACAACCTTTTGATGGATGTTATTAATCTTTCATTCAAAACGAGGCTGAGACAGAAAAGAATAAAGTCCTTAAAAGGTCTAGGGAAAGTTAAAGAGCAGAGGTTGAGAAAGGACAACTCTCTCCTAATTACCGTCATCACTCACTCTTGCCCTAATGTATCTGATAGTCGTTTCCGGAAATAAAAAACCTCATCACTAATAAACCGATATCTCATAGCTGAGAAGGAATTTTACCAAGCAGGACAATCTCTGGCTGATATTTGATCGTATTCTTTCCTCAAGGAGGCCAGGGGTTAAATGAATCATCATTTGTTTGCAATGAGGCAAAAGGGCATGTTGATGAACTAGCATTTAAGTTGGAAGAGTTAATGATTTACCAACGTTCATTTAAAAAAAAGTAAAGCTGTTCACACTCTGACCTTTGGTGTTGAATGGTGCTGCTTCTCACTGCTGGGAAAACAAGGTTATTAGATATATGGAGGAATCAGCAACGTAAGCCTCAAACGTTAGCTTGTCAGGCTAAATAGGTTATTACCTCCAGCAGTGCTTTACCCTTATTTCCAAAGGCAAGGGGTATAACATTATGTTACTATATTAACAATTACATAAAACAATATTAACTAAACATTAATTTGGGGGCTTGTTAGAAAATCTATTCAGGACATCAGCATTATGTTAAAAAGGTACAACTATTGGAGCTCTGAGTAACGTATGCAACAATCACTTTTTATTTGGGGAACTCACCATTCTGGCAACTCTGTAAATCGTCAGATCGCAAAACTGTTATTCCTCCTCACATCCTGTTCTCTTGTAAACATTGAGGCATACAATTTGAAAATAGATTAGATTTATACTTTAACAACGTAAGATAAAGTGAAACTTTGTTCCTCAGCAGGGAAATCCAGCCATTGCACCAGCATGATAGCACTGAGTACAGATGTGTAGAGATAAGTGTTTTTTTTATTTTACAAAGTATAAACTACACAAGCAAAGATGAGTGTAAACCATGTATCAAAGTCAGGGCCCGCCACGTCATTTCATGTGGCCTCCGAGAGCCAGATCTTACTGCTGTCTAATGGTCAAATTTACAGCTCTAACCTGATAGTGTTGTAAATATCAGAATATTAACAGCCACGATAGAAACTCATTTGGTACCACCCACAAATATTTATTGATCCATAATAATGTGCAAAATATATAGGTATAGAGGCTGAGGGCCAGTCTTTAGTCCGCACTTCTCCAGCAGCGGTGTGGTCGGTGCTGTCGTGTCCCTCCATGTGACCAGCAAGTCCTGTCTGTTTTCCCTCTACGTTGAAAAAGAACCCCAAAACAAACCACAATAAACACAAGCACAGTGAAGTTGTAGCACTTATTCCTAACCAGCAACGTTATATTGTGAGTTATTTCCATGTGCACAGTAAGAATGGAAACAGCAGCACTAAGGCAAAGTGGATCAGATAAAATCCTTCATCATATTTCAGAGGGCTGCTGGTGACTTCAGGGGTAAATCATTTTGTATGATTGATTTATCACTTTATACACTATTGTACGGTCTTAACAGTTATCGTAATGCTAGCTAATGTTAGCTTTTGGCTCAGGTAACACAGTATTACATCAGCTGATGTTATAACATTTAGTTGATGTATATTTCACTGTCTGCAGAAATTTGTTTTTGTAAACTACCATGTGTCACATGTTATCAGCAGCTCAGTTATTTGTTGTACCGTGGATCTGTACGTCAACTGTGACAAAGTTTAGAATAAAATCGATGTAATAACTTGAGTTTGACGACATTTGTCTTTGTTATTCACTTGAAAAGTTTGAGCTTTGACTGATTAAGTAATGTGGCGTTCTTAACCTGATAAAAAAGGTGCACACCACCCCCTTTGGCACCCCATCTACACTAAAAAAAAAAGAAACACCCCACACACACTTCCTGTAACAAAAAACAAATTTAACAAAAACCCAACAACCCAATTGGTAGTTAAACCAACAGACAAAGCAGCTAAACATACAACTAATAGATCAAACTAGGAAAACCAGACAACCAAGTTAAAAAAAACAAAACCAAAAGAGGGCAAAACAGGCAACAATAGGCCCAAAACAGATAAAGACATGCCAAAAGACAAAGGAAATTAAAGAAAAGCAACAAAATGGAACAGCGCAGAACAGGAGCAGGTGAGCCTATAAAAACACAAAGGTACAGGGTTAGTGGGAGCAAAAGGCCTTAAAACCACAAAAAGAACGTGGGGACCCTACTCAGTACCTCAGATATGACCAAACCACCATCAGGGAGCAGCAGGAGGCTGAGTAGAGCCAGGTGGGAGCCTTTTATACTCTCTACCTGCTAAGGGGCTGGGCTAGAGGAGGAGCCTTTCCCTATGCTGCGTTCAGGTGCGCTTCACGACACACGCAAAAATGGGTTACTGAGTAGTTCAATTTATGCAACCGGCCCTTTGTGGGCAACCATATTGCTGATGTGTCCCGCGGTGAAAATGAGTTTCACGCCCCTGGTGTAAACATTACAAGGTAAAAAGTCAAGTGTCAGTGGTCCGGATAAAGTGACAACCCCTGATCTGTTTCTGGAGCAGAAAAAAAGTCATTTAAAAAGAAAAAAAGAGATTTCAACCGACTCACAGTTAGCATTAGTCTACATGAGCTTTCTACAGCTGATCCGCAAGCTATAATAACTATCTCAGCAGACAAAATCCAGTCCTCGCCTAGCAATGAGAGTCCCACTGTTGTTTACTTTTGTGTGAAATCTACTCATTTGTCATTGTTTCAAAAATGGCAAAAATGTTCATTTGAATGGTAAATCTGCTACGGTTGTCATTAAACGACATTATGTGCCATGCTAGAGAGGAGAGCTTGACAGGCGCAGCAACAGTAACTAAGTGGGATGGAGCTTAGCGAAGGGCGGTTATGAGTATTGAATACAAAACACTGAATACTTAAGTCTCTGAAAGTCTCCAGTGCTGCTTTGCAGATTTCCCTTTTTCGGAGTGTTTTGTTTGGTGTCATCCTCTCTCTCTCTCTCTCTCTCTCTCTCTCTCTCTCACTTCCTGAGACACCTTGCTGTAGATCAATAGCTCATCACAAGGCCCATTAGCAGAAAGGATAAGTCTAATGGGGTGGTGAAATGAAGAGTTGGGTTAACCCTTACTGGTGGTTTTTAAAAATTTGAAAAACAAATTAACACTGGTTAATCCCCCAAACAGCTTTTGTAATTGACTGAATTTTGGATTCACGTGTGTTCTTGTCAATGTGATTGCAAAGTTATCCAAGTTTGTTAGGAAAGGATGGCAGCAAGCAAGAGGACTTCATTTTTAATCAAAACAGAAGCAGATTTGTATCTTTGTGACATTAATGTTTCATTTTGTTGCATGATGCTGATAATCAGTCTTCTGAGGAGTTTTTTTTTTTCAAGGGATGTTTTACTCTCGATTATAAGAGCCATTAATACTAGAGTTTTTACAAAATGTGGTGATTGCTTTCCTGGACCTGTAATGATCGTGAAGTAAAACAGGTGCCCAGTCATTACACCTCCTCGTTCTCCATTGTTTTCTAGTTAAAGGTAATCAATTTTCTTATGAGCATGGATCCCTTAAGTGTTTCACTGCCTGTGTCGAGTGCTTTCATTAATCAAACAGACAAACCGTACCTTGGAGGGATGCTCGGTCCTCTGTTGTGAAGTCAAAAAAAAAAAAAAGAAAAGAAAGAAATAAAAAAAAACAACAACAACAAAAAAAGAAAGCCGGTAAAAACAAAAAACTTGATAATGTGTAAAAATGAAAGATGTTACAGCACCAGAAAAAGCAATAATAAGAGTAACTCCCTCTGTCTTGTTTTCTCTCTCGCCCGCATCCATCTCCAGCACCGCCTCTCCTCTGTCTGTCGACTTCTCCCTTTCTCTAACTTTCTTTTCGCTCTCATCTCCTCCCTTCCTGTGGCTCATGAAGGGCTTCATTTGTCATCCAGCAGGTGATGAGTGCAATGTTTTTCACCCTGACCTCTACTCTGTCACTAATGAGATATCAGCTATGCTGCTTCATGCTCCCTCCACTAAGACTGAGACCTGGGTCAAATAATATTTGAAAACACTTTTTTTTTTTGGATTGTTTAAGGAGCCAGATGTGATGTGTTTTCCACATGGGAGACTGCAAATGAACTGTGTTACCATTTAAGGCTGTTACCCAGACAATAAAGCTTATAAAACTTACCTGACACAATGTGAACGATCTTAATGCAGTAAAGTGTGGTGAGCCGAGTTGATAAAGACACACACTTGGAACTAATTATGCAAATCCAGCTTGATCCAGATTTGACACAGCCACACCACCAGCATTTTACACATATAAGGGGTTTAAGAAACAGCACCTACATCAGTCAGAGAGCATGCAGAGAGCATCAATCCACCACCTACACATATTACTTTCCCTGTCCCCCGCTACCACTGTCTGGAAATGTGCGTCTGCCAGTTAAAAAACTTTCATAGACCCTTCACAGTCAGACTTTACCTAATACCATTACACACGTCACGTCTTTTGTTGCCATTTGTACCAAACCATTCAGCCTTCGTGGTTTTAGCCGTTCTGTCGCTCTGTGCCTGACCGGTCACAGCAAAAAGCCAACCAGCAGGACAGCGGATGCTGTAATGGAATAAAATGAATAGCAGTGCCTTGGGGAAATTAAATGGCATCTTTGGTTTCAGCGGTAAAACATTGGATGTTGGTGGAAGTGTTAAACATTCAAAGACTTTCTAATAATGAAGCAATCTTTTATACCAGGCCTTCACCATCTCTTTATAGAACATGGATGAAATCCAACCTCTAAATAGGCCTGGATAGAGACCACATTTGTGTGCAGCGGGAGTGTATTACTTCTCAATGTAATCATTTAGACCTGCAGGGTTGAAATCAAGTCCTCTTTGAAACAGGAAATGTGTTTGTGCCAAGAATGATATCATGAAAACATATCTGTCTGACACATCTTGGTGGAAAATAACTAAATACATTTGTTTCATTGCTGAACACAAGTACAACTGTGAGATACTTGCACTTGAATATATATACTTTCTGTTAATTTATACATCTACATTTCAAAGGGAGGAGGTGGAGTGTACTTTTTACTCCACTGCATTATTTGACTGGTTACTTTGTGCATTTTGTTAATACTTATTTTGTAGTTGTAAACACATCACTGACTTAGTATTCATCATATTTTTATCCCTGTTACCTTTTAAGGGATAAAAGGTGTTTTCTAAAATATGGCAAATGTACTTTAATAGTCCCTATGTTTTAGCTCTATTTTTGGTCTCTACCAACTCAGGAGGGAAGTTTCCAGCCTCTGTTTAGCTGCTAGTCTAATTGATGACAATTCTCTGTACGTTCATCATCTCCTTCACATGATCACACTGTTCTTATAGTGTCATTTGATATATTTTATTATTAAAAAAATGTATTATAGCCATTTCGAATGTGTATTTTTACAACTTATACTCAAGTAAACTTATACAACTTATACTGATTATTTATTCCAGCATTGGATGTCTGTAAGCTGAGTGTTTTTTTCTTTAAAAACAGTGCTGAAACTACTCTGTAACTAATACGTGCTATTCCCAGTGTCTAATCCAGTCCAGTCAATCTTGCTTTTCAGTCAAACAGAAAATATAACCTGTGACCTCTGCGTGACACAGATGTTGCAGACTGTGTTAAACCTTAATAAAGACTTGACTGACTGACTGATCTCAGCTGGGGGAGGAGTCGGTTCTGGTTAGATGACTCTTGCAAACATCAAATGACATCACATTTGCAGGCTGAAATAAACAAAGAGCATGGAGTATAAAAATCAGCTTTTTTTTACCTCTGGCAATAAGCAGGATTTAGTTACAGCTGAGCACTGTAAATATCCAGTAAGCTTTGTTTAGACAAGAGCTGGCAGGGCCACAGCACATATTCCCAGACCTTGACACAGGACTTGAATTTAGAGGCTTTACTGTTAACTTGTGGACGTAATTTTTGGGCTCTTGGCCTGAAACTGTTGGCTCCACGCGTTAACAGCCTTTAGTCTTTATCTCATGTCGGGTGTCTCATGTCAATTGGCTCGGTCCAAAGGCAACAAAATCTGCCAAAGTCCTTGTCGACAAATGAGACGTGTTAATGACTTTTATTGTTACCTTTGGACAGGACGAGCTAGCTGTTTTCCCCTGTTTCCAGTCTTTGTGCTAAGCTAAGCTAACTTGCTGCTGCTTGTAGCTTAAAATTTGCAATACAGACGTGAGAGTGGTATCAGACTTCTCTAACTTTAGCAAGAAAGCATTAAAGAATATTTCCCAAAATGTAAAAAAATTAATTAAAATAACATTTTATTAAATGTGTTTCAGATTATATCCATTCTCTTTAGCCTAAATTACGTATTTCTGGTGTGGTTGGTGAGTAGTCAGAGTGTTATGGGTTTAACTTTCAACTGAATTTTTAGACTTAAGTTGAAAAAATGATGAAATGAATTTTTTTTTTTTTAATTAGCCATTTTTGTAATACCATTAAACCGTGCCCCCAGACTCCAGCCCGCTCACCTTCATGTTTCAAAACTCAAGTTCAAAGGCACTACAGAGGGAAAAGCAGTGAAATAATCTAGAATTTGGGTCAAAGTTACACCACTGCAACCTTCTATTAGAGCAAGAGAGAACAAAACACAATACTGATTAAAATATTGTCACCAGCCGAAACACAAAGGACTCTCTCCTTGAGTGGTGTTAAATGTTAGGAGTCTGTGACTATCGAAACCAGAGACACACGAGGACGATGGGGGAAAAGCGGCAACATCTCACACTCTCTCGCACAAACACTAGAAACAGAGGAATTGCGTCTTTCTCCAAGGGTGACAGTAAATGGGATCCTGACTTTGTAGACGCAGAAATAATATCCACAGTGATTTACAGGTGTATGGGCATATTTCCCGCTTCATAAGTGTCAGCTCTGCAGGCAAATACAAATAATTTGGACGTAAGCGCATCCGCAAAGTCAATCTTTTGGTTTGTTTGAAGTTTGCTTTAAAGGTATCCATTTCTATGTTCATGTTTTATGTCTTGTGAAATTTTTTTTCATTTTTTTACCTTCAAGAATGCTGTAAATGATTTTTGCTCAGGGCGATTCTTTGGATGTTTTCATTTGATTTGTTATGATAGTATTTACAATCGGAGGATGGAGCAGGGTATGTTTAATGGATCTGTTGAATGTATATCCAGCTCATGACAGCATAACAGCTTATGCGATTCCCCTCTTTATTTTTCATTCTGGTGCTGTCGGCCGAACTCATCATGTGCTGGACGGAGAGTGGCAGGCGGTGTTGAAGACCTTGACAACTGAAGCAGAGAAGTGGCCACTCTTAAGAGGAGCGTAAAGTGCATCTGAAACTCAAGTGCTGCTCCAGAAGATAATTTTACAGGACCTGGAGAAAGCAAAAACACAAATATGATTTCAACTGGATCCTGAAACCTTTATTCTTCTGTGACTTGTGTCTGAATGATGAAGTTTCAAGACATTTTTATGGCTCGTATCGCTTTATTAGCGGCACCGATGGGAGTTTAAATTCCTGAATTCTATTACTTAACCAGACTTGGTGATACTTCTTAATGTGCATTTATGATTCAATTTAAGCTCAGTTGAACAGAAACATGGGGGGGGGGAACAATACAAAGTCTTTCACGCATAAAGAGTAGCAGCAGGCACTAGAACCTGCTAACCTCGTCCTTCAAAACACACAAATTCATTTCACTGATTCTTTTTCTCCTGCAAAACATCAGCACGCATTTCTGCTATTTGCTGTACTTTGTATTCATTACAAATAAATGTCCCTGCTTTTCTGTCTGCCCACTCGCAGCCAGAAACCAGATGAAATGCTTCAGGGTGACAGACAGTGACAAAGAAGCAGAGGAGAGCTGAGAAGCACCGTCACTGGCCTGCAGCTCCAGAACAATGACACAGAGCGACTGCACAGAGAGACTGCAGGTAACACAGACGAATGACTTGAAGTTAAAGGGTTATCCGTCACTTTTTTATAAGGCCCCAGGTCGGTCGCATAAGATAAAGGTAACTATTAATGCCTGTGCCATATTTTGAAGGAACATTTTCAAGCCAAATTCATTAAAAAATAGGTTTTATATTTTAATTAAAGGACACAGAACACTTAGGTTCGATGTCTCACTTGTAAGATATGTAGATATAGACATATGGCAGATATAAAGTTAGTATAAAGCACACCACAATGTTTTCAGAGCACACAGAAATTATTTTGTGTTTCCAAGTATTGGTCACTGTTTAGCAGTTTTAATGCAGTGCATATACAGAAAGTGAAAGTCACTCAAGGCAGTTGGTTGGGGCAAGTGTGAAAATGAGAACATTTTAGGGGGGTGGAGTTAGGAAGAAGTGAGTTTACCAGACCTCTGTGGCCTGCTCCTCATCTCTGCTATAGACTGGCTTGAGGCTACCAGCACAGCACACTCGGATCTCTGAACTCTTATTGTTTCAGCTCCAACTCCCCACCAAAAAACTAAACTCAGTATACATTCAGATTCACATAATTCATGTATTCTTGACATCCAACTGTCCTCAAAGAAAGTGTGTGACTTTGAACCCTCAGGTCAGCCCTCAGGTCCAAACACTCTTTATAACCTCAAAGCGGTTTCATCTGTGAGATCATTTAACCAAAATAATAATGGTTTAACTAAACATTCAAATGAAAAATGATTACTTGAATTGGATTATTTAGTAATTTCATTATTCATAAACAATCATTGGTGTGCATGCAGTTTCCCCTCTGGGCACAGTCTAAGAGATGATTAAAATAATCACAACCCTTTCAGTGGCGTCTTGCTTTTCAGTATGCAAGTGATGTCGTCATGTCGTGGTCACATTGAGCTGCTTTTTTGGCAAATTAAGACATGAGTAAATGCTTAGCGATCAGCTCCTGAACTATTTAACCGAGCCTGAGCTAAATTACCTGCAGTTAAGATTTAATCTGAGATATATGAACTACAAGCCAATTTAAAGATACATCCTTTTGTTGTTTCTGTCAACAAAGACAATAAGCCAACAAAATGGATCGCTTTGTTTGGATGAAAACGATCTTTAATTACTTTTATGCAGTTGTCTCAAGATGAAAAACACTGTTGTAGGCTCTTGATCAAAGCTGTGCTTTGTGAGATTATCCCTGTACACTGAGTGATCGCACTAAAGCAAAAAGTTATGTTTTCTGAAAATATTTGAAGTAACTGATCAAAATTAAAAAATGATATGAATAAATAAGATTTGGATAAGACATTTTTGTGCCAGAGATGCTCAAGAAAACAAATATATCCATAGTTTATAGGCCTTTGCTGCCTATGGTAAAAGAAAATGCAGTAAAGCAAGGTTCAAGTTGTTGATCCTTTATAAAGAACAAACTCTAAAGTCAAAATGCTTAAAGTAGTAGAACATGAAAACAAAATTATATTTATAATGTCATCACATGAACATGCTCACTGTGACAATGCTGACCTGCTAATACTGAGCAGGCATCATGTTCACCAACTTAGTTTAGTGCAGAGGTCGGCAACGTTTAACACTGAAAGAGCCATTTGTGCCTGTTTCCCACAGAGCAAAACCCACTGGGAGCTGCAAAACCTGTGTGTGCATGGGGTCCCTATATAATGACCTGTCAATCACCTGGGGTGTCCAATCAAGTTCCAGAGGTGGAAATGAAATTAAATAGTAATTATTTATTCACTTTTTTTCAAAGCCACAGGAAGCCATGGGGGAGGTTGCCGACCCCTGGTTTAGTGCGCTAGCTTGGTAATAAACAAACACACAATGTACACCTGAGACTGACAGGGAAGTCATTAATTTCGCAAGTATTTGGTGTTTTGACTTTGATTAACTGAAAGTTAAGGTATCAGCAGTGATTGTGATTGATCCCGGGGGCAGTCATAAGCAGTAATGTACAGTTTACTCCATTTATTCATGTTGTACATTTTAATCAAGAACTGTACTGAAGTACAATTGTGAGATATTCACTTGAGTATTTCCATTTTATGCTATTTATACTCCACTACATTTATCTGACAGATAAACACAGGGAGAGTAATACAGACTGAAGAACACAGCTGTATATGAAATAGTCAGTATTAGCTCCACCTCGACCAACTACACCAAGAAGTACTGCTTATGTATTAATAATAATCAAATAATATAATAATATAACATTGACAGGGGCCATTCTGCAAGATGGGTTCTTTCAGCATATTTACTTTACTTGAAACTTTTAATTTTAAATGCAGTGCTTTTACTTATAATGAAGTATTTTCTTTCTGTGTGGTGTCCAAATAAAATGGTGCATTCATGTAACAATATGACAGTATTACTAAAAAAGTACACCATACAGCGATTTTAATCAGTGCCCCTCTGTTTGTTACAAATGTCTTTAGAAAATGACTAATTTCTTGTTGTTTCTTTCGTATGTCAACAGAAAAACACAGTTGATTGCACCAAACATCACTGCAGATGGCAATAATAATACTCTCCAACATGGCACATGATCAGGAAATTAGACTAAATGATCGTCACAGTTCTCCTTTCAAACTTCTGCAATCATTTGAATCAACCTGTAATTTGAAACAGTCTGAGTCACGGCTCTGAGCCGGCTCGTTGGACACCGACATCTTGCCGACTTTGAGAGACACCTTCCCGCCACTGATGAGACCTGCTGCACCAAACGCCACGGCAGCCATCAATAGCCCTTGTGAGAGACTCCGGCGCTGACAGAGCCCTTCTGTTCTCAAAGGTCTCCCTCTGCACAGATATCGAGGAAGCGGAGCAGCGCCAGAGCAGCTGGGCACGCTGAGGAGAATCGGGGCTTGTGGGGAAGCTGGCAGGGAGAGGCGGAGGAGACATAGTGGGTAATTGGAGCGCAGCAATATCCGCCATCTTGGCTCGTTACCTAAATAACAGCTTTGATTGAGGTGAATAGGCCCATAAAGGGTTGTGGTGGAGCTGATAAGCTTCAGTGTGGCTTGGCTGCTGTTGCGAGGCTCTTGGCATCCACGAGGACTCTTGGCTTCCTGCAGCGGAGACCTGGATCGGCGGGACGGGCACCTGGGATTCCAGATGTCTTGGGGTGGAATCTATGGTGGCATCCCTCAACTGGCATTAGCGCCTACGGTGACATTCATCCCTCAGTCTGGCATGACGGAAGCGGCAGTGTCGAGCCAGCTTCCTATCTGCCCACACATATCTGTCTGAGTGAGCGCTGCTGGAGGTTGTGCCAACTTCTGTCTGGGACGAAGAAAAAGCAGAGTCTGTCCACGACCCCTGTGCTGTCTCGGAAAGCTGGAAAGTCACTCAGGCAAACAACGGATGCTAAAGTAACGAGTGCAGGACTCCCGAACAGGAGACACGGTTTTCCTAGAAGATATCGCTGACATGAAAAATATTCTTCATAAAGCGTGGCGGCGAGGAGCGCTGTGGAGATTAGAGCCGCTTTTGAAAAATCTCTCTCATCTGTTTGCTTTGAAAACACGGTAAAGCTAATCTGGACCAAAGCTGCATTAAGGAATGTTTGCTTCAAAACACACAAGCGCCGAGGAAAAAAGAGACTTAAGGGAATACTCTATCCGAGGGATAGTTAGAGAATCTCCTGTCTAAGTCGACCTATTTACAGCGTCAATGTAACAGCAAATAAAGTTGTTAATCCACAGGGCTTCACCTTGGCCTCCGGTGGAAACAGATCCCGGACTAGGTAACCTCCACCTCAGCTGTGCTAGGCTGTGAAAAATCTAATTTAAAGTGGCTTTGGTGTGTGTGTGTGTATGCACAGATAAATATATACTGTAACCCTCCCCCTCCCTACCCCCCCACCCCATCCAAGTATTCCACCACATGACAGGCGTTGGTAATCACTGTTATTTTCCTACTGGAAAAAAAAAGCACAACACTTCATGACAGCTCATAAATCGTTCAGCAGTCTTCAGTCTTCCCTAGGGTTGTTTAGTCAACATCCACTTCCATCACTTTTCCCAGCTCATACAAATATAACGCAACAATACATTCATCACTGAGTTTTCTCCCTGAAAGCATTTTTTTTGGAGCACACTGGGCTGACTGCATGGGGTCTTGTCCCAGACTTTACTTTAACTTCTTCAGACTCTCGCAACAATAAATGACAGAACAGCTTTGGCTAGATTAACCACGGGGACTGAATGACAACGGCGGCGGCCACTTGCAGTCCAGGGACGACATTTTGAGGCATTTGTGTACAGCGCTTTGTCCTGCTGATGATACAGTGTCGATGTAGTGCTGGATCTGATCAGGGAGGTGCCTAGAGGCCAATCTACAGTACGGTGATCCATGAGAATGCAAGAGAAAGTCTGGTCTCGAGGGGGGGTCGGGGAGAGGTGTTTAATGGGATGTTTACGCTCTGTTACCTGCCTGACAGGAACAATCTCACTCACTCACCTTGTTTGCCACTCAGAGGCCTCTGTATACAGGCTGCTAATTAACAGAGCTCCTGAATGCTTCATGAGCAAAATGGCGACATGCGCGGAGAAGCCTGGCTCGTATTTGGGAGAAGCTATTTATAGAAAATTCAGTTTACAGCCAGATCACGTCATAAGGGTATCAATCAAACGCATGGGCATGAGAGCAGAGCTTTCACAGTCTGGATAACTGAGGATGGGTCGGTATTTTCATCAGTAGTATAGATTATATTTTGACTCTTCAAAATTAGGATTATGAGTTTATCCAGAATAATGAGATGTTTTATTTCTACACATCACTGATGGAATCCTTGAGTGTCTCTACTAATAAATGAATATTAACCTAACTTACCTTCTTGAATACACTTCCATTTTCTCTACCTATTATAACAGTTTAGATGTTTTTGTAAATCCATTACAAAAATCTTACCATAATCTTAGCTGACAGGGTTTTACTCGTCATACATACAGTAGTGTCCGTTTAATGGTACTTTCACATGATCCTTTAATTAAAGATCCATATTTTGTTTATTTCACAGCTTTTAATCTGCATTCAAATTCCGTGGCATCTATTTGATAGTTTGAGAGTCACCGGCACCAAGGTCGGGAGGATTCATCAACTGGGAACCATGAACGTCTGCAAATGTTAGACCAATCCATCCATCACATGTTGAGATAATTCACTGTGTAAGCTAAAACTTTGGCCTCTTGGTGGCGCAAGAGGAAAAGCCAAGGGATCACTAAAGTCATTGGGATTCAACCTCTGGGGAAGACAAATGCACAAAATTTGACCCCACTGTTGTTGGGATATATCTGTCCGGATCAAAGTGGTTGCCCAAGGTTGGCGTTGCCATTTTTCATAAATCTGTCTACATAAACACGATGCAGATGGCCCATCTCATCCTGCGAGTCACATCTCATGACACTTTGACTTCTTTATACACGCGCGAGCATTTGCACAGTCAGTTTCTCTGACAGGCACAAGCCCTGCTCTCCTGACCTTTAGCTGTGACCTTTCGCAGCCCCTAAATGCCACTTTGGGAAAGCCATTCATTGTCCTCGGCCCTGCTGTCAAAGAGGAATGTCACATGTGTCACGTTGCTGGGAAATTCGCAGAATGATGAAAGTGCCGAAGAACCACACTTGTTGTAGGTGTGTGTGTGTGTGTACTGTGCAGGAAATACACATTATTTGTGCATCTAAGGATTCACCAATCAAGGTCTGGTGAATCAGCATGACTTTTTTTTAATACAACATGCACATGGTCTTAAAATGCATGTTGAGGAGAGCCAATAGGGACAGAGAATTTTGAGACTGTCAGCTGCTCACACCCCTTTTCCAACCTTTAACACATACACACCGCCCTCCAACCCCTGTGTGTGCATATACAACCATCTGTGTGTCTGTTGCTTTCTTAGGTAGGAAGAATGAAGTCAAGGTAGAGAGATTGATTCCCTGGAGGCAGACAGCACTGGGCCCTACATTGAGCTGCATCAGCACTCCCCCCACCATCACAACCACACACACACACACACACACCTCCAACCAACCACACGGCGGGGTGATTAATAACACCCCCTCCATTACCCTCTGCACACAGATGGGACATCGGGTTGAAGGTTGATGGAGAACAGCGCGGTGTGTGGTGTTACACCCCATCATACAGATTAGAGTTTGGACTTCAGACAGCCCCCACCCCCACCACCTTTACCCCGCTGCCTCGCACGATTTGTATCCTTCAGGTATCCTTCCGCTGCTGCCGATGCCATTTGTCACTGCAGGGCCCTGCTGAAGACTCCTTTAAAAAAATAAAGAAAAAAAAGCCAGGGGAGACTTCTACTCTGGTTTTGAGTGATTTATGAAGTGCTGGTGTGTGCTTACGGTGCTGTGGTTTTGCACTGTTTTGCTCGAGGAATATCAAAGCCTCCAAAGTTGTCAGAGCAAACCGGACAAGAGGTGTCGTACTCGTTATATATCGCCGCTTTCACTTTGGTTGACGCAATCTTTATGCTGTTCATGAGAACTGCGGGGAAAATAAAATGTTTTCAGATCAAAAGGCATCAAAGCTTTCCAAATGAGAAGAATGAACCTGGGAAACTCACACTCTGACAAGTCTGTTGTGTACGAAGCAGTTTTTAATTTATGCACAGTAACACAAGCAAACATGTAAAAAGAGTTAGTTGCAACTGAGCCATTGAATAACCTAATATTTGGTTATACACTCTGAACAGAAAATATCTCAACTCGATGAATGGATTTCATCTTATAGTATATGGGTAGCACTCCAGTTGGGGTTCAGGAGAATAGTATTTGCTACGCTCCATTTGTACAGTAAATGCCATTAACATCCTGCTCTCACAAATACATATTTAACTCAGAAGCCAAAGAAATAGCGAACACTATCAAAATTCAAAAACATTATTTTTTTTTTACAAAAAATATAAAAAGTACGGTGACAAAGACTTAAATTGATTCAGGTTGATATGAATACTCCCGATTACTTTTCAGAATGCACATAAACCTTGTTTTCTTTTCAAAAGGAAATGTTTTATTCTTTAAACACTTTAGACATTGAATAAATGTATTTAGAAAAACTACAGACATAGGCTTCAAACTTAACTTCCTGTACAAAACATAGGTACCTTTTAAAAGCAACGGAAAAACAGGAGAAAACAACAACAAAAGTAAAATTTACACTGAAAGTTCAATCACTGCAAGCTGCGAGAGCCTGTAACAGAAAAGAAAAGCAAAAACAGAAAAGTGAACAGACTTGACCACAGACTTCAAATATCTACATCCTGATTCTAGGACTTGGTGGGGGTGGATACCGATCTATCTGGAGATTTCTGCGGCGTTAAATGGTAAAAAGCCATCAGGCATCACCACAGTCTTTGTTTTTCTCACAGCCAAAACCAGCCCTGAACCCCAAGACCTGCAAAAAACACTGCTCACGCGCTCCTGAACCCTGGAATGCGATCAACCATGCAAAACGAAACAGAATGGCAGAGAAAAACACGTCAGATGAAGTCATGCAAAGCGGCTTTTGTGGTTATTTCCCATTGTTACAAATACAGGTCTTTTTTTTTTTGTAGATTGTTTTTTTAGTTTATTTTAGAGGCGTCACAGGAAAGTTAAAAGGGATCACGTTCCCCACAGTCTCTTTTGTATTAAGTTCTCATTTTTCCCTTTTTTTTTTTTTGTCCACGTTGGGAAATCCAGTCGTCCGTTTCTCAGAGAGAGTCAAGAATCGAGCTTTCTGAAGCGAGTGTACCCCAAGGCACCTGAGAGAAAGTGGGCATTTTTCTCCGTTGGCAACACTGTGTGTCTCGTTACATAGCAGCTGCCATAGAGTCTCAGAGTGGGACTATCCCACGCATGGTGTCACAAATCTCAATAACAAAGCACAAAAAAAAAGAGAGAGTACAGTCAAAATGGATGATGGGGATGGTGTGGAGGCCTGAACTGCCAAATCGAGGGTTAATATTCATCGTAGGTGTTGAGGTCGGTAAAGTATGCGTTGGTGTAGGTCTTTCCGGCAAGCTGTGGGTTGAAGTACTTGTTTCTTTCCTCCAGGATCAGATTGTTTTTGTTGAAGGCCTGGAGGGGAGAGAAGGAGAGGAGTCAGCACGGACTTGTTTGCGACACACGGATCAAGTGATTATTCAGCCCAGATGGCAAGGTAAAAAGCAAATCCATCTAGCCCCAAAAAGAAAAGAAAAAAGAAAAGAAAAAATAAGGAGCAACACAAATCAATGGGAGGCCGCTCAGTGAATGAAACATACATTTCACAGAGCAAGGTCAAAGCATTTGCAAACAGGCTGGGGTGGGGGAAAAAAAATGATAAGCCACCACAGGGCTAAATTATTTTGATGCGCGTCCGTATGTCCACCTCTGTCATCCCTAACGCCCGGCATCAGCGGTTTTTATGGCCCTCGGATTGTTGCTCCTCTAGGACAATCTAGACCATAAAAATCGATCACATGGGGAGGTCTCTCTTTTCTGTTAAACAATAAGGAAGAGCCATGGGGGCATCTCCTCTGTCCCCTCGTGACATAGTAAACATGGAATGAGCTTCTGATGTGCTGCTCGACACAACATCAGCAATTTGGCAAATAGATGCGTTCATACCCAGACTGTTGTAGAGAGAAAGTGTGTACGTGTGTGCGCGCTGGGAGTCCCTTGGGGCAGTGTAATTGAACACTTGATGATGCTGCACATTTGCCGCTGATGGATGTTTCCGAGTGACACTGATAGGGAACGAGCGTGCCGGACGAAAAACTCATATATTTCGCTTCTTTCCCATTATGTGATTTGCACACAAAGGGAGCGTAATCAACGCTCCCGCAGCCCCGGAGACGGTTATGTGTCTCTGCAGGTGGCCCCGTGGCTGCTTTTAAACAGCTGTGCTACAACGCTTGTTGGCATCATCTACTTTGTCTTCTTGCCTTAAAGCTCTTTAATTAGCTGAAGAATGATTACATTTGAGTTTTTCTTGGTGCGGTAGACAGAATGTGCTTCATCTATGGAGCAGCATTAGTGACAGAGAGGTAACGGAGGGGCGTAATAAAGCAGCATCACAATGAATTTTCTGCGTCAACCCATCAAATCAAACCGCCGAGCGAAAGTAGAGGACAAAAACAAGGAAGACAGACATGGAAAAAAAGAAACATGCAAATGGAGGCACTTGTTGAAAGAGAAAAATAAGGGAGGGATACACTGCCTTCTCACAAGCCAGGAGGGAGGATGGGGGAGGAGTGGGTGTCGTGATGAAGTGATGAAGGGGGTCTGAGCAGAGAAAAGTAGAAACTAGAGTCTGTACTCCAACCTGCCACACACAGGAAGTGCCACAGGAAGTGGGAGGGCGGGGCACGGTGGGGAAGAGGAAGTAGTAGTGGTTGGGGTCAAAGAGTTGTTGGGGGGGTCAAGAGGCGGGATGTTGTTGAGGTTCAGAGGTCAGTGGTTAGTAGAAAATCTCCAGGCCACGCATGGACACCCCCATGTTAGCAGAGAGAGGCTGGTGCATGGCGGGGTCGTCCAAGGGCAAGAGTACCGACACATCTGGCTGCAAGGAGGAGAGGAATGGGCAAGAGTCATCCTCAGAGACACCCTACGGCCAAACTCTGTTTCACAGGACGCTGGAAATATGATAAACTGCACATAAAACTAGGGTTTGCGATCATAAACTAGACTGCTGGAAATGCTCCAGTTGGCCAATAAACCAGCGTCCATGATACACTGAGCATAATAATAATGACTAATGTGTCATCAACATCAGGATTTCAGCCAAAAACGGAGAAAAAAATATGGCATCAGGTGTTCATCATTCTTCCCTATAAACGCTCAAAGGAGGCATATTATGGTTTTGCCTGCTTAACGATTGAAAATCCACTACGACGTCCAAACCGTCGAGGCGAGTGAGGCTTGGAGGCCGGATGTGCTTTTGCAAAAATTAGACAGTGTTCATTTGTCATGCAGCTCCTTTTGTGTTTTCACATGGACTGTCTATATTCACATCCACCTCTATCTAACTGGATTACGCTCCGTGCTCCTGACTCTAATTGCATGACAGATGAACGCACCTTGCACCTTTACGCCAACAATGAAATTACATTCGGATAGGTTTGCTCTGAGCCACGGGATCTGTTCCATCTGTGGCAGTTTTACAAAACACTTTCATATCTGCAAAGTAGTTTTTCAAAACAGAGATCCAGATATTCACTTAGTGGGTAACGTGTGTCTGATATTGAAGACTTCTTCTGACAGGATAGAGGATATTGAGCACAAATGAAAAGAAAACGTGCCTAAAAAATTCTATTTTATCAGACTTTTATCAGAGCAAAAACCAGTTGACTACATTACCAAGCTGAGTATGAGTTTTGGTAGAAAACTTTTACAGTTGTCTGCTTGCTTAAACCCTCCCCTAAACAGATATTGTCCAATCATAGCCTCAGACACAGCCTGTCTGTCAAACTTTAAATTCTCCACATTTTGATGTTGTTGACAGATACTCCAGGTTTAGTAAGGTTGGAGTGTGATTTTTTTGGTGTTTGTCTGCTCTACCGTTAGCCGCAAACATTAGCATGTTCAGCCATTAGCTTATGACCTACACAAATAACTGAGTGTTGATTCCAAGCGCACGAGTCAGCAAATCATTGTGGAGTCATATGATATGTAAAAAAAAAAAGCCCTGTTTCCAGCTCCAATGTGTTGCGCTTTTTATTGGATTTGTGGTTGTCTTAACACCAGCAACCTCATCCCACGTTACTTCTGGACACAATAGTAAGTCCTTGTCCTAAACCTTTTCCTCTTGTCACAGTAAAAGTGAAAACTGGATTGTAAATAAGTATAATAGCTCCACACTGCAAGACAAACTCCCCCCGCCCCCATCCTCTGCATAGATGATGAACTTTTTGCCTGGGACCTGCAGCTTTACCCAGTTTTTTGGCACAGTATCACGTGTATTGTTATTATTAAGTGCATATCTAGGATGTCTTAAAATGATGCAGCTGAAAACAAAAAATCAGCTGGAGGAACAAACACCACATGAAGCTACACCTGTTTAATTAGCTAACTGCAATATCAACGTCTAATACAATCTGCTGGCCAGCAAGAGAGGAGAAACTTGCTTTTGTCTACATCTGTGTGAAATCAAGGACCAATTGTTTAAAAAAAAAATACTACAAATTTTAACTTGCAAATCTGCCACCATTATTAGTGAAAAACTGCACATCTGCTCTATGAGAATGGAAAGCTTGACAGGCGTAGCAACAGTAACTACACTCTCCCCTACAACTATTTTATGCCTTGTAGTCTTGCATATCCAATAGCTGCTTATCAGCAGGAAGTCCAAGAAGTGGCCAGCTACTGCCAGACAAATGTTATTTGTAAGACTTGAGGCAAAGTCTTTTATTGGTATAAAATCATGATACCAGATTTATTGCTTCTGAAGCTCATTTTTTAGGGTAAAAAATGCATGAGTGTTAAAGTGGTTGAAACGCCGTTTAACACAGAGCACTGGGAATTCTTGAAAAAAAGCCCAGCTGGAGCGTGGAGTAGCTGTGGACAAGCACTAATCATCAGCTCCGTCTGGCACTAAAGGCCTGATGTATCAGTGGATAAGAGGCTGTTTGTACCATAAGAGTAGCTGGATCTCTGTCACTGGCTCTGGTGCATCCGCCTGTCTGCAAATTTGGGATGCAACAACGGCACAAAGAACCTGTCTAAGCAGGGAAATGTACAGATGCAGAGCGTCTTTGCAGATTACCTACCCACGCACCGATAAGTAATTGCATTAGTGTGCTATGAGAAAGCAGTGTATGACCACTGACACAGAACAAAGTCACACACTGAGACACACAGCGGAGGAGCACACGGAGAGAAGATGTACGCACGACTACCTATCTGTTACACGACTGGAGAGAGCCGGTGCACGACAGGAGGCGGTGTGACAGTGAGAGTCATGCAGTACGAAGTGTGTTTAATCACAGCTGACACTGGAGGAAGAGGCAAACCGTTGCTCACTGACTCGGAGTGGGGGAGTGTGACATCAATTGATTAAGGCGAAACAGTAAGGAAATGCTACAGGCTGCTGCTTTGCCTCGACACACCCGGACATCTGTCAAGCGTGACCCGCAGCGAACCCCAGTGCAAACCCCGTCCACAGACCTTGATGGCTTCCACCGAGTCGTATTTGTCCAGCTTGTTGATGTGGTTGGTGATGCTGGTGTTGAGTGGGGCGGCCGAGATGGGGTGGATGACGGTGGCGTCGTGCGACTGCTGCTGGTAGCGCTGGCAGTACGAGTAGACCAGCAGGGTGACCAGGCAGCCAAGGATGGAGCTGCTGAGGCCCACGGCGATCATGTGGAAAAGGTTGAAGTCTGGAGGAAAAGAAAGAGCGAGGAGGGGAAAAGGGGGGGTAATTCTCTGTCAGCTCGCACAAGTGGAAGTGGTAACTGAAGCCGCAGTTCATATGGTAATGAAGGAGTGTTCTGCAATAAAGAAGATCCCCGGACTATTGGAGAAACTAAAGAATATTTGTTGCTCCTTTGTGTCGCAGATGAAAGATGTGTTGGCGTGTCATGTAACAGTATGCCCCATTCATATCTGGCATTAAAATGTTACTTTCATCTAGATATTGTAAACATCGGCTATAATTACAGCAATAATTTGTCCTCGGCTGTCAAATATAAATCAAAGTGCGCTTTTCCTTCAATTAAATGCTCATTTACATTTGAATCCTGCTGCACGACCTCCTGCTGTGTCTTTAACAGGGGCGTCTGATGCCAGCCATAGATAAAGAAAAAGAGTAAAATACTGTATGTTTATTAAAAAAACATTTGCTGTATTTTTATACAATGCTTTATCCAGCAATTAGGAAATGACAATACAGGTTAATACATGATTGAATGAGTTCCTGCACTTTCATCATTCTTCCACAATGATGGTAGTTCAACATAATAATTTATATACTGCTCTAGTTTCACTATTATTAAGGTGCTATCCCTACTGAACATCATGTTTCATTTATAGAGACATAAATCCAATAAAATAGTTTATGAAATACAGGTTGTAAGTATTTTATCAAGAGTGCTGTCTTTTGCTGGCCTTTACTATGCTAACAAAACTGTATAGGAGAGAACAACAGTTTTTTTTTCTCAGCCTGAAGCTTCTGCTCGCTGCAGAACTCCCGCTCAGTCTGCATACAGCCTCTAATAAGATAAATAATCACGGTGAGAGCATCCCTCAGCCTGTGTAAGAGGTAAAACTCGGGGCACGAAAGGTCCTTAAAGCCTCGCTTCTCCTCATGCAGCTTATTGCTGTGGGCACAGGGTACAACCTGGGTGAGTCTATCTGCATTTTTATCATCTCAGAGAATCCTCATATCTGGTTTGTTGTAGCTGGGCAATAAGACGCTGTTAAAAAGTGATTTTATTGATTCACTCAAGCTCCAGCTGTAACCGTGGACGTTACAGTGTCTTGGCTCACTGTGCAGGGTTTTCAGAGATACCATACACTACATAAAGAGCAACATAAGCAGATATGTTGTCCACTGTGCTGTCTTTAAAAAATGGCTTTGTTTAGGGAGTTGTTGATATTTATGGCTTGAAAAGTGTGTTGCAGTTTAAAAAAAAAAAACGTGACAAATTTCTACCTCCAGATATGATCAGATCACCACTTTTCCTTACTGTATCTTGGGTGCGTTTACAGCTGGATTTATATGCCGCTAAGCAGGATTGGAAAGCTATCTCATTACCAGAGATGCTGCACATGTGCAATGCCAGGTTTTATACTCCCCCTGCATTCCCTCTCTCTCTCTCACACACACATACAGAGTAAAATTTACCTCCACAGCGCCTCTCCTCCTGGCTGGAGCGTGCAATCGAGACTTCTGACAAAGGAGAGGAAACAGCAAAAGGCAGCAGAATTAGGGCCAAAAAGCGTATATGCATCCACCCCTGTTAGCATGACAAATTGCACCCTTGAAGGTGAGTGTGGAGATGAAAGCTGTACTCAATATGAAACAGATTATCGTAAAAAACTCTGCCGTCTAATCACGGCTGTGGCACCTGGAGTGGTTTATGAAAAGTATCAGCTCTCATTAAAGGAAATGAAATACAAGACGTTGCTAATGAACCTTAATGGACTACCTTTCCCATTAAAGGGGATGGATGATAAGGTATAAAGGCAAATGGGTGATTTTAGACCTGCGCCGGGTTTTCATGACTATTATATCCTTGCTAATTAATATAGAAAAGGTTACAAATTTATCTTTCAATCAAATGTTTATTCTAACTAATAATTAACAATATCTGAAGTTTAAGCACTGCTGGACTCGAGCCGTGTATGTAGAACTTTTTCCAAATATATACAATCATTTTGTTACCGTGATACAACGTGAATAACAAAGGCATCCTTTGTTAGAGGGCGGGGTTTTAATGATCCCTGTGTAGCAGAGATCAATGCTCTGGAGTGTCTCGCATTACTGGCTGTCAATGGGGAGATGCCTGTCTAAGCAGATATCAATACTAATGGTGTGTATGAGATATGTGTGTGTATGTGTGTATACATAGATATTTAGGTTTTGACTTTCTTAAGTCTTAGTGAAGTTATTTTGAACAATCTGACCCCAAACACTGCTTGCTTACCACCTGTAGACACATCACATGCATGTTTTTTTTAATCTCTCCAAAACCAAACATGAGCTAAAGTTAAATTAAGGATTGTTTTTTTTTTTTTGCTGAAGGGAGGGTAATCTGACTTCTCTGGGAGAGCAGGAGAGCTATCTTCTATTTTTTTCTCCCTTCATAAGTCTTTTTTTTTATTTTCTGCCTTCCCTTACAAGCGTTATCATACACAAAAAGATCTCAAGCTGTTAAATCAAAAAGACGTCTTTCATGTGCACCTCGGGTCATAAAGGCATTTATGCTGAAGATCAATCCCGCCTCTGAGAGTGAGACATCTGATCTCATCCACATCAGCCAACATCATCTGATCTAAGTCACATTCAGTTTTATGGCTACTTGTTGTAATTGAGGATTGTGGCACTCTTGAAAGAGAGAGCTGAAGCCTGTTCACGGGGATGTAAATCCATTAAAGAACTCCAAATTTTGGCTTTATTTTGACCTCTTTCTTACATTTGCAATAAATATATTGTTTTGAGATCTTGGGGGGAAGTATGTCATCTTTCACTGTCAAGGGGAGGAGAAATATATAAGAGTGATATAATGAAATAAGATTAAGCTTCCTCCCCACCCGTGTGTGTGTGTGTCTATCTCATCTATCTATCTATCTATCTATTTATCTATCTATCTATCTATCTATCTATCTATCTATCTATCTATCTATCTATCTATCTATCTATCTATCTATCTATCTATCTATCTATCTATCTATATATATGTGTATATATATGTGTATATATATATATGTATATATATAATAATTTTCGTATTGTCTCTTTTCTGCACAAACACTCTGTTTGAATACCTTTACAAGGTCCTGGTTTTGTGCTTGAAACATTAAAAAGTCAATTTGTCATTTCAACAATCTGAAATCATGGCACTGTTGTTTCAAACATTTCTAAGAATTTTGAGTGGTAAGTCTGCAACTCTTTATCATTGAAGACTGTGATGTGCAGTGTGAAAATGTGACTAAACTGGAGTTAGCCAACTGTCGAGTTGTTGTGGTGAACCAATAAAGTTGACCTTATCTTACCTGCTCTATATATATAAAAAAAACCTTTTAGTGCCTTACATGTAAGTAGAGTTGACATTTAAGACGTGGCTGCACTTGCATTGTTAACAAACAACAGAAAAACTCCCACACACTGTTTACTTAACATTACATTTACTCTCATTAAGTAAAAGGCTGCATTATCCAAGTGCAAATTATCACTTAAACCTGGACCATAAAATAGTACAGAAAAAAATGCTTGAATGACCAGGTAGAAGCCATTTCTCTTTTTCCCTCTAACATTTGAGAAAAGTAAAACTGCTGGTGTCAGTGCTTTTTGCATGGCCTGACAAGACTCCTAGGCTCATAATGAAACTAATATAGCAGCAGGGTTGGTGGAATGGGTGGAGAGACAGCCCTTAAGTGTAGCACCCGGGTTCACGCCCCCGTGTAATCACCTGCCGCACTCAGGAGTCCTTGAGCAAGATGCTAATCCGATCCCTCCCCAAAAGTGCTGCCCCGTCGCTGAACCTGACCTCTGACCTGAGACGAGTCCCTTAGAGGGGTCGTAACGTATCCCATTATCACAGGATTCTCGCAAATGAACTGAATAGCTGCTCTGGGCATATGGTGGTGGGTGGGCGAGCGCTCAGAGTTGTGTGTGTTAAGTCACGCATGAGTGCCCGAGTGCCCCTGAAGAGTTAGTTAGTGTATTTATATATGTGTGTGTGTGATCACCTGGTATAAAATTGGAGTCGGGCGAACATGGCCTGGTCTCGCTGTTGTTTCCCGAGCACTGGTTTCCGGTAGGAAACAGGACGTCGCAGTGGCGCACACGCATCTGGGCCCCGTTGGAGTCACAGTGGGACCACTCCGACCAGCTGGACCAGCTCTCTGGAAGGGGCGATGACAGTATATCTCACAGCCTGTCCAGCATGTGTCTGTGTGTCAGTTGTGTGTGCCCTCAGCTGGATATTAGTCATGCATGAGCGCCCCGCGACGGGCCGAGAGAGACTAAAGAAAATAAGCAATGAACCTGTGATGGATTGGTGGCCGAGTCAGAGCCCTAAGCTGCTTATCACAGAGGTGTGTGGCTGTTTGTGGGGGTGTGTGTGTGTGTGTACCTGGACAGGCTTGTGTGTTGCACAGTGCCTCCTCTGTGTGCAGGCCCAGGCAGATGTCCCCTCCGTAAGCTGGTGGGGGGTTGCTACAGGTTCGCGTCCTCATGTAGTGACCCCCTCCACACGTCACGGAGCACTTGGACCATGAAGACCAGCACGACCAGCTGCCGTCCACTAAACAGAGGACATCAGTGTCATATTGTTTATGTTAAGGCTAAAAATGCTGCATAATTATATTAGTTTGAACATTTTGTGCTTGTGTAATTGATTTAGGACAGCAGGAAATAGTCGCTGCATTTCATAGTTTCTTGTTTTCTGGGAGACTAGTCCCTAAGAATTTGTGCTTTCATGTTTTGGATTTGGGTTCCAGGTCATTTCAAAAGACAATTTCCTCTGAACATCAAGTGATTGAAAGTCATTCCAAGCCATTTCAAACAACGATGCGTGACACGGAAATATGAAGCAATTTGAATGAATGTGTGTGTATGTGTGTGTATGTGTGTGTGTGTGTGTTTTTGACAGGAAGTGTGCTTCACCCAGCTGTTACAGCAAATGCCTGACCCACACCCCCGAAACTCTACAATCTCCCCTCTGATTAATAAAGATAAATGAAGCATCGTGATCCACCGTTGTTGTTCCTCCTTTCATGTGGTGCCAAGTGGCAAACAACAGACAGCTAAAAATGCATGAAAATTCACGACGGCGTTGGCACTCAAAGGAGACATAAATAGAAAGATAGATGGATGGAAGGAGTTGTGGGAGAAATGAAAAGAGGTGAGGAAAAAGAGCAATAAAACGGGGGCAGCCTTTGGTCGTGAATTACAACAGAGGTAAATATCATCTGGATAAAACCTTACTTCACTGTGGCAGAGAGATATTCCCTTTTCAGAACCACTTGAGAATTGCTTTTAAAGACCTGATGATGGCTGGCAGTGCAGTGCAGGTAATTGAAGTTGCCGATGCTTTTTTGTCATCTCGGTGTAATTTCTCTATCACAAAGTGACAAGCGAGTCGATTCCTGGCCCTGGATGACGGATCGTCTCATCTCGGGCGCAGACGCAAGAAAAACACGGATTCATTTGTTTCCAAACCAGATGGATGGCCGCCGTAACGCCTCTTCTCTCCTTCTCCTTCACAGTGCAATAACGCATTTAAAAAGCACTGGATTAGCCATGGGAGGATTACAATTGGTCTACCGGCACGGTCTGTCTGCCTCCAAATAATATCTCACTTTCAGAGGGGCGCTAATTGAGTACGCATTAGTATTCATTGCTACTCTGGTTGGGTTAAGTCGGTTCCTTTGGGGGACAGAAGTGTTGTTCATCAACATACTCTAGCTATGGCATTATTACAGTCAACAGAATAAGGTGTACTACATGTATTAGCATAGTGATGCAGCGCAGGGAAATCAAAGTGCATTCACTCGACATTTTACTCAGGGGGGAACACTTGTGGCAGCCAGGCAGGCGGAGCCTTCCTGAATAAAGCAAATCTGATGCTCTCAGATCCATCCAAAGCCGTCATATGAGCTTGCAGATGATAAAAGCTCACCCCTGTTAGCGACTGCGCTTGAGCTGTTGGGAGCTGAATGGCGTGCACTTCCACTGAATGAATTAACAGGCTGCAAAAGTAGTATTGATGGCCGCTCGCTCTTTCGTTTGCTTACGGCGTTGGCGGCGGCTATCAAGACAGATTGCGGCTGCCAAAGATGGTGTGCAAGTCCAGGCTTTTAGTTGGAGACCTAAGCCCTACTCCAGGGGGCTTGATTAATAATCATCTGACGCAAACGTCCTGCTTGTCTACTCGGTGCCTGTGCTGGATACCAGGTGCGCTTTATGCCAAACTAAGCACTGGATTTCCATTTAGACAGCTTACTTCCCTTGTCAGACAGAGTATTCTTTTAATTAGAAAGCTTCCTGTCGCCATCTTCGACTAGAGGAGTGTTGAAAATGCATTGTCTCAGGGCTTTTCACAACAGAATAAGGCCTCCCATAGCTGGCAGCATAATTACCCAGCAATGTAATTACATACTGGAGCGCCACAGGGATTGTCTCTTTGATTCCTGGTGTAAATTGGGGTCTTCGTCACACCTCTTATCTGCAACTGATTTCTTTTGTCGTTCCTGATGATTTGGTAAGTAATTTTGTCACTGTAATTCTTAACCCATTAATCAAGGAAAAACATAGCTGGAGTTCGGTGTGGCGGAGTGTGTGTATTGCCTGCGTGTGCGAGTGAATAACAGAGATGGCGAAGTAATTGACTTCTGGCCTTGTAAATGCTCTTATCTCTGTGTGTCCTCTGTTTTTTTGTGCCAGTGGTGTGCAGTGTGCATGCGTTTCCCATTAAAAACAACTTGTAGCATGTGCACATATCTTGCCTGGACAAGGGGTGATGTTACACTCCTGATACTCCTGCGCCGGCCCCAGGCAGGTCTGACCCCCGTACTTGGGCTCTGGGTTACTGCAGGTCCTCTTCCGGCTGCGGATTCCCCGGCTGCAGTCTCGGCTGCACTGGGACCAGGAGCTCCAGGAAGACCAGCCGCCGTTCACTGTGTGGCCCGAGATCCTCCCAAGTCGAAGCACCTCTCCTGTTTGGAATAAAAAAAAAAAAAGACAGAAATCTAAAAGATCTTTCACACATGCTATTTTCTATAAGAACTTGTCCTTCCTTCCTGGCATCACTGTGCACATTTGTTTTGAAGTGCAAGAATAGGTCACAGAGTCAATAGCAGCCCTCGACGAGAGTGCCGTGCAGAGTATCTCTAAAAGCTTTAGCTTGATTTGTGCTGAGAGAGCATGTTCGTGTTGTTATTAAGCAATTTGACAGATTTCATTTAAAATGAACACAGTGTCAATGCGTTGTAGAGACTCAGCTGCGCTTTCAATCTGGAGTTTTATCTGAAATCATACTGATGTCTTGGGCAGATAGAAACACTCGGGCCAGTTTATTCATGCAAGACCGTTTCTATCAGCCATGGCGGTCACATGGATCAAGGGATGACAATGTCGGTCAGTCTGTCCGCCACTTTGATCTGGATTGAAATACTTCCCAAACTAATGGCCAGTTTAATGGCTAAATACTTGGACAGATGTTCCCATCAACACCAGCTGCACTCTTTTGTTCAGTACTAATTAGAAAATGTTAGCATGCTCTTAATGCTAAACTAAGATGGCCAACGTGGTCACAAACATCAGCATATTAGCACTGTCACTGAGAGCGTGATAGCATTAAGCTGTAAGCACTTCTGTGTCTAAATAGACCTTCACTTAGTGTGAAGCATGGTTGTAGATTTTAGAGTCTTGTTTCTGCTCAAGTACTTTTTCAAGTTACTGAAGTTAGTAAAATGACTCATTTAACAACAATTAGTGTTTTTATTTGTACCTCAGTAGTTTTTATTTCAAATATAGTACTCTTAGTACTATAAAAACAGAGCTAAAAGTCAGAGTAAAAGATTATGCAACAATGGAGCCAGAAATAAATCCACTTCATCAACTTCAAATAGATTGATACCACATTGATAGCATCAGAAATCAGCTGCACAAATGTAGTCCATCATCTAATTCTTCATAGACCTCTTGTCTTTCTCTGAAGATGGATTCAGTGAGAGCTGAGTGTGTCCTGTCAACACTGCGAACGCGCCTCCTCGTCAAACAACATCAGCTGACTAATCTGTGTACTCTCATCTGGAATGAGCCGAATAGAGGATTCCTAATGAAATATGAAACCGTAATTTCTATTAAACTATAATTACCGCATGCATTAATCAGGCCCGTGCAAATGAGCAGAATGAGCGGGGAGAGAAAACTGCTTCTGGGCCTTTTTTTTTTTTTTTGAATGAAAAGACCGAACTCATCTGTTTGAGTGAATGATAATCACCTCCAATGAGATTACAGTCACTGTCCAAGCACTTCTCTGATGATTCACTCATTCAAAAACTGGGCTATTATCTACTTTTTCCGATAACAATGGAAGACTTCATTTTGTGTCTGTGCTGCTTCTGCTTTGTCACTCGGCGCTCTGTCTCACTCTCGCTCTTTTGCACTCTCTCAGCCTCTGTCTCTTTGCCTTTAAAGAGCATTTGTGGTGTTGATACAGACGGCAGAAATCAAATCTGGATCCTGAGTCTTAACCACTCGACCGTGCCACAGCAACCTTCCTTTTCTGCCCGATTCTCCTTCAAATCTCCTGCTTTATCTTTTTTTATGATCCTTATCTCGTGTATTTTGCTCACTGCCTCTCTTTATCCTCCCCCCTCCTCTCTGTCTATCTTTCCCATTAACCTTCTCCTGCTTTTTGTCTCCGCCTCGCTCCCACCCTCTCTCTGTTCTCCAACCTGGCCTCGTTGTTTTGTCAGCGTGCTCTTTTCACTGACAGTTAGCATGGCGTGGCTGCTTTGTATTCTCAGGGAGAGGACAGTGTGTTTACCTAGTCCAAATCCTCGACCTCTTCATAACTACGGCCGACCTTGGCAGTGCGCAGGCCGACTCACCCTGGCATCAAGCTGGCGTGAGCGATGACAGGCCCGTCGAGGCTCCCGCTCTTTATCGATTCTGAGCAGGCAGTGGCACAGACAGTCCCGCCTGCCACTGTGACCCGTAGTCTTTATCAAGCCCTCTGTAGCCCAAGAGACTGGACTGCTGCTCTGCTCAGGAGGCATTGGGGTGCTTTATAATCATCCCCCCCATACATGCAAATATGTGCACATTACGGGAGCCTAATCTGCGCAAACACTCATGCAGGTATGCACGATTACCCCAGTGCCAACCACACACACGGCACAACACTTTGCTTGATCAAGCTTTGGCCTCAGACTGCCCTGATGTACTGTGGGTATTGTTAATGCTGGTTCGCGGGGACTGCCCTCCCGTCGCCAAAACAAACAGCGTGGTGCCCTCCCTCTCAAATAGGAAGCGACTGGATCTATCGATCCGCACAAGAACCACACACAGCCGGAGAGAATTAATCCTCGCTCTCCTGACGAGCTGGGCTGAGCCAAAACCAAGAAGGACACAGCGCAACATCCAATAGTCCCCGCCGCAAAGAAACTAGGACAACAAAAAAAAAAAGTCCTCCTCTCCCTCCCGTTGCTCAACCTTACACCCTGCTCAAAGGCAAAACACACTGTAAACAAACTTGTGAGCTGCTGCGCGTGGGAGAGAGAATATAGAAGTGTGTTTGTGCGGGGAAAAAGAGGAATGGGGGACTAGGCAAGGCCACGCAGACACGCAATGCGGTGCAATCTAGTGTACCGTATAGGTAACTGCAAAGGGGAGTGGTGGAGGAAATGAGAGGAGAGGAAGTTGCAAAAGAAAGAGGAGATACAGGCAGAGGAGCGATGACATCTGCAAACCGGAGAGACAGCTCTGCTTTGAGACAGACAGATGTGAGAGACGGAGAGGTGGAAAAATCGCTAACCTTCAGCAGCACAGTGAGACACACTGTCATGTGTGAACAAAGTTTTATCGACATCAGAGTAACGCTGGACCACACTGAGAGGAGAAAAAAAGTGTTTCTTCCAGACTGTCCTAGATTCTGAACTGCACATTTACTCCCCATTACTCTTCCTCCCTCCCGCTTTACTTTCCCTATCAACGACTCCCTGTGGAGGAACCCATTTCTTTAAATGTGTTTGTACGTATGCTCCATATTCACATCCGCAAAAATATATTTTTTGCATACGTCATGCCATATAAAACCATAAAATGAGGGGCTCTGGTTGCTTACTGTACAGTGGCACAGTATGACAGTATTCCCTGAGCTGTCCTGAGGTCTGCCAGGCGATGGTTGACCCAGAAACCCTCCAGAGGGATCTCCTCATGGAAGAGCTAATTAAAAAGCAAGGGCGCAATTAAAACCCCGATCCTGAAGAGCATGAAGGATCAGTGAACATCTACAGACACGTATGCACAAAGAGCCAAGGACATGGACATGCTTGCTAACCTGATATGAGTACAGGGAGTTACTGAACGTTATGGGATGTTTCATAAATTCTCTTCAGGCGAGGCTTGTGAGTTTGCTTTAAAAAAAGAAGAAGATTAAAGGCCCAACCTGCACCCTCAGACCTCTGCTGAAACACTGTGTATCTACGGTGTTTGGGCTTATGAGGATACAAGGACTGAAAGCACAATATTAGATGTACTGCCGGCCTGGTGGCATTTGTTTACTTTGTTGGGTTTGCAAGGTTTCATGCTAAAAGGGATTTGCAGTAGGTTAAACTCTGGTTTACGATGGCATATCTAGACCATTAACTTTAAATCATGTACCGTTCCCATCACTGCCAGCATCTGACATCCCAACTTTCAGTCAGCTGCCAAGCTGCAGCAAAACTTTTCACCGCGGCAAACAACCAAACTCATGTTTTTGTTTATCTGGCGAGTTTGATTTTCTGACAAAGTAACTCACCATATGATTTTCAGCTTTTGACTGACAATTTACCCTTGAATGAGCCACCAAGGAGAGTGCTGAAAATGGCCCCTGCTGCTCCAAACTGCGACAGCAACACAAGTCTGACAAGAAAATGAAGGCAACTAAATGTTCATGGTGATGGATTAGCTTCCACACGCGGGCTTTGAGTTGATTTTTATGCTGTGGCAGTAAATGAACTGGAACCAACAACTCATTGGAATCAGCCTAAAACACTCTAGTATGTTTTAGGAAATTGTGGTAATGTAAAACCCGTTGAAACGCATTAACGTCAAATGTAATTTTGGTGTTAATGGCTTTAAAAAGCACTGGTGCTTTAAGTAATTCATTAACCAAATATCTAAGATAAATGTTCAATTTTTTAAAGTACCAAGTTTTTTTCTATGCACAATTCCTCAGTATGAATTGGCTCTTGTTAAACTTGACCTTGGTACACTGGTAAACTCTGGTGACCGGCGTTTTGTTCGTTTTTGTTTCAGTGAACACAGCAGACAACGCAAACATCAAGAGGGGAAATTCAAGACCGGTTTCTCTCCACTTATCCCTCTTGCCAATACAATCACAGTTAACACAAAACACCAGCTGGTAGTGCTGGCTGCAGTGGTGGGCTTCAAGAGCGTGTTTGTCGTAATTGTAGGTGCTTTCAAAAGAATGAGCCAACTCCCAACAACCTGAAATTGCCAACAAACAGTACAAACAGGATTGACTTTTTTTCCAACATAAGGAAACTTGTTTCCATCAAAGAAACAGCCCCTCTCTTCTCCCCTGGTAATTTGGAGTACTACAGCATTGCTGTCCACTCTGAGGTACCATCCAGTCTGATTGGTCAAAAAAGAAAAAAAAGCATCAAAGCGTAAAGTGAACCAATGTCAGAGAAGACAGGCGCAGACAAGCTCATGACTAAGCCAGAATTTGCGCGAGACCAGAAAATTTTCTCGGGCGTTGTTAATCTTTACTGCTGAGACCTGATTAGAAGGTCCTGTCAGTCAAAACCTTCTGTTTAAATTTTTTTAAGAGCTCAGAGCCATAATTTCATGCAGGCATGTTAAGCAAGGAGTGGCTCTGTGCCAACACAGTGGATTTTTTTTTTCCTGACAGGCAGTGATGCTTTTTTTTCCCCATCACCTACGCTGGTTTGCTAATTTGTTGACTGCGTGTCACCAAAATCTGTGCCACTCTGTGAGTGCCATTTTGGGGACAAAGGTGAAACAGGCAGTGTGTCATTGGCAGTCTAATGGTACTCAAGGATAATTGCAATAAGGTTGCGCACTCCATGTGACAGTAATCTAGAAAAGGGCATGGGTTACGTACTTAACTGAAGCATAACAAACAGAGAGAGACATATAGGGAGAGGTCCTGTCATCACCAGCTTAGCAAGACCTACTGTACTACAAGAGATGTAGAAAAATCACAATGTAAACCGAGTTGGGAACAAGTGACAGACGGGAGGAGGAAAGAAGAAACGGACTGAACACAATTAGACTTGCTGTGTTTCTGTAAGTAATTGCGCATATGGTCATTGTTTACAGAATAGTTTTTTCCAAATAAAGCCACGCTGTTAATGAGGACCTGGCAGAAGTTCGACAAGAGAGATATTTTCTTTTCTGTCCTTGTGAGTTTGTGCTTCTGTCTTTCAGACTTACTATTATGCAACCCGCCACCTCCTCCCTTTTCGTGAGATTCAGCTGAGAGCTTCCATTTTCCGCCCACCGGCTTTAGTCCACCTCCACCATCACCAGCGTCTAGACTCAAGGGGGGAATCGTGTCCTATCATCTAACTTCATGGGCCCTTATTTAATGAAGAGGCTTCACAGTGATGGAGCCTAATCACCAATCTCAATAAATATCGTTATACATCACATTTCCAGTTGATCTCTCATTATTGAAATACAAAATGTGTGGTAAGGAAGTTCTCCTGATACAAAAGTTGGGAGAAAAGTGCAATGTCAGGCCCTAACTTTGATTTAACAAAAACAATTTTTTGGCCATCTAAATGTACATATGCGTTCATTACTTTGTAGCAGGCACCTCAGGGAACAGACGTGTTGTATAACTCAGCTGTGCGTCCACATATTAGCTCGACGAGTTCTGTTTCTTTTTTGACAAACAGTGAGACGTCTACAGGAAAAAAGAGAGTGCTGACTGCAGGGAGAGATGGGGGAAAGAAAGACAATAAGGATACTGGAACGGTTGTCATCTGTCAGACGCATCCCTCAGCACTGTCCCGTGTCTACTCAGTGTCTGCTCATGACGTCCGTGCGGGAGAAACTAATCTGTCGCCCATGAGAAGGCCCTGGCCTTGATATCAGATCAGCTGAAGTGAAACACATCAGGCTGCTGACACGCCACTGTTTCTCCCTGGGAAAAAATGAAGCCATCACTCACCGACACGAACCAGCAAAATTACAAACTCACAGCCTTCTACAGAAAGGCCTTTCATCTTTCCGGTGCTTTCTTTTCCCTCTGTGTGTTCTGCTTCTGTCTTTGTGAGATGCAAATGGAATAAAAAAACGGGATGAATGCCTGATTTCAAATCCCTTTTTAAGCTTGATATTACTCCTGCTGCATCATAAAAGTGGCGTGACTCAACTTTTAACTCATTCTCATCACACAGAGACGTTGATTAAATCAGGCAGGCATATCTGTTGCATAGACGTATGGCTTCACAGAAATAATAATTTTAAATAGTCACTTTGTGCCTATAGCAGCAGAGAAAAAGTGACTAATAATGGAGTTTTCTTATTTGGACGCTGACTAATGCTAGAGACAGGTAGCTGGTTTTAACCCTAGCAACAGTGGGAGGCTGAATTTTAGCTCGTGTGCAGACGATGGCAGGCTGGTTAGTCACTAACTGTCTGCAAAACTGCTGCTCCTGAACATTGAGTGTCCGGTCTTTGCAACCGAGAGTGAGCACTGCGGGCCTGCTCAGGATCCGGATCTCTAAATTAAGAGTGATATGAGGAATTTAAAGAGTTTGGAAGGTGGTGCAGTTGTTTTAGCCTTTCCAAAACTCCAAAACAAAAGCAAAACTTTAAAGAACAGATGATTGAACAGATTGAATAGTGTTTTTGTGTTGTCTGGCTATTACCCCGCCACCTACAGGAGCGTTACTTACTTATTAACTGACTCTATTGGTGGAGTCAGTGGATTTGGGGAAGTCTAAACTCCTGTAAGCATTACTTTTAGATTAGTCCATAAAATGTCCCATTGAAGCAAAAGCCCATCTGGCCATCTCTGACGGCTGAAAACACACCTGTTTGTTCTTCTTAAGCTCTTCCTACTATTGTAATATTACTGCTGGAGCACGCTACATTATGCCACTGTGCATTATAATTAGCCATGTGCTTTTGCCTGCATAAGAGAATAATCCCTACAAAGAACAAGACATTCACCTATTCTTCATAGACGGTGTGGTTGGTAAGTTCTTCAACTGCACGGAGAGTGTTTTTTTGGATAAAAATAGAGCTGATCAAAATCTTCCGGTTGCAGACTAGAAATGAGCAGCCTGCCTTTGTCTTAAATGAGGGACCAGCTTTTTCAACACATCAAATTGTGGCACACCTGGCACCCTGACTGTTTGAAGAGCCTCGCAACAGTATCTGCGGGGGGCGGGGTTTAACATGGTGATTTGTATATAATAAAATGAAATGAGCTGAGGTCTTTTTAAGTAAGACACTGAGCCTCCTGTGTGCTACATTGCTCTGCCATCTACAGACAGACACATAATGTCTGCAGGATGGAGAATATGTGGAACCAAAGTGCCATGTGTAAACCATATTGTAATTTTAATTGTGTATTATCAAATGAAGACATACTTAATTACTGAGTGAGGAAAAGAGTCACATAATTGTCAGAAAAAGGAAAAACATGTCTTCTAAATTGCCTGTAAGATTTTCCTTCACGGACGTTTAAAACTACATGTCCAGAGAAGCAATTATGCAAATGATCAAATGTTTGGTTTTTAAATCAGGCATGTGAAATGTGATTAAAAAAAAAAGAAAAAGGAAAAAAAAAGAGGAAAACTGACTACAAATGCTACAAGACTAATCATGGGGCGTGCATGACAAGAGAGGTCTTTAAATCACTACAGATCTTAAGTAATTAAGTCATCACTATCATTAAGCTATGATCACTGATATGAAACAAGTCAGTATGTTATGTAGCTCATTGTAATTGCTTGGTTAAACCATATATTCATCATTTATCGCTCATAATAAAGACAGATAGAGATCTTAATATGAAAAACACTGAGACATAATGGAAAAGATGTGATGGGGAGAGGTTGGGGAAAGTCGCTAACATATCTCATACACCAACTTATTCTCTCTGTGCTGATGGTGGGGATTAATTCTCCATATCTGTGCGTCACAGATGAGACTTCCAGGTATGTCAATAACGTGCATCCCGTCTCTGAATATAATCCAAATTGTCAAATGTCAGGTATATCTGATGGCTCCAGTTCTCAAAGCTACAAACACGGTGACATTCTGCTCGAGCAGGGGAAGATCTCAGAAAAACATGGCAGAGCAAGGCTTTTTATTGAGTGGTGGGGAAGCGACATCAGTGCGACGGCGAGACATTAAAATACTCTTTTAAAGTTCAGGTGTCGGATTCAGGTGAGAAACCAAAAAGAAAGGACCAATTTGACTGCATGTGAGTGCAAATTCACTTGAAAGTCCCCTGTATGAAAGTAAATTATTCAGTGATGTAATTAATTGCCTTTACTTTTGGGTATTTAGAAGAGTAATATTATTTTACAATGAGTAATTGGTTACATCTTTCAAGTAACTTAGTCCAATAAGAATCAAGGAAAAGCCCACGTTGTGTTTGCAGCTCTAATCGAAACAAAGCTGCCTGATGCAAATAGTAAATCTTTATGTGGTGACACACCATTCGTTTTGAGCGTTCATCATCTCAGAGGGATCTCTGCGTCCTTTGCCCTGGCAGTGGACATCAATATACACCACCACTGTGGCGGTAATTATCCTGCGACGGCCTCTTGCTTTAAGCAAAGTTAACTGCTGTCCCAGAGGCTCCAGCACTGCATGCATCTACGAGAGGAGGATGGTGGGAGGAGGACATATTGGAAAAATGTCGTGCGCGCACACCTGCACGTGCACACACGCACACACACACACGCACACACAAACAGATGCACTAATCCACCCACCCGCAAAAACTGGCAAAAGAAAGGCACATCACCCACACACACACTCACAAATACACAGACCAGTGCACTCCAGATGGATGGCAAATTTGATAATGGTTGAAATGAAGAAGTGGATCAGTGGAGTCCATCCTCTTTTTCGACACTTATGACCTAAAACTCCACCGAGAAGTGAATCATATTGAAGTCTGGAGATGAACAATCAACGTGGGACAAGAGGAGAAGAGCACACAGAGGCCACTCACACCTCGATAGGTCCTGTTTTCACTCACGCTGTACACTACGACTGGAGTGAAATCGTTTATCTTTTTAAGGAAGACGAAATAGTTTCATACTCTTCATTGAAGTTTTCTCCTCAAACGTTCATGGCTGCGCTTTTGATAGAAGGAAGAAACCTCATCATTGCGTGAACCAGTTTTGATGTTGAAAAGAAATTCCTTTCACTGAACCTTTACAGAAAGTAAATACATTTTTTATTTGTATCAAGTTTTATTCACAAGGCCATGCTCTGAGGCAATATAGGCCAGCAATATTGCCTGCAGTGACGTTAATTACTTATGTAGTTAAAATGCCAATATAGGAGGAATATAAAGTGCAACAGCATCATGACTAATCACTGCTGTTGATAATCCCTGGCACTGAGTGTATAATGAAGTCTGCTACTATTAACAAGGAAATTATAAACTTCCCTTCAACAAAAGGGTCTAAATGTGACCTACAGCACTTGTGATACATAATTTGCACCTCAATAAGCAGAGTTAACTGTGTTTCTCATTTTTCCTGATGGCAGATTTTGTGAAAACAATACCCATCTTTGTTGGAGAGACACGAAGCTTGTACTGCGCTGCTCATACATCACCATCTGCCTGCTGTAGCCCCGTAGGCTGCTTGCATCCTGCGACGCAGACTGACACGCTGCCAAAAGTGACTGCCGAACACTCAGCCTTTGCTTTCAATTGGTGTAATTAACGCTGAAGCTAATCTGATGTCAGGCTTCTGGTGACAACCTCTAATGAAACACATAGCGTCTGTTACTTCCTCCCGCTAATCAGAAACAAGACAGACCTATTAAAGCTCCAGTATTTGTTCGCTCGCGCCTCAGATGTGTGGCTGTCACTCCTCTTAAGGCTTTGAGTCGGCACTCAGGTTTTTTCTCTGCACCTGCCAGCGCTCATTTAAAACCCTTCAGGAACATTTAAGCGTCGGCTTCAAAGTACGAAGGGAACAACTTGTACCAGAGACAGCACCAGGAGAAAAGGCAGAGATTATTAATTAGAAATGAGGAGGGAGAGAGAGAGAGAGAGAGATCAGAGGAGAGAGAGCCCCACTGATAGTGTACATTAGGGCTAACCCCAGTGATTACCGCAGCGTGTGGCGGCGTGTGAGTGGTGTAGCAGCAGACCACCCAGAGACAGAGATGAACTCAAAGTGATGGGAGGCTGCCGCAGCTTTTCCAGGCGCAAAGTCTAAAGCCCTAAAAAAAAAAAATCTGTTTTCCCCTCTGAGGAAAAGAGCAGCGCCACAAACAAACTTTAAGTGCCGCATCTGTATCTGAAGCCTCTTTGCTGTGGTGTGGTGCCACCCCGCCTGTCTTCCCTCTAATATGGATCCTTCCACTTGACAACATAAACAACTTGTCAATTAGCAGCCTGTTTGTACAAACGTTTATAGAGTTTAATTCACCGGGGGCGTGGCTGACTGGGACCATGTGGTGTGCCGACCCAACGGAGGGGAATAGTCGGGATGATGGATAAAGAGCGTGTGTTTGTGCTTCTCTGAGAGGCTATAATTTGAGTTTGTACACGCATCTGTGTGTGTGTGTATGTGTTTGAGTGTGAAAGATTGCGTGGGAGAGCTAAAATTAGTTGTAAACTGCTGATCGGCTTTGTGGATTGGAAGTTCATTAACATGTCTGTTGCTTTGATCCGCTGATAAATTTGAGGAGTATAAACGCGAGAGCTGATTAGGATAGCGCTCCTTTAACTTTCGCAGGGCAGAGGGGGGAAAAGTTTGAAGAGGCAAGAAAGAAAAGATCTAATGAACAACAGACACACACAGAGAGAGAGAAGGAATGGCTTGAGGCGAGAAGGCCAGTAACTAGCCTGCAGAGACAGGGGAAAGCCAGTTGGAGGGAGATAACACAGAGATATCCAGCGGCTGAGATAGCTGGAAAGAGACCATCTGTCTCCTCCAGTCTGCCCTCACCGTCAGTGGAGCAGCCGGTGGACCCGTCGCTGGAGCAGTAGCGCATCTCGATCCTCTGCCTGCCCACCTCCAGCAGACTGGGATCCGGGATGCGGGCCTTGCACGTGTAGCGGAAGCGCTGCTCGTAGTGGCCGCCGTTGTCAGAGATGTTGACGGGCGTCCAGGGAGTCCAGGGCGTGGTCTTCTTCAGGTCAGGGCATGGCAGGGTGTTGCACGACTGGTACTCCTGCAATCACGGAGACAAATAAAACATTTTGCTGCTTTTAACATGGTGCGTTGGCTCATTTGCAGGCAGGTGAACTCTCCACGTCTAGTGTGGGAGGAGATAATCACAAATCATTAAAGCAATGATTAAACATAGCAAGCAGAGACAGGAATTTCTGGTGTTGTTCCAAAGCATAATAATGGACAGGACAATGGCTTTTGAAATTCTCAGCAGTGACTAATACGAAATTAAACAGCTTATTACATGAGGAAATAAACAGCCTTTTCAAAGCTTTCATCATCATTCATCCTTAAAAGAGCCTCTTGATTCCAGCTCTGGCTGCTTTACTGTACACTGTGTTTCTGAATCCAGTTTCCACTCACCTTCCAAAACACCCCCTTACACACCGACCGAGTCTTGTTTGCCTGGCCACATCACAGCCTGCCGCTCTGCCAGCATGCACTAACTAAGGATACGCTCCCATTAGACCACTTGCCGAACATGGCGAGAGGCGCACCAGCCAGGCAGGAAAGGTCATTGATCAAGTTTTAATTTGTAACCAAGGGGAAAGGACGGAGGAGTGGCGAGGGGAGGGGGTGATGGAGAAAGGGGCGAAGAAGTTGAGGGAAGAAGAGAGCAATAATAGCAACTCTTTCTCCCATCTGCATCTGGCTTGGAGAGCCGGGCAGTAAAAATGAAAAACGCTGCACTGAAGCTCTAAGAGTATGATATGTGAGTCTCATTCAGGAGTGTCATAAGTATATATATTTTGCCTCCACTTTTCACGGCCAACTTCTATTTGAACTAGCGGTTGGCTTCTTCTGTGGAGCCTCCATACGATGATGTGATTCGAGAAGATAATAGGTGCGTAATGGGCAGTCCAGACCCCTTTTGTGCCAGGCTAAATAAATAAGGAGGTGGAGGAAGTGATACGTCTGGAGAAAATGACACGGCAGAAGAGAAGGTGAGATGGCTGCCATTTTCCCCCGCTCTTGTTTATTTATGCTGAATAGGCCTTGAGTGACTGCCAGACCTTGACAAAATAAGATAAGGGTTCCTCTCCGCACATCCGTCAGCCTGTCACATGGGATCGGCTGACAGGTCAGCTGAGGAGAGGAGCACTATATGTTATACTGTATGCGGGCCTATTTTTCACCATCTTCATCTCCTCCTTTTACGCTCTCTCTTGGTCTCACTTTCCATCCGTCTATCCATCTTTATATTTCTCTCAGCCCCCTCTTCACACGCCATTCATAACTCGCTTTGTGTCAGCTCCCTTCCTCCCTTCCTCTTGTTTCTTTTTCCCCCTGTACCTCTGCTTCATCTCTCTCTGTCTCTCACCATCCGCCCCCCCTCTCCGCCCCCTCCCCTTGCCTCCCCTCCCGGGGTACCAAGGTTAAAAACACAGGGAGGATTTAAATTCTGTTAGGGCCCCTGTGATGAATGAGGGTGTCACCTCCACCGCACTTCCTGCCTCTCTCCATCTAGCGCAGTAATCATCTCCAGACATTAATATTTAACATCATCACGCATCGCGGACTGGCCCACAATGTGTGATTATCAGCCAATAACAAAAAGGAAGAAGAAGAAGAAGAAGAAGAAGAAACCCCCCCCCCAAAAAAACGTCCATCCACCTCAGCGTCTCGCCGCCACCTACGGCGACAAAAAAAGCAACACATGGCATGAATGGAGGGGAGAAAGGCAAACGATCTGTGGGTGTTTGTTGTGTGAGTAGTTGATGGTGGCCAAACACAGTAAATATTTAATGAGGCTTGTCTGGTAAGCGTTTTTTCCTGTACTCTCTTAGGATTAGTGTCGATGCAGAGGGCTAAGGAGATAATTACTGGGTTTAAAGCTGAACCTCGTTCAAGGTCTCTGAAGGCATCCACATCTACTACAGCTAAAGTCTACGCAGCGCACAGCAGGGCGGTCAGTGTGTATGTGACAAGGACGTCCCATTGGCTAAACAAACTTAGGAGTAACGCCCTCGTATGGAAATTCATGCACTGGAACTTAACTAAATATGTTCAAAGGAGCACTTTTTTAACTAATTTAAATGTTTTTTTGTGAAGTGGTGGATACTTTTACCTCTTAAAGCCTTTAAAAACCATCAAATGAAACAAATGAGATGGGGAAAAATTACTCCTTGGTTGTGCTGCTTGAGCTTAATGTGGCCTTGATTTGTCCACATCAACCTGTGACGTGGGATGACAAACAGACTTCATTTTCAAGGGGTCACAAACTAAAAAGGTTGGTAACCACCTCCCTTAAGTCTGTGGTGGAACTGCAGGTATTATTTAGTCATTATGTGTTGGGAAATACACAGTTGTTGAAGATTCGAGTTTGATTAAAGCATGTGCGAAAAAGGCAGAAAGTTTGTTGACTTTTATTTAGAAAATTACGCAAATGATAATAATGTTGGTAGCCATGCTAATAAATGGACGGCAGGAACTGGGATGGTGACAATATGAGGTGATGCCATGAAGATATGATGGCTGACGACGGCAATCTCCGTGGCACCTGAGGGTTCGTCATATGAAAAAAAAAGGTTAAAGACCCCTGCTGTTGACTATAACATCCAATAACAGATGTCGGAGGACAGTGGACAGTTTATTGTCTTTTCCTGTGATGCACGTGAATAAAAAATCTGCCGTCCTAACAAAAACAGCTCGCCAGATTTTTAAGGCAATTTTTTATAACGTTTTGAATAATGCATCAAAAATGGACCAGAGGATGTGAAATAAATATCAGTGTAGCTCTGCCCATAAAAAAACCCTTAACCCCAATACAAACACCCACACACACACACACCCACAAGCAAATAAAATAACTCAATTCAAATGACATTCACTGAGCCAGAGCAGTGAATAGGTCATCTTAGGCATACATTACATGTTGGCCATGTAAATGAGCCTCTGCACAAAAAGAAGGCGCCGTACTGTATTTTGACTAAACTTCGCTTGCTTGCTCGTTTTGCAACGGCAAAAGCAGCTGATAAAAATGAGCCACTTAAATGTCTCATCTCATTCTTTCCAGTTGATATGGCGAGCTAATAAAAAAACAAAGTAATAAAACTGCAAGAAAACAACAAAAACCAGGAAACGTTTCCCTGCGCTCCTCACTCAGCCACGCTCACATCTCAATTTCGGAGGAATTAAGCGAAAGTGGAAACATGGCGGAAAGCAGCCGAATGTGACAAGTGGCATGTGGAACACAAAATTGGATTCAATTAGTCCGCTGATTTTCGAGTCGTATCCGCGCCCCCCCTGGCGAGAGCGGCGATGTGCATTATGGGCAAACTTAGAGCGTCGATTTTATGCTGTGCAACACCTTTAACAGGCAGCTGCTCGGAGATGGGCTGCGCTGTAATGTGCTTCTGGCTGGAACTCAGGAGAGAGGCTGGGTGGGAGGACGCCTGATAGCATCTTTACTGCCTCACACAAACAGACTGCCTGGTCGGTCAGTATGGAAGCGGCTGCCGGGCTGTTTGTGTGTGTACGTGCAGGAGTGAAGTGTGTCAGGTTGACTGCGGGAGTAAAAGTTTGACTTTAGCCTGGCACTTTGGCACTGATGTGTGTGTGTGTGTGTGTGTGTGTGTGAGGCGCATGCATGTTTATAAGTTTATGCATGGCTGAGTTATGGATTCAGGCAGCCTCCTATCTCATTTCGTCTCCATCCACAGACCTTTCTGCTTATTTTTTAGGTGTTATAGGCTGAGGGGATACAAGTTGAGGAGGAAGAAGGGCAAAAGAGAAGAGAGAGAGAGAGAGAGAGAGAGAGAGAGAGATGCAGTGTGTGTGTGTGTGTCGGCTCAGAGTCTGAGTGCTGGGGAAGCATGAGCCCTTAGCCTCCCTCCTTATTTTTATTGAAGAATGTATGAATGTGGAGTGGAGGGTGAAATACATCGTATGTCTTTACTTCTCTGTGTGTGTGTGTGTTTGGAGGGTAGACAGGTGGGAGTGTGTGTAGGTACAAAAGGCTCTCTGTGGTGTCTGGCCAGCGGTGGGAGGTGAATAATAAGGAGTCGTGCCTCTCCAGCCTCCTACCATCATTACACTCATTATACTTCTTATTGGACTGGGAGAGCTGTGAGTGTGTGTGAGAGAGAAAGAGAGTAAGAGAGAGACAGAGTGAGAGGAAAGCATGTATGTGTATTAGTGTGTATTATTAGGATGCCGACGTATACACACTGGTACCCCCGAGGCTTAAGTGAATGGTCCAGATGTGAGAGTGACTAATCCTCTCCAGTGCCCACATCTTTATCTATTGTGTTTGAGTCCGCCGAGATGAAGGGGCCTAATGTTCCTCAAGTCTCTGTGACACATCAGTTCAATTAGCAGTGCTGACCAAAACACACTTTGTCAAACACTGACTCCTCTCTCTCTCTTTCTCTGTCTCTCTCTCTCTCTCTCCACCAGTCTGACTCCATAATGAAGCCTGCTGTCGGCCAGGAACAGGTCTCCCAGGCTACACACCAGTGCACACGCAGCACGCACTTTTGCACACACACACACACACAGTGACTGGACGCTGACACAAAAACGCACACCAGTGATTTCGCACATCAGTCTGCCTACACAAACACCGGGTACTTAACTTTCATTTCACAGCCCGGCTGCAACAACCGAACTCCTCGCAGGTAAATAGAACAGCTCTCAGTGTCATTAAGCAGCTCTGCGCATCGCCAGCTCTGCATGTCCCATATTTGACTTATTTAACTGTGCGAGGGAGAGCAAAGATGTGCAGTTCGGCTGGGAAGAATGGTCCCTTTTGATCCTCGGATGTGAGAGATATTTGATGTACTTTACTGTCTAAAGTAGAAAATACCACAGTGAATGATATCCTCTTGAAGACTGCACAAGTCTTCTTTCATCTAATACTCAGAATTAAAACAGAATACCAGCACACCATTTATAGAAGAGTTGTAGCTCTTTAAATTTTGGCTGGATCTTGTGTTTTTATGCTGGGTATTGCGATTGTAAGTGTACTTTTTCAAACATTTAACTGAGCGTAGGTGAATAAAAAAAATACCAGGGGATGCACGCGTGTGACACTGAATTTCACATCACAGCGGGTTGTGGACGAATCCAGCGGCTGATTTATGTGTTTGTACTCTCAAGTTCTACCGCCATTAGTGTGGTGAAAGAAAGTTCACCTCAACGCATTTACACTGACAGTGAAAGCAGAGATGTCTGGGTTGATTACGGCCAGGCGGTCCCTCTCCCTCCGACAGACGAAGGTAGTCTGTGTGAGTGTGAAAGTTATTCAAGTCTGAAAGTCTGGTCTGAAATTGGCTCCGTGGAAAAAAAACAAAAAAAAAAACATTAATACACTGCTTCTGCTTGACCTCTACAGTCTGGATAGGAAATGCTGTGCGGAAGAGTTAACAAGTTAATCCTGGCTCGCAACTTGAATAAAACTGAGATCAAGCGTCCTTGCCTTGCTATCAGGAGAAATGCACCATTTAAGAGAATCTGGGAACCCACATTATTGTAAATGTAGTTGCAAGCTAGCAGGAGATGACGAGGTGGCAACATTTAGCGCCCCCGGTTGTCTGTCTGCCACTCAGAGTGAGAAAAATTAGGATTTCATTATTATTGGAGCAGCTGATAGGACAGAAAAGACATTTAATTGTCTGTTACTAGACTACATTTTATGCAAAAAAAATATTTTTTTTCTTATTTTAATGGCATTTGATGATTATATTTTTGACCTATAACCAGTTCTACAGGTTGTGCTGGACAGATTTCTTGGCAAAAGCCCTTGAAAACTAAAATGACATACACTACAATGTTATGTTATAATGAGATGGCTACTTTCTACTACAACCCAGATTTATCTACTGCTAGTGAATTATTCCTGGTGGAGATGCTCATTTGTTAGTGTCTTATGACAGTTAGACAAAGCAACTCAAAATATCAAAAAAGTCATCTGGAAACATGGCGTGGGCATGTTTCTCTCTGTTCATTTCTGCTTTTAAAAAAATATAAGTCACAAGGTGATGAAATATGAGTCATCGCAGTCGGTAACTAAGCTAAATGTAGCACCATTAATAATATAAGTAAAGTTTTCTCTTTTAAGCTCATGGACAATGATTCCTTCCTAATCAGCTCGGGATTAACAGCCTAGAACATGGTCTGTGAACTGCATCAAAAGGGCTGACATAGTGAATTAATTAACACAATAGTTTGTCTTCTACAATTGAACTTTTTTAACTTCCTCCCCAGAATACATCAACTTTAATGAACAATGACTCACTGCTTTATTCTTTGACAAAATGTTTTTTTTTTTTTTCCAATTTGTCCAAGGTTGCCCGGCTGAGCTCGCATCCTCTTTTTTTGAGCAGAGTTCTCCAGTCACAATGCAGGAGAGGATGGGGTTAAGTACTGTACTCTTGGCGCAGTACATCACTGCCGGGCCACCAGAGCCTCACTTGTTTATTTGCAGCCCAGATTTTGCCAGGTCCTCGGGGGATTCAGACCTGTAATGCAGATACAGTGAAACGGGAGAGATGGAGCAACGCTGCACGGGCTAGGGCTCAGACTGATGAAGTTGCAGTCATGTGGCCTTTTGCATCAGCAAAAACGAGGTGCAGAGCACCTCAGGACTAAATACCTTCATGATGATAAGACTGCTGAGGCTTGAGGCAATGACACGCAGGGTCAAAATTAGGGCAGGTCTGATGGAAATTAAGCACCGAGAGGGTTCTTTTAATCATTCATGTGGCCACATTGTGTTTTTAGGGCTGCACAGAGAGTAGAGACACCTTTCTTTAAACTGAAGTGTCCTTGACCTGAATCCTGACGAGCTTCACTTGAGCTATTCCGTGTTTGACTCTGAGCTGTGAGCTCCCCGTGGAGCAGGGTATAAGCATAGAAAATTTTACTTCAGGGATCAATAGAGAATCACAGAAAAAAAAAAAAACAATTCAATGGATTTTTTGCTCAGCGGTCCACTTTACAAGCATGCTGAGAGTGTTGACTTGAGACTGCTATCGCCAACTTCAGTCCAGCGCTGTATACTTTTCAATACAAGTTCCAAAAGGTGGTGTTTCTTACAAAGTCTCTGCCTGACATCTCTGTAAAACACCAAGCAGATGTTGGCTCATCGCTGTCGATTACTGTTTGGCAAACGGCTGGAGCTGACCACGGGTGGCTGCGGCGGTATCAATCTTGACAGGTAAACAGGAATGATCGCGTGAACGTACGCTCAGCAAACGTCTAATCATACACAGTGTTCATGTTTTCGGGTCTCAGTAGGGTGTCTGGTCTAAAAAAGTAGCTGTGATGACAGAAGCTGCAACGTGCGAGAGTGTATGTGTCACTGTGTGTGTGTGGTCTCCTTCTGTTTAATTAAACATGGATCTGTCCGGGGCTAGAGAACACAGACAGATGGCACATAAAAAACGAACTCCACCACACTTTTCACTTTTTTTTGAGAGGTGAAATGATGAAATTGATTAAATTAAAAGAATACATTTCCGTCATCCTTGATCTTTGATCCTTTAAGTGCTGAATACAAATTTATATAAATCACTTTATTGGAAAGTTGCATGTCTATTTCCTGTCTTAAACACATGGGCTGTACGTCTTATGTGCTTTAAGTGCATTGAAGCAATTGTTATACATTAACAGCTGTGCAATTAAGAACCTTATCAGAGTTGTAAGTAAAAGGCAGCAGCAGTTAGCCAAGCTGTCCAAATAAAGTCCTCCTGGTAAAGAGAAGGTGTCTGCAAAATCTGCATGTAATTACAACTGTGGTGGCTGAGATGGCCCCAATTAAGCCCATGTCGCCATGTTCGAAGACAAGGGGTGGATGAGGAAACAAAACAAAATAAAAAAAACGGACAACAATTGAAGGTCCGGGAGCATCGGCGAAAAGAACTGACAGGAGGAAGAGGGAGAGGGAGCGGGTGAAGCAGACGGAGAGAGCACTCTCTATACAAGGTGCTCTCTTGACCTTTCTCAGTAACCCGGCTCAGCTCTCTCTTGTATCTCACCTCCGTGTCTGTAATCACGACGAAACTGTCCCCTCCCCTGACACCAGCACAACCTATCTCCTAACATCTCCTGCTCGGTGAGCCTGAGCCTCGTCTCCAAACATCAAAAACACCCACGGCTGCAGACAGCCAAAGACAGGCTCTCCTCTTTTGGAGGCAGCAGCAGCGGCGAGGTGCTCAGATTACCTCGCGCTCGTCATTGCTTTTCGGAAACTGCATTCCCAGGATGCTCCAGTGAGGATAATAGTCGCCACGCAGTGACAGGAACAAGACAGCTGGCCATCTGATGCGAATGTGTGCATGCGTGTGAATGTGTGAGAGAGAAAGTAGGTGGGTGCACCTCGCAGCAGATGATATGATGTGACTGTTAAATTGCTACTTAATGGGGGGTCAGTCTTTTCATTTGGGCGTTCTGCAGCTACTAATGTGTCATGGGCAATTATCAGATACTATATATGCTCTTGAGGTTGCGAGGTCTTGTGTGGGATGTTTGATAATGCTGGCAGTGTATTATTTAGCTTCACAACGGGCCATTACACAACATGTGGGATGTGCTTTTTCAGCTAAATGTGATTTGGGTCATTGGATGCTTTTTCAGCATTTGGCTTTTTTTTTCCAAACAGATTTCACCCAGAACTACTTTAATTTTACACAGTGAATGCTTGAGTCCGATCATTTATTCCTCATACATACGGACACTGCTACAACACATAAATGCAAAATCAGTATGTGGTATGTGGGTGTGCACCTGATTATAATCTTAATTCTGAAACCTAAATAGAAACCAACCACGGACAGGGATAGTAAGGATAGTCCTTTTTCTTAAACCATGCAAAACTTAATTTCTCTCTCAAGGTGGCAGAGAAAACATGTAAACAAACAAACAAAATTAAAAAAAAAAGATCCCATGCATTCACACAAGACCCTGAACCATATTCTTTAATCATTTTCTGAGTGGGACACGAGAAGCTACATCTACCATAATCATTCTCTCTCATTTTTACCAGGACTGTGGATGAGAGAGAGGGAGTGCATGTATGTTTGTGTTTCTTTGTGTGTGTGTGTGAAAATTACACCAGAAATAACACAGGCATCACATGATTCTGTCAACAAGGAGAACGCTCGTATTTCAACACTTCCTTGCATCATCCGTGTTTTGGAGAAAGCTCTGCGGCAGAAAATAAGCCTATTCATATGTGGAGTGATTACTGTGTGTGTGTGTGTGTGTGGTATTAAATAGGTCTTGGTAATAAATCTGATGGCTGCTGCCACCGTATAAATATAGCCAGGGGATTTGGTCGTGTTAGATGTTCCAATTTCATCACCGCTGACATCAAATGGCTTAGGATGAGTTGCTGAACAATGCGCAGACGGAGAGAAAAGGCGGCTGTGGGGATTGTGCGCTTGAGAGCTCTTGTTCTGTGTGACATACCTGACCGCAGCCGGGGCAGTCGTTGCCGTTCTCACAGGTCCTGCGTCGTGACTGGATGCCTCCACCGCATGGCACGTTGCAGCGTTCCCATGCCGACCAGGCCGACCAGTAGACATGCGGTGGGCAGGGCAGGTGTTCGTTACAGTACCTGGGGAGGAGGCACAAAGACAGCAGGGGACCAGTATGTTACTTTATTCAATGCAACAAAACAGTCTTTACTTCAAACCCTATTCTGTGTTTAGAAGCAGTGTAGGCATATATATTTATATATATGTATATACCATAAACTATAATATCATTTTTAAGGTGATATAAATATTAATTGATGCATTTGTCAGTGACAATAACTCCTCCAGTGGGCACCCATATGTGGAGTTTAGTGTATGCACATTTAATGAATGACAGTATTAAAAAAAAAGCAAAACAGTAATAATATAGACAAACATTTACAGTCAGACAACCAGCAAACAAGAAAAAACTAATATAAAGTCAGACAACCAACTATCAGGTAATGATTTATGAAATATTTACAACAGTCATAAAAAAAAACCCAAAAAAAAAGGTTACATATCTTTTAGGAAATTGAAAGAATCTACCTTGAAGGCTGTTTGCAACTAATTCCATTTTAGAGGTGAAGCAGTGCTGGTATACATATCTGACAAGACTACTGTGTAGCCCAGATTACAGAAGATTACACTTTCATGAATTGATTCCTTGGCCACTTCAGGGCGGCACAACAAACCATAAAACAGTAGTGACGTATCATCAGTTTACAAGATTTTGGGACAAGGTCCATTTACACACCCGGCACTTATGGAGCAACATGAACATTCAGTTGGAGTCGTATTTGTGGCCACCTGATGGATGTTAAGAACCAGACTGTTCTCTTTTTAGCCGCTTATGTCTCCACCATCTCCTGAGAGAAATATCTGGCTCTTTAGTCGCTAAATGCTGCTCCATGATCACCAGCTAACTGCGTCCGCCTGCTGTTTGGCGGTGGGCAGGTAGCTCACAGTGGGTCGATCAGAGCTTTCGGGCTGAAAACAGCTGCTGACGGCTGGTGACTGAAACATTAAAGCTGCAGGCCCTGAAATAAGTGAGCTGAAATATGCTAAAAATCTGTAGAGCTGATGGTAACAGTAGAGTCAGGTGTGGCAATTATCTCTTACCACATGTGCATTACTTTCACATTGCACACACTTTTCTGAACCTTATAAAAATATGTGTGCAACTTTAAGTCCTGTAGTACACTGTACTTCTCGATTGTCTACTGTGTTCACCAGATTTAAATCATATGGGAGATATGAGGTAGTTTCAAAGCTTTGATAGTAAGCTTTATTCATACTGGGAACATACAAACAAATCATGTCTGACAGCATTTTTTGAGATGTCTGTGGAAAATGAAATAGCTACTTCTGACAGAGCACTAAATTATACGTGAAGGGGACCCAAGATGTCAACGCGCTTTTGAAACCTTGCCACTGAACCAAAATAGCTACAAAGAGTTCATGCCACAAGACAGGGATGTCTGCAAAGGCGTGTTAACCCTCGTTTAAAACAAACTCAAACAAACCCAACATGTCCCTTTTGATGTGGCCGCCGAGTGCAGTGAACACGGTGCACTGCGAACCAGAACATGTGACTGAATCGTGCCGCCAGGAACAAGTCTGTGGGACATTTTGGTGCATGGTGTAATGGCCCGCATTGCATAAAAGTACATCTAAGAAAATTCCATCTGAAATCTTAATGAACGTAGATATGCATTTTGCATAATTCATTGACACAGCCTATTAAAAAGGCCACAAAGATGCATGCATCATCTCTAATTACATCGTTTTACAAGACAGGATTACTGCGATGTCTAAAATACTTAATTACTCAGTCCTCATTATACAATAACAGGAGACGATTGCAAGGCTTATTAGAGCCATATAATTTATTTTATAACTTTTACGCAGACTATAAAATTGCTTTTATTGCTGTTTTGTTGTGTTTTGGCACATGACTGCCTTTTGAGGAAAACTGAGTCTTCTTGCGTTAAAATAGCTTTAACTTTATACCCTTCCTCCAGAGGCTCAGGCTGGCTATTTCCATTGTACTGTTCCCAAAAAACTGTGCTATTGTTCATGGCAAATCAAAAGCTACACTCTGTATACTCTGGTTGTAAAAAATCCTTAGAGCAGAGTGTTCTTTCCCACTTTTACTAATCTGCATGCTTGTAGTGGGGAGATACAGCGGGGAGGAGAAGAGTGTGGAGAAGTGAAGAAGAGTGTGGATCTTGAGGAAGCCTGAGAGACACACACACACACACACACACACACACACACACACACACACACACACACACACACAAAGACGTTCATGCACACAGGCTTCTTTGCAGACGCAAAATACCCCTGCTGCAGCACAGTTCAGCACAATGAAAAACTGCTGCGATTAATATGAAGCAGATTTAGAGCTTCAAAAATCATCATCGTACGCACGTTAATCATTTCAGACAAGTGAGTGGCTTTAGTCCATCTTATCCCTTTCTCTTCTCTTTAAAAACACACAGAGCTGATCGGACTAAAGCGCTGCTAATTACTCGCTATAGGCTGAGTAAGCAGTCTGGACGATGTCAGTATGCTGAGGGAAATACCAACAGAAGGTTCATAAATGCAGGCATTAAGCAGCCAGATTTAAGCCCACAGCGCTGCAGCGCATGGTCCGTTTCAGAACATTTGCTTTATCATTAAAAGCTCTGCCTGCTGCAAACAATCAGGGCCGAACTTATGAGAAGCCTGCTGGCCAAAAGATGAACAGAGAAGAGGTGAGAGGTTCGGCTTTGGCCTTTTAATCTTTGTAGTTTTAAATAAATATGTGCAGCAGTGCACGCTCATGTCTGAACATAGGTTTTGTGCGTTAATGTGAGCGGGGCACTCGAGGCAACATGGGAAGAACAAAGTGAGTCGTGAGGCTTTATTGCAGACGTCTAACATCTCTGAAAGGAGGGCCTGTGTCCCATAAAATAAAAGCCTTTCACAGCATTAAAAGAATCATTCAGTGAGCAAACACTGATAAAGAGCCAGTCTTTTTCATGCCATGCGGATTAAAACTTGTTCAGAAGACTTTACCTATTTCACACATGGGTAACTATAAACAACAGACAGATGTGGTGGAAGTTTTTGGACACCGTTACACAGCTTGAACAGCCAGCGAGAAGTTTTCCACAGTTTTTTGGAGCGTTCATGATATACATGCCTGACATAACTGGATATGCTCATATTGAACAAACACACACACACACACACTCATCAACATTTTCCAGCATCCCTGCACTGTCCTTCTCTCCCTCAGGCAGACTCAAACTGACACAGCATAATTCATCTGTTAACACATTTTCTCTTTCTGTCTCTCTGCTTTACTATTCACTCACACACACACGCACGCACAAAGACTCCTCTCCTCTCACTCCTCCCTCACAAAGATCCTTTTCCAGCCCGCACAGCTGGCCCCTAACTGGCCTAAGGTGTTTTAAATAGCTGAACAGTGCAAGTACTGAGAGCAGGAAGGGGAGATGAAACAAAGGAGATTAAAGCTAAAGAAAGAAAAAGAGGGGGTGGCAAAACCTGCTTCTGGCCTCCCGTGGTCTTTAGTGCCAGCCAGTGTTTTTTTTTTCTGTGCGGTTTGTGAGTCACTGGGCTGCACCGGTCACTCCATATTTTTCCCTCAGAGCTCCTGGTGGAGCAGTCCTTGAGAAAAGGACTGCTGCTCCACCAGGAGCATCATTGAGTAAGAGAAGGGAAGGTGGGAGGTTAGAGGAGGGAGAAAGGAAATGAAAAAGTGCAGAAAAAGGACAGAAAAAAAAAAGGATGTAATATAAGGTTCATCCTTGAAGGCTGTATCCAATTACTCCTCTATCGCAATGCTGTTTCTGTTGCCGTGGTAACGATTGGTAACAATTTATTTCTCCTTTTTTCTTTCCCTGTACCCTCTGAACTGTGTTTATTTGCACTTTTTCTGCCTCCACCTCTGGTTAACGGCAGGAGTCGGATGAAAAACATCAGCATGATGCCTCGTCGGGTAACACAGACACTATGGACATGGAGGAAGAATGCCTAAGTTCATTAAGAATCACCAGTTTCTATTAAGAGGGTATTAAAATAATGTAATGTAGCCACTGTTGTGTAATTTTCAAACACCACGGAGGCTGTCACAGCTTTTCTCAGTCGTTTTTCAATTTGGCAAAAGAAGTAGAGTTTGAGATAACCACAACAGACTGACGAATAAAACTTAAAGAATGCACATCTCTTGACCTTTTCTACCTGGGCTGCTTTGTGTGTCTCCTTGTGCTTTGTCACAAACTTTCTCCTTGAAAAGCAGATTCTTTTTCGGGCCTTGAAAGGTTGCTTAGAAACCACACAAACATCTTTAAAAAGGCGATTATTCTACGCCAAAGCCTCCAAAGCTTCAAAACGCAGACTCGGTCTGTGTGTGAAAGCCAGATAATTACCCAAGCACAGGCCTATCCCACTCATTCCTTAATTGGCTGTCACAAAGTTGGACAGAAGTGAGGGAGGAAAAAAAGAAAAGAAAAAGTCATAGTCAAAGTCATACTTTCTCACTGCAGGTTGCAAATTATGGAACAAAATTCTTCTTCTTTTGTTTAACAGGCGCATAAATCTAAACACGCATGTACAGCAAGCATTTGCTTTAAGCAGCAGATGTGAATGAGCGTATAAACACTTGTGGGTGTGTGTGTATGTTATACCTCTCCTCACGGTTCTGGCCCACACACACTCGTCCGCCGTGGCGAGGGGTCGGGTTGCTGCAGGAGCGCTGGCGGACCTGAAAGCCGATGCCGCAGCTGGTGCTGCAGGGAGACCACGAAGTCCAGGGAGTCCACGCTCCGTTTCTAAGGAGACACACAAAGTAAGATCAGTTTAAGGCACTTCAGGCACTGATGAAAAAGCGATGGTAGCTGGATGAACAGAACAAGATTAAAGAGAGAAAATATTAAAAATGAAGTCGCATGAAGCTGAGTTGCTAAGCTGAGCCGTTTCAGGGTCTAAATTAATCTAATTAAGATACACACATACTGAAGAAATACTGTGCATGTTTTTAGTCACAGATGATGTTTTCAGTCTTTCTGCTGAAAGATTCTGCCATCTTTATTGTTCGGGATGAAATAAAAGAAATCAAAGAGAACCCATTCCTCATCGTTTGTTTCAGCTAGACCTGGACTGCACTGAGATGCAATTTGATGTCTTAGTTGACTAATGATCAATACAAGAAATACAAGAATTCCCACAATAGTAAAAAAGTGAATGAATGAATTTATGTGGATGAAATTATAAATGGTACAAACCAGCCTTCATAAAGAGTGAATACTGCAATACTGCTGTTGTGCAAGATACAAATAAAGAGAATATATAAGTAATGTCTTATAACCATGAGCTTTTATTTTATTCTAAATTTTGATATCTCAGGCTCTGGTAACTTGTGATAACCTTTTATCATAATTTTCAGACATTAATTTGACTAAAAGATGAATAGATTATTAAAAAATCGGAAGACAAATGAATTAATAATGGAAGTAATCCTCAGTTGCTACACCTTTTCAACCCACACGTCGTATCGTTCATGCAGGGATGTTCTCAAGGCCAGTTTAGCAGGCAGAGGATTGATGCACAGCAGCAGAATCTCATTTAATTTTAACTCTGAGTGTTAAACTCAGCAAAGCATCAGCTGATAAGTGAAAAAATAACACCCAATCAACACTTGTTAGCCCCAAATAACTGGCACTGAATATGCAACATGGAATAATTAACTGTGTGTGTATTCCTGATGAGTAGGTGTGAGAATGCAGGGAATAAATTAACAATTTTTTTTATATTTACTTCCTTACTGTACCTCCGTGTCACCCATTCTCTGCAGAGGTAGGTACATACATATTCACAGACTGCTGACAAAGACAGAGGATGTGTGCTGGTGGATCACCTGGAGCAGTTGGCGACCTCCACGCTGATGCCGTGGCACTGCTGGCCGCCACACTGAGGTGCAGGGTTATCGCAGGCCCGCGTCCGACACAGACAGGACCCGGCGCTGCCTCCGTCGTTATGACTACACGTGGACCAGCCGGACCAGGCACCGAAGCCCCCGTCGACAGTCACATTACGGATCTGTTAGCAGGGGCAAAGGCCCAGAAATAAAACATTTAAGAGTAATGGCTTTTCTCAGAAACTGGTCACTGCATTAGGCTGATGCTCTCAGGGATGTGTTGCTCGGGGAAACACAGCCCACAGCTACGGTGGATGGAAACAGAAATCAATTTCCCTCAAATAGATACAAAAATAACTGCATTACATCATCTAAAGCACATCCACAATTGTGCATTTATATGGACAAAAACGTGCTGTAAACACGGGGAAGATATATGAAAATTGTCTCAGGATATGAGATTCCTGGATACCGAAAGGGAGATTCAGGAAGGCAAATCAATGCCGTGAATGAACACGTTCAAAGGACAGAAATATGAGGAAATAAAAGTGGCAGCATAAATAGATGTCTGAGGCAAAACAGAATGAAAGAGGAGGGCTCCGATATTATAGGAGCTATGAATTACGAGTGATGTCCTGGGCAAGCATGAGCTAAAAAAAAAAAAAAAAAGAAAGAAAAAAAAGTACCGGTGTGAGATTCTGAGGTGTGGATGATATGAGCCATGTCGCTGCTACATTTCAGGGTGATTTAAAAATGCAAAGAGCGCTTGCATATGGGGAGAGAAGAGAGCGAGATCATCAGCCGCTTTGGCAGAAACAGAAATAACGTCTGCCCTCCGCTCTCATTGGTAATTGAACTCTGCCGTGTGCCTAAATGGGGGACGCTTGGCTAAGACAGACAACATTTGCATCAACGGGCTGCCTGGAAAGCAAACACCCAAAAAGAGACAATCACCTCTTTCACTAGTCATTTGCAGCTGAGGCTATAAATGATATGGTGTGGATGACATTATCTGTTTTATGATGTGTATTTATCCCTGAAGAATAAGTATAAATAAAAATGTCTTTTTGTTGGTGAGAAATGTACGATGCGTCATTTCTTTCATTAGAACAGGAGCACGAGGAGGAAAGGATGCCGGGAACAGGATGATGGATTAATTGTGATGGATGATGAAAAGCACTCATGTTTTATGTGGATTATAAGAGAAATAACTTCTTCTTCACAGGCTGAAATTGCAACAGTTGTTTCTTTTTATCCTAAATAACTCTGTAACATCCTGTTTTTAGAGCAGGGGTTGATTAAAATTACTTTTATGCAAAGTGGGGTTTTTTTATTGAGTCGAAATTTCCATTTTACCTGAGTGGAAACAAAACATACTTGTACCTACCGTGAAACCCTCAGAGGAAGTTTTTGCAAGTTTCCATATCGACTGTGAGACTGTGGTGCCAGATGGCGTCGTTTATGGATAGGCTGGTAAAGCGTATCTCCTGTCTCTGCCTACACAATGCAGCTCTGTGTGTGCGGACCCTTGACTGGCCTCCAGACTTCCAGACTTTTAGCCAGCTTAGTCTTCCCCAAAAACTGTTAATGGACTCACGGGGAGTAAAACGCTAACTGTGATAAAAGACAACTTCTTGCCTCTCACTTTTCTCATCTTGGCATCAAACTATTTGCGAGCAGACAATTTTCCCATTCTGGTCTGGCTTTGCACGCCCTATTGTATGGCCATCTCTCTTTGCCAGCGTACAAAGTTATTACTGCCAGAGTTAATTCATGCTCGCTGTAAATGGATTGGACCTGGTTAGACCGAGGTTAAGTGAGTAAATACATATTCCATTACTAGTGTGGGCCGTGGTATGTGGCCAAATGAAAATACATCAAAACTAAAGGGTTGCTGTCTGCACGGCTGCTGGAAACACGGATATTATCTGTGCTCAAATGCTGCATTTAAATTAACAGTTTAGATAGTTAGCTTAGCTTAGACTGTAAAAAGAGAACACCTCGCAGCACCATGAAACCATTTAAGAGTAAAATGACATGTTGAAATTGGTAGATTTTTTTTTTATCTTATGACATAATGCCTAGAGAAGTTTTAGAAATGTGGGTGACTTGGGGAAATTTTATGTATGTATGTATTACTGTGTCCATGTATATATGTATATATGTATGTGAATGAATATGTGGATGCAGCATTGACCAACGTTCTGCCAGAGCTCTGCTGACAGATGCTGCTGGGCGCTCAGTGGCTCGAGTGCCACCAAATATTCCTCTGGACATGAAGCCACATTAAAGGGTGGCACAGCGCAGCACAGCACTCTCTGCTGTGACTGGCTTGAAAATGATGTCTGTGAGCGGCTGACACAAAAAAAGACAAAAAAAAGAAAAAAAGAAAAAAAGCAGAGCTGTGCTGAAATTGATAGGCTTACCGCCCCCTAATACTGCTCCCGAATTTGGTGCACGTTAAAATAAATGGAAGAGCTGTTTTGCTAATGAACAAGCAGTCAGAGGTGAATGATTGAGGCGGCGCACTAGATCACTCCCGGGGTACACGCCGTTCCCTTAAAGTCAAGTTGTTCGGTCCCGAGATGCCTTTTTTTTGGCGAGGATATGTTTCTCGGGCTGGTTTAGGGAGCTGTTGCTTGTAAGTCGTGAGCGTACGCAGAGAATACAGAGCAGGATGTGGCTGTGGAGTTTAATGTGAGCATTAAACTCAGGTGGAGAGGGGGAGCAAGCATGGCGTCCAAGAATAATTGTGTTTTCCACCAACTTTAAAGTTTTCAAAAGTGGTAGAGGGCAACAGGAGCGAGTAACAAGCAGGAGAAGCGCGGTGAGGTGTGCGCAGATCAGGTGGGCGGCTTGGCGATACTCACGGGGCATTTCGTGATGCTCTGCTCCCACTGGCTCATCCTGACGCTTTCCTCCAGTGTGGTGCATTTCTTCAGAAGCAGATCCCAACCACAGTAAGGGTCCCTGGCCCCCACGCAGGCTCTGGAAGGACAAAGAGAATAAGGTTCACTTTTAATGGGCTTTTATTAACCTGTCATGCTTGTGTGAATACAGATAACTCTGGCATTGTGCATGAAATCAAACATCAGGTGCAGACAGGGAGATTAAAAGAAGGGAGATTGTGGGGAGAGTTGGAAGATAAGGTGAGGGAGGATGGATGGAAAAATCAGAAGTGGGAGAGATAAGATGGGAGAGAAGGAGAAACAGGGAAGAAGAGGTTGGGGAAAAAGCAAGGGACAAGTGCAGAGGCTGAAAACTGACATAAAAGAGAGGGAGGAGAGAAGAGGAAGGAGATAAGGAAGGCGGGAGATAAATGTTATTTTGTTTATTTATGATTGTATGAGTACTGCGATGCTTTACAATGCCTACATTGCATCAGCTTCCTAAAATTATGTCTTAACACAATGTGCTGACTGATTTCTCGGGTAATCTTCAGCCGGGCATCAGGATTACAGTTTTGTGTTCGTGCGCACATTCATTTCTAACTCAAATAGCTTATCAGTCCAACAAATATTCACTGTGAGGATACCGTGGCAAAGATAGCAGGATCTGTCTCTGCCGTATCTGCCTCAGGTGGTTTATTGAGTGCAATAAAAAGCCTGATGTTACCCTTTTCATGCAAATACGAGTCTGCGGTGACAGCGCAATGACATATCTCTGAGCTGCAAGCCTCGACGCAGCCCGACGTGGCCCTAGTGAAATGTAACCAAAGTTGTGTGTGAGTTTCATAACAATGAACCAAGCTCAGACAAAAGGTGCACTTACGCAAGGACACAGGGATCATATGCATTCATCCATATGAAAATGCAGAAAGGCAAACACTCGCCGCTTGCTTGCACACACACACACACCCACACATGAGGCGGCTGACGTAGCGTCTGGGAGGCTAACAAAAAGCAGAGAGTTGTGGACTGTTCGAAAGCGGATAGCAGGGGTGACGATGGCAGACCACAATGAAAGGGAGAAACAAGCTAACACCTGTCTTTCAGAGGGCCTTAAGGGCCTTTTAGATTATATATCACCCATCAGTGAGCCACACAGCACACAAACAGGCAGACAGCCCTCTAATATTTCAAACAGGTAGACCTCAAAGAAATGTCAGTGATGAACCCAGCAGCTCTCCCTGTAATGTAGCTGCCAGTCTGTGTGCATGCTCTTATTTATTTGATGTTTTTTTTTGTTTTTTTACTCTCCTGCAGGAAAAAAGACGTGAAAGAGGTGATGAAATGCCATAATGGTTGCAGCATATATCACAAAGCCACAGCTGTAACATGAGGCCTTAACTCCTCTGTGTATTCCAATAACAGCTCATTGTGCCAGAGATAAGGAATGCAGGTGTGATTCCTCTGCACGCAATGATGGATGGGATCCCAATCTCATGGTGAGTCCTCACACCCCGGCCTCTGTCTCGGGTTTTCATTGCCAATATTTATGCGAAGAAATTTATGAAGAAGCGTCTTCCGGACAGACAGAAACTCAATATATCGGCTAACCACACACACGCACACAGAGCTGCAGCAGAAGCGTGCGCGAGAGGCAGGGCGCGCACGGTTCGACGATGACGAGAGGACAGTGAGACAGACAGTGAGAGAGGGCAGCCGTGGGCCACCTCCAGTGGCTCAGACAAAAGCTGATTTACAGGGTTTTAAATCTCAGCAAAGGCCCCTGACCAACACGCGGGCCTGGTCCTCTCAGATAAAGAGGATCTTTAGAAAGAGGGAGTTTTAAAACTTCGCCGTGTGCATATTTGCTTTTGACAGCCTCGGTTGAGATTAATGGCGCCTGCTTTGTGCACTCACTCTCTGCTCTTGTGGTAGCTGCATCTCTTGAGCGGGATCTTGATGACCTGGTCTCTCACGCCCACGTAAAGCTCGCTGCGGCTGTGCAGGATCAGCAGGCTTCGGATGGGCTGCCTCTTCCTGGGCGGGAACAGCTCGATCTCCTCCAATAGGCAGCTCCCCGTGGACAGATTGAGAGGGGAGAGCACTTTTCTGATAGTACCGTAATCTGGAGGAGAGAGGAGATTTGGTCACAAAGAGGAAGGAGGGTGTTTATCTGCAGCAGAAAAAAGGTAAAGTGATGGAGGATGAGAGAGGAGGGGGTAGGAATAGCAGGGAGTTTGATGGGGAAAAAAACAACAAAAAAACATTTCCTGGATGAGTAAAAACTCCACACAAGCTGATGTGAACTCCGTTTGAACCACACAACAACCTCTTCCTACAAGACAGGCTCTGAAATAAGACTGTCAAATAAGACTGGTGGCGGCGGCCATGCCGGGCTTAGTTATGCCCATCAACATGCACCTGTGTAGGTGCAACCAGGGAATTGGCGTGGCACCTGAATAAATGATTTCTGGCCTACTTTTTCTTATGGGTGGGGGGTGGATGGGGGTACTCCAGGAGAAGAAACCACTTTGTATTTCTGAGAGAGAAGAGTATGGAAATCCATGTCATTGTGAACACGTCCTGACCTTTATTTTATGTAAGGTAAGCCCCGTGAGATGAAGTTGGGGGCATTTTCTTTTGGGAGAGCTAAAACAAACATCATCTATTATACATGAAATCCCCTGGGTGAAGAGAAAGTAATTAGTTGCACAGTGATGCCAAGGGAAGAAGGGGGGAATTGCTAATAGATAGTTTCAAAGAAAGTAATGTAAAAGTTAAGTATTGCCCCAAGCAGTGTTGGGCGGTAATGTGATTACTTTTTCAAGCAATGAGTAATGTAAAAGATTACAATTTCAGAAGTTAAATTACAGTTACTAATCCCAGCAATGCTTCATTACTTCTACAATTTATGGGTTGACTGTCTTGCAGATTGGGTTGATATCAGTTTTAAGTAAATAGACTGATCCGAGACAGGTTAGCTTGGTGCAGGAACTGGAGGCATATGAAAAAAGGCACCTACCCACAGCCAAAAGAGGCTCCTATTGACCCTAAAGTTGTCTCGTTTACTTGTTGTGTTGGTCCTTTGCTAGCTTGATTAATCATAAACTACACTTAGGAGTTTGCTAACCATGCTAATGTAAAACGAACTGTTGATGCTCAGTAAATACCTCCATGATGTAGTCTGAATGCTTGCTGAACCATGTAGTTTGTTTGATATTATTCTTGCGCTTACATTTTAAGGCAATATTAGAATAATTCAAAGTAACACATTTACCTTTATTATAATATACTACATTTGGTGTGTAACGTTAGCATACTATAGTTTTTCTGATTGGTACTGGACCACTAATTTTGACCTGAATTGGTATTATATAGTTTATTTATATATATATATATATATAGAGAGAGAGAGAGAGAGAGAGTTTATTCCTATTCTTTTTTTATTATTATTTTATTTTACTTCTTATTTATTCCTTATTTTCTGTATTTATTTATTTAAGGTGTGTTCTGCACCTCGGCATAAAAGAGGGCGTATCTTGTCTCCCTTTTGTATTTTTTCATGTGCTGAAATAAATACTCTTGTTGTTGTGTAATTACCAAAGTAATGTGATTGCTTTTTCAGTGGGTAATATGCAATGAGTTAAAAGCGATCACGCTTTTCAAGTACAAATATGGCTCCAAGTTTGTCTGTCTTTGTCTCAAGGCATATACCTTCACTCACTCCACATAAATAAAGGCAGACTTTGGTGAACCATGAACTCTTTTGTATTTAACTGAATTCTGTTCACATTAACTGCAAGAGAAAAATGCTGTTGCAGGGCTTAAATTACTAATGAGGCCTGAATAAAAAGGGAGGTGAAATCTGCTGCAAGCCACATGTTTGAATAAAAGAACCCTGCACCATGACATATTTGGACCCCCAGCCGGAGCTATCAGGTTTCCCACAACAGCCCCAATCAGCAGAGGGCATTTAGCTGTTAATAATCGCATGTGATTAGGTACAATATGTGCACTACCCAATGGCCTTGGCAGTGTTTCAGATGTTTTCATTAGCGTCTGGTTAGTGTCTGGGGAACTTGCAGTGTGGGCAGCTCCGGTCCGTCGCTACATTGATCAGAGCGCCATGCAAACAATGAGAGGGGAGTTTTTGAGGGATATGCCAAGCAGCGAGCCACTGAACTGGAACAGGTTGTGCGTGCGCGTGCGAGAGCGCGCGCTTGTACGTGTGATATCCTAAAATAACACTGACGCTACAACAGGAAGATCATGTTGACATTTCCCAGTGGGCCTGTGGTACATTAGCACAGCGAAGTGGGTCAGTACGTTCAAATTCTGTTCGGTACAGGCGTTTATAATCCATGGTGTGTGTTATATCATAATACAGAACAGACAGGAAACGCTGCTGCATATCTGCTGTCTCGCTGATGCTGTTTTTCAGCACTTTGCCAACGTCGAACGTCACACAATGTCATACCAGCGTGATCAAACGGTCTTGCGATAAGCAGGTGACACTGTGCAGTTTAGAGACGGAAAACAAGGAAGGCTTAAATCATCTGTATGTGCGTGTTATTAATTACCTGCCCACTTGTGACACGCGGTTGTCGGCTGTTTCATGGCATCTACGATCTCTTAGTGAGGGATTGCAGGGGAGTGATATGTGGTGCAATGCGTGTTATGTGTGCATGTGGAAGACATATGGAGATAAAGAGTGATCAAACTTGTGTCAGACAACTAAGCTTTGATGTCTCCTCAACTGCACATCTACTGGTTTCATTATTCTTTCTTGAAGGACTCTTTTTTTTTTTTTGCATCATACACGCAAGTACACTTCAAGGGCTGAGCTTGGATTCAAGAACTTACCTAAAACAATCAATAGCCATGACAGTAAAAGCATAAAATGTAGCTTACATTTGGAAAACTGGGTCAGGTATTATTTATTAAGTTTTACATTCTGTTAATCTGCTTCTGTAAGACTGTCATTTGATCAACTTTTTCCCACTAAACCCCATCCACATTAAACGCAGACAAAAATAAAGGCAAAAATACAAAAATACAGAAAACTGACGACATATGCAAGCCACAGAAAACAGAGACGGTAATATGTACAGCTTAGAGACAGAAATATTCAGTACATTTATGAAAACAGAGTGATTTTGGCACAAAGAACCTACCAGTTGCCAAGTATATGATGTGAAACAGCATATCTTTCCCTTGCACCACGTCCACCGCCACATGGGTGAAGCGCACGTTGTCCTCCATGAAGTAGGGCACGGGAACCACGGGTTGGACCACCTCGTGCATCAGCAAAAACTTCTGAGCGTCCTGCAGGTTCCTTTCGGTCAGGTTCACGTAGGAGCCGGAGTCGATGGTGCCACACTGTGGAGGACGGGGAAGACGGAAAGGAGAGGTTTTACTGACCACATGAATAAAAGCCAAGCTCTTTTTGAGTTGGCAAGCTGCGTTTCTTCTTTTCTTTCTTTTTTTTTGTCCAGAAGTACCGCCACAGATGGGAAAAGGGAGGGATTGAATGATTAAATGAACAAGACTTTAAAGTCGATTGCCGCCTCATTGTGATGGTTTGCTATCCTCACAACCTTAAGGCTTTGTAGTCAATACACCGCGGCTGATGGAAGAAGAGTGAATGAATGTTTGACTGAGCCAGTAGTTATCTCTTTTATTAGATTCTTCCTCATATGCATATATATTGCTGGTGAGTTTTATTGCTAGCCAGATACTAATGCTTCTGATTATTCATGTTTTTACCTCAGAAACAAGCTAATATCTTAAAAAGATTTTCATTGTCAGAGCTTCATTATTGCTATTCATAATACAACAGAAAAAAAATGCATTTTCTAAGTGCTGCAATATCGTTCTAACAAAGGACTCACCAAAAAACTAAAGTATCACAGTGACCTGCACCAAAACAGTCCAGCTTTAATAACAGTATCTCATAAATAGGTAGATTTCATTGTCACAGATTAATTTGGTTTTATCAGGCATTGTTGACTCTGTGTTCTCCTTGCATGTCCCAGTAGAGCTTCCCTACCGAAGCAGAGTCGGCGCCACAGCACTGCACGCGTGTAATGCAAAAATCTAATATGTAAGATATTTCCCCAAGTTCATGTATTAAAGGGAGATCAATAAAGTGAACTGTCTCCAATTGGGAGTCAAAAGAGGGACACATTAATGATTCAAAAGAATATTTTATATTTTTTTCACTCTATAGGTGTTCTTAACAATAAAATGTGATAATTTCATTAGTGTAAATGAGATTAGTTGAACTATATTTCCTTTTTTGTCAGGGAAACAAAAAAAATGATTGGGGAATTTTAAATATGGCTTTCCTAGATGAAAGCGGTTCCAACCAACATCATATAAAATATTATTAACTTCTATCAGAGGCAGGCTGTATTATCAAGAGCCACTGTAGAACAAGAGACAGGAACAAAAAGAATAGATAATAGAAACTAACGGCAAAGAATATGCGGTATATCTTTTGCAGCATGTTGTCGCCGTTTAAATAACCAGTGGAGGATTAAGTGTGTGTTAAATGTATCTGCTGCTTCTTAGACTAAAGAAACCAATTAAAAACCCATTGGATTACCTGAAAAGTGTGTTGTCACTAAGCTGAAAACAGCGAGGTTTTCTCTGAGCCCATGAAAAGCTGATGTGCGGGAGATTTTCACAGGGTAGTGACAATATTCCAGTTTTTTTTTTTTTTTTGAGGGTGGGAATGTGGTGCTCTTTTTTTTTTTCTTTCACCAAGCACAATGTGACAAGAAGAGGCACAAAGCAAGTCCAGCTGAGGTAGAGCTGGATGAGTAAAGCTAACCATGCATGTCCTTCTCAGTGAGAGAGGTTCGAGGCTGGGGTCAGGGCTGCGGATTGAGGCGCCGTCCGCAAAGAACAGGCCTACCCCGAGACACAGAGCGGAGAAAACAAAAATAAGCCGGGCTCCACAATTACGCTAACCCAAATGACTGGTGCTGTTTTTGTTTTTAGCAGAGTGCCGCATGACGGGCTGCACGAATTTGCCCCGGGGCTACTGGCGCACAGCCTCGTCGCACTTAGCCGAGACCGGACCTTGGGTGGCGATTAGTTCCCGCCGACTGGCTATGGCGGCGAAGGCACGGACACTTTATACATATCAATCTCTGGCCTTCCCTGGGCTGACAGATGAGAATCATGGTGGGTTTACCCTGCATGGGCAACGGATCAGTGCCCTCGCCCCATCAGGAGATGGGAAATTAAAGCCCCGAAGGACAGAGTAACGCAACACTGTGTAGGAGCTTGTGCGCCTTGACTGTGCAGTGTGTGTGTGTGTGTGGTGAGGGCTATATAACAACATATGTCTAAGGTTTCCTTTTGGGGTTTGTCCTTGCATTGCGTGCATGCGTGTGAATCCCAAAGTACCTTGCCGCCTCCGTGATTGCATTTTTACCTCGTTGAGACTAAGTTAGGCGCTGACCGGTGAGGGCCTATGACGTCTGTGAATGTACAGAGAGATGGATGGCAGCGATTTCCCTGGGAAAGTCAAAGTGAGGGACAGAACCGTCATTTGGCTGAGGGCCCATCCAACACTCAGCTGTCCCGCTCATCATCGGCGCGCTGGGCTCTGCCAGGATGATAAGTGTCACCAAGGAAAATGGTTGTACTACAGCGTGTTTTTGCCAAATGGGCTTTTGTTTAAAATGCGCCCCACGTTATTTCAACTTCCAGCATCCCGGCAAGATGTGATTATGGCGTACTGTTTTGCCTCCAAATTATCATGAATAATGTTAAAAAAGAAAGTGAAGCGAAGTAGACTGACACCTCTGTGTTGTCGCACTTGAAAGATCTAAGAGAACAAAACTTTCCATCAGCATTTGGCTCGGGCTCTAACTTAACATATTTTCCTGCATATGGAGCTTAACAATGAATGCATTTTTACAGTAAGCAATTACAGTGTGACAGAAAACCTATACAATACAGAGACGGTATTAGCTCCTAACGCCCAACGAACATGACTCATAGCTGAATAAACCCAGCAGGATCAATCCGGGTGGTTCAAATAAATGGGGGGATTTTCTCTGCAGACAGACAGAGAATTAAGCTCTCAATCAATGACCAGTGTGTGTGTTGAGTGATGAGTTCACAGCCGTAATTATCCCTATTTGGCAGCAATCTAGAACCCTCTATTTTTGTGGGTGTATTTGTGTACAGTAGATACATACGTGGCCTGTGGCTTTTACAAGTGCTAGTCTTTCGTGGGTCTGTGTCTGTTCATGAACGTGTGTGTGTGTAGGTACTGGTAAAGAAAAAAAAAAAAAGCGCCAGGACATAAATCCTGCGCTCGTAAATCTAATCCTCCAACATTGACAAATGCTTGATGAAGATGTCACTGAAACCTAGATAAAGTGTGCATCGGTCCAGCGGTGAGGAGCAGCAGCTATTGTGCCTGAGCTTAAGTGCAGAGATGCGGCTGGAGAGGAGGAACTGATCCTGGTTTATATCCATGAGGAACACAGCCAGATGGCATATAGGAACCTCTCTGTGATGTACAGTGTGTTGAACAGGACAAATCTGTGGTCAGCACTGACCAGATAGAGAAAATTGGTTTTCTTGAGGGGTAAGTGCCTTTTAGACACGCACACCGACATATGACAGAAGTGAGACGCTCTCTATGTTACACATTCATGAGTGTGTTTTTCTGCAGAAACTGTCAGAGCTGGCACTTTTTCTGCATGAGCATTTCATCCGCTTTTTATTCCCGTGTGAGCACGCCATTATAGATAACGCGTGTGTGCAACTTCTCGATAGTGGGCACCGCGGCTGCTCATGCATCTGCTCGCTTGACGGAAACATGATCGAGGGCCCCTGTGATGGGAAACATGTGTGGAAGTGAGGCGTGTGTCGCTCATTGGCAGCCAGACCTCAGAGGGAATTCAATCCCTCACGGAGAGCTACGTGGATTAGCTCCGTCACTATCTGCTAAGCCCACCGCAACTGAGAGCCGCTTCTGCTAATAAAGCATTCCCTCTGTGTCATCTGTACAGAGCAGCTGTACAGAGGTGCCCCGGTGCTGCTTGGTTTTCCCCTCTGTGTTTTTAGGATGCCGCATAAACATAAAGTGCCACTTCTGCAAAAGAGGGACAGTTTATTAGAAAGACTATAGTTCACAGAACGAGGTTATGAAACATCTTAAAGGGACGATTGTGCCATTGTAAAAAATCACTGGATGTTATAACGAGTGGTCGTAATGAGTGTGTGTGTGTGTGTGTGTGTGTGTGTTCATGAGCGGAGAGAAGGATGATTGAACGAGAGAGGAAATTAATGAGAGTGAAGAGCTCGCTGGGACTCGGAGGCCAGCTCGTCAGGGTGAACACACATTTATTTACCGGGACTCGTGCATACACACCACATGCATAAATCTCGCAAGGCACGCACCCACACATATTGTTGGTGCTGATTGGGCAACGTGTCGGGTCTACAGCACGTCAAGAGTGAACAAATGATCATCAAGGATCAGGCTCTGAACTTTAACACGCATGCACACTTCATAAACTGCCTCAGTGGATGTTTTTTTAGCCATGCTGGTGGTATGGCAGTGGGGAGGCTAAATGTCGGTCTGTTGTAAGGTATGTCCAAAATTCTGATGCAGACTGAAATATCTCCAGCATGAAGTTTTGCAATTGTAGTCCCCAGAGGATGAACTAGAAACTAAAATGATGACCGTGATAAACATTACACCACCTTAAACATCAGCATGTTGCCACTTTGAGCACGCTAACTTTCACCTTGCATCCCGCTTTTTGTCGGATGCCTCTGTGCTGTTCAAATCTCCCCCCCCCAAAAAAAAAAAACAGACCAGGGCTCTTCTGCATAGTTTTGTTACCTGAAAGTCTGGGTTGGGGTTGGGGTAGGGCAACCACGCCGACCGCATGAGTTCTCCTGGTACTTGAAGGGCCCGTTGAAAACCTGTGATATGGCACTGAGATTGAAGGCACACACCGCAGATGCAGCAATGCTGTTTCTGAATGTCAGGAACAGGAAAAAAGGAGAAAAAAAAAAGGGAAGAGGGATCCAGCAAAGGGAGATGAGAGGATGGAGGGGGCAATGGATGAGAGATGAGAGAGGGAGAAACAGAGGGAAGTATTAGAAGAAAGAAACTTATCAGGAGAAAGAAACTTTAAAAAGGACACCACCAGACAGAAGCTGACAACGCCGTTCAGGTTTTGTTGATGTTTGCAAAGCCAGCTTCTGTGTGTTTTCACAATACAAACAATACAAAATCAAACACCGGACAGACTCAGACGCAGATGCCGGCCTAAGTGATCGTCATTATTGGATTATAAATCCAGCAACAGGACACAATTAAGCTGTTCGGCCTGTCTGATTAACTGTACAGATCTCAGGCCTGAAATACAGCTTTGACTTTTTAAACTGTCAGTTTCAACAAGTACCGGTCTCCTCCCTCCACGGAGAAAGTAAAGAATGAGAGTATTAACTCTCAACTCAAACTGTGAGACTTGGGCGATGTGAATTATAATCCAATGCGGCTGTTCATTAAACTCTGTGCCTGCGGGGGGAAATGTTTCCAATACCCTTCAAAAGACTTCTTTTTCAGCAATGTGAAGGCACTGACCATAAAGAATAGATTACTCAGCTTTTAATAATGGTGTGTGCGTGCGTGCGTGCATATGTCTGTGTGTTTGCGAGAATGAGAAAGTAAGAAGAAAAAAAATGAGACAAAAAGTGGAATAGGGTGTTTGTGAAAACAGAAAATAATAGTTTTCATCCATGGATGCGTCCCGTCTCTTACTCCCTCCGTGTACGTGATGCAGTGTACACTTTTAATAAGTGATGATAAGCTTCTTTTGTGGGACTTAAACATGAGATGCCACTCGAATAAGTGATCCCGTTTGGAGTGTTTACAGAAGGAGATGTCTCTACTGGAAATTCAATTTAATATGCGCTCGACCACGCAAACATCATTGTCAGATATCACTCAATTTAATATACTCAGCGGGCATGGTACAAAAAGGTCACATGCCAAGTTAATGCTGATGGAGTCGAAGCGTGTTTGTTTACAGTACACAAATGACGCTGTGGTACAAAAAACACTGAATTATACATGAAGCTATTCTGTGGGTGTGTTAAAACAACAAAGAATAAAAGAAAAATAGCTGAAATGTGTTGGCATTTTGCTGTCTACATGATGCGTGCTGAATCTCACTTTGGTTCATCCTTCACGATGCAAATTAAACAGACTGAAATATTCCAGTAGAGCTGGGCTGATTGTGGAAAATAACTTTAAAAGACTTACACTTTTACAAACCTGCATCGAACCGCTTGATAATTGCCTTAATCTGATTACTTAAAAAAGGCTGGATTTCTTTCAGAGAGATTGTATGCAAATCACAGCGCAAAATAAAAAATTAAAAAATAAAAAAAGGACTTTGGGAAATCAGAACAATTTGTCAGAATTTTGCAAGCAAATCACTCATGGCAGAAAAGAAAAGCAATTTGTCAACAATTAAATTTTGTGAATCCAAAATCCAAATCCAAAAAAGGCATTTGTTGAATAAGAAATAACATATGTAACAATACAACTGAAATATACTCTTTGAAAATACAGCAACAACCAATAAACCATAAATAAAACCTGTCTTGTTTTCCCACGTGTGTCATCTAAGCAGCTAAACAGGGTTTTTTGTTAAAAATAAGGAAAATTGTCAGACTAGTCTCTCAACCACCCTGCAATACAAGATGCTTCTTTATTTTTGTCTTCTAAATGGACCTGGTGGAGGAGTTTTTGTCTGGGAATAATTCCATATCCATATCATGTACGTAGTCATCAAGTACATCAAGTAAGACGCTTTTTTTATTTTAAAATGTCAGCTGTAGAAGGTTTACAACTAATTCACAGAACTCCTGTTTGAGCTTTATTTTCTAGCTATGCATACTTTAATCGCACACACATACTCACTGCCCAGTTGTATAAAACCAGAAAGAGGAATTTTATGTCCAGGAGTATGTGTCACTAGAAACTAAATTTTAATAATTTATATATGAATTTGAACTGTTTATCTTGAATAACTGCATTGGAAAACTGAATTGGAATATCATAATTTGAAGTGAGTCCACAAATTTTATCGAATGAACATGCATGAAGAGTAAAACTTTTGCATGATTTTGTAAAACGACCACACAACTTAGCAAAACTGCACAAAGTAGAGTCAAAAGTGTGTGTTATAACTCAGGGTCTCCGTGTATTCTCTGTCATACATTTTGAGAGTGTAACTACAGTAAGAAGGAGGTAAGGTATTTGTTGTTATTGTACTTTAGTAAAATCTGGTTACTCACACGTTGGTTGTGAAAATACCGTAGAGTAGCTCCAGCTCAGGCAGGTAAAATGTTCCCTGCAGCTCGTTGTAGTTAAAGGGGATTTCTCCTGGTCGGGAGCAGTTCAGCCTGGCCTTCATGAAGGTGGTCCACGTGTCCTCCAGGAGGAAGCGGCCGCCAATGTCATTCTTACAGACGCGCCCTGCGCGGGAAAACACCGTCCGGCCGCAGTCGTGCTCCACCGCGTTTTCCCGGAAGAAGAAGTAGGTGAAGTTGCCGATATCGTAGGAGGAGACGAAGTTTGGTTCTGTCAAAGGAAAGGTAATGAGAGATGAGGAAAGTGAGTGGGTGAGAGGAGACGTGGAGAGAAATATTGAAGAGAGGTACGAGAAAGATGAAGTGCAGAGAGGAAGAAGAAATACCAAAAGAACAATATTTAAGGCTGTGGGAGTGAGAGGGAGTGGGTGAGCGAATGGGTATGTGTTATGACTGATTGACTCGCTGTGTGGGCGAGCGTGAGGCCCACATAACAGCAGGTGATCAGGATTAATAACTACAGGCCATGTTATTAATGGCATTGTGTTGTAATAAGAAAACTCATTTTTCACTCCCCAAACCTAAAGGTTAGGATGAGAAATGACCAAAACAGGTGTAATGTAATAGCTCTCACCCTATCTGAAACACGCGACCTCCGCGACACTGTCACAGCGACGGTGTTCATCTTTATGTATGACATTATTGGATCTAAACCACATACTTTATTCTCGCTGACAGTGATTTAATTCACCTTTAAATGAAAGTGTCCCCCCCCACACCTCCTCATTTCAACCATCCTCTCCTCTGCACCTTTGGAGGGTAGTGCAGGGGGGAGACAGAGGAAAAAAAATCAATTCGCCATAAAATTAGTTATTAAACCTTTTCCCAGAAGGTTGCTGCAAAGCGATGTATGTGGTGGCTTTTAATTTATTTTTTCAATTTGGCTTAAATGTGAATCAGATAAAAGTCACTTGCTGACAAGATACTGATTGACCCACTCCTCTGTAGGCTGGACACCTTAAGCTGTCTGAAGTTCTTCCAATCTGCACTGAGGGGGTTTGTGCTTGAAGTGGGTCTGAGCTTAAAGACATTGATTTCTGAAGAATTCACACTTTGTACGCCCCTCAAAGAAAAGGGTGAGATAAATACAAAGATTTTCTAGTTGCTTGGTAACTTTTGAAATAATTGTTTTTTACCGACACAAAGGGCTACAGAACAATTACGGAGGGGATATCTTGTTCCTGCTACACTGCTTTGCCCAGCACACTGGTGATTTGAGTGGGAATGCAACCCTTCAACCAAGAGAGACAGATTCCCATGTTGGATGAGCATCTGCCGCGCTTACGTCTCCTTGAGCAAAACACCGAGTCACCACCAGCTGCGGCGCCGATGTTCAGTAGCTGTGACGGCGAGAAAGCGAAACGACCATTTTCTCCTTCGTGGTGTTTGTCTCTGTTTAAAATGCCCATCCATCTCGGTACCACGTTTACTTTCACCCCAAACTTTTGCAGCTCCCCTCACCGTTCAGCCACTTGGAGTTGTACTGGGCGGGGTGCAATGCAGCGGTGGCAGGCCATGCCCAGGCTGCGGTAGATGGCGGGGTCTCGTCCGGAGAAGTCCATGGCCGTGGCAGCGTAGAGCTCCCCGCTGGAGGTGATGAGGGCGGTGGAGTTGTGGAGGGGGTTGTAGGGACACCGAGCCATCCCGCTGATCTGGTCGTGGATCTCTGTCAAATTTGTCAGCTGCAGAGTGGAAAAAGAAAAGGATGAAGTGCAAGGTTTGGACGTTGCCTAGACACCGCTGAGAGAAAATGATTTTGCAACAGGAGTATTCCTTGAATAAGAAAACGCAATATACTCGGGAATGAGATGCACCTCCCTCCCATCTCTAAACAATGGATGATTGTAAAAGACCTGCGTAAAAACATAGGACACAGTATCAAAAGGCGACATTTAAATGCAAACCGGAGAAGTCTGGTAATTTTTTGTTTGTTCCTGCCAATATGCAAATGTTGCCGACTGAAAAAAAAAAACAAACCTTCAACTCATTATGTTTTGTTTGGTTTACATCTACTGTGAACCACACTCAAAGATATATATGAGCAAAAACCTTCAGGAGCAGGGAAAATAATCAGAGAACGCATTTAGAATCATTAGCAGCGTAAAACACACATACAAAGCAGCTGCCTCGGGTCCAGTGTTAAGAAACCACCTGTTAAGAAAGCAATACAGTTCCTAAAACAGGCTTTGGAAATAAAGCTGCTGTGGGCTGCAGTGTTTCCTCGGTTTGGTTTCTCCCATCTCTACGGGACGACCAGCTGTACGTCTGGTTATAACATTATTATACCGCATCTCTGAGAAGCCTCTCTGAGTTCAAAAGAGGCTTGATGCGAGATGCAGTCTTCCCTCGCATTCTGCCTTTGAATACGAAGCCAAATCCGACTCCTCGCTTTTTAAAAATACTTTACAGCATGACCCTGGCTTAGCCCTGACACACTGCACTGGTTTGTAGAAAAAAAAATACAAGCCATAGCTCAGTGACTTAGCCTTGAATACCAAAAAGGAGTAATGCATTTTTTAAATCCAAGATGTAATTATATTTTATGGTGCAAAAGTAAACACGGTATATGGGGGATTAGCTCATGGTGTGTGCTGCCATCCAAGTTCATTTAAGTTGTGCGGGCGAATGCATGAGGCACAGTGGGAAAAAAAAGAAAAAAAAAAGATTGCACTAATCTCAGGTTTTGAAATCCACAAATCATCATCAAAATTATTCTATTCGCAATTACTCTTCCACCAATCAGGTTCCACATTTCTGACTCCTCGCTGGTGGCAGAGGACCCCCGGCGACAGCTCGAAAGACTCCCCTCACACATTTAGTGAATAATCTGTGGACAGCTCATCCACGCAGGGGGGTTGCAGACTCCATTCGGCGCCTGTGTGTTGGGGGAGAGGGGCGACTTCTTTAGCCAATTTCCCAGAGCCGGTCGATGCGGATCAAGGGTTCTGTTAACTCCCACCACCTCTACCTTGACCCAAACCACAACAAAACAAAACAGAGCAGCCCTGTGTGAGCTCTGCCGGCCCGAGTTGAAAGCCCGGTATTGACGGGACTCGCTCTGTGGGCCGGAATAGCCATTTTTAGGGTCAACTGGGTCATTTAGAAAAACAAGAGGAGGAGTGATAAATAGATGGAACACAGTGCATCCGTTGCAATTTGAGGGAGCGGGGTGAAAGTCGCCTCTGTAGTGCACCCAGCAGCTGTGTGACGAGGACAGTGAAGTGACTTTGAATGCCTCTGATAGAGACTTTTTTTTTAGAAAGAGACAGCTCACAGCTTAGACAGACTGCCATGAGAGGCGGTTGGATGCTATGTATGGTGCCACTGAGACACTTACTGTGGCTATTGAGAGAATTTTTAACGGCCCACTGTGACAGGTAATCTAGCCACAAGCTTTACGTGAGCGTGATTTCGAGATCTGGTAGGAGCGCTGTGCGTGGCGCGTAGCGAATGACACATACAGGAGCTGTCGGTCATGCGAACGTGAACACAGTTAAAGAGTTGAAAGACCGATTCCACTCTCATGTCTGTATGATAAGCATAAAGCTAACCAGTGGCTGACTGATTCAAGAGTGATAACCGGCAGAAAATGACTAATTTGAGTCCATCCAAAGATAAAAAAAACTAAAATTCACTAATTAACACATTATATCTTGAAGTCTTGCTGTCACAGAGATAACCAGGAAGTCACTAATGATCAAGAAGAAGTCTGGCATATTACCCCCCGGCGAAAAAAATGAAATCGTTATCATTTTTGCTCTTTGATTTTTGTACAGCAACAAAAGAGATTGGTCAATTTTGTTACCTTTGCACAGAGTCAGGCAGAGAGAAATGAGAGTGGTGTCAATCTTCTACTTGTACTTTTGCCAAGAAAACAGAGCAGCTAACATCCCAAAAGTTGAAGTTTTTCTTCAATATCACCAAAACAGGACTAGATCGACGAACCCTAACCCAAAAAGGGGCTAAAAAATATCTAATTAATCTAAATTGCTTTTCTTTTAGCCTAACACTTAAACATGATTTGACCAATACACGTTTTTTTCTATGTCTCTGAATTCTTATTTAGTTCGATTTTATCCTACAGACCATTTTTAAGCATAATAATCTGTGAAGACTGCAGTTTTGCAAGTCTGTTACATCTATTTTGTTTTTGTCCTTGTTCTGAATTATTACTGACAGACCTGACAGGATTTGTTTACAGTATATTCAACATTAACTGGTGTTCAAATACTTTCCTCTTTCTACATACGGGTTGAGAAGAGCTAAAAGATACGTATTTAATGAATGCGGTATTTGAACTAGCAAAATACTAAATCGACAAGTCTGAATAAATAAATAAATTCAGCACTCCACAACAAAATCCAAGAGTTCACTGACATAATAATCTCTTTAAATGATGAGAAAGCTGCTTTTAATGTTTTATGTAAAGACGTTGCCCTGGCTTCTCTCTCTTCTTGTTAATGACTTTATCATTACAAACAAAGTCCGTCCCAAAGAAGCCTCTGTCATCACCGCGATCACTCTCATTATCACCGGCAGCATGGCTAAAAGTCAGAGAAATTAACAGCTGTTTAATCTATAACCTCCGAGCACTTATTAAACTAATAGAATATTCTGCTCCTTCTCTCTTCATCCATCACAGCTGATAGTAAATCTGTCGGAGCGCGATTCCATTGATGTTGCCGCGCCCGACCAGTGTTTCACATTAACGAACGTTCAGTGGGTAAATATGACAGCGCCTGATGAAATACGGCTGTAATAATGTCATGACATTTCAACTATATGTATTTTCACAGCGGTAAACAGTCATTATGAGCCTGTGACCTTTGGATGCAGTGCTTTTGGACAAAAACAAATGTCATCATAATAGTAAACTCCTGCCTCCTCCTCTGAAATCCCACAAGGAGACGCACATATTTGATATGTTCTCAGGTCAGCACAATGTTCTGGCATTTTAAACGCTGGTCTATACTTAACTTCTAGCGGGCACTTGTCACCAACAGTAGTGGATAAAAAACTTTAGTTACTGAGATACATTGTTATTAGCAACGTAGGCTTTTGTAATAAAAAATTAAATGGCGGCAAGTTGCAAACGGGTTGTTAATAGACACACAAAAAAAATGTTAGAGCCAGTTGACACATGAAAGCAACTCAAACTGAGAAGTCTGACACAATATCCCTTTAAAACACGGGGTGAGGAGCTAGAAGGAATTTGTGAAAGCAGAACAGAGGAGATAAAACACAGCGTTAGCATTAAATATAGAGGAGAGGAAAGACAACATGATATGAAACAAAGAACAGAAGCTAAGCAAGTGCGGTGGCTCATGAGGAAGGGCAAAGCGGCACAGGGGAGATGAGGATGTGTTTACTTGTAGCCCGACGCCATGATTATCGGGAGTAATGAGCTTAAGGCAATATTTTGATTATGACGTTCAACAAGTTTGAGGTAACATGACTTCTTAAATAAGCCGGCTTAATAAGATTCATTTTATAATTAGTCCACATCCCTGACTGCACAACACAGGAGGCGAGAGGAGCCGCAAGAGCTCCTACTGTGAATCCTGTGGCGTCGACATCGTGACTCAATCACACCTTGATTAAATGCGTTGATCGACCTTGACCTTTCCTTCTGACATTGTCAATTCAATCAATAATACTTCAATCTTCCTACAATCTTCCTATTTGCAATGTTATCAGCCGCACACAGCTTTGAATATCACAGTGATTCAGTGATAACGACTTATTAAGATGTGTTCCTTGGTAACAGGTGCTCTTTATAGATTTATTATAGAAGAACTGACAAACATGCTTTTGACAGAGCAGAACCTTATCACTGTGATTTGAATGAAAATCAAAGCTAAAAAATCTTCCTACAATTTCAATCTTTAAAACCAAACCAAGTCCATCCATTTTCTGTACCGCTTATCCTGTCTCACAGGGTTGTGGGGTGCTGGAGCCTATCCCAGCTATCATAGGGTGAAGGGATGAGGGGATGATATCAGCATGGAGCCCTGGGTTGGGATCGAACCTGCATGGGGGTTTGTCTCTACATCCATAGGCATGCGCTCATCTAGTTGGGCTATCCGGCTGCCCCCCACACTGAGTCATTTTTGCTAAACACAAACCATTGTGGCTGCAGACGACTTATTGGAAAATGATGGATTTTGTAGAACAGTAGCGCAACCAAGTGTGTTAGCGGAGTCAGTCGCTATGTCTCCATTCGCCTACTGACTTCTGTACTGACTTTTATTTATATTTATGTAATTTAAAATGAAGTCAAGAGAGCAAACAAGTTGGCAAATGTTTTTGCTGGTCGAATAATGTCAATGATGCTCCACCCCAGGTGCAATTTGCCAACACTGGCTAAAATTATCTTATACCACCAAGTAAGACCATATCAGCAAAATCTGTGTGCGTATTTAACAGAGGAACGCTCCACGAGTTATGTCTTCTTTAAAAAAATGACATAGTCTAACTTTAATATTACACCAACACTGGTTAGCATGACGGGCTGTTAAAACTACAGATAATGAAGAAGAAAGAGCACAATTGAGTAGAAAGACAAAAAAATTATTTTCATTTATCAATATCCCCTGAGAGATAGAAACTAATAAAACCATGTAGTTAAACCCACAGCCAGAGTGGTTTATATCAGTTAGGATTATAATAATAACATGTTAGTCAGAATAGACAAAATGACTTGCATGGTAATTTAAATTGAAACAGATGCCTAAATTGAGTGAAGAATCATTTGTATTCATTTGAACCTTGTTAAAGTAGCATGGCAGAAACAAGCAGAAAAAGGAGAAAAATTTCACTCTTCATACCGTTCGGTTGGTGCAGATGGGGGTGAAGGCGTTGGTTCCACAGGTAAACAGCCTGTTCCCGTTCACCAGCAGCACCCTGATGTAGTTCTGGCACTCCTCCTGTGGAAACACACCTATCACGGTTAGCAGTTAGCAGCGGGGCCATTATCTGTCCATTGACAAGCAGCAGCATTAGGCAGAGGGACAAAATTACGCTTTATGCCAATAAATGAGACAAACACCTGCAGCCGCGGGAGGGCTACACTAAAACGTGGCCAAGCCTGACAGAGTCAAATCAAGGCTAATGCCCGCACGGCTTAGCCATGTCACATCTTAATTCAACAGGGACCAGATTTGGAGAGGGATCTGAACGAGGTGGAGAAGAGATAAATGCAGCAGGCGTGGGAGAGGACCACTCAGGATTAGTTTAGAAAATTGTCTTGGCTTTGTTGACTAGTCAAAAAGTGAAATGAAAGTGTAGACTCGTACATGCCTCATTCAGGCCTGCTTCTTTCGAGCTTGCTCTCTACATTAATCAAATCAAACCACTTTTCCCTAAATGCTGGTGAAGTGCACGCTCACCACTCTTTTGTTCGGCGCGTTCCTTTCTCTGAGGTTTTTGGCCTGAGTTTTCTAGTAAACCACTCAGCACTTGGATAAAAGTGTGCAGCAAATAAAGTGGGACAGACAGAGGGGATGATTGATTGAATGATTGATTGCCGCAGAACGAACACCGCCGTCAGGCTTTCATGCAGTTTTGTCGGGGATTTCCATCAACAAAAAAAGTCACGGCAAATGTAACAGCAGCAGCGAGTCAGTATTTGTGTCAGAGAGCTGCATTTGTTTTTGTCCTAGAACAAGGTGATAGACTCACAGGGTCCCCTCCATCTAAAAGGGGGCTGCGGCTGATGAGGTGAGGGCCCCTCATAGAAATTTAAAACCTTGTAAATCTGCTATTGTCTGAGCCACTTGAGGTGCCCAGGGCGACCCCCTCCTCCCCTCCCTCCCCCTGTCAAGGGTCTGATTTTGGAGTGGAGGGCAGCATAGGAGAAATGAAGGGGGGGGTGGAGGGGCTTTTATTTCCCCCTATCAAGATGGAGGTTGACTCACAAAACGACTCGTTTTCTGGTGCTAAGCAAAGTCTAGTGTGTGTGTGTGTGTGTGTGTGTGCAGTAACACTTGTTAAGTACGCCTATATATCTGTGCTGTTTGTAGAGCTCGTTGTGTACTGTACGCTTGTGTAGGTGTGTGTTCACCGTCGCAGGAGCCGGCGGCGACGGCTTGTGAGGGGTCTGCATAATTCAATTTGTCTCCGCTGTTTGTTTCTACGGTAAATAACGGCGTATTTAATATTTGCCCAGCCTCGCAGTCTTGACTTGTTTATGAAAACTTCCTGACAAATGTTCCACGTCTGTACTGTAATACGGAAGCTGTTATGCTTGGCTCGCGCATTATAAAACAAAACAGAGGCAGCAATCAAGTCCTGTCAAGTCAATTTAACTCTCTTTTCTTCTCCCGGTTGAGATAAATCAAATGCACAAGAGAGGAGAGGACATGTGCATTAAGGAGAGAAAAAAAAAACAATCACTTGTAAATTCACTCAAAGCACGGGCACGGTATCTGTGTAATAGCTTAAGCGATGGTATATTGCTGCGCGCTGAGCTAGGTAATAAACCATCGAAAGCCCTGTCAGCTGCGGGAGAATGAAGTCTTTTAATGCTATTCTTAGTGTACATCACAGGAGCTGATTCTCAAAAGGGAACAGCGAGCAAAACAATTCAACGCTTTCAGACAGCAGCAACACTCAAGGACTGAGGTGGCTTTGGTCTGTAATTCACAGCTAACAGCTATCTTGTGCCGGCCAGCCTGTGCATGCCTATTACGGACCCCTAACCACCTTTCACAGGAGGATAAATACACAGCGGTGCGCACACACACACCCGGGGATCAGGGCTGGGCAGTTCACCTACGAGTCAAGTTCAGCTTCAAACCAGCTGTTTGGTAGAATAACCACAGAGAAAAACATACAGTCCTGCATAAAGAGAAACTACAAAAACAATAGGAACTCCCTATATGCAAAGCCTATAAATAAGAGTGAGGCTGAGGTTGCGGGAGCTTTTTTTACTTCACAACAAGTTGATTTAGATCCTTTTTGAGGACAATCCCACATGCAAACCAGGGATTCCCGGTGAGTTTTTATGTTTAAGAGGGATAAAGAGCTCCATGTTGCTTTCGGGCTTGGGTGTGTTTCATCATACCTTGAGATTATTTTTTATTTTAGTGAGCTATTTGTCTGTGATGTGTTCACCGGAGCTGATTCAACACTGAGTGCAAAAAAGAAAAAAAAAAGTAGGAAGCAGGTCTGTGATTTTTGTCTTCAGAAGATCTTATTTTCTCCAACCGTTCCGCGGCATTGATGAGCTGGTGGGAAAGTCTGACACCCAGAACCTTCAGCTCCACTGGTAAACAGCCTTCATTTATGTGTTATTTTTGTAGACTGTAACTAAAACTCCCACAGGGAAATGTTGAACCATCATCGGCTGTTTTACAGACGGCAGCAGCCTTGCAATTGAGAAAAGTGCTCAGCAGTGGTGGAAGTTTGCTATCTAGTTAGTTGTTGTTTATTAGTGCTATACTAGTGAAGAGGAACTCCATCAACCTTACACATGACTGTCAGTATGTTTTAGGGATTAGTCGTCTCTGTGGGGAGATTTAAGATTTGTCTGAGAAAATAAGACTAGTGATGTCATAAAAGTTATCTCGGGTTGGGTTTGGACATTTAATTTTTAGCCACATTAGCAGCGTAGCTTGAGGAAAGGCACTGTTGGTTGGTGGGTTGGCAAATCTTCTGACTCCAGGGTAAACTTTAGTTAGTAAATTATACTGGATTGCTAGAATACCCCTTTAATTGACTTTATATACACCAGTATGTTCGGTTAGCTGCAGAGAAACAAATGCACCTTTTACAAGATGAGGACAAGATGTTTTTTTTTCCAACACCAATACTGAAAGTTGTTTTTCTCAACATAGTGTCTGATAAAGCAATATAATAGTGTGACATTTCAAATGCTCAGGCATCACTTAAGCTCACCTCGGATTTTCCACGGCTGAAGCAGGCTCCCTTGGTGAACTCGTCGCAGTGCCACTCAGCCTCCTGTGGAGAGAGAGAAAAGCAGCGTAAGGCTCCCAATAAACCATCAAGAAGAAGCAAACGTCAGAGACGTTTGGCGCCGTGTCTTTGAAGACCACTTTGAAGACCACTCAGGGAAGCCAAACAAAACAATGCCTGGCTCTCCGCTGTGGCAGCATTCCCACCTTTCTGAAGTCAATTTGATGTCTGGTGACTTGATGTTTGAGATAGCCAGTAAAAAAAAAAATGCCACAGAAGACATAAAAACATTTACAAATAGAAAACTACACAGAGATGAGCTTGATTCGCTGGCTGAAGCGTGGATTTCTAGGTGCTGACTATGGATTAAAACAGAGCTGAACGATGAATGAATTTGACATTACATCTTCACTGTCCTGTCAATCCGCACTTGCAGTACATGGAAGTCTATAAGCCGTGTTAAATACAGACACAAGATCCAATTAAGGCGCATACCAAGTGGAGACCTCGAGAATCGAGAGGCAAGCTCGGGCAGACTTGCACGCCGATTTGATTTATGTGTGAGGGAAAAAGGAGGCATCTTAAGACATAACATGGGGGTCCCCGGAGTGGTATGTCAACGTGATTTACATTTGAGGGAGAAACAGAGGGGACGCATTTTACATTTTACTATAGGAGGGAGAGGGAATACGAAGATAAAGCCCCGGCTAGTCACTCTGTGAAGGTGAAGGCACAGAGCGTGCTCCAATTTCTACCATTTCATTTCAGCGTGACCTTCAGGGGAGATCGGTGGGGGGGCTGAGCTTTCTCATTGATAAAAGTTCCCTGTCCACGAAATGAGTGTTGGCCTCGGGACAGCAGCGGGCCACTAAGACACCCGTGCTTGTGAATTAGCCGTCACTGCCACCAGCTCCGTGTGATTGGCAAAGAGAGGGGGGGATAGTTAACGGGAAACCTGGCTGGCGCAATAATATGCTTAACGCCAAGTCACGAAAAAGTCTCCAAAAGTGAAAGTATTCAACTTCTTTCTTGGCTGTGGAGATACGACTTTCTTGCAGTAATAAACTGGCTAGTGGCCAGAGGTGCAAGATTTCATTCTCTGTGGGAATATAGTAAATATCGCTAACTGAAAGAGAATATTAGATTTCACCTTGGTATCAGGGCTGTTTTATGCCAGGACAAGAGAGGAAAGGAAAGCTGAACCCCCCTCAGCACTTAGGAGAACTTCTTTCATTTCTTCTTTGAGAAGGCTCTGGGAGTTTCCTCTGTGTTTCATGACAAGGCCTTTACTTTCTGCCTCACTGGCCTTTGGGAGGTGCAGAAACACCCGTATGTACACTCTCTTACACACACACACATACACTCACATAAATGCACACATGGGCATTAACAGGAGGGAGCTTAGAGAGAGGAGAGAGCTCAGGGTGTGTGGTACTATTCAGGGAGGATAAGATATGGAGTATTAATGGGAGCTGGCTTCTCTCTTTCTCTTCTCAGTGTGTGTGTGTGTGTCAGTTCACATTCCAGGCCAAAGCAGGCTATTCTGGGGCAGTGCAGCCACCGCAGACGCAAACCACGCACATCAGCACAGCACAAGCAGCACAAGGCTGCACACACACAGCACCACGGCGTGTCCCAGCTGAATTGAATGAGGGCGCTGCAAAGTGTGCTGTCACTAATCGCAGTGTGTGTGTGTGTGTGTGTGTGTGTGTGTTAGTGGCCTGAAAACCTTACTTATCAGTGCAAAAATCAATCATAACACAATGCTAAATTACAACTTGAGATCACGTTAATGGGAGACAAGTGGTTGCTTTTATCATTATGGGGCGATAACGTGATTTATTGTGATCGCAAACAGTTCAAAGCAGATAATCAGAATGCCATATATTCGCATTATGTCTTTAAGACGTCAGCTTTATGACGACTAAAGAAGGTGATGTCCATTAGCTTGAAAGTGGGGGGATGTTGCTGGCATCATTGACCACCAAAGCCAACCTTTCTCACTGCCCTGCCTCAAATGATCCAGAGTAAAGAACAGAATCACAGCTGTGCAAAGGCAAGTTCCAGTGTCATTAGGCAGCATTAAAAGATCATTAACATGCTTTTGTTCAGCCACTGTGCTCTTGAGATGAATCTGTCTTGAACGGAAATATGTCTGGAATGCGCTGTCGTCGAATAATAATTTCTGGCTTTATCGGAAGAAGACGCTTTACAAAGACCTTTTTCTGTGCCTTTGTCACCTAGAAGAAGCTGAAATAGAGACTTGGAGGGGAAACAAAGACGATGAGGGAATTAAATTTAGTGAGCTGAGCATGGCGGTGAATCGGTCCAAAAGAAAAAACAATATCCATCATGGCACTGTAATCATCTTAGGAGGAAGGAATCCGATGTGGATATTGTGGATAAGGAAGAGATATACCGCCATTAAAGGATAATAATGGTTTCAGACTATTTATTTTCATAGAGTTGCTCATCACTTTCATAATAACATTGTACTCACCTAAGTAATGAGAAAGATCTGAGAGCCACTGACATCATTACAACAAAGTCTGACAAGGCAATAAAACATGTATGGTCAGATGATCAAACAGGTTGTAAGCAAGTAAAAGGTTTTTTTCAGATTGTCTAAACCACTTTATTTGGAGGTAAATGGAAATGTTGTTAACAACCCTTCATTGCTCAGGAACATGTGCAGATGCAACTATGATGAAGAGGGTCTGTTAACGACAAGCCACAAGAAACAGCGCTAGGGTGTGAAGCAAATTTTGGAGCACTGGCCACCTTGGGTACAGGGGCCTACAAAGACATTTTCCCTAGACACAATCATAACAAAAGGACGATTATTTATGGAAACGACTTTTAGGAGAATCACAGAAACTCCCTAAAATTTGGAAAATTAAAAGCACTGGTTACGCATATTGGGGCTAAAAATGGGTAATGCCTGAAAATCTGCCTGAAGGGAGGCAGCATCTTGGAAAGTGGTATCCAGATCATATATTCTGTTATGTGTGTATGTTACCTGTTGTGTATTTCCTGTTTTATTTTGTAGTCTCGTCTTTCCTCACTGGTTTAGCACTTTACTTCCTGTCCTTCGTGTTTCCCTCCTTTTTTGATTGCCTGCTCCGCCCCTATTGGTTTCACCTGTCCCCATTAGTCTCCTCACCTGTTTCCACTTCCCTTTCCTCCTGTGTATTTAAGTCAGTCCTTCTCCTTTTGTTCTTTGTCGTGTCGATTGTTCCTACTTGTGCTTTCTCGTGCTACTTGTCTTTCTTGTGCTTCCCCGTGCTTCTTTGTGCTTCTAGTGCTTACTTGTGCTTCCCTGTGCTACCCGTGTTCCTGTGTTTGCCATCAATAAAGAAGTCAAACGTCTATCTGCCTCCTGCCTCGTCTGCATCTGGGTCCAACTACACTTCACCGTGCACCTAACCTAACATATTCAAGGTAACTGTGATGAATGTTTGATGAATGATGAATGGTTTGCATGATAATTCAGTCTTTTACCTTTCCTTTTGCGTGTGTTTAAATCCGGTATGATCTGACTGATCCTGTTTCTTGCCACACCTGACTTCTTTTCAGCTACATTGCCGCCCCTCTAAGATCTCAGCTTGGTGACTGCAGCCTTTTTATTACCAAAAGACGTACTAGTCACAACCCCCAAAACAAGTCCTGCATCATAACAAACCGGAATAATCCTTTAAGCAAGATTAAGATGCAGAAATTTGGAGAGAGGCAGAGGGAATTTGGCACACTTGGTAGCAGTCATTTGTTGCTTCAGGGAAGCTGAAGAAAAAAAAATCCTATGACATATTATGTTCCGCGTGTCCGCCCTTTCCACTGTCCCTAGTAATGGGTGCAATCCTCAAAGATGCACCATTGTGCTCAGGCCTCTCGTCAGCCCTCACAATGAGGGGCTATTGTCACCACGGGGTGGGTGCGGGAGAGATACCAACGGACAGAGTAGGCAGGGAGGGAGACAAACAGAGAAAAAGGAAAATAAGGGATAAACAGAAAAAGAGACAACAAAGAGGAAAAAAACAGTCCAACTTAGGAGTCAGCCACAACAAGAGACACAGTGTGGGCAGAGTGAAGTAGTCAGTACGACGGAGGAGGCAGTGAGGAGCTGAATTCCAAAACAGCACTGTTTCCAGACATGATATTGAATATATTTCGCATAAAGAGGGTCCAGAGAACACACTCGCTGCTGACAGCTGTCTAGCTTTATGAAACGACTGACTGTGTGTGTTTCATTACAAGGGGACGGCGGGTTGAGAGTGAGAGCTGGACAAATCCTGCCGAGGAAATCTTATCTGTCTTATGAATAGCTGATATTAACCTTTTGATGCGCTGGCACAATATTTACTATTCAGACTGATGTCTGCTGATGTAAGCTGCTGAAAGATTTACACATGGAATTGGTCGTGATGTCTTGTCTGAGCGAGTGTGTAGGTCTGAGTCACTACACATATCGTCAGAGCACCATGAGAAGATAAGTCAGGGTTGCAGTGACCCCCCGCTACGCCTCTTGCTACTGAAACTTGCTAACGCCTCTTGCTTAAACATGGCATCAAATCTGTGATATCACTGAGTGCGCTGGTATCTGTAGCCCCAATCCCAATGATGCTTTTCATTCTATGCATTTAAATGGCCAAGTTAGTGAGTTTGTGCAATTGAATTAGTAATGCCTTCACAGCGATGGAGGATGGTTTCTGTTAGCTACTGATTAGCAGGGCTAATTGTCTGTCTTACGATGTGTAATTGCAAGAGACAGGCCCATGAAGCACAACATGTGTGACTGGAGAGCGCCTTTTGTTTTCTTTGGAGTTCCCTTCCGTCTTGACGATGCAACAATGCGAGTGGAAGCAAAGAGAAATGGAGGCACAATATACATCTCAACACCATGCAGTCACTGCTGCCAAGGGCAGCTGTTATGGATAGTGTTTTCATGTGCCTGTGCAGAATGGGGGAAGAGAGAGAGAGAGGGGCTGGAGTGAATATCTACTATTTTTCTCCTCCTCTGGTGCTGTATTGAATGGTGAACAATGCAGCTGATCCTCCTCATCCCAGTGCTTATTGACTAATGCTGTGCCACAGTGTTTCTGCTGAAGCTCGGCCTCGGTGCCCGGGTCCTTTTCGATTTGGGGGTGGGGGGTGGTTTTGTTTTTTCTTCATTTAGTCTTACGTTAGCACCTTTGCGTGGGATATTGCAGGTATTGCAAATCCAACCCGTTCATTTTGTGCCTGCAAATTAGACACGTTCAGGACCAGCATGAAAGTGTAAAACCAGTTATTAGACCAGGTGTGCAAGGGTAAAAATGGAGCTAACAAAAGGGCAGGGGGGTAATCACTGTATTAGGGTATTCAACAGCGTCAAAGGACATTATTTGGGGAGCTTGCGGGCAGAGGGAAACATAAAGCCGAGCGGCACACCGAGCCGGTTTGGCCATTCATCAGCCCCAGTAACAGAATGGGAAATTGAACACAATGCAAATGCAGAGGAGCCAATTCATCAGTGTTTGTCCCCTCTCCGCAGCGGGCCATGGAGGCTGGATAATAAGCAATGCCAGCGTTGATTCGCCCGCCTGAGGTTGGCAGCCGCCGAGGGCAGGGAGCGGAGTGAGGGACACGGAGGGCAGAAGGACAATACCAAACAGATGTGAGATATGAAGTGGCATTCACCTGTAAATGAAGGAAGGATGTTGCGCTCTGTGGTTGCTGTTTTTTGCCAACCCAGTCTCATATCAAAATGTGAAATAGCTACGTTTGTCCACAGTACAAAACGTATCAGTCTCACAATTGGAAAACAAAACAGTGTTAATTTGTTGATTGTCTTATTAATCAAAAGGTATAATATATGGAGCGAGCAATAATTTCCGGGTTGTCTCACAAAAGAACGTGGGTGCCAAATTCCAAAGAAGAATATATATATAATCCCCGGGGCACTAAAATCAGTTTTATGTTGTTTTTTTATTGAACGGATATCATCAACAGTTACACAAATATTTTAACAGCTCAGATAACTACACAAGTGTAACGAATAAATACAATAACAAACACGCCACTTGGTTTTGTCTGCAGCGTCCTTAGCAACCAGCATAACAACGGCAGAAAACGTAACACTGTCACAATTTTATGCCGAGACGTGAAATATTCATCGTAATAACAAACAAACCAAAGATCATTTACAAAGAACTGAACGAATATTGTGAAATTTTAACGTATAATTCTCCCTAGAAATATCATCAAAATGCTTTTTTATGTCCAAACTAGCTTGAAATAATGCATTTTCCACTGAGAATGAAAGGAATGGCTGCCATGTTTTTATTTTGAGAAGTTCGCTGCAAGCAGCCATGTGACCTGTCGGCAGGCCAATAGAAAAGAATAGGATAAAAAAACGTGAACATTTTACCATTTCCAGGCCCTAATTGTGAGACTGATACGTTCTGTACTGTGGACAAATGTAGCTGTTTCACATTTCAGACTGGGTTGTTTTTGCAGCTAACTCTTTAGGTGCGGTGGCTCTAACGGTCTTGTTAGCTGCGCGCCGCATGGTGCAGACTTAAGTCCTTCCCTTTTTTCTTTCCCCTCACTTCAGCGGCGCAAGTTTGAAAGTGAAGCAAGGGGAGGAGCATCAACCTTTTGTTCTTGACAGTGTTTTTTTTCCAGATCAGTGAGGATGAGGCTAGAGGTTGACAGGGAGAGGAAGGCCTCTTCAAGCTGTCGAGACGCCGCAGGAAAGAAAATAACTTTAAGTACCTGATATTAACTCCAATCAAGGCCATAAGGAGGGGTGACTCATGTTTCAGAGCCTGACTCTTCCCACTTCAACTCCCCAATTGTCCAATCAGTTTGAGCACACACTAGCAAGTTTGTGCGATGTGGAAGATTCTGAGCTCAAACTGTTTGTGATTCCAAAAGTGTCCCCGCCGTCGCACAAACAGTTCATCGGACAAACCTTTATACCTTTCATACGCGACTGAACCTTTTCCGCTCCTGGGAGTCACTGAGGACCAGACCCATGGGGTGGCCTTGAAAGACACGCAGGCAATGAAAGTGTAGGAGTACTCAGATGGCTTAACACCAACTCTTTTAACAAAAGGTCCCTCTCTCCCTCTCTCCCTCTCTCTCCCTCTCTCTGCAACTTCTGATGTTGTTGGCGTTTTTCTACTTTTTATTACCTCCAAGCAAGGAGGGCATTTACTGAGGAGATTATGGTTGCTGGGCTCAGGCTTTATCGATCTCTGAGTCTCAACTCGATATGTGCAATAGAGCGGTTTAGACCAGCAGTGTCTAGCTACCACAACCCTAAGTGTTGCTGCTCCCTAAACCCTCCATAATACAATGGCAGGACTACTGAGTTTTCAGGGTTTATTTTCTGCCTTGCAGAGTGCTTGAAAACAACTCTTCACACCGCAACCAAGGGCAGGAAATGTAGGTGGGAGTCATTTTGCCTTCATGCAGCAGAGGACCTTGGTGGCTGCCGTTTTCATGAATGTTTCATGCATGTACATAGGAGATGAGATCAGCCCGACATCGATCATATGGTAATTACATCCACCTCTTTAGAGTATTATAGGATGTTTGTATTACACCGGCTTTAAGCCTTGTGCTCTGTCAAACCATACACAGCCTCCCTCTAAGCGCTGCCAGCCATGCAAGAACAAATCACTGCCACTGGGCATTATCTGACAGGGCTGATGCATGGGGACGGGGTGAAATCACATAGACAAGCGTAGGTGTAGCTTTTAGCCTGTTTCCCTTCATCGGAGAAGAAAAAAAAACAAAAAACAACAACACGAACCTCATGCAACTCTTTTGAACATCGTCGCAACTGAAAAAAAAACAAAACGCTCGTGCTCAAACCTTCCTCGCTTGCAACCACACTGCCTCATAAATCTATTTGATCAATCAGCAATGCATGTAATGTGAGTGGAGCCGAGAGGAAATCAATTCAAGCCTTTCATATCCAGCGACAATAAGAATGACAAATATATGTAAACCCAGCCACAGAGGCGACCCAAATCTCCACGCAATTAAGCTCCCGTTTTACGCAAAAGAGGGAACGAATGGAAAAGATTTCGGAGTGCGAGGTGAATGGCAGAATAGCACTCCAGCTCCACAAACTTCAGCAGTGGAATTCAGGCTTCCCCTTGACAGCAGAGCACTGGTGCAGTCAAATGCAAAGCAGAGACTGGTGCGCAGGTCAGCTTAAATTGGCGCCGGGCCTTGGCGGGGATTACCAGGTCCCATTCTCTTAAGAGGAGACGGTCTCGGCGATGAGGGGTTGATTGGGTCGGCGGAATCTCCTCGCCGATTCTGCAGCGCCAGCCGAGCGCAGGATGAAATAAAGAAGGAGGGATGATTGGGTGCGCGGACGGCTCAGAGCATCTTTAAAAAGCATCGGTGTCCCAGTGAGCGGCCACAAAAGGCCGGCTCTGCATGGGTCCTCGTCGCTCTCCGCGGGGGATTTTCTCTGCTTTTCTTCCTTCAGTCTGTTTCACTGATCCCTGATTCCTTTGTGTGTGCCACTCCTTCCTTCCTATCCCAAAAAAATTCAGTTTTCTTATTTCATCCGACCCGTTTTTTTCTCATTTTCCCTTTCCAGACGGATTTATATGAACACCGTCTCCCCTCCCGTCTCCCCTTTTGTTCCATCCCTGCATTCTCACTCCACTGTTTCTCTTTACCCTCCCTCCCCATCCTCCCTCCCCCAGTTCTCCGGGGTGTAAATGGCAAACATCAAGAGTTGTCTGACCATCAAAGGGAGCTTGCTGCTACCACCTAGAAATAAACCCGTCGATGTGTCAATGTTTGTATGGTAACTCAGTGGGTCACAAAATGCTTTGCTCCACAGGGGGGGTGTGGGCTCATGCGAGTGTGGAAAAAGGGAGAGAAAAATGAGAGGATGCAGAAAGAAATTAGACTGACCCAACGTGTGGGAAAAGGGAAAAAGACAGATGAATAAAAAAGTATAATTGCCACCTTGAGCGCACTGCTATTTATGCATGTTTTGTGCAAATTTTATAACTTTCTTTTATAGTTTTCTTTAATTTCTGTTTAGCATTTCAGATCATTTGGTTCTCTCTGTTGTAACCTTACACCATTAAAAGGAGTAGGAGAGTTTAAACAAAATGGTGCAATCACATTAAAAGGTATTAACGCCCGAGAAAAGTACGGCTGTGCCATATGTCATGTACAGTTTCAAAGTGGATTTAAACACGACTAGACTTTACATCAACACTCTTTGCCTCCCGCTGTGTATCAACCCGCAGCACCGTCGACCAAACCCGCTGCCACTCTGCCGGATGGGAAGTTGTTGTGACATGTGAAATGCTAAACCATTTTACTGTAACAGCTTTAAGTTGCAGGAGCTGGCAGCATTCTTACGTCTCTGGCGCGGCTTTCGTCGGAGGCAGGCAGCGCTCTCTGGATGCCTTCAAAAGTCACACGAGCGTGCGGGAAGAGCGGATGTTCGCTCAGAAAAAAGTGGGCGAGTCAGACTTGGGGGAGCATCGGACAGATGGAGCGGGAGGGAATTAGCACTCACCTGGATCAGTGTCAGGTCTTCCAGGTTGAGCCTGAAGAGGTGATTTCTGTAAAAAGAAAAAAAAAAGTATGTGAGTTGGTGGAGCCATTTTCTGCAAATAGACCAAGAAGAAAAGAAAAAAAGAAAAGAAAAAAAAAGAAAAGAAAAAGTTGTGTGGACATTACAGCATCTCTGCTCAAAGGCCACAGCACTGTTATTTTTTATGTGTGTTCTCTGTCTGGTTCTTTGATCTTCCATCTCACAACCTTCAGTTGTATGAGTTTACTCAGGCCATTCACTGGGACTGTATGCAGTGGATAGTTGGATTCAACCTGCAGCAAATGATGGACCTCTAGGTTAGTTCAACCCATAATTAGGAGGCAAAAAAAAACAAGATAAAGAGAGCTGAAAGGTTTTTTTTTTCCAGCATGCCTCTATTTGCTGGAGTTTTGTGTGCACACGGAGAGAAAAAAAAAGTGACAGAGAAGCAAAGAGACTGAAAGAAAATCAAAGCCTGGTGGTGAAACCTCACTCCAATAACTGCCTATCCTGCCTTGCCTGAAGACTCTGAATTTGCACAGCACAAACAAAACAGTTTCATTTGCATTTCCAACTTTTCAAGAAACATTACGTTCTAATGAATGCCCTCTCAAGAGGAATATCCTGTGTATTGACAAACGACGTCTCAGGCTGTCTACTAAAACCATTATACACCATTACCAGAATGAGATCAAATGAAATCTGACAATTAGGACTGAAAGCATTACTTTTTTTCCCTTTCAGATTTCTGTAATATCCATATTTTTCTCCATAGGCCAATCACGATCTAAGAATATTGTCGGTCCATGCCAACAAAGGAAAACTGTCTTAAACATTTAGTAAGTTTAGTGCAATTTTCAGCAAAAACCTTTGTAGAGATTGACCTGAAAGACTTTTACTGCACTGCTTAACAACTCATTGCAGGCAGAGAATAGCTTTAACAATAACCCATAATGTGTTTTTCTTTTATATCAGCAATCATTTTTAAAGAGCATGCAATGTTTTTTTTTCTCACAAAGTAGACATCTCATTCCGGAGTTAAAATCTTCAAGCATGTTTGCACGCACAATGACACACTCACATACCCACGCGCACGCACACACACACACACACGTAAAAACAATCTTGCTGAGACCCATCAATCTCCCAAGGAGTGGCTATCAGCCAGGTCTCGGTGTGGCTGCGGCCTCCTGTTTTACTGTATTGATATTTGCATCGATCCCTCTTTCCTTCCATTATCACTCATACTTCTAACCCAGCCCGCAGCCATCCATCCAGCCACATCACCTTTCACAGTTAGACACTCAACAGCCTGCGAGTTGGCACCGAGAATTGAACTAAATCTCTTATTTGATTTTTTGAGTGCTCCAAATACCAAGTGTTGATAGAATTGGCTGACTTGTAGCTAAAAATAAAAGATTGCCAGCAGAAACACTGTATCTGATATATATTGTATTATATTACTTTAGATTATATTGCATTATATTATATTACATCACGTCATATATTATATTGCATTATATCATGTTGTATCATATCACCTTATCACAATTTTGCCAGCTGTTCCAGTGAGAATTCACTAATCTCTTCGACCTCTGCTCTTTTCCACACACATACACACACAGACACACACACACTTTCCCTGATTAGCCCTTTCCATCTAAGTTGCTGGGGTGCATTAGTAAATTCCCTGGGCTCACTTTGCCTCTGTTTGTTTTGCTGCTCTCCTTCCTGTTGGCTTCTCCGTCGTCTCCTCTTCACGTTGTTGTAAGTGTTCCTTTCTATTGACAACTAAGCCATTAAGTGAAGTGCAGAACGCACTTCATCTGGAATCAGCCAGAGACTTGCACAGCGTGAATGTATACACCCGGGACTTACTTACTTACACACTCACACACACACATACAAACATACACAAACACACACATGCATACATGCACTTTTATTTTCTCACGTATACACATTAACGTTGCAAAAACACTGATAAAACTGCAATGTGTGCACTCCCTTTCAAATTCAGCATCTCAGTCACTGAGAATCTACAGACCCAAACACAAACACAAACACACACTTGGCTGGGCTCAACAGAGACAATAGACTTGGAAACAATCTCCGAAGCTGTTTTTCTCTGGCTTTTGAAGACATCTATAGAGGAGCTGATCATTACTCACAAAATGCACCATCAAACACAGAAAAAAATGGGGAATGACAGGATAGATGACCAAAGAAAGAGACAGGAAGGAGACAGAACGAGAGAAAGAAACAAAACTTAGATGGGAGTTACCTGGCACCGACGATCAGTTCGTTCTGGCCGGGGTCAAAGGTCAGCTGTGAGTAATCCACCGTGCCCTCTGCCTTGAACCTGAAGATCCACGGCTCCATCTCTGCCAAAAACACCACAGGACGCGACAAGAGTGAGCCAATCAGAGTGGAGAGTTTCTGACAGCACATGACAGCTGTGCTGATGAATAAGCTGCGTTCAAAGAGCTGCTGTAACTTTTCTCCAGACACTCAGAGAGGGGTCCTTAAATGACAAATTTATAACAGTTCCCATTTTTACCTTTCTTTCAAGCTTTCCCTCATATTCAGTGATGCTGCGTAGCATTTGTGATGTATAGTAAATAGCAGCTGCACTTGTATTTTGCATTACAATGAGCTGAAAAGGTTCCAAGGTGTCAAAATTTACATGGACAAAAACTGCATAGAGAGTTTGACCTCTAGTTACAAGGCAGTAATGCTGCATTATTGGCAGTTGTTGCCACACAGCAGTAAAGCCTGCAATAACAGATGCTGCTCGCTGCAATGCACCTACTGCACTACATTTTAGAAGGACAATCTTGTACTTTCACTCCACTACATTTATTCATAATAGCTTCACTTAGATTAAGACACCAAATATAAAATGAGTTTATGAAATGAGTTTATACATTGTTACAGAATGCCCACAGTAGGGTAGTTAAAATGCTGTTTGCACATGAATGCATCAGTCTATATAATATAGTATATAATAGTATTACACCGATGGGCCATTTTTCAACATAATGAGTACTTTTACTTTTAACACTTTAAAGCAGCTCTATGGGCGTTTTCATATTGTGCTGATTTGTGTTAATGTTTTGTGTTTGGCGGTCCCTGTGAACGGTGGTAGTGTTTCACCAAACATTAGGTTACACGTTACCTCTAGAGACGGACCTTCAGTAAGCAGCTGAAGCAACTGCAGCGCTGTTTTGTCTGATTTTGTAGAAAAATCCAACCTGGTGGCAGGCATTAAGAGACTAATAGAAATAGCCAATCTTCTCTGTTGGTCTTCTTCATTTATGTAGGTCATATAGAGGCATCAGCATTAAATTGAGACTGTTTCATAACCACTTAAAAACTCCATAGAGTGCTTTTATGTACATTTAACTGATAGAAGCTGACCTGACTTGACTGGTTGTGACAGGATTTTGTTTTTGAAGTGATTTTCACAGAAAACACAATTAATGTCACTCTGCGTAAGTCTTAGTTATGGATCATTATATTCTTTTGTTATGATGGCAGCAGAAACAGCCGCTGTGGTATAATGACAGAGCATATTTTGTAATCACAAGTCCTGAACAAAATTGCAAGTTCTTCCCTGCCATGATACAAATAGCGGCCCTCCCTCTGGTGGAAATGAAGCGGAGATTAAATAAAGAACAAAAAATGCTTTGAGCTTTCCTTGCTTGATAAGGTCACTCATTCAAAAAATCACTTTGCACGGATCACGGTGCTCTTGCATTAGTGCTTCGCGGACCTTTTGTTTTAAAATCGCACAAAAACAAAAGTGGGACCTGAGACCTCCGCTCAGACGCCAATGTGTACAAAATAGTGAAATTTAGCTTCCTTCCTTTGATTTCTGTAAACCATCGCTACTGCTGAGTGACTGCTTCCACGGTAATGTACACTCTGGATGAAGACGGATGAGATTCTGACTTTTTATGGAAGTTGACCTCGTCTCCACCGGCGTGGTATAGTTAATACATGCACACATAAAGAGAGAGAGAGAGAGACATCCCAGACAGACGCTGACATCTTATCCACAACATGCCTGTTCTCATGGCGCCCAACCCATTAACCCCTGACCAATCGAATCACAGGCCTCCGGTGGTTGCTGGACTGCCTGTCTGGTTACCCGATAGGCTTAGTCGGTGGTGGTCAATCCTTTATTATGGTGACGTGCTTTTTCCCATCACTCATCACATGCTTCAGCTTTAGTCATAATATCCCAGTGCTACTGTATACACAGGCCAGATTACACTCCCAAAAATCATCCCCATATATTGGATATTTTAAATAGCTTGAAATTAGTATTTTTGGGTGAGCTGCCAGAACTGCAGCAGTGGTTGCTACAGTGATTTAAAATCATCCATCCCTACATTTGTGGGCTATTTCCAGACTAAAAGTTTCAAAGGGACTTTTTTTTTTTTAATTTACCAGGGAGCTTTCCATCAAGGCCGCAACAGAGGGAGAGGACAGCTTGAATATCCTCCTCGAAACACATTATCTGCTTCTTCAGGCACACCTGTCAGACGGCGTCTCAAATGAAAGCACGCTCTCCCTTCGCCGCATCAAAAGCGAGCACTTCGGGTTCCCGTGACAAACGTGGGATTTCTGGTTGGTTTCAAAACTAAGACAAACAGAGCAAGAAAACGGGAGCCTCCAAAGAACATCTGCCGCCTCCAGCTCACGTAGTGGGACCAAACTCCGGCTCTCTTAACAAAACAATATCATCTGCTGCTAAAGACAGCATGCAAAGACACCCCCCACCCCTCCTTCTCTTTCAAGTCTCCAGCGATGAGTACAAGACAACTGCAGGAGAAAAAAGCGTCCCACGTCTGATTTCACGCCGCTAATACATTTTCATTAGCCGTGGTGAAATAAATATCTGGGAGATCATGACCAACTTCACCCCAAAGAATTCATTTTGCTTAATGGCTGCTGCTCTGCTTATTCTGGAGGGACACACAAAGTTTTGAATGTGCCAATCCGTTGGCTCCACTGGGCTTGTTTTTCATACCGCGGAGAGGATCCCCAGCATACAAATGTAGCTGTGACACCCCCCCCCCCGGGGGAAGACGGCGCTTGACGAACCCAGCTTCTTCCCATAAATCTCCCTGACTCACCAAGGGAGGCTCGCTAACAGGGTGATGGAGTGTGTGTGCGTCTGCGTGTGTGCGTGTGTGAGACAGAAAGAGAGCGGAGAGGATATTTGTTGGAGTGTGCAAAAGGGGCAAAAGGTTTTAATTGAACACAACAGCACTCAAAGGATTTATGGCCTTTTGTGACGAGGCCAAGGACCATTCATAAACATTCATAACCGGCGAGGATGGGCCCTCCCAAGGCTGTGGAGCTAAATATACAGAGCTGCACAAAGTCAAACTCGTGGGTTTAGCAGATCATAGTTTGGCTTTACTACAGGGAAATGAAACGGTGGCACACTTGGAAAGATTTTTAAAAACAACACTGCGGGATTCTTCACCACAGAGACTAATCACTGTGATTTGAACTCTGATCCAAGTCATCATATTTATTTGTTTCTGGATGGGCTGTAATAGATAATTTTAGGGGCACCCAGGGAGGTTTTTATGATACCATTAAATCAACCTTATTGTTGAAAAGGAAACAGAAGGAAAACTCCCGGCTGAAAAAAAAAACAACCAAACAAACAATTCTACCCTCATCTCACTCCCTTGATTTCAGACCTGCTTTACATGTTACACGGGTTCACATCACTTTAAATGCATGTGATAATGTAATCACATCACGGCCGCGCTTGTGGAGCAGCTGCTTGAATCAGGGGATTGGCCGCCCATGAGACGGAGGCGTAATAGCGCACACAGATACACGCCCGCAGATTAACACACTGGGATCAGGATGAATATTCAGCCAGCAGCCCTGGGGGCTGTGAGCCAACGTGAAACCAGCGAACACACACTTAAAACACCCCTCCCCGTTTTCTCCGTCCCATCTTATCCCCTTAACCCCTGTTTCCCTTCCTCCTCAAAATAGAACAGCCCCGTCACTCACATGCCATTTGTTATTCCCCACTCTGACACGGAGGAGTTGACACAAAGACAAAATGACAGGATATATAAATATTTACACCCGGCATCAGAGGCCACGCCAGTCTTCAGTCTGCCAGAGCTCAAAGTTAGCGCTCTACAGCGTTGCCAGGCTGGCAACAATGGCAACATGTGGAACCAATTCGGAAACATGAATGGCTTTCCTGTGAGTGGTGCAAATAGAGTGTGGCAGCGGGCGCTCACATAAACGAGGAGCCAATTCGCTTTAAATGCAGCCCCGTGGCACTGGGCGGCAGAAGGAATGGCAACTATTTGGTCAAGCTGATGTGAGGAAACCATTTGGTTCGAGCGGTCGAAAAAACAAACACCTGCCCAGTTTGAGAAAAATCTAAAGTGAGAGGCAAGGTCAGCGGCTTTGCACTTGAAAGTTTTCTCACTATCATGTTATTTAGAGCGAGGACAAACAGGCTCATTTTGCAGCCTAAAAGTCCTACAACTCAAATTACCGTGGCAGTGCTGCGGCCCTGGAGGCAGCGAGTGAATCATGCAAAACAAACCACCATGAAGCCTCAAATAAGTGTGCAGTAAAATATTTAAGTCTAATGTGTCTTAGGGAGGGGAGTCGTTTGGTTTTAGGGGGTGCAGGAGAAGAGACAAGCTTGTAACAAGATGACCAAATTTCTTTAAAAAAAAAAAAAAAGGACAAAAATATGTATGCAGAGAGATGACATGTGGGACATTTATTGGAGCGGGTAAATGAAAGACATACAAATCCCAAAAAAGGAACGGGTCCCTCTTCATGCCATTGGCAGCCTGTCATCCATTAAAATAAAACATGGCTTGAACACAGCTGACCTTGGACATGAATAGAGCCGAGTTAATATTTTGAACTGAAGCTCCAAAGACCTTGGAGGACTTTAAATTTAAAAGAACCACCCCCAAATGACCAATTAAAAGCTCTCTGATATACTTGTTGTAGCCCGTTGCATTTATGAATGCTATGAGGCCATTTGTTTTTTTTTTTTCTTCCTGCTTTCACTCCCCCCTTCTCTCTAACGATGTGTTAGCCGTTCAGGGATGATAAAAGCCGAGCTCAGTCTGTGGCTGTAAAACAAGTCCGCCGGTTCCACTCCTCAGAGACATGGCCCTCAGCTTGGCCTGTGAAGGCATTGTTTACACCACAGTTTATAACCTTTAAAAGCCTTCAAGCCCACACACAGGAACACTTGTTAAATACAACACTTTATTAATACAGTCTATCTCAGGAGCTTTGAGCTACAATAACACTGCAAACACTCGGTCAGAAGACCTTTGCTAGAACATATACCTCACCAAGAATGTGGACAGTCTTTCAGCACGCTCTATATATGACTCACATTTACACCGGGCCTCTGCTTAAGCTATATTCAGACCCGTTTTCATGAAAGCGTACCTTTTGGGTAAACATTTCAAACGTAGCTGCTGAGCTGCACCGTGTACTTTCTCTCTGAAACCCTACATTTCCAAAAACCACCGTACAAAGCAGAAAGCGGCCTTCAGACTACAGCGTCCTTGCACCACAGTAGCAATTCTGTCAGCCAAGTGTTGTGCCAAGTCAGAAAAACCACACCATCCCCAGTGGGGTCAGGCCCATGTGAGGCACGCCCTTCCACAGTCAGGCCACAATCACACGGAGGGAAAGAAACGCTGTCACCGGAGCACACTCAGGCAAACCTTGACCGTGGCTCGTCGTGACGGTTTCGCGACCGCTCTCCGGGCTCCCTGTCGTCTAACTCCGGACCGGCTGAGACCACGAGCCGTTTCAGCGAGTTGAAAAGCAACAGCTGCAGGTTTCAGTGGCACCAGCTACTAAAGGAAAGCAGCACATCGCTCTTTTATTTACCATTCACCTGCTGTCAACCTTGAACAGAGAAAAACTCTGCCGTTGATTCATCTATTTAATTTTTTTTTCTCAAAGAATTGTTTCATCTCTAAAATGTGAGATCATCTCAGTGTCGCAGTGTCCAAGGTGATGTTGTCAAATTGCTTGTTTTGTCCCAACAGTCACAAATCCTTAAATACTCAATTTAAGAAAAGAAATCCTCCTGTTGGATAGGCTGAAACCAGATAATCTGTGACACATTTGCTTAATAAATGACTGACTTACTTGCTCATACTTATTAATCATATTATTACTTATTAATCATACTTATTAATCATATTATTAATCGATTATATTATTTTTTAATAATGTCAGTAAATTTCCTGTCATTTCCTTTAATAGGAATAGTTTGCTTTCTCGATGAGAAGATTCACAACACTTTCATGTCGTAACATAGCATAAAAGTAGCTCATTAATGAACACGTTAAATCTAATTTAATCCATATAAAAATAGATTTAGTTGTAAAATTGGTTTATAAATTAGTGTGCTTTAGTGGGGGTGATAGGCAGATATTGTTACCTCTGGACAGAACAAGTCTCGCTAACCAGCTTAGTTTCATATTTAGTGTACAGGCAGGAGAGTGGCATCAATCCTCTCATCTACCCTTCAGCAAGAAAGTGAACAAGTGTATTTACCAAAATGTCAAACAATATTTTTTTCACTCAGTACATTTAGGCCCCTGACAAGACTCAAGCCAAATCTCAAAATGTATGTCTGTGTATATCCAACAGGATAAGGTTTGCCTTAGAGTGAGGTTGTTGCGCTGTTGATCCAGAAGGGTATATTTAATGTGTTTGTAGTCCTCCCAGCTCCCATGGCAGCCTGGCTCTGCACATTCCCAACAACCAGGGATTACACTACATTACATGGAGCACAATGACTCACAAAAGAGAACGATAATAGGTTTAACGAGAGGTCTCTCCTCCCTCAAACACTGTTTGTGTGTGTATGTATGTGTGCGCATGTGTAGTATATGTGTCAGCGTATTCTATAATAACTCAGCTTTTTTTCACGTTTATTGCAAAAAAGGGAAAGGCTGTAATTTGGCGGTTGTGGAAAAAAAGCTTTGTACTACTCGGAACAATGAGATGGTTTGAACAGCACAAAAGACTATCATCAGGCCATGAAGTAAAAGTTATTAAAAACTGAGCAACAATGTAACTGCGAAGGCAAAGATTAATCTTCATGAGGCCATGGGAATTAGCAGCTGCTCCCCAAAGGTGCTGACTCTCACACAAGGTGATAATAAATAAGATTGAGATGTAAGTAAACAAAGCATAATTATAAAACTTGTGTTGAAGCAAATTTTTTGCTTTTTCATTCCCCACATGACAACAAAAAACCCCTCTGGTTATGCAAGGTCTGAGGAGCTTTAGAGCTTTATGAACAAAACCAAAGTGTGACAGTCAACAGGCTTGTGCTCTTAGAAACATTGGGTGAACAAGCCAATGGCGTTTAAGCACATACTGTGTGTGTTTTTGCATCGACGCAGTTTCACTTAATGAATATTAAGTCCACCTTTAAACAACAGTTTTTTATGTAACCCCAAAAGAGCACACAGCTACTCTCCCATTCACATCCAGACTCAACTGAACCTTGAAATATCATCCCGGTGCCGCCAATCAAGTCTGAAAAAGTTGCCCAGCGAGAGCAACTAGGGAGGTTGAGAAAGGTCCAGCTTCTAACCCGTGAAAATGTCATCCAGAGGCACAGCTGTTTTCTTTTTAATCAAGTACGTAAGAGTACTTCAAAAATGGCAATAAAGAAACAACAAAAATTTAGGAAACACTGATCGCTGTGTTCGGCGGCATCTCGATTCTCCATGTTCTAACCTTAATAAGCTCCCAGGATCTGAATGAGTCATCAAACCGAAGTTAAACTGGAAATGTGAATCATTTGTCACGCATTTAAAGACTTGGTTAACCAAAATTACAAAACGTATTTTCTCTCAGAATACACTGTTTACATTTTTCATAGGGACTATTTCTTTGGCAGAAAGTAGTTCCACTGAAAAGTGTTCACAGGATGACAAACATTTTAAAACATTGGCAAGCAAACCCAAAACTAAACTAAAACTATGTGCGTGGCAAAATACCACAAGAGGGGTAACCCATTTCATCTTTTCCCAAACAAATTTTACTATTATATGTCATCATACAGAGTCTCTTATCTAGGATCTGTTGGGACTTGCCATGTTGGGATTAACTTTACTGCGCAAACTCAGCAGGCCTCATACCCCGGAAGTTAAAGACTTTTTGGGCATTTACACTGGGCCAGCATCTCTTATTGGACTCAACAGGCGCCATCTTTGGATCCGGTATCCAGTTCTTATCATACATCCATGCAGTGAAGCATCCGAGTTCTTTTCTCTTTCTTCTGTACAGTGGGCGTTGTGTTAGTGAACCGTGTCTGATTGCTAACTGTAATGTCGACCCTTTTTATTAATGCTCCTATATTTCAACCAAAGCATTAAGCCACTGGAGCTTAATGGGCCATTCTGGTACATTAGAGAACACAAACGCATTGACCACAGCTGACCCACTGGCTGCTGCGTGATCCCCATCATGCAGAAAGCACAAGATGGGAACAGATCGCAATCATCATTGCACTCAACTGGCGCGTTGGGGGGGGTGGGGGGGGTGGGAGTGCCACCTCAGTTAACAATGGAGTGACAAAGAGAGAGAAGGAGTCCTTGTGGCTGTGCTGGGTGGCGAAGTCTTTGCATGAAAGTGGATCTTTTAGACACACACAGTGACCTTGGTCTTATAGTCAGTTTTGCCTTAGACAAAATGCTATGTGATTATCTGACTGGGACTCCGCTGGACTGAAAACAGCTCAATGACATTTTGCTGCTTCGCACTGTCCAGACAGAACCGCATTGATTGTTATTGATACCTTCTTTCGACTAAGTTTCACGGCATTTCATTAGAGTTTAGTTGTTCAATAGGAAGGTAAGATAAAAGGATAAGGACACTGAAATCCGATGCAGAATATACTGTATCTAAAAACTGCAGAGCCGTGTAGCAAAGACATACGGGGATGGTTGGGTCTGCTTTGCATCTCGGACAGGAGGAGTATGGTGCCATGTTTCAAGGCCATGTTTTACTACACTGAGCGTTCAAAATGCTTTTACGCACAAGATGTGTATTTACAGAGAGCTAGCACAACAGACCAGCCTTGCTCACGTATCAGTTATACCAAGAATAATTCCTTGAAAGACAGTGTTGTTGTCATGTCTTGATAATTCATCCCAAAGGTAATGAAACGCATCATTAAAGATTCTCCATCTATAGCTAGCACAATGAACAAGTACCTTACGTGGTTGCTGGCTGGAAGGAATGACTTGGCCATGTGCACCGCCAGAATTATTTGATTTAATTTGTGCGAACAAATGAATCAAAACGTGCAAACAGCATTGCGAGTGCTCAATGTACTGGAACGTGGCCTCGAAATATTATTTTTTATCTTTATGGCAACTCTGGGGCTCCAGAGTATTGCACAGAAAATAGCATTTTATAGACTACATAAAATCCTTATATAAATTATTTCAGGAATCAGAAAATCTCTCCGTTCTCACACAGCACATTTGTAGTTTCCAGTCATTATTTTACCACTTGAAATTCTTAGCTATTTTTTAAACAATGGTTCAGTCAGTGGTTGAAAAAAGCAGGCTTTCATTTCTTTAGCAAACATTATATTTACCTATTTAGAGTCTGACGTGTATGACTACGCTGTGATCAACGGGTTGGACTCATTGTTCTTGCAGATTTTGTGTCGAATAAGTGTATAATGATTTTCACCAGGACTTTAAAGTTTTCAAGCAATAAAAGTGGGGTACTGCATATTAACTTTGCTACTTTATACTAAATAAACCAATGACATTTGATTTTCACTATGTAAACAACAACAAGCAATCCCCACGTTTCAGCAAATTCCTTGTTTGCAGCAGCTGCCGGGTTTAAATCACATAAGCCATCAGAGAAATGCTGAAACACCTAATTGCTAGGTACTTTTCTCCTGTGCTTTATTTTCTTTGGTCTTCAATTTGCTTACAGCTAATAGCTTATAGCATGTTTCCTGCTGCATTTATGTCTCTGGCAACAGTAAGAAGTCCTTATGACTGAAACTGACATATACGGCCTACAAATCTAACCCCGTGAAGAGTGAAGGAGGGGAAGGAGATTTTACAGGAGGAAAACGTGTTGAAGGTTACATGTGGAGTGAAGGAACGGTGAACGTAGGTGGATGTAAAGAGAAACTATATAAAAAGTATGCAGTACATGCAAAGTTTAAATAACTATACAAGGAAATAGAAAAACTTAATGAACTGAGTGCATGATCTCAACCTACTCCGTGTGTGTGTATGTGTGTGTGTGCATGCTGATGTGTGTTTGCTGAACACTTACCAGAGTGTGGGATGAGGGGGTGCTCTGTCTTGTGACAGGGGGATTCAGGCAGCAGCACCGGTCCTCTCCTACTGGCCACGCCTCCAGGCCGCAGGACCAGCATGCACTGCAGCAGCAGCAGTGCATGCTGGGTCACAGGGCGTCCCATGGGGGCCTGGGCTTGGCTCACTTCTCCTCAGGCCTCAGGGGCCAAGAGCATTGGAGGGACACACCTGGACGGACAGAAAAAGGCAGATGTGGGTTTAAACAAAGATTTATTTCACATTAGCTTTAATCCAAACTCTGAACAGCCTGACACAGAATAGCACCTCACCACAATCACCAAGATTTCACTCCGGGAGATGAAAAGCAGCTAAAATAAATCCTTACAAAGAGGGAATGAGGGAGAGAGGTGAAGGGAAGACAGTATGACAGATTGGAGGAGAGAAAAGGTGTGGGGAGTTTTGCTGAACAAAACCAGCTTGTGCGCTCCTCCCTGACACCCAGAAACCTCATACCTCTCACCTCTGACTCCCGCAGCATGAATCAGACATCGCTCTGCGGTACCTCACACACCAGGCCTGCCTGTGTAATAACTGAAATGATGCACCCTTTGTGCAAGTCTTTGTTTCCTCTGCAGAGGAGTGTGAAGTGTGTGAGCACGCATGTGTTGTACATTATTAAGAGTCTATTTGTTTGTGTGCTTCTGTGACTGATATATGCATGGAGCTGCACTGCACAGCACTCCTACTGGGTCAATTAAATCCTATAGCTGCTGTAAATCTGATGTGTTTTTATTCACAACCAAACCCTCAAATTGGCTGGATGCTATTATTATATAATGCTCATGGCAGATTCATTCTTCCGAGAAAAGTCATTCGCAGCAAGAAAAGCAAAGCACTTTTTACAACTCAATTGGTTATGATTTTCTTTTCTTTGTGGGGGTGAATAGATGAACAGTCTCGACCATCTACATCATTACTTTTTAATCATTTATGTGATGCTATTACAGAGAATGATTCATGCTGTGCGCAACGGAAGAATAAGCCTCTCTGGCAGCATACTGCATTTTTTTCTGCGTGTGTGGTGGAGTGACTAAAGATGCTGAAGACCTGGGCTACAAAGTGCTAGTAATGGTGAGCATTTGCTTTCCTTAAGTTTTCATGACAGGAAATGCATTCTGTAGCCGAATCTGCGGAGCATTCTTATAATTTTATTGTTAGGGAAATAGGCTTTTCATCTGTTGTCCAGTCAGTGGAGGAAAATAAAAATGGTGCTTTGTAGAGTAAGAGCAGAACAATCCTCACTCCATGACAGAGGTGATTTAGTGTGAATGGTAGGTTGCAAATAAGCAGAAACTATTAATACCGTGTTTGTTGTGGGAAGGCAGTAAAATATGGAAAAATCTGCACGCTGCAAAAAAGACAAAGTGAAGCGAGCTGAGATAGAAAGAAGCTGTGAGCATTCGCTCCGCTCGGACAAACCTCGTCTCCACTTCTCTCTGAAGTCTGAATCCCCTTCAGTGCTGGAAAGCTTGAAGTGGCTTTGGGGTAGAACATAAGGCACCTCTATACTCCCGCTTTCAAATGAAAACCCTAATGCACTGTGTGAAGGTTTTATTTCATTTTCTCCTTCAATGGAAAGTTTACTCTGCCTTTAGTGTGCATGAATAGGTGCCATGACCTTGGGGCCTATATGGAATTCATTCAAAGTCCAGCGTATAAATGCACAGGCAGCGGGGATATGTGGTTTTTCTTCACCCACATAGTAATGTAAAACACCTGTCATCCACAGCAGGGAAAGCAAGTGACAGCCAGTGCCAGTTGCCTCTCTCTGTTCCTTTTCCCTTTCGTCTTGACGGTTCACATGTCGGCTTCTGTAGTCTTTTGCAGTTTCGCTTTAGTCAACCTGTCGTTTTACATGTCACTTTTCTTTGTCTGCTAGTTGCCTTGACAGTCTTTAATGTTTTTTTTTTCTCCCCTCGCCAAAAAGCCATTTTACCTGTTGCTGTAGCTGAGAGCAAGCGAGTCATTTCCCCAGGTAGTCTCTAGCTAGGACATTCTTCTTGTCATTTTTCATATATTCTTATAAACTTTCATGTCTGCATTCACTTAGGGAAAAATATTTCATAATCCGCTGAGCACAGAGGTGAACTTGACACAGGAAATTAGATTACTGTGTGTGTGTGTGCATGGTCATAAAGGGCTGATGTGGATTTCTGCGTGCATATGTGTCAAGTCCCCAACACACACACACACACACACACACACACACAGAGAGGGTGAATGATGGGAGCAGGAGCAGAAGCCGGTGAGTTGTGGGCTCTCTGTTGACCTTGCTCCCCCTGTAACAGCTCTGCACACGACCCCCTGTCACTGCACACAACATGTGCATGTTGGCAAAGCAAAGCCACACCATCTCATGTGTGATCTGTAACACTGTTTCAAGCATTTCTTATTATCATTGGTTTCTCTATCACTTGCGCGTTTTCTTTTTTAAAAAAAAGAGATTTCAAAACCCTTTCGGTTAAAGCTGTATTTAATATTAAAGGTACCCTGTGGACTTTTCTGTTATGCTTACATCCAGTGTTTCCCACTCCAGTGTGTAGCCTCTAGGTCAAGCGAGTGTGTTTAATACATTTCCTTCCCTGTGAAACACTTGCAAAGCTATTTCTTTAAAGCATATTGAGAACTGTGCAATGTTTACATCAGTGTTTGCTGGCTCGTCGTCGTCTTCCTTGCCTTTGTTTAACACATTGCCACTCTTCTTAGTGCATTACCACCTCCAACTTTACATTGGTGGAATAATGTGAAAATGTAATGTAAAGTATCTTGCTTTGCCTACGTCTGAGTGAGTTCTGGTGTGTGATACGAACAAAGCAGGGACTCGATCATGAAGACAAATGGCTCCACAACACTACAAGTGGTCAAAAACTCTACAGGGTGCCTTTGATTTCACCCTAACATAATAGCACAACTGATGGTGCAGACTAATGAAAGATCTAAATGATGACCATATTTGCATATCTAATGTCAGAGTCAAAATGAACCCCTTATTATTTTTGCCTTATTTTCTCCATCTGGATTTAATGAATCTCAAAATACTTCTATCTCTGCATCTGCATGAAAATGAACCCTAATGAAAACCAAACCATTACATGGCGAAACAATTAAGAACTAAGATGCAGTAAATATTTATAAGCCATCATTAAAAAAAAAAAAAAAGCACGTCACTTTAAAGACCCGCAGATAACCTGATTTATGCCCACACATGCCTTTGCATCATGCCTTTTAAGTAACAGAGCGCAGACAGACAGCCACGAGTTGATTTAAAACCCCACCATCCAAACAGCTGTCTCATTCCCCTGAAGTGATCTCTGGTGGATCCTATTTTCTCTTTAACTCACCACAAGCCACCGACTGGTCCTGTGGGAGAAAGCTGGAAGAGCTTTCTGTGCTGTTCGGTGGTCTAAACTCTTAAATCATCTCCAGGGCATTAGTACAAGCCTTCACTCCTCCACTTCCTCCTGCTCCCACACTCCTACCTCTCTCTCTGGCTCTCTTTCACACCTCTACAAATACCAACACACAAAAAGACACGTACAGTATGAGTACGCACACACACACACACACACACACACACACACTGCAATCACCCTGGGAGCCAGTGATGGATAACACACCGGTGCATTCAGGGCACTTAGCAGAATGAGTTCTAGCCATAAAAAAAAAAAAAAAAAACACGGGGTAAACGACATTGACATTTGAAATCATGTACAAAGCAGATAATGCTGTGTAATTTTTCAGATTTTGAGAAGGCACAAATGGCGAGATGCAGACTGATGTAAGTCAATCATCAACATACTTTAAAACCCATGTGGCCGCCTTGACCTCCTTAAACAGAGTCAACCCGTAATGTGACTTCACAAACAAAATGTACATTTGCACAAATACAAGACATCATATTTTTTTTATAAAATCCATGGTTAGAAAGAAAAAGCAGTGAATGACAATTTTTCAGTACAAAATAGTTCATTCTGTGCTTTTGGACTTTGGATTTCAAAACACAGCATCCCAAAATATTTCATTTATTTATGTAATTTATAATAAAATATGCAATCTCAACACATTACTTCCTGTTTTGTTTCTTTGTTGCTTCCTCAAATGATCCAGTGATGTGTTTAGCTGGCCGCAATGGTCAGAGCTGATTATGCTGTCTCTCTAATTATCTGTAGAACACATTCATCAGCGCGCCTCATTGTGCAAAAAATATTTGGGGCAACTCTCAAAACCTTCAGTTTCAGTGACGAGTGAGGAGCTAATGGCAGAAGATCCTCAGGTGAAATTACCTGGCAACACGCTTGCCCTAATGAACATTTTGTCAGCTTTAGTTCACAGGTGCAGCTCATGTTATATCAGACACGTTTGTGCTACAGGTGAGTTTTACACGGGTGCCACAGTTTCTGAATATGGCGGAGGCAGATATCACAGAGGGACAACAGCAGACTCATGCAGCAGGGGAAAAGAAAACAGGAGAAACGTGGGCGATAGTTTACCGAATATGTGAGGTAAACTGTCAGAAATAATGTGCTAAATTTGTGCCTTCAGGGCTACAGCGGCCTGTCACTGGGGCAGTACCCTCCTGAGGTAAAGCGGTTGCACCCTCGACATTTATTGCCAGAATGTTGCTCATGAAAAACAGCTCCAATATTTAATTCAGTGTGAATCAGTCATATGTCTGTACTCAGGATTCAGCAGCTCCTACTTTTTTTATTTATTTCTTTTCAAGGCTTAGATAATAGTTAAAGAAATAAAAAACAGTAAAACCTTCTAAGCTAAAAGTCTAAAAGTAATCTAAAAGGGTTATTTTGGTATTTGGCCAAACAGACACTGTCTCCTAATATTGTACCGTAATATTTAGAGGAAACATTATATATATGTACCTTTCACTGATTGGGAACACATTTGTACTTTTTGCCCTAAAAAAGTACTTATTGTTGCCTTGGTATCCAATAATTTGCCCTAGAGGATACATTAGTGTAGATTGTACCTTGGGGGACAGAAATTGTAGCCCTATTTGAGCTATAGATTAAATAATGTGGCCAGACTGGAGCCTTTCTGGATGTGCGGCTGGTGCCTTCAGTGTGTGAGGTGGGTGGAAGAGAGGCAAAACTGTGAAGCACTTTGTCCTTTCATCATCATGTATAGCAAGCGTAGTTCCTTTACCATAAATGGCATTAATTTGTGATATGGCACATGATAATGTTATGCGATTACAAGGTGCACACTGTCGGTCAGAAACCTTTGAATGCAGATTTTTTTTTTTAGTTTCAGTTGGCTGTAGTTCTCAAAAGTTCAAATGACTCCCCAAAAAGTAGAAGAAGAAAATTGCCCGAGCACAGTACACTTGCAGCAAAATCTATTGAGCTGAATAATTGATTGGCTCAGCCAGTCAATAGCTGTTTGCTTCATAGTTTTAGAAAGTTACATAAATGACACATTCGGTGGCCTATAGACAGAATCACCACACACACATACACACACACACACTCTTCTGCATCTTTGCATTTTGGGGGTTGAGGTGTCGGCTAACTAATCAATTGAAGTCTTCCTGCAGTAACGAGTGCAGAGAGGATCATATTAACACCACTATTGATTTTGTCTGAGGGAGACTTCATGATGGTTGAATTACACTATACATAATGAACAGGCTCCGAAGGAATAAAGCCCCGGCTTTGTATTCGTCACACTGTCACACACACACATCACACACACACACAAACAGAGGCTCATATACAAACACGTTTGTCAAATGTGAGTGGTGAAGCGATGATCCATCTGTCCAAACACAGTCGAGAGAGTGTGAGTTTGGGGTCACAAAGCGGTGCTGATAGATGCTTCTCTCTCTCTCACTCTCTCTCTCTCTCTCTCTGGCCAGACAGGACACACACCAGTAAAATCAAGCCAGACTTTGCTTTAGACCAGAGCACACAAAGACAATACAGAGCTGCTTTATATAGCTGCATGTCTGAGGCAGAGCACTTGTGTGTGTGTGTGTGTGTGTGTGTATATGTGTGTGTGTGTGTGTGGATGCAATTGACTGGGTGTTTGCCTGTTTATCACTCCATCTATCAGACGGGTTATTGCCAGTTTTTGTTTGTTGTTCTGTGTCTCTGTCTGCCAATTGCTATCTGTGATTTTGGCGTCTTCTGTTGAGCCCAGAGCACGCGCAGAAATGATGGAGATGTTTGCTCTTTACTTTGCTGCCTCTTTGTCTCAGACAGGACAGCTGACTTTGCGAATGTCAGGCCGACTGATTAGTTTGGGGCCGAAATAAATTATTGATTGATTAAATGATGGCTATGCGACCAAAAAACTGGATGAAAAACGAGCTGACACAATAACGAACTAGGTTACCGACCCACAGAGAGTGAGTGTTGCGTAAAACACAACATGATTGACAGGCTTAGTGGCCAAATGAATTTCTAGCTGTCATGAGGATCTTTTTTTACTGCCATCTGTCAGATTTCTTCTATCATGCCCTGTTCTGATTCTACCTTTCACTGACCTTTTCCCTCCCTGTTCAATGCTCTCAGTTCACCTCAGCCTGCCGGGCATCTTGTGGGGGCTCGATGGAGGATGACAGAGAGAATGACGGGGCGATGATATCGCCATCAGAGGCTCATTGACACAGCAGGGTCCTTTCCACTTGACGACCCCCCAGATCAGGGGGCAGATTAATTCCGTGCGACGAAATGTTTGTGTCTCCCCAAGAGTGGGATTGAAAAAGCGCACTCGGATCAGATGGCTTGTTTGTTTCCAAACCTTATCTGTGGTGCACAGTGTGGCTTTTGATGTGCACATGTGCAGTTTGTCTTCTTCACTCTTTCCCATCCTGTCCTCTCTGTCTGTCACACACACACACACACACACACACACAGTGCAGAATGCATTTCACACTCCAGTTTCCTTACTCTGTACCAATTTTTCTCTGCATTTGGATCAAATAAGTCATTCTGCTTGTGTGTATGTGAGAAAGAATCAGACACAGGTTGGAGCCTTTGTGAGCATGTTATTGTGTATTATATGCAATATGTTTTATATATATTATATTTCTTTGTTATCCTTATAGTAAAGCACATCCACCTATATTATTCAAGCTACATTCCTTGTGTGAAAATACAATTATTATCTGTATTATTTTTATCATTATATTTCTGTTTGTTTATCTTCTTCCTTTGCCATTATGAATCCCTTTTCAAGTCAAACTAAAGTGAATTGAAACAGCACATTTTTTCAGTGAAATGAGAATAAATATCATAATAAATATCCTTGGTGTTTGTTTTCATTTGTGCACTTCTTTGGTCAAAATTGCAGTTGACAAAAAGAATAAATTTCAGTTTTGTTTATTTTTCTGCTGTGACAGCTACCCCCACATTATTGCTCTGCAGGGGGTATGGATTTTTTTTTTGTCCTGACTGAATTTTATTTGTGCAGTGTCTGTGTGAGCGAGCACTTAAATAGATTCAATCCCAGTTAACCAGACGGCTTTGAGTAACAAAAAAGTAACATCTAGTCAGGATCAGAGCTAATGTTTGAAAGCTGAGCTACTAATGAGCTTCCATTTTCTGAGTGGAACACAAACTTGAAATGTGTTAAATTTAAAAAACCTAAATTAGGAACACACTATGGAAATGTTGAACAAAGGGGAAAACATCTTTGCTGAAGTTAATACTTGATACTGTCTGTGTATTTGTTTTATGTTTTTTTCCTCATTAAACCATAGTTGCTTTGTTCTGAATGGTGTATATAATAAGGAGGAAAATAAATTCTACCTTGTTACTTGTACTACCAACATTTTTGAGGTATACTGTGTAATGACGTGTTTCAGTCAATAGTGCACCGTATACCAGAAGTTGACAGCAAGTCTTTGAGCAACCGCTGCCCAGGGAAACTCCCACTGAGGGTTAAAGCTTAAACACTGTTTCCACAGACGTGTCCAAAAATAGTCTCATCATCTTTTGAAAAGTTCAAAAAACAAAAGGAAAAATGTGCAAAAGTGCTGCAGAATCATTAGAGTTTATATTTCTGTGAAAAAAAAGTGAGGAAGTTTCAAATTTTAGTTTAACTTTAAAACCCAGTGGAGAATGTAACACAGAGAAAGGTTTCTGTAGTTTCTGAAAAATCACTGTTTGGACATGTTTGTTTGCAGACGCATATTTCTTTAGCATTATGCCATATCTAAATCCCACTCTGAGCAATTCAATTCAATTCTAGTATGTTTTGCAAACAGCTTCACATCAGAACACACATTAAAATCGAACAAACACTGGATCAGGTTCCCCTGTCGGAGTGGCGCTCTGAGATTCCAATCTGTTGTCGGGTTTGCGAGTGCCGCATAAGATTTGGAAAACAGAGCTGTGTATTTTCTGCTCCCAGCATATGGAGGGAAGGGACACAGCTGATGAAACACAGGCGCTGAGCAACAGCAGAGAGCTTCTCTGGTGCTGGACAAACATCGCAGGTACTCAGTGTACTCAAAGTTTGTTCCACAAAAGTTCTGCTGGGACTTTTTACAGGAAGTAGTCTTGAGGTCAATTTAAGGAAATGTCACCCTCCTCTGCTCCTGAGTAATGGTTGCACACACCTCAGCCCCTCTGGTATTCTTTTCGTTTTTGTGCATGCTGAAAAACACAATGAATCTTAAACACAGTAAAGTCTGTGTACTAAACTGAGCTCAGAGACTTTTTTTGATCAGCCCTGATGACTCGCCTCACCACAACCATAGCTTTGGTCCAGTTAAATCTGGGACGTACACACATTTGCCACAGAAACACACACAGACACACACACAGACTCTCTCCACTGTCTTGCTCAAAAAACACACCCAGCAATTTCATCCGAGTCCCACCCTAACTCTCCAGAGGTTCCCAAATCCTGCTGTTATTTTTACTCAACTGTCTTGCCCTCCAGCACTCATGCTGATGCGCTACCACGTGCCTGAGTGCGGTCTGTGTATGTGTGTCTACACAACACGTCTCCGGACGAGGAACGACACGCAATATGTGACTGAGAAAAAGTGACGTCGCGGCTGAGAAGCTCTCACGCGCCACCCAATCCACATCGTGACCCGTCCCTGCATTCCTGCCTCCCAAGACTGCCGGTGGTTCAATATGACCTGTGACTTCAAACCATTACAGAAGTCCTGGCAGGATAGCCCTTAGAACACACAGCAGGGCTTTTAAAACTGTTCACTTCCAAATTTAGGTCAAGGTAAGGCAATGTCAGGACTTGTAGCCTCCACAGCCGACTCCATAATTACAGAGAATTAATCATTTCAGAGGTTGGTTGTTTTTTTTTTTCTCAGTTTCTCAGACAACGGTGCTATGAAAATAGATACAGTTTTCATTTTTATTCATTTCTTTTAGAGAACTGTGCCTGGTTCTTCTTGAAGGAAGAGTTTGGCCTTATGGAAAATTCTTGCAGACGGTTACCTGCAGACGCTCACTTAGCTCAGGACAATGACAGGAAGGGGAAACAGCCACCTTGGCTCTGTCAAAGTGACAAAATTGTCCTAGCAGCACCTCTACAGCTCACTAATTTAGTGCATATCTCATTTGTTTCATTAATGCAAAAACTGAAATGGAAAAAGAGACAAATCAGTGTTTTACAGGGTGTTATATTTACTATTTCTGGATCTGAACAGTTGCCAGGCAACCAGTGGGGTCTCCAGGAAGTTACTGGTCCTGACCAAGAACTAGTCTGGCAGATAACCCCTCATAAAGTGCCAGAAGATAGGACTCATTAATTAATATGTTTTACAGGTGTCAGTTGGTGGATTTTCTTCTTACCCATGGACAGAGCCAGGCCAGCTGTTTCCAGTCTGTGTGTTAAGCTAAATCGGCCCGCTGTACTGAAAAATGTAAATTTGTAAAAAATGTTAAGTTGTTTTGGAAAGAGGATACCCTGAAGGAGTTGACAAACAAAGCCACACGCAGCACAGGCAGAGGATGGAAACGGCTTCATCAGGATGCGTGGACAGCACACCCTCCGCCTCTCACTGCCAATTAACATTACTCTACAAGCCCTGTCTCGAACTCCACGGCCAGGCGTGCCGCTGCAGAGAGATGTCTGTGCAACACGGTGGCAGCTTGTGAAAAGATTCCGTGGCCGTTCCCGGCTGCTGAGACGGCGGCTCTGACACACACCGCCCGGACCCCTCGGGCTTCTGTCTGAGCTGCTCTCGGTGTCAAGGAAGCGCTGTTCACAGGGGGAAAATGTCACAACAACCTCCCAGCTGTGGAGTGGCTTAAATCTCCGGGAAAAGGAGCCGAGTTTGTCACCGCTGTTCCAAACCTACATCTCACTGAGAGTTGATATTTCCATAACAGCCTCAGCAAGGCACTACAAAGTTACCTCTCTGACAGGAAAGCAAGCGTGTGGCTGCAAACAGCTCCCTCTTCCAAAGTTTCGGGGTACTTCTTCAGTGTCTGTGTCATCTATTTGACTATTTGGACTGAATAGGTAGCGCTGAAAATTAACACTGGCCCCTAAAATGATTTGCAAGCACGGATACGATCAAAATGATCCCCTCATGGATCTTTGAGGAATTTTCTGTCATTTTATCAGCGTTTAACTGCTCCGGTAATACATCGGCATCAAAGATTCCTTGCACGTCAAAGCCTTTGTTCTCCGTGCGATGTATCAGCAGGGCGATCCACATGACAGGAGTGGTGTCATCGGACTGATCAAGGCAGCGTTGTGAAGATGGCCACAACACTTCAAAGACTCTCGGCAAAGTAACTTGCCGCGCACGCAGGAAAATGCAAACATTAAATGCCGGCACCATCACACTCACCTGGGACTGCAACGATAAGGGGCATAAAGCCCACCACTGAGGGATGGTGACATTTTTAAAGCTTTAATTACATGCTTGGCTAACGGGTAGCCGACTGTCTCACTGGGCGCAAAATTACATTATCACAGTCTACAGCTGTGCACAGATGCAAGTCTAAAACCGACTTGCCATTCACACAAACACACCTGCCTCCTGCACCTCCAAGTTGAGGAAGCAAAGTGAGGACACTCACTGCTCTGCCAATATCAAGGGTGTCTACTAAGTACAGGACCAGCTCATTGATCTGTACTTTCAAAAGGGCACAGGCGAGTCTCACAAAAAGAATGACATGGTACCTTGATGCTAACCAGACTCTAAATGAAAAGAAAATTACAGTCATCCAAGGGTAAATTCCTCTCGTTCAGCTGAGAATGTGAAATCAGTGAGTGGAGACTTCTCTCCCTTTTTTTTTTTTTTTTTTTGGTCCTTTTTGTTCTGCACAGAATACTGCGGCTTCGAATCATCCAATTACTAATATCGTAATCAATCATATCAGCTTTAGCGGTGACAGGATATGACGGGGTGAATGATGGATGAAATCTCTCACACATAGATTCCACTGCAGGGGAGGTCGAGTCTCTTTGGTTACACTTGCGGTAAATGTGCGGAGCTTTCAACTGTGTGTACTGTTTCTGCTGCAGAGATGGGAAGTTAAAAAGTCCATTTGCACAGGTACTACTGCACTTCAGCATCATTTCAAAGTATTAACACTTTCATAACAATTTCAACTAACAATTTCATATTGTGAAGTTATATTGTACTTGACTACATTAAGAGGAGCGAGCTAAATATTTAACATTTCACTCTAACAACTACTGCCACTAACTTGGCGCCATCTAGTTAATGGTGATAGGACCTACAGATGGGGAGGGAGCCATAAGGATGCTGCCTTGAGATGAGTCGTCTTACTGTATTTGAAGAAATGTGGCAGGAGGGATAGTAAATTAGCTCCTGGCCCCACTGGAACCAATTAATTACCGGGCGTGTGCATGTGTGCGTGTCTGTGTGTGTCTGTTGAGTGGCCTGGCCTTTGTAATTTGTCCCGTTAACACCAGAGAGAGGCATGATAACAGAAAGTTATAGCATTAATGAGAGGGAGAGATGGGTTTGGTTAACAGCAGCTGTGTTAACACAGAAAAGGATGCAGCAGACGTGGTCTTTGTGTGTTTGTGTACTGTGCCTTGTGTGTGTCCGTGTGTGTGCATGTGTGCGCCTGCCTGAGCCTCTGTCTCCCCAAACATGTCTCCCGGGGTTAAACTGGAACAACAGAGGAGCAGAGTCGTAGACGGAGCCTGAAGGCATCCGATGTGATTGTGTCTCTGCTAGACCAAGCAAACAGATGTAGGCCCATCTCCCTCTGTCTGTCTGCCTCCCTCCCTTTCTTCTCAGGCGCGCTCCTGAAGAGTCTGAGGGATCGCGTTTCACCGAGAGCTGAATGGGCCGGTCCGCTCTGACGGTGAGCCTCCTCGATAAATGGAGAAGCCAGAGACTTGCAGCCACTTTCAGAACCAACCTGTGCACCTTCGCCCCAGGCAACTCATGTCTTTGGATCTATTAAGGCCATGAAAAGGCAGAAAACTTCAAAAAAAGTGTACTACTTCAGTAATTCTTCTCCCACTTCCTCTTCTGCTCAAGAGTAGGGCCTAAGGGGTAAAGTCGCTAATTGGACATTTGATTCCCAGTTGGAGTCCAGAAGAAGACTTTATTAGTCAGTGGTACAATTAGCAGGCAGTGGACTTGAAAAATGCCTTGATTCAGCATTCATAGATATACATTACATGCACTGTACATGTTTGCGTATTTAACAGATAATGATGAGCTGCAAGCACCTGCGCGTTAAGAAATATGTTGTGTCAACATTAAACCTAAAATTAACTCGCTCTAAGTGGTGTGTTGGAAGAAGTCTGATCTGTTTGTTCAGGTGCAAGCCAAACGCATGGGTACACACACACACACAAACACACACATACACAACCAAGCTGCTGTGCAGATTTGCTACTCCGACAGAATTTTTCAGGTTCACCAAAACAGAGTTAAACATATCCACTGTAAACGTACTCACTTCTTTAGAGACTCCATTTGAATAAAGTCGGCAGCTCCTCTTGAGGTCACGGGACGCACATATTAAAAATGGCTGGTTAATAAGCTTATTTACATCCTGCGAAGACGGGAGTAAGTAAATCAAATGATTTGTGCTGTGTCTTTGAAATTCAACACATTAAAGAGGCTAACTTTTAACATCAGGGCTCAGTGATTAGGAGTCTGCTGGGAGGCGGTAATTGCATTTCCTTCTGTGTGATCCAGTGTATTTTCCCCACGAGAGGGGCCAGGCTGTTTTTGAAGAAGCACCAAAAAAACATGCACATCAGCAACACACTCTCGGGAGACGAGTGGGGGGGCTAAAACTGCGAAAGCAAGGAAGAGCAGGGGCAACAGTCATAACTATTAATAAATGGGGAGATGTCCATCATTACGTAGCTGCAACATGATGTCTGTGTAATGAGTTTTTCACTTGAGGACTGCAGTCTGCTTCAGCACTGTCCTTGATGATAGCCTACTAAACGTCAATCAAACAGCACATTTCATTCCTCATAACCTCCACAGAAAGCCATGCAAACTCTCCCTCCTCCTCCTTGTAATTTATTTTTTATGTTCAAAATAACTTAACAACCTTAATGCCACCCTCCACAGTGAGGCACGAATATTCACAACTCTATTTATAAAGTACTGAAGCTGATAGCTGACAGCTTTAACAACCCATATTTTAAATCTAATACTGACAAAGTCAACACAAGTGTGCTACTGTAAGTAGAAAAAAAACAAAAAAAAAATAGCAAAAAACTAAACCACATATGGCCCCATTATTATCTCATACCACATCAATAGATGCCATTATCTACATGCTTAGGTCCAAAGGCTTAATGATCAAGTTGTCCTTCACCATGTGCTCATTAACCACTGTGACAAAGCCTTTTGTGCAGGTAGATTTCCTCAGTAAATGCCAATTGGAAGGTCATGAGAAGTGGTGAATTAGAACACAAGTTGACGGCGTGCCAAGGAAGAAGCGGCGCTTAAATGAAGGTTTTGCCCTCACATTAAGAAGCGTTCGTAGTGACATAAAAAATGGCTGCACGACTTAACCAAACTAAAGGTGAACTACTAACATTAGTGTAAAACTGTCAAACTGGAATTTCTCTTTGTAGCATTTACACAGGGATCCATAATGTTCCTATTAATGACACGCTTTCACAGCAGTGTGGATGTGATGCATTGAAGGAGCGGCTGCACTTTGTAGACAAGGACAGGAGGGGAGGCATCAAACTTCTGAGGGAAAACAGAAAACTGAGGCTCAAGCAGATTTTCCGCGGGTGTCATTATTGATGCTGATCCCTCAGTGCGTCACGCCACACTCTTACTAATCAGGTCTCACTATAATGTTTCCACACTGTCTCCTTCTCTGATCAATGACACTCTGCCCTCCTTTTAAGAGCATGAAACTTCAGACAGAAAGTGTGAACTGCACAGTTAATCCACTCCGCCGGTGTTCTGCTAAATCATCAGCATGCCATGATAGATGGACAGAAGGCGGTGGGGGGGCGGTAAAGTAGTCAGGGCAAGCACACACACACACACACAAGTGGCTTTTAGGAATACTCTTAGAAAATAGGGGATACACCTTTCTGATCTGTTGTTTCAGTGCTGGGGGTCCTGATCTCACGACGGATCCACATTAAATGCAGTTTTTTGTTTTAGCTCTGTTTATTTGCAGCGGTGAACAAATTAGACATAATAAACTACTAATTATATTTAATATTAGACTATTATTATTACTAATCATAATAATAATAGTTACAATAATCCTGAATGTGCTTTATAAAGATTACTTTTCTAAACAGAAGGAGATGAACACGCAGACATGTTTCAGTCAATGTTACATTCATTCTATGTTACATTCCATGTTTTACTCATGTGTTGCAAAAACTTTTGAAATTTTATTGTTGGAAAGTGATTTTTGAAACATTGAAAGTGAAAACTTAATAGCACTAGGGGTCAACCGGTAGCACTAGATGAAAGGTCAGGGGTTCACCAATGGCAGTGGGATTCATGGGTGTACCAAATGATGAACTTCTGTACCAAATTTCAATACAGTCCAGGCAAAAGGACAAAAAAATATATATATATTATTATATTATTATAAAAAATTATTATGTCACCAAGAAGATAGCAATTCCCATAACTTGACACAGAGTTTTTCCACTTAAAAACGTAACCCAACTAAATTAACTTTGAAGGCAAATATTAGAGCCGTTTTATTGACAATTTCACTTTTTCCTCCAACAGGCTGTTAAGTAATTTATGATAATGGTAGTTACTTTTGCAAAATTCAGACACAATGTCACCACGAGAAGCCTTCCTGTGGTGACTGATGTTGTAAAGTGCTTTTTCCCCATTGTACAATAGCTCGCATATAAAGACACACACACAGAAATGCAAATCCTCAGAACAACAATGCTCTGCTCTTACCAGCTCATGTCACAACCGCCTTGTAGCGACAACACATCCTTTTTAAGACTCCATACGACAAACATTTGTGAATATTTGAGGACCTCACAGTGAGACAGCTAATTGCACGTCTTTGGGGCACGGTGCCACTGTGCCCCCGCCGAAACCCTAACAAACACAAAACAAGTTCTCCTCTAATTGACCTAAATGAGCCATGTAAGAAATAGAAATCACTTTGATAATGTGTCATCACTTCCCTCTTAAAAACCAAGAGAGCGACAGGGATTAGAGGCTGCAAAGAGTGAGAAAACACGCCCTGTCTGTCTACAAAAAAGTGTGTGTGAGTGCACAGAAGCTATCTGTCGGGACAAATGACATATCAAACAGACTTCTAAACATTTTTTCATCTGGGTAAAACTACAAAGATAGAATTATCAAAAACTCGCCCCTCCATCTTCCTGGGAGGTGGGTGGATGGTCTATAATTGTTATAAGAATGCATGTGTCAGCAGGTATACAGTAGGAGAGCAGGTGTGTATGTATATGTGTGTGTGTGTCTAGACGACGCCTTGAGCGGCGGCTTCAGGCCTCATGTCGGTGTGTAATGAGTTTTGTGGGGGGGAACTCCAAGGTTTCCAGGATAAAAGTGAGACGCCGTAGTCTCTATTTGGGCCAGTATTAACTCTCTGAGCCTTCCTCGCTGCAGGCTGCTACACTAACTTGATTAGGCAGGTATGGGCCAGGCGCTCTGTGCCCTCTCTGAGCTGAGACGCAAGCTTGCACAAACACAAAGGACAAGCTGGCACAAACACACACATTAGTGCACAGAGGGACAAACGCACACCGGCAATCTTAATTCTTTATACCTTTCCTCCTGTTTTTTTTTTCCCCCTTCCCTTTTTTAATGCATACATGCCGCCACAACCCCTCCCTCCATGCCACCCGGGAGCAAAAACAATACCATCTAATCAGCAGCAACAGCTCCATCAACCTCCCCGGCGGATGAAGAGACACACAACCCGGCATGGCATGTGCCTATAGCTGTGACAGGTCTAAATTAAGCTCACGGCTAAATATACAGTACAGTGCAACGCTGCCCCTCTGAACAGTACAGTTTCAGGACGCCTTTGATAGCTCAACATCAAAGCCGGATATCATCACTTTTAACTCCAATATATTAATTCACTTTCTGTGTTTAGGTCCACAATTACTGCAGAGATGAAGGGCAGAAAAAAAGGAAAGACGTTAACTAGCCCTCACAATGCATATTCATGCAGCGAGCACATATTACTACGCCTAAGAGTCTCAAGCCCAACAAGACTCCGGGCTTGTCGGATTTTGGTCGACTGACCTAAATTTCCCAGAAATGATGGCGCGTATTAATTTGGAAATACCTTCCTGTGTCATTATGATAACAATTGCAGGTTGTGGTCCTGGTTAATACCCCCTTCACAGCTCTAAATCCCCAGGAGTGGATGGCAGGAACACAGGGCATATTTTATGTGTGGTCTTTGCTGGTGTTGACGCACCAGCCCTGGGGTCCATCTGGGCTTGACTGTGGGCCAAAAGCAGATGTTGCACCCATGTATGTGTTTATGCGTGTGCACGTGGTTTTCCTCACCGCCTTAAAAGCGTGTGTAGAGTATGTGTGTGTGCGCAGCTGTCTACGTGACCCAAATGTATCTATTACTACTGAAACGCCTCTTTGTTAGCGTGACTGCACCTGACCCACTTGTCTCACTTATGTTTACTTGCATGTTCCTCTGCGAGCGCGGGTTTGCATCTGCGCCTCCTTGTGTTTATTTTGGTGTTATATTGTAACACTTTCAAGGAGGTTGTGAACAGCTGCTTATCTGATCCCACTGACTGGTGTTTACGTGTCCCTTCCTCCATGTGTGGCCACGGGGGACAGGGTATTTGAGTTTCTTTTTCACAGTCCTGAAAAAATTCCCCCAAACACTGGAGACTGTGTGTATTTTGTAGAGGTGGAAAGGTGTAGAGATGCTCTGCTAGAAGATCATTTGGGGCAGTTCTGTGCTGAACACCAAAAGAAAAAATAAAGAAAATCCAACAGGATGGATACACAGGTATTTGGATTCAACGACATGATGTGTCCGAAAAATGTTCAAAACAAAACAAGTTCAAACAAACCTGCATTTCTTCCAGTCTTATTTGATTATATGGCAATGTCTTCACAGCTACAGTCATCATAATGAGGCTTTTTTTTCTTTCTTGTGAGCTATCTTTCTTTTTAATGCGTGTGAATCTGACAAAAATCCCTCTTACAGTGTCAACACGCGTTGCATATTAGCAGCAATTTAGAAGTATTTAACACTGATCTGTGTTCATGTGATTACTCACATGTAAAACTGTAATCTACCACATTCCCGAATGTTTAAAATCTGTTAATGGAGTTTTCTGTATTAAAACCACAGCAGACAAGCTGATGGCTCTTCTTATTCTCAGTCCTGTATCAGGGACGTGCCAATGGGAAAGTCATTACTCGGACTTATGTTTGCTCAGACGTGTTCAGTCGGTGGGCAGAGTCAGAACAAATTTAAGTGTGTATGTGTGTGACGAAGCCTTATAACTGCGCCGCCATTTACGCTCCAGCTGAACACTCCAGCGACTTTGTCCGGACGCCTGCATATATTATATTTGCCGCGTGCATTATTTTTCTTTGAGTGGGCATACGAGATGAGGTGCACACATGTCCGTGAATATGAAGGGAGTGAGCGAGCGAGCGCGTCTCTGAGCCGGCAAATTCTTGGAGGCCGACCGGGCTGTCTGGGAAGACTGAGACGCGATGAAGTAATGGCTTTCAGACTTGTGCCGGCCCGCTCTTCAAGACGTGGAGAGAGGAGCAAAAGACTGGAGAGGGTGAGGAGGCGAGAAAGTCGTCTAGGGTCACTTGAGGTAGATTACTGGAGAGAGGCCGGCAATAATGAGAGGAACGGAGGAACAAAGGATGAAGGAGATGCAGGAGAGGATGACGAGTAGAGGTTGGGTGGGATGAAACGAATGGAAAGGGTTGGATGGAGCAGGTTTGCAGGGAAGAAGGGGGGTTGTTAAAGAGGTTAGGCAGTAACAAAAGGAGCGGTGAGTGAAGAGGAGAGTGGAGAGGATTAATAGGAGACGAGTTGAGATGGAGAGAAGGGAAGGAGTTTAGAGGCACTCGGGTGAAAGGAAAGACGGGCTGAATTTCTTGGGATCTGCGTGAATAACACACACCGCACGCCGTGAAAACTGCAATTCCTCACATCTCTCTCTGGCCCAGAGTGGGTATGTCATGTGTCAGGAGAGTGGCCCCACAGAGGTAATTGAATCAGGACATGAAAACAACAGGGGAACAGACTCGGGGGCGAGGTGGTCAGGCGCAGCTGGAAAAGCAACGGTCCCTCCCTTTTAAACTAAAGGGAGAGGAAACACCGGGGGAAGCGGCGGTATTTGGAGTATCTGGGACCGCGGCGCCTCGAGAGCTGACTCCGCGTGGCCTTTCGCAGGAGCCACGAGCTCCAGGTGCAACACAGTGCAGGCCTGTTTAACATCCAATTCTGCTGTAATTCCCCGTGTCTTTTATTTCCTGGAGGCCACCTCTGCCTCTGCCTCTACCCCACGTCTCTGTTTTCACCAGTGCACTAGGCTTTCTTTTTGTGTGTGTGTGTGCCTTACATAAACTGCAATCATATCGTCCATCATGGTGTGAAATGACGACAGAGCGGGTGAAAATAGATTCAGACTCGCCCCCGACAAGAAAAAGTGGGCTGAAATAAGCCATCTCACGTAAAAAAAAAGAAAAATAATAATAAAAAACCCATAACGTTGCTGTTTTTACAGGTTAGAAAATGTTGGAGGAAATGATGGAGCTCAAAGTGCTCTGTTTGTCATGTGCTTTTTTTCTTTTTTCTTTTTTTTTTTATTCGGGCTCATCAAGCAAAGTGCTGCTATTGTAAAGGGGAAATTGCCTGTAAAAACTTCCCCTCTGCTACCGCGTCCCTCAAATTGGGGAAAATCTGGAAGTTCATTGTGGGAGCAGCGCGCAAATAAACATAAACAACACTAGGTGTAAACGAGCTTAACTGGGGGGAAGAAAAAACAATTCAAAAAGAAAAAAAAACAGCGGGTTAGTAGTCATATCTGCAGCTGGCCCAGACTGTTAATGTCTGCACTTTTTCTATTAGACGGGACCCCCTGGCTGCCTCATACAATTACGTTATTCTTCTGGGGCTGTGAGTGTGGGTGTCTGCATTGTGGGACTGTGTCTGGAGGTGATAAAACAGCAGAGAGCACATAAATAATGACTTAATGATCCCCCTCCACCCCTTTTTTTTGCCATAATGATGACGACGGAGTTTTCCAAGCCGGGCGGGGTAATCCACATGTGGCCTCCAGGTGTGCTCGGCTCCGTCTCTGTAACTTCTTAACCTCCCAACTCGCAAACTTTGCTATGACCGCTCTCACTTTATCCATCTTTTATTTTCCCGCTTGGCTTGGCTTGTAGCACGCCCACCTATAAATTTACACCATCCCCGTGCGAGCATGCATGTTGTTGAAGCTGCAGAAATATGTACCTAATAGGTGCGAGAGCTTTCTGTTCTCAAGAGGATGATACAGCCGGATGATCTGCATTAATCAACCTGTCAGGTTTCATTCTTCTCTGTGTGTGTGGCGAGTGTACGAAAGTGGTAAATGTGTGTGTGTGTGTATGAAAGAGAGAGAGACACAGGAGAGCGAGAATAAAGGAGAGAAACAGGTAATTTTGAGTGACAGACTGCGTGGGACCAGACGCCGAATCAGACGTGCGGCTAAATTATAGTCCAGCCACCAAGGCAGAAATAACAGTGTGATTTGCGTAATTGTTTCTTTAAGTGCGTTCTGCGACCACTGCTTTACAACAATAGCAGTAAATCATGTGACTGTACGCTGCAATTAACATCCTGCGCCTCCTTCACAGCAATCACGCTCGGCTGCTAAATGTGGACGCAGGTGATTTGCGCTGGAAGCATTTTAGCCCTTTTTACTGCCACGTGTAGTTTTGATCATTTTGCCAACACCTGTCTGTCCTTTGCAGCCTCTGAAAAGCAGCAAAGCGCAGGAGTCTAAAGTCTGAATGTCATCCATTCACTGTGTGAGAGAGGAAAAGGCATGATTAAGAGGCGGCAAAGAGTGTGCATCAAAGATGAACTAAAAGGACTTAAACCTGCCAGATTACTGGATTGCTTCAGATGAAAGAACTGATGGTGGACCCCCGGATATCTGAAAGGGTGAGACACAGCCACGGGTGCATGGACGTGCACTCATGTGCAATCACCAAAGAAGCTTGCATCTTTGTTAGAGCAGGCCAAGAAGACTAAGAAGTGTTAATTATGATATACGGGGCCCAGATAGGGGGTGACGACAGTGACAGGTTACAGTGGGTCTCACTGTGTGCACAGAGACCTGCCACCGCCTCTGGGTGTTTGGACTGAAACGATTCCAGGAAGCAGAGGCCCGCTGTTGTTTCACGCCTATTAACACACAACGCTGGCCATAAAAGCTAAACACCAGGATTGTTGTTGTCCTTGGGTGAATTACAGCATCCCTCGCAGACCCTGCACTCTGACCTTCCCGCATCAGAGGGAGGGTGGGCAAAAATCTCCCCTAGGGCATGAATTAAGCTTTGAATTAATATTATGGTATTCTCAGAAAGTACCCGCAGCAAGGTCGAGGGATCGGAGACGAAGCATCTTTCTTTTTCCTTAAAAGCAACTCAGAGAGGTTTGTCGATCTCGAGCTACAAATTTTGTGGTTTTTCTCACACCGGCAGAGGTATTAAAAGGGGCTCAACTATCTTTCCTTGCACAATTACCTCCGAAGTATCAGCCGCTTGATGGCATCTCTCGCAAACAGTTTTCCTTCGCATTGTGCGGTACGACTGCTTTCTGTGCGCTTCTGTAAAAGTCAATAAAAAGACGTTGACCCTGCAGGACAGAATCCTCTTTTGCCCTTAACTGCTGCAGAGAGGGGAGTGCTCCTCCACCCGGAGAGCCTTTGGGGAACAGCGTGGAGCACAAAATAGATCAGGATGCTACGGGGCCCTTGCTTCAGAAGGGCAGAGGTCTATTTTTAATGACAACAAGAGCGCTGCAAACAAAGTGCGGCTGGCAGGGCAAGTCCAGAGGAGATTCATCCTCCGGGTATGAGTTTCCTCCCGCGCTGCGCCTGTCTTAAGAGTTCTTCAACGGCTTAAGTCTGGAAACAACTGCGAAGGCTTCCTGCAACAAAACCCATTTTATCCTCCATTTGTAACGATTCGGCTGAGCTGATCTCGGCTTATCCTCATTGAAGAAAAACCAGGCAATTGTTAAAGAGTCTTTCCATGTAGCTGCGAACCTTACTCGCACACCTGTACACATGCCTTTATCTTTGAAGAGGGCTTCAGTGCAGTCAGGGTCGCTGCTGGTCAAGCTGTGGTCAACCGACGGGGTCTCTGAGAAAGTGAAAGGGGAGCCTTTCCTTTCAGTTACCCTGCTGACCCCACTGGTGGCCTGACACATGCACCTGACAGCATAGCAGGACTATTAATATTCCTCATATTGGCACACAGAGATATTTTTACTGCCTTGGCTCGCTCTGGTTCCCTTATTCTTCCGTCAGTGTGTCCACTTCTGAATCTTGAATCTCTGCCTCCATAAGTCTCGAGTTTAAGCACATGGCCATAATATGCCTGGTTTTGGGTAGGACGTTTGGTGTTTACTTGTATTTGAGTTTTCTATTTCTGTGCCAGACAGACGAGAGGGGAAAAAAAGAAAGAAAAAAAACCTCATCTGAGAGAATCCACTTTAAACAATCCACTTCGGTCCCAACAGGGCAGAAGAAGCACAGGCAGAGAGTCAGCACAACTCTTGAACGTAACTCACTTCTCGGGGGAATTCAGTAACACAATGAAGCGGAGCAGAATAGAAACATTCTCTTGTTTCATGAACAGCATAATCAGACCACTGTATTAGCCAACCAACACTGGTGTATGGAAGGAGGGGAAAAAAAAGGACACTCCGGGCGATACCTCTAGAATTACTACATTGTCTTTTACAGCAACTGATATCCTTATCGCTGAAGCCCAGTACCTGGCTAGACTTTTAATAGACTTAATGTTCCATTACAAAATATCCCTTGAAAGCAAACTCCCTCACGTGTACTCTTGTTGAACAGTATTCAACTCTGAATGACCACTTCCTCTCGTGGTAAGCGCTTAAAAAAAAAAAAATCAAAGTCAAGTCAGCTTAGCGTGCTGTACGTGTGTAATCAACTAAATATGGTGGCTGGCAGCTCTGGCAGCCAGGTTTCTAACTGAGGGCTCATTCTTCCAGATGGTTTATTCAAGGAAGAATGAAATGTTATTCAGAAGGAATAATAAGTGGTTTGTTATTCACTGCTGGTGGTTCAGATCAGACCACACATCCTCTGCGTGGTTTCACCTTCAGAACTGAGGCAGCTTTGTGTCGACGACGGGGGTAGACTACACATTCCCATTCAGGCCCTGCAGAGACCAGCAAAGGGCATGACTCAAGAGAGGCTCATGTCTGTAGTGTGCGTCGAGTGTGCTGTGTTTCGCAGGCGAGGTTTTGGGGAGCAATGCAGTAGGTGTGTGTGAAGGAGCACTCCAAGACCATCGAGACCGCACGACTGGGTTTTCCTTACTTTTCTTCTTTCTTTATTAATTCACCTCCCATTCAAGGATGTCGGTTTGTTATCAGGCGCATGAAGCCGGAGGTCCTTCAGTGAAATGCTGTATAAATCTCTGCATTATTAACATGCTAACTGTGCCCAGTACACTTTCCTTGATAGACATGGTGCTTGACGATAAATGATGTTGTGTTTCCACATTTGCTCTTTCTCGCATGTTTTAATGAGAACATTAACTGTGAATAAAAACATTTTGTTCTACATGAAAAGCACGCAGAAGAATGGAGGTGGATGTGCTTTCTTTCTGCCCGGTTCGGCGCCTGCAGTTTTTCTCTCTGGCTGTACGTGACCCCTGCAACCTCACAGCCATGGAGGAAGCTCTCAGATCCTTCACTTAATTAAATGTACAGATACTATATTGTAGAAATACTCTGCTATGGGTAAAAGTCCTGATTTCCAGCGAGCTGTACTATAAGCTATGTTATGATAATGATATGCAACAACGTGTTAGAAGAGTCAGTCATTTATGTTTATGCTGGCCGACAATTAGCTAGTTTATCTGCTTTATAAACAGGTTATCAGTGGTATCCAACCTGGAGTCGGGAGTCTGGACTTTTCTCTAATCTCTGCTTTTATGTAAAATATTGGATAATTCTACCTCTTTTTGCCTCTGTCACTTTTTAAGTTTAGAGGAAAATGTTTCTGGGATGGAACTGCTAACAACGCAAAGATGTCTGAGACACGACAAAGACTGGAGCCCGACTAGACACAGCTTTTTGTAGGAGGTCACAGGGCAAAAAGATTGGGAGCCACTGGTTTAATCCTTGATATTGCTTCTTTTAAGTTCATTATATAAAGTACAAAGTAGCATTAAATGCAAAACCTACAGTACAGTGCAACTATCTCAACAAAGTATTTATGTACTGTCCACCTCTATACTGTATATGTATATATGTACCCTGAGATGAAACCCAGGGCAAAGAAGTGCCCAATTACTTGCTGTGAGTGCGAGGTAATAATTGACTCGTAAATCAACATTTTGGGACTTTGAGGCAACAATATTTGAACGTTAGTGTGGTCACAGTAAGAGGATGCTGTTTGGGGAGGGATTTAAAAGTAATTCAGACCAAAACTGTCATTTTTGAGGTGGTGAAGACGTGTCCTCCTCTTCCCCCCTCTTTCCTTCACTTTCTCCTCCTTCAACTTGTTTTTCACTTTTCCGTCAGCCCTGCCTTCTCCTCTCCTTCTCCTGCCGCCTGCTTTCTCTTTCTTGTCTTGTCTTGTCCCGTCCCGTCCATCTCTCCGTCCTGCCTCTCTCTAAGGACCTCGAGCGCTGACGGATGAATCCGGCCGACGGACGTGCCCGGGGACCGACCGGCTTGCTGCCTCACGAGAGAAACCCCTCTCGTACATATTCCTCCAACAAGCTCGGCCTGCTCGTCAATCCCCCCTCTGTCTCGACATAATTCCTCTTTCCTTTTTCTTTCTGCTCTTTTCTTCTCCCTCTGAAAAAGCCAGCGCTGCCCCTCTTTGTCTGGGGAAACTTAAGTTCTTATCTTTTCACCTCTATCTGCGCCATCCAATCTCCCTTTCTCTCCTCATATCTCTCCTCCAATCTCTCTTCCGCTCCCATTTTTTTTCTCCCTGCAGTGACCGCACCATGAGTGGTTGGGGACGCTTTATCTTTTAGATGTTATCGCCAACTTTTATATAAGGTCGGATAAAAGGAATACAGCACGCTCCAGCAAGGCAATTTTCTCATTCATCTGCCGAGGGACGCTTCCTCTCGCAACTTGAATATTTTCTTTTTTATTCGAGGATATTGCTCTGATTAGCCCTTCGTAATGATTTCAAAGTAGAGATAAATGTTTTCATTTGCCGAAGATTAAAGGATCTTCTGCGTTTATATCCTCTCACTGATCAAATTAGAGCTTCTCTGGCTGTTTGCACTGCGCCGCGATAGATGAAGCTCAGATAGTTTCTAAACACATCACATCAAAACAACTTCTTATCGTATAATGATATGCTCCATAAAGATAAGACGCCGCGATGAACGTCCCAGGAGGAGTGGAAAAAACACTCAAACCCAGGAAAGACTTTAGCTGCGTTACCTCCTGCTGACTTGGGGGGAAAAAAATATGGCAGACACAACATGGCAGGACACAAAAACAAACACAAACCTGTGCACCTGCTTCCGCAATAAGTACAGGCTGCTAATTTAGCCGTGACTATACATAGCGATGAGTGTCAAAGTCTCACAGGAGGCAGTCCAGTTCTGCTCTCACCTCCGTGATGCGAGCTGCAGCCCGAAAAGAAGACGCTCCTATAAAAGGGAAATATACGAGCTGAGCAGCGCTATCAAATGATGCTCTCATTCATGCTTCAAAGTCATTCATCTTCCGGAGAAATACAGCTGGGTGACGGCCCAGAGAGGCAAAAAAAAAAGAAAGAAAAAAAAAGTGTGTTTCTCTGTGTGTGTGTGTTTGGTGACAACTCATGACTCATTTCACCCTTCAAATGGCCCTGTGGCGCTCAATCAGTCAATAAACAAAGAGCAGCAAAGCCTCTTCGCTCTTTCTTCCTCTGTCTCTCATTTTCTTTGCACCTCTCTCCCCCCTGACTCATTACACCCGTCACCCGCTCTCTTGCCATCTTCTACCTCCATCCCTTAAGTTCTCCCTCTCTCTCTCTCTCTCTCTCTTGCACCCAAGCGAGTGTGAAAGCGGAGTACAACAAACTCCAAACTTAAATGAGTTTACAATAATCGCCTCTCCTGTTGTCACAGAAGTTGGGATCCATCTGTGTTTAACCTTTCAAACATCCTCTTGGCTTGATCCCCCAGTGAAAAAGAGGCTTTGGGGATTATTTTATCGTGACCCAAATAGAGTCTCCCCTCTTCTTCCTGTACCGGCATCGTGGTTAAAAGACAGATTCCTCTGCTATTCGAGTGGGGTTTGAGGTTGTAAGGGGTAGAGAGAGAGGGAAAGGGAGGGGGACGAAGCTAATGTGGTGGAACAGCGCTGGCGAGTGAAGGCTGCTTTGGCGGCGCTAATTCCCTCTGACGTGCGGACATGAAACTGGATGTTTTACTCAAACCACAGACATTCAACTCTTGGATCCGGGGAGCAGAAATAATGGCGCATCCCGGATCACATATCGCTCGCCCGCCGCACTGAGAATCATTTCCTACACCTGCTCCTGCCGTTCAGCACGCGGTGAGACGTGATCACAGCCTCCCCTGCTTGTTCTACAGTGACCCGTCCCATCAGAGGACCTGCGTCTCCAAACAAAAGCCACACTTCCACTTTTTTATCACTCCATCTGCAGCTCTATAGATGCATCTGCGCTTTCTACATCTGTGTCTTCAATTACAATATCTCATAACAAGGTCACGTCAGTTCCTTAAGCAACACCCTTAAAGAACGGACACCTTTCAGAGCTTAACCTTGACGGACGAGGTAACGCGCTATCCGTGTGGCGGTGACGTTCATCCAGACGTTTGTGAGGAAAAACAACAGATGCGATGAGGCTGCATTGTGCATCCCACTTGATAGCTTCCCCCTCGCGATCTCTATGGCAACCGCACTGACACTTTGGCCTTTTAAGAACAGGAGTGGCGCGGATGATAAACTTTCATTTTGCCAACATTTTCAGCTCCTTTTGTGACGAACGGGCCACTCAAATCCCCCGCAGGAAACCTTGGAGTAGCCATGGCAACGTCGCACCACCTCGCTACATGACTGAGATGAGCGGCAGAGACCGTTTGCTCACACCCCTGGCAACTTTCTTTTGTTACGCAGGGACGGGTCAGAAGTGCATTCGGGGGGTTTCTGCTGATGGGCAAACGAGCGCAGAGTCCTGAAGAGGGCTCTAAAAAATGAGCACAAATATTTCGAATCTTCTCACATGCGGGATGACTCTCGACTACAATATCAGGAGCGGCAGGAAGAACAAGGAAGGGATGAGATAATGGCAAAGTGGTTGTGATGTATAAATAGTCTGCGGCAGGGAGAGGACAAAGCACAGCGGGGAGGAACAGCAAACCACTTCAACCACTGTTCAAGTCTCCTAAGTTTACTTGCATAAAAACAATAAATCACCTGCTGACAAGAGTCTGTAAAGCCGGGGCTTCCATGCAATCCATTGCCAACAATTCGGATCTTTTGTGAGGCTGCGCGCACGGGGACAAACTATCTCCGAGCCATCTTGCTGGTGTCAGATAAATAAGTAACCAAGGGGCCTTAAAGCATCGAGGGGCCAGAGGGTAATGGCTGTTTAGTTTACACATGCATGATAATGCCTTTCCCTTTCACTCCCAACAGGGCTCGACCCCCTGGGGGGGACGCCAGATCACAAAGGTCGGCGACAATGGGCTCGTCATTCAATCGGTTTCCAAGGCGACCACACAGCCCGCCAAGGCCACCGGGGTCATTTTCATCATCGAGTCCTCCTGGCTGGGACTAATTGCGACGTTTGTGCCGGTGTTCTCTGTCAGCGAGCGGGCAAATTCCCAACACAGCGCAAATATCAATCATGCTAATCACATGCTGCTCCTCATTCTGCGCCGGAATGTGCGGCTGGTTTCAATATTGCAGGCTCATCTCTGCTATGACTCTGCGGGGCAGGAGCGCGAGTGTCAATGTTGTTTAGCGCTGCGGCAAACAATTGTTGCCGTTATCGATTGATCTGCCACTTATTCTCTCAATTAGCCAATTCATGCTTTGCTCTGTACGCTGCACATTGCGCTTTCCCAAAGCTTAGGCTGACGTCTTCAATCAACTCAAAGATAGTAAATTTGTTTGTGTACAAGATCAAGAAAAGCAGAAAATATCCACATCTGAAGAAAACCAGAAAACATCCACATCTGAAAGACTATAACCAGTAAATGTGGCCAGTCTAGCTTAGAAAATGACTTATGTGATTAATCAATTAATCATCTTGTCAGTGAAATGTCAGAAAATAGTGATAAATGTCCAAATCAGAATTGAAGAACTGAAGGTGACTTCTTCAGATATCTTGTTTTGTCTGACCAACAGTTAAAACCTAAACCACATTCAGTTCATAATGACTTTAAACTGAGAAAAGCAGCAAATCCTTTCACCGGGGACGCTGCCACCAGACAATGTTTGGAGTTTTAAGCTTTAAAAATGACTTTATCAAATATCAAAAAGGATCATTGCAACTCTAACATGTTTTTTTTCTCCTGGCTGTCTTCCTCTGGCACTTCAGCTGCAATATAAACTGGCAAGTTTAGCCAAAAGGCATCTTGTCACATGATTTCTTGATTCAGCATTTTCACATCACCCTGCGCTCTATCCCTCCCTCTCGTTTTGTATTTCTTTTTCATCTCCTTTGCCTCCCTTTCTCCTGCGGGGTTTTTTAGCATCCGATGTCTAATAAAGGCCTGGACGCTGCGAGTCCACAGCAATTCCACCATCTGGATGAGTGTCCCTTTTTTCCCATTGGTAAGCACAGTGTGACAGGACAGATGAGCCACAGCATCCTCTTGGGGTCTGAGGCCGTAAGATCAGAGGCGGCTGACTGTATTTATCAGAACTGCAGCTTTCAAGTCCCGAAAAGCTAGCACGACCAAAACAACCACAGAAACCGCATGAATGCCAATGGAGTGGAAAAGAGTGCATGCTCGGTGCTTTATACTCAGCACACAGCGTCTGAGCCGGAATTTGCATGTTTTTCTAAAAAGGTGGCGGCCTCGGGCTTGAATAAACAATGGCTTCTAAGTGACTCAGTTAACAATTGTGTCCGGTTAATCGTACACTAATCAGCACGATCAGCGTTGGAGATTAGTATTGGTGTGAACCCGCTGCAGGGCCGGTAAGAGCCAAGGACACAGCCGTGGACTGGCTGAAGAGCTGAGAATTCATGCAGCATCTGAGCCACGTGTATCATCTCCTTCATCACCCATCACGTTTTTCTACAAAGAGAGCCTTAACTGTTGTCTAGTTAACTTGACTGAGCTTCTTGAATGCTGGCTCCAGAGTCATGGCGGCTTTTGTGGGGAAGAAATGCTCGGTTGAGTTTGGAATTTATGGAGTCTGAATGAAGCACTGGCTCTGCTTTCATAATAACTTTTTTTTTTTTTGATAGTTGTATCAAAACTGTAGTTAGAGATCTTCAAGGACTCTGGCTCTGCCATTGTGTGATAAAGTTTGAGGTGTGTATCTGCAAGGTCTGAATAGAAAAAAAACTCAACAATGTGTGTGGACAAATAAAAGGAGCTTGGCACATGGAGTCACTTTTGTTAAAGGCACAAACCAAGCGTTGGGTTGGAGCCGTGCACAATCAGCGCGTCTCGTAAAGGGCACCCAATCTGCTCACCTCCTCTGAGGCTCCACAGCAGTGACATCATTTCACCGAGAGCACATTTAAAAGTCGTTGCTGCAGCAAAAGTCACAAATGAGAGAGATCTCAACGCCTTTAAACAGGAAACAACAGAGTGTGAGCAATTTCCACAATTTGCATTTGGGCTTTCAAGGCACTGACATTTTCAGGATTGGCAGGGTTCAGGATTTTCTCTCTCTTTCTCTCTCTCCCTGCTTTAAAGTCATGAGCAATAACATTTTGCCATGCCTCTGCCGAGAACGCACTTGTTTTGCACTGGCTGCGGTGATTGCAGAGGACCTGCTGAGATTTCTGGCCACGGTGCCAGATCCCCTGATCAATTGGCATGAGATACTGAAAGAGGGGAAGAATTTGCAGAATATAGAGATTTGCTGAAAGCTCTCTGGGACCTGCTGGTGGCTGCACTCTTCCAGCACCACCAAGCGGCCGCAGGCGGCACAGCACCGTGCAAAACTTCTGAAACTGCTTGTTTACGTTACGGTGGGGCTTATTTTAAGGATTTGCGGATGAGCGCATGTCTCTCGCGTGGATGCTGGCATATCACCATTCATGCAACATACCTGAATCTGTTTTAACTCGTGATGCGATTGGGAAAGTGGAAAATCTGACATGCAGTGAAAGCGGTGGGTTATTTTTTATTTTCAGGAGCAAACAACCCCCCCCCACCACCACCACCACCACCTTTAGTGTCTGAATCTCTGTGATGTTTGGCAGAAACGGTGCACGAAAACGCGTCTCTTACCAAGTGAGGTGCCCAACTCCCGTTCATCTAGCAGGGAGCGGAGCTGCGTGTCTTGTCCCGGAGAGAAACCAAACAGCGCAGAGGAGCCGCGGTATGATGGTATGATGGTATATCCCCGGTGGTGCTGTGTCACTTGTCAGAAATAGACCTCGGTGGGATAAAAAAAAAAGAAAAAAAAAAGAAAAAAAAAAAAAAAAGATTCCTCTGCTCTCTCTGCCTCTGTGTCTCTCTCGTCCCTCCGGAGCCCTGCGTGTGCACGTGCTGTCTGTGCCCCACACAGGAGCGCTCTGTGCCGGTGGCTCCTCGGCGCACGGTCTGTAACCGGACACCGCGCTGCGCCAGTGCAGACAATGCGCCTCCGCTCCGTGAGAGGGAGAGAGGGGGGTGGTTGGTGATGAGGAGGAGAGGGTGAGGTGAGGTGCCAAAAAGCAAAAAAAAAAAAAAAAAAAACTGTCCTTCAAGTAAAACAGTCAGAGCTTGTGCACAATAACAAAGAAGAAGAGAAAGAAAGAAAAGAAGGAGGTGGGCGATGTTTGTCCGTCCGACGCTGCGCTCTCGCACACAGCTGCGCCTGTGACGAGCGGGAGTTTTTGGATGGATTTGGAGAGAGGCAGGGAGGAGGGAGCGCGCCCCCACTTTGTGCGTCCGCTCGAGCGAGCGAGAGACGTGGCAGCGGCACTGGCACAGCTGTCCTGCAGGTGGAGGAGAGAGAGAGAGAGAGACAGAGAGTTTGTCTGTATATACATGTGTGTGAGAGAGAGAGCTACAAGTGGGATGAGTGAGGTGGTGGCCAGGTTGAGCTTTTCTTACAGCTTCGCGTCAACACGTCACGGTGGTTTTGTCTCTTCTGAGGGAGGTCAGAGGTCAACTAAGAAGATTAAGATAAAAAGATTGATTATTTGAAAGTTGATCTCTGGAGGGGGCCTACTTTTTTGGGCGCACCACCCTCACTCTGACATTCAAAATCTTTTTTTTTCCACCTGCAAACCGCCCAAAACTGTGCCACCCCCTACATCTCGAGGACACTTCAGCAGAGACAGAGTGGATGCTTCTGCTCAAAGTGCATGCATATCTGTAACCACTGTCATCCAGCTGTGTGCGTTTGGAGAGTTGTTAAAATAACAGAGAAAAGAGCAGCAAAGAAAGGTTCATTCTCCCATTCAGCTCCATTTGCAACAACAGCAAATTGATCTTTTTTAGAGAGTAAATATAGGCCATGCCACATCTGAGAGAAGAGAAGAGAGAGGAGAGGAGAAAGGAGGGGGGTGGAGGATAAAGAGTGACAGCGCTGTTTTTCTGCGCCTTTGTGTGTTTTAATGGTGACATCCCCGGTTCAATTACCTATTTATCCCCCCGGTGAATGAGCTCAGCCTCTATCAAGCTCCAGCATCCCCCCCTCCCTCCCTAAAGAAAAAAGTGTCGTACACAGCTTTGGGGGCTACGCAACCGAGAGTCTGTCTCTCTTTGTCTGACAGACGCAGCGGAGTCAAACATCAGCCCGTCAACACGCCTCCTCGTTCAACAGGAACGTGCCTCGGTGAATGCCTCTGCTCCTGCGTACCCACATCTAAATTCAAATCAGGTCATTTTCATAAAAATGTAGCTGGATGGATGGATGGAGGGAGGGAGGGGAGTAAAGCTGAGATTTACGTTTCAAGTGGCCCCCGCGCAACTCCAGGAAGCGTGTGGGGTTAACCTTTTCCTTCATCTAGTATGGCACGCTAGAGACTGGATGCAAATGGAAACAAAGAAAAACAAAAAAACAACAAACTTAAAGTTGCAATCCGACAGAGTGCCTCCGCGCAAAGTCGGTTAGTTGCAAAGTGTTAGTCGGAGAAGCGGAGAGTGGAGCTCCCCCCGAGCTGAGAGCAGCCACCTCCACCTCCACTGCTCCTCCTCTGCACTCCAGGACTTTCTCTTTCTCTCGTACAGTAGATGCCCACAGCCAAAAGCGTGACCCCCCCCCTAGGAGCTTCAGCTGAACTTCATCTGTTGAGAAAAGGCGCAGCATCTTTGGATGGCTGATGGATGACCTTACTCAAGTCTCTTCTGTGAGTGTTTAGTCACCTTTGTTGCTCACTATTCCCTTTCTGATGTAAGGCAAACGCACTCAAGTTGCCAGGCAACCACACAGGTAAAAAAAAAAAAAAACCTTTTTCAGAAGAAGCCTCCTATATTTCACCTGGGCCTATAAGATATCAGCAGGGCGTGTTTGTGTGTGTGTGTGTGCGTGCGCAGTGTTTCATCTCTCTGCTTTTTGAACAAATGGGGGATTTTTTTCCAGTCTTCTGTGCATTGACCAAATAATATTTTCAAAGTAATGTCATAATGAAAGAAACTCAAGGCCAACTTTTATCTGCAGGGGCCAGAGGCGCCAAAATAATAATTTGAGACTATTCCCTGGCATGTCTGCTCGGTGTTGTGTCTCCTGCTTGTGGATGCGTGCATCTGTAATGTGCATGCTATGTGCATGTGTGTGTATGTGTGTGTATACAGTGATGGAAGGAGGGGAGATGCTAACAGCAGGCCGACCCCTCGCTTTGCTGCCAAACCTCAGTTGACCGTGGCCGAGCCCCTGAATCTCTCTCTCAAACGAGCCATCTGTCATGCAGTTTCTCTGGCATTTCAAGCCCCAGGTCAGCTCACACCTTGCAAACACGGCCAGCCGAAACAGACGGCCACCGGGATATGCAAAAAAAAAAAACACAGAAAACGAAAAACCACCGGGCCCACTGACACTTGCAACATTCTCCACATGTAGTGGTCCAGATAGCTCTGATGGTCTCACGCATGCATGATTGTGCAAGAATGACTGCACGTTTCATCGACTCCTGAGGTGAGAGCACAGGTGAGAGGCGAGGGAAAGTGTATGTGTGTGTGTTTGTGTGTCTAGGGGGGGTAATTTCCCAGGAGAACAGGAGCTGGGGGACAGACAGACATGGGCAGAGGGAGGAAGTGCATGAAAAGATAGCAAAGGTGAGAAAGAGAGCACGAGCAAGAGAGATAGGAAAGCTGGCCAGCTGTGAAAGACTGCAGTCATTCTTCACTCTCAGCTCCATACCTGCAGACTCAATGCAGCAGGGAGCCGTCCCACGCTGCAGCAGGGCCAAAGCCGTGCGATTTCTCAGGCTTACTCAGCCTTACTGCGCCCCTGCAGCAGCAGCGTCCGGGGGCCTTGTAGTGCCAGGACTCCACAAAGTCTACTTTCACTGACACGCTCCGCGGGAGGAAGGATTGGACAATGATGCTGTAACTGTCACGGTGTCAGAGGAAGTATGTGTGTGACAGCGGGGGCAGCAGCTCTGGAAGTGACCGACTCAGCACAGCTATTAAGGGGTTGAGACTTCTACAAGTTCAAATTTAACCACTAAAGATCTGAGGTAATACTTACTGATACTTTGACCCTTTAAGTCTTTTCAGTTATGCTAGCTGCTGGTCCAGACTGAAGTATCTTGATAGCTACTGGCTGGATTTCCATGAAATTTGTTCTAGCTATTCATGGATCCCAGAAGGTGAATCCTGATGGCTTTGGTGATCTCCTGACATTTCTTGTAGGTCACTCGCTGCTCAAAGTTTCCACTGATCCAGTGAAATATCTCAACATTTACTGGATGGATTGGCACAGACGTTTGCACAGACGTTGATGGTTCCCAGATGATGAATCTTGATGACTTTAGAGATCCTTAGACTTTTTTGTGAAATTTCTCAATGATATTGGATAGATTGCCATGTAATTTGGTACACACATTCAGATCCTCTCTGGATAAATTGTAACACCTTCACTTTTCATTTAGCATGAAAGGTTTCTATGTCCAGTACTTTGATTAATGACCAGTGCCAATTAACAAATGTACTGCTACTAAAAAGTAGGGATGGGAACGACACAGGATTTTGAGAGTCGATTGTCGAGGCCCACGTGTCGAATTTTGTCAAATTGTCACACCTTTTTTTTTTTTTTACAGCAGCAGCAGCAATGTGGAGGGTGGAAAATATTCTACATTGTACTACTTCATTTTAGGCTCAAAAACATGGCTGTAATGTCGGGTGTTTTTTGTCGAGATGAACCTGCATCCCTGACGTGGATGTGTGAAAAGCATATTCTCCTTGCCACATAATTTGCACCGCACTGCTTTCTCATTCACTTTGGTAAAACTATCCCACACCTTGCTCCTCTTATTCGTAGCCGCTGCCTCCGCCATGTCGACTCTCTGTCGCCTGTCTTCAAGCACGCGTAGCACGCTCCCAGTCGTACATGTGTGAACTTGTATGAGGGTCAAGTATCCCATTTAGAAAAAAGTGGATTTGTTTTATTTAAAATATTTTATCTTATCTCATTAGTGGAAAAAAACGGCACTTTATGATGCTTATTTGAATAGGCAATGTAATAACCTGAAAGATAAAATGCAGTTCACAAATACACATGAAAACCCCACAAGCCCCGCCCCCCGACATTTCAACTCTCTATTTTTTTTTGTCGAGGTGAGCATGTGTCAATTGTCGGTCATTTTGTCGAAAAAAAGTCCCATCCCTACTAAAAAGCTCAACTAAGATGATGAACATGATAAACATTATACCTGCTTAGCATCTTAGCATCTCATGTTAGCATGCAGGGGTTAGTGTTTAGCACAGTATTACCTCTCGGAGCCGCTCGTGTGACTCCCGGCCGTGTTTTAACACGGAAAACGAGGCCAGACTCTGTCATAAAATAGACTGACCAAAATTTACGCTCCCTGTTCTCGCTTATAACATCATTATGAAAGTTTACTCCATCTTCATCTTAACCCCCGCGGGTCCGTCCGGTCCACATCGGCCCGCTACAGTGCAGTGTGGAGCTATGATGGAGTGTTTCTGGGGCCCAGTCCGTCCAAAGTTAGTGAATGAATGGACTGAGTGAGATAATGAAATGCAGCGCCGGAGTCCAGAGGGGTCATCTTTCTCCCTTTCTGCCCAGATTCCGGCTGGCTGTATTTGTCTTTGTCCTCCCCTCTATGGCCCATGATGGATAGTAAAAAGAATATGGCTGATGGTGAGTTTTTTTTTCACTCTTCTTCTTTTTTAGTGCTCTACTCTTTTTTTTTTTTTTCGATCACCATTAGCGAAGTGGCAAAGTTAAGGGCTGGAGAAATGAACTCTGAAATTCAATCATGGGAATTGAAGGTTTGGAGGCGTGAGGTCTTGGCCCCATGGGCAGTTTGGAGATTGCTTCAGATTAATTAATGTCAAAATGGAGAGGGTGAGGCTGTAGAGGACAATTATGTATGTGACTGCTGGGCATGGTGTTTGCCATTCACAGTAAAGTCTGCTGATTTTCCTCTGTGTTAAGAAGATATTTTATTCCCAGTCAGTAATTCTGAGAAGCCCAAAGCAATTTAAGTGAAGATAAAGCAGGCAAAAGCTACCCATGGCTAAATGGATAGAAAAATAAAGCCACTTATGTAAGTACTCAAGGCGCGTATAATCCAGAGGAGCCACAGTGGGGAAAACTACCACCATCTCCTGTGCATTGTAATCTCCTGAAGGCACACCCAGAGCAAGAAGGGGAATACCGCTCAATTAAAGAATTCATATTTCATTTATAAAGCTTGAAATTGTCCCGTCAAAACACATAAACCACCGTATGACAGCTATTATATAATGTGTGTGTTTGAGTTCAAGACATTTGTTTTTTAAAGAGGAGCGTGTATTACAGTGACAACGCCATCGGCTAAAAATACATATAACCTTATCTGCTGAGAATCTTCCTGCAGTCACAGCTGCTTTTTCCACTTCCACTTCATACTGGGAGGTTTACACCCCAGATTAAACAGGCAAATAAACTGCACGCTGCTCCTCACGGCCATGGGGGACTGGAGTGATTGTTCACCAACGCTGACCAAACTGTTACAGGAAATGGGAATAAATCCTCCAATTTCTAACTCAGCAAAAGCAATTTGTTTCTTTCAACACAATCTCGTGTTTCAGGGTGACTTCGCTGGCCTCGCCCCGCACGGTGCCGTCTGTCCTCTCAATGTCCTCGCTAACCGAGGCTACAGACATTCCACACTCTGATATTACACGGCCAAAATGCTGGGTTTGCGAACGTGCCCACGCGCAACAATTACAATGTGTGCCTTCGTCTCGTCTCGCTCGATCACCTCGGGCTCACAAAACAAAGCCACGCCCACTAGCGCAGAGGGAGTTCGCATTTGCGTGAACCGTGATGCACTCTAAGCAGGTGTGCCCAGGAAATCAAGATTGGTCTTCCCGCTACGCTGCGTTTCTGTCTCTGGAGTTTTGAAAGCCTTGATTTGTGTGTGCACCTTGGGTCTGCAGAGGAAACGAAAAATGTCAAAAATCGGTGGGGCTTTCACAGTTTGCTAGTCTTACAGATACACACACACGAAACTGAAGACACTCAGCAGCTTTGGAGGAAATGCTCACATCAAAATATGTATTCTCCTCTTTGTTTATTCCAGAGCTGAGTTTTTGCATCCTTGAGATAACATTGACCTTCATAAAACGCTCCACTACGGGAAGGAAAACAACCAGCGAGGCTGACGACAGCCACCAAAACACGGATTAACTGATAATAATCATACACATTACGAGGATATTATCGTTTCTTATTATTCTCAGTAATGCAGATCCTGTTTATAATGAGCCTTCAATATGGAGCAGGAACTCATTAGAAAGAAGCCACCAAAGGAAATACAGACATCCATCATCTCTGCACGTCTCCTGGAGGGGCCAACAGCAAAGAACTGTAACACCCTGCCCATCCTTTTCATGAGAAACGAGCTTTGTTGACAAGCAAAGGGGGTGCTTTGGTAATTGTTTTTTTTGCCTCACTTTAGACAAGTTAATTAATTTCAATTACCGGCGGCGCTCCAGTTGGAGGTTAGAAGTCAACGCTGGATGAGGCTGTGCGGAGGAGGTAGAGTCTGATATTTATTTTTCCATTCATCAAAGAAGACATAACTGTACGTCGGGGTGACGACTCACCTGCGAGTATATTTAGACAGACTTCTCTCTGATGTTGTCTTAGGAGCCGCTCTGCCTACTGATCGAGTGAGAGTGAGCTCATGAGAGTCTGGCTGCCTTCAAACAGCAGAGCAGGAACTGTCAAAATGGTATTATAAGATGGAGGCACCTGCTTGTTTTTCCAGGATATTTAGGCCACTAATAAAAGGGAGGAAACTCTTTTGCTTCGGCTTTGAACATCCCCCCCCCACCTCCTGGAGTCACTTTCACCTTTTCCCATCTTTGAGGCATGCCTTTGGACAAGATGAAAGCAAACGTCTGAACACATCAGTCGGGGAACGCTAGACAAACTATATGGAGACAGTTCGTGTGAAGTAAAGTGCCTTTAAAAGCAAGAATTCAAAGTGAGAGCGAGAGACTACCGACAGTTGATAATGGTTGAATGGCCGGACGGCTTTTGTATTTTTGCAGTAAATTGAAGGAGCATTATCACATGGTGGGAGAAGACCTTTAAAAGCAACATACTCTGGTGAGAAGACGGCTGTGACTGTGTTAAGCAGGTAATATGCATTGCTTAATAATGTAATACGTTACCTAAGTAATCCTGGTAATTGGTAATAGACTCAAAGGTGGCAGGAGTGCTTACTTAAACAATTATTTTTAACTAATGAACAGAACTAATGTCTTTTCAAACTGAAAGCTTTTATCTAAACTCTAATCAATACAGAAGGAAATTATGAATCATTCAGAAACTGGCTGCAAACCTTTGTCAAAAACGAACAAGTCTACAGCCATGAATGAAGCTGGTCAAAGTAGCGTAGCGACTGACTAACCATCCTTTGGAGCTACTCAGCTCGCGTGGCTAAAAATTTAAACTTGATTCAGATATCTTGACCTACTTAACCATATCTACAGTGTAATTAGAAACTATGATTAACCAAAGAGGAGAAATTTCAACCCGCACATCTATGCTGTTTTTAAAAAAATGACTTTAAAACCTAGAGCGAGTCGAGCAGCGTCACAGGCGGCGAAGATGACGATTATGCGAGATGATATTTGCAGCTTGTGGTGATTGGACCTTCCTCTGTGCTGCATTCTTCAATATTAGATCCTTAGCAGGTTTTTTTATTTTGTCAGCATTAACAGCTTCTACGCCAATTAGTCATTCACCAGCTTTCTCAGCACTCAGCGGTGTTCAACACCTAATGGAGGCCGCTCCATATGTGAGACATTTTGTTAACTGACGGCAGGAGATGAATGTGGCTCCAGTCTTTGAGATTGGCGGAGGTATATGGCTTCTGGGCTTTTTAAAGGTATTATATTGCTGCGTGAATCATGCAGGGGATGGTTTGGCGAAGATTACAAGCTGTTTGCAACAGATTTATCGAATGAAATATTAATTCCCTCCCAGTCCATTATTAATTCAGATATTCATCAGACGTCTCGGAGAGTCAACAGCAGTTATGGAGGGAGACGTCGGTTCTCAAGCCGATCGTGTTGAAAAATTTTCATTCGCTTTCATAAGACAGGAATGTGCTCTATTGCCCCCTGTGGTGAAAACATAGCAGACCTCACCCCTCTTTTTTAGGTGGCAAAAAGCTAATTATTTCTTAATCGTAAATTTGAAATCTTTCCCACAGGAAGGGCACTGATTTCCCAAGCGTGACCTCTTGGTTGGGACGGGCAACCAAACGAATAAGCAGCCCGACTTTGGCGCTTTGTGTCGAGCCCCGCACGCGCACCTCTCACTTCAGCGACATGTGTATTACCATAATAGCTACACGGGGCCCAATCAGCCCCTCAAATGATTGGTTAATTGCTCAGAATCCCTCAACTGTACCCCAGTGACCGGCTGGCGTCGCCGTAGGGACTGTGGGATTTGTGTCAACATTTCCCCATGCCATCTCATTCATTCGGCTCCTCTTCCACAGAGCGTGAAGCATGAGATTGGATTTACAGCGTAATGGAATAAAGCACATTGTTTCTCATCTGTGAGAGAGGAGGATAGAGCTGATAAAGCCCCCCCCCCTCCTCCCCGCAACTTGCCCAGCTGGAAAGTTGATCAAAAGCCGCGCATACAGGAAGGAAGAATTGTGTTTTTCTTGCCCCGTTGTTACGTTTACTTCCCCCCGAAACATCACATCTTTGGCTTGCTCGGTGCTGTTGCTATCGATTTGCTCCGCTGTCTTATGCCGGGTTTTCGGGAAAGGCGAGTAGGAGTGAATAAAACAGGTCGTCATTGCGAGATCAAAGCCGCCGACGTGACAGGTGTTGTGTTTTCTCCTCCGAGCTTGTCGTGCAATTTGTATAGAAGCAGACGTGATGAAACTCGTACTGCTTGGTTTGGGGTCATTGTTGTGGCAGCTGTGATGAAGATTACTCAGCATTCTTGGCGTTCGTGCCGTCCCAGAGTAAAACCTAATCAGGAGAAATAAAATGATCTGCTTTTTTCTTTGAGATCTACAGAACTTCCATTTTTCTCTTTCACTCCCACCCTTTCATTTCCATCCACCGACTTTCATCTCCGTGAATAGAGTGCCATTATCAGTTAATTAAGTCTTATCTGCTGTACTTTTACAATAACACTTCCCCGTGTCACACCGAAGCATAATCTGCTTTAAGTTACAACGTGGACGCTATCATCTCTTACCACTACAACTTTATTTTCATTTCCACGCTCACGAAGTAAAAGCACAGAAAGGAACATCTATTTGTTCTGGGTTGAGGCAATGAGAGTGGAAGGTCAGACGAGATGTAATTAGTCAGAATCCTAATGACTTCTTTCGGAAACTGGCGCCGGCAGTCTGTTGCTCAATTTATGCTCTTGACTTTTCAGTTGCTCTTTATCAGTGTGATACGGCAGAAGTTAATCACTATCTCGTTACAGTGTGCAGCACTTGGCTGGAAGCTGCAGGTGCCACCAGCCTGGAAAGAATGTAAGAATAACAATTGAAATTAGCATTTTAATGCATTTTAATTGCATTGTAATGGGTCGGGCTTCCGTCCATAGTAGTGTAAATGAGACGCAGAGTAAGTATAGTCCTTTACCTGCTTCTTTGTGCGACCAAAACACAGAACAATTGCTTTGAGATAGCACTGGTGGTGGACTAATGAGAAAATGGGAAGAGCTGACATTTTGGTACAGAAGACTCTGGCTTGATTCTGAGAAGAGCGAGAGTAAACAGTCTCCAGACGCTTTGGTCCAACTATTAACTTGTTTAAGACTCTGAAATCTGTTAACATTATATCATGGAAGTCTAGAGGAGTTAAAGAGAGGAGAAAGAGGAGAAAGCATGAGACTTTCCTTTGTAATTGAATCTGCAAAAAGAGATAAAAGCTTTTGTTGAACTAGCCGATGAATTTTTAAGTTGATAAAAAAAAAAAAAAACGCGTACAGTGCAAATAATATTTAAACTTTGTGGCTTTATGGATATCTGGTGGTTGGTAGACCAGACGTCCATGGGCCCCAGGAGACAATTCCTGACTTTTCCTGTAGCGCCCCCATGAGGTGAACCTTGTGCAGTGGAATGTCAAAAACAATTGAACATATTGTCAATGAAGCTGGCACAGCCAATAAGAAAATGTAACACGCTACTGATCCCCTGACCTTTCTTGACAAAATTTTAATTCTAAATCATTAACACCTGCAGAAATAACAACATTCCCATCATCCTCAGCCGTACTTTGTTTTAGCACTAAATAACTAATGGTAGCATGCGAACACGCTAAACTAAGATAGCGAACATGGTAAACATTACACTTGCCAAACATTGGCACGTTAGCATTGTCATTGTGAGCATGTTTGCATGCTGAGGTTAGAATTTAGCTCAAAGGAAGCACTGCTATAGCTTCTGCAAACCTCTTACTACTACATTTACTGGTTCAATGGGAAGATTTTCTGCTTTCTTTGTCACATTTTAAAGTAATTAGAAGATATTTCTAACTGATTAATTGAGTAAGTAATCCACAGGTACTCTAATAATGAAAATATTCTGTATTCATTTTCAAATGTGTGTTTAAATAGTATTTAAAGACAATCTAAATGGACTTTATCACCCAAAACAAGTCTGAGGTAGATCTCTGTCAATACAGAACAAGTATAAGAGTAAATACCACTAACCCACCAGGCGCTGTACAATCGACTAGGGCCCCACAGCTTGCACCCCCATATTGTCTGATTTAATTTTTGGAATAGATGTAAAAGGTCGACCAAACAAAGAGAGGTGCTGACGAATCATATCTTTTTATCTCAGATTTTAGTAGACAGAATCTCTCAGATCAGCAGAGCTGGCCAACATGCCACATCAAAGAGAGTGTAGGAGTGGACGCGTCCATCCTAATTAGTATGATAGGGCGCTGATCTGCGAGTGATCTGAGAACACACACACACCTTGAGCTCAACTTCAATTCCCTGCTGTCTTTATGCACCAGTTCCAAGTATATCCTTGGCAATGGAAGCATGAAAAACCTTGGCACGTTCAAACTCATTAAAATACATAGAAACTGATGTGTAAATACACGCACGCACACAAAGCCCAGCTGTAGTTTTGCGACATCCTTTCACACACACATACACAATCAAAGAATATTCCTGGTGATGGCAGCATGAGCGATCTTGGCACATGAATTCTGCATAGTCAATGAACGGGCCTGACTACCTGTCATCTTCAGTGGACTCACACTTCAAGTCTGTAAGTTGTTTCTCTGAAGGGGCTCCAGTTACTCAGCAAGTATAGTTTGGCTTAAACGTCAGGATTCAATTAAAATGTAAATTCTCGCTAAGCTGATAAACGGGAACAACAGCCCTCTCAGTTCCCCGGGCACCAGACAGGAGGCGTCTTATTGCAAAGAGACTTGGAAGATGCCGCGCCGGACAGCAGGTGAGCAATGAGGCCCAGTTGGGAAAAGGGGAAATTAACATAAGGTCGGAGGTCCGAGGCATTCAGGGCATTCAGCAGGATTTACAGACTGGTCTCGTCTCTGCTGTTTCCCCTCAATGCCTGGCTCGCTTCCTGCACATCACGTATTTTCTGTGTTGCTGGTCTTTGTCTGGCGTATTGACAGCTCCCAGGAAAACTCAATCTGGTCTGCACCTGCACCTTTGAAGTTTTCCTACAAACTGTAGGAGCGGAGAGACACTGTTTGCAGGGAGCTGACACACTTCTCTGACTCGCGGTATAGTTTAAAAAAAAGTCAGCAATGCACGTCACGTCAAACGCAATGCGCTGAAGGGCAAATGCAACACATTGGAACGCTGAATCCAGATAAGAATTACTACATTTCTGCAAGTCAAATAGATATTTCCAAACTGTTTCTGCACCAGCTCTCTGCTGATTCTTGACTGAAGGAACAGCAGTGGGATAAATGAATGGTTTGCTTCACAGGCCAGTGCTGAGGCTCCTCCAGGAAGAGAGAGTTTCTCATTTTCACCTCTCATCGCCCAGACTGAGCGAGTGGTGGGTATAAGTCACAAACTCACTTGCCTGGGTGACAACTTTCCATTTGGGGACATTTTCCGGGATTAAAAATGCAAAACATATAAACTCCAGTGACCAACAAATTACCTCAGGCAAGGCACTGCTTGCACAACACTGTGACATTTAGTGGGACTCTGAGTACCGGAGCCCGAGGAACATTAATGATGATTATATCCAGCGGGTAATGATAAATTCTTAAACCTGAAGTACCTGACGATGCTCAAACACATGCCTGTCTGCACCTGGTGCTCCCTCCCTGGCATTCAGACGTCCTCACTTATCCTGTCATCACACAGACACGGGAGCAGGCGTGTCCCTGCCCTCTATTTTAGATCTATAGTGGCGGGCCAAGGAGAAATGATGAACCTGCTTATCGTGCTGTCGACACTTGATGCTGAGGACAGCTGGGATGGACAGCAGTACTTAAGAAAACACTGTGAGGCAAACCACAGACTCAGTCCTGTTACTGAGGAGAAAAACTACTCTGACCCCCTCAGAACTTCCTTTCTGACCAATCACTGAATACCATCTCTCTTTATTAATATTATTATTAATATGAATCATAATTTTAAATCATAATTATCTCATGATCTATGACATTTAGGACCAATCATAAAACAACAAGACAGACAAATTAGTAGGATTTTTCATCAATGGTAAAAGAAGTTCTCTGATCCGTTACTTAAAAAAAAAATAAAACAATGTAAAAATACTACATAAAAAATGAAAGAGGCTTGAAGTCAAGTCACATTAAAGTAAATGTACAGATGTATTGTTAGCTATATGGACTTTGAATGAAAATGAAAGTACTGGTAATGCAGTAAAATGTCCCCTGCGACTGACAGATAATCAAATATGACATTATTAGATTTTTAATTCCGATTAATCAACGAAAAAGTAGTATTTTACTGTTGTAGCTGCTCAAAGCACAGTTAGCTTTATCTACTTTGTATGCAGTTAGGCAGTTTAGTCTGCTGGCTCCCAACCCAAGGGTCGGCCCCCTCACAGGGTCACAAGATAAACCTGAGGGGTTGCGAGATGATTCATGAGAGAGAAGAAAGACAAAGTTCCTGCTACACAAATTTGTATTCATTTTTAAAAAAAAAAATTCTCTAATCTTGAAAAGTATTTACCAAACAAACAGCTAACTGAAACATCGGAAAAGTTTAAAGGAGCAATCGATCTTTGGCAAAACGTGACCAAGAGCCCAACTACACACTTTTTTTTTTGAAGAGTGAAAGTTGGGAGTGACTGGTTTAATATTTAACAATGCAAACTCTTAATCTTTAAAGTTACTTATATACTTACACTTGTCAAATAAATGCAGTGGAGTAAAAAAAGCACAATATTTCCCTCTGATTCCCTCTTAAACTTGATCTGTATGCTTTCTGCACCGTGCACTCAGTGACAGAGGAAAGTGGATAAAGATGTCTGCGCTATTCCCCCACAATCTTTGACAATATTTGAGCAGATGGGAACGTTTGGACGCTTTGCACTCTGGCAGGAACCCCCCCCCACTCCCCATCTGCAAAGAGGCCACAGCGCCTTATGAATGTACAAACCTCTTTACTATCATACCCACCTACTACATTTTTTAAAAGCAGTATGGTTCGAACAAGCTGGCCACTACCCAGAGGAGCTGCTAAAGAAGTGAAGCTTATCAGGCACGCTCGGTTTTCCATATATAATTACAACGGGAGTTCTTCCAGTTCCTTACTGTTTCATATACTCTACATGCATATTGCAATCTGTAATTAACCGGGTGTTCAGCTTCATTGCCTTGCACCAAACTAGCACGTAAAGAAAGACAAAAAGTGATGAAGGTGTTCAGACAGAGAAATGAAGAAATCTGTTAGCAGTTAAATGACCTGTGAAGCTCATTAACGCTCCCTCTGTTGTGCGCTGCCATGTTAAACTATCCTTGCACGAGGACGCGATATGAATTTGCAGCAAGATAAAAATTTAAACAGTGTACAGAAAAAAAGAAAGAAAAAGAAAAAAACACCTTTAGTAGGGCTGGTGATGGGCATCCTCATCTGAAATGACTCTGAGGCGGGAAATCAATAGCAGAAATGTTTCTTGACATCTTATCCGTCCTCGCCCGTGCCTGGAATGTGCTTCCTTGCTGAATTAAAAAAAGGTGTGGCTCTTTATCTGCGTCCGCCACGTGCATACCACCCTCAAAAATACTTGTCATTTGACAGGCGCTGCACCTATATGCAAAGGCCTGTGAAGTGCAATACATCTTTGACAAGACAACAGAGGGTAATTGAGCCGTCGCCCGTGTTTGACGGCCTTGAAAGGCCTCAATAACCTGGGGCTCGGCGTGTATCCTTGAGGAGAACGTTCTGTGTTGTATCTATTATACAGCTGTTTATGCCGAGATGCAATGATTAGCAAAGTGCTTTACATGATGGATAGTTGCCTGTTTCCGAAAATGCAAATATTTCCCCTGAAAGCATCAATTACTCAAAGCAAAAAGCAAATGCGCAGCGTGCGGGACTGACAAACACAGGCTGCTCCTCTAACTGTCTTTAACACTGACACAAGATGTACTCTCATACATGAATGCATGAATCAATGAAGGCTGTATTATTGATGGATTACCTTCATCCCAGAGTTTAAAGTGACATCTGAATAACAGCTTCAGAACAATAAATTATCTATAAAGACTGTGTGTGCTATGACACTTTAATTCGACATTTTTATACATTTTTTATTGAAAACATGAGCAGCTTTTATCTGAGTTTCCTGTAATCACTGCAGCTCCACATTTATTTAGATTTACTTTGTGGCTTGTTGCTCAGCATTTATCAGTCTTATCTCTCACACACTATGTTGCTTAGACCAAAATCAAGCACACTCTCATCGCAAACTATTCGAGCTCGGATAATCGGCATGCGGCCTCGGTGATGCAGCAGCCGAGAGGCTAAGATATGAAAAATGAACGTCCTTGAGTATCTGCTCTGCTAGACATTCCACAAGAGGGACGCACAATTGGTCCTGATCGAGCCCAATTATTTTTCCCATCTAAAAGTGTGTAACTCTGGAGCATACGTCGATGCTGTTTTCCGTCACCCAAACCAAAAAAAAGGGTAATGAAAGGCATCAATCTATACTGAAGTGATGGTGTCACGCTCTGCAACTCGGGGCTGAGCAACAGGTGCCGGCTGTCGTGTGGCTGAAATCATCATTAGTGCAATACTGCTCTCTAGTGGCACATCACTGCTTCTATGATACTATTCTATTCATTCACTTTCAGCCCCCACGTGTACGTTTAAACAGTCTTGGGTCACTATAAAGATCCCTCCTGCCCATGCTGCTGGTGAAGAGATTGATTTCTAACAGGATTACAAATGGCTAGATGGGGGACTAAACCAGCTGCTAATATGAAGTTTCAGCAGTCTGAGTTGGACCAATCATGGAGCTATCCTCTGAAGTTAGTAAATACTCAATTTTAGTACTACAAGGAAAACATTTGCATCGTTTAGGTAACTCAGACCTCTCATATTAGCCTCATTAGCTGAATTTAAGAATGTATTTTTTAAGAGCAAGGACGGGAACATTTTGATTGCTCATTTCCTTCCACTGGAGTCGCTTCTCTTCATGGCTGCTATGCAGACAGACGAAACAAAATGTGGTTTCATTTGTATTTCTCAGAACCGAGTTCCTTTTTTCACAACTCTCCACAGAGTCAGTACAACAGCAGCCAGTGTGGGTCTCTTCTCATTGGTTCGATGCAAAGTGCATTCACTGACCCCATCTTCTCTTTATTTTTATGAAATGTTTTCTCACTCTAGCACCGCCAACGCTTGGTATATTTACAGGCCATCTGGTACATTAACATACTATTTTAAAAATGTTAAAATTATGTTTAAAAACTAACGTACATACATGTTACAAATGTTCACAAATTTCAGAGCTCTGATACAAGAAATGATCCTGAGTTGTGTATGGAGTGTCGTGGATGTGAGAGGATGTGTTGTGCTGGGCTGCATGTTGGTATAAAGAACCGTGTGCAGAGTATTGGAGAGAATTACAGTCAGTGTGGAAAAATAAATGTGTAACAAGTTTAGAAAAACTGTAACATAACCCTAAAAACTGAAAATCTCCTGAGTGTGGAAGAAAAGTCATCAGATCAGATCAGACTCTACACACTCACTTTCTGTCTGTGGGAACCAGGTAAGACTTTGTGGTTTCGGTTACTTTGACAGTTGGTGGTTTGACATACAACAGCGGCCTGTGCCAAATATAATACACTGTTTAACCTACACACACCATATATAGACATGTATACGTGCAGATTCTGCACATAAACACCTACTTGTATAAAGTAACCTGTTACCTTAATAATTCAGTTTTTATTCCAGCACTTTATTCTTCCTTACAGCTTTTTTCTTTAAGGCTGTTTGTCTATTTTTATCTTATTGTTGTTAGAGCTGTGTGTACAACTTCAAACTCCCCTGTATGTACACACAAGCTCACTCTGAAAAACTTGTTTAAATAATCTCATCCAAATGCATTTTAAAATCCATGCGATTTCATACATGAAGTTGTGAAAAACTGTGAAAACCGTTACATAACTTCTTCTGTAGCTCTGCAGCTTTGGAGGAAATGACCCCGATGATGTCACACAAGGTAAAGCAAGAAAATAACACTAGCATGATTATGAACAACAGTTTAATACAGAAGACATACCCCCCACGCGGAAAAAGGAAAAAAAAAAATTCCCCTCGACTCACAAAGCTACTGACTGGAGAGATATGTCAACCACCATGGGAAACGAACATGAAGTTAACTTACGAGGACGCACATTACAGCAGAAGCCTGTAACACTATTGTTCAGGTAGTCTGTCGTCATCATGCTGCTGCAATGTTAGTTATGTCAACACAGCTCAAAGTTCAGATTACTACACTGCAGTTTCTCTGGCACACACTTTAGACTGCGAAACCACAAGAAATTTTTTTTTTTTGAAAAGGCATCAGTGACAGATGCTCCACGATTTGTCATCACAATACGAAGGATTATCATTAACAAACATTACATTTTAACATTTCAAATTCTGATCATCCGTTAAGATCCCCTTTTGTGTGCTTTCCGAAAAGCCTTTAATACACTATTACAGCATTCATTTTGCTTTACTCTCTCTCATTTTGTGTAATGTTCAGAAACTGTGCACAGATAATAGTGTTGCTGACAAACATAGGGGGGTGGATCATTTGGGAGCATCTGCTTACAGTGTTATTTCCGGATTATCTGAAATGCAGTGATACAAAAAAAGCACAGTAATGACCTTTCCGAAAGCAATACTATACCAGAAAGTACAAATAGAAGAAATACACAAACTTTTCTAACCTCTACCCACCTGTGGTAGAGTAACATGAAGATACCAAGGAAGCCGTTGTTAAAAACAAACATTTTTGGTTAGTCTACATTTTGCAACAATTATTATGAAAAATAAAGTCATTATAACAGTTTTGTTGGAGATTGTTTAGCAACCTTCATCTCAGCTTCATTAAATGTCGCAAACATTTCCTCACAGCAACGTGTGTGTTTTCTGGATTGTTCTACATTTTTCATTCAATGATATTTTCCTTTATTCAAGCCTTCGGCTTGACATTACAATTCATCAGACATCGCATCTGAATATCTCACAACTGCACCTACAACTACAGAAAATGTGTTTTCATGCGTTTCAAGGGACGAAGCAACGATTTCTCCTCACGCTTCAGAGGACCTAAAGTCCAATTCCACGACTTTTTGAAAGACACAGAAATAACAATTGTTGTTTGCACAGAGCCTTGCTTTCTGGCATATACTAGGTGCGAATGTCAAGCAGCAACAGACAGAACCCAGTGGTAGAGGTGATAATCAACAGAGAACAGCCTCATGTCTGCTGCCATAAAGTGTTCATTTATTTCATCGACTACTCTTCGCTCACTTCCATTCACAGATCTAATAGGCACTTGAATTACCTAATGTGCCAGTATAATCACTGTGATATATTAAACAGAACCAGTTATATGCTAATGAGTTCATTACTTAAAACAATTAGTGCATTCATTATCAAATAGTTTCCCCATCAACATACTTTGTCTTCACGTAAAGCATGTGCAGTATTAATGAAGCATTGAGAGGAATAACAGTTCGAAGAAGTTGAACCACAATTTATTCTGTGTGCGCACGTTTCCAGAGAAACTGCCAGAAATTTAATTAGACTGTCGACACTGAAATTCCTATCATGTTCAGAACAAGGTCTATAGACAGACACCCACGGACGAAGTGAGGTCACATATATTATGTATCACAGGAGCAGGAACTACAAACTGCTCATTTCCCCAATTGCGCTATTAGGAGGAGTCGATTGTTTTAGATCTGTGAAAGGAAGTGACCTCGGACATTCGTAGGGGGAGTGACTTTGTAAAACAGAGCATGCTTCAGAAGTATCTTCCTCTCTGCTTATCTGCGTCTCATTGATTCCTTTTGAGCTCAGGGGTTTTATCCTCATCCTTGCTGGGAGGCAGGTTCCGCGGTCCTGACTGAGGCACACAGGCTTGCTGATGTCATCTGTTATTGCCAAACTCATCAGATGACCACTTTTTTTTGTTAAACGATACAAAGTAGAAAAAAAACTTCTAAAAACCACCAAACATGCACGCTTTACACACACACACACACACACATCACATCCACATAAACGTCTGCTCTGTCATGTGATGAGAGTTAGGCTGGCAACGATCACTGAGGTTGAATGTAGGAAGGCAGTGCATGGAAAAGGCAAACTGGCATCAGGGGCTGATTAGGCGGACCTGTTCTCGGGCTGGGGCTCGCCGTGGCTTACGGGGCCGCCTTGCTGCGCAGGGGGAGACGGCGTGTAGGGTGGTGGGGCTTCGTTTACGCTAATGGAGTCGCCCACCCCGGAAATGAGAGGAGCCGGGTGGGAGGGACGGGGAGCGCCGGCCTCATCGCTGTGGGCGCACTCGCTGTAGGGAGGGGGCTTCAGATCATCCTCTGAAAGGAAAGGAGACAAAACAGGTCAACAGATGGATCAGCATTACACCCTTTAAAACATTACTACCTGAGGCAGATGAACTTCAGCATTCAGGCTGCTCAACTTATCAAAATAAGATCAATAAGAATAGGAAAAATACAAATAAATGCTCACATTTTCTCCTTAAACTGCACCAACAGATTAAAAGTGTGTGTTACTCCATGTGACAAGCTGTGCACAGGAAGGGGGGAGGGGCAGAACTAAGTCTTACACTCGTGAGAAACACAGGGAGCAAAATGCTGTGAAAGGAAAAACTTTTAGGGAACAACAAAAATGTGTCTGAATCTCAGAAAACCCCAGTGATGGTGAGGAGGAAATGCTGTCGAGGGAAAACTGACCCCAGAGAAGTGAAATTACCTGAATCCTCTCGGTCGCTCTTGTCAAAAAAATGTTTGCCGCACCTCTCCTGATTTACAACTTCACCGAGGCGTTATCTTTGTCTCTTTATTCCCTGTCAAATGTTATCTGTATTCTCATGATAAAATGGGCTCTGTTTACCACCTTTGCAACTATAGTACACTCACCTGTCCGTCTCTCAGTCTGACCGGGCTCTCTCTCATGTTTGATTGGCTGCCAAAAACAATCTGAATCTAAAAACAATATGGCTACTGGGGTCAATCCTAGACATGAGCATTTAACTGGTGAGATGATGGTGTGCCGCATTTTCTGATGCCTCAAATGGTCACAGAATTACAACTTCATGATGACAGCTCATGAAAATGTTTCGCAGAGGCTTTGGGAAAGTGTCAGAAACAATGTTGTATGCCTGCAACACCTACCTATACAGTGATGCACCGGCACAATTAAAAACAGAAAGACCCGAGATGCCCTCTAGTAAAAAAAAAAAAAAAAAGATCATACGCAAGGGTGAAAATGAGGCTGCCACATCATGTAATACAATTAGTGCTGAAATGTCCACCCTCTGTAACCACATCCTGCTGTCAGCATGAATGAGCACTTCAGACCAAATGAGATGCCATTTGGAAAAGAGGAGACTTCTGAAACTCGATACAAAGATTACAACAACTGGCCTGCCTCGCTTGTGCCCTCGTGAACTCAGTTACGTGCTGAGAAACACAAATCTGTAGACAGAGCAATGAGCACGATGAGAGCAGTATGACCTCCTTTTTTTCTCTTTGAAAGGAAGGACAAAGACTTGAGTGACTGGGGATCGGAAAAGCATTTGAAAAAGAAAAATGAATGGGATTGGCGTATATTGAATATAGAATAAAGAAATTGAACAAGCGGTGAATATCTGACTTCTCCCCCTCTCTTGGTGGAAACACTTACACTTCAATTTTTTCCCTAACTAGCTTTGTTTCTGCCAGCTCTGCTAAAAACCGACAGAAATGACACGAGCGGCACACATCAAGGCACTGTCTGATATACGAAGAAAAGCCTAAGGCTGTTGGTTTCAGAATGATTAAGTTACTGACACACGGCGCTCTTTGTCTCCTTAAAGCAGACAAAGAATGTGCCTACATGTGCGAGCTCATTTTAAATTAGAGACAAGTTTACTGATGGAAGTGATGTACTCTGCACTACAATCAGCGAGGCGCACACATCTCCTGGCTGGCGTTAGGTTTAACGAAACTTTGCTTCACTGTCGTCGTATTCCAGTTATTTATCTTACATGGCAACAAATACACACATGACCTAATCACTATGAATCCTGGAAACGTCTGTGTTTAAAAAAGAAAGATAGATAGATAGTAGTCTAAAACAAATGCATGTGACAGCTAGATCAAGATTTTAACAGCACGAGGCAGTGGTGGAACACTACTGCTTTAGTCCACAGGCACCGACAAAGCTGCCACAAAATGACAGTTATATATAGTTGTTAGTTGTTAAGTTAGTTAGTTACAGCTAAGTGGATTGTTGTCAGATTTGACGGATATGGCTGATTTGACAATGTTGCTAGATTCGGCCACTCGCATTACTGCTACGTGCTCGTGGTAAAGTTCAGGGTTTACTGTGAATGATCCATTTTGCTTGCTTGTGTTTTCTAAAGTGGCACAGAGCATATTGTACAAAAAAGGCTCAGTCGTCTTCTCCATTTCAGTAAGACACATCTACCAAAGCCATCTCCACTGCAAACCTTTTTCTTTTTTTTTTTTAATGAAATCTGTGAGTGGACAGCGCTGTGGCTTACAGACGAGTTATGACGGGTGTGAAAAGAAAGAATGAACCTTTCTGACTTCAACTTTTGATTGGCTTGATGAATGGTGAAGCTGTCGATGTGCTGTGTTAAACAAGCGTGTGTATGTTGTGTGTGTGTGTGTGTATGCGCTACCTCCAGACACCGCCTCATATGGTGGTGGCATGTCCAAGTGGGAGAAGGACGCAGCTGGCGGCAGGGCTGTGGAGGGCTCCTCTATAGACAGGTCATCCTGAACACCATACCAACTGGGCCAGACAGACGTTTGCTACAGAGGAAGAGGAAAACAAAGGCAGAGTTAATGACACACACACACAGACAAAAAGCAGAGTCACATATGAATAAAAAAGTGCATATTTAAACTGATGCATTTGCTCCTTTAAACTCTTTGCTTTGGGCCTAAACTGACCCACAAGTCTACATGAACTGAGCACAAATCATAGTTAAACCAACAGCATGACAATATTCTCTGTGAGGAATGGGAATCTATACGTGTGAATCCTCTTTTCTGTTTCAACATGTGTTTTCCAACATCAGGCTGACGATCAGCATGGAACACTTTCACCCCATGATCCCCATCACCCCACCGCGGAGCCGTTTACAAGAAATGCACGAGCGAGACGCCTACCGGTGAATCCCAGAAAAAGAGGAACCGGTTGTCTAAGTTACACCAGGCTGTGACACTCGCTGTGTCAACATCATTTTACGAGACATATTCTTCATCTCAGTCTCCTTACCTGAGTAAAATCAAATTAAAATGGAGGTGATTTTCTTCTTTGCATGAAGAAGAGACTATAAGGAAGAAGAGACGACAAGGGGAGCGAGCAGCCGCAGTCATAATCACTTTTATTGAGCAGTTAGAGGGATTAGACTCGTAAATAAGAGAAAAAGTTTAAGCATAAAAACACACGTTAGCTTTTTTGTCTCCTCCACCTTTTCTGGAGAAGCTCTCAGTGTTTTCTACTCAAGTTAGCCAGCTAATTGTAACAGGAAGAGGAAGACAGCACATGCAGATGATGGACCGATGACCTTGCAGAATGATGTTTTAATTAGTCCAAATTGCCATCCTGTTGTTGTGGGCGTAATAGAGAGTGAGGAGGAAAGATGCACCACGGTTAGATTATGCCAAGATAAACATAATTACAGCACAAATAACCTATAATAGTCTATAAAGTCATAAGTATTGTGACATGTTTTTGCCAAATTAAATTGGATCCTTATGGACGAGTGGCAAATGTCCCATGGCCAGATACCGGTCACATCTCATTGGAAACCACAGCATTGAAGAAAAATAAAACAACAAACAAACAAAAAAAAACTCCACTGCCACTATTTCTGCAGGCCTAAAGAACTGGACCAAAACCAACTAAGATGAAGATTAATAATCTATAAACTATTCAACTGCTCCATCTTCCTTTGGGGCCTGCATGTATCAAAAGTTTTCCCCTTGCAGCTCTTCACTTTTCAGGTAGCCGTGAATAAGATTCTCCAAGAGGCTTGGTGAGTGATACTGCATCAAGACCCACCCTTTCTCCCACCTATCGCCCCCCCCCCACACTCTATGTTTGATTCATTTAAGCCCAGGACTCGAGTGGTCCTGGCGTCCCTCCAGAAGACTTTCAGGATGCCGGGTTATGGATGACTGTGGGGCCTCCCTGCTGCACATTCCATTAAAATCTAAACAGGGAACATTATACACCAGAGACGGCAGAGGGAACAAGGGGGGAGGAAGAAAGGAAGAGGGGTGAGAAAAAAAATACAGGAAGAGGAGAAAAGAGAGGGGTGAAGGAGAGGAAGTAGAGTAAGAAGAAGAGGTGAAGGAAGCAGAAAGAGAAAGATGAGTTGTAAAAAAGATGGAAAGGGGACTTATGGGGTAGTTACTTGACATGTAATTAGTTGGTATGTCTGATAAGACATAAGACTGGCAGCCTTGGATTGGATGTTCTGTAAACTCAGACAAACATTTCAGATAGCACAAAGAATGTTTTAAGTGGGTTGGGAAAACCCACGACCAAAAGTCCAGGCATCTCTCAGTTTCGACTCTGTCATTTATCTTTTTTTTAACAACTGGGGCATTTCCTGTTGCACAAATATATTCCAAACACTGCTAAAAATATCATAATCTGTGCCTCTAACATGTAACTATCACAATGAAAACTTAAAAGCTGGGGCGGCATCGAGATCAACGGGAGATGACTGAATTGGCTTTTAATGCAGCACTTCCATTTGTATGAATAATTTCTCAGAAAAATGTGTTGACGTCTTTGTCATTCATGCAGCACCTTTTGAAAAACCCACTAAGAAGTGGACTAAGTGGGCAGTAGTTGGAAAAAAAAAAACTGTGTCATATGATTCATGGAGCATATTTTAGGAAGCCTCTCAATCTTCTGAATGATTGCTTCCAGGTGTTTTAGAGAGGCAGTAAAGCAGAAAAGCCCTGTCGGAGGCACCATCATGATGACTGTCTAAACCTGTGGCATAACCCACAAAAAACACTCCATACAAACTCATGTTGAGTAGGGCCGTTGTAATTCTAGACCACCGACAAACATCAGCACAAATAAAACTACATTCGACGGGCACTTGAAGGGAATAATGAAAGAGAGACCTGAATTTTCTGAACAGTTTCAGAATATGTATTAAAAAGCTAGAAAAGAAGTTACAAAACAAACCAAAAAAATGATGAAAGTCATCCCAGTTGTCAAATGACTTTTAAAAGGGCAAACCACATTAACTAATCACAATCTCAAAGAAATTAAACATCAGAAAGCACCATCTTTTTTCCTCCCATGTACTTTCTGATTTCCATGGTACCAGAGATAGTAACAGTGAGATTCCAAGAAAAATTATGTGCAATACAAAAGAAGTCACTGAAAATTGGACTTATTCAGATTTAAGGAGAGAGCTTCCAAGGGGCACACGCTGCTCTCTGTGAATCAGTGTACTCCCATCTTGCTGCCAGTGTCGTTCTTGATGGTATTTGCACAAAGAAAATCTCACGTGAATGGTTGAAATTTTACAAACTTCTTTAAAAGGAAAAAAAGGGCCCAGTGACACACTAACCTTTACTTTCTAAATAAATAACTGACCTCTGACGTCAACAAGGTCAAACAAACTCGACAGGAAAATCTAAGCACCCAGGTAGGGCAAGCAGAAGCATGTACTTATTAATGCACATGCACACACTCGCCCAGCGTGTCACTGAAAGTGAAGCCTGTGTCGTCATTCTATCCAAGTGATCACGACTGACTGAAAACCACACGCCCCTGTTGAAAGAATAAACAACTCCTCCGCAAAAGTGTAACACCACTGTGACCTTATTTGACTCTCTCTCACTCCAGGCCTGCAAACAATTCTGAGAAGGGGGCCGAACTTTGCTTTCAGCGCTTCACTACTTCCGTTGGACCAAACAAAGCTTAAGTACTTAAAGAGGAAGTGCTTTTTACAATTCATTCCAATGTCAATATAATCACACAGATTCTTGTTCCTCCTCTTCAGAGATTAAAAAGATATTTAGGACCTACAAACAGTAACATTAACTGTGGTAAACAGCATGGCTATTAATCGATTGTAGTGTAGTCAACCAGCTACAACACAGGTACACACACAGTAACTCTTTTTAAAAAAGGGGTCTCAAATATGGTTTTGGAGACTCTCAAAGCCCTCCCAGCAGTATATGCAGTGAAGAAACAGAGCCCGCAGAAGGACTTCATAGCTGGCTAGCTCTGACATCCCTGTTTGTACTACGCTCACCTTCTATGATGAAGCCACAAGCCCATGTCTTCTACGCTCCTCTGCTGAGTTAGTTAAATCTGCTTGGAGAGAGAGCTGTAGAGTGTAGTTACCCTTTAAGCTCAGTTGAGACAGGCTTATGTCACTGAAGCTCAGTTTCAGCAGCAGCATTTCAAATGATAGTCACGTTACAAACACATGGTCAAGCAGGATCCTGCCTTAAGTGCTACGTGTGTGCCCGGCCAGGGCGTGAACACCCGCCTCTGCCATCTTCTAGCTCAAGTAAAATACTCTTCAGATGTACACAAATAATGAGGGCACCAGAGATTTTGCAGGAGGGCGACGAGTTTACTGCTGTGCGAGTCTTTTGACACTCAATGTACCAATGCTCGAGTCTCTTAGCGAACATGAAGAGATGTCACCAACACCTGTGTACACATAACCTCAGACGTAATAAAGACACACCACGGAGGGCAGCGCCACATCAACGGCTGACAGTTTGACATTATGAGGACGAGTTACGCATCGTCTTCACTTACGCTCTGCCTCTCGCACATCTGATGAAGGTAGGCCCGTCCTCCAACAATGACTATCTGAGCATTGCGTGGGTTGCTCAGGTACGCTGCAAGCTGCCTCTGTCTCGATCGGTACCAGCACACGTAGAAGAAGATCTTGATGATGATGAATATGATGACGACTCTGTTCAAGGAGAGAGACAGGGAAGGGGGGGAGTGAGACAGAGATGGGCAGCTTTGTGCGACAGATTTAAACTCCTTTTATTATTATTAGTTATACTCACATATACCAGTGCAGCTCCATGTTTGTGAGATGTCAGTCACTGAGTCGAGGCTGTCATAGCTGGAGGACTTGCTGATCCCGGACCTGAAAACAGTGAGAATTTTGGGCATTTCCTCCCTCATATGCTGTGTCACTACCTTTATTTAGTCAGAGATAATAAGCTCACAGTTAACACTGAGTCACTTCTACATCCTGTGAAACTCAAAAAGCATCTCACCACTGTAGGCTACAAAAAAATGTGTTAATTCAGAGAGGAGCAGACTGATCAGAATATGCAGGTGTATGTGAGTGAGGTAATATTTAATTTTCAACCTCTTCTAGATTTCTAAAAGAAAGTTTAATTAAGCAAAGTCCCTAATTAAACCACACATGTGTAGTTTCAACACAAAACTTAATACAACTTACTGTATTTCTGTTGTTTGTCAGTTCCTCTGCATAAAACAGACAAATCTTTTCTTTATCAAAACCTAAAGGTGTCAAAATTCAAGCCATATTGTAGGCTTTTAGTCAAGAACACAAAACTATATGTAGCACATGTGTATGATTTATGGACCAAAAGTATTTCCTCCCTTAAAAGGCTTTATTCACTCACTCACAATAACATAAGGCCCACTGTTAACATTGCCTCACTTTTATAACCCCTGAATCTCCAAGCATCTCACCACCGAAGCTATGTTATTGTTAAAACATCCAGCCACTTTCTTTAACTTGAAACAGATGGCAGGAGTTTAGCAGCTCCTCCTTCATAAATCTGCTGCCTCGCTTAGCTTAACTCAACAGCAGGATATGTTTAAAACTTACTTTTTCTTCTTCCACTGTCTTTATTTCTTTCTTTCTTTCTTTTCGGCCCTTCTAGCCGAAAAGGTGTGCCATTTCTCTGGTCGTTTCGGGGGGCAGGAGCTGCAGAGGAGCCAGCCGAGGCTACGGCTAGTTTAGCAAGGTAGCCGCTTAGCAGGCCACAACAACAACAACAACAACAACAACAACCAACGGCAGCTCTTATTCAGCCGCGGACAAAAACAACGACTTTAACCGACCTGCTACATCAAACACGGCCCTCTAGGTGTCACACACAAGGTCGCTAGCTCCGTACTCGACGCGGTGGCTAAACAGTGAAAAAAGGGGGCCGGGCTGAACTCGTAACGGAGAGTTTCAGCTAGCGGTGCGCGGCCGAGCACGTCCCCGCGTGTGAAGCTCCGCCGTCGGCCTCAGTGGGCGGCGTTCCGGGGCTGCTGCTGCCTTCACTGGTTCCCGTAAGCTGCCCTCCACCCCCCTTTCCTCCGTACAGACGAAACCAACAATTCATTAGATGTTTTTGTACGTTCAGGGGCCGCTGTCAGATAGCTGTAAAAGCTGTAAAATTACCTTTGGTTGAATCAGGAGGCAAACGGAGCTACTTTATTCCGCTATAAAATAATGGGAATAATTAAGGCCCCTTCTGGAGTAAGCTCATAGATGGTTTTGTTATTAAAAAAGGCACGGTTAATTTAGGGGAAAAATGCAGCAAACGATGCAACTTTCAAGTGGTTCAGCATACTAAGAACTAAATATTTGCATTCACGTCTTAATTCTGTCACAAAAAAAGTGATAAATAAAGTGGTCTTTTCTAGGTTATTTTTAAGGCGTTTCACTGAGATCTATCATTAATTGCAAAATTTCCGACGGTCATGGAAGGTAACATATGTTCAGATGACAAAAAGATAAAGATGAGACAAAATACCTTTTATTTTAATAGGTTTTCTATATCATACATGACTGTAAACCTTTCAAAATATATTTATTAGGAGGAGAAATTACTCTAATTATTTCAAATTGTTTACATGTAGACTTAATGTCAGGTCTTCAAATATTGTTCCCCGTGATACCTTCCAAAATGTATTTGAAAAACAAGTAATAATGCCTATTAAAATACATGTGAAAATGTAAATGACGGAAAATTATACAATAATATTGAAAGGTCATATCAGGTTGTTTCCATCTTTTGACTCTTTGACTCCATCTAGCGGTCACTGTTTTAGAATGCAAGGTACTGTTTCAAAGATACAATCAAATACAGAATTAGTGATTGGTAAACAAAGATTACAATAAATATGTTCATGTAAAGAGAGGCAGGCCAATCAGAATATAGATGTGAATGTGATGAGCTCATTTCTAATTTGCAACTAATTAAAGATATCTTTAAAAAATAATATGGGTAAAAGGTTTATTAAAATAACTGCAAAACTGAACTATACAGTCAAAGCTGAAAGGTCAATAATCTCTGAAAAGATTTTTTACCAAAAACACCACCGATATCGTATTTTCTTTTGTATGTCTGTTCCTGTTACAAGTTATTTCAAAATTCAAGTCATCCTCTGCATCTTCGCCAAAAAACAAAACAAAACTATTTGTAGCACGTTTGATTTACAAAGGAAACATACAAATGTCAATAATCATTTTCTGTGAAAGAAAATTGCTTTGCAAACCTCTTCACCAAATGCTGAGCAGCACATTGTTGTGGCCCAGTTGAAAGAGGCCAAACTGTTGATGTTCAACATTACAGCTTTTAATTGTATATTAAAGTTAAATTTGCAGTACATCTTCAGCTATTTGTCCACATGTTGCTTTTTCATTGAAGTAACACTACAGAGTCAGTTATCTTTCTTATCGATTGTCTTCCACGATGATGGTCCTTCTTGGGTAAGTGTCAACGTCCACAAATATGTAGCGAAACTCATATTTTCCAGTTTCAGGATTCTGGGAAATAACAAAACAGTTAAATTAGAATCTCATAATAATATTTCCAATTACGTGTAGAATTACTTATGGATTTTGGCGTGTATTTCGGATGTATTATTTCTGAATATTGGAATAGCTAAACATGAACAGCACTGCTTTATTTTAATGAGCTGCATTTCAACAAAAGAAAATACCAACCTCTTTTGACTCTGAATGTACAGTTCCTTTGAGGCCTGGCTCAGAACCTTCGATGTAAAACGTAAGTCTCATATGCTTCAGTCCGTCCTTCAAATACTCCATGTGACTACAGTGAAAACACGCACAAACAAGATTAAAACACTGGAATACCTGAGCACCACCACCATACAGACGCTCACTTATGTTTTGATGTACAGTCTCTATACTGGCTCTTGCACTGGAGTGAGACAAATTAAAGTGTCATGAGAAATCTCTACATCATGTATAAATAACCAACTGTTTATATGAACAGAGTAACAAATGTCCCACCTGACTTGCTGCCTCCTTCCTCGACGGGTCGTCTCTCCGTAACACTTGAGTGGCTCCCCAAAGGCACCGATCACCTACAATTTCAATAAGCAAAAATTTTGTAGCTATAACTTCATGAATTGCAAGACATAACTTTACAAATTGTCAGAATACATCTACAAAATATGCAGTATTAAGCATCACAATAAAGTCAAGCATTCAGCGTGACAATGCCAAATAAATAGTTGAAGGCTTGGTCGGTTTATTGAACTGTTAGGAAGATGGATGCTCTTTGGTCCCAGCAGCCTGTCATCTCATTCTTACCTCTGGGTGTAACTTGACTTTGCTGAAGGCTTTCCCATAGATTTTATTTGGACTTGAGGAAGAAAACAGCTCCTGGAACACCACATATAACAGCCCACCTGAAACACACACACACACACACACAAAACAACACATATTAGTGCCCATATCACTTATTTAATTAGAAATTATTTGATAAATCTGCTTGTTTGTGATGGAAACTCTTAAAGGTGGGTGTGTTGTCACCTGTTACTCCAAGTCCAATGAGGACGACTATCAAGTAGGTGAAGTCTCTGCCAGCGTCTTTCACTGTAAGATATTGAGGGTGGGACGTATTAGACAAGTAGTAACTAACACTTTGGTACTTTATCAAATGCAAACAGATGCCTGCTTTCTTCAGTAAACAAGTGTAGTCTTTTTTGGTTCTGGCACCAGATAGACACTTTTAAGGCATTGCACTGGACTCTGGCCGCTTGAGATAATTGTCAGGCTTCAGACAGATTCGATCATTATGGTGACTGAGTCTATGAATAAAATAAACACATTACAATATATCAGTCCATAAAATAGTGCAATAATCAATAATGAAAACTGCTGCTGTGGATGAAATACAGTCTTGCTATCTCAAATGTGCTGCCCGACTGTGTAAGTCCACCTAGATTTATTTGTATATATTCTGAAATGCTTTGACACGTTGGGAAATACGTGATCATGCAATTTATCTGTAACAGAATCAGCTTTATTGGCCAAGTATGTGTATGTGAGAAAATTTACTCATCAAATTGTATGTGAAAACTCAGTGCATATAGAAATATACATAATAAATATACACAAAAGCACAAATGTCTACATACAAGTTTAAGTTGCAAACAATACAAATATTGCAAATATTCATGCACATGTATTCAGGTCTATGTACTATAAAATAAATACAGTATATAGAGCATGTAGGATTCATTGATGCATGATGATATGCGCATGTTGTGAAACTGTGCATTTATCTGCAGGTCATGTCTCTTTCACCTTTCTGTGCAGCTGAGGGCCTCGGGCTCCCACCCTGATACCTGGACACGGACCTGTCTCTCTCCTCGGGGCTGCTCTTATTTCTGGCCCTGCAGTCGAGCGACACGGCGCGCCGACTCTGCGCCGGGAGGAGGCAGCTCAGCGCGGCCGCGAAGGACGGAGGAGCCCCGGCCCCGCTGTGGAGGCTCCGGGCCCCCGACAGCGTCCACAGCGCCCCCCGTGTGTGGAGGAGTCCGCACCTCTGCACGGAGAGGTGTGTCTGCTGGAGGCTCCTGTGCAGGGCTCTCAGCATCTGCGCGTAAGCCATTACTGTGTCCTCTGAGAGTTAGCTTAAGTTAGCACAGACGGCTAATGTGTCAGTCGGCGCGGACAGCGGTTTGTTAGCTTTAGCTGTGCACACTAAAATAACACACGGCCCGCTATTATAACATAAAAGTCATTCATTATACGACATGAATGAACGACTCTGACTAACCTACAGAGCTGTGAGGGCCCCGAGTGTCAGGACAGCCATGCTAGTTGTACTACTGAGGCGCACACTGTTGTGATCACGTACAGTTCAAAGGCATCATGGGAGACTGAGTTTTTAATGATAATTTATGATATATATTGCGTGCGCTGACAGACAACGATGGAAAGACTTTTTATCACCGGTGGATTTTGTCAGAAATGAAGAAGAGTAAGTACATAAAACATATCAAACATATAAGATGATGTTTTAGAAAAAATGCAGTGTATTTATAAGTATTATTTCACGGTATCACATGCTGTAGCATTACTTTCTCTTCATTATTGTGTAGGTTTTTCTTACTAGCTAATACTACTAGCTACTTTTTGAAAATCTTTGAAAAAACATTAATTTCAACATTTACTTTTTACTTTCTATCTCCTGTTTACTTATTTCTTTACTAAGTTTACCTTACTTTTGTTTTACTATTATATATTATTATATTATTGTGCAAAGTCTTGGTGTTTTGTTTATTTCTATGTGGTTTATATTTTATGTTTATTGTATTGTATTTTGTTCATATTTTATATACATTTTTTGAGCAACATCTGGCACATGTTATTCCTTTGCAATGAACAAATGTATCTGATTATAGCTTATTTTTGGAAAGAAACTGTTTTAGAGAGTTTCACAAAGAAACAAAAACGCCTGGACAGTCCTAGGATAAAGATGAGGAAGAAAATGAAAACCACATCCCAGGACTCAAAAACCTTTATGGACAACTGTAAATAAATTAAATTTGAAGTTTCGTGTGTGATAACAATGAATTGTTCAGTAAAAACTCAAAATTCAGTTGTTTTTTTTTTTTTTTGCATTTAAACATATATTTCTTACTCAAAACCTATAGTAATGTTGAAAAACATGCCAGATAATGAAAGTTTAAGTAGTTCTGAAAAAAGGAGCAAAAGCACAGTTTAATAGCACATTTTCTGACACTTGTACAGCCATTACAATAAAATGCATCCAAGGCGCCCTGTTTTGGGCTTAGGTGTTAAAGGGTTAATAGTTGTTAGTAGTAGTAAAATGGTAATAGAAGTATACATTATTTTAAAGGAACAAACACAAAATAATGTTCAGATCTGAAACTTCTTTGTTTGCGTCACAAACTAGATGGACACTGATGTTATTGTTCATTATGTTTTACCTGATTGATCATTTTAAGTGTACTGAGGTCATGAGTCATGAGTCCACCTGACTTTGCTTTCTGAATATTTTTTGCTCACTTGTTGGCAGTGGAAACAGACTCTGAGCACAACACTGATCATCACATTTTAAGTTGATATGAGACATATATTTAAGTGAAAATCTTTCAGATAATATCTTTAAATACAGCTGCTTTACGGATTCTGTCAAATGTTCACTTGTGTTTTATTTCCCAATATAAATGTCTAAAACAGCCTTTTTCACACCACTGGTACGTTAATATTAAATCCTGTATGTAGTTATTTCTTTTCCGGCTTAATAGTAGTCACAGTTCAGTATTTTGAAAAGTATACTGTAATCTAATATTAGTCTGAAAATACTTGGATAGGCACAACTCTCCGAGGATGTTTAAACCCACAAATTCCTAGAAAAAAATATGTAGGACATGACCTCAGCATCTTCAACGGTATGTGCAGCCCCGAACAGAATAAATTAGAAGAGAAAATTGAGTGTTACTGAAAAAACGTCACAATATATCAGTAAACATTAGTTTATTGAAAACATCTGTCCAGCATTTTTCTTAACGTTTTATCAAATAAATATGCAAACTGGTTAAAAAAACACCACAATGCAATGAAATCTGACAAAGAGAGAGACAGAAAAAACAAACAAATAATGCTCAGACATTGGTGAAATAAGTAAAGATTAGTCGATGGGTCAGTAGAATCATGTATATGCACCTATTTATGAAGTTTAACATCACTTTACTTCAAACATTCTGTTTTTTTCGTCTTCTCAATTACAGCTTTCTGTAATTGTTTCCATATAAAAACAACCTGATACGCTACTGTAAAGACATCAAAGTAAGAAATATGACGTGAAATCAGCAGCTGAAATATGCAATTCCATATTCTGATGATCACATGAAAATGATTTAAAAAAACCTGATTCAGTTTTTCTTTTTTTTTTCTCTCCATGAACAACTTTACATTAAAGGTACTCTATTTTTCAAGAAAAACCCCAAAGTTTCAGTCTCTTTCAGTATCTGACATTATCAGTGTTCCATGGCTCGTCAATCCTAGCCAGTTGTGGAGCACAGGTAGGGGAAAATGCACCTCTGCGGTCCAAAGCAAAGAAGAAAAACTTGATGCATACACTACAAACCTTTTTTTTTTTTTCAAATGTTTCTCATCACAACACTCTACATTGGTAAAGTTACTCGGGGCAACAGTTCGCTTGAGATGCAAGGGAGAGAAATCTTAGCTCCAAATGCTGTCAAGCTTGGCAAGATGCAGAGGAATGAATCTGTCTGATGTATCTGCAGAGAAATGAAAACACTATTACTTTAAGTCTGCTCTGGGCCCTCCACTTTTCTCATCTGCTGCCTGGGCCGCTTCTGATCGAATTGGTTCAGACTTACTTAATTACTGAGGTGTCTGCCTCTATCTATATTCTGGCATATGAGCTTGTGACTCTGTGTGCGAGTGTGTGTGTGTTTAACAGAGCATAAAGAAGAGAGAGAAAAAGAGTTCAAGTGTGTGAGCTGTTTTTAAGACTTTTTAAAAAATATCTAGAATTTAAATATCTATAATGTGTAAGTGTTGGCACAGTTGTAAAACAGAGAGACAACACACAGACATCAGCACAATGTATGTATAGAAAAGAAACATATTTTATTCAGTAATCTGCAGAAACATGGGTCTGTGCATGATCTTGTATATATGGAGGAAAAAGACAGTGGAGTGCATGGATGTAAATAATACATACATGACACTAAATACATAAAATAATGTACACACGGATGGCAAATACTGTAAAAATTGACACAGGAAGAAGAAAATTTGGACAATGATAAGAGCGTAAGAAAAAAAAAAAAAAAACGACGTCATATCCAAGTGTGCGTGGATTGTATTCATGTCATTGTGCTCACAGCTGATCTACTCTGCTCACTTTCCTCCTTTTCCCTACAAAACCATCCTGCCAGTAGCGACTGCAGTTTGAGCGTGAGGCCGATCCGTCCCTTCCGTGGTATATGTGGGTTAATCTCATCAGGACAAATACACACACCAAAAAAGTCAATTAACTTGTCTGTCAGATACCTGTGATTACCTGGGATTATTTGAACCGTCTAAGACTAGATTCATTGTCCTGCCTTGAGAAACAAACCTTATTTGTTTTTTTTTTTTGTTTTTTTTTGGTTCTAGTCCTCTTCTAAACGAAATCAGCCACAACAAATAAACCAACATCTCTAACAAAAAACCCAAAACATGTGATTGTGAGACATGGACAGTTTGAAACTAAAGGGACAGAGAAACTATTGACCAAAAGCCAATAAAATAAAGAAAAAAGGTCAAGCTTTATTGTTATTTATTTGACAAAGCATCAGTAAAATCAGCCCTGAAAGATCATTTGAGCAACTGTAAAAACTGTCATCTGTTCAACTTGCCTTTGTATAAAAGTCTGTTTTAATACAAAGATATTAAGCTCCTACAGTAAAAGAGAGTTAGAGGACTTGAAGTAAATATGTTAGCAAAAAAAAAGTCTTCAAAATAAGACTGCCTGTCAAAAAGTTAGTCAACATATTAAGAAGGGAGTCTGTGTTCAAATGAAAATGATGAAAATCACCAATTCTCTTCACCTAATGATTAAGCTAAGCAACGACATGCAATGCAATTAATTTTGAAGATGCTTTTTTTTCTCCACCGCTTACTATGTCTATATGACTTATGTGCTAGTAGATGGGGGCTCTCTTCATATTTTAATATTAGTATGTTAATGTTTTAATGGGTATTAAAAGAAGCATGCACAAGCCATACAACTCAGCCTTGAATTGTTATCCAAACAAAATTGCTTCTGGTTATTCCAACAGTATTAGATTTTATTAGGTTAGTTATTAATTGAGCTTTAATTCCAATCTTCACTAATAAAATAAACCTTTTGACAACAACCTTTTGATTTGACAAACTGCAAGCATCTTTAATTAGCTATTAAACTCAAAATGTGTCTGCTACAAATTTGAAAAATGCATGCTGAAAAACTTAACTTGAAGATGTTTGATCACATTACCTTTGCGAGGACTCTATGACAATGGCAGATATGTTTCTGAGCAACACCCCAAATTTAAAGTTTAACAATGAATTAATCAGTAATCGAGTTCATTCTAAAGGTCCATTTCTGTCCAGTGAGACAAAAAAATCTGGATTGACCGCAGTACACACAGAGCTGACTGATTTTCAAAACTTTCCTGCGTCCCAGCATTGGAGTGTTTTCATCTAGTCCTTTGTGTTCGACCTTGCGCATGAATTCACATTACACATATTCAATATCCTTTTCCGTCAAAGTGTCCCTTCATCATCATCATCATCAGCATCATGCTGGTGTAAATCTCCGCTCCGCTTTCTCATATGTCAGTGACGCCCGTTCGTACTGATCCAGGATTGCACTATTCTCAAGAAGTCTACATGATGGAGACAATGCAACATAATGTAGAACATAAGCAGACACACACACACACAACAGGACAGCACATTTTGTCTCACTAAAAGACAAAACAATGGGTAGCACTTTATGTGTACGCTCCATTATACGCAAGCATGAAGCTGCGAGCGTGAACCCCTATAGCTCTGCATCGCATTAAATCAACCTTTTTTTAATGAATTCCATTCATTCAAATGACTTTATACATTATATTGTGCTTACTGCAAGCTCATGAAAGCACAGTCGTGGAGTGTACACATGAACTGTTACACACAGGCATAAATATTATAACCAAACACAAAATCAATTACAAGTGACATAAATCATGCAAAACTACAGAGGAATTCTGTATAAGTGTGTGTGAAGATACTTGAATGATTTCTGTGTGCTTTCTTTAGTGTGTGCTTAAATTAACAAAACCATGTGAGGTTTGTGTCTGTTTTCAACTGTGTGCTTTTATGTGGACTTAACAAATATCCATTATATATTGGCTGCAGGCCTACTGGGAGAAAAGTGCAGAGGTTAGACACATCATTTGATAACAGCTCCAACTTAAGATGACTGAAAAAGTCCATGCTAATGAAGATCCACTGAGTGATACAATGTATGACCTCGGGAGGACATACAGTCAACTTGAGCATCACAGACACTTCAAACAAACTCACTCGGAGGGCAAGATGGCTGCAGGCAGGAAAAACCATCTTGGTGAAAATGAACAATTAAAAAAACATAAAAAAACAGAAAATTAAAATATAAACCCGCGCAAAAATCACAGAAAAGGAAAAAAACACTTACATGAAAGTATATACTGACTGGGAAAATGATGACTACACAACATATAAAGATGTCGATTGTTGGATAAGGGTGCTTACCTTGAGATTGTCTCTTAGACCCTAGTTGTGTTGTACTCTGATTCATGTTTGCTCAAAGAGCCAATGAGGCAGAACCTGAAATGTCACGGCTCTTTCATTTAATATCAAACTCCTTTTGCATAGAGAAGGTCAGAATGCATAATGTGCTACATAACAGCAACAAACGTCATTAGTGCTTTGCTAGTCTCTGGGAGCCTTGCATGCAGACTTGTAGGAAATGAATAAACAATCAAGAACAGTGTGGAAAGAGCACATTGGAAAGTGCATGCAGGAGAAGGTTGCATGTTCAAAGTATTTCTCTCCAAAAAAGTACTCTGATACCTTCACATAGGCTTTTTGTAAACATATACAGTTACTTTTCAAGCAGTCAAGGTGCAAGTACACAATAAAATACTTCTTTTTTTATAGAAAATCTTCTTCATGCCAAAATGTTGAGCTATATAGAATATAAGTCATATATTTTAAGTATCACAGTTAGGAATAGAAATGCATATTTTCTAATAATTTGCATTTGTGTCAGTGAAGTTAGTCATCACTATGAGGCACCGGTTCAAGCCCTTGTGTTAACAGTCAAAACTGGACTGATTAAAGAAGTAATATCTAAAAGGAGGTCTGTATTTGCTTAAAGAGCTCTGACAAACCTCAAAGTACAGCAGAGATGTAAGCTATAAATCACCATTTCAGGAAAACTAGCAGAGGGGGGGCTTGACATGTTCAAGAATGGGCATGCAAGAGGGGGCAAATCTGCCTATCATAATTTAGCCCTTTGAGAGGAAGGTTTTTAATGATAGAAAAGGGGAGAAAGAACAAGGGTCAATGCAAAAAAAGAAGCTTATCATAATCTTGAAAAAATAATGAGAGGAGGGAGGAAGAACAAAGCTAAAATAAGAGGGAAAACAAAAGCAAATGTAAGTATCCCACACACATTTCAAACATCCCCATAGTTAACTCTAGGGTTGCTGTTCTTTCCTCATCAGAAATCTATGGATACTGACCGCTGTACTGCCTTTTCGTGGCGTGAAAGCCGGTGGCTGGTGGTGGGAACTTCTTCCAGGTCGTCGTCCAGGTCGCATCCATTGTCCGCTGCCTCTTGCGAGTAGCTGTGCTTCATGACCAAGATGCTCCTGCGGTTACCGGTGGCCGGCAGCAAAGGCCGCACTGCCATGGGCGGCTGTGGAAGGTCTGTGAGCAGGGTGGCCGCCCCCGCGTCCCGGGCGCTTAAGTTTCCGCGGCTCCCCCTTCCGCTGAGTGACAGCTGCGATATGTGGGCGGAGCCCGGGTTGGAGGCAGAGCCACAGTGGTGGTCGTGGACGCAGCGTGAGGAGGCACGGCGAAGGGCGTGGTAGTTCTCAAAGTCCTCCGCCAGGTCGACCAAGTCTGCTGAGGCCGCGGCAGCTGTGGTGGCGCTCCGTAAAGTACACAGCTCATAGTGAGGCGGCTCGAAGACCTCCTGGAACATGGTGGGATCAAAATCTTCACGCCGCAGGATGTACTTTTTACGAGGCTGCTTGATCTGGACGATGACGGAGACGATGAGAAGGATGAGGACGATGCAACAGGTGACGCCGATTATGGTCCCGTTTGTGTTGTTGAGGTTGTCCAGGATGTTGGCTTTCCTCTTCTCTGTACAGTGGGCGAGAGAGCAAACGTTTGTGAGAATATAAACACAAACCAAACCAATCATCATCATCAATAATTCATCAATAAGTCTTTTTTTAAAAATAAGTGTAAAATTTCCCTGATTTCGGCTTCTCTGAATCTTTGTTAGGGTTGTGGGAAAAAAACCAAGATGTTGAAATCTGCACCGTTGTGATGTCTCGTCAGATTTGTTAAGTTTTATGTCTGTCTTGTGTTCTGTTTCCTGTTCTGGCCTTGTCTTTTATTTTGAAATCCCTAACTTCTCCTCTCGTTTCAGGTCCCTTGACTTAACTTCCTCCCTCCCATTGTGTGTGTTCCCTGCCATTGTGATTGTCTGCCCCGCCCTGATTGTTTCCACCTGTTTCCCCATTACCTCGTGTATATATTGTCCATGTTTCCCCTGTCTCGTTGCCAGATCATCATTTTCCTTCGGAGAGAGCTAGCGTAGCTGATTGAAGTGTTCATTGATCTTGCCATTCTCAAGGAGAACTACCAAGACATTCAAGTCTGTTTGTAAGATTATTTTAATTAAAACCTTTAAAAACCACTTCTGCCGAGTCTGTCCAGCATTTGGGTCTGCCTGTCATTTGTGCCTGCGTAACAACCGTAGGCTTTGGGAAATGGTGATCAATATTTATCACCATTTTCTGGACCAACAACTAATCTATTATTCAAGAAACTGATCAACAGATTAACTGATAATGAAAATGATCACTGGTCACAATCCTACAGCTAGACCTCCAGTCCATCACCAAACACAGTGGTTAGTCCTCATTCTTCAGTCTTTTCTCTTGTAACATTAAATACTTGAGATTATGAACAACTCCAAACAGGGTTATGTCACAATAAAATAACATCTTAATTAAAATATTATACATAACTAGCTCCACACCACAATACAAGAACAACAGATGGATCATCTGCTTGCAGCTCAGACGAGTTGCTCTCAAAGTGCAAAGAATTTTGGGAGGTTGTCTGCCACTCTAGTTGTAAAGGGCCCATGAATGACTGCTTTCTGTGCACACGACAATAAACATCTTGAATCTTACAACAAAATCAAACAAACAAAAAAAAAATTATACATTATTATACAAACATTATATGCTTTGCAGAATGGAGAGCTTGACAGGCATAGCAACAGTAACTAAGATAATGTTCATAAAGATTTCCTTAGCAACAGAGACTCTATAGCTCACATGTAAAGAAATCTTCTAATGGACCTTATCATGTACGAGATTAAGGACATGACTTTCTCAAGCGATCAAAAAGATGGTCATGCTGGGTCATAGCTGTAGTCTATTTATCACAGCGGTAAACACAAAGACTTAACAGTGTGTGGAGAGGCAATCTGTGACATTTACATGCTGGATGAACATGTAGCACAGCACGCTGTGCTTCAATGACACTAAATGGTTACGTTCGGAAGTGTAAAGGAGAAAGGAATAAAACCCGACATTTTACCACTAATGAGGACAAATGTGGGTACTGCGGTGGACCTATGCATTACTAGAGCGGAGAGAAGCCGGAAGACCGAGTAACAGGCTGAGAAACATGGCTGCTTCTTCTCTGCTGAGTTCTGCATAATTTCAAACTATACTGTGGGGCGGAGAGGTACCTCAGTCTGAGTGAGGAATAGGCCATGCAGGGTCTACTTAATGGAATCAATTTGTCATTGGCTGTGTTTAAAGAAAGTAACAGTACTGTACTTACTAAGGGTTAGAAAAAAGTCAACTGGACCTGCTTGAGGTTTTTGAAGACGTTTCACCTCTCATCTGAGAAGCTTCTTCAGTTCTGAACTTACCCACAACTGAACTGGAGAAGCAAACATCTTCAAGAACCTCTAGCAAGTCCAGTCCGCTCTCTCCTAACTCTTAGAAATCAACATGAGCTGGACGAGTGAGAATCTTCACAGTGCTGTACTTACAGAATACACAGCCATCTCTATGTGCAGCTTTTCTATCTGAGCTAAAGTAAGGAGGGGGCTGGAGGTTTACTGCAAAAAAAGGGGTACTGAGAAGAAACTGCACTAAGTGAGAGAGAGTCTGGGTACGTATATGTTTGAGGGAAAGACAAACTAGTACACATCTTAACTGCAAACCAAGCACCACAGCGTAATGATCGTGAAAAACACATTGTATTTATTGACGTGGCAGCTTCAGTGCTAGCGAGCTCAGGGGAGCTACAGTACAATATAGATCTCATCTCAATGTTTGCATTTGGAATGCAGTGATGGGCCATGAAAGGTCAAGAAAGAAAAGGCTAATTAATTGGCAATATAATGCAGAGAAAAACTGGCCTATCCCCGGAGTCTTCGCTCACCTCAGCTAATTATTGGAATGGCATCATATAAGAAAATGCTCCAATAAGGGGATCTCAGTTAAAGGTGGAGAGAAAGTACTGAGTTGCCAGTAGGGGAAGCACTGGGGATCAATGTATAGAGCTACAGAGGAAATGGAGAAATTGTCAGGGAATACACAGGAGCTTGCTTGTCTTGAGGCATGGAAGGAGGGTAAAATGAGGGCAAAACAAAGACAGTGGAGACTGACATTTTCCAGTTCTTGTGCATTGACCTGAACCGAGAACAGAATTGACCTGTCACATAAAGTTTGGCCTTCTAATTTATAATATGTATACTGCATAACAATGATTGTATGTAATTTAATTAACCATTAACCACAGTATTATTACTGAATACTCAAGAAATGCTAAAAGATAATCCTTCAGGCGAGCCTAGAATAGGTAACACTGCAGTATTCTTGCAAGGGGTGAATCGGACCCCAAATTATTTAGTTTGTTTGTTTATTTAGTTTCTCTAGTGTGGGGCCAGCATGAATCCTGATTGATTGGTGCACAGACATTGCGATTTAACAAAAAAGCCCCACCCCCTTCAAGCTAGTGAGAATACTGCAGAGACATCAGGAATAATATGAAATTCCCAATATTTTTTTGTACCTTTAAATAAATTTAAAAAAGAACAGCTGAAATTGATATATAAAAAAGAAAAAGAATAAAAGCAACAAGGAATTGCGAAATGTTGGGTACAAAATATAACTTGTTAACAGCAGCACCAATGCTGACATGGAGGTAATACTGATAGAGCCTCCAGTAGTATTAGCAGCAGAACCAGGAGTGACACAGGAAACACTAATGGTACCTCTGTCTAGCACTAGATTGCTACAGCTGTCCAGTGCTATTAATAGCAGTAGTGAATAGTAACGGTAGGAGTGTATCAAATGCTCTCTGTCTCCCGGTTGCTCTCCGTGGTGCTGAAATATTCAAACAGAGTCTCTGCTGCTGAAGCCTTAATGTCACATCTTACCTTTGCACTGGTTCTCATCCCATGGGTAGACACAGTTCTGCATGCCGTTGCACACCAGCGTGTTGTTAATGCACATGTTACTGTGACAGAAGAAGGCATCTGCGTCACATGGAGCTGGAGAGGAGCAGAGCAAACGAACGCAACAGTTAAGTTTGCAAATCTGCTGCAGTATGATCTTCACTTAGATGAAACATTATCCTGTGTTTACTCACTTGTAGTCTAATCAGAAGTCCTTGAAACAGTTAAAAAGTTCCAACTACTTTTTAGAGAATTTCCCATCATTAGCTGCAAATGCGTAGGACACTTGGATATGCTGCAGCACAAATCAGTATTTGAAGTACAGCTGAAGAGAAGTTCCAGCATGCCAGATTTTGAGGAAATAAATTTGGACGGGCATTACTCAATTCAGACCTGTCCCCCCCCAAACCCATCTGTTCTTCATGAATTTTCATCCGTATCCTCCTCTTCAAACATTTGCAGAGACAACTTGTGGATATGAATGAATTTCTTGGGAGTGTGTGTGTGTGCATGTGTGTGGTCTGGAAAAGAGAGCTGCATGACATTTCACAGTCATCTGCACACAGAACAAACCCCAAACAAATTCTATCTATTTGTGCAAGATTGCCGCCCCCGTCGACACAAATCTAAACCAGGCCATAAACAAAAGAGTATGTCCTCAAACACACAATCCATCACGACACCTGCACTCTGAGAGCGCCATCAGATCTCCGCCTTTCCATGATGACAGCGAGAGAGGCAGGGCCGCTGTCAGTGAGACGTGATCATAAAATCAGTGTGATAATGTTATGTGGTCCATTGTAACATATGTAGATGACGATGGAGATAAATAATTTAAAGCCAAGGTGCCCTTGCTCTCAACAACCAATCATACTAATGCATACGCCAGCTTTTTGGCCAGTTCATTGCTTCCCAGTGCCAATCACAGTGAGGAACAGTGTCATGGTGAGATAACCACAGGCTAAAATATTTATTTGTCATATTTAATAAACAGTGTAGAATACACTGCCACTTGGTAGAGAATTTATTATAGGAGTAATATAGCAGCAGTCATCGCTTCAACATCCCTGATTATACTAGTAGGACACTGCAGACAATGGGAACATCTGGATTTACTGTTTCTGTACTGACTTTCTTGACTTTTTTGTATTAAAATTGTGTTTCCATATAAAATTACATATATTTTGATAAGATTTTTAGCCATGTCCTTCACCCTGTTGGAGGAAATATACTCAAACAATGCCAGAGTATCAGGAGTGGAAGAAATACTCAGATTTTTTACTTAAGACAACACTAACCCTAACCCTAACAATACAGTAAAAATACTCCATTACAAGTGAAAAGCCTGGCTTCAAAGTTACTGAAGTGAACGTATTGTCAGAAAAATGTATTTTTATTATGTACTTTAAAGTATATAAAAGTATACTGTACTATTATCCAGATATCCAGACATTAAAGTGCAAGCAACATCTTCAATGATATAGCTGGTCAAAGTTCAGGTCATTTTAATGATCTTACATGCTGCTGGATTCTTCATTCTTTTTTAAAAAGGTATCATATTATACAAACTCATTATAGGTTTGTTTTGTAAAATCTCAATCTGCAAAGTACCTACACTTGACAGATAAATGTAATAAAAAGTATAATATTTACCTCTGAAATTCAGCGAGGTAGAACTTTAAAGTAGTGTAAATAAAAATACTAAGGTACCCAAACACTGTAGTGTAACTCTTGAGTTACTTAGTTACATTCCACCAGACCAGTATAAAAAATTCAGCCATTGCAAGTCCTATCCATTACTATAAAAACTATTATGCACGTGGTGGAAAGTTATGAGAAGGGCAAAAGTATTTTAAAGCCACTTTTAGTTTCTGAATGTCACCAAAGTTACTTATTTGCCACTGACATGTGAATATAATGGATGGCTCTATTTAGGTTCTGACTGTCGTAGATGAGACATCCAACTCCCTCGTCTTTCCCTCTCTCTCTCTTTCTCTGTATGTCTCTCATTCTCCCTCTTCATCTCTCACTTTCTCCTCTCTTGCACACAGCACTGGCACCGGGTACTAAAGCAGCTTGCCAGTGGTATGGCAGAGCTGGGGACTATTTGACAGTGTTACCACTGTGATGTATGGCTGTTTTCATCCCAGCACTCATCCCAAGTGAATAATAACACACCAAATTAGAGTGACTTATCTCTATCTGTCTCTGTATCCCATCCTGTCTGGGCTTTTGCCAGCATTTCCTGAGTCATATTGGCTCTCTGTGTGTGTTCTGACACTTCTCTTCTCATTTTCTCCCCCTATCTCTGTTTCTCTCTTTCTCATCCTTTCTCCTTATAAAGTATGTGCCAAACTGTAAGTTTTTTTGTATGCCTCTGTGTTCACGACCAGCAGAGGGAGCCCACTCCTTCTGCTTCTGCCGCCGAGTCCTCCTGTTTCCTCCACACACACCACAGGGCGAGACCAGACGTTATAAAGAGTGAGATCCACACTAATCTCCTGCGAAATTAATTTCAAGACATTCTGTAATAAAAGTGCCCTTTTGCCCACACAGAAACGTTCCCAGTCACTGCTGGAAACATAAATTAACTCCTAAACGAGTGGCTGATGAAAATAGTCTGGGTGTCTCTGCAGAGGGGGGCTCCGAGAGCAAAGAGGCTTCTGTAGCGAAGCGCTCGGAGCAACAAATGGTTATAATGAATTTTTTCAAATCAAATAACCATTATAGAGCTGTGTTTTGTGTGTTTTTGTTCTACAGGAGTGTCATTAGGTGATTTCTGGGAGACGAGGATGATGTGTCTTTACCTGTATTTTGTCTGACGTTGTTAATGTTGTTTTCCTTTTAGCTTCCCTTTTTTCTTTTTCTTTTTTTTTTAATAATTTGAATTTTTCAGCACTTACACCTGCAGTTCTGTTACAGGTTATGCTCTGCTGATTCTTGTTTTGAACCTATAATGTTATTATTATTATTTTTTACACTACAGATACGTTTTAATGCTCTAGATGTTTAATATTAAATACTGTCACTCTCTCTGGGAGTGGTAGTCAGCAGCTAGTTTAAAGTGCTCCTTACTGGTACCAAAAAAGTTACAAGTTCTGCATGTATTTTTAGTGAAAAATCTTGTTGACCCTATAATATGTAAGTGTAGCTATATATCATATTGTATGTAGCTTAAACACATTGGGCAAAATCAGTGGGTCATGTCAGCAGATTAAGTGATCACATTTACTGTTTTGCTGTCATGTAACTAAATCCTAGTTCGAGGAATTTCACCAAGCCCCGGATATTGCAAAAGCGATCCATCCATCCTACACTGCTTCCTGTCTTACTGTACATTGCTGCACAATGCTGTAATCTAATATCCGCACAGTGTTTGTTTTAATCCAAGATCGACCAACATATAAAATGATCTAATCTGATCTAAGACCTAGCAAAGATCCATATGTTAAGATTCATAAGCATACTGTGTTGTTCTCAGCTGCTTTCATGCATGCAGTAAAGAAGCTTTGCAAGAAAGTGATGTGTGTAGTGAAGCCCGAACAAATTTCCATCTGCAGCCCCGGAGACGGTATCTGCTGATGAGGCGTGACAATGCTGACAGCTGAAATGTCACACAAGCACATTTATCACCTAAAGACATAATTGCTTCATTGGTAAAGATAGGCCTCACTTTCTTATACTTCAAACTGGTAATCTTACACTGTAGTGTCTGTGTGTATTCTTGCTTTGTGTGGAAACAAAGCAAGATAGGTAGCAAGGTAATATCAGCAGGTGTGAACGCAGCACAGGCTGATAAAGGTGGATGTTCACGTTTGGGAGCACAGCTCTCCCCCATTCAAAGCATCTCCCTGGGAGTCAGCAGCAAATGCTTCTCTAAAAGCTGCTGGTCCCACTGGGAACCAGCAGCTGTTAACAAACATATAAAGGCTTAAGATCTACTGTATCAAGGGAGCGCTTATTGTAAAAAAACGCCCTATAAGCTGCAAATCCAGTTTGTGCACCTGTAACAGAGCATAGACACTCGCTCACGGTGTGTTCCTATCACCTGAGGAGGGAAATTAAATTACTTCCTGTTGTATTTCTGTAGTACACACTGCAGATGGTATCTCATCTTACCCTGTCCCTTCTGTCAAGTGTACTTGCCTGCTCTCTTGATGATTTTTTAACAACACTGGCTTTCTTTTCACTGGCTTATGGACAAACCACTGTCCAACTACACTGATAAAAAAGGGTCTTTTTCAGAAGCATCTCCACTAAGACTAAGAATGAATGACCACTGACAAAGTCCAATTCTTGGTGTCAAAAGTGGGTCTATTCTTCTCACTGGAATACTGTTTAGTATAAAAACAAGTAGTTAAGTCAATGGAAACCAAAAACCATTTAAGAACACTTAACTTGCCTTCAGTTTCTTAGGTGGCTGTAATGTTGTTTAATTATTTGTTTCTAATGAACAACACCATTTGCACATTATGAAATCAACAAAGACAATCAAACTAATTCAGTGTTTTGTGCATATAGGTAAAAGTATTAATAAAGTAATATGCCAAAACATGTTGTACATAAGTAATTTAATATAGTTTTGGCTCTTGAAAAAAAAGAGGAAATGTAATTACACTTATGACAATGTGTATTGAAATAAGCTGCCTTACTTCACCATTACCAATCTGCTGTAGTGGGTTTTACTGTTTAAAAAGTGTAAAACAAGTTGATCTGCACTAGAAGTTTGCACTTTGGTCTGAGTTGCTCATTCCACTGCTGGTGCTGCCTACTTCACTGGCACACCTGAATACGTGCACTGTTGACAGGGGTTGGTGCAGTGCTGCTGAGCTGTGGTGGATGCTGCTCTAAAGGCTGAGGTCTGGCTGGGGATCGCCTGAGTGACTTAGGCAGGAGCGTTGCCCCGGCAACAGCACATCCTGGCTCTGCTTGGTGAAAAGGCCTCACAAAAGGGACACTGACTTCACAAACACAAACAACTCCGCTGCCACTGCCGTCGCTGATTCTGCAGAAGCTAGCCAGTTATTTCGTCTTATCACCGCTGTGCTATTCATGTACAGCCAGTGCAGACATGTAGTAGATATGTGAGAAATGACAACTGATTGTCCCTCAGGGTCTGACGATTCATTACGTGTGGGGGTATTCTTACATTCATTCAATAAATCCAATCAACTATGCAGCATGGAGAAGATGTGAATTCAATACATTTTTAAATAACCATTCTTGGCGCATTAATTTATTCTGGATGCATCATTCCTTCTTCTCAGTAACTCCAATATGAAGCACAGTGACATTAACTGAGCATCCTGAAGGAAGCATCTGGCATGGTTTTTCCTTTTGCTGTCACAGAAAGAAAGAGCAAAGCACCTCTTTGAAATTTCAGTGGAGCTGTGAATGATTTTTTTTTTTTTTTAAATTCAGTGAATAAATCTTGTATTTGAATCGTGTGATAATACCTATTTTTTGGGGCAGCCTTTTGTAATTTTAATCATTTATCTCACCCACTGAGAGATTCCTCTTCAAGTTCCAAAAATGCAGATGAAAGGTCCAGTAGTGCAATGTTTGTGTGTGTGTGAGTGCGCGCTTGTGTCCGTGGTATTAAGAGGCACTGAATGACACTGACGTACTGTACACTCACAAACCTCAGACCCTCTTCATTCACCTCACTAGGACAAAGAATGCCCCCTGCAACCCCTGTCAAGCCACAAGCTCCATCAGTAAAGAACAGATGAATGAGAAAGAGGAAGTGTGTTTGTCTACTGTGTGTGTGTGTGTGTGAATTTCAATTTCTCCCGGGTGTTCGACTGAAAGAAAATAGGTAGATGTGAACATACTTTAGCTCATCCTGATGCTCCTTTGTCTATCTATCTATTAAGCCCTGGTGGTGCTGCAGTGCTGAGCTAAAACCCACCAATACTGTCACCATCACCCACGAGCAATATTCCATAGAACTGAAATCATATTCCTTGGTTTCCTGCTTGCTGCTGTTTAAATGATCATAAAACTAAATGGAAACCTCTGACAGCCCCTTTCCTATGAACGACATCCGATATAACCTGCCATAAACGAGGTCACTGTGGTTCCATCTTTCTTTAATGGCAACCACTAAAGGGTAGCCCTGCTTTATTTTGCAGTCAATGTCCCTGTCACGGAGTACAGGTCCAATTAATAAAGCTAATCAGTCTCCCTCAGTAGGTGGCTCGTGTTGCAGTAAACATCTTTATGATGAACAGCATGGTGCGTGAGTGCAGGTGTTTTTGTATGTTTGTCCCTTACGCTCTTGGTAGGTCGTGAAAAGGATGCGGAAGCGGCTTTTGCGGCTGGCCTCGTCCGCCCACATGCGGATGACGCCCAGCGTGGAGACCAGCATGATGTCGTTGGCCACCGTGGAACAGAACTTGCTCTTCAGGTCTTCCACCGAACTGAGACGAGACAGGACGAGATGAGAATCCACAGTTTATTATCAAGTAGCATGATTATTCCTGTGCATTTCAATTATCTGCATTATTTAAAAGAAACCCAGATTTCTTCAGGGTCATTATCATGTGATCACAACTTCATATTCCAGTTATCTCAAGATATGACAAATTAAGTTGTTGGCAATATTATACTTTAGTTACTGATTCAATTATATCCTTATCTCAAATATCAAATATTGTTTTCCTTGATTATGATTTTAATATCTAAAGAACTTACTGTTTTGCAAGTGAAATTACCTATAAGACTGCTCTAGTAAATGACATATATACAGTATATTAAAAGAAAAGTTTGATATTCTCAAAAATACCCCTGCCTTCCTCTCGAGAGCTGGATGACAAGGTCAACACCGCTCTCATTACCCTCGGTTCAGTATAAAGCTACTGCCAGCAGACATTATGCCATTAACAGGAGGAAACAGCTAGACAGACTCAGTCCCAAGGTAACAAACTCCACCTCCCAGCACCTTTAAAGCTCACTAATAACACTAAACGTGTTATATCCCTTTTCTTTAATTTGTACAAAAACTAAGGGGTAAAAACAAAGTTGTGGTCTTACGGGAGGTTTTTGTGTTTGACTATTTCTTGGTTACCTAGCATGGTGATGACAAGACTGCCCTTGTTGCCAGTCTATGCTAAGCCGAGCTGCTTGCTGTGGCCACATATTTATTTCATTACCAAAATTGGTCTTTTCCTTTAACTATAACTAACAAACACTTAAAATTAGTTTTAAATAGAAAGTTGCATTGATATTTCTCTCTGTGTCAGAAATAGATTCCTGTAAAGTAAAATCAAATGTCATAATCAATTTTGATCTTTTGTTCTCAGTCTATTACTCGGTAGGTCATATGAGGCTAACATTACATGGTTACAGATAACTGCATCTCGTCAAAACCATTCTTTTTTTTTTTTTTTTAACTTTACATAATTACATATTTAAGTCTTAACCAGAAAGAACACAATTGTTATCCAGAGATAAGGAGATGATTAAGTCAGGATCAAAAGGTAAATAGACTGAAATTCCTACTATGGCTGCTTTGAGCCTCTGTACAAAAAAATGAGAGGTTGGAAATGTCAAAATGTCACACCTGCCACCATCATATACTGCCACAAAGTTGCGCTTGCATTCATTGGAATTGGCCATCTCGTAGTCAAGAAAACGCAGGTAGATCTGTCCAATGTAAGCAGGCAGAGAGGAGAGGAAAATACAAGGAGAAAAAGCAGAGATCAAATGAGCAAATTTAAAGACATGGCGTGAAACAGGAAAAAAAGTGAACAAAATAGAACAGAGAAGGGTGACAGGAAAGATTTCAGTTCCTTCCTATTATGGCCTGCGCATCTTACTCATTATACCAGTGCCTGATATAGCAGCCCCATAATGAAATAAGACTGACAGACTGCAGCTTGTACAAAATCATTACATACGCATATCAAATGAGGACTCAGAGACAGACAGAGTCTATTAGCTTTAGACTCATTATCCATATCTGTTGAGATAAAGCATTACACAAAGCCTACAACCTTGTTAAACATTAAGGAGACCTTGGACATTTTGCCACGAGCTTTGGATGTTCAAGAGAGAAAATGTCATCCACTTACAATTCATTTTACACAGAGATCCTTCCTTTTGAAATTCTAAACTTTTAGATCAATGGACATAGGCGGTGTAACAAAGACTTTCAAACCATGACAGATATATACAGTATATGGACTGTTTTATGATCCTAACAGCCCCCTTGTTGAGTGAAATATCCACCTTGCTATCCACCTTGACTCTTCTGGCTGAAACTAACACTTCCTGATTGCCTCTGCATCATTGTCTGTCACTCATTCATCAGGCTGAGATCGCCCAATCACAGCTATGGTTCTGGTTGGCCGCGCACAGCACTCGCCGTCATTACGGTTAATGAGTGGACCGCTACCGAACTGTGACAGGGAAATGTGACGCTTTCGATGCCCAAAGACGAAAGCCGCAGATGGAGCAGGATAATGGACCTTGCAATGTCAACTCGGCTTCAACAACATGACAAGTGAAATGGATCGGTGGGGGAAAACAAGCTAGCCGATTCCCCAAGTTCTCATGTTGGTGTCAGTAATCTCCTGTATAATAAAAACATGTTCATACTCAGCCAGTGTTTGGGCTATATTGGCTTTTTCAGAAAAATAAGGGCATTTGTAGTCTTCCATGCTGTAATACTATATACAGTAAATATACTGCGCATGGGGAGTATGTGCTCTTCCTAAAGTTAATTTGAGTGTATGGGCTTGTATTGATAATACTGTCGTACTCCCTGCAGGGAGAGCTGGAAGATGGAAGAGGCTTTGAGGACAATGTCTTAGCAGATGTCACTGCACTGCTGTTGTGGTCTCTTCAATGTTGCGTGGATTTCCAGTACAGTGCCTTTAAATGCGATCAAAAGATTGAGATGGTGGATATAAAATCTGGTCTCTCGACAAGTTGGATGAACTCACAGTGATGCAGTGTTTAGGTAAGTGAAGTGAGTGGAACGGCTGCAGAAAGTTACATTACATAATGATGCTAAAATGTTTATTTTTCAGAAATATGATGGACTTATTTGAAGAAAAGTGTCTGCAATTACTTAAACTAAAACCAAGTAAAGAAAAAAGTCATTGTTCTGGGTGGATGATATTTAAAAGTGGCTTCAATACGTGCGGCATGTTACCGAAGACGTCTTCTTTAATGTATTAATTGTTAAAATTACAGTCAAGGTTAAGGTTATGGTTAGGTGCTCTTGGCCAACTTTGTCTCATTTTGCTTTCAAGTTCAAGAGGCCGGTAATGGAAAAGTACCCATAAGCATGTTAATTAGGTCACTCAGACGAGTCGTTTACAGTCAGCCAAATTACATGTGAAGTTTTCCACCCACAGCACAAAGAATGCAGTTAATGCAGCAGTCTGTAACCAATAAAAGTTCATTCAATCAGGGGAGACTAATTACAAATACAAAGCATTGTTGATGAAGTGTATATTCAGTTTTTTTAATCATGTTCATCTGGCAGTACTGGCTGATTAAAGCCATTTACCTACAATCATTGGGGGGGCATTATCTCCCAGTTTGACCATCAGTGCTGATATGTGTGAGTGTTTTATTACAACAGTGAAAACTATCCGAAAGACTTAAAAACTTGAATTGCCATTTGGTACACATTTATGACCCCCTCAGGAAGAATTGCAATAACTTAATAACTAATTACTTCAAAATTTTAACCATAGCTGCAAAACTAATGACCAGCCTCAGATTTACTTTGTGTTTAGTGCTAAACTAAGATGGTGAACATGGTAAAAGTTATGACTGCTTAACATTGTTAGCATTGTTCCTATGATAATGTTATACCAATCTACCTCTTATATACAAGCTACCTGTTGTGATAATCAGTTCAAGCATCCTTTGCACTCTTGTCATTCGAGTATTGTCACACTGTCTGCATGTTACTGTTGTTATGATTATTTCTTTTTTCTATATATGTATATATATATTTACAGTGTACATATATACTTTTATGTATTCATACTTGTACATAGTAGATTATGTCAATGTTAATTTTTACCTTGTCGAATAGTTGTGCTTGTTTTTTTTTTTTGTGTGTGTGTGTAAAGAGAGGTACGTGCACATACCTGGCCAATAAAGCTGATTCTGATTCTGAGGAAGGTAGCATGCTGATGTTGGCATTTAGCTTGGAGCACTGCTGGGACTAATTGTGCCTTATGTTATGCACAACATAATTGTGCCTTATGTTATCATCTACTACATATTTTAGAGTTGCACTAATGCACCAGTGCATCACTTTCTGTGTGATTTCATGGTCTATCAGGCTAAACTTGAGGTCTTAATGAGGTAAAGTTTTCATAACCTTAGAAGTTTTGTATTAACACCAATGATGAGCTCTTTGAAGCTGACATCCAGTTCAATTTCACAAGGGTAGCAATTGTTCTCAGAATAGGCAAGAATAATTAAAACTCTTGTACTCATTTAGTAAAGTATAAGAAATACTCTTGCAGAACTCCTCTTATGGGTTTTTCCCCACAGGTCAGGTTTTATGGACGGTTTAAGTAGAATAGCGGTTGTGGTGCAATATGACTTTTGATGTATTAATGCAAAGAAAACCAATCCAGTACTTGTACTATATCTGGAAAAACAGTGCAGCTCTACTGAATCTATTCTCTGGACCCTTTATCAAAAGGTAAAGTGCTCATAGCTGACTTGAAAGACCCAAGAAACAAAACCTTTTAAAATTATTGTTACTTGGTCGGAGGGGGGCAACACAGTGATAAAAGAAAAAAGTCTTTACACCTTACCCTCGCAAACACCCTTTTATGCTGTAAAAGATGACAGCCTTATGGTCATGGATCAGAAATGTATCATTTTTACTACATGAAATGGTAGTGCCACTGAGAGAAATCTTTTCCATTTTGCTCATGTGTGCATCCTGCTGAGTTTAGGCACGGAAGGATAATAACTGCAATTCCTCATGCCTGTGATACCTTTGCTCAACCTTTACATTCAGCAAAGCAATGTCTGATATATGACAGAGGCTAGATTTGACTGAAAATGCTGATCAAGAAAGGCCTCTTTACGTTTGCACGAGAGTCATGTGCAAACCAACAGACACATAAATACAAGCTTTTTGCGTTGTTTATTTTTTTGTTTCTACAGCTCTTGTCGCTGAGTTCTTCTATTTGACCGATGATGAAGAAAAATCTGAGTGCAGATGGCATCACAAAGCCAAATGACGGCAATGGATCAGATAGATACAATCACCAATTTGTAAGAAGAGAGATTAGCTCCAGCAGGAAAATGGGCTGCCTCTTTATTGATTCTGCAGCGCCCAATAATGACGCAGAATCCATCACTGACTGGGGAAGAAAATGTTCTCACCGTTACTAAAAGGTGCCTGTAACCGTGTCCGTGCTGTTCATTACAGTCAGAATGAATGTCCATATTTTGGCCATTATCTTTATGAAAAGACACAGAGGGTGTCAGGCGGCGCAGGCAGGTATGGTGGCCAAACAGACAGGACACAAATGATGTCTGTGGAAAAAGCAGTAACTGTTATGAGTCAACATGAGGCAAGTGAAAATGCTCTCGTCTACAACTAACAGCTGTCAGCCAAATTTGGACAGCTGTCCAAACAGAAGAAACCAAGATGAAGAGATGTTACAAGAAAAACAGTTAACGAGGCTTGTTATTTTGTAGAAGTTATTATCCTGTTCCTTTTATTGAAACATCTCTTAATCCTTCCTAATTGTTTGTATTACGCATTCATGTATGGAAAACGTGACACTGTGTTGCTCAGGCTCACCATTAACTCATAAAACTTTCTTTTTGGTTACCAATTAAATCTTTTTTCTTTCCTGAGAAACCTATTTATAGGAAAAGCTGGAATTAAAAGGACACATGGTGGCATAAAGGAAATCACATTATACCATTAAAATTGGCGCAGTGCTGTCACTTCTGGCAACAACACATGGTCATTATTGCTTGCTTACTCGCAGGTATATCTTTCAGTCAGTCTCCCCTTTCTTTACCTTTCGCACCATCCCCCTCTTTGTCATCTGCCATCTCACCCTCAAACTTCATGCCCATACATTTAGATCTCTGATAAAATGTATCATTGAGTATATATTTCCCTTATCCCCTCCTTTCTCACTTTTCCTCCCCCTCCTCTGCCCCCCTCCTTCTCCTCCTTTCTCTCTGGAGTGCTCCAGTGCAGTCTAATTAGAGCCTCCGGTATAGGATGTCATTATCTCTCTGCTGTTTCTGGCACATTGGGTACAGTGCAGTACTGTATCAGCATAGGGAAATGAAAGCCGCAGCACAAGCTCACGCGTGCACATACATGGCGATGAGGAAGTGGCATCCTCTGCATCTCCTTCACTGCAGTAACATGTGGGCATGCATGGGTGTGAGAGACGCAGCGACTAACTTTTCCGTGTTTCATGTGTGACTGGGTGTGAACAGCAGGCGATGAAGGTGAGAGCTTCAGGACCGTGTGCGACTTGAAGATAGATCTGTGCTAAAATTTTTATTTGCCACCTTGTCCATCAGTGCCAATGACTGTCAGCCTTTGGGCCATGACTTGCCTTGTGAGACACTCCTGTGGGGCGAAATATGACAACGATTCAGACAAGGTAAAATACATCATGCTGCCAGGCTCGCTCACTGTGTCGCTCTTTCATGCACACACACATACAGACACAAACAGTTATAGCCTCACACACACACACTCACGGAGACATGTGGGCAACACATGCAAAACTGACTTATGGTCCCCTTTGGCGCTGTAGCCCTGATGTACTGGCTGACTTACGCACTTCACTTAGAGGGACTGAGGAATCAATGCTGCTTTTTCTTTAATCGACCATAAGGGCCAGGGCCTCTCCTACTACCTGTTTCAATGTTAGACTTATTCTGTGGCTCCACATGAGTGCCAATGGAGAGGACAACGGCTTCTAGCTGGATGACGCAGTCTTATAGTTCCTGTGGCCTCGTGGGCTTAAAGTGGCTGCATCTGAAGGACATTTCTGAAGGGAAACAAGGGCATTAGCAAGAAAATATGCGACCCAAAGAATATGTCAGATAAGAGCCAAGCAACTGCCATGGCCATGAATCACAGTCATCACCAGCGTTATCAGCCAGTCATATCATAAGCCATTGTGTGTGTGTGTACAGTACGAGAGCAGCCAGCACTGGGACGGGAAAAGCTTAATGGCCTCCAATAATGTGGACTTTATGACTTTAAAAAGATCTGTACTGTGGCCACAAAAAAGGACAGATAACATCTTGTAATATTAAGCTCTGAATTAGTGAAACAAATAGTGACACTGTTAAGCTGACATTGCAGCTGCCTTATCCCACTCCTGGGAGTAACGGGTGGATGCACACGTTCTGAGAACTGAATTGCAATAATAAAAGCCTATTTAAGTCATTATTCCATCCTATATCAACCTGTATTACAGTTAAAGGAGGCGTTTCTTATCTCAGTTTTATGTATCTATATTTTTACACTATCACATAAGCTAATGTGTGAAATTAAATGTTAAACAAGCATTTTGCACATCTTTCAGGCCTTATAACATTAACTGAAGGTCTATTTTACCTCACCATTTACAATTACTGTATTATAAATGTTACCTCACCCTTTAAATCCTCAAAATGTGGGCCTCATAACACTTTCTGTCCTTGAATGAATTGTTCCAACCATAAAAGTAAAAATGTGGCCTTATTCCATTAAATTAACACCCTACAAATGCACCCAGAAGAAGGCCAACACTATTTCTGCAGCAGATTTACTGTAGTCATGGACTGGACTGTGTATGTGCCTGTGTGATCGAGCCATATGGACTCATACGAGAAGTTATAGCATTTGTAAAATGTGGCCTTCTCCCGCACTGCTGTTCCACCCTCAGGGAAACTTTTAATCCTGTAGCATTAATGCAGCACGGGTACTTCTGGTAGATAAGGAAGCATTTCTAGTTTGCATCCGGGGATGTAGCAATGGTGTGCGTGTGTGTCTGTGTGTGTGTGCGAGTGGATGTTCGTCAGCATTTGTATATGCATGCAGAGCTGTATGGAGAACACTGGCAGAGAAAACAAACACAGGCCGTGGCCGGCCTCTGGGTCAAACTGCATGGCAACACTATTTCATCAGCACTAACGCTCCTTCCCTCTCACTGTCTGTCCAGTCTACCCTCACTCTCTCTCCCTCCCTCTCTCTCCCTCTCCCTCCCTCTCTATCTCCATCCATCCCTCTGTTCCTCTTGGCAACAGCTTGCTGATTAAAAAAATGGACCTGACCCCAAATAAACCCTTCTGCCTATCTGTCTGACCCTAGCAGGGGAACAAGTCCCCCTGCAGCCACGAACACTCACGTTGGGATACTGCTGACAGCTGCAGACAAACCCACATGCAATATCAAAGCTTCCTGATGCAACCCCTGATCTTACGTGAAGGAATGCTGAATGGAGACAGCAAATTAATAAGAAAAAAATGATCAATATCTCAGCAGCGTCTTGAAGCTGAAAGGGCGTGTCGGATTTGTCAAATGAACAACAAGTCTTGCAGCGTCTATTATTCTTCTTGAGTTGTTGTCTGACGTAACCGCGGTCGGCTGTCATCAGGCCAGCTGATGGGAGCACAATTTCATCTCCATTTCATTTTACGTGACATTTCAAAATTCGGCAGTAAATCTAATTCACAGTCGGACGGGAGTGTGCTGCTTATGTCACTAACCTTGGAGTGCGGCGGAGCACGGATGTACCATTTACAGTCCACGGCCTCGGCGGCGCCAGCCTTCCCGTCTCTGGTGATCTGATGGGACTCAACGATACCTTCTGGACCAACCAAGTCATACTGACAGGCTGAAACACACGCATAGGCATGAACACACACAAACATGTGCAAACACTGGGGCTCATAAATACCACACAGGTACACACACGTATATACTTCAGACAACTAGAACAAATAATACATCTGACTGGAGCCCCAGTATGAATACACTTTATTTATATAAAACAACTGAGAGAGGGAGAATGGGAAAACAAGTGAGACAAAGACTGAGAGAGAGAAAGGAAGAGACAGAGGCAGAAAGAGAGAGAGAGGGAGTATACCTACAGGGCAGAGGTGGGGGTACTCCCAAGTCTGCAAAGTCCGGATCTGAGGAGAGAGCAGAAGAGGGGCGGAGGCATTCATTTTTAATACATGATTACAAAATCAGGATCCTCACAGAGGCAAAAACAACCAGGTGAAACAATGTACAGAGGAACTTCCTGCAGAGTAAAGCTACAAATTGCTGCCCTCGCTCCCAAATTATTTTGGCATCCTCGAACGCTTCACTGCTCTCTCACTTCCCACTCGCCTGGTGGGAAGCTGCTGGCACGTCAGGCCTGTGATCATCACCCGTCACGCCCGCAAATCAAAAAACTTGCGGTCAGAAGTTGCGAGCGAGGTTCTTCGTTGGAAGCTCCACTCATGCGTGATTGTTTCCCTGTTTGAAGCTGTCTTTGCATTGCACATTTACAGGAATCCTCCCGTCCTGTAAAAATCCTATTAACTTAAGAAACTACAGCCAGGAAGACCATTTCTAAACAGAAAAGAACAAAAGTATCGACACACTGCTGGTTAAACGTCCTACCAGACCATTCACTTTAGAAGAAATTCATTTTTGAAAGATAATATTATGCTATGATAAAAACAACTTGTTTCTCTATATCCAGTGCTTTCTGTTCTGATTTCTCTTCACCCAAAACTAGCATCCACACAATATAAGCACACACAGACCACACAATAAAAATTAAGCACACACAGACCAGCAGGAGGTCTTCAGCTAAGCTAGCGGCTCTGTGAAGCTGTACTTTAACAGTGCTAATGAAAAAAAAAAACATGCTAACACGTTAACAATGACTATGATCATTTCCTGAGATGTAGTGTCAACCACATTTCCCCTCCTTAAGAGTGTTAATTCAGCCAGTTAGCTTTGTTGTTAGCATGGTAACAACAAAGCTAATTAGCGGTAAAGCACAACTGAGGCAGATGGGAAATGTCATATCTGACGAGTTCAAATGGAAAGTTAGAGTATCACAAAAGTTATTAAAATTTAATAAGAGGAGAGGAATTAATGTCTGTACTAAATTTAATAATTTAATGGCAATACCTCAGATAGCTGTTGAGATATTTCAGTCTGGACCAAAGTGGTAAAATCTCATTAAACAAGTTGTGCATTTAATAGACCAATTAAACACAGTTTTTCTTAGTTTCATTACAGGAATATAAGAGCAAAAGTAGATTAAATGTAAAACTAATTTTTGACCAATCCCCCCCCCAAAAAAAAAGAAAAATCAAACCGAAGAGGATGAGCTCACCAGAGTGTTCCCGCTCGTCTAACATTATGTAAAATGCCCTCATTAGAGCTATATTAGTCAAAATATGGAATCAACCAAATTTACTGGCAATTAAAGCTTTGGAAGCAAATTTAGAGGATGAAGGTCAAACTCTTGTGCAGTCGATGCTCTCTTGAGGCTTTCATTCAACATGCTAATCAGTAGAATATGCAGCTGTATTTTTACAGCAACTCTGACAGTAATTTGGTTTAATTAGGTTTAGTATAAAAAGACCAGAAACATTTTCTTTGACAAGGTAGCTCTGAAACCAAGAACAGCAGCCAATACAATAAGGTCACTGTCATGTCACTATTTACTTACAGGAAGGACTACACTGTCAGTCTCAATATAAAACAACAGGGACAATGTGTTTCTTTTTTTGGGACTGACGTACTAAATATGAGTAAAAACCCCTCTGAGCTCACCAAATGAGTTAAGGTCTTATCTTTGTTCCCTTTTGCAGTGTCAGAACAAAACAGAACCGAAGCTTAACAGAGATAAATGGAAGAGCAAAAACATTAAAAATGGCCTTAAGAAAGGTTTCAGAATTTTTTTGCAGAGCGCTGGGGACTGTGAATCTAATCCTTAACCAAACTTTTACACAGTGGAATAAAAACTTCTACAAAAACAAAGCTGAGGCCATACGTTTTGTAAGATGAATAAGATAAGGAAAGCGTCTGCTAAAGTTTTGAAAGTCAGCTTGAAGTGCAAAGGTTTTTAAACAGTGTTTTTTTTTTTCCTTTTTCGTATAATGTTGCAATAAATTACATCAACAAGCCCGGCCTCGCTGAGGTGTGTTACCTCGTCTTGCTAGTGAAACATCACAGTCTTGTCTCTTATCCCCAAAGATTCAATATCACTCCTCAGATGACTTCACACAAGACAGAGATCGACTCTAGAACAATCTCCGCTGTTCTCTCACGTCATCGTTTTTTGTGCGAGAGTTGTGTTTCGCCCACCGCTTTCCAGCAGAGTTTCACATATACTGGCATCTTTAAAATTAAGGTGAACTGAAATCAGAGCTCACCTTTACAAAGACATAAGAGTTCGTCATACTGTTATGGGCACTGTCACCCTCTGTCGCCAAATGTATTAATTATTAATAGTTCTGCCTTAGTTTTCAGCGCAACAAAGGGAAATTTCATTCATTTAAATTATTAAAGTAGTCGCAGGATAATCGCTCTTGGACTAATTTTGTTGGTAAAGCTCCACTATGGCGGCTCACCTTTGTCGCCATGCTACGACACGCGGCATTGTGTTTGAAATAAAGAGCTCCACATTTCAATACATTCCTGCTGATTCCATTTTATTCCAACCTACTGACAGAGCAGTTGTGCTTTCAAGGATATGCCGTTAGCTCTGGGCTGCGTTCACTTGAGGACAGAGCCTGCGGAAATATGAAACACACAGAAAAAAAGGCTTCACATTAAATGTGATTGTTCCTTGCCAGATCGAGACATGGCTACCACTGACTGAGCTCAGTGTGGAAAATGAGGTCTGATTGCACAGCGTGAACACCTTGCCTAAATGTTACCGCTTTTTTTTTTCCCGTCTGTATATATATGCCCTAATTTTTCTGTCTAGACATGAGTCAGAGCTTCAGTGTGTAAAAGCCAGATCTCAGGAGTAAGTCCCTTATACCTGGCAATGCTGCACGCCTGGTGACACAAGATGGAAAAAAAAAAAAGTGAATGAAATGGTTGGTAAGGGAAGACGAGCAGTCGGTGTGTTTGATGATGACACTGGCTGCATAAAACCTAGAATCAAAGGCTCGATTTCAGCCATGTGGTAGCGGGGATTCAGAAGAGGTGAGCCTCTCCTTATGGTTAAAAAAAAAAAAAGGGGAGAGCCCGTTGAATACCTGTGACAAATCTAGCAAGGTTGCAGAAAACCCTTTCAAAAGCAATCGGGATATTGTAAAACATTCACACAAACACAAAAGCAGTTCAAAGCAGTGCTTAGAGGCTACTCAAGGGCTTCTCCTGAGGCTGTCACTACAATTCCCTCACGATTAATTGCTGCTTTCTACTAAGACTCGAATGATTCGATCTATAAAAAGCTGAATGGGGGATACCATGTAATTTAAAAAATACAAGTGACTCCTTTGGCCTTGGACAGCTAAGTGGTAGTAAGCAACTGTTTTTTTTTTTTTATTCCTCTTTTGGGAAAAGCAAGGCTTTACTTATGCGGTTCAAATTTATCCACCAACATGGCCACACTCCATCTGGAGAGGTGGTGAGTTGTGTACTTGGAAGTGATTTTTGTCTTTTCCTTTCAAGAGCAAAACTCAGATGTCTTCTCTAATTCATCCTCTATTAGTTCCCGCGCAAGGGAGGCGAAGTTGGCCAGCAGCTCTCTTTATCTAAACAAACGCACAGATAATATTGATTTCACTGATAAATGGGACTCATGAGTGTCCTTGTATGAACACATGCAACTGCATGATTGACTGTGATGGCACTCGACTGATAAGTTCATATTTTTAAAGTTGACATATTCATGATAAAAGACCAAGAAAAACAGCAAATATTCACATTTCAGAAGCTTTTCAGAAACCTTTTTGCTAGGACTGAACAATTAACCAAAATATTATCAACATTGCAGTATGCTTTGTACAGACCCATAGCAAATATCATATAATCATCATTGTATTTTTTTCAGTGAATATGATCTAAAAAAAAAATCCCACTTAAACACTAAAATTGTTACTCACATCACAATATGTCAATATAATTGCATATTGCATATATTTGCATATTATTCAGCCCTACATTTTGTCTTAAAAAATGATGATGAGTTTAATTTTCTGTCAAGTGACTAAGCGATTTATAAACTAACTTTTACAGGAATAATTTGACAGTTTGGTTAATTCTCTCATTCACTTCTCTAAGAGTGCATTTAGAAGACTGATATCACTCATATCTGTACGATGAATAAGAAGCTAGAGTGAGGAGATGTTAGCTTAGCTTAGCATTAAGTCTGGAAATGAGGTACAAAACCACAACTTGTTATTTTATACTTTGGTTTTTATACATATTAAATAAACAGGATAGAGTGTGTATTTCCAAAAATATGTATTTCCCAACATGTCAAACCGTTTCCTTAAGCACATTTATTTATACCATATAAACTTTATCCATGTCTACCTATGTTGCGTCCCACGGCATGTTTAGGTGTGTGTAGCAGGGAGGTAGGCAGGCGGGGAAGCAGATGGGAACGAGGGATGAGAAAATCAAAGTGGGAGACAGTTAATGAAACAGTGACCTTCAGGTCATCTGTGCTGGTTGTGCCAGAGATTTATTATTGGGCTTTGGCATCACTTAACCCACCGCGAACACAAGGCCAAGCAACCTCGGAGGAATAGGTGCATGTCGTAGGCAGGCACACACATGCGCACACACTTTCGATAAAGGCTGGTCTTAACATGGCAACAAAGGTCCCGCTAAGATGCTGCTATGCCTATAAATGCATCTTGCTCGACCCTTGACCTTTTCAGACACCGGCTCCTGAATTTCAATCAGGCGTCTTCCATCCCCGCTGCCATCAATCACCTCCTTCTCCTTCACTGCCCTCCTTGATTAATTGATTCAATCAATTACATGGATTGATAAAATGATTGATGAACTATATAAAGTGTGTGTACTCTTTCCACAGGGTGTGATTTAACCTTGCTATTTATACGCCGAATGCCTCAGCTCAGGCACACTATGCAATATTTGATTACAGGGTGAGCAGGAAGCTTCAACAGCGTCATGTACATGTTGCCACGCTGAATAATAAAAAAATATCATAATAAAAATATAAAGCGAGCACAGGCGGAGATTTCACCACAGCGTACTGCACATGTGCTGCCATTGTGCTCAGATTGCAGCTTCTCCACAGTGCTCGCTCTCTTTCCACTGCATTGTACGAACGCCTTTTGCTTGGGAGAGCTGAATTCAGAGCACATCCACACATGGCCACACCCTCTCCTCTCTTCATAATGCTCGACTAAGTGTGTAATCTTCTGGGGCTTACTGTATTTACCCTTTGCAACACAGAAAATGCTCACTTTAAAGCCCAGGACACAGACTCTTAAGTCGCCCTACAGCGCCGCTCGTGCACATACTGAACTCCTCAAAGAGCTAAAGCACGCTGCCCTCACCCTGCAACGCGTAATCCTGACAATAAAAAAAAAAGTACTCGCGCCAACATACAGCGGGTGATCACCTGTATGTGAGAGCGCCGCTACCACAGGAAGACAGACTCGCAGGCACAGAGAGGAATTTACAGGATTTATCTGCAAATAGGCTAACCCCCACCCACCCCCCACAGAAGCAAACACAAGCAGCTTGCAAATGCCAGCTCAAATTTGCTCATCACATCGCTTCAGAAACATGTTTATAATGCTGGCAGTGCGGCGACGGTAATTCAGTTTGGCAGCTAGACACAAAAATAATCATTAGGAATTTGTTCTAGTAAGAAATTCTGAAACAAATGATGAGTAGGCCCTGATTAGCGCTGTTTGGCTGCGTGTGTCAGAAATGTCCTTTGCGGAGGAAGCGCATGCACACGCGCACACAAGTGAACCCGAGCACTGCAGAACTGTCAACAGATTGTAAATTTCTAGTAACTGTACAATCCCAGAAGTACTGTACTGCTCTTCATAATACAGGCCCAACACTATGTTTTATTAATGAGACACAACGTCTCATTTGGAATTGAACATTATGCTCCGTTGCTGTGTATCCCTTCTGTATTGGCTGCTGAGCCTGATGTATGTAAAAGAGCATATGAATGAGGCTCGCGGTTATCAGTGTGTGGCAATATTCCAGGAAGCAAAAGGACACAAACATGCAGAGTACACACACACACACACACACACACACACACACACACACACACAAAAAAAAACTCAATTTCCCAGTGGCCTCATTTCCTCTCAGCTGCTCAGCGGTGACATTTAAATAAGCATCTGATTAATAATCTCTGCTAAAGTGGTTGATCGAGCTAATGAATGGCTGCCATTAATCACACCAGGCACAGCTGTGGATGAAGTTGGAGAGACAGACGCAAGAGGTGTAGAGATGGGGAAGGAAGAGGGACGATTTTCCACCGTTTGATTACTTCCAGCACCTTCAATCTCAACTAAAGAACAATTTGGGCAGAGGTGATTGTCTCTCTCATGCTTTCGTGGTTCCCCGTGTTGAGCGAGGGTGCGTACTTTTCAATCTGGCCACTCGCTCGGCGCTCAGCTCCCAAAACAAACAAACGCGTCACATACCGGACTATTCAAAAACACTGCCTGAGCAAACAAAAGGCCATTGTGGAAACCCCTTCTTTTTGATCAAACGGTTGCTGTAAAGCTTAACTATATAGCTAACACCCACTCGACAGGGCTTTGTTGACCCCACTGCGGATGACAGCCCAACTACACAGAGCAGTGCCTGTGAGAAGAGGAGGCCACGGGATCTGCCGGGGACTGATAGGATTCACCACACCCTGGGTGTCATGGCCAGTGAGCTGGGTCCGTGCCCCGAACAGCGATTAGCAGCGACATGTTAACCCCGACGCCACGCCACGAGCAGCACACCAACCATCCTACTGAGAGCTGTACCGAAAAAGAAGTCCGCAGAGGGAAAGAAGGGAAAGAAAAGGAGTGTGTCGTATGCTTAGGGTGAACGAAGTGACATGAATTACAATTTTGCAGTTATTTATCCGGGGAAGCATGACTCCCTCTGCTACACCTTCATGCAGTTAATAATACAGCCTGCCCTTGACCTGTATCCCCCAAAGACACCACCCAAACTATAATACACCAAATGTAAAAAATATGGTCTGGGACTCAGTGAGGGGGGCTTTTATTTTGGAAATATCAGTTGGAAATAAGCTACTGAGTGCTCTTGATTTCAAAGTTTGTTCTGACTTTTGTAAGGCAAGGACACTACTTTGCTGCTGACTTGGCTATGAGTCAGGCTCATAGGCAGTCGGTGATCTGTTCAATATTAACAGGGATTTTTGGGGGGACACTGAAGCGTCGCAGCAAAGCCCCAGACGACTGCACACGTCATCAAATATTACGAAAATGCTGATAATGTATTCATATTTGTATTCAGAATAGACACTCTGCTGACCAATTTAGCCATTTAGCTAATGTTGGCAGGCAGCAATAAGCCTGAGAGGGGTCTGAGGAGGGAGGTCTGAGATGCTGCAGTCGGATCCTTTCGCAAGATTAGCTCATTCTGACAGCTGTGGGTCCGTGTATGTGTAAAATCCTTGATTGATGCTTTCAAATCTCTGCTCAAGTCTCTTGAGAATGGTGGTTAACTCTAGATGGAAGAACAGAGTTCCTGCCTTTCCACGCTTTAGTAACACCTTTGCTTTATATTTAAATACATGTAAAACCTCTGTGGTGAATTGTATTATATTAAACATGTGACACACTGCATAGGAAGCGGAAGTGTATCTTTTCTAGACGGACTGCCCAAAAAATGTTTGTTTAAATTCTTAAGAAAATGTAAACAAATTGAGATATATTTTGGGCTATATCTCAGTTTTTGGGCTTGTGTTACATCATTTGAATTTCTAAAAATGTTTTTATTTAGAGTTTTTACATTGCATTTATTCTCACACATTAACTCACATAAGTTGAGAAAAACAAGGTGCACTGATATGTAACAAACATTATTTTCAAAGACAACATATTGTCCTTATATATTACATTTACTGTACACAATGAATTGTGCATTTACAGTTAAGATGTGTTTTTTCTTTTTATTTTGTTTATTTTATGTCCATAAATGAAACAATTTTGAATGGTGACAAACATATATGAAACACAGAAATGCGTATGTATGTAAGTCCATATTGCAATTCTGGACATATGGACATATAAGAGAATATATATGTCATAGTGTGAGTCCAGCACATGTACATACACTAAATATATGTCATACTGCACATATATTTGTATACATGTAATATTTCCTTACAGGTGCAATACATGCATTCTAAAAATTCACTGCTATGGTGACAATTATGTGTTTTGTTCATTTACTTTCTTAATTAGGTTTGATTTCATTGACTGATATGTCACTCTTGTCTCCAGCCCATTGAGCATATTGGCGCTGAAGGAGAAAACCTTTTATTTGTTAATTAATCTGCTCATTTGTCCATTCATCCATCTCTTTGTTCCTGTAACATTAGTGCTTGGAGTGTGGTACACACTGCAGTTACCGATGCACTCACAGTGTATGCCACACCGAATAAAGGTGTCCATCAAGATTTGTGCTTTGAGAGGACAGCGGGGAATTTGGTGGCTGGGATGGAGTTTCACTTCATTTTGCAGCTTTATTCACAGTGATGGATTTGAGAAATCTGTTTATGGCCGCTTGTGCGTGTGTGTGGGTGGGTTGTGTGTGTTCTTTAATCTCCTCCATTGGTCAAGCTGTTAACTGCTCTCCTCCCTCTCTCCTCCCAGAATGCCCCTGGGAAACAATGACAAGGACACAAATCGGATCCTGAAACAACTCTACTCTCTAGCACCTTTGCGAACAATGCCCCCTGTACTATGTAAATGTGTGTGTGTGTTGGTGACCATTGGGTCCACTGCAGTGGTGTTGTGGTGTCTTCGTAGGTGGGCATGCTGAAGAGCTTTTAACTATCTTACTCTTTGGCAGTTTTGTTTGCACAGTACTTGAGTGAAAGTATTTTGTTATCTTCTATGACTGGTGTTTTCACAGACCAACACACAGGGGAAGGACCGGCTTGCTCGTTAAAAGAGCCACGGTGCCAATGTAGCACTGTTAACTAATGTTTCGTCAGCGTCATCGTCATTTGTGTAATGGCTTCATATTTGTGCAGGATTAGCCAGCAACTAGTATTAGTGTTCCAAAGCCCTCCATTGGGCTTGGTGATTACAGAATAACAGCAATCAATTTTGATACTATTATTTTCAAACTGTCCATTGTAAGTCTGATAACGTTTCAATCCAATGCTAAGTCGATGGAGTGCTGTTTTAACGTCATAGATCGTATACCTGTATCATCACACCACAACACCTCTGTTATAATGCGAATGCCACTTCATGTAATTGCAACAACTGTGCAGCTTTCTCACATTTTGTTTTGTGTGCTTATGCATTTCATTGTGTACCTGTGTAAACTGTATGTGTTTGTGTGTGTGTGAACGATGCACTGATGGCTCAGGCGGGAACCCATTCGTGATCGAGCAGTTAGTTGTCCCTAGGCATCACAGGTGTTTCTATCTAAGTGACGCCCCACTGACAGACACATTCCATCCCGGTTCCATTTGGGCAACCATGCAATAAATCAACACAACATCGTCACTCTGCCACTCATTACTGCACACTGAGTGTCTGAGAGGCAGAGAGAGAGCGGTACAATGACATAAAGGGACAGAGCGAGGACAGTTCTGCTGATCTGCAAACAATGCCCCCCCCCCTTTCCCCAAGAAAGGTAATTTGAGAGTCTGATTGCTTTCTTGAGATAGTGTTTCATTTCACTGTCATGGAATTATGAGAGGTAGCAGAATCCTGTTTCAATTTTCACTGCCGCTCTGCATCTGTTCCAGAGGGCCCAAGGGGGAATCAATGGCTTACAGACTTTTCTGTGCCAACAACAGGCTACAATTTGACCCAATGGGGTGATAAACTGCAGCCAAACACACTTAAACTAGTGGCCAATTCAAACACAAGTAGATTTAAGGGAATGCAGAACAAATTGTTTGCCGCGTTAGTGCAGCAGCAGCTATGGTGATGTTGCTTAAGTTTAGAAATAATCTGATTTCAAGGTGAAATTGTGAGTAATATTAGGCTTTAAACAAACTCTGAATCAGTGAGCACAGGAAAAAGAAATGAGAGCAATTCAGTCTGTGGTTGTGGAGAGAAATGGAGAGACCGACAGAGGAGGAGAGAGAGAGACAGATTACGTGAGAGAGATTAACAAAGAAGAAAAGATGCAGATTGAGATTTTGGCTGCCTTCGAGCTCCGTGGTTTCTTACACTTTTCCATCACCAAAGTGATTGACAATTTGTTGAAGAGAGCCGTAACAGGATTTACAGCTGCATTAAGAATATTACACCACCAGTGCAGCTGTGTAGCACAACAAGAGCTCTGAAGGGAACCAGTCATTAGACCAGAAGCACAGCCAGCCATAAAACCTACGCTTCTGGTAACAATCACAACTGTCAGCCACACTGGATGCATTTCCAACATTTATGTTCCCTCTGAGAGCATAATCCCTTCAACACATGTACTACTACTACACTGCTACTTCTAATATGTGTTTCTAGAAACAAGGCAGTACAGGGTGCAGTTTACTACAGCGGTACACAAATGGGACATTTGTAGGATGACATACTTCCCCTGAGGAGTAAATTGAGACAGATTTTGAACACTGAATCCTTCAAAAAATAGTAAATGTTACCTAAAACTATTAAGACCAGCAGCTGTAGAGTTCAATTGAATACGCACATTTCCAATTTTTACAATCAATGGAAACATTTAAAAGGGAACCTCACTGGTCCAAAGTCAGTTTACATGATCGTAGTCCTTCTCAGCTCCTCAACATTTAGATAATGTCCTCCGTGGCTCTGGAGGGAGCTTTATCAAGACAGAGTAAATGACACTTGTTATGTCACCAGCATAATCTGAACTTTTTTTTTTCTTAATAAGACAGCTGCATACAAGCTTGGCTGGTTATAGAAGGATGTGGATGTTGACCAGAAAGGGAAGATCTATGAAAAGATGATATGAAGTTGCATTATAGGAAGTATAGGAGCTTTTGGAGCTTTACCCATCATCGGGGAATAAAATCCAGGATATCTTGATCTCTGCTGTATTGATTTGGACCCTTCTTTTCTTTAAAAATCTGTCTGTCAAGAGACTCCTGAGCTTTGCAATGCTATATCTATCATTCAGTCCTTTGGACCTACGTCTGATTTATTTACCCACTTGGGAGCAGTCACATAGACATAGACATATTTTCACCATTAAAGTTAACTTAATAAAGTTGTTAGCAGACAGTTATTCATTTAACCCAGCAGATGCAGGGGAACATTAGCGTTCATTTGGTGGGTTTTTAGAGCTTTGAGAACAGTAAAGTTGTGGACAGGGAAGCCTAAACAAAGGATAGAAGATGTTAAAATGCTACACAGAGCTGAGGGAAACAGTGAATCTATGGGCCCATCACTACAAACAACCCCTCACATACATGTAGTCATGTGATCAATTGTAATAAAAAAATATTGATTACAGCAGCTATAGGTCCAACTGGATCTATTGCTTTATACCACGCTACATCAAAACAGAGCTAACATCTTGTGAATAGCTTGCAGCCCGGCTGGGAAACTTACAGTTCCCAGATCTGACAAACTGCAGCAGCCTCAGAGTTGCCCAGGTTCAAAACCAGTTCAAAAGCCTTATGTGCTATAATGTCAGTCCCACCTCTCCCTATAGCTTCTTCCCACCTTACTGGATGCTGAGCTGTGACTAGACTTCTTAGGGACGTTTTTTTTTTCCTTAACAAAACCTCTAATGGTTCCCAAAACCACCACACTTTCCTCCTCAGCAAGCAGTCTCCAAGGAAATGCAGCTTCTTTTTCCGCGCCCCGACACTGGACTTTTCTGACTGCACAAACACTACAGGTAACCAGGCCCAGCGAGCATGTCGTGGGGAAAGATGAAGTGAAGCTGCTCGACATTCACAAACCCACAAGCTTCGATCTCCTGTTTTCTTTGCTTTGCCCCCTTGTCTGCTGCGATACACCTGGTGTTAAATAGGCTGAATCAGAATAGAAATATTCAGTGTGGTGGGCTACCTGTGTTAGGTCTGACTGAGTCTCTCTCCACTGAGCCCAGAGGATAATCCATGCAGGGCTGGTGTCTCTTCAACCAGTATTGGAAACAGCAGCTGTATGGGGACACATTTTTTACCCTCTTGTTATTTCATTCCACATTTGATCAAACTCATTTCCTCTTTCATGTACAGTATTTTTACATAATCGTTGGTTCATGACAATAAATGAAGGTGTGATCAGTCTGAATTGGATTTGCCAGATTCATTTCCTCTCTACAAAATCATAAGCTCATAATAAAAGTAATATACCGAGCTCATTGTTCCAGGACTAAACTATGTGCCATTGTCTTTCTCTCTCTGTGTCTCACTCTTACCCTCCCTGACTCTCTCTGTGCAGTCTATTTCCAAAACACTTAAGCCTGCTAAATTAAGCCAACCAATCCCAATGTGCATTAAGGCCATAACAGGCAGAAAATATTTACGCCAGTCAGCAAATTATTCTTGGAGAGACTGCTTGACAGAGTGACTGGCAGTGATCTGCCAAACCTGGCTTCACACCCACCGGAACGCTCATTTCATTGGATGTTATTTGGAGACGAAGAAAATTCACTTTGTGTACATCAAAAATTGTGTCAATTCTCCCAAAATGTCACACTGAGTATGAAATTGTGTGAAATTGCCAGGTAAGTAATCACCAAGAGTGGTTAAAGATAATGATGGCAAATACCCAGGTTGAGTGCTTTCCTTGCAGCGTAGCATATTTCCAAGCCGTGGCCATTACATCCAAATAAGTAAATGCAATCAACAGAGAATGAGAGAGGGAGGGAGGGATGCCGGAGGAGGGCGGCAGGGTGGTACTGTAGTGACATACTAATAGAAATTAAATTTCTATCTGCACACTGAAAACTGCATTTACACTTGCAACCTCAGGTTTTACTGTTCCAAAACAACTCCCAGCAGAGCAGACTAGAAGGTAATGGAGGGTGACTGCAGTGTTGGACTTCATTTTGCCAACGATTTGGGAACAATGAAACAGCTGAAATGCCTGAACATTGAAATGAAATAGGGGTTGCTTTAGAAATCCAAACCTTAAGTATTCCAATAATTCGAGCCCCCTCTATTAGTTGCATGTTACCCCTTTCAATATCATTTGTCAGTATTGGCAGTTTCACAATAAAATAGGTCATCAGTTTTTCTTTTTTTTTTGGCATGAACAGGTAATGAACCTTTGTTGTTTCACCTTTTACACATCCTACGGCCCTGTAGACTCAAGCATGCATTCATCATATTATAAATTAATCTGGAGTGTTAGAGATATATCCTTCATCAGCTGGCATAAGACAGAAACTGTAAAATAAAGAGGCATGTGCAAAAGTCCACGGTTTTACATGCCTTTTCTTCACTGTTGCTTCATCCCCAAGAAGACCTGTTTGGAAAATCCTGCAGGTGTTTCTCAAGGAAAAAAAAATGCAGAGGGACAAAGTCTCCAGCAGCGAGTACTATTTGTAAAAGAAGCTGATTGAAGCATTTCCTACCTGGACTCACAGTGGAGCAGCACAGGTCAGAATGTTTGAGTATCTGTCAATGCCTAATCCAAGTCTAAAAGATCAATACTTCACTACTTTTGCAGTCATGGTCACTCCACTTTCATCTGCCTAGACTGCAGTCTCTCATCCTGACATCACTGGGAGCCAATAATTAATGAGACAGTATGGATATATCAGCATTTCAATGCAAGTATGTTCACAAATGCTTATACCATCCACACTCTGCGTCATGACAAGTACAAATGTCTGTAAAGTATTATGCAGGAGTATTTAATTTGATCTATGCATCTACATTAACAGAAAAACTTTAGTCTCTCAAAGGAATAGTTTGACATAGTTTGGGAAATTGCTTTGCAATTTTCTTGCTGATTAGAAGATTGAGACCACTCTTGTATATGTTAATTCAAATATGAAGCTAATGCCTGTTAGCTTAGCTTAGCATCATGAAAGCATGAACACAAGGGGCGACAGATAGCCTGGTTCTGTCCAAAGGTAATAAACTCAGACTTTAATTTGAAACTTTTAAAGACCTTACATTTGTTTAATCTGTGCAATAACCTGAAGTGTAAAAACAGCAGATTGCAGTGTTACAGTGGTAAGACTATTTCAACTTGACACCTTTTGTTTTGTTTTTATATATAACATGTTAATCACTTTTAGAGGTGCTGGAGGGTGGAATCTGTTACTTTTAGACAGAGCCTGTTCTCCTGTTTCCCTTTGACTTTATGCTAAGCTAACTATCTATAGCTTCATATCTGCAGTACAGATGTGAAAGCGAATAAGTGCATTTCTGAAAACGTCGAATTGCTCCTTTAAATCAACACCCTCACAGTAGGAACCACTTGAGATTTATTCACTACAACAAAACTGGATGTTAAATCCCTCCACTTTCTCACACAGACACAAATAGGTCTGCACACATAAATATACCTCCACTCACTGCAGTGACACTTGATTAAGTCCCGGTTGGCACAGCAACAAACACCAGCAAGTGCACGGAGCTACTGATGAACTATCAGCTGAAACTCACCCGCAGTGCTGTGTCCGTGTCCTCCAGCTTCACCATCATCACACTCTAAGGGAGAGCTGCTTGAGTGTCTCACAGTAAATTTCAATACTACCTCGTCCCTGCACAAAACTGACGACACCGGCAGATTTCATGGAGGGGCCGGTGAGATATGAGGTTGTTGTGGTGTTGTAGTCGATAAAACTGTAGCTAAGAGGCAGAGTTCATGCAGAGCCCTGTGCTTATCCATATGTGCCCATGTGTGTGCGTGTGTGAATGGGATTCATACAAGTATGTGCTTGCATACATTAGTACCCACATCCAATTATGCGGCTGCATGTAAACATTCAAGATTTACATGCATGCTCGGCTTTTGAGCGTCCAGATGTTCCATTTTGTTGCACTGCGTGCTGATGCTGCTTTTATGACTGCTCTGACATGCTCCCATATGGACTCGTCATCGGTGACAGGCTCATCATTTCTGTCAGCAAAGGCCACTGAAATGCCTTCTAATTAGACTGCCAGAGTCCGCGCCGTAACCGCTGATGGACAATCGCATCCAGTGTTCAGCGCCTGACAATCTGATGAGCACTCATATAAATAAATAAACCCTTCACTAGATTATGAAGCAGTTTTTCTTTCATTCTGTATGATGAATAGGTATCAGCTACAATTCAGGAGTTTCAGGAAACATGACTACCGTTAAAGGTGCTCATTCAGATGTCTTGAGATGCATTGTTCTGTGGCTGATACTACAGATACTGACCTTCATGTAGAGTAGGCAGAAGAAGATAAGTAAGTGAGCAGTAAATGAAAATGTGTACTAAAGTCTGCATTGAAATGGAGAAAAAAGCATAAGCCATGGCTTTCTCTTGCTACATAACGCACAGTACAGTTTTGAGGTTCCATTTTTTAGCTGGCTTAATGGATGACAATGTTTGTCTGCTGGTTGGTTGGTCCACTCCAGATTGGAAAATCTCTACAGCTATTTGCTAACTTGCCATGAAATTTGGTACAGATATCCGTGGCACCCAGAGGCTGAATCATAATGACTTTGGTGAAACTCTGGCTTTTTTGCTAGTGCCACCATGAAAATTTTGGCTAATAATAAATAATTTTTGTGATCTCTTAACTTTACATTTAGAAACATCATCTGTTCAAAATTTTGGTATTGCCAGCATTTTGTTCTATGATTAAATACCTGCACAACCAGTGGCATCGTCACCAGCCTCAGTTTTGCTTCTGTAGTGACAGCATATGAAATATTTACCACAATCTCAACATTGACTCTAGGAGGCCAAGCATCCGGCGGCATTGTCCCCTTCTACTGATATCCTTAGTTGAAGCAGGAGCAGAACAGTCAAGCTGAATCTATAATCAGTCAGTACCAACGGGCTCAGTGCGAGACTGCCCTTGAGAGCTAATCTATATGTGTCCCTGGTGTTTAGGATGTCCATGAAATGTAGTGACTCTAAGCCTGGATACTCTGAGGACTCACGGGCTTGACAGTGAGGGGAAAGGTCTAATGACTGAATTGTTCCTCTGCATCTTTTGGACCTTATTCATATCCTGTTTCTTTTCTTTCTTTTTTTCCTTTTTTTTCCATATATGCCTTCTTCAATATCTGTCTATTTTCAGTTCTTTTGTGAGCCACTGCACTCAGCGCCCCTGGCTTTTATGGATAAAAGGAGAGAAACTGTTGCAGTGGCTATCAATATAGTAATCTTTTTGTGCAGGTATATTAAGATTGCAGAATTTTTTACTCTAGCCTGTACTTTTGAGGCAGATTAAAATGGGATAACACGCAATTCTATAAAACAGATGAAAAAATAAATCTCTTTACACGTTTTTTTTTTTTTTTAAACCACTATCAGCCACAAACAACACAAACTACTACAGTTACCATCCATATTCTGTTGTAAAGTTTGGGTTGATTTTAATCTGGAATACAAAGGGGGGGGGGAGTAATAATCCATTGCCAGAATCTCTCTAAGGGCTCTGTGTACTTTTAGTTTGGATGGCTTTGCCCTCCATCAGCTCCAGCAGTACACTTTTTAATATTACCCTGCTACAATATTTTAACAATTCTCTTTAGGGAGCTCCTGGCACACTTTGCATCCTAAAATCTAACTTTATAGTTCACTTGTCAAGGTGATAGTGTTGACAGGGCACCTACTTTTTTTAAACAAATTATGATGAATAGAGCCGCGCACCTGACCTCTGACAGTGCAGTTAGACAGCGCAGAGCTCTGTATCGACATCAGCCCTTCTTCTGTTTATGTGCACGTATGCATGCTTGTGTGTCTGTGTGTAAGAGAGAGAGAGAGAGAGAGAGAGAGAGAGAGATTGCAGCTGTCAACATGCCAACCTTTCTGTCTCCTGTCCTGTCAGCCTCTCCCTGCTTGTGCTTTCTATCCCATGGTGCAGAACAGAGAGGGGTTAGGAAAGCCTCTCTTCCCTTCCCGCTCCTCCTTCATCTTCCAGCCTTTCATTCTTGAGTTGGAAATGTCAAACAGGCTGTCACCAAACCATTGTGTGACACGGCGTCGACATTTTCACCCGTGAAATCACGTGTCTGACACAGGCATCACGTCGGTTACGGTTTAACATCTGCGCCCAGTATCCGTGGAGTTCACGTGTTTGACATACGCGGCCTCAGCGTCGGTTTCTGGGCATCTGCGGTCTCGGTGCTCCAATTGTGTGAGGTCAGCAGCCTTGGACTCATGAGAGTGATGAGAGCCCCGAAACAAGGACACCGGACTCGCACCCCGAGGTCTGCATCATTTCGACATGTCTGACACATGCCTCGCATCACTTTGCATCAGGGGGGGGGGGCTGAAGGTTGCCTTGTTAGTGTTGTGACATCTGTGTCAAGACACCCAACTTCATGGGCGACCATGTCAGTGTGATACACAAGGTTGCAATTTTATTCATACATGCATTCACACTGTCACTCAGTACTATTTAAATCTCTCTAGTTCTGTGTTGTTGTTATCTCTCAATAGCTTGTTTCCAAACTGAAACTACTTCTTTCCGCCTGTAAATAGAGGGGTAGTTATCTATTAGCATCCGTTACTGTTATGTCTCGTCAAATCTGTTAAGTTTTCATGTCTGTCATGTCTGTTTCCTGTTCTGGCTTGTTTGCTTTATTTTGTAATCCCTAACTATCCTCTCGTTTCAGGTAACTTAACTTCCTGCCTCTTGTGTGTTTGTCTGCCCCGCCCTGATTGTTTCCACCTGTTGTTCCCCATTACCTCATGTGTATATATTGTCTGAGTTTCTCCTGTATCGTTGCCAGATCGTTCTCTTCATCTTGTCATGTTGTGTCATGATTATTCACGTCATCTTGAACTACCACAGAAGATTGTAAGATCCAGCCATTATTAAAACTCTTAAAAACTCTCTCCTGTGGTGTCCTGCATTTGGGTCTGCCCATTACGATCTGGCCAGATCGTAATGGCTGGATCTTACAATCTTCCATGGTAGTTCAAGATGACACGAATAATAATTCAAATAAAGCAAGACAAGCCAGAACAGGAAACAGACACATGACAGACATGAAAACTTAACAGATTTGACGAGACATAACAATTACAGCACATCAACTTAAAGGTGCCCTGTGGAGTTTTCCTTGTAAATGAACAAAAGTCGTATTGACATTCAGTGTTATTCACCAAAAGGCACTGTGTGTATCCTTGAGGTCTACCAATGAATGACCAATTGAATGCATTTCATCCCTCATAAAACATTTGAATTATTTACATTAATTCATTCTTATTTATTACACTTATTTACATTCATGTTTGATTTAATAGCATGATGAGCATCTTTGATAGCATTGATAGCATTCTTCATCTTTATTACCTTTGCTGACACATTACCACCACTGTCAGTCAGAAAAATAGCATGAAAACAATGAACGGATGTGCAGCAACTGTGTCCGTGTGTATGCATGAGCCCAGCAAAAAATAGGGAACCACAGCGCTACTAGTGGTCAAAAACTCCATGGGGGTACCTTTAATTGTCAGTTAGCTGAATTAATTTCCATTATGGCAAATGCTAGAATTGGATATGGTGATGACTATATTGTCTACACTTCATCTGCAATTATGAAACTGCGATTAGACACACAAAAGAATTAAAATAAATCAACCAATAGTTACACAAAGAAATAACATCTTGTGCATTCAAATTCCAATGAACGCCTGTGGTTTATCTTTTTCACATTGGCATTAGCGTTCTCCACACAGTGCATGCGTGCTCCTCACACTGTTCCATCGGTGCCCCTTATCAGGCTCTGTGTCTGCGTAAGAGTATCTTGCAGCTCAAGTATTACGTACATCTTTTTTGCAATTCTCAGAGAGAATACAAGCTTCATTTTTAAAATATCTGCAATGATCTTTTTGTTGAAGTCGCATACCTCGTGCTGTCAGATGCGTGATTAAGATGATGATCGATAAAGCTGAATCAAAGCAGGTGAGTAGGTTACGTCAGCGACCAGGTTCTCAGACTATCTCCAAACAAACAATGACTTTTCTACTCTGCCCTCAGGTTTGTATATATCAGTTTTTAACGTATACACATCCTGTTTTTTATTGCAAACTACAGAACTGCACTTGTCAGGACTAAACAGCAGCCTTCTATTGTCTGAATATTACAAACAGTGTGCGCTTACTTGCTGGAAGCGCCTCACGTGTCCTGCGATGGCAAACCTTACAGAACCAAGATGTTCCACACGTGTCTCACAAAGTAATAAAGTCCATCAAGACGTGCAGATATAACAAAGATATGAGTACTCTTTCACTTCATAAAATCTTCACCACAGACTGTAAATGAACAACTTCATATTAGTGTTTGTTTATGAGTTTGCATTGCAAGCTTTATGAGGGCGCATTTAAAAGGACTGATGTGTGGCATCAGTTCGAGTGTGTCTGAGTAACTGTGTGTATCTTACAGACACATACGGTGTGCATATACTGTGGCTGTGAAGATATATCTAAATCCATAAATTCACTTTAATAGTGTTGGTGTGCAGAGTGTCCATCAAATGTATCCCCATCTCCCCTTTGCCCTGACAGAGATCAACAGTAGCCCCAAGCTTAAAACTTCCTCTCTGAGCTCGCTGAAAACACCACCTGGAGCACCTTGAGCACAACGCTGGACCTCCACCGGAGAGATCCCGAGGGGAAACCATTTGAAGTCAAAAACATTTTTTAACCTCCTCCGCTGAGAGAAACACACATTTTATCATTACTGACACAGGCTCCTCAAATATCTGCCCTGTCAGTGCAGATCCTGATGCAGTTTCCATGACAGGCTCTCCTCCCTGTGTGTGTTTTGCTGCAGGTTTGCATATGTCCATCTGTGCATGCTTGTCTATGAGGCAAGTGGTCGGATGTAAATGGGAAAAAGAAGTGCCAGTTAAGAAAAGTTTAATGGTTAGTATATCTACAGTGTTTTTTTTTCCCTCCTTGGCTCACAAGATTCATAAATTCAAATCAGGCTTATTTTCCTCTTGCTGGAAATGCTAATTTGCTAATTTGTCAGTATTTGAAGTGGGAGGTGTTGATTTCTTTTGATTGAGCCTTTTTTTTAAATCAGACTTCATCAGAGCTCGGAAGAAAACTGAACAAACCTGTAACTTGTAAAGAAAAGTTGATTTTATACATTTTGTGAAAAAAAAACTGAAACTTTGTCAAAAGTTACTCCGATATGAGATTGTAAGGAGTTAAAATGTTCTCAAACCTCATTTATCAGCAGTGATGTTTTTTTTTATTTTCCCCCCAAATAACACTTGCAGCTTTAAGGAAGGATAAGGCCTACTTGGCAGTGGGACTCTCGCCTGCCACCAGCACAATAAGAAGGCAACAGGAAGCTAGCCAAGCCCTCGCTCTCAGCACTAGCTGTAGGGGTCTAAGCAGCAGGGAAGCTGTACCGCAACATAGCTTTTGCTACATGTCTGCCAGAGCATGAATAAATAAACACGGCACGATCTGTCCAATTTTCCCCCAGCCCCTGGGCTTTAAACCGGAATACTTCTGACACCTGCTATGATCATTCATTATCCTTTCTTCACATGCATTATTTCACAGGTGCCAAGTTAAAAATAGTTCTATCTATTTTTGATGGGTGCCAGCGAATAAGTGAAATAAAGCCCACTTGTGCTTGACACAGCGCGTAGTGCCAGATGAGAAGATTACTGCTGGTTAAGCTGCTCCGACTGTGGGTCCCTCGACCAAATTACTCAACAGGTCACAGTTCACTTGTTAGAAAACAAGGGAGCCTTCTGGGTTAAGAAGGACGCCTAGAACATCTTTTACGGCTCCATCAATGGTCAAGATTATCAGACACTTTTTAAAAGGGAGCTTTGGCCACGCAAAATGCCTCAGAGTGACATCATTTTGTTTATGACTTCATTAAAATCTGCTGAATGTTTCTCCTGCGTTAGGGAGATTTTCTGTGACTTCTGAAACAAATTTCTCGCATTCAACGTAATTTGTGAAGGACAGAGTTCAATATTCATTCTATTTCATTACGACGCTCCATTTCCTCCACTGTTTGTTTCTCCGAAAACACTATAATATATAAAAAAAAAAAACATCCTGTTGTTCAGTTCAGCTGAGCTAGAAACATGCCTGTGTGCTGCACCAGCATCTGTATGGGCTTGTCAGACGCATGCCAAGTAATCATTGGTTCATATCCTGGTGGGACATCTTCCAGAATCACTGGGACACAGCATGTGTACAGCTACACAGTGTCTGCATGGACCCTGCAATATGGACTAATTATTTACAATCGTATGAAATGTAGAAACGATATGAAAGCAAGTTTGAGTCTTCCTTCGTTCACAAATGATGTAAGTTAGTGTGTTCTGGTTCTGGAAAGACAAAGGAAAGAAGAATATTATTTCTAGAACGAGCTTTTTCTACTTTCTTTCCTCCATCAGGGAGCATCTCTATTTGTCTATTCATTGATAGTATTAATATATTTATCTATTGTTCTGAAAATTAAAAGTAGAATCATGGTGAATATTTTCCACAAGTGTGCAAGAAGTTTTCACAAATGCACATTTCCTTTAGATACTGTATCCAGAGTAGAGATGAAAAGATTAGTCAATATCAAAGAAAAAAACACTCTGTAGTTCATCTCAAAAGTGAAGAGTATTAAAACCAATATCTTTGGATTTTAGGCTTATGGTTGGACAAAGCAAGCAAACTGAAGATGTCTCTTTGGGGTCCAGAGAATTTGGCCATTTTATATATGTATATATGTTTATATGTCTAGTAAATGAATTGCTTAAAAAAAAAATCAACAGATCAATCAATGACGTGAAAAAATAATCATTAGCTGCAGCGCTAGTTTAGGAAATAATCAGCTTAAAGCAGCAGCGCTTAAAGCGCCTTTAACTATAATAAAGTTTGACAACTAAGCAGCAAAAAGGACGACAAAGCATACAACACAGGGTGAGTGGTAGGTCAGGGAGAAGCCCAGCGTGGCGCTAAGAGGGAGACAGGGCACAACCTGTCCACTGCAAAATGGCAGGAATAACAGGCTGACACACAAAGACTGACACGGGCGAGAGAAATTGGTCCTGGCTGTCGAGAAAGCGAGAGTAGGAGAGAGACATGGAGGGGTTTTCGGGCTAGAAAGAGAATAAGGAAACAGCAGATGGTGGAGAAATGGCAGGGCCCGGAGAGAAGGAGGGAAGTGAGAGAATACGTGCTATTAAACAGCATCGAGAAAATGGGAAAAGCAGGTGATGGGGAATTGAAAAAACACAGCCTGACAGAAGCAGAGAGAGATGGAAAAAAGAAACAAATGTGCACGCTGCCTAAATTCAAGAGAGAGGGGCAAGTGATTAGTAGTGATGTGATGATTTGAGGTGAGCATCTATGTGTGTGTGTGTGTGTGTGGCTGCTGATGAAGGATAGCTATCTAGCAAGAAAGGGAGAGAGGCAAAGGAGGAGGTGGTGGGGTGGGGGGGTTGGGGGAGGCCACCAGCCAAGTGGTCTAGTACCATCCAGGGAGAAACAGCATCTGTCTCAGCAAAATAGAGAGGAGCAATCAATAACTATACAGTTAAGGTGTGTGTGCTGTCCTTGTGTGCATGTGCATGTGTGATCCTGGCGCATTGGCCTTTGCAGTTTGCTTACACTGCATTTACACTGCTGCATTTCAATGGTAATATATGGTATGTGAATGATATGTGAATATGTGCATGCTTGTCAATTTTTAGCCATGCTAGCTGCATGGTCCTTTGGCCTGACTAGTCTTTTTCTTGGGCCAATACTGATATTGATCAGTTAAAATACAAATAAAAAAGTTTGTATAATGATGAATTGGCTGATATTCATAGCTTGTATTTCTTATTTGAAAATATATTTTTTAATTGTGATCAAGCACATACTAAAGACATTTACAGTTAAAAGAAAAAATTATTTGTCAATGCCCTCTAGTGGACAAACTATGTAATGATTCTAAATGGCATTTCTGTACTGAAATTTCTTCTTATTTATCAGTGTATATCTATATATAACAACATATTTGCAATATAAAATATATCAACAACACCTGGATAGATTGTCATGAGAGCAGATGAATCCTATTGATTTTGGTGCTTCACTCATTTTTCCTCTGGCTTCACCAGCAGGTCGACATTTTTTGGCTCTTTGTGAAATATCCAGACAACAACTGCATGCCTTGCTGTGAACATTGATGGGGATATTTATGGTACCCTAAAGATAAATCCTAATGACCTGTGCTGACTTTTGGTGGTTGTTTCATTTAGGGCCACCAATGGGTCAGATTTTTCACTTAGCCTGTAAAATATCTCAACATCCTCAGATAGATTGTATTCTAATAACGTGGCTAACGTTAGTGGCTTTTAATGGATCGTCTCATCAACTATTAAGTGGACTGTAGTGAAATTTAGTACATACATTCATGTTCATGTCAAGATAAAGAATAAGCTTCAGTGATCCTCTGACTTTCCATCTGGAGCCACCATCAGTGAAAATTTCAGTTTGTCAGATACTTTAACTTTTCAACAAATATCTGCAAAGTTAAAGACATTGCTGTAGGTCTCAGCTGTACTTTTTTACATCTAATTAACATATGCTAGATTGCTAAAATACTAAACTTAGATGGCGAACATGGGAAACATTATTACTGCTTAACATAAGCATCACATAACATTGTCACTATGTGCATTTTAGCATGCTGATGTTAACATTTAGCTCAAAGTACCGTGCATCAGAATACAGCCTCACAGAGCTGCAAGCAAGCAGGGAAATTAGCTGTATTTTCATTTTCATTATGAGACATCATCCCGATGCCTATTCTTTGAGTATGTTGATTTGTGAGCACTTAGGAAATCATTTTAATTGATTAAGCCAATTTATATTGCTTCTCGACAGGACTGTGGAATTTCCAGCTCTGCCTGGCTACAATCTGAAGCACATGGTCAATACGGCCTTTTTATCTCATCTCTCACCTCCCCTTTCACAATATTACAGTCATAAATTCAGCCGAGAAGGGGGGCCGTAATCTCACTGAGCATCAAAATACCAAAATCCATTTCTATTTGGTGCCCAATCCTAACTAGAAAGCTCCATGTAAGGCTGGCAAAATATGGCTGCTGAGAAGATGATCTGTCACTGTGCAATTCAAAGTGGAGCATGATCAGCTTTATGCAAATATCTGTTTCTATGACATGTGGGGAATGCAAAGCGCAATTCACATAATGGATTTTCATCCCTTACATGGGTTTATTGTGCAAAACGTCAATTTTTTTTATAAGTTTTATTTATCACTGCCAGGAAAGTATGCAAACATCGCTCTACATCCAAAGTGGACACAGTTTCACATACACAAACATGCAGATTCATGATGGATTAAAGTGTGCCTACAGCTATCAAAAAGAGGAATATATAGCGTGTATATACACTGCATTTATTTCTGTATGTAACCTTTGAAGTCTAATAAAAATGGGGAGAAACACTCTGATCTCCCAGAGAGAATAACCCTGTTGGTCAGATTCACTGCAATCAAAAGGACCGTCTGTTTCTCAATGCGTGTCAGGGGGAATTAAGACCCCTGAATGAGAAATCATATCACACAGCATTTCCTTTCATCTTCTCTTGAATCGATAGCATGTCATAAAGTATGTTGGAGCAGGCCTCGCGGCGTTCTGGCATAATCCACCGATGAGGACTGCTGCTTCCTCGTTCCTTCGCATGGTTTCAAATGGAGCGGGGCTTCTTGCGACACCTTTGAGCTACACTTCCCACGCCGAAAATGTCAGGTTTTATCACAGTCACATTGACACGCTGCGATTAGCCCTTCATCAGAGTATTTGTCCTTACAATACAAACATTTCCGTCATCCAATTTAGTCAATTTAGGCTTTCTCCTGCCTGGGTGTTTGATGGATGTCCAGAGTAGTTGGCAGTGGAGTGGAGACTGAGCTTTGATGTTCGGGCCCAGACTGTTAGAGTATTCAGGTTGACTTTGATAAACCCCATTAGAGTGTCGCTATCTCTCCCTCTCTCGCTCTCTCTTTCTCACACACACTTACAGGCTATGAGCCTCAGAGGGATGGGTGTGAGGGCAAAAATACAAGGTTGCTCCGACACTGCATAAATTCTGGGAAAGTGAGTGAATAAGCGGATAGCGGAGGAGATAAATAACCAGCATCTGCTTACAGAAAAGGGAAATGAAATTGATTGAGATAACTGAGAATGAGTGGAAAGAAGAAAAAGAAAAAAAATCAGATTGTGACACAGGGTTGTGTTACAAAAGATTTACAAATGCAATTTCGAGCTTTAGTCACCATTAGAGATTGAGAGATGCGTATCTCCGCGTCACTGGAGACAGCTGCTTCTTTGAACATGCAGGCAGAGCAGCAGTAGGTGAACATGGGCTGAAAGAATGAGTGATTCGTCAAGAAGTCTGGCGGAGGTCGGTACTCTACATGCACGCCAATGCAACGCCCCATTCACCACTCGCCACTATCTAAATTGAAAAGAGTATTTATACCAACTTAGGGATCAGAAGTTAATGGAAGCAGTCATGCATCAATTGAGTTACATAAAAATGTCAGTTGGAAAAGGGCAAGATAACTACATCCTTTTAAAAGATTTTTAATTTTCTCAAATTGGCTTTTTGTGTCTGATAGAGTGTATGCATATGTGTGTGTGTGTGTGTGTGTGTGTGTGTGTGTGCGTGTGGGTGGGTGGGGTTGTAGGCACATTACTGTGAGAGTTTTAATCAGACATCAGAAGGGGTATTAACGGAGAAATGTGCTAAAAGAGTAGGATCAAATAAAGATCTCACTCCAATGTAATGAAACGCTGCTCTTTGGTGCGCTGGCTAATCACGGCGGACCCACGTTGTAGCACGGATTGCTCAGGGCGCGAAAAAAAAAAAAAAAGCAATGACAGAGGTGGGAAAAGTGATTGTGATGGAGTTAGCCATGGTTCCTCACTGTCCCTCTGTCACCTTTGGCACCTAAGAAGGACTCTGGCCCTGCCTTCGTGTAAACTCTTTTGTTACTCTGTATCTAACGCCTCTCATATAATCCCATCTGTTAGTTTATGGGAGGAAAATACTACCATATCTGTTGCTTCGCACATCTCAACCCCAGGCAAACGCTTGCCTCCAGCTGATGAAATCCTCCTCACATTTAATGAAATGAAAAACCCAATCCCAATCAGGATTTCACCGAGAACACCCAAACGAGGTTTTGAGGCGTGTTGAGAAAACACAAGCTGTGCCAAACACATTAAGGCTACACTCACAGTTCTGCGTGGCTGGGACACACTGAACCGCAGTACCTTTAAGGCTGGCATCACACATGTTCATTAAAATATCCCTCAGAGCGGTGAAAACTCCACGTATACCACTCCGGTCTGCTCAGAAATGCTGAAGTATGTTCAAATCTGACTTCAACGTCTTTGACAACATGTGCATCAAAATTAACCGCATAAGCACGTTAGAATCACTCTTCACTAGCTGCCATGTTTTCCATCTTTAGCAGAGGCTAATTCAGTTTCAAAACTCTAACAACAACTCAACTGCCATCATAAGCCATAGATCAGAACATCATTGCCCCTGTTGCTGAAGAGGGCAACATGTGGGGCAAAATGTGGATTTAAAATTCACATGAAGGTTTGTAAGGGGAGCGTGGCAGTCACAGGGGCCGACTCTTGCCATCACCATCAGACCATCAGAGTCCTGAAAACACTTCGTTCACTAGCGAGTCATGCTGGTTAGTTGAGGCGTCTCCTTCTACAATAGATGGGTATCTTGGTGGCACAACTGGCTGTCAGTCACTGTAAATGGAACTTCAAAATAAAATCCTGGACTTGAAAGCTGCAGTTGTGTGGCGGTACAGTAGCAATGGGATAAAACACCTTTCCAATCAGGGCTGAGTGCACAAAGACCAAATATTGAGTGATCATTCCCACAAAGCTCCAAGGTTGTAACTCAATCAATTGGAACTCTTGTTGGCCACGACACTGGCTCGATGTAAACATCTTTATTAACAAGCCAAGGTTTTGGTTACAAAGGCCTTCCTCATTTTTAACAGCAAAACAATAAACACTTTGCAAGTCAATACTAAAATGCCAGATTCTTTTAAATAACCTTTGTTTCAGCCAGAAAGGCAAAACCACGGATGTTTGACAAGTAGTGTGTCAAGAGATCCACCGCTAGGAGCCAAAACCTGACTGCAGAGCTGGTGCCACCAGCAAATGAATATTTAAGCCACACCAAGGCCCTACTCTCCACACACTCAATTGAAGCATTTTCACTGAGCTTTCTCTATCACAATCTAAGTTTCCACAAAGCCTCGCCAGAGCACGATAAAATCAATGGCTCAGACTTCCCTCCTGATCACAGTCAATCTCTCCTATAAGCTACAAACACACAATGAGTTTTTTTTTTAGGGAGGTTTAAACCTAATCCCACCACCATCTCACACTTTTCTTTATTTTTCTGCCTGATATATGACCCTGTCATTCTGATTCAGGTGCTCTTACTTTGCTCTGTGCTGGGTTGAAATAAATGCAGTGGGAGTGGAGATCAGTTCACAGAGGTGTGATTAAAAAACACAATACATTATGCTCCCTGTGTGTGGTAGAATGGCCTTTTGTATGTGGACTCAGACTGAATTAATAGTTCAGCATTTTGCTCCATGTCAAACAAAAGGAGTAGAGCAAGTCAAAGGTCTTTGAAATCAAAAGTGAAGTTCATTTTGCACAAAGCCAAATTATGAATCACCAGTGCAGCCGGTGCCCACACATATATTTTCACCTCCTATAACAAAGAGACAGAGTTGGAGGGAGACTACTAAGGGAGAACTATCAACTAAATCAGAAGGTAAAGTTGGCAGACTTTTGAAATACCAGGAAGTAAAGTGCTGCCTGCAGGGCAACAAAATTCTCAGCCGAGCTCCACAGACTCAACCTAATCTTTTCTAATTTAAGAAAAAGAAAATTATGTCCTTGTGGCACACGGCTATCTGGGGAAGGGATGGTGATTTCAATCTCACTTGAATTCTACATCTTACCAGAAGAGCCCCAAAAGGATTATGCCTGAATATTTAAGATTGCTGAACATGGCGAGGGTGGTTATGAATGTAAAAATGAAAAGAAGTATTTGGAAAGAAACAGACAAAATGTGTGCAGTGCTGCACTCATTGAATGTGGTACGTACATTGCACATGAAGATAAGTCTCACATTATTTTACGCCCCTATACAGCCTGCATTCAAAGAAACAACCAACGCCACCTCTACAAACAAACCTGAGTACAAAATGAAAAGGATTTTTTGATCTGAGGGTTCACATGTAGCTGCTCAGCGGAGGTCCAGTGTGTATGTCTGTGTTTGTGTGGAGGGATTAGGAGTAGCATACAGATTTGAGTAGTTTCCCACAGCCAGCTAAAATCCCGCTTGATGCAAGCCTTGGATGAGAAACGTCCTCTATGAGGACACAAAACTAAGAGCAACCCTGTGTATTTGCATGTGCATGATTCCACACGTGCACAGAGACGACGCAACAAAGTACTTTTTTTCCACCAGTGAACTCAGCTGTTACTTTTCTTGTTTGCACAGACAGACTCACCATGGGTGATCATTGCAGGATGCTGTATCTGAGTGTGCAGGGTTTTTTTTTAATTTACAGATTCAAGCTCAGTACTGTCAGCAAAGAATGCTTCTATCCTATAATATTACAATTTTATAAAAGTTGCTTGACTGTAAACCTCACCATCTGGGATCATAAGTGAATAAGAATTATATAAATGTGCTGAATGGATGGATAATCTACTTTTCTTTTTTGACAAACTAAAGGATTTCCCAAAACAATTTTATTTCCCCTTGCAGCAGATCAGATATTTCATTATACAGAATGAATGAAACAATTACAGTGCATGCATGAAAGAAGATAAAGTCAGCGAGTCTCAATTTCAATTCCTGGAGATAAAGAAAACCAAAGAACTGTCACAGAAAAATCTAGCAATGCGTTTGTCGTGCAATTTTAAACATACAGTGAGGAAACTGTGAGGGCAGTTTAGGCGGTTTCACGGCGGAAGTGCTGAAATCACTCTGAGTGTATCATGAAGAGTCGTTTGTATGCATGTTAGGCACGGAGGCTTATTAGAAGCCACAAGGTAAAAGCCAATTGGCATCCTTTTATAGACGGTAGCGAGAAAAGCCGGTGTCAGCTCAATGAATATTCAGATCGAAGCAGAGCCTTGAGGGGACATGGAGCAGCCCCAATCCTTTATCAGTCTCCCTCTCAGCGAGGCCATAACCTATTCACTGCAATCCAAATCTTTGTAGCTCTGAATTCTCCCCTTCTCTCTCCTTTCTTTGTCGCTTTGCTCATATATGCTGTGTATGTGCAGCCGACCCTCCCAGCTGCGCATTTTCCAGCGTAGGGGAATAATGAATGCCAGCAGTGGTGGGTGGCCACGTGCGTCGCATTGTATAGGAGTGCTGTGATTAATCGAGCTTGCCAAATAGAAAATGAAATGCCAGCAAGGCCATGCTGTTCAGCAGGCTGTTAGTGTTTGTTTGAGAGAGAAACGGAGATGAACACACATGATCGACTTCCTGACTTTTCCAGGTCCTTGCCCTCGGCAAGCTGCCAGAAAGACTTGAGTCGTCCAATGGAAGAGGATGGTCTTAATTGACTTGCTGGGCTTCAGTGGTGTACAGTCAGCGGTCTGAAGAAATAAAAATGTTCTCCCGCACCCTCCTGAACCTCAATAATCACAGATGGGTGAGCAATTTGAGCTCCGACAAGGGTGAAAGAAGACGGAATGTGCGAGAAAAACCGATGGAAACCAACACCTCCGGCACGTTCATGTTTGTTGCGCCATCATCCTGACAGCTCCTCCGGCTTTTCGTGCCTCCAGGTTTTCGGAGAGAGGCACACGCTTGACACCTTTAGCGGCGTGACTGAAGGCGAGCCGAAACGCAGAACATCGCGCAATCTGTTTAACGCCACCGGGAAACCAAATGTTGTGCGCACCTTTAGGACGACAAACAGCAAACATTCAAATTTAACCTGGTCTTTCCTGTAAGAGCCGTTTAGCAGCCCCCAAGCTCACATAATGGATCCTCTGGGTGCAATAGTGCAATAGCCATCCTTCACACAGACGGGAGAAAACAGGGGGGAGGCAGGAGAACCAGGCGGGTCCTTTTTGTGGAAATCTTTTCGCCTTGGCCTGCCCAGAAATTCTGCGATTATGAATGAGCTGCAAAATCAGGCAAAATCACTTCAAGCACCTCTCCAAGAAAAAAAATGATACAGACTATTCCGCTCTGCTTTATACACAAATTTTATTCCATTATTATTATATTGAATATTTCTCCCTTGGTTGAATCTAGGGAACCATAGAAGAAATAAAATATGATGGACTGAGAGGAGCTGGCGAATAACACTCAGTTGTAAACCATAAACCACTTGTCATGGTATTTCTATAAGCCTATCAAATAGTAATGATATGCATTAACCCTCCGATGCAGCCCTGATGGTATATAGAGCGGGACAGCCGGTACATGACCCGAGCTGCACTTCCATCTCGTGAAATGTACCATCGACTCATTCTACTGTCAAGCCCTATAAGCATTATGTATTGTTGTGGGCGTCCGCTTAAATCCACATGACCGTTTTATCATTCTGAAATGTTGTGAGGATTACTCAAATTCCACATTTCATAATCCCATCATGGTCTTGCCCCCCTTCACTGTTGACATCATTCCCCCAGCGGCGAAAACAAAAGCTTGCCATTACCTATTAGATTACCCTGATGCCAAATGTGATTTAGGCCCCTCTGGAATCAGACATTTGCCCTCAGATGATACGCGGAGAATGCAGAGTCCAGACAACTGCCAAACTAGGACATAAAAAAAGGGGGGAGCAATGTGTCGATGAAAACAGAACATTCATCATTAATGCTCCTTCTGAGGCAGTCATTAAGACTTTTTATGTTAATATAGGAACTCCCTAAGGAAGCATCCCTCTCATGAGAAGATGAAAACAAAAAGCAGAAACACGTCGGGCGTGGAGAGCAATCTGCTCTGTGACGTCTGTCGAAAATCTGAGGTACAAATCAGGAGCCGCGAGCAAACGCAACTCATTCACCTTCCAAAAATGAAAAGACCTTTTCAATCAGCTGTTAAGAGAATAATTCTCTGAGACGTTTTCAATGGGCGGAAGGCTTAATGTGCACGGAGATAAAACACACAGCTCAATCTCATTGCTGCCTAATACAGTATAATGGGGGGAGTCAGGCTCTCAGCATGACAGCCAAGGATCCACCACGGTGATAGGCTAATGAAACAAAGAGCCCAGGGCAAGCTGTTGTACCAGAGGAAGGGAGCAGAGGGGGAGAAAAAAAAAGCACACTTACAACAATCCGGCTAATTTCCGATGCGGTTCTGAGAGCGAAGACCATATGCATCATGTGTACAATGTGGCAAACGCTGCGTGAATACACAAGAGGTCACTCCATTCTGGATGTAGCGCAGGAAGGACACAGGGGTTTCAGTAGGAAAGCAGCCAAGACTCTGTTACAGATTGGAGAGATGCATGGTGTAGACAAATACACACAAATACACATGTTCCAGTTTACTGTACGCACACATGGGAGTTGATACATATGGTGTGTGTGAGTGTGTGTGTGTATACAGTGTGTATACATACGCGCACAACCTCTTCACTCCAATTCCCAAACCAGAGCACAAATAAACCCCCACACCCAGCGTGGTTTACATTACTGCAGACTTCCATGTACAACAGAGCGCTGCCCTGACCCCCACAGCATCTGTAGCTGAACAGCAGGCCTGGCTAACAAACCGCCACAGAGGATGGAAGCAGGAGGCAGGCAGAGCCGCTGATTGATCTGCGGGGTAATTGGCTGGGAGCGGCTGAAACAGCCAGAGGACGTAAATATCAGCCGTCCTGTTGGATAGCGAGTTAAGTTCCACGGGGCGATAAACTCTGGCTGGTTGTCCCCCGAGTGGCGGCTCGTTGTCTGATAAGCCGGCTGACGCTTTGTGCCGAGCAGGAGGGGGAGAGGCGCGGTGTCAAAGCGGGGCGGGAGGAGGAAGGGAGTGAAAGTGCACACACCCCGAGAAGTGTCACGGCGAACGCGTCTTTGCGAAGTGTGTGTTTTCAGAAACTCGAACTGAAAGCCTGCAGGTGCTTAGCTAATTGCAGTTTCAAGTCATGACTACTTAGATTGAAAAAAACAAAGATAGGAGAACAAACTACAACGTTCTAGGCACTTGTGATCCCTCTACAGCACTTCAATCACTAAAAACAGCAAGGTCCCTGCCAGATCTCCACTTTGCTGATGTTTACATATATCTTGTGGAGAATCCCTCCCCTTATGGTGCTGCTGATGAAAATGTACAAAAGTACAGACAGTTCTGTTTATTTTCAATCTGGATGGGTCATTAATGCTGTTTGGGAGGTGAAGGACAAGAGATTCTTCATTCTCAAATGGGCTTGTGTCGAATAAATCATACATTGACAATTGAAGGATTGCGATATTAAGGTGAGTTCAGTAACTTAATACCAGCATGTTGTAAAACTAATCTGTCGAATTTGCACCCTACTGGCATTATGTCTGACCACCATTAATCAGCACGACTGATGACAAGTGAATCATAGATCCAGTTAGCCTTCTCTTTCCTGTGGGTCTGACATCCCACATCTTCCACATGTTGTTCGAATAGAAGAGACGTTGCCATCAAATAGAATTTCCAAGGCCGCAGTGACAGGGCAGCAACGGTTAGGTTAGCAAAATATCCCATGACATAAATCGAATCAAAACTTGGGCGTGATTGTGGAGGAGCACAGCCCCGGCTTGTGTCCTTGTCGGTTCTAATTGGACAGCAACTATCCAGCATTTTGGCTAAACCTGGTAAAAAATAAGTGGGGCAGCAGAGGAAAACCTTGTTTGGGCTCCAGGTGGGCATTCCTGTACGGATGTGACATCATGAAAATACTATGAGAAGGTGTCCGGACATGCTAGCTTGTTAAGTTATGTCATTAAGGTATCAGACAAATAAACTGGTCATTAATTAAATTCATGGCTACAAGAGACACAGCTTATTTAGGACTTTCTGGTTGTCATGCCTGCAAACATCGGCACTGTTCAAGAAGGTTTGCCATCAGTCAACAAAGCCAATTTGTGTGTCTAATTGGATCAAAGCAATTCATTGAAATTAATTCATTTCGCAATTACATTTTGCCATTTTAAGTCCTGGTGAGTGGGCCTAAATAGCTGGTTCATGCTTAAAGGTTAATGTAATTTCTATTGGTTATGACCATATTGTTCTCACAAAGTAATTTCTGAGACTCGGGGACATGGTGACAAATTATTATTCAGATAATTAGACAGGTTCTAAACAAGAAAGCACGATACCTACATTGCCGTGTCCAAGCCACTTTATTCAAAAGGTAAAACTGGAGGTGAGCATGGGTGAAATGCCAGTAATAATCAATGAACGGGGGTCTGGCACGACACACACGGAGAGCACGAGCCAAATGTGTCGGGGAGGGAGGCAACAAGAGAAGAAAAGAGGTAGTGTTAGATGAAAAAAAAGAGAGACAGAGAGATGAGTGAGGAGGGGCGAGGGTGCGACCAACCTCTTCCACAGCTGCAAGAGGTGTGCCTGCAATGCTAACTCATTCGCATCCATCTCGTTTCTGCTGGGACTGAGGCAGCGCGAAGGAGAGGGAGACTTCAGCCGGGATCGTCATCCCTCCTCATCACGTGCGAGGGCTAGAGATTCGTTTTGAAATGAGATTGATGTGTGCAGCCGGGACTCAAAAACACACACTGCACGGAGAGGGAAACACACAAAGGGAGAGCCTGTTCTCCAAATACAGGTCTGTTTCTTTGTCTAGACCACTATCAGCTTTTTTTTTTTTTTTTTTCACATTGAAATTGGCCTCTGGAAAAAAAAACGCAGAGACTCGTTTATTTTCTCTTTGCCAAAGCCCTTCAGCAGGTAGCATTACTATGGGGAAATTGCATTACACACGAGGAGCATACCTACGCTGTGAGTAATGTACACCTACACATTTTTCCAGTAGAGAAAAACACAGACCCATAACAATCAGAGAAACAGTAGGCAGCGCTGAACAATCAGGGAGATACCTCCCAACGAATGCGACTTGCACTGTAGGGAGCACTAATGACAATAAGCATTAGAGCCAAACATTGCAAAGAAGATCTTTTTTGTGCGTGCCTGTGTGTGATTCATGAGGAGTGACTACATGCAAGCAGCTCATCCGGGCAAACACACTCTTCGCCGAGATCCTGAGAGAACACCAGAGAATGCACCTCGGGAGATTTCACTCCATTTCTACTCATGAATTTCATCTACCTTTCCTCTGTGCTCCTTTGTGAAGCTGAGGCCCCACCAGTGCCGGGCCATGGAGAATGACATTTTACTCCCAGCGCCTGGGGTGCCAGTGTGGGACGAAGTTTTTACAATGTGTTCATTGGATTTAGGTTGAGAGCTATCGGACTAGAAGAAGCAAGACCAAATCTCACAAGCTCCACTATGAGACATCTATTTGAACTCTTGTACCTGTCACGATTGGGCAAATACTTGTTTTTTTCCCCTGCTTTTCCTCTTTAAAAATCACACCAGTGGCTGCCCAGCAATTGCCAGAGTCCTCCAATCAGTAGCAGAAAAAACTAAGGTTAGAGAGCTGTCAGTCAGCTGTTGCACATCCTGACTGATGTGTCTGTTTGAAGCAAATGCTCGTCAAGATTCACCACACCACGATGACACAAGCTGATGTTCAAAGCCACAGTGACTGTATCTTTGAGCATCTGCATTTAACATCTTTTTGGTGTCTCAAAAAGAAAATGCCATGTTGTGAAATACTTGAATCGCACTTGACTGGAATAAAAAGATGCGAGCAAATGTTAAGTGCATGTTTGTTCTGCCTCTCATCATATTGCAGGTTAGTTCGATTTTAATCCTGTCTTAAATTACCGTAAATGATCATCATCATGAATTACAACAGGCCTCCTGCCAAACTGGTGAATGTCAGCATCTTTGGAAACTTCACTCTTAGAGTTCAGTGTATGCAATCGAACACAAAAGTGACTCAAACATTTAAATGTCGGCCATTGCCATCGGCAAATGACTTTGGAGACGGATGTGAAACTGGGAACTTTCTGTAAAGCTCTGGCAATGGTGCTGCCAAAGTCAGCTCCTTCCAAGAGCGAAGAGTCGATCCCCATGGTTCAATTTTCAATTTTCCAGTTTGAGCCCATCTAGGCTCAATCTCATGGCCCTGCCTCCTTTATGATAGTCCCATATATCCTATTCCAGCTATAATCTTAAATGCCATTTGACTCATTTCCTTCCAAAATGATTCTCAGCCCAGCTGGAGCCTGGTTGGGCTATAAGGCATTTAGATCAGTCAGTGTCATCTTGATTATAGATTCATTAGTCATGGCCTCAGTTCTTAACAGTAGAAAACATACAGTTGTAGTGGTACTGAAGGTGCTTTCGGTAACATATGAAGCTGACAGCCATGCTGACCAGTTTCCTTTTGACAGTTTCTTTCCAAAAAAAACAGAGATCTGTTTTTTCCAATATGGTGACTATTAGTTTGTGTTTGGCACACATTTGAATGATTTTTGCATTTAAATGACATCTGACAGGGTCATGGTCCAAAGAATTTTATCAAGCATTTTCCCAGCCACACTTGGCAACCACTAACATGTTAACAAGATACATAAATGAATACATTATGAACTCATGTCATTTTCTTCGGAAAGGTCTTCATATTTATAATTAAATGTTTTCACTGACCCATAAAATAAATTTACATCAACTACAAGAAGAAGCAGAAAGGGCAAGATGTATATATACATACTTTATCACACCCCTGCAACATTTCCCATAAAAGAACAGTATATCAGTGGTCCGTGATTATGGAAATACTGCCTGAGCCTCCACACGGCAGCCTCTGCTTCTCCGCCGGGTCCTGGCTCTGCAAACAGCCAGCGATTGGAGTGAAGGGAGCAGGAGGGGGAGAACTTGCAGCTTTTATTTGCTCTGGCTTTGGCTTAAGGTGCTGAAACACCACTTAATCTACCAGTCCACAGGGTTCTAAGGTCATTGCGCCCTAAGGACGACCTGAAAAGCAGAACGCTGCTCAAATCCCCCAACAGCCTTGCACATACACAGAAATACACACACAATGGTCCCCCTGCACATGCTGCATTATGTGTCGGTCCTATAAGGCTGCTTGTCGAAAAATTTAACGCGTTGGCTTCGGCGCTGACCTCTAGAGAGGATGTAAATTTAGGATGCGGCAGCTTCATGTGTGCTATGAACAACAAGACGCTTGATGCTAGCTTTAACGACAGCTGGATTTGACTCATTATGCTTTGATTCCATTTGTATCGCCACACTACTGAAATAGGCACAAAGACAATGGCTCAATATTGCACTTTCACAAGCTGTTACTATTTCAAATTATTGTTGCACCATGAATATATTTGGGCAGAATAGTGAGGATAGCATAACACTACAAAAATAAAAATCGTTGAAAGAATTTATTTTGCAAATCCAAACACAGCCCTGCCTTGCTGGGCCTGAGGCTTTCCTAAACCACTCATCTCACTACCACCCTGTGCCAGGCCTTGCTTAATTGACTGAACAGCCTTTCATATGTGGACCTGATTGTGGAGCAGTGGAACGTGATGACTTCTGCGGTACACTTACAGTGGGCTGTGCATGCTGCTTCAAAGGGGCAGTAGGGTAGTATGTTATGGTTAAGTGTACTGTATCTTGATATTTTTGAGCGACTCACTAACAGCAAGTAAATATTGGGTTTACACATGCAAGGAATTTGTCTCGATATGTTGGTGCAGAACAAAAAACACAGTAACTATACACATATAAGAAAGGGAGAAAGCAAATATTGCAATAAACATAAATGAAATATAAAAAAATCCCAAAATATTGTAAAATAAACATTAAGCTTCTATGTACAATGTGACCGTTATGTGTAATAATGTGCAAAAAATTGCCATGGATTTACATAAACCTCATAGTATTTGAGTAAGTTGAGAAATAAAGAATATTTGCAATGTGCAGTACAAAAGATGCGAGTTACTGTAACGCATTGGTTCAGGTGTGTAAGCTACCTTGATGTAAAGTATAGTGGGATGTGATGGGAACTGCACTTAAAGAAATAGTTAAGCAATTCTAAAACAGGCTTATTTACCAAAACAAAGGAGTTAAAACATTTAAATTAGCGATTTTTTTAAGTGCTACTGGGCAGATTTGTTTTTTTGTAACCATCTGACAGAAGCATTTTTGCTGCCTCCTCCTGTTTCCAGTCTTTAGGCTAAGATGATCTAACTGGCTGCAAGTGCTGACTTTACACAGATGCGAAGCGGTTTCAATCCTCTCATGCAACTCCAAGCAAGAAACAAGCGTATTTCCAAAAATGTCAAACAGTTCCTTTCAGTGTACTAGAGTACTAGCGTGAGTCATCTGCACGAGCTGTGACTATGATTCATCTGGGAGCCCACATGTGTTTGGTGGGCAGAGGTATTTCCTGGCTACGGCGTAAGGTGCGCTCATTCAACTCAGGTGACTTCAGTGAGTCACACAGGCAGCCCGCCAGATGGACACCACGGCCCGGAGAGCTCTCGCGTACTGATCGTGACACGGTCTCATCTTTGAAAGTGTGCCTTTGTCGCCTAATGAATTCAGCAGGAGATAGTCGCACGTAGGTGGTAAAACAGACTGCTGTAAAAGTTGTGTGACGCAACGGCAAGCGTGAGGCATCTGGGTGTAATTTGCTTGACAAATAAATTGCGCGTCACGTCACAGTGGCAGCCAAGTTCATTTAGTGACTATTCTGAGTCCATCGCCCGCGTCTGTTTCGCAGGCGTCTCTTACTTCCTCTGACGCCACACATCAATTGAACACACGGCATCCGCAGATGTGCCTCGCTGAAGTACCTCAGCATATAATGACACACCGGATATTGTGAGATTCCAGTCACAGCTCCTTCATTCACCGGCAGCTGTACTAACCGCATTAGTCATCAAGAGCTCTGAAAGGACACTGGCTGCATGCGAAGGAGAGGCATGAGAGTTTTTATCTCTCGGCTCGTAAAATGACTGAGTAAAGAGAGTGAGAGGAGCTGATTGATGTCACCTTTGTTGCCTCTCTTTTTCCTCTCCCATTCATCAGAGGAGGGCCACGTGAATTAGCATGGTTAGCGGAGCAGCTGCCGACGCGAGACTCCATTCACGCTGCCAGATTTCGGAGTATCAAGTCGAACTGAATTTAGGACTTTTATCTCCTTTAATTATGTAAATCATATGCCACAGATATTTCCTATCAAGTCGAGAGGCAGAGCTTCCTTTTTTTTTTTTTTTTTTGCTCGCCTCTCAGCACATTTTCAATGAGGCTCCCAAGAGAAGCAGGCAGAGGAAACAATGCCTCAATTGCGCATTACAGAAATTGTGTCGCAAATCACGCTCTTTACAGTAATATTTTTAATCATTTGGACGATGCTTTGCAGCTTTGCATTCTTCCATACAGCACAGATGCAGCCTGGAAATTTAAGGGCAACAGAAACACACATGGTGGGGAGTAATTGTGACACAGAATGGGTTACTATGACGAGCTCCTACCTTGTACCTGCTTCTGTTACATAGACGTGGTTTGGGTATGAAAAGTCTGACATGGATCTAAAAACTGCAGTTTGCTAATTATGCCGCCCTGTGTGGTCATTTTAGATCAAATATTTATTCACTGAACTAACAGAAAATAAGCTATATCGCGATATGTATCCTTATCTGGACATGAAGTGACGTATATCAGGATATGAGATCATTTTGCAGAGCTCAAAGTTAAACTAACCAGCAGCTTCATTGTAACTGTACAGACATGAGAGCAATGAAGATCTTCTCATCCGACTCTTGGCAAAAGGGCAAATAAGAGTATATCCCAAAATGTCGGACTAATCCTTTGATGGTAGCGTAGCGAACACGAGCAAAAACGCCACCCATCCAATGATATTATTATCTGGTTAACATTTAGCTGCTCAACCAGCTGGAGCGGGCCCAGTAATACATTTGCAAAATCCCAAGTGCATTTTAAAGTGGGGAAACTTAAAATCGAAGTTGACAGAGCAACTGATGTGTGTAACGCTGGTGCAGGATAAGAGATTCATGCCTCAGCAGACAGCAACCTCTACAACTCAGAACACATCCACGCCTGACACCCCCTTGAAATTTGTGTCGATTCATCTTTTACTTTTACTTGTACTTCTCCTCTTTCCAACTCCTTCTTTTAAATTGCGTGGAAAATGTCGCGATTGACGGTGTAACGCGGTGTAACTTAAACACCGAGCTGCAGCAGTTGTACCTAAGTTGTACTTTCACGCAAGCAATTTAACTTCTTACAAATCTTAGAAAAGCAGCAGCGCCTCTGCTTAACAATCCATGGCATGAGGCAGCAGATTGCATTGCTATTGACGCCGTAATTTCCCACAGAGAGCTTCAACCATGCTGATTTCTCGATAACAGCACACGCACAAAAGCCTTCAGAGAGAAATCTATAGTCCCTCCTCACCTCGATAGCTTTCTTTTCAATAGCCTGTAGCCTGTAGCATGTTTTTCGGATGAAAGGTCGATGTACTGAGTAAGTGTTCATCATATAAACAATGACACACTCAAATCTCCAGCGGGTAAAATACCCCTGAAGGTGCAGTGGATGTGGAGACAAATTGGCATACAGCTCGTGTTTCCTGGCTCTGTGCCTTTCAAGCCTCAGACGCGCTGAAAAAGTTGACAGTGTTATTAAACCCAGTCAAGTGTAGGTGGAGGAATATTAAATCACGGCTATGCCCTGATTCCTCGTCATCAATCCTCACGCTGCGGTGGTAATGGGATCCCAAGCAAAGATGAGGCAAATTAAGAAAGCCAGGGTTTTACACACAACCATAATTGCCGTGATTGTGTTCGACAATACCGATTAGTTTGCCGCTCTCCCTCTCTCTCCCTCTCTCTCTCTCTCTCTTTGCCTCGCACGCTGAGGAGCGGCGCTGCTGAACTGAACTGAAATCTGACACTGCTCCTCATCACTCCAGATATGGGGAGGAAGAGGAATGGAGCCAGTCACAAGAGCGTCCCAGCCAACGACAGCAATGGAAACACCGAGTGTGTGTGCAGACGGGCGATCAATAAAGCCGCAAGAGGCTCCCACAAGGGCGAGCTCCCCGGATGATGTTTGTTATTCATTTGGAGCTCTTCTGCCAGAGCTATGAAACGCGGGCATGCTCCCAAAGAAAGAACCAGCGAGAGCGGCAAACAGCCACAAGGAGATGTACCTGCAGTGAAGTTGTAACTTGCCGAAAATCCCACCGCTTCCAGCTCGCCATCTGTCACAAATTTTATCCACAGATATCGGCCGCTACTCCTGATATCGGGCGGGCTGTGCTGACCGCAGTACCGTCCGAGAATCGGGGAGAAGCCAAACGGTCCATCCCGAACCTCGATGTTGTCAAATTTACATTCCCAAGAGGACTCGATTGAATAATTCTCCTCAAAGTGCAGGTCGATGCACTGCCTCGGGGGGGCTGGAAGACACAGAGAAAATAATTAGCGGCGGGCACAAAGCGGGGAGTAAAATATTAGTCATGCTTTCATTGGCGAACACTCAACCTGTTTCATCATCAGCACGCCCGTGCGTTCAATACACACCTCCACATCCTGGCTGTTAGTCAATTCGTCACTACACCGGAGCTGAGGTAGTCTTTAGCTTCTGCACTCACTTTGGTGATTTTTTTGTCTTTTTTTTTAACCTGATTATCTGCACAGATCAATCAAACGTCACCTCCTAATGTGAAAAGAAGCAGTCGCTCATTGTCTTTTAAACCATCTTGTCGCTCTCTAAAGAAGTTACTGGAGTGCTTTTAGCTTTGGAGACTGAAAGAGCCGCCGCAATGCCTCCCTTCCTCACCGCTGCTGTGCTTAAAGAGGAGATTTACCTTCAAGGATGTAAACACACTCTGTGTCTGGGGGGTATTTGTTTGGGTAATTGGGAGACGTGAAGAGCCCTCCTTCTGGTTCCTTCACCCACGTTCCACATTGACCTGCAGGCTTCACTCCAGAATTGTTCTTCACTGAAAAAAAAGAAAACACGCACACAGCAGAGAAGAAAAGTGAGACATTAAAGCCTCGACGGGAGGGCATTTAAGTGGGGTAAAGACGTGCGGTTGCAGTGATGGGGGGGGCGGGTGGGTTACCTGCTGTATCCTTCCTTGTTGCCCCAGACAACCCAAGTATGAGAAGACTTGCAACAACTGCGAGGAGCAGAAAGACAAACACATTTTTCTTTGTGATGGAAGACTGTGACATGCACATATTGTCTCTCCTGTCATTTTCCTTCTGTTTGCTGCACAGCTTGATTTTCAGCCGGGTGGGGGGTGTTTGAGTCAGCGAGGAACAAGGGTTTCAAGTTTTGGGTTCACTGGAGGTATGCTAATGCTGACTGCAACGTTTCTGAATCCCCAAACAGCTGATACCTAAACCATAATAATAAGTCATAATAAGAAGCCATCGTGTATCATCAATTTTGGTGATTTATATATTATGCAATGGGAAAAAATAGACACCCTTATAAAGCTAAATGACTCCAACATAACATCTAAAGCAGAATTGTGACAGAATTGTGCAAATAAATCTTATCAATACCTTTGTCAGCCAGCAGCCTCAACCAAACTCTGTGCAAGAAAACAGTTTTTAAAAGAAATAACTGAAAAAAAAAGACTTCAAAATGATTAAAATCTACTATCAAAACATCACAAGTTTCCAGAAATCGAGCAGGTCCTGGCAGAAAACCAAATGAACAAAAGAGGGAAAACAGACAAATGAACACAGGAGAACTTACAGTGTGACCTTCAGCTGTGAGTTTACAGGTTAGTGTGTCTGTGCATCACCCAGCAAAAGGACTGCTGTGTCCCTGCTCCCACTTGGATCTGTTGCTCTGATATTAACGCCCTTTTTAAAGGATTATCATACTTCTTTTTTTTTTTTTATTTCTTGGCTGGGGTGCAATAGGAGCTTTGGGAGCAAAGGGGGGGAAGAGTGCGCATCAGTCGTCTTACCGTGATGGAAGCTGTGCCCATGTACCATGTCTGTTCCTTTCACAAAGCGCTTCAGACTCAACTAATTCCATTTAGATGTGGGGATACTTGAAGAGGGGGGAAAAATCAGATTGAGGTGAGAGTTTTCACACGGGGGGAGCCGCTCATTCCGCACAGAGAGGGGAGGAAATAAATAAAAAAAAAAAAAAAAGAAGCAAATTTTTACTCCTTCAGGCAGGGTGGTGGACACTCAAAAAAAGAAAGCAATCCTCGCAGATGTGTTGACAGCAACTAATCACCAGTTTCATACTGGACCAAAAACACTTCCAAACACTCGCCCGATTTCCATCCGCGCGTTTCTGAGACCCTTTGGCGCTTCTGGTGCACTGGAAGGATTAACAGTCCCGTCATCAGCCCTCCTCTAATCGCTCCACCTTTGCGATCTTCTCTTGGAAAGCACCATGAGGCAGCCTCGTCTCGTCCCCCTTTTGGTCCCTCTATCAGGAGCGGGGGTCCTTCAGGAGCACGTCAAAGCACGCTGCGCTCATCTCTGCGGCGTTTGCTTCACTCTTCCTTCGGGCGCGTAAAAATCCACCCCCCTTTCCTTTTTTTTTTTTTTTTTTTTTTTTTGGAGAGGACCGGACGGCCAGAAGGATTATTATGTCCGCTAAGGCTGCATCTGTCCGCGTTTCTCCATGAAAACATAAAAAAAAAACCAAACACAAGAGAAGAAGCTGTCAGTGCCGGTCTGAGCGCATCCCGCATCCCCCCGCGCTGGCTCCTCATCATCTGGAGACTCGCTCCCCATCACCTCCTCATCCCGCCCCCCTCCTCCTCCTCCTCCTCCCCCCATCCCCGCATCCAGCAGGAGTTAATGTATGATCTCCCTCCTCCTTCCGCTCGTTCAGCGGCGCGGCCATGGCCGATGCGCGCCACGACCCCCGCGCGTACTTTTGACGCACGCATCGAAAAACTTCTCCGGGACACGACTCCTCTCCACACACACACACACACACACACACAGTTGCAAAAAGAAAAAGAAAAAAAAGAAAAGTAGAGAAGGAAGCGTAAGGGTAAGTGTGTGTGTGTGTGTGTGTGTGTGTGTGCAGAATTCATTTCACGAAAAAATGAAAAGGTAAGCAGAAACCAAAAAAAACAACAAAAAAAAGGCAATGAGATAGGAAATGGAATAAACAAGAGGGGAGGCATGGGTGTCGAAAGAGTGAGCCCCATCAGCACGATCAAACAGGGGAAAGCTGCACAGGGAGACAGACTGTTTGGGCGCAAACAACAGGAAGCACCCAGCACCTTCATCTCTCATCCAGCTTTCGGTCACCCACAGTTTGCTGGGTTTCTCCCACCTAAAACGCTCTCCCTTTTCCCATCATTGTAAAGTATTTGTTTCCATTCAGGGTGTGTAACCTAAAATACAGGAAGCCTTACCCAACAGTGTGGGCCGACTGCCACCCACTCCAAGGTTACCTCCTCCTTCCTTACCTCTCCACGTTTCCAATTTCTACCAGCAATGGAGTGAAGTGGGCAAAGAAGCTGCCATTTTATTTTATTTTCTCTCTCTCTCTGTGCCTTCCTATTTTCTTTCTCTAGGAAAAGTGTCAAAGGCCCAGTATACATTCCCGAGGTGTGAGCGCCGGGATGTATGTGGTGTGTAGTCGCTCTCACACCCGATGACAAAGCTGATCAGAGGGTGCCCGGGGGGACGAGTCAGGGACTGAGGCTCCCAAAAATAGTCTTGGCACCCAGCAGACAATATCCATCTTCAGATACTCCTGCTGCAGAGGCACTCTTGGACCCGGTCCCTCTGCGTGTACGTTGATGTCGCCGGTTAGCGTCGGCCGGGCGATTTGGATCGGCTTAAAGTGTGCCGCTAATGAACCGCCCTGATGGTGGGTGCTTGTGTAGACTGCTCTGTAGTGCTGTTATCCCCCATGATGGACTTGAGCACAATGCCTTCTCTCTGTTCTGTCTCCCTCTCTCTTCGCCTGCTCTCTGTGTGTGTGTTGTTGGTTTTTTTTTTTGTCGCTTTTCTAGTGCGCAAACCCTCTCGAGATTTCCAAGATAAAGACTTACTGTCATCTCTAATGTCCTCCTCTTAATTACATCCTGTCCCGGAGATTGGCCTGTTACTCACCGCTCTGAAAGTGTTTGGTTTTATAGCAGGTGATGCAGACTTTCCAGGTGTCACGCTGACTTTGAGAAGGCGTGTGGGAGCGGGAAATCTCAGAACTCTTTTCAACTAATAGGCTCCCGCTAATCTGTTATACAGAGCGATTTAATGGACTTGGGATTGAGACGCCCCCCCTCCCCAGCCAAACGCAAGATCTGGAGCTTAGCCAGTCACTTTCTTGCCTCTGTACAATCAACTCCCATGAAGCTTGAAGCCCTCTGTGTCGCATGGCCCGCTCTGCTGTTTCCCCCCCTTAAAAAAAACAAAAAAATAAAATCACAAACACAACAAAGAAACGGCTGAAAAGAATTCCAAATGTCAATTTCTCTGCAAAGGCAAAGCTTATTATAGATCTTACAGTCTGAGGGGATGTCAATAATATCTGCGCCAAAATACAATACAGTGCCCAAAGCTTGTTATTGATTAACAGTGGCTCTGTGGTGTCTGACAACTTTATAAGCACAGCACCACACGTTTTTCTGATGGGTAAACTCCGAGATAGAGCAGCAGAGCTATATGGGAATTATTCAAATGAGGCTTATCTGGCCCGCTGTATGCAACAGTAACCCTGGTGAATTTAACAGCAGCCTCTAGTTTAGCTCTCCGGCATGTATAAACTGTCTGTTTGACTGAATGGGGCTGAGGTGGCGGGAGCGTCTCCGGCCTCAAAGTCTGCCATTTTTAATTAGGGAAGTCTATCATTTGGCCGGAGATAACTGTTGTGCTGTGTCGGCCTAACGTAAATTTGTAATTGTAATCAGTTCGGGGAAATGGGACATCCAGGGTGCATTTATACATACAGCAGGCACGCACAACTGTACAGACCGGTAAACACATGAGTACGTTTCACATGTGCTGCTCTCTGTTTCTGTTCTATCCTTATTGTACACCTTCAATTTAATTACCGCAGCTACTCCGACATGTTTTCCCTTACTGTACCATGCAGAAGAGTGGTCTGAGTATATTATCCTGTAGCGTATATACGAAACAGCAAGTAACCCGTGATAGCACCCTGTTCATTTGGCTAAGACCTGATGAGCAAATTGGGCATTCACCTTCTACTTAGTGTCATTCAAATGACACTGCCGGCACTGTTTCTTTTTGTCAGTCTAACAAGGGACAGCGCAAAAGCGGATAAACACTTAGGCTAATGCCTCCTGCCCAGTGGGACTCAAATTAACCTTCTTAGTGATGCATTGAGCAGTTTGTTGGCCTAAAAAAAAAGAAAAAACACCATTTATTTGTCATTCAAGGCGCCTTGTAGTTCATTAAGCAAGACCCAGTTACAAGAAAGGGTCGGGCCGACCATGGGCAAATTTGGAGCTGCTCTTTATGCTACATTAGCTGTCTGGGTCTCTGGTGATAGACTGCCTTTATCCCGGCCCTGCACCTGGAGCCAGTGGGGAAATAATTCCATCAGATGATAGCCCATAAACTACCTGTGGCTGCGTTTTCGTTGAGGTGCCTTTGTTAGTTTGCAATATAGCATGCCATTTTAAGCCCCTCACTCTCTCTCCTCCTCCTCCTCTCTCTCTCGCTCCATAAAAAGTACGAGACCATCTTGTGATGTGCAAAATGGGGTAAAGTGTGAAAAACATCCAACATGTGGTTGCAGGAAGCTATGTTTGACGCCGAGTGTAAAACTGCTATGTATTTGCCATTTGTGTATCTTCTATTGCAGAGAAGACATCAAAATACAGTAGAATGATATTATAATGATCATTTTCATTATTGAATTATCCGCTAATTATTTCCTCTATTAATTTATTCATAATTTGATACATAGTTGGAAAGAAATAGACAAAAATGCCAATCACAACTTCCAAAAGCTAAAGTTAATCTCATCAAATTGCTCGTTTTGTCCAGTCAACAGCTGAAAAACTAAATATAGTCAATTTACTGTCATAGAGGTTGGAAACAGACAAATACTCACACTTAAAAGTTGGAATAAATTTTGGCACTCCTGTTTAAAAAAATGACCTATATACACTATACTACATTGTAGGTAACATACATGCAAGTAATGATTATTATGCCAAATTAAACACGCGATACAGAATAGATACACATGTGGATGACTGTGGCTAATCAACAATCAGTGAGAGCAGAAATGTTGATGTCATAGTATGAAGAGTAATTGTAATACTGAATAGTAATATTGTAAAAGCACTGAAGCTTCCTGATGCAGGCAGAAAAATGCAATTAGTGCCTTATTTCATTCTCCTCTCTAAAACACAGTCTACACTTGTAAGACAACACCCAGAAGGTCAAATGTGCTTCGTCATATGTTCTGTACAGACGGAGGCAACTCGAGCTACATGACATTCAGGTAAGACATTTAAAATGCAAGGACAAACCATCCAATACTCGGTACACTTGTAAGCGAGATCAGATATTTTTAGACTGGATTTCATTGTCTCCAAACGAGCGCACAGTCAGAACTAAACCCTGGACACCTGTAACGTCAACAAATGTTGCTCACGAGCCAAAATCCCATTTTTTGAGCTAAACTCCAAAATGTTTGGTTCTGGCACACCCCATCCTTTTGAGGAATTCAAAGTGCTCAATGCTAATTTCACTCTGAACTGCTCCACATTCATCTCTCTCATGTCTCCTCAATGCTGCAACTCATCTGTCAATCACTGTTGCTTTATCCATCCAGCAATTAATCTCAGCCCAAGAGGGGCAGCTGCACTGGCTGTGAACCTAAACGTCTGCTGAATTGCTACGCCTGGTCTGCAGATTTCTGCTCTAGTTATAGTGTCAGGGGTAGTTACACGAGAGGGTTGATTTCTTTTAGCACTTTTCAGCAGATCTTTTGTCTGTACATTTCCTCTGCATGCCTTTCACTCCGCCCTCCCATCCGTATGATCGGCCACGAAGGAAGCGGTGACTTGCTGCTTCACAGGTGTCCTGGATTCGGGCTAACATACCCTCTGCAGTCTGTTCTGTGTACGAAGCCCCAAGCCCCTGGGTTAAACCGACTGTGTAATTCCTCATTTGACCTCATTAACCACTTGGTGGGGGGGTACCAAAGACACTGTGGAGTGACACTCTGTGGGCCATGACACCCCCGATGGGAGAGTTGATGTCATACCGCTACCAAACACAGACTTTTTTTGGGAGTGAGATTGAGGGAGTGAAGACAGAATCATAGCTGACACTGAACCAGCCCTCTAAGAGACCATGATCAGATCAGATTCATTTGAAAACAGGAGATGATATTAGATGCTATGAATGTTCTCTGCATTTATTAGAAATGAATCACTGCAACTGATGCAACTGCACTTTAAAAAAAAACCCAAAAATTGAGCAATAGCGTAAGGATGTGATTAAACTGTGTTCATGAGCTCCAGCATGCCCAGCTGACACCCATTCAGACCAGAATATTCACCACCACTTGCTGCAAAGATGTGAGTAGGCCTACATCAGACTTTAGAGTAACAACAACAGTGCTTTGGTTTAGAGAACATGTCTAGATAGCATTTAATTTGCCAAACTCATTAGTTATTCCTCATTCCCAACAACTTTCCCTCTAGGAATCTAACCGCCGTTGTCCAAGTATGATTTCCTATAGAGCATTCAAGTTATACAATGGCTGTATGAGGGTAAATGACATTTTAATAAAATAAAAAGTTTTATAATAATGTAACTGTTATACGAGGGCTAATATCCCACAATACACAGACATAGTATCTTTTTAATATTATTTCTAATTTTAATATCTTTTACTTGGATCGTTAGCTGACACGGATTCTGTTTTTATTTTGACCTGAGCTTTGGCCTCAGTCTTAGTCCATTATATCATTTTAGACATCGTTTTCAGCCAAGTCATGGCGCTTTAGCATTAGCTAGTCATTTCAGCTGACAAAAAACACCAATAATTGACATAAATAAGAAACCTTTTGTAAAGTTGTATTGTTGAAAGAACTGAGGGTGAATTTAGCCAACTTTATAACTGAAGACTGCATGGTAGAAAAAGGGAACATTGACCTTAACAATGGGTTGAGGTCACTCTGTTAAACTGACAAATGCGTTTTGTGTAATTCAATTAACACTCCCTCGCTCGCCATTGTGGAGGAGCCCCACCGTATCCTGGCAGGGAGAGGGATCATTTCCGCTGAAATGCCAGGTGGGCTCTGTGTAGTGGTGAGAGATGACCTTTTATATTGGCCCCAATGTTTGAAGACACAGCCTGGCTGCTGAGATCCTCTCACCCTTAAACATCCCGCTCCATTTCCACGTTGTCAGTTACCTCAGCGTTTGAGCACGGTACATTTCATTCAGTTGAACTGCAGCTTCAAAAGAAACTGATGTTGCTTTTGAAAATGTCACAGTGAAGTGCACTCACTTTGGGGAGGCAAGTCAGGATTATATAGGAGAGGGAGGTTGTGAAGAATAAGACCAGATATCTACAATAAAATCCAGTGGGGTTCATTTCTTCCGACACTATAACATACAAACTACATTTTTGACTTTCCAAAGAGAGCTCTCTCATCTTCCTTACAGGCAGTGCCGGGGTGGAAGCTGTGTGATGTAAAGAAGTCCAAACCTACTCATTGATATGTGAAGTCAAGCCATTGGTGTGTGACAAATTCACTTTTCTGGGGCACAGGGCAGCAGTTAATGTCTATAAAGGAAGAAATGATTTTGTCTAGATGGAACTCTGAAGTAACAAAGTTTGAAGTTTGATTTTGTAGAGAAGAATATTCAAACACATACAGTAAAAAGCGCTGAGTTAAAAAGCCATTTAGCCATCGTTATTATGGATGTTTTCTGTGTTACCTGCGTTGATAAAAGTGACTTTCTTTAACACATTGTGCCAGCAAGAATCTTAAATCAGCAGCCAATCTTACTTACATTCTTGTTGGTGTCTTTTACTGTAGTTAACTATGCATGTATGTGCACCGAGCGAGCTAAATACACCTCACATAAAGCTGGAGACAGCAGTTGGCTTTTGTGGTTTTACAAAAACTGTATTTACTTGCAAAATGTGAAACTATTATGGGCTTTATGGATTTTAAACTGTATTAATCCCATCAGCTTTTTGTTGAGGGAAGCTCTGTACTAACTTCTGGGTTGGCCCACAAAAATACATCATCCCTGCAGCACGCTGTTCAGGTGGTATTACATTTCTTTCAAAGCATAATTTTCTGTTGCAAATTAATATTATATTAACACAATTAACCTTTTTTTTTAGGCGACATGGTTGCACACACAGCTACATTCATTATCTTTTAAAACCTCAGATGTGATGCAATGCTAGTGAATACATAGTGTAAACAGTGGACAGTTAAGAAAATTTCACAGTGAACATGAACAGTATTTCTAACAAAACAAAAGGACATGACGGCATATGGATTCATGAGTGAATCATAGGCCTGCCCAAATGTTGCAATATGGCAGCTGAATAATTCATCTCACTATGGGCTCTTGCCACATTGCCCTGATCTCATACCATGTTCACTTTTCATGAACTGCTCGTACAAATGATTTTTCTGTGCTCTCTCTTCTGAATTAGCTGATTCTTTTTCAGTGTTCTACAAATAGACGCACATCTGGTGCTTTTGTATGAATAAGCTGTGATCATATGAAGAAAGATTAATCTCAAAAGACCAAATGAAAGAGATTATGCTAAATTGTTCTTCATGTTTGGTTTAAGATCTCTGTCCTAATTTCACTTTATACCAGCCCTCTTTTGCGCAGCTGACCTCTACAAGAAGAACAGCCATTATGTCAGTGTGTATTGTCATTATATTAAAATAACTAAGGAAGGCTGGAGGTTTAGATATGTGTACCGGTCAACGTTTTAGTCTGCAGGTGTTTTATGAAAGACACCTGCATATATATATATATATATATTTTTAAATTACATTTTTATTATGCAAATATATATATATATATATATATATATATATATATATATATATATATATATATATATATATATATATATATATATATATATATATATATATATATATATATATATATAGTTATATTCTAGTAGTAGAAATGGTTGATAGCACTTTCTGGTTAACAGCATTCACAACCGCTAACGTGGAAGCACATTATCTGCATAATTTGTATGGACTAGGTTCTCTGTCAACTTTATTGCATTCTTGCCATTAGGCCCGTTGGTGTTATCTCATCACTGCAGCTCTTACACAAATGCTGGAGCACTAGACAGCAGAGGAGAGGGGGAGGAAGATACTGTAGAGGAGGAAAATAAAGGAGAGGGTAAGTGGGGGAAGGGTAGAGAGTCGAGGAGAGGAGAGGAGAGGAGAGGAAAGGAAAGAGAGAGAGAGAGAGGAGAGGAGAGGAGAGAGATGATAAATGATGACTGTAGAGAAGATGGCCAAGGTGGTTAGTGAAATTAACAGAGGCTTAGCCAGCAGCAGACCACAGGGAGTAGAAGGCGCTTCACACTCCCATACCGTCTCAGATCCAACTTGTGTGCGTGTGGTGTGTGTGTGTGTGTGTGTTCGGACACGCGTTTGTGTGAATACCCAGTCGACTGCCAGTAAAGTTTTGCAGCGAACAGAAAAATAGGCTCAACACAGTGTTTATAATTGTCAGCCACCTGCGATTTTGATGGCTGAATTTTGACAACTGTCACTGGTATATTTTGTTGAAAGGTGTGCTCGGTAGGTGTGCTCATTGTCCCCCATCTTGATGAAAACGCCTATGGTGTGTACATGAGTGCATACGTGTGCATGTGCACAAACACACAGTACACGTAAGGGTGGGGTTTGGGGCTTTTGAAAATACGGTCACCTCACACTTGAAATTTTCTTCATACCATGCAAAAATAGGGAGGTTAAAGCTGTGGATTAAATACAAGGCAAAAAGTGGAAGCAGATCCATGTGGAAGAAGTGAAAATAAAAGAGCATCATTGTTTTTGTATCTTATATCATCATTTATTTCATCTTTCTGTTTTTTACTGACCTTTAACAAACACCATTTCCCATAAGCCCTGGACCTTCACGGTTCAGCAGAGGAGGTGAATCTAAGGGCGAATATAAAATATTTTGGACAGCAGTTTACAACTAAAATGTTGTTTTAAAAAAAGGCTTTGGAAGATGGTGTTTGTGAGCTTTATGGACAGACAGACAGACAGACTAAACGAAGCTACGATGACATGCCTACCTGCACTACTGACCTGAGAAATGTTTTAGCTGATGTAGTTTTTTTTCTGGGCTTACACATTGGTTGTTATTTAACTGTGAAAATTACAAATATTTCACTTTCGGTGAGTGCTGAGGCCAGTTTGTCTTGTCTTGTTTGGAATTAAGGCACTGAACAATGTCATACAGTAGATGTCCCAATCCTGAAGGTAATGTGGTTAGGAAATAATGTAGTTAGCTGATGATATGCTGCTTAGCTTTGAGAGTAATACTATGTAAGAGGAAATAAGATTAGAATTACTGCTGTCAGTGGTGCGCTATCAAGTAGGGAGCTAAAGCAGCTTACATAAGAGCAGATAAACACACAGTAGAACACTTTACTCATGTATTTTTTGGTTTGGAAAGCCTAAAGCCCTACAGCACAGTATGTATATCTTTATACAGTGGACAGATTTTGCTTTTTCATTTAAGGACTCTAAAGTAAAAACTGCACTTCTCTCTGTGAGGTGTCATCGCACCGACATTTCAAATCAATTGAAATAATCAACAAATCGGGATGGACAAACAATCAATGGGGACATAAATCCCTTTTAGCCGCCCTCTGGAAAATCAATGATTTTAATTGTGCTGCGAGACACATAATTCTGCCGTTTTAATCAATCGCTCCGGCCTTCAACAAAAGCTCATCATGAAAGCATCTGAACCCCCACAGACCGGAGGAGGGATAGTGCTGTGTCAGTAACAGATAAGATTTTTTGCTCGCTAATAGAAGGCATTAATTACTCAGGGGCTGCTCTGATGTTAGAACAAAACGTTTATGTTGTAAATCCGGCACATCAGACAACTAATGACCATCTGAGCAGTTGAGTGTAAAACATTTGCAATTATGTTTTTAATATAAGAAGGAAACGCTGTTTTCCTAACAATAAAAAAATGAATATATGAATGAATATAAACTACAAAAACATAGATTTCAAATGAAAAACGCCTTTGAGTGATTTAAACTGACTGAACGTGCAAAGACGAGTCTGTACTGTATCACTCAATCAAGTGATACAGATCTGACCGAAGCCCCTTACAGAGGCAGCATTACTGCACTGTATGTTTATGTACACAATAAACCCCTACAGATGTGAGGAAATAGAAATGGTGACTTTACACAAATGTCCTCTCATCCTCGCTGATTATCATATTACTCCAGCCTTTCCTCTGCTTTGGATTTTCACAGCAGAATGCATTAACCCAATGCCCCGGTGCTGCGCGTAACAGTGAATTCAGCACTCATGAGCGCAATACAGCGTGAGGTGTTTACTATTCCACTTTGATTTAAGGGCTGGCCCTAAACGAATGTAAAAGGTTATGTGTTAATTGCTGATTTGCTGTTTCTCTGTCCTTCATATTGACAGGAGACAGCGGCGGTGGCCTTGGTGGTCCCTGGCGCTGCCTGTCTGTAATGAATTGGCATCACTTCAGACTTCAGTTGAGCACTGATAGATAGGTCAGGCCACAAACCTGCACGTGCTGCTGGGGACTCTTATTATTTATCATTTGGAGGCACACAGTCAGAAGTTTTAATTAAATGTTTAGGCGTAGGCAAACAACCCGTTTACTGCTTAATTCATCGCCTCCAGTGGTGTGGTGCGGGCGCAGGGAGGGAACAAGCTCATAACGCTGTCAGCTGCCACTCCTGGCCTGGCTGCTCGCAGTCACTGGCTCCGGCGTTGGCGGCAGGTACGCCAGGACACAATAAAACATGTGGAAATAAACCCAGGCATAAAAGACAGACAGGTGCGCACACACACAATATCTCACCATGACCTCACAAAATATTGTGGCCCACAATAGCTTTTTTTTTTTTTTTTACTAAAAGCTGCGGTACAGTTTGGAGGCCTTTTTGATATTTTGCCACAACAAAAGTGAGTCTGCAGGAAAAATAATCAGATCATCATAAAATGCGACTGGTTACAAAAATAAAAATTAAGGTTTTAGTGCAGAATGTTATATTTTTATTGGCCCTAAATTGAATCAAACCTTCAATATGAGGTATTTCCTCTTTCCAGACCTTCTCCCAATAAGCTCCATACATGAGATGGGGACTTTCAGATATTATAGTAAAAAGTAGAAGTGCAGCTGTAGGCTAACATCTAGTTTTAAGACATCCTCATTGATGGAGCTCAGTGTGAGTAATACGCAGTGTGGAAATGCCCCCTGATAAGGCCACTTCAGGGGTATATAGAAGTTGACAAAATGCAGCACGGTGGATTGGTCGAGCTCCTGGTGGATGATTTTTCACCTGTGCTTGTAACGGTGGTTCTGAATTCTTTACAAAATGGGCAATAATTGTTCAAATCCAATTTCTTGCAGGAACATTGCTGGGATGGTACAGAGTCTTCCAAATAATGCTCAAATTCTGAGAAACAGATGAAGACTCGATAACACTAGAACGGTTGTAATGACGCCACTAAAAGGAAACGCAGACTGAGAGAGAAAGCGAGAGAAATGTGCCGACAATTTTCTTGCACTTTATGCTGCTATATTACATTTGATTTTCAGATTTTATGCATTACTTTGAAAGCGCAGCACACTCAGGGCTTGGGCAAAAATTCATGATAATTTTTCACTTCAGACATGTCAGACCGTCCGCAGCCTCTCTCCAACATGCAGGTTAAGTTGCAGACCAAAGGAGAGCAGACCTTATTTAGCTACAGAAGGAGCCTGGGTCCATTTCCGGGCTCGAATATGTTTATTCAGTTCTGGAGACTCTTTGGCTGTAATCAGCTTGCATAAATCTCTTTGATGATAGCCACTAGAACATCTGCTGGAGCAATAAAAAAAATCCAAGGAGGCAATAAAATGTCTGGGTGAACATATGCTAATGGAAATGTGAGTTGTTCGGAAAAGTTTGTTCCAAAGTAATTGCCACGATATGATTACGTTATTTATGAATTTATATCATGAACGTATTGGGTGTAACAAAGCTGATGTTGTGTGATGATTAGCCCAAAGTGCGAAGGGGGGGGTTCAGGTTTGTTGGAGTTTCGGAGTGCTGAGCCAGCTTTGTCCTTCACCAAGTCTTTTTTTCTCTCCCTCCCTTCGTCTTTCCTCCAGTGCCTCCCGTTCCTTTCTCTACCTTTGTACAGTCACACACACACGCACAAGTTCACAGTAGGCTGCAAGATGGATGACTGCGCGGTCTTTACCTTTACCTGCAAAATCAGGGTTAAAAGGTACAATAATACATCAGAGGTGCGTGTTTGTCTGTGAGTTAGTTCAGTGTGTATCCTTATCAGCGCTGCACAAGCCACTTGAAAGCTAAAATCAACTACTCATGCCATATTACTCAGAGAAAAAAGCCATTAGGTGACTTTATAAATTACATCAAAAAGTAATTAGTAATTAGTGGCATACTTTCTTTTGTTGGAGCAATAAACGTTTTTTTCTAAAGGTGATCTATATATAAGACATTGAGTGTCAGTAGATGTTGTGCTAAAACAAAGCATCTTAGACCAAAACAAATGGCACAAATGGAACAACACAACAGAAATCAAAACTGTCTATAAATAAATAGCACTAATTAATATTTGACTTGAGTCAAACATTTACACGTGTCGCATGGTTTTGCAGGGTCTTGCACTGGAGGGACCGGGCAGTGGGAAAAGCAAAGGGACAGAGCCCCTCCCTTACCAACAGACAGCTGCTGAGCGTTGGGGAACTTTGGAGGAAAGAGCTGAGGGCAGAGCCAGAGCTTCTGGAGTAATAAACATCTGGAGTCATGCTGGATTTTGCTCTGTTTCAGAGCTATTTACTGACAGGAGGAGAGCTCAGAGTTTGTTTTTTAAAATTTTCTGGATTAAAAATTGGATTTATCTCCACTCTCTTGCTTCTCACTGTGTCTGCAGCAGCAAGCCGCGGAGGAGCCGACCTCCACTGTGGGGTGTTATAATGTAATTAGTTTCTTTTCGTCCATATTTACTGGTGAATGGAGGGGAAATGTGTAGGAGGGAGGGGAAAAAGACTGGAGGAAAATAACAGAAAGAGGTGGAGGCTGACAAGCTTCAAACTGCCCTCTGCCATCTCGCTTTTACAATGCTGTTTGTGAGCTGCTCTCTTATCCTCCTTATAAATGTAGTGCGGACTTACATGCACTAACACGCATGTGCAGCTGTCCCAGCTTAAACACAAAGAAGTTTGAATCACAACTCACCAGAGGGAGTGATCAGGACGCCTTTACTTCACTATATCTTTACACATCAAATAGTTGTTTGCTGCATTTTTAACACTGAATGTCACATGTAGGACCTTTGCTAATGCTGAAAGCATTAGAGTGGAAGAATTTATTTTGAGTAAGCTTAATCTCACGCTACGTATTACTGAAAAAAGTGATCACTAACTGTAATGTTACCCTTATTTTAGTCTGTGTAGATGTTTTTTTATGACTGGACCACACTAAAGGCCTTGCTTGTCACTCTGAAACATACAAGCAGAAAAGAGCATTGTCTCCCACTGTATGCTGAAAAAAGTACACCTCATACGATTACAGTTTAATTTGGGCCGAACATGACAAGTTAAGTCAAACATTATGACACTGTCTAAACGCTGGTCTATGAGATGTCTCCCTGCCTGCCTCAACGTGTCCTCTGCGTCTCAGCACAGAGCAAAAAACAGCATCTAAAGCAGCATCATGTTCTCTGTCAACCACATGAGAAGAACTGCGGGGGCCGTTCACATTCAAAGCATTTCGCTTTGTTACCAATATGACTTTGCCAATTGGGTCAATGCTGGAGACTGTGCACACGGGTGTGCGCCTCAGTCTTGGAGCCTCACTCATGTCTAATTAAGTCCAAACAGTTTGGTAGTCACATTCCTACATGTTCCCGAGTTAAGGGAGCCTCTACTATTACAACATGAGGCGATAGACACAGGCGGGCTTGGTTGTGATTGACGGAGAGCCAGAGTGAAGCAGAAAAAACGACAGATTTGTTATTTTTGGAAAAGGTTGAGAGGGTATGCATTTAGATCGATTTCACAACTGAGGAAGCTGTTCCCAAATCATCCAGTCCTCTTGTCATGTGTCAGGCCGAGTTAATTGCGTGAGAGTGGTGTGGATGGGTGTCTGTGACTGGATAATTGATCCATTTTGTGGGTGTGAAAGCCACCCGCAGAGCAGGGGCGAAGATACGGCTTCAGAAAGCATGCACAATGCTGTAATCTCCCCCTCTGCTAGCCACGGTCCTCCGCCGAGCTGTGGAATTTCTGCCGTGTAGCAGCAGAAGCCCTGCTGAGGGCTGAGGAACAATTTGGATGCCTTGCTTTCAATTTCAGCCTGAGCTCTCTCAAGGGAACTGCAAGTGCATCTTCGTACGAGGCCCCTACTCAAAAAAAAAAAATTACATAAACTAAAATAAGAGCTTGTTCCATCGTTAACTAATCCAGCACAATTCACGGTTATGCAAACATGGCGTGTAAACTGCGCAGTAAGTTTCTGTCTTGTGTGAATTATTAATTCGTTTTGTACTCCACAAACACAATGCAGTCACCTCCAGAGAGAGAGAGAGAGAGAGCAATAGAGACAAAAGTACAGAGGGAGGTTTTGCAGCTTTTGTGTTTGGGCTTTGTGTGTGAATGAAAATGTGTCGGAGGGAAAGACGTGGGCAGATAAATAATTGTGTGTGCACAGAGCACAAAGCGTGTGATGTGCATGTGAGCTGCGGCGGTGTTTTCCTGGAGAGCCGTAGACACCGGTGTGATTGATGGTTGATTAGGGAGGCAGGAAGGGAGACTTCAGATTACCCCCCCACACACACACACACTCGGTGACAGTGCGCTAGGCAGCCTCCCAGGTCGATGTCCGGGTGCCAGCGTTGGAGGAGTAACAGCATGAGAACCTTGTGTACCGAAAAACCAAAATTACCCATTTGATCCGGCAATTGACGTTACAATTTTCCCTGGGCATGTTCATTTCTTGTGTATTTCAGCAATTTTATCTCAGCGAGCCATAAATCTGCTTATCTGCGTGGATCGCTCTTGCATTATGCAGCACACAGATGTGACTGTTTATTTTCGTAAAATGCCTCTGTCATTCTTATTTACGTGCTGCTGTGGCATTTTATCTGTGATGGCACATGTGCCGCGCCGACCTACGCACCACCACCTCAAATCTCCACCAACATGCTGATTCACTCAAGGGGTTCCTCAGATTGATTCAAACTTATCCAGCCTCAGTGGTGTGTGTTTTTGCCACTTGTGTGTGTATGTGTATGTGTGTGTGTGTGTGTGAAGAGAGAGAAATGAATGTGTGCGTGTGTGTGTGTGTGCGTATCTGAGCCCATTTCTCTGCACGGCAGTCTCAAGGCCACATCATTAGAGTAAGAGGGCTGTAATTAGTGAGTCCATGCATATTAAACAGCACCCCGCATCTCCAGACCCGGCAGCCTTGGAAAAACAGCACTCTGCTGTCACTTGCAGCCAATAAGCCACTGTTAATGTCCAGAAGGCAGCACATATTACCCACAGAGCACTGAGGGTGAATAGCCCCAAAGCCAGTTGTCAGGGATTCTTCCTTTAGTCCATCACCTTTTGTTGTGTGATGTGAAATATCTGACTATATTGTAGTGACATTAAAAGAAGAAGAAGAAGAAGAAGTCCTCAGATAGCTCGCATTAGAACTGAAGAAGAGATGCGACTGCTGAAACAGCAATCAGGAGTCTGTGTGTCAAGTAATGACAGAGGTGTGTCCATCTGTGCTGTGGTTTTCTGGCTCCGGCTGCACTTGCCACAATGGAGAGGAAATGAAGAGGCTCCACTTTTGACTTGATTCCTTTCAAATAACAAGGTGACAAACTAACGTCACTTTTGACTTGATGCCTTTCAAACAACCAGGTGACAAACTAGCATCATTTAAAGGTCCTTGGAGACAATGGCAAGATAAAAAATGCTTGGGCACTATACTTATGGCCATGTGGCAGAGAAATTAATGCTGAAATTGAGCCGTTGAGTGCTCCCTCTTGCAGACGTTTATGTTCGAGTGTCCCCAGCCTCACTTCCTTCCCATATTTATTACCTCTGCAGACCTCCGTGTTGAGTGAAACAGCCAAACAATCAAACTCAAATTATTGGGGCCAAAGGATCTTGAGTGGGGGCACTTGTAATTTACAAGCATGTGTGCACATATAACACATGCACACACACACATGCATGCGCACACTCACTCTCTCTCACACACACACACAAGCCACTTGGGTTTCATACATATACACTGACACGTACACACCAGCAAGTGGTGGCAATCAACACAGCAGCTATGCGGCAAAGTCTGAACGCTCCATGTCTGTCTTCTGAGTTATTTAGGATTTGCTGGAGAACATGAACAACATGGTGTCTCTTGTGCTTTACTGTTCATTGAGCATGTGTAATTTAAGCCATAAAGGCAATGTATTGACTGTTGCTGCACTACATGATTGTAATTATATGATAATCACTTGAGTAGTCAAGCTAATTGGTGAGCTATAGTAATGCTGGTAAGGTTGGTCTTATTTTTAAAAAATCAGTTTGAATTGACATGTAATTTGTTCAAACTAATTTAAGCACAACCCTTGTAGCCTGACACTAAACTACGTCAGGCTATTATTAATCATTATTATAATCAATCATGAATACATGATTTTTCCATTATAAATGCCTCCTCACATCAATTCTCAGTGTCATTATTATCTAAACATGTCTCCTTCTTTTATTAGTATCAGCAGAAACAATAATTGTCCAATATCCTAATTTACTCCTTTGTTAAAGGTCCATATTTTAGATTACAGATCACAAACACACACACGCACTGAGGACCCAGTTAGTAACTAGGTTACAAACACACCTCTGTGTGGTGAAGGTTTGAAGGTCTGAAGTCATTATGGTGGCTGACTCATAGCCGATGCTGGAGCTGCGTGCTAAACGCAAGACACAAATGTCCCTGCGGTTAATAGTATGTGTTTGAGGTTCTCTCCATCTCCATCCTGTCATCCGTCTTTCAGCCACTTTCCCCTTTGGGCACATACACACTCAAAAACAAAAAGGGTCAGCACTGAAACTGAATCAGAGTGCAGATGCACCACTTTTCATGGTGAGTCACCATTTTACCTTGAAGTAGGAACTCATTACAAACAAAAATCTCCAGAGACTGTCGAAATGCAAACAGAGAAAAGAAGAAAAAAACAAAGAATGGAAACTCAGTCAATTAATGTCCAATAAGAAATCAATAATATAAATCCCAGAGGAGGTGGATTATGCTGATAATTAATTAAGAACCTCAACCCTCTCCTGTATTGTATTATATCACATTATAATGATGCAATGTACCACAGTCCTTGTAGTGGCAACAGGCTGTAATGAGCGCATTAACATTCCTCTGTGAGTTTTAAGATGAACGGGTATTTCCATTATTACCTACAGAGTTGTTGTAGCTCTGAGTGATGAATAGCTGTCCATATCTGTATGCTGTTCATTCAGATGTTCCTGTAATTGGCCAACTAATAGAACTCATCACTCAGCACACTAACAGAATTTAGCCCAACCTCTCGCCGCCACACTTTAAACTTCACAATCCTCACTTATTTTCCCACTGACCCATCGCCAGAGGCATGTGTGTTATTTTTTGGGCTGCTAAAAAACAATGAAAGCACAAAAAGAAAATAAATAGAAAAAAAAAACTGACATGGGGTGCACATGAGTTCTGATTATTCACTGGAATAACGATGATTGTTTTCTAACATTGCACATCAAAAAAGGACCCAAGTCTCAAGAAGCAAATAAGTATTTTTTTTTGGTTAAATGAATTGTCAGTTGTAAATGTAATTTGTAAGCCTGTAATGAGTGTGTTGTTGATATTGTTCACACTCAAATGATTTTTAATTAAATGCAGCTTCACAGAAAATACAGCAGCCATGAAATTGCCATACATGTTCTGCAAACTACTGCAGATGCTTCCTGAGTTTTTTTTTTTTTTTTAGTTCAGCTTGGTGTGAAAGCAGAAGGAATGCATCTGGGTGACCTGCAGAAGCTGAGATAAATATGCTAATATTGTTGTGTGTGTGTGTCTGTGGTTGGACAGTACGATGCCCACAGATGTACACGCATGATAGACAGAAAAAAAGCCAGGAACCAGCTTTGAATGCCAACACTTAGTTACTCCACAATTCAGGAAAATATGTGCTTTTGAAAGGAGTTGGCTGTTGTGATGCACCCACAGAGAAATAACACACGACTCTTCTCAGCCTTACGGAGCATTTTCGTATCTTTTAGCTTATTTTTTAGGTTTTGCGCCTCTCAACTTAACTGTTTTGATTTATTTTTCATCACCTGAAATGCTCTAAAAACCGACTAAACTACCTGCTCAGCGCCAAAGAACAGTCAGACAGAAACAGATAGTGACTAGTTGGCAAACGTGAGCGTGGTGGAGCCCAAAAACAGAGCTAAAATAGAACGAATATTGGACTTACATTAATCACTTGGACAAATACACAAATCCAAATGAATGCTAATGTTCAACCAAATCTGCTGACTACGTGAGCAGGCAACTGTTTGTTAAACCGCAAGGTGTCAGTGCTGTGTTTGCATGTTTGCACTGTCCCCAAATGGTAAAAAAAAGTTTATTGCCACCAGTAATGGACAGAGCAGAAGAGAGAGTGATTGTGAGCCGGAGAGACAGAAGAAAAACAATGCTTTAAGCGTGCAACCTCCCAGTCTGTCCTTTCCCATCTCTGGTGATAAAGAGTTGCTGAATTCCTCTTGGTCTGCTGTGACCCTCATGATGTCGTATGTGTGTCCCAGGGGCCGCTGTCTTTGCTTTGTTGCAGCTCACATTTAAGCACATGCTGTACAGACACAGACAACACATTTGGCAACAAAGGTCAGGCAGAAGTAGGCCAAACTGAAGCTATACCTGTCCTCAGCGAGCACTGACCTCGACTTTCTCTTTCTTCAGTTCACCTTCATTTTTATGTCTTTATTGAATCCCATCTTGTGGTGTCACCCTGGTCTGAGTCAAGGCGGGTAATGGGGGTTGTCAGCGATGATACCCATTTGGTTCAGAATACCTGGAAAAGAATTACAAAAGAGAGGTTCAATTGATTGGTCTTGCAAGTTGTAAAATAAATTGGTTTTGATGTATGAAATCCAGCAAGTTCAGCTTTAGAGATTCAAATTAGATACAGAAAAATGTTCACTTTTAAACTGGACGCTTGATCGGGGATGAAAGTGTAATGTTTTCATGTAAGGTCTTCCCAGAGTATAAAATGCGATGCTGATATATAGTCTCTACAGGGTATGCAAACCCAAATATCACAGACATTTGGAAAAGCCAAGCTAGTTTGCTTGATCCTACTTAATTGCACAGCATAAATTATGCATCGTGAACAACACTCCATGGCGGGTTACAGCGGGTGACAATTGTCCTATGGAGACAGCATTAATAATACAAGACATCATTTATTGCCCACAGTGGGCTGATAAATAGGTCACCTCCAAAAACAAGAAACATGCTGTCATGAGAACGTATGCATAAATCATTTAAGGCAATTTTTTCAGGCAGTGGCATGTGAGTACTGACGATATTATTTGGTGCTTAAACTGCTGGACATTTGTTCGTCACTGCATTTCTGCTATTTCAGGATGATGGACCGTATTTAACACTCAACCTTGTTGTGAACCCAGTGCAAAGACAAAACAGGCTGCCCAGCTCCCTTTGCTTTCGGGCTTCTCTCCTATTTATGAGTCTAATTGCTCGCTCCTCTTCCTCACTGGCAGATGAAATGTTTGAACTTCTGGGCCAAAGCACTGATGTTGTGCTGGCAAGCTCACTTCGGCTGGGAAAGGGCAAAAGAAAAGAGAGAGAGAAGAAAAGAGCAATAACTTGTGACATAATCATTAGCCCAAGGCTTTTCTTTCTCAGAAGGCTCACTTTAGAATCGCAGACTCAGCTGTCTGTGGACGCTCTCTATTAAATGCTATCAAGCCAATGAACAAATGGCCACTAATCAAATGGGCAATGCAAGATGTCTGAGTGGCAAGGTTTGGCAGTTAACTGAGATAGCTTCCTCAATAATTAATTTCTAATTGAAAAAGGTGAATAGAATTGAAACAGCCATCCCTCGTGCATCATCTATTAGTCATAAGTCTGTAATAAAAGAACAAAATGGAGAGTAAGATCAAGTAATATAATGAAAAAATCAATCGGCAAAGCTTTAATCATCGCACTCATTTCCAATCCAGGCATCTGAGACTCATTTCTGTAACAGGTGCCTGTATCTCTTTAATCTGCAATGACTGTCTCACCAGCAATTTTCCATTCATGAATCGGGCATGAAGCCCACATGCCTAAATGACAAAGCAGGTTGTTTGTCAGCATCCTCAGAAATTACATCTGTGACTCCTCCTAAGATGACCTTGGGGTGATATAGCGACATTCGTAGAAGAGTATTTCACCAATTTAGCATTGCGCTCCTTAAACATTTTTACTCAGAATGGAAAGTTTTTAAAAAAGGATCCAAATAAGTGCTGCAGAACTTGAAACTTCGTCTTATTGCATGCATTCTTCCTCCTTATCAAAACCTGACATTACCCACAATGCAACTCAAGTGCTGACAGTTCGGTCAGAGATTAGGGCGTATTATGCTGGTATCTCCAATCCTCAAGGAGAGATTTCAAACTTGTGGTCTTAAGTGAGACTAATATGTCTCAAGTGACATCATTTGATCATTTGAGGCACATCATCAGAATTCACGCAGCTCCCTCGGGGGCCGCAAAAGGCTTTATACAACTATATTCAAAAATGTAGTAGTATGACCCAAGAACTGTAAGCAAACTTTGGTGTGTAAAATTGGTGGGGTTCCCATAGACCGTATTAAAAAAGTGGCAGTAGCCTTAGAGTCGGAAAAGCGATGCAATGCGGAAGTGATTTAAAACTACATTTTGACTAATGGCCAGCAGGGGGGACACCCCATTCGTTGCAAAAAGAGTCCAATTATTTACAAGTCGATGAGACAATGACCCTACTTCTCACTTGATTTGACATGGAGCCATTAAAGAACATTTTGTTTTAAGCCTTTTTACACACAGTTGGCTATCGAATTAATGTCACAGTTAACGTGAATAATGGGTACACCCTGCCAACCAGACTAACTAAATAATGGTGATGGCAAACTCGAGTCTTTAAAACCGTTCATATACATGTTCATATGCCAACGAGTGACCAAGGTGTCATGGCCCAAAATAGACTGTGGGTGAAAATGATTCTGTTTTTACAAGTTGTCTGCAACATGGGCACGTTCAAACATGTCTGTCTGCGTATAGCACACCAATACGTTCAATCTGTGCTGACCTGGACGTGGGCAGACGATGAAATGTACGAGACCAACATGTGTAATTATTGCTGTCACATTTACATAAAGAGAAGTAGGTCTAAAAGGGGCTGCGCTGTGGTTCAGTGTTTGAGAAAGTAATGGTTACTTTTTGATTGCGTGCAGCGTAATGAAAAATACTGTGCAGCCAGTTCGTCTTCATTCATTCCAATAAAAGCTGTGATGCCATGGAAATCATTTTGGGACATTTTGAATTTATTCAATAAAGGAAACTTTGAGCAAACAACTGCCAGTTGTGTTTTGCATAGTTGAATTAGAATAAAACAATATCAGGCTCCAAAATAATTCATTCATAAATTGTGAAATTTAGTCAATGCCCAAAGAGAGAATAATGAATAATTAATTGTCTGATTAATTAATGAGTGTTTTGCTAATTCTGGTTTATTAACTGCTTTATTGATTGTGCCATGTAAATATGCCCTTAATCACATTGTAAATAGCTTTTATATACCTATTAATCTGTTGTAATTAACCATTGTAATTAACCACAGAGCAAGTGATTAATAATGTGGCTGGCAAACTGGCCAGATAAAAGCAACGATCTGCAGATGTAAAACAGCAACTGAACGCAAGAAACGAGTAAAAGCTCCCATCACGCTGGAAATGTCAACTCTCTCAAGGATATGTAGATGAGAGCTGACTGACAGGCTCATCTCCGACTGGCAATCAATGTGTCTGCGCTCTGAACACAATGCAGTCGATTTTCTTTTTTAAGGCTCGACAGAAGAAGTTCCTCCCGTTTTCCATCCTCCCACTGCGAGGCAAAAACCGCAGCATGTCACTAAAAAGCCTGGGACAGTTGTCGGGCTGCGTTCAGTGTCAGAGTGAGCCAAGAGGGAAAAAACGACTCCTTTTGACCTCTTCCATCTGAGCGAGTGCCTTTTTCACGCAGAAGCCATTTCTGGTGCATTAGTGTCAGCCGCGCCACCTTCAACTGGACAGTGTCGTTCCCACAGCATTCACCCTCGTCGGCCGGCCCTACACAGACACTCACAACCCAGACCCTTCAGAGCAAAGAGCCACTATCTTTGTCACACGCACGCACACACACACACACACACACACAGACATAAACACATACACAGGTTGAACTTGTCTATGTCTATGTCTATTTGTACTTTTCTTTATCAGGGTGTTCTGTGCAACTCTTTTACAACACGAGCACTTACGCTAGTCAGATTTGTTTTTTGAGTGCAATGAAATTTTGTTTTAATTTCTTGGTTGTTGCTCTTAAATCCAGGAACAGGTACAGTCATATAGATTCCGCTATGATACGAATGTATGCGCATACCATGTCCCAAGAATCACATCCACGTGGGCGGATTCCTACACATTCACCATTTTATGTCCAGTGCTGATACAGGAAGTGGCGTTCCCTTTATGTAGCGAGGCAGAGAATTGACACAGACCTGGAATTAACTTTTGTCATTTTGAAAAAAACACCATCCAACCCCAAACCTTATCAATACCTTAGTTTCTGTGAGTAGATGTTTTCCAGAAAGTGAGAATTTAAAAATTGCTTACATTTGACACACCAGTAGCTCAATGAGGCTGTAGTACTGAGGCATGTGAGCTTATTGCTGATGAACAATTCTCGCATGCTAATGTTTGGCAGGTAAATTTTCTACCATGCTCACAATCTTAGTTTAGCATGTTAATCCTTAATGAATTGAATGCTAATTATCAAACACGCTGAACACACTAGTTTTGGAAGTATTTGGTCGAAAGTAACTAAAGTATTGGACAAATTGGAAAAGTGACCTAATGTGGTGCTAGAGGAAATGCCAGGGGTTCATCGAGTCATTAAAATTTATCTTCTAGGATACACTGAGTAATCCAGTGGACAGTTGTCGAGATACGGACCTACTGACGGATCTGATTCGGCTCAAAATACCTCTCCTGGGGTTTTGCAGTTTTGTCCAATATCAAGGCAACATGATGTGTGGAAATAATGATACTGCAACAATTGTGTGTAAACAGAAGAGTAGAGAATAAACATCAGCATCAACTTCCTGCAGACTCATTCAGCTGACTGTACGATGTGTGACCTTGAGTCTTTGTTCTTAAGATAGTGGCTCATATCTTGATGACGACTCTTTCGCGTTTATCGGAGTACATCAGAATTTGTATAAGAAAGAGTCTCGTCTTGTAATCCACATATTCCTACACAAGCAAAAAGGGGGGAATCATCCTGGAGAGTGCTTTATCTGCTTAAAGGTCTTTGCGTGCGCCAACCTGAGGCAGGGCTTATGTAGTCAGATGAAATCACAAATGTTGTCTAAAGAAGTGTTTTGCGGTGATTATCTGAGAGCAAGCACTAATCTCAGCATTAACATCAGCTGTGCTTTTTTTTTTTTTTTTTCCCACACCAAAATTCAACGAATTCAGTAGATGAATTAGAGGTTTCATAAGTCTGTTTGTTACCTGAACATTCATGAGAATCTCCCGCAGCAGCTTTCCTCATACTTTTTTTGGCCGTTACTGCTATACGTCTCCTTACAACTACTACGTTACAAAATTAAATATATCCCTCCTGCTCATCTGAGAGTAGCTGCCATATTTCTGGCACTAAAGACAAAAGTTGCAAAAAATACACAGATTCCAAATTAAAAGAGTGATTTTCTGGTGTAATACAGGAAATCCACCTCTATCCCCCTGTTGAGGGAGGAAAGCCTGCTTGCAAATGAAAGAATCTTCTCTTGAAACCAGGCACCGAGCCAAGCACAATGTCTGTTGGCACTGCCAGCCCTAAGGATTCTAGCTATTTATTTTTCTTCTTTTTATGTTTGGCACACAGGAGACAAAGACAGGGATTCATTCATGACCAGAAAAGGAGGTCGACTTTTCAAACGCGGCAATTAACCTGCGGCAAAAGATTTTTGGTGCGGATTTTGGATTTGTCAGAGAGGGGAAGCTGAACTCCTTGGCTGCTGGTTGGTTTTCTTTGACGGAAGGACACAGAGGACCCAAATGACGTTAAACGGTGCATTAGCACAGGAGGGAAAGTTTTGCCATAGTAACAGTAAATCAAGCAGGGAAAGCAATTAAGTAGAGCCGCGTTAGAGATATTTCAAGCGGCGGCTCCGAGGTCATGCCGCTCTGTCACTTGATTACTACGCATACCGCCGGCAGCAAAGCATTTTTACACAAACTACTGCTGCTAACATAATGGGAAATAATAAGATCCCGGTGCACTCACCTGCCATATAGGATGGTGAGATTGCGTGGTGAATTACAGTATAGCAAGACGTTCAATTTAAAACAACCATAGGCGCGCTCGGCCTCCCTCTCCCCTGCTTCTCGTGTGCATTAGCCTTGACTGCCGGCTAATTTATTGTATGACAACCAGCCCGGCTGCTCGGTGTACATTACCGCGATAAACAATCGGCGTGCACTGCGGAAGTGCAAAGCAAACTGAGGACACCTTCACCTGCCCTGATTAACGATGTTGTTTCTGCTTAGCATCGAGCATCTGGCACCGATTGTGCACCCACAGGAATCAGGTCCCAGAGCGCAAGACGGGCGACGGCGGGTCAAAGGGCGCGTGTACACAAGGAGCAAGGGAGCCATGCTTCGTGAGGCGCCCACCCACCCCTCCACCCAACCACCGCACACCTTTCCTCCCTGTGCCCCTATTTCCCTTCGAACAACTCTGTCATTAACCTTCAGTCACGGCTATCTGATGGCAAAGCCCACTGGAGCAGCAACTCATTTGCTTAATAACGACCCTATCTGAGAGTGAGCGATGGAAATAGGAAGTCAATCAGGAAAGAACAGACAGAGTGAACGTATCCTTGCCTCATTAACGCACGGGATGGCGTGCGTAGAGCGAGGCTGGCAGCACCTGCTAACTTGTGTGGTTCATCTCGTTTGAAATTGCTCTGAATGCGAGTGGAAAAACGCTAACAGCACATTTTAGTAGACGAAACTTTAAGACTCTTGATTTGGGCTACTTTTAAAGTGTCAGAAGGGCAAGGCGCTTCAAGCTATCCCTCTCCCTTTCATATCACAATTTGATGGCGGGTTCATGAGTCGGACTGCCGCCGCGCTAATAAGCCAGATTTGCAAAGAGGTGTGCTGTCTGTGGCGGAAAGCGCGGTCGCTGTGGATTGTCACAGACAGACGCAAACATTAGTCACCGGCCCAATCTGCCTCTGATGCCTGATGAATTGGCAGGCCACAGTGGAGACAGCAGGCAGGCAGCCACAGTACAGCAATTATCAATCACACACGCCGCCAGGCCGCGCTCATATTTCACGCCGCCATTGTCAAACGGGATGGATGTCGTGCAGGTGGATTCATATGCTGTAAAAACCTGCAGCTTATTGTCTTATTCATCTTCAGAAAGCACATCCCCGGCGGTTGCTATCTCTGCATTTAAAAAGGCCCTCTGCTTTTCTTTTCTTTTATCTTTTTTTTTTTTAAACAAATGTCATGTGAAACATCGACAGTGATCCATTAAGTATGACAGCATCAGTTATATTGACCACATCTCACCAAACAATTTATCAGCCAGCCAGTAGACTAGTCCCACACTTAAAAGTGTCCCTGAGGCACTCTATCTGACTCCAGAGAGGTACTCAATGTCACTTGTCTTCTCGGACCAACTGTTAAGTCTGACAGTCGGCAGATAACTGTATTATAGTACTCCACAAGAGCAAAGAGGAAGAATACTTTGGGGTAAATTGCCACCCTCTGATAGTGCAATTTGAGCCTCATTTCAATTAGAGGAGTTACATTTGGGCATGTATGAGAAGTTAATGGTGTCTGTGAATCTATTTGTTCATTAAACATACATAATAAATCCAGAATGAGCAATCAGCGACAGCACAGCGAATGGCTCAAAGTATAACCGACACCAAACAAGAGAGACGGAAAGAGAGGAAGGGGGGGGGGCGGCACAAGAGCGGGAGAGGGCTTTAATTACACTTGATAGGGCAAGATGGCACCGGAAGAACAATCTGAAGTGTATTATGAAGCTATGAATGGTTCTGACAACACGTGTAAGTGTATTTATGGGGCCGTACATAAGGGACACCAGCTTTAACAGCCTTCTTCCACATAATGCTTACACTGTGGATATCTCTACCCGCCCTTATGTGACATTGACTGGACTAAATATAGACAGCGCGAGGAGCCTGCTTACTGCTGGAGAGCTCAAGAAAAACTTAAGTGATAGATGTGGGCATCAGAAAAAGGTGTCAGCAGCCCTCATAAAAGAAAAAAAAAACTAATGGGATGGCTGTGAACTGGGAATAACTGACAAATAGTCCTTATCATTTGTCTGCTAGCTTCTCCTTGCTATGCTGGCCTGGAAATAAGAAAAAGAAGAGGTACTCAAAGGTTACAGAGAGAAACCGTACACAGGCAAAAAATAAATGAATCCACTTTGCGGTTTACTGGAGGAAGATACACCTCAGGCAGGTTGGAAATTAAACTGAGAGGGGGGCAACAAAAAAATTCAGCAGTGCTATTTAATGATAATAATCAGCATTATTCAGTTAAACTAAATCAGACACACTTCAGGGTGAGTAACTGAAGCATATGGCAGATTATTCAACAGCGGAAACCAAATGCATAAACATTTAAAATGAAGACGTATTTGCATGAGATATTGTGTTTCTCTAGCGTACAGTATCAGACACTCCAAATTGCGATTTTGCAGGCTGGGGGCTTTGACCTCACAGAAATGTAAGCGCTTCCCCGCAGCACCTTTACATTAATTACCTCTTGTTCCTCACGCCAAAGAGCGATTATGAACGTCGTGATTTTCTTTCATTCTGTCAAATCCAATAATACGCAGAACAATGACTTAGTGATTTTTGTTCCATTCCTGATTTGATGTGCTTTATGTCTAACTCAATGCAGCCTGATTACATTGAGTCACAACACTAACTACCGCCATGCTAGGATCAAACACTATACAGGACAGAAGGACATGTGTTGAATTATTACGACCTTTTAATAATTAGCGGATTTAGAATGTATTATAGAAAACTGGCAAAGATTTTAAAGGATTCTGGGCATTAAACATTTCTCATCCATGCAGGGGAACTTTTTGTACTCACTTAAATATTTTAATATCTCATTTGAGTCAGTGCCTGAGCTGGATCATGCCTTACACTGCCAAAGACATTTCAGATCTGCTCCATGCGAAATGGGATGAAAGAACCAGAGCTCTAATGGTTATACCATCAAAGACGGAGAGCCAGCTAAAGATTACAGGTAGAGTACTTGTTTCCTCACGAGTGAAAACTTGATTTTAAATTACGTGCAGCGCCAGACCAAGTGAATGGATAATCCCATTTAACACTGTGGTTTGGATTTCGTATTAAAATTGAAATATTAACTAAGTCATAAAACTTATAATTCTTTCATGAAATCAAACTCCATATTTGACAGTATTTATGGTCAGTGTTTCTTTTTGCAACACCCAGTTGATATATTACATATTATATATTACATTACAGTTATCTCTCTATATGGTGCTTTTTGACGGTAGTGGTGGAGTACTCTGGGACTCAGAGGGAGAAAATGCACGCATTTACTGTGTCAGAGCTCTATTAAGTCGCTACTAATGCAAACCCATAATTTCCCACTGATGTTGCTCCACATTAAAAGCATTCAACTGGAAAAACACTGGTAGCTTTTATTGTGGAGCAGTCAAAGGAAATGCAGTGTGTTTGTTTGACTTTAATGATAATAAAAAAAAAATGCATCTGCACAGTTATGTCCCTTTTCCACTAGCACCTACTCGGCTCGCTCATTTCACCTCGCCTCGACTCGACTCAGTTTTTTCGGTCGTTTTCCACTACAACAGTAGTACCATTACAATAGTACCACCTCAGCGTGGGTGGGGTCAAATCATAGCAACGCCGGCCGAAACTCCAGCGGACGTCATTTGTTATGCGACACAAACACGAAACTATGGAGGCCACCACACAAAGAAATGTCTGCACCTCGTCGTTGCTCCGCGGGGTTGATTTCTGTGCAGCCATCTCTGATTGTGTTTGTTGTTGTTATTGCGTTTTAAAAATGGCGTGGTTGACTCTTATGAACGAGTCACTCTCCTGACTCATCTAGTGACTTCAGGCCCTGGCCAATCAGTGGCCTGCCATCTGCCGACGTCACATTTTCGGCTCAACTCAACTCGCTTGGAACCCCTGGCCGAGTAGGTACTAAAAAGTACCTGGTACCAGGTACTAACACGTAATGGAAAAGCAGTAAAAACCGAGGTCGAGGTCGAGTCGAGCCTAGTAGGTACTAGTGGAAAAGGGCCATCACAGTTACTGAGTACACCTGCACGCTTCCAACCCCTCAGCAATGTAAACTTTACCAACTTCCCCAACGACTCCTTTATTAAAGCAATGTGAGTGGGTTTGGTTGTGCTGTAAACGGATACTCCAGCCACCCCTCTGTTGTATTTATGTTTATGAGTGCTTGCTGTGGCATTCATCCTCACTTGCTGTTACTACGGTAACCATGGGTGTTGCCAAGTCAAGCATTACGACTTGAAGGCCATTATACTGTCTGTGTAACATATTTATGCAGCGTCGTACATAATTTACCAAGTGTTAAAGAAACCAACTTACAGTGCCGAACATGCAGTCTTACACCGTTGAAGGTTACGTCTTGAATAAGAATCATTAAAAATGACTAATAAAATAATGACTGAAACAGTGGTTATGATTATGGCACTAATTATCTATAAATCTTTTCTTAAAAAAGTTCTTTAAAAGTTACAGAAAACAAAAACACTGGTAAAAGCTTCTGCTCCACAAACAAATTCCTGTATGATTTGTAGCAATGCCATAAGCCTGACTGAGATGAAACTTCTAATATGTGTGTAGGAATCTTGTGTATAGACGACTGGGGTGTCTGACTGTGGTAAACAGAGTTTGGCCTGTGGTTGAACCAGAAAATTTGCATACTTCTGTTGTCAGACAGGACCAGAAGCTGGCTTGCTGACAAAAAGATAAACACGATGATTTTAAGGATACATTGTTATACAGTCTGCCCTTTTCCCAAGACAGAACAACTGTGTCGTATACCGTGTTTACCGAAATGTAACAACAAAAAGGCGTCGCAGAAATTTCACTCGACGCTGGAATCAAGTCAGCTAGTGCAAAAGTTGTTGCTGCAGTGTGACCCCGGCCTTTAAGAGTTTCCTCAAAAAGTGTCCAATAAAACTGAGACATAAATGCAGTTAAAATGAGTTTAAGAGAAAACATCTATAAAGGTTAAGACCTCTAACCCCTAAGGAATATTTGTGAGCACATGGAAAGCTTACCCATTGTTTTAATATTCTGGCATGGAGATGATCACGAAATGAGGATTAATCATATTTGGCACTGCGGTCTAGCTTTCAGATTACCTTGGTGGTATTCGTCATATTGTTGTTGTGCTGCGGATTAGGACGTTTTCCCCCTTTCCCTCCCTGCGCGCTTTTTTTCCATCCCACCTGCCTCGCCGCTAACGTCACTTGTAATGGCACTGGACCATCTTTCGCATTACAGTTAAATCATCTGTTTGATTGCAATTGACATAATTGGAGATGATTCTAATAATGTCTTTCCAAAATGGCAATTAAGAGCAGCGAGTGCCATGGGCAGCCAGAGGAGACCAGACCGAGAGGGGAGGCAGGGGGAAAATGATGAGAAGTCGGAGAGAAAAGGAGAAAAGAGAAAGCTTTTTTGCAAGGCCAGCCAAGCAGCAATTGCTCTGCACAGTTGAGCAGTGGAGATAAGCCACAAAGCAGATGCCTGCATATCAAGTGCTCGCCTTAGTTGCCACATTTCCAATAGCTGACTCACAGCTTCGATTCGCCGGAGGACAGGGGTGTGTGTTTGTGAACGTACTGTATTTTTATTTATTTATTTTCCCCCCCTGTCAGCGTGTTGGGGTCTGAGCGTTTGCTGGGATTAGAAGGCGCTCAAGACAAAGGGAAACGTCTTTGAGAGGGTCACGGCCCGCTTATTACCTTTGCCCAGGCTCTGAGACAGGAGCAGAGCAGGAGGCATCGATCATGGGCGGCTCCGTGACCGCAGGAGCCATTCAAGGTGCTCGGGAAGACAGATCAGTGGTCCACCGCTAACTTTAATCATTAAGAGCTGAGTGAAAACTGAAATATAGTGGCTCCTTGTGCTGACATGTGTGAAAGGCTTGATGCCGGTAGCACAGAGAATAAACAGATGTGAAGACAGAGACGCGTCTGCTGCTTTGTGACTTAGGCTGAGCAGCACATGCACTTGATTTCACAGTAAATCTCTGCATACATCAGCAAGCAAATATCCCATTTATCCAGGTGGCGTTTGCATGTGTCAGCATGTGTCAACTCTGTCAGATCAAATCATTTGTCTGTAGGTTTTTCCATCCTTGGGTGCGCAGACAGATCTGCAGTATCATTCTCAATAATGGCTTTTGTTTTTCCGTCTGCAGCATTGATGTTTCCAATCATGTTTTCATCCTTGTTCAATTTCGACTGTTGTCAACAAGTCCCGGCGAGGCCAGTTTCTCTGACACCTTGCTTTACTTTACTTTTCGGTGAGAAGACATGCACTGGAGAAAATTAAGAATGTGAGCGTTTTTTCTAGATTTTCGGTGTGATGCATGTTCATAATAAGTTTAAATAGTAAAAAACTCATTCATGCACTATGCAAAGTAATTACCAAATCCATGTCTTGTGCAGCACACCGTAAATAAATTTAAAGAAGCTGCATATGTGTAAATATACAAAAGGTAAAGGGACTGAAAAAACATGAAGCTGAGATCAAGATATTCATGGTGTTCTCTGTGCCCACGCATTGAAAAAATATAGAGAACCTGAGTGGATCATTGCCTAAAACGCTCACAACAGTGCTGTGTGAACACGGTAATTAAGGAGTGTGTTTTTGAAGGTCTGCGAGAATTAAAGGAATGAAGAAGAGACGGCGGACCAAAGCTATAACTTTAATAAGCAAACACTGGGGCAGCACGGCAAATTAACAGGCTCTCTGCAGCAGAAAATGCCAGAGCACACGAGATAACAGATTAGCTTTAGCACACAGCATTATTACCGAGCGGGGCCTGTGAGAGTTGAAGAGAGTGTCAGTGATTTTTCTGCTGCTGATTAGGCAAACGTAAATACCAAGATGAATGTTGTGTGTAGCCTGGTTATTGATTTTGCCCATCAAGAGACACACTCTCAGAGGGGCTATTGAACCACTTCTAGGCATCGGAGATGCAGAAGGATTTGTCTTTAAAGGTCAATGAAGATGATGCATGCTCAGTCGAGTCCACATTTTAGACATTTAGAAGAGTTACTCCAAACTTTGCAGGGCCTGGGAGGAAGTCAGGACATTATGGAGAAGTGTGGAGAGATAATTGGACAGGCAGTGAATTGAAACGCCGACCATATGTTAATTTCACTTGTTTATTTACAGGAACATTGAGTGAGTGCCCCCAAAAATATATATATATATATATATACAGACACACACACACACACACACACACACACATATATAAACAATGTTTATACATGTGTGATTGATATGTTCAGATATTGTGTGAAAAAAATTAAAAGTGTGTATGTCTCTTCTCAAATATGATTCATTAATAAGATTTATTACAGATGAAATATACATCTTAGCATATAGAAAATTTATGCCTCACTACTAATATTCTATTCCTCCGCAGGGTGGCTGGGCGCTCCCTTAGAGATAGGGTGAGAAGCTCGGTCACTCGGGAAGAGCTCGGAGTAGAGCCGCTGCTCCTTTCGCATCGAGAGGAGTCAGCTGAGGTGGCTTCGGGCATCTGTTTCGGATGCCCCCTGGACGCCTCCCTAGGGAGGTGTTCCAGGCATGTCCCACCTGGGAGGAGGCCTCGGGGAAGACCCAGGACACGCTGGAGGAGACTATATGTCTCTTCGGCTGGCCTGGGAACGCCTCAGGGTCCCCCCGGAAGAGCTGGAGGAAGTGTCTGGGGTGAGGGAAGTCTGGGCATCTCTGCTCAGACTGCTGCCTCCGCGACCCGGTCCCGGACCAAGGCGGATGAAGAAGATGAAGAAGATGAAGTTTGAAATATTTGTTGTTGTTTACTGACACTGTGAGGGATTTGTTCATATGTGTGATTATACATTATTAAATTTAACTGTGGATATGTTTTACTGTGTTAACAATTTATTAACTGTTAATACTCCACTTATGATGCTTCATGGCAGACGTAATAGCAGTTTAAGTCAAAGTTCAAGTCAAAGTAAGATCAGATTTGTTGGGATGTTGGCTCTTGCTCAGGGGAACACACCTCTGAGCTGAGACTGAAAGAGAGGTCACCTCAAGGGAAGATCCAGTTTGCTTAAGTGAGACAGAGCAGAGAGAGGAGGGATGGTCCGTCTCCTGAATAATGCATGCTGTTGTCTGTCCACGATGCTGTACATGTCGTTTGCCTAATAAAGACTGGCCTTTCACCAAAATCCGTATGGCAGTTAAGTAATGTAATTACATTACAGATCTGACCTTAACAAAACAAATGCCAGGTATAATCACTGAGCCTGCACTTTACTGCGTCGAGTTTGGGATGTCTCTGTCTATTACAGCTTTCTGTCAGTACTGTAGGAAAATGCCTTCATCCTGTTACCTTTACTTTCACTGACAGGAGATGTTGTTAGGGAATATTCTGTACGTCTCTTTAGTCCAATCTTTGCTCACACCAGCCTAAAGTATTTTCACATGGGGCCCACCTGAAGAAAGGTGGTTGTGAGTTATCATAGCAGACATCTGATATAGAAAGCAATGACTTGATATCTTCTGAACGGAAGAGGAAAATCAGACACACAGGTGCACAGAGTAGACTAACTCCACCTTGTAATGGTATGTTTTGATTGTTTAAAAAAACAAAACAGTTTTAAGGTATATATATATATATATATATATATATATATATATATATATATATATATATATATATATATATATATATATATATATATATATATATATATATATATTATATATGGTAATCTTTGTGTGGGTGATGGTTACTGTGCAGTACAGTGAAAAGAGCAAACAGAAACTACCCATAACAGTAAAGACTTAAAGGACGAGAACAGCCAGCAGCCCGGCTTGTTGTTACTGCCTGTTTCCAGTCTTTACGGTAAGCTAAGCTTCATGTTTGCGGTAAAGACATGCTGTATCAATCCTCTTATCTAAGTCTTGGCACGAAAGCAAATCAGAGTATTTCCCAAATGTTGAATTATCCCTTTAAATGGTGACAGTTATGCTGAAACAGACAAAAACCGACTAAAAAGCACAAAGAAAGGCACTTCTGTGTGTCATCCCCTTTAGTATAAAAGGAACTGTTGTGGTTTTATAATGGTTTACTTGCTTAATGTACCTTTAATGGTTTTATAATGGCAACATATAAATGTCATTAATATAATTACACAGATATAATATATGCTGTCTGTGACTTTAATGTTTGAACTGAAATGTAGAAATATTCATTCAGCCTCGGGGGGGCATTTGAACAAAAACATCTTTTAAGTTCCCTACCGCCTTTGTCCTTTTCTAATCTAGTGCTGAATAATCAAGTTTAAAAGACATATGGAGCAGCAAAACAGTGTGCATCACTTTGACGTTATCTCTCACATTGATTTATTTGCACATCTACAGGCTGACAATTTGTAAACGGGTGAAGGCTGCACTGGTTTAGCTTTTTGAGCTGACAGATCATTAAATGTATGACTTTGAGAAGAATTTGTACACAGCCGTCAGGTTATGGACAGATTAATAAATGATAACAGAACTGGGTGTCCTCATTCAAAAATAAGACATATTGCAAGAATACCAATGTACATCAGACATTGTAGGCAGTGTCTACTGGAGGAACTTTTATATTCAGGATTTTCACAAATGGTATTTTACAGTTTGCTCAGTCATGGAGAACAGTAAAGATTTCACTGATCTTTAAGAGAGAGGATCAAGGAAAAGCCCTAACACTGTTTACATTTCATGTTCGAGTTCAGTTTCTATCTGCTGTGTGGAAATTCTGTTTGCATAAAGTCGAGAGAGCACGGCGTTGCACAGGCACACACATAAAACACTCACACTGCCGGCAAAAAGAAGCATAAAAATGTATTACATTATTGAACATAAAATATCTTTATTTCCATACAGTAAATCAAATCAAGTTCATAATGAACAATGTAGCAAGAAAGCAATTTTATGGCTGCAGCCTTATCTCCATTTATTTAATGGAGTTACGATTATTGTCGCAAAGCATTTAGTCGTCCTAATTGCAGAGATTTTACAGCAACTGTGAAATTAAATGTATTTTTAGGGCGTACGTACAGTAAAAGTACACCATGTACACTTGATGTTTTAAGTCTACCTACCTCGTCCCATCACAGATCCAAAGCTGCCAAAATCACATTGGGGTATTTACATGCACGTGGGCCTGTTATCTTTCCATTGGATGAGTTTATTTGGCAAGGAAAGGGAACAAGATATGCTAATGAGCTGCAACAGACTGCTGCCAGCGAAATTAATTTGTAAGTTGCTCCCAACCGATTTGAAATGATTAATCATCAGATTAATGACCGACACAATAATCAAGTGGAACGCTAGAATGTGCACCTTGATCGCCGAACATCCAGTTCAGCAAGGGGCCGGACTGCAAAGCTGTCTGCCTGACTTATGAGTTGTATAGTCGATGTATGCGCTGTAAAGAAAATAAAAAATGATGTGCTAATTGGGCCTTAAAGGGAAATCTGTTTTAGCAGGATCTCAACATTATCTCTAAATATCGTGGGGTTTTATTTTCTTCTAATCTCTCAGGTGATTACGGCAAAGAAAAAAAACAAAAAAACAATTGAAAAGCGGTTTTACCGCACTTTGGTCTAAAATTACACGCGGCATCAAAGGTGTGACGCTGTGTTGTTTGATTCAGGAACATTTTGCGGCTTTTAGTCAGACCACGTGAGTGACAGCAGCAGGGAATCAGGGAGGATTAACTCCGTCTTTAATGTTTCCACCCTGCATGCAAAACAGTTGAGCTTGTCAGTTAAGATTGCGTCCACAAAAAAAATTCCACAACGGAGGTCACGATAGAGAGATCAGTGGATTTTAAACGTGGGGAGGATGCATGGGACGCCTCTTTGTATGCATTGTAATGTTGTTTTATACTAAATTCTACATATGGATGAAAATGCGGATGCAGAGAGCATCATTTAGGCTAAATGCTGCATCTCCTTCTTAATAATCCCTCCATTTTAGGCTCTGCAGGTGTTACAAATTGCAGTTTAACACAAGATAAAGCCCTGATAGTTTTACACAAAAAGGAAAAAATGAAATCTTTGTTGTAGCGAGTGCTGAGTAAAACCTGTTTAGATCATTGAAGCAGAAGAGATGCCAGAGACTAAACAGAGGACTCAGGAATGTTTAGTCACCGACAAATAAAATCTGATTTGATGTGAACAAATGTTGAACTCCTATTAGTTTGTGTCTTATTTTTAGTACAGAAGCCTCTCCACAGATGGAATTTTGGCTCCACTGAACCAAGAGAAGGCTTAGCTTGTTTTGGTGCTGCTTAGCCTATTTTCTTGTGGGTGAAAGGGTGTAATATGAATGAATGACAGTTCTTATTTTTGGCATTGTATAATATTACACTGCAGAAGCTTTGATCTAACACTTTACGATAAAAGGCAAAAAGCACTCACTAAATGAAGGCGTAACTCATGGACGCCATGCAATCTCGCAAAGGGATTCATGCAGGATGTAACTGTGAGCTAACATTCATTAACTGATTATTCATTAGGCATTAACCAATCGCAGCCACTTGAATGTTTGTTAGTGGTGAGCAACAGGAATTCATGAAACGCTCCTTTCATTTCTGACCTCTTACCTTCTCAGTAGAAGCAGCACTCACAGAGGTCATATTAATGCATCACAAATCGCATTGTGTATTTTCTGAAAGCTGCTTGTCTCCATCAAAATCAAATTAAAGAGTGATAAACAAAACATAGGAGTATCAACTATATCTTATTGTGAATTACACCTTATCAAGCATCAGCTGTGGCCGCTATACTACGCATTGTGAGTTAAAACAGAAAGAAAATGGATATTAAAATTTATAGTCTATCTTTTCTTTCTGCTTGCTCATCAGCGTTGCAAGGCACGTGAACCATGCACTCCGTATTAACCATGTCATACCAGCGAGGACACGTTATGAAATAATCAGATGATCGATATCAATCACATTTTATCATCGCAGAGCCAGCAGTGGAGTATGGACTGGGGGGTTATCTTCGCTTTCCGTCTTGAGGAAGAAAAAAACATCTAATCCTGTTTATGTTTCAAACCGTTCAATTTCACCGTCAGCCATCTGAAATTCAAAAAAAAGCCCCGGAGGCGCTTGGGGAAAATGTTTGGGGCCTGCGGTAGGCAGCCGCAGAGCTTAAAGGTAATCAGTCAGTCAAGGAGCAGCACACCTCTTTTGATACAAACGAACCTGGGCGGATTTCACGTGGCCATCGCCAATTGTGTGTTCAGTTCGAAGAAGTCCTGGTGTCGCGACTTTGCAGAGCACACGCTGCATTAATCTTCTGTCGAACGTAATGCCTCACCCTCCCCTTCTGTCTCTGCCTTTTTGAATATCTTGACTGTCTTGCACATCTGCAGACTGCATCCTCCCGGGGAAGCTGACAGACTCAGACTCTGTAGTGATTTGCTGACAGTAATTCTCACACTTTTACCAACCTGCTGCTGTCAGAGAGGTGTTGGCAAAACATCGAATTTACTGTCTCGCGAAAACAAACATATATGAGAGCAAAAAAAAAAAAAAACCCCAAAAAAAGAAATAAAATATGCCGTCGTGCAGTGTGTTCGCTCCACATACTCACAGCGGTGCAGCAGCGTGTGCTTTTAGAGGCTGTGCATTCTTATAAGGCGGTTGCAGTGCTCAGGTTTAATTAGCTGACTCATGCTTTAATCTGTGCTGAAATAAAAGTGCTTATGAGTCACTTATTTTGTGTCACTTGGCAGCCACTTTGTTATTTTAAGTTGATGAAGTGTTTTGCTTGATGGAATAACACCCTTTGATTATTCAATAGCCTGTTATTTCCCATCAACACTTATTAGCCTTTTCTAAAAAATCAGTGCAGTACCGACTCTTGTTAAACTGACTGCGGGGCTGAAGAAGTGGACTTTCTCTGACTTTGTTTATTTTAGCAGTATGTCATATTTGAGGGAATTATAATCAAAGTACAAAGTGCGTTTTGAAGTGATTCAGTAAAGCCTGGCACTTAATCATAGTGCGCAATGTTTGATCCCGGCTCTCTGCGCAGTGTCTACCCAGATGAGTTACTCGTCCCTACAGACTACAGTTCTTGATTTTCTTCTTTTACTTAATCCAGTGGTTCATTCTCAATTTGCAGAGTGACAGTGAAGCCCCATTTATGCCTCTCCTGTAGCAACACGGGCGGATTAACCTGCTTGGGGGCAAAAATGAGATTAGGGTACCCCCACTCCTCCTCCTCTCTGATTACCATTTATCCTGTTATCTTTGTATTAAAAAATGAAACACAAAACTATTTAGTAATGGACATCATTGGATAGTGAAGGTGAATGTAAATATTCATCTTCCTTTTAGCTCTTTTTTGGTCTCCACCAGCTCCTAAATATGAAATATCTGGTTCTTTAGCTGATAAGTGCTCCACCCTGATCTTTGGCTAGTTGCTTTCTTTCACTGTCTACCTTTTGTTGCTAGGTAGGTAGTATATAACTGTTTTTAAAGGGTATTTTGCTGAATATCCCATAGGTTTCATCACCTCTGGAAACCTTTTTCTGCTGCATACTTCATTACTATGAAATACTGATTATAGCTGCTTTAGACTACCACAGACCATCTACCTATAGTGAAAAGAAACATTTCACTAAATTCCAGACCTTTGGATTTGCTATTGTCTGAAGATTAGGCACTTAGTCGATAAATAAAAAAAGAATATTTAGTAAATGAGATTGTGTTCTTACTGCAGTCACTTGGTAAATAAAGCCAAAATTATTTTGCTGTCCTCTGGTCTCTGGTGGGGTTTATAGGAACTGTAATAATAAGAGTACTTTAGTGCCTTTTATTTACCCATGGAGGGAAATTCTCTCGTCCATTCCTCAAGGGAGATTAAGGACAGGTTCAACTATAGGACAGGCTCTCTGAGGCTGGAGAGACACACTCCACACACTGATAAGAACCAACTGTGAGGAGACCTCATCCTTAAGAAGTACACTATGTCCAAAATGACAAATGGTGCCACAGTATGGCTCTTTGTGTGGCAGTAAATTGTCATTAGTATCCAATTAGCATTGCAAATGAAATATTTCCAGCTGTGTGGTAAAGTACTGTAAATCTTCTCAACTGGATTCCATGTTTTTCACCAGTTGTCTTTCCCTATCTGACAAAAACAAACCTGAAATTCCTTTGAGAGATACTGCAACAGCCACCTAGTGTTAACATGCAGCAAAACTGGTATTTCACCAATTCTCAAGGCCGTTTCCATTTGTCTTTGTGCCATTTGCCTTTTGTCCCTGTCAGAATTAGAGTTATTATGAAAATCATTAGAGGCTAAACAAATGCACTGATGTTCTTTATGACTGAAGGTTAAAGCACTTTATCATGTAATCCTGTTCTGCAGGCCCTTGCAGGATGGAGGGAGAGTAATAGCCTCCCCTACAGCACAGCTCACTCATAATATTCCCCAAACAGTAAAAAAATAGACTTACACTAAATCTTGTTAATAATTTACCTTTGGGGGAAAGCCGTGGCACAGTGTGTTCTACATTTCAAAGCGAAATACGTTTATGGATTCAATTAGCAACAACGGGTTAAAATATGTGTACCTTTGTAGTAGCAGCGGATAACACAAAGAGCAGTTGTAAGGTGTCACGCAAAATGACAAAAGTGTGCTTTTGCAGTATCAGGGACTGTTTGTCAAGTCGGTGTCATCCTTTAGCTCGTGCATTTACTGAGAGCTGAGAGGCTTATGGAAGAGAACAAATGATGAGGCATTCAAGAGAAAAGTGGGATGATTTAAGCCCAAAATAAATGGCCTAAACACGGCCTCGCTGTTACAAGCTACATTCTGTTGCTATAAATGTAATACATTGCAAAACCCAAGAGATCCACAAAATGTACTGTATTTGAGCTGCGGCCAGCAACAAAGCACAAGAATATAACTCTTGGGTTAATTCCCTAAAATCTCCTGAGCTTTATTGGCTGCAAAACACCAAATCTATCCACTTATCCCCAACAGGTCATTTGCACTCATGTTCCCTGATAAAGCTTTTCTGTGTGTATTTCAAAAAATAAATCATAATAATTAAAAAATATTTCCTTTTGTTCAGTTGCAGGGGTCAATCCCAATCATCATGGAGAACCTTGTAAATATTTGCAAACTGTCTTATAAACGTTGATGTCCAAACATTGTGAAATATAGACACTGTGTTTAGTTAAAGGCATAACTAGGCAAATACAGACACCGGCATACCGTGTCATGATTGTAAATGCGTCTTTGATGAGTTACTGTGATCTTTGCTAACCCTGTTGGCAAACACATTACATCTCTTGTGACAGCTTCACAATAAAAGTCACCCAATGTTTCGCAGATTGAACACTTTTGATGTGAAGCAGCAGCAGTCTGACATGTTCGGTCAGCAGTAGCAGTTAAACAGCAGCAGCCTAATACGGCTATGATACTGCGTCAGGAGATTTAACAGTGAGGATATCAATAAGATAAAATTACCAACAGTAACACTTGATTACAAACTCACCTTTTCAGGACTGGTTTAAATGTGTGATTAATATTGTGTCTTACATATTTTTAGTGTTTCTTTCGATGACCATTTAGCTAACTCGTGCAGTGCCCGTTCAAAAAGTGCTGAAAATCGATATGTTGAACAGTTGTCGAGATAATCGAAAGACAGACGGAAAGATTCTTTGCATTTATAGTTAATGTAAATTGTCTTTGAGTGCTCTATAAAGAACATGTATTACTATTTTAATTACTCTTAATATTATCATTATTATCCCCTGGATCCTGGATGCATGAAGGTAATTTGGACCCAGCATGAGAGTGGTGGGATCTGCCACTGACAATGACCACTGCTGTGTAAAAAGGTATTTAGTGAATGTAAATTTCAGTGTTAGCCATTTAATGGCCATTTAACACTGAAATGAACGTCTTCCATTCAAACATCTTAATATATATATCTTATTTTGTGAGAATCTTCAGGATTATAACTTTAACATGTATTGTGTTGTATTGCTGTAAATACCTGGGAATCTTAAGTTTCCATTATACAGAAAATAAAGGAAATTAAGAAAAAAAAGTTAAAATTGCCAACAAACTGTATATTCCCTGTTGTATTCTCTGTCACAGTGTTTCTGTGTCACCCTCCTTCTTTGTAGTCCCCAGCCTCCTTCCCTGCATGTCTCGCGTTTTTCAGTCCAAGGTCGGTATATTACACCAAGCCTGTCAGCTTCCTAAATTCCAATTATGGTTTCGACCTCTGCTCTAAGCGTGTTGTGAGGAGTCCTTGACAGGCGCAACACAATCAACCCCGGAGTCATTATCGTATATCAAACACATTGCAGCATTAGTGACAGTGCCAGTGCTCGAGGTGAAACCTTCAGTTTAAGAATGGCCGCCCAGACAAGTGTCACATTATTGTCAATACAAATTTAGTCATATCTGCCAAATGAATAGGTGTTTGCAAATGGGTTGTAATAGAGTAATGGGGACACAATATGGGAGGCAAACCACGTTATGTCCTCTAAAAATTAAATTTTGCGTGGCAGTGATACACATTGCGTAAATGAATGATCCAATTTCAGAGAGATGTGTGCACTAAAAAAATACTGCTATGAATGCCTTTAGCTATCAGTGGGCTATTGCATCTTCATCTTTATATATTAGCGCTAGTAGCCTGTTATAAAATAGGGTTGTTGGGGGAGGCTGCACGGATGGTATAACAAGCTCTTAATGGAAATCCTGGATGTTTTCCTTCTTATTACTCATTTCTTCTAGGTTTCATTAATTTCATAGGAAAGCTCTCCTGCTTCCTCATCTGATCTGTAATTTTAGTAAAAACTAGTGTTTACACTGGTGAGTTGTTCAGCTTAGTGTTTTGAATGGCTGTGACTTACTGGCCTTGAACGACTGTGCAAGTGAACAGCAGAAAAAAATGGTTAAAAAAAAGGTGTTCTTTAACTGGTTTTGGTCATTTGTGAATGGCTCTGAAAATAGAGCAAAGGACTGTAAACACCAGCACTGATATTTTAGTCTAAACGACATGATGCTTTCAGCAAGGGTAAGGGTACACAGGATGGAGCAAGGCATGTGATGAGAGTTTAGGATGCCAAGAGCCTCCGGTACAGTAGATCGTGTGACGGGAGAACCTGACTGGACGAGGACAGAGCCTGTGGCCAGACGGTTACTGCCAAGCCTGGGACACAAGCTGCTCAGGTCCTTAAGCAGAGCTACAGATTACACCTGAGCATGCAAGGAATTCAATTAGAATTAAATTAGAATGGGACTGAAACATCCTGCGTGTTTTCAAAACACAATTAAAAATATGATTTTGCTACCTATCTCAAAATATTAGAAGATAGATGGCCCTTTACTCTAATCAAGAGACTACAGGAAAGAGTAGGTTTATATGTATTTTATGGGTCATCAGTGTCGATCATGCTTTAGATCGTTTTGACAAAACATCACAAAGTCTTGAGGGTTGGTGGTCATGGAAAAGGGAAACAAGGCACTGAAAATGCTCTGAGTGAATGTGTGCATGTAACTTTTAAAAAGTAAAGTTTATATGGCCCAAACCAACTGTATTACCATTAATATGCATCAGAGCTTTCTTTTGTTGATGCGGAGATACAAGAAATATCATGACTTTCTTGAGTGTAGCTGCTGATGGATTTGTGGATATTTATAAAATGTGCAGCTCAGATCTTTTTTGGCACCCTGATGCATCGTGCCTTGATTCCACATTCCTCTTTTTTCAAGGACGGAACAGGTCAAAGAAGTGACAACTGCACTGCACGAACTCCACACTGGAAGTCACGCAAAGACACAAACACATCCCGACATACATTACATACACACTTTATACACTCTTTAATATACACAGATTACAGTTTAGTTCTCGTACTTGTTCCTGTTAATCAAAATGAGAATTAAACTTCTTGCTTTTGAGGCTATTTCTGGAAATCAATATTCCTTGCATCAGCAAAGAGTCCCCTTAGAGTAATACACTTGAACAAATGGAACGTGAATATATGAAAAAGCAAGAGTAAACATGCATGACACGCTTGCTGAAGTACACTCTGTTATCACAAACATATTGCCTCTTTCAGCCCTTGAACTGCTTGACACATACAAGCCATCAACATATCGTGTGTCTGACTTGTACAATGTAGGTGAGTGATTTTTGGTTTCTCACACACTCATGTTACAGTACATTGTGCAAATCCTCCCAAGGTCACACTTTGCTAACGGTTTACTTCGGTTTAAAGCCAACGGCACGGAAAATGAAAGGACCATCAGGTATATTTGATTTGTTGCTGCTTCTGTAGTGCTCCTGAGAAATCACCAGGAAGGAACACAAGCAGTTTTTTGCCAACTGGGCCTCAGGATGGATGATTTTGTAGACTCTCCGCTCTCAGTCATTATCTCCAGTACCAAATCTCATAAAAAATGCTATTGGTTTCACAGAGGGATGCATCCTGACACCGGTCTCCAGGGCTTCAGTAAAAACCTGCAAACACTTCTAATAACCGTACGAGGCACAGGAAGTCCTCAGGGCAACAGGTTAGCGAAGTACAAATGTATGCATGATTTGTGGTGTGTTGAGCATGTTGTTGAGTGTTTACAAAATCATATGCGAGCAACCTGGACAGGTATGTATACTGTGATTATCTGAGGCTTTGGGAAGTGCCCTCGGCAGTGACAGTACTCCATTGATTCCTGTAATCACTTTGAGGTAATTATGCAGGAATACGCTGAATGAGCTCCTCGGGGGACTACGCAGAATGCTTTCTGTAGTGCGACTGTGTGATCGCAGCTCCCCAGTGACACCCGCCATGCTCTGCAGCAACGCTCTGCCACAGAAAAGCTCTGACTCGACACATTAAATATGGGCATTGAGGGATGGATCTTAATGCAACAGAGCAGCATCAAATACAGAGGGAACCGCATACATTACTGCACGCTTTAAAGTTTACTTTGTGCTCGTCTCGCTAACACTCTTCTTTTAAGTCAGGGGAATGACTTTGGTACATATAGTACACACTCAGCCTGGGGTTTGGGGGGGGGAGTGTCAGACTGCAATTACATTGACAAGTTTTATTTCAATGATCCCGGAACGCAGAAATTAAATAAGGAGGGAAAGCAGCATGGAAAATGTTGTCAAGCTTTGGTGACGCTAATGAATACAGCTGCCATCCATCTAAGAAGGGGACAAAAAGTACAGCGAGTCAATTTGTCAAAGCTGATTCACGACATTATTATAAGAGGTTAAATGACGTTCTCTGAACCCCGCCCCGGAAGATGAATTGTCCAATCATAACTTAGCAACAGAAGCCAAGAAGCATTTCAAGGAGTTTGTCATGTCACAGGATACGCTACTGTTCACAACTGCCACATCATACTGCATATGTAGTATTTCCCTATTGTGTCAGGCTATCAGAATAATCAGGTGCTCATCTGAGGATTGAGGATTTGAGGAGGTTTATACTATAGCAACTCCAGCAACATTACCCTTCTTCTAACACTCAAACTGAATGTCAACTGTTGCAGAGGATAAACCTTTAGCACCAGTTTTTTGGCATAATACCGTGTGTAGCCAATCAGTGTGCATTTAAGACCAACTTATGGAGCTAGCTTAATTAGCTAACTAGTTACAGCTGATAAAATCATGATGGATACATATGTGATATTGTACTATAAGACAAAGACTAAAGCTGCATGTCGATGATATCAGGCGACCCATGTAGAAGAGATAACAAATGACACAACTAAAAGAAAGAAAAAAAAAAGAAACACAGCTGAAACATAGAGATAGGACATTATAAAATATATAAAAGCAGCTTAGGGGGGCAATAATAATGCAAATCAAAATCATGATGTAGTAATAATAGTGATAGATGTGTGCTGACAGGGCTTGACAGAGTATTTCGGAGCGCGCGCGTGACGAACGGTTTCCGCTCAGTAAGCAGAGGTGATTTTGAGATGGGGACTGAGGCTGTTCCACCCAAGCTGTCACAGGAAGCTGGCAGCATCAGTTCCTCTGACACATCTGAAATTGGCTTTGGTCTACCTGCGCGTAGACGCCGGCATCCGCGTTCGACCTTCTTTGCTGCCCTGATCAGCGAGAAGAAAAGGCACAAAGTAGTAAAGGACAGGAAGGGCGATGACTTGTGGTGGAAAACAACACACTTTGTCTCAGTGGTTCGCCCTAAAGAACACTTGTATGTCGCGTCATAGTGTAATATCAATGTCATAAACAAGATGAACAGAGGTAATTATAATCCACATCCTGTTTTAATAGCTGCTTTGTTCATTCTTGTGATTTACATGTGGAAATGTCTCCTCCTTTTTCTTACATATATATATCTTTTACAGTCTCCTACCTGTATCTTTCATAAGCTTTCAAAAGAATCCCCATGTAACTCATTTGCATTGGCTTTTTTGAATATCCCAGTCATCCCTAAGCTCTCTCCGTTTATCATGGTCGAAACACTTTCTTTCCCTTGTGTTTAAAACACTTAGATTCAAGATTTACACCTACAGTGTCGGAAAATGCCAAGGACAAAGCTCACTAGTTAAATTTCAAACAATAAATCAGATGCCGTGATTTGCACATGCATGCCATCCTTCTCAACGGGGCTTACAGGTTTGTACTTCTTAAATCAAAAGGCTTTCTAGTGGCTAATGTGATTTTCCCTGCATTTGTGTGTTGGTTGAAGCTCTTCCGTGACTCTCTCAGACAGCGGGATCATTGTCAATTCCCGAGGGTGTTTTTGGACCACTCTTGTTCTTAAGAGGCTCTAAATAACATACAGCCCCCAGAGATGTGCTTATGCCATGCCTGCTTATGTACTGATATGTATAAAAGATGCAATCCTCGCAAACTAACCTGTGTAACCTGCTTTTATTCATGTTTGCTGTTGTGCTTTGCATACAGTACAGCTACTGCAAAGTGTGCATGTTGCAAAAAAAGGCTTTGGGAAACAGTAATGCAGATTTTGCAGATTTCCCATCAGGGAGGGGGCTATAGGGGGCTGAATGTCACACATATTTAGCTGCAATTTGGTCAACAGGGTGTTAGGATCTGGGGCTAATTACACAGAATTTGGCATTTTTATTTTGTATTGTGTTCATAACTATTTTTCTTTATTTACATATTTACATGATAGCCTGGAACCACAACCTGTGTGTTATGGGTTCAGGTGCTTTTTGTGTTATAAAAGAGCCAACAGATGATCATCTTTCTTGAACATCTTTCTTTCTGTTATGGGAGCCAGTAGCTTAACAGGTTGGAAAACCATTGGTGTCTCAGTGGAGGTCTGTTAGTTCCCCAATTTCATTACACTGGCCCATCAGCCGAACAAATGCTGACATCATACTACTTAAGATGATTTAGTCCTAATTATTTTCCACCATTACAGTGCATTGTCTGCATGGATTGAATGACTGCACAGACCTTGTTATTGCTTCCACTAACAAGCATTACAGACAAAAACAAGTCAATATCAGTATTTCCATAGATTTTACAGTATATTATACTAGTGCTATATATTTTTATTTCAGTCAGACCTAACTATAATAAATAGCTACACAATGAGAGGATATTGACTGAGTAAAACTGATAGCAGGACGTACCAGTAGGCTCATTTCAGCAGAACATTAAGACTGTAGAACCTTGAAAGAGATAGTGTGTACCGCTGAGGTGGCACAGGTCGCATAAGGTACCCTGCTTCGCCGCTGGAACAACTGAAATGGACTTGGGGCACCTAGAGAAAGAAATGCACTGCTGGCAAAAGCCCTGTGACGTTGATGTATGTTGTCCTCCGAGTGTTAGGTAATATTCTCTGATGAGATGCAGGTTGTGCTTTGGCCCACAAGGTTGCGAATACAGCGAAAAAGTGATGACATGAGGGTGTCGGAGCCAGTACGGCAAGGCCACAGGAGGAGGATGGAGGAGTCACGAGAGCAGTCAGAGAAATGACTTATGCCACCACATCTGGGCGCGAAGTGAATCTTTTTCCTTCAGCAGAGCCATTTCAGGTGTTTATCCTCCACTGAAATTCTCGCTCCAACCCCTTTCAACATGTTTTAGGTTGACTAAATAAACCAGCAGTTCATATACTGGTGCACTCTTAATGTACACTGATGTTGATGGTATCTGGCTACAGACTTGGACGACAAACGATAAGATAAGCTCCTTATACTCCACAGTGTGGTTGCATTCCCCTGTGAATTCTTGCAGCAGTGTTGCTGTCTTAATTAATTCCTTGTTCTGCCTTCTTCTTGCAAGCAATATTTGACAAATCCATTGTGTGAGGTGGAATGAACTGACAAAAACAACCCGTGACAATACATTAACCAGTATTATTGCCCAAACCTGCATTGTGATGCACGCAATGTCAGGACAACAGCCTAACTCTTCATTTTGATGTCTGTTATAACTTCGGCATCTGCCAAATGTTTCTTTCAATTTTATGTGGCAGATTAAATTGTGCTTTATCTGCAAATAACAAAAAATCTGAGTGGAATTCAGTAAGAATCACTATTGTCTCGCTCTGGCCCAAAGTTGCCTGGCAAGCAAAGCAATTTCCCCAAAGGCAGGACCGCTGTTTGAACGTTCATCTCAAGCTGTGGGTCAATATCAGGGTGGTTTTATTGAGCGTGACCGGCGAATCCCCCAAAACAGGCTTTGAGGGAAAACAACTAAACCGATTATAAAGGCAACTTTTGCAGACCTAAAAAATAGATTCTCTGCTTATCTGCCAGAAGAGTTGGGTTATGACCTGTGCAATCCTCAGAAATTACTTTAATAACTATCAGTTCTCAGAATAAAATGAATGATTAATTTCTATGTAGTAATATATTTTTTTATTAAGAAAAGAATAAATATTTTATTCTATATTGTACCATTACTGTGTATTATACCATATTACATTTGATAATATGTTATATTGCTGTACTATGCCATATATTATGTTATGTTATACTATATTATTGCATTGTTAAAGTAAATACCCCACTGTATACTATACTATTCTATATCATGTTACTACATCATTAGTAATTATGTCTTAGTATTATTTCTGTAGCCTTATGCTACTGCAATAACTGAACTTTCCCTGTTTCAATAAAGGCTCTTATGTTATCTTTTCTTATATGCAGTGGATAAACTATAAATCTAAAAAACCACAAGACCAGGTGTTTGTCACCAGAAATCCCTCTTGCCATAGAAAAGGTTGAAAGAGTCACGAGGCGCTTCAGTGCCTTCTTGTGGCCACTTTCCTTTCCTTCCTCTTTCTCCAGGGCTCCTGCTTACTAGTGTATCACTGTCAGCACATAGCCACAAAACATTGATAATTAAATAGCTTCAGAAATACTATGTACCATGCTCTTAAGGGGTATTTTTCAGAAAAACAGGTAAATCCAATGTTTTTTTTTTTTCTTGTAATGCCAATGATTTACTCTGCGATTAAAGATAAAGCCTCTTATCTCAATGCAAAGTCCTCCACACAGCTTTCATGAGCTATAGCGGCGGTTTACAGCATGACAAGTTATGCAAACATGAAAAATGATCCCTACCATTTCCAGCAATCACTATTAAGCTGTGTTTCCCCTATGTCATGCTCTTTTTTTTTTCTGGAATTGTTTTCACGTGAGCCTAAGAGAAAATTACCTCTCCGGTTCCACACAAGGGAGGACCATTCATCTTACTAATGCCAGAGGTGAGCGATCATGAAGTGTGGAGACTCCAGTGGAAAAGTTGGGACCTAACAGTATCAATCATCATCATGGCCCACAAATGGAGACCTCTCATCACACACCACACAAAGTAGGAGAGACAAACGAAAGCTCTCACCTCAGCTGCTACTAACTGCGCTCATTAGTCAGATATGTTGGTCATTATTTAACACAGCACATCGAGGATTGTAGCAGCGGGAAAATAACATTCATCAGCCCCGTGCGGATCTGACACATTCAATCACGGAGTGTGAGTGAGTAAAGGGAGCTGCATTTGATTAAGATGGTGACATAATGAAGGGAGGTGCAACATACTTGACCTTTCACATTCATTCCACTTTGGGGGAGTGTGTGTTAGGACTGACAAAATCTGGTTACCACTGCTAACGACACACTGCTGACTTAGCTCCCTCACATGTTGCACTACTGGTTTTATCCCTCTTTTACATCCCTCTTTTACATAACAAGGCGAGACTGCAGCCATGCTAGCAGATCTGTGAGGCTGTACTAAGGAGCAGTGGTGCTTTTGAGCTGGTGTAACGTTTACCATTTTAAGCATCTTGGTTCAGCGTGTTAGCGTTTGATAATTAGCACAAAACACAAAATTTCATGGAAATCCATCCAATAGTTGTTGAGATATTTCAGTCGAGACCAAAGCAGCGGATGAACAGACAACATCTCTTCCTTTTGAATTGGTGAGCATTTATTGCCTGTTTGTACGAAAACTGCACATGTGCTTCAGGTCTTCCACCCCAAAAGGTCAGTATTCTTGTTCAAAAGCCAACGGTCAGTGAGGTCGGTAATATTTAGTCTAGGGTCGTTGCCACAGTAACAGCAGCTGTGAATCTCATCCATTTAATATGCTCCATAAAACCAGATCCTGGCAGCGACATGAACCATGACGACAGACGCACAGAAAACCAGTAAAATAAATATGGAGGGTACGGAAAGCAAATAAACAATATCACGGTGCCATTAGAGAAGATGGAAATGTCATACTGTACGAAGACAACAGTGATGAAAACTTGCGGCCTCTGTGGTACGGTAGTTAAGCCAAATGAAAATGTTATGACTCAGCGACATTCGGATGATTTGGCAGGTTTCCGAGGAAAGGCCCTAGTATCAGCGTGGCAGACTGCCCGCATATCTGTCTTAATTTGCTTTTGCGACAGGTGCAAGTATGTGGAAATGTTATCCCAGCCACAGTGATGGCCATCATCTTTAATGGGTGTCACACACAGGTGGCCCCACAACAGAGATGTGATTAAAAGGCAATCATAACCTAACACAAAGCTGGCTCTGATGAGCGTGGGGTAGAAGTAGTTGCAGCTATTTTATTGTATTCATGGGTTAATCTAGATTGTGGTATGGGCCATAAAATGATAAAAAAAAAAGAAAACACCACTAAAACTGGAGGACAAATAGTAAATCCAGCAGACATACAGTGTCTGTTTTAATGTCACACTCCACTGGTCCACACTGGTTTCCCAAGCTGCTGCATCACAGATCTATAGCAGTGACCTCATGTGACCCACAAACAGTCTCTGTTTAATTTTTCATATCAGTCAGAGCTGTAAGCCGGCAATGAAGAACTCACTGTGGCGCTTCGTAGTAACAAGTGAGACACAAGCGATGAGTAATGGCCCTGTGGGAGCCTCCCAATGTCAAAAGTCTAAACAACAAACTACTGTGACAGAGATACAGCTAACCACTGGGTTTTCAATAATGCATAGCCTGGTAGAGAGCATTTACAGAGGAAATAAACAGTGCATGGTTGGGTAACTGACCAAAAATATCACTGACACCTCAGATCCACACACGGATGAAGCGCCGCAACACTGGGTTTGCCAAGAAAACAGACAACTGCAGGTGTTTGGTGTTTGCACCCATGACATCGACGATCACCTCGGTGTGCCAGTTCATACATAATGAGGGAGCCTTTTTTTTGTGTGTCTCTCCCTTTGGTTTCCTTCCTCTCCCTCTGTCTATCCCTCTTAATAGTGGTTCAGATCAATAGAGTTAGCCTCGGGCGCAGACCTTTGCACCAAAACCAATTGTTCCAGGAACTCTGTACGAACAGAAGCTCCAACAAAATGTGCTGGATTCGACATTTGCTTCAGTAAACATGTTTATTTTGCTTAATGCCACAGTCATGTCATGGATACATGATGTCTACAATAACAGCAAGCTGGTTAGACAGGACAGACAGATTGCTGGGAGAAACACTTGGCTTAGTCTCACTTTTCCTGAGAGTTGGATGAGAAGGTTGATACCTTTCTCAAGTCTGCAAAGTGAATACAAGGCTACAGCTAACAGTTGGTTAGCTTAGCCAAGAAACCAACATTTTTACATTGAATATTTCAATAAGACCACAACTTCTACTCTTTAACCCTGTAAAGCCTGAACCATGAAATAATTAACAAAAAAAAACAATTTTTTTAAATTGCAGTGAAATAATTAACAAAAAAAAACAATTGCGGTGTTTATTGAACCTTCTGACAAAAAAATCAATTTGCATTTTTAATATGTATAGTTTTGTTATATTCAGCATTTTTATTTATTTTTTTGTTATCTTGCATTTATTTTTGTATTTTCCAGCATTTTGATTGTATACATCATCACACTGATGATGCAGAGGTCTCAAAAACTCATGTATCAAATATGATATACTTGGCGTTAAAGGGTTAAACTTCCTTTTTATGCACATATTACACAGACAAGATATAACATGTTCATTTATGAGCTATGGAGCTGCTAGTTGGTGGATATGGTTTCCTCACGACAGAGCTACGCTAACTGTTTCCCCCTGTTTCTAGTCTGTATGCTAGCTAAGCTAAGCTAACTTTGGCCCCAGCTTCATAAATCCTACAGACACGTAGAGTATGTGGCATCAATCTCATTTAACTCTCGGTGAGAAATACAATGAGCACATTTTCCTGAAAAGTTAAACATTTCTTTTTTTGGCCCACAAAATCGAGCCAGGTGCTTAGATAACCATGTGACCCTTTTTGAACCCACAGTCAACTGCAGCAGGATCTGAAAGCAGTTTGGACTGTACCTGCCTACCAAACATCTGCTCTGAGACCAGACAGCCACAGGATGTTACTGTGAGGGTAATACAAACTAGCGATCCTTGTGAAATTGTGGGAAGTGCCTCTACAGTATACTGGATAATGTGCTGACTCATGCCACCACTTTCTCGCTCTCTGGCAAACACACACCGAGTAACTCGTGCGAGGAAGTGAGAGAGAAATAGTGGCGGGTAATTTATTTTTTGGACACAAAGAACCTTCACCATCCGGTTATCCAAAATTGGAGATTATATAAAGGAGGGTAAAGGACACAGAGACCCCTGGGAGCACACATTGTTCAAGAATGAATGTACTTTACAGAGAGTGATGAAGTGGCAAGTCAGGGGGTCAAATTACTTTTAAATTGAGCTATTTAAGTAGTGTATTTTCTGTAATATGCCATATCCTGTTCTTTGAAAAAGTAGAAATACCACAGGGTGAAATTAAAGTATGAACAAAATTAGGATTTAGGGTGAACACAGTAGACTTGAATTAAATGTTCTTATAATCCATAATTGTCCCAACCAAAGTGGTTTATTCCTATTTTTTTATATTATTTGATGTATATTATTGATTAATTACCAGATTAAATCAATTTAGCTGGTAGAAGTGGAACTATTTCATATATTCTTGGGTACTTTAATCTGTAAAATGCATAATTTTTTTAGTTGCTATTCGCAGGTTTTGTATATGTAATCTGAACTTGTAAGTAACTAAAGTCGCCATTTAAATATAGTGAAGTAAATTTACCTCTGAATGTAGTGAAGTACAAGTCTAAAGCAGCAGAAAGTGGAAACACTCAAGTAAAACCTGGACTTTAGGAGTATGAGGGAGAATTGCATTTGTTCTTCTGTATATCACTGCAGACTGAGGCGACACTGGACCGTGCTGCAGGAAGGGCACCCATGGCACATTTCTCACTGAGCTCTCGCAGCCACAGGACGAGCTGCAGCTTTGATATAAATGGATTTCTCCACAGCCGCCTGGTCGCGATGCACCATTTAAAAAGGGGGAGAATAAACCGGGCACCTTACTGGGCATCATGAGGCTATTATAATCCTGTCACCCCTCAAAGCTTTACCCACTATCCCCTTCTCTGCAGGGATCAAAAGAGAGGAAGAAGGTGAGTAAGAGAGAGGAGGGCTAGTTGCTGTAGCACGGTTCACTCCCAGAAATGTAAATGCCCGACCATCTGTTATTTTGTTGCATCAACACACTCATAGTTCCTAATGTGATTTCTTTGGCATAGGTGTTTTGAATGTTTTTTTTTTCTGATCATTACAAGCGTAATTAACTTCTTTGGCCTGAAGTGCTCGCCCAACGGGGTAATAAATGTGGAGCGTTAGGGGTTAGCAATAGAGAAGGCTTTGCCCTCATCACACTTTGATTATCTCCCTGTCTTTTGGGGAATGCAAATTGAGTTCTAATATTTTTTAAGAAGAAGGTCATTCTAAATTATTTTAAAGAAGCATGTATGCATTTGATATGTTGATAGCGAGCACACAAACACACACACACACAAATGTGCACACAAAACACACACACACACAGTAATCAAGCTCCCTCCCGGTGAATTTCATTAGCTGGCTGTTTTCCTCCGATGAGAGGACTAAATAAGGGCTGTGTCATTGGCTTCCGAGGCTGAATAGTTTGTGGACCCAGCTGGTCACTCACAAGGGAGAGAATTAAAGGCTAAAAATGGAAGCAATTTTCTTCCAAGATTAGCCTGTGAGGAAACTAAGAAAGATGAGTTTAATGAAGCTTTATGTCACTAAATTTACCCATTCAGTGGCTTGACTGTGGATTCTCTCTTAAGCATTATTTGGTGTTTAAGACTTTTAAGTTTTGATTAACGCACAGCCTTGCAATTACTGCAGAGGGAGAAAGAAAAACACACATTCACATATTTCCTGTTTAGTGCAGAAATGATCCACACATTAATATTGTGCTGATAAAAACATTTCTATAAGCCACTTACAGACATTTTTGTCTTTGGACAGACTGACAAGATGGAAAAAATGTAAAGCACTGTTCTGTTTAGGGAGTCTTAGGGATTCTCCATTGTTTACTAAAGAGAGCCATCTACTGGAGAACTGCCTATATTAAACTGCATTAAAAAATGTAGATTTGCATGCCTAAATAAGTTGTATTTCATATTATTCCCAATAGAAAAATCACTGTAGGAGCCTAGAGTTAATATTTTATGTGATGCCAGGGACAGAACATACAGTCAAGGTTGTGTGGTTCTTGCCCCCAAAATCCATATTCTTTTGTTTAGCCATTACTCTGACTCAAATGTTTGGCTTTATGTTTCTGTGAGTCCATCAAATAGCCCACATACCCTTGGCTTCTGGTTTTTCTAATAAAATGAGGAATGAAGGATTGGCAGTTTGCAACAGCTGATGTGACAGCAAACAGTAGCACGAAGGTCACGGCGGGAGAAGTGTGTTGTAAGACACTTGTAACCTCAAAGTCAAACATGGTACACATCATTCAGTCCCAGTAATGGCCAACATCATGTAATCTGTCAGCATATTAAGTGCCCAAGTCAGCAATTCAATGTACCGCTGCTGCTCTGTATGGCTTTCATCCACATGGCCGTTCACCAGCTCTGACATGGATGGAGTAGGAAAGCGCAAAGCCTGTAACATGTAAAGAAAATGTCGGGACACATTGGGGCCTTGTGATTCCAACAGTGTTGTCTCTCCCCATCACAGTATTTTTTTTCCTGTCTCAATTCAATTGTGAAGCTTGTGACAAAAAACAATTCATCACACATACTGATACCCCTCTCTTTCCCTCTGGCTCATTTCCCCAAATGATTCTGGATCTAGTGCCAATGTAGCTGGGGATGTGTTTGGAAAAATAAGCATCTTTTCAAGGTGATGACGACCCTCACAGAGAAAAGGAAGGGAAGCCTCTGAAATCCTATTACCCGCAGGCCTGGCTTATTTTATTGCCATCAGCGGCGCTGGCCCATCAGCAGCACAGCAACTGTTTCCAACAATCGCTCCCACACTAATTCTATCGCTGTTGCCAGACTTGCCCAGGGTGTGGACATTAAACTCAATTTTCATCTAAAAGTGATTGCATACAATGTAACTGAGGTAATGTGGGTGTTCAGGTGTAAATGCCATGATAAGGGGACAGAAAAGTGGATTTACGTGAATCACGCAAAAGCAATAAAACTTTCGTTCCATTTATACATTAAAGCGTGCTCTAATTTTATTTCCATTTTTGTTAAAGCACAGTGGCAAATTCCCAACAAGTTAAGAGTATAAAAAAATAGTATAAAATAGTTCATTAAAGAGTAGATGCATTAGAAAACCATGAACAACAAAGGAAAATAAGAAAATACATGAAAGATATTACTCTAATAAGAATGATTAATAATTAATATCGAAGTAATTTGGATAGTTTAATTTAAAAGGGATCTGCTAAGTGATGAAAGCAGCTATGAGCGAGGATGACAAAATACTAAGGAGTCTCCTTAATGTGCTGCGGGCCAAATTTAAGAAAGCAACAACCTACTCTTACATTCATCCGTCCTCCAACATGCGCACAAGGTTTTTATATGCAAAGTGACACCCGAAGTAAATGGACCATCACATTCTCGTGCCCTGGCAAAATATCTCTTTACAGTGCATGTAAATATTATTTTTGAGTTATTAGTGGAGTGGTTATGCGGTATCAGGCTGGGCCAAGTGACAGACTGCAATGACCTGGATCACCTCTAAGCTCTATTTAAATATAGAGCAGAAAATAGATTACATATTCAATGTGCATTCTGCTCAGGATGGAGCGGGTATGTTTGTGACTTAAAATCCTACACAGTGGTTGTCTCAGATGTACTGTACTGTACCGTTCAGAGCTGCATCACACAGATATGAAAATATGCATTCAATTGTAATAAAATATTATATTATATTTAACTATTTCTTAGAGTAGTATATTTGAATATTTGTTTCAATAACTAAGAGTCAAAAACCCCTTTTACCAATACCTTGTATTGTTTTATTGAGTATTACAAACACACATGCTGTATTACTAAACATATGGAGTGTGCCACCAGAATAATTAGATCATTTGTTTCAGTACATTACTGTTAAAAACAATAAATGAACTGATCCCAAACTATCAACAAATTGTTCATTGTATTTAACTTAGGCAATTCAAAAAGTTTAAGTAATTATAATATTTAATATTATTAAATGTTCCAATTAACATTTCAATCGCCATCTTTTTACCTTTATTATGCAAACCTGTTACATTAGAAGTTAGTTAATAAAACAGATAGTTTCGCACAATAAAGATAATGTGGGTAGATGTAGCAATACACAAATTATGGTTCTGACTAAATTTATTTAACATTTCATAACAAAATAATGAAAAAAGTATTAATACTCTGGTTTTGGACTGCAACATTTTCTGTAGACACAAATAAATCTCTTTATTAATTGCTGTTTCGGTGAACTTGTTCCAGACACATTGCAGGTCAGTAATCTCTACCGAAGTGCTTGTTGACTTTGCAAACACTCACATAGACAACTAAGCTTATGAGAAAAAACTGCTTTTGTTCCTTCATCCATACAAGTTTCATCTTCACCTGACCGTCAGAGTCCAGATAGTGGATCAGGAAGTGCTCACCGTCATAGTCGTAGCAGACAGGAGTCTTCTCCAGCTTCATGGAAACAGCAGAGCTGACACACCAGAAGGGCTTCTTGAATTCGTCCAGTAGAGTCAGACTCATGATGCAGCAATTCTGGGGACAGAGCAGAGACATAAACAAGTGGCAAGACCTCCTTAGTAAAGTTAATATGATTTCAGTGTGGTTCCATTGAGTATGTATAATAGTGAAAATCTTAATTCAGGGACATATCTTTGACATTAGGAATCAAAACTGTCAAATATCGTGATAAAAACATGTTCAGCTATATGCTCATTAGGAGTGATTCCAAAATTAACATTTTTTAATGGATCTCTGATCATAAAAATAGACCTGTGAACAACATACTTAAGATGCTTTGCTCATACAGTTCTTTCTTCCCATAACACCAACCAACAGTGCATGTTGTACCTCCACTGCGCCCTGCAGGGCCTCACACCTCCAGGGCAGGATGATGTTGCCTGTCAGAGGAGTGTGCTGAGACAAGTCTGTCCTGCTAATGGCACTCAGCTGGATCAGGCCATCACAGATCTGAGCTGGGCGAAGACAACAACGCACAACAAGTGAGTCTTTACACACTGGAATAATTTACATTTCAGTGTTAGGGCACTGGATTAGTTATTAGTTATTAGTAAAAACTTTAGTCCTGTCACAAACATTCTGCATGAAATATAACAAAGTAAAATGTACGTATGTTATAGTTTCAAGGTAAACTACTGAGTAAATCATGTGTAGTGCATGTGCGAGAGCAAATGTGCAGGATTGTGCAAAGGATTCACAGAGTTCAATATCCTGATGGAGGGAGAAATTAAGCTTTTTTTGAGTCTATAGGAGATATTATAACTACACATTTCTAGTACGAGATTAAAAAAAAAAAGACTAAGCAGACTAATTTTTGGCATTTTACATGAACCTCACTCTGTATTCCTCTGAAAGTTACCATGCATGTGAATCACACCTGCTCTAATTAGAATACAAGTATAAATAAATTACTTCTCCGGCAGAAGAGCTGGGAGAAGCTTCCGGACATGATCTCGCACACGGTGTTGTGGAGAACAATGTGTAGTTGGTAACCATGGAGACCGTATTCAGGGTCTATATCATCAAAAGGAGGTCTGACCGTTGGCTCCACGTAGGGGCTGGAGGGGGAGAAAATGTGAAAAGGTAAATGAATTGTAGGCCGTAGTGAGTGTAGAGAACATTAAAAAAAAAAAAAAAAGTATTTCATTACCAGAACATTTCAAAGCTTTATTACTTTTGTGGGCTGCAACTGTAATGTGCTGTAACATTGTGCTCTCACAAGAAACCAGGAGAGGGAGCTATGCCCAAACCATGCTGAAGTGCAAGACATAGGAGGATATTTTCAGATGGAAAACAAAATGTGAAAAGTGTGTGATTTGGCCCAGGTTCACCAGCCTTTTTGGGAGCCCTTTAAAATAATGTCTATTTGTGACCCCTCGTCACAGGTTATCTCCCAAGTGTGGACTGTGTGTGAGCAGTTCAACCAAAGAGGGATTTTTCTCTCTCAGGCTGTTTCTTTAGCAGGATTTTTAGAGGCCTCAGAGGTGATGGTATCCAGTATTTCACAAGAAGAAATAGCAAAATTAGAAAAAAAAACAGACACTGTTTTTTCTTTAATATAAGTATCTGCTGGTTCCTCATTTTTCTTTTCTAGGGCCTTTTGAGGGGTCCTGACCCCCAGGTTGGGAACCACTGATCTAGCCCACCGGTTTTTAATCAATACATTTCATTTTAAATTCAAAGTTAACACTACAGAAGCAAATTTCTTTAATTAATTATCCCCCTCTCGGTTTTACGGTCTGTTAATTAGTGAATTCAACAGCTTGGAACACCTGCGCTGTGCTGTATCCTGACGACAAACGATTAACAAAAAACACTGGTGTTTGTGTGATGACACACTGGGAGAGAATTCTATATATAAAAACGTGGTACAGTCACATTATCCGTCGTGGTGGTGAAATACAGGCGCCAGTATGCTGACGCTTCAAATCCGTCACCCTGATGTGCATCATTGATGGGTCACATCAGGGACATCAAGTGAATCCTGTAGTCCTTTGAATTTGAGCCCTAACCATCTGATGCAAGCCTAGATGGTTTGCACACTGCATGTGCATTAAAAAAAAAAAAAGAAAGGTGCTTTTTCAAGTGCAACCTACCAAACAGGGGATCCATGGATGCTTCTTTCCACCAGCCTGTGGAAGTGGAGAGTGAATATGACAAAGGCAACGGAGTACTGGTCCTGCAAAGAGAGCCATCACCAAAATTCCTTGTTAATGCTCCTTTTAAATCATATTTTAAAATTTTAAGTGGTCTGTGGAATAATTACCCTCCAGACACCGATGATGATGCCAGGCTGTAGCAGCTTCAGTTCAACCAGTCTGTCGCAGCCAATGACCTGCATGCTTTCAGTTACAGTCTGCATGTCGAACTTCGCCATGAGGGACCTTGAGCCAGGTCTGACAGAGCAAGCAGAGAAAACAGTGGGTTTTACTGAGAGAAAAGAGGAAACAGAGATATAGAGGAAGAGAGAAAGTGGAGATGGACGCCGGCTGTCTCACTTCTTTAGGCCCGGGCAGTTGAGGGCTATCCTCCTGACACCATGGAGTTGAAGGGTGGAAATCTGCCCGTAGCTGGGCAAGCAGCCTCCTCCGCTCCAGCACAGAGTCACAGAAGTCTCGCAGAACTCAGACCAGCTCAGCTCATGTGTGCCCTCACGCCCCGACTTATCAGAGACCGTCAGCTCCCAGGTGACATGCAAGTTTCTAGAAGAAGAAAACACACCACAGGGTTATAGCTATCAGATATGGCACATATTTGGTGTAAATAAAAAGCATGTACAGTTGTTACAATGCAGTGTGTTATGGTGGGGGAGAGAGGGGTTGAAATGAACAGGTTCCCTACTTTATAAAAAGTGAAATACCTCACTAAATTTTCCCTAATAGCCACATGAAAACACCAGTGAATTGCAACTGCTGAACAAAAACCCACAGTTTTTTTAAGTTAATGCAATGCAAATAATTGGGCATTGTCAGGAGAGGCTGACACTTGCTCTTTAAATCAGGCAAAGTACAAGTTTAATTGCCATTACGTTTCTTTTGACAGCAGCAGGGAGTAGTATGACTCCAGTTAAGCTCTTCTCGCTAATGTAATGATATGCAACGGATGAAATGGAACCGCATCTGTTATGATAAATCTCTTGATCCAATTCTGTCTAAACTGTGATTCAGGGCTGCCCCTACTGTGATGCAGGCAGTATCTCGCTGAGGCACCATCCAATATCAATTAAGTGGAGGAACAAAGCTAAAAACTGGAGCAGCCCAGGAGGCCCCGGATGACCCAGGGGATTTCACTCTGTACTGTCTGTATGTGTGATGTCTTGTGAAATGATTATTACCAAGGTAAATCGCATGCTCCTCAGTGTCTCTAACAGACAAACCGCCCACAGGGAATTGTCTGAGCTGGTGGGAGGAGAGAGGAAGGGGAAGGTGTGCGTGTGTTGTGGATGAGGAGTCGGGCGAGAGAGGGGGGGGGGCTAAGTAATTTATTTCAACAATTCAGACAGCCTCTGCAAGGAACACAATTATTTCTACTTCCCCTCTGTACCACAGCAACTGCCACAGAACTCAAAATTGAGTGCTGCACAGCCTCTAATCAGAGGTTATAAAAACACAGCAGAAACCACCGTGGAGGCGGTGAGGGAGCTTTCCCCCGGCGTGCCGGCATCCCCCTGAGCAGACACGGCGTTCAGACAGAGACCTCCTCTCTCACCTTTAATAAGAAAGTGTCATTAAGTGCGATATGAAAAACAAACCACGCTTTGTTTTTGATTGCCAGCGGCTTGAACTGTCCTCTAGTCTCTACCCTTGAACTTTTCTTGACAGCGAGCGAGGATCTCCAAAGTTTTACTGTTTGCTAACCGCAAACAGTGCGCGGGTTCCCATGGTGCCTCACAGAGCTGTTCCCAATCGTAAAGCAGCTAAACATGCCAAATAGATGACAAAGCAGATGATTACGGTGTGGTAAAGAAAGAATAACCAACACCTCCGTTTCACTGAGATAAGGTAAAGCAGCAAACTGTGAAATAACTAAAACTAACTGACACCAGGAGGAATAATTAGACCTTTTTTTCTCACCTCAGCAGCTAAGGGGTTCAATGTTCAATGCTTGAAAATGCATGGTAAGCACTCGATTAGCTTAACTCACTTGTCAGTTTGCTCAAGTGTCTGGTTAGTGAAATGAAGTGGCCGGTACATTAAACAAATCATACACCTCAGGTGCTTCATCTAAGTGGTTTTCAAAAGCAGTTTTTTTTTTTTTTTTTATTTTCTCCGCCTTGCTCCATCTCTTACCTGAGGACCTGCTCCGTTTGGCTGGGCAGCCCAGTGTGACAGCTGATGAGTCCGAGATGTCTTTCCCACTTGCTCATGTCACGTGCGGCCACAGCCTTGAAGTGCATCCACTTCCAGTAGCCCGCGGCCCGATCCTGCACCTCCACTGTGACCATCTTCAGCAGCAGCTCATCCATGCACTTGGGTTTCCTCTTTTTATTCTTGCCAAGCTCTGATATGTATATTTTGCTCCACAGAGTGCTGCATTGATGGTATAGAGAGGTGAGAGTGAGAGTGCTGTGAGTGAAAACAACTTGAAAAAAAATGACTGAATGATATTAAATGTGTCTGGTATTTTGTTGCAGGACTGCCATTCTAAGACGAAAGAAAAATCCTCCGTTCTGTGTCGGTTGAGAAAACTGAATTGGATTTCATGTTAAATTTAAACTCAAGGCCTCATGGAAATTATGATCTGAAAAGCCATAAAAGCAGAAATTCAAAAGAAAAGCAGTTTTGAGCTCTGCCCTAAAAAACATTGCTTCACATGATGTCAACTAAAAGAGTCTGTGGCCCCTAAAGTGCAGTGCTCAGTAGCAGGTGGTGGTGTTGCAGTTGTCTTATAGTCAATCAGTTTTTTATTACTAGTTTTAGTTTGTAGTACGCAGTTTTCCATCATGTGCGAATTATTGTGTTTGTGCAGGCTCCACAAATTACAACCTGTCAGAGCATCAGGCTGATCCCAGTAATAAGTATTATCACTCTTGCCACTTTTAGATGCTCACTGCTAGTTTTGGTACTCCCTCATACAGTGTGTGGCAGCAAACTTTACAACACTGCAGAATGAAACAGTACAGCATCATAGTACAGCTGCCCATCTGTCCACTAGATCTTCTCACACCACCACTCGATTTCTCACTGGTGCCCACATCTCTTTCTTGTTTATCCCATGCCCTTTCGATGCTTAGCAGGCTCAAAAATATAAAACTAATGGTCGATCATATACATATGGATGTATATTTTAACAGTGACTAAACTAACACTGGGATCCATAGTGAGCCCAGTTTCTCAGTTTTTGAATATGATTTGATATATATATATATATATATATAAATTGCAATTAGATCCTACATCATTTTTCCACACATTGTTCCCAGATGACAGCCCCTAAAACTTGCGCTTTAAGTGAGCCATTTGTGGTGAAGGACAAAGAGAGCTGTCACACTGCCAACAAAACTTTTATCACATAATTTCTGTCTAAACTGAGTATTAAAAACCTTATTGCATTTTAAGAAAGTGAGAAAGTGCAGTAAAAAGTTTTGAATTGTTTCCATTCGAAGTAGAAAACAACAACTATACTGATAAGCAATTCATTATTTTTGTCACTTTTTCAGAAAAATGCATCAAAAATCACAGATTCCAGTTTGTCAAATGTGAACATATACATAAATATATTTTTTAATCTTCTATGATAGTCAACTAAATATCTATTAGTTTTACATTGTTGGTCGAAATCAAGCTATTTTAATCGTTCTACTTCAAAATACTTGACTTAATTGTTGATTAATCAAGGAAATGATTGGCAGATCAGTCTGTAGCAAAAATAATCACTAAATGTATGTCTACATTGAACTGGTGATGTTTTTCATCTGTTTAGAGAAAAAGAAGACTCAAGATTCAAGTACAGACAACATCTTTCAGTAACAAGACCCGGCTGATACTTACTTGTCATTGGCAAGCTGATAGAAGAGCTTATTGACGTGGCTGATGCTGAAAAGAGCGGAGGCATCCAGGTATGACAGAATCTTAATCAGGATCTCAGATGGCAGTCTACGGAAAAGGTAATTAGACATCACTACACGGAAGTGACACCAGTGTTTTCATGCCACCTGTTGTTCGACATGCAGCTCTTCAGAGGCACCAGTGTATGAGACAAATGTGCTCTCGACAGGCTACTTGGCAGTCTTATCACACACTTCGGGCAACAAAATGAAATGACCCGTGTCACTGCTCTCATTCAGCAGATTTGGTATAAAACAAACACAATATTAACTTCACTGTTTTGTAAAACGGCACATTTTCACACAAATACACCAAAGACAGCAGAGCACGAAGCACTCATCCATGAGAAACCTCAAGTAACTGATGTTATATATTATATATGAGTATGTTTGGAAATTAGAGTCAGAATGTGTAAACTATAATGTTTTTGTTTTTCTCTTGGTTGGAGACACTCTCTGTTATTTCGAAATATTGATCAAATTTGTCTGGCTGCACCTGTCCTGGATAATGATGCCAATGCGGCCCAATTAAATCACTTCAGTAAGTGATATATTCATGACATGTTCGCATTACCTGCCTGGTCAATCACTGACATCCCACTGCATACCAACACCCTGATGAAACAACTTCTAAAAACGCAACACTAAATGAATAAATCATCTTTGGTGCCGTTTTAACGTGGGGAATGTTACATATTTTAGCTTTAAAATTCAAAATGCTCAAATCTTTAGCCGCTCGCTGACATTTGGAGCTGCCAACACACAGATGTTCTGTTTTAAGTCGTTTTTGACATTTCTAAAAGTTTGTAAAAAGGAGGAGATGGTTAGGAATGTGTCAGTCACAAGTTTAACTCGGAGCCAAGATTGTCTTAAACCACCGCACCATAAAACTATCAATGATTGTAAATACCATGTTTAATTATATCCAAACTAGAGCTACAATAATTTATCAGTTAACTAATTAGTGGACCAACAGACAATTAATCAGAAACAATTTAACAATGTGTTAATTGTTTTACCTCAATCATTTAGTAATGATGCTAATAGCTCTGAGAGACTGTACTTTGGCACAGCGCTGCATCAAGGCAATTTTAGTGTGATAACAAGCTCACTGTAACTGTTAATACACTGATTGTCAGTAGGAACATATTAAGTGTGCAAATATTTGCAAAGAGGCACACAAAGTACAGTTGAGACTGACAGAAATGTCATATAGTTTTGCTGATTTATGCATAAACAAGCTGAAGTTCTGACTTGATGAAAAGTTGGGTGGGGCTAGGGGTAAACTCAAAGTGGCCCCAAAAGATGGGGGATCATGAAAGTCTGTACAAAATGTTACGACAATCCATCAAATAGTTTTGAAGAAATTTAAGACTCGATCCAAAGTGGTCAACCACTTGCGTAGCTAAAAATGTCAAACTGAAACTGTGTCTACAATGCCCTAAAAGTGAGGATTTGCTGTTTTTCTCTCTGGGATTTATTATAAACATGAGCATGTCTTGGTTTTAGAGTGCTGTTCGTACAAAACAAGTTATCTCAACACTTCACTTCTGGCTAAGGGAAAGTATGACCGACAGTTTTCACTTTCATCAGACATTTTTTAAACTTAACCGTTCACTGATTAACTGATAAAGATAATAACAATAATGGTTAGTTGCAGCTGTAATCCAAAGTACATCTTTACCATAATGTGCTGTGCACTTTAAGAGCAAGGGAGCCAGGTGTTTCCACTCTTTTAAGGATTGTTTTCCATTTCTTGAAGAGAAAGAGAGAGAAAGTAAATTGTGCTTATTTGGGACTTGGGGCAGTTTCCAAAAAAACCCTGACATTTTTACTTTAAGTCTTCTTGGTAAAATAATAACCTTGCTAATACGAGCATGCATCAGCTCTGGTAGCAATGCAGCGTTGTTTGGCAGTTCTCACATAAGAAATAACACTGTGCCTTTGTGTTTGGTTGCTGTATTTACTGCCTACATTCAATAAGGAACAAATCACATTACTTAATTTGAACGTGGAGTGAGGTGTCTTCCACCTTTATTGATTTCTGCCGCGCTTTTATTGTATTTTGCTGCAAACGCGGTCTATAAATCGTTTTACTTACAGGGCAATAAAGCCTTGACTCGCCACACTTTGTGGCGAAGTGTTGAACATAGTGGTGGAAATATGGGCATGTTCTGACAGATTACCTTTCCATAAAGTTGTGAGAGGAGGTTGCAGGTGATTTGTCAGCTCTTCCGGACGTCCTCACCCTGGAAGTGACTGCTTTCCACGCCGCCATTTGTTTCGCTGGTCTTGACCCCCTGTGAGACAACATAATTCATATTTGTGTACCAGGGCGCTTTTGTTTGACAGCGTGCTTTGCTTATAGGCCGCGGAGGATAACGTTAGGATACAAAAACTCACTCCCGGCACTCTGTAAACTCCTTAATAAAGCTAAATTAAGCGTTTGTCAAAGACTGTGGTAGCGGCAGTGCGTTAGCTTTCTACTCTGACCAGCGTCCAGTCACCATGGCGACGGCCGGTCACGTTCCTGCCACCTGCGGAAACTAATCTTCCGGTGGGGAGTGGCTGCGTGTGCCTTCAAAATAAAAGCGGAAAACTGTTAATTTGATGGCTATTTCCTGAATGTTTAAATACATTTAGAGTTTGAATTCTATTTTTTTTAATTACTCATGAACTCATGAAAAAAGCCGCCACGTGTGCAACAGTTACAGAGAGCTGTCCTTGGCAATTAAATATTTCTAACAATGCTCAAAGATATGTAGAAAGAAATTCACAGAAGTAAAAATTACTCAGTTCAAGATAAATGGATAAAATAAAGTATATACAATAGAATATAACACTATTATGGAACCGAATATATATATTTCAACAAAACATAGATATATCATGATGATATACTTTATATAGTGACACACACACACATTGCATATTACCTGTAGCTTAACCCTCAGCCTAATTCAAGTCGTATCCCTAAAGTGTCATGGTTTACCTTGAGGGAACCTTTTGTTGTACACACACACACACGCACATAAAGTAATACCTGTTACTGTAAGCTCTAACAGGCACAGTACGGATTGCTGTAACCTTTCTCTGGGTTAGCAATATAACTCCTCATCAGGGTGCTAGCCCAGCACTAGCAGGGGAGGAACAGGCAAGATTGATGTTATTTGTCTCCTCACACATGCTAAGATAGAGGTCACATCTTACTGATGTAAGACAAGAGAAGACATAACACAAGCTCCCCATTCTTCACTCAGAGGTGTCTTTGAGGGCTGCACAGAGAGAGAGAGAGACAGAGAGACAGAGAGAGAGAGCTCTCAGATGAACTTGTTTGAGAGTTTGACCTCATTTCAGATATGAAGATACAGACTCATTTATAGCTGCGCACAAACAGATGGATAGGCAGGCAGATGGACACACAGATATCCATTTTAAAATGGGCATTTTCATGAAACATATGGTGGTGTGAGAACACAGTGTGGACCTCCTCTGATTTTTAGGATGTTTTATGCGCAATATTTGCAAGAGATACATTAAACAGGACAAACTTATAAAGTAGCTGTGTGGATGTACTTCTTTGTGACAGAAAGATCACTTAATAAATTACTCCTACATTACACAAAATCAGTCATGGCTGGAATCGTGTTAATATAAATACTTACGCAAACCAACCAGACTGATGCTACGTTTTTTTTATTTGCATAAGCAGATGGCACGCTTTAAGACCCATCACATAATCGACCTCCCCGTTCCTGGAAGCCAGTAGGCTCTGCTATCTGTCAGGGAAAATAACCATAACACAGTTGTCAGTCTAGCCGATCAGCTTGCCTGATGGAAGTGAAGTCTCTTTTAGGGCAACGGGAGCCCCTGGTATGGTAATGCCATGTAGGCCACATCCCTTTCCCTTGCATGTCCCCCGTACTTGACATTTGATGTTTTCTGTAGCTGCGTGTCCTTCTGCAGGCCTGGGGTCAGTTGTGGCTCTCGGATACCTGATGTCACTCTTCCGCATGGTTTGTCAGTCAGCTCTGACAGTGCAGTGTTTGTCAAATGGGGGTGAGAAAGGGGGGAAGGATCGCCATGATTAAGTCTAAAATTATGTTTTCTCTATGTCAAGCCATGGATCATGATACAAGGACGTTGCATTTATTGAATGCAGCCAACGGACAATTAAGCCACATATTCTGGACACATATTCTGCTTTCTGTGCTTACTCAGTGTGACATTCGGTCCCTTTAAGTAAAAGATTTGGTTTTGTCCTCCCCTCCCAGCCATTTGCTTGCATGCATTCAAAATACAGATTACAGTTTTGATAAATTATGTTGAAGGAATTCTAGACTTTTCCTCCCACTATTTACTCGAGCTGATGAAGCTGAAGCCAGTCTGTGGAGTCCCTTCCCTAGTCAGTGTGAGCGCCATGCATAATGTAGCCAGTGGCATGTCTTTAAGTAGGAAAATGACAGCTCATTAAAGGTCTAACGCGAAGGTTCACCACTTGTGAAGCCCACTCTCAGACTCTTCAGAGGTTTGGAGCACTGATAGGGACCCTCTACACAGCTCTTCAAAGGATGATGACATGTCAGGAATTGAAAAGTAAGGCTAAGGGTGGTACAGAGAGGTGCAGGTCATTTTCTGTGAAGTGGGCATTTTCTGAAGTGTCACCCGCTTTCAACTAGCTTATCGGGTGTTTGTGAAATGTGAGGTGCATGTGGAATAATTTGCTGATACGCCAGTGCACACCCGTTAATAAAATATGCAAGCCAGAAACCAGACAGGTTTGTTATTTTAATCACTTTTATGCTTTGATTCCCCCCCACACACACCTCTGAGAAGCGGATGCAGCAGACGTCGATTTCCGCCACTGGATGGCGCACGAGTATCTGTATTGGAGTCATAAAAATGCCCGTTTAAGTCTCAAATTAGTAACATACATACAGTACATGCATGCTGAATGTACCATGCGACGGCAAGGTTATCCGCTGCAGCCCCCTTCATTTCAGATTAATCGGGGAGAGACATGAGCAACCAACAGCGTATAAATGACAGACATTGGGAGCAAGTGATCTCTGTCGTCCTGAGGGGCCCCTGAGCTCATGACATTGAACTGATTAATATGTAAACAAACCCATTAGTCCACGCATGTGCTCTTAATTGCGGGATACTTCCGAGGGGTCTTCGTTGCAGTGGCTCCACGCAAAGAATGGGCGTGAGTTGTCCCTCGAAAGGGAGCCCAGAGACTCTTGCTTTTTTAGCACCAGCGATCTGAGCGCTCTGTTCACAGTCTGCGAGAGGCAGAGAGAGCATACCAGCGGGATGGAGAGCACAGGTAAGTCGCATTTTACCTTTCCTCTCAGCAGAAATACCTGCAAAGTGCTTGTTTCACCCCAGTTATTAATTAGAACGAGGGGAAAAGATAGCTGGAACATCATTTTCCGATTTTATAATTTGTTACAAAGTGCTGTGGCGCACAGTTAATGGAAATAACTCCGCAGCAGCAAGATAGTTGGTTAGATAAAAGACAGACATAGAAAATATGTGTTAATATTGAGCCGATTTTTTTATTTTAGTATTTACTGACAGCGTCTGCCTTTCAATTTACGCACGATAGTCATTTTACGCACGGAGAATATGCTCAAGTTTCACGACTTAACTATATAAAATTCTTTTCCCACAGCTCCCTGACACGAAAACTCATTTTTTCTCTCTTAAATCATCAGGATTTACAACAACAGTCGCCTGAATACTCCCCCAAAATCCACTAAGACGCACAGGAGGGAGGAGAGTAACAGCCGGAGAGAGTCTGAGTGCGTCTGTGTGTCAGAGGGTGTTTGAGAGAGTGAGGGAGCATCGCAGATAAAGGAAGAGAGAGAGAGGGGACGAGAGAAGGGGAGTAAGTCTGGACCAGGTGATCGAGTACTAACAAACCTCCAAGGGGCTGCCGGGTTGTATCAGTGTGCACGGGATCAGCGATCCGACCATGGTGCCCGCGCGCTGCCCGGGACCCTGTGCCATGCTGGCTCTGACCCTCCTCCTGGGATGCGGCGTGGCTCTTTGCCTCGGCCAGAACGACACGGAGCCCATCGTGCTCGAAGGGAAGTGTCTTGTGGTGTGCGACTCGAACCCTTCTTCGGACGGAGCGGTCACCTCCTCACTTGGCATATCAGTCCGCTCCGCCGGGGCAAAGGTGGCTTTTTCCGCCGTGCGTGGAACCAACCACGAGCCGTCAGAGATGAGCAACACGTCTATGACCATCTATTTTGACCAGGTCAGATGTCCTCTGAATTTAGCACTGCCCAACAGAAGACAAATATTAATCAAATATGGGTCAGTGTCTTAGCTCCAGTATTCACTTCTCTTGTTTTTTCTCTCTGCCATACATTCTGCCTATTTGCCGTGGGCGAACTTAGCTAATGTTTCATTGATTTCCTGTCACTACTCACGCTCTGTGTGATCTGAGCCATGACTATCTCTAACCTAAAGCACACAATGATGTTTTTCATTTGAAAATTATTCATTTAAGGCCGTGCGTAATTGGCGTGATTTAAAGACGCGCTGCCAAAACGGATGATCATCCATGCAGCGTCATCTATCACATATGCGTCCCAGGCCTGCGACGAACTAACACGTGCATTGTGCTGCTTTTGGTCGGATGTTCCAATAAGTTTTCACGGCTCAGGTCTTTGGACAGCGGCCTGCCATACGCATCAAATTGGGAGCCATCCCAAACTGCGACTGAAGTGCAGCCAAAACATTTGGCATACCCGGACCAGGAGTCTGACTGATACGCCTCTCTGTAGCCACTGTGCGTGGCAGAGACAAACAATACATTACTACAACAGCTGTTATGTTAAGTGAAGAAGCATGCGGATGTGATGTGTGTGTGTCTGTGTGTGTGTGTGTGTGTGGAGGGGGGACAAATAAATAATGCACTGTCTCACTGTGCGCCCTGTTTTTTTGGTCACAGGTTTTAGTGAACATCGGCAACCATTTCGATCTCAAAGCAAGTGTTTTCCAGGCTCCGAGGAGGGGGATATATAGTTTCAGCTTTCACGTGGTGAAGGTCTACAACAGGCAAACCATACAGGTGAGCGCTTGTGAAATATCCGGTGTGCGTTCAGCATTTAACGGGCGACGTGTGAGCGCACCGGTACAAGTGAGCATGAGGCTGAGCTCCAAGCCTGTGTGTGTGTGTCCATCTCTGTCCTGCAGGTGAACCTGATGCAGAACGATTATCCGGTTATATCAGCGTTCGCCGGCGACCAGGACGTGACGAGAGAGGCGGCCAGCAACGGAGTACTGCTGATGGTGGAGCGGGAGGACCGGGTCTATCTGAAGCTGGAACGGGGCACCCTCATGGGCGGATGGAAATACTCCACCTTCTCAGGCTTTCTAGTCTTTCCTCTATAATCTAATCCGCGATGATCCACGTCGCACGGGACTCTGATAGGTCGAGGAACAAAAGAAAAAAAAATAATAACAACAACAACAACAACATGCCATTTATTTTTAACTTAAATAACTGTCAGCCAAGGAAGCCGACGAATATCTGTATACCTACAATCGTCCACTATCTAGTCAAATATGAACGTTTCCTTGGAGTTTCATATATTCAAATCCATCAGTCAACTTTAACGCAATCTGGATGATCCAACGTGTCGATCGGCCAGTGGCGCGCTTGTCGGGTATGTGGATTTTTTTCTTGCTTGGGAAAAACAAACTTTTGCCAACAGACAAACCGGTGCACTTGGGCAAAATGGACACGGGGGGGGATGATGAGTTGAGGAACTGAAGTCCCGGACAGGCCGAGTGTGTTATGCTCTATTTTATGTTTGTATAGCCTTAAAGAATATATGGTTTCCGTCCAAGTGAAGTGTGTGGAATTATGGACAACCAGAGAAGAGGAGGAAGAAGAAGAAGAAGAGGAGGAGGAGGAGGAAGGAAGAAGTGCTCTCACGCCCAAGGCATTTTTTTGCACGAGTGGAAGTTTTTAACTTTATGTTCTTTGTGCTGTCAAATGGTGTTGTGGTTGGATGCTGAACATATTGAAAATAAGCCAAATGTAGGCCGCCGACGAGTTTATTTAAAAGGGGAAAAAAAGGCGACATATTTCAGCCACCGGAGACGACTTAGAGCCCTTTTATTAAAAAAAGAAAAAAAAAAGAAAAAGAAAAAGATATTATATAATTTATAAAGTACATATTCACATTATTGTGTGTTCTACATTTCGGAATCTGCGTAGCTTTGACTGATTTAATGTTCAGTGACGTTGCTCACCAAATGTACATTGTGGAAATAATAGAAGAATCCCTATATGTCCCGCTTAATAAAAGATATTGTATTGTATAGGCTGAGCGCATTTATATACGTTTTATTCCCGCGACTTCGCATTATAAGGAAGGAGCAGGGCGGAGAAGATGAAGAAAAATAATGTTTGTTCAGGAGGAGTGAGGGTAAATGGAGGCAGAGGAGCCCAGAGGCCTCAGGAGGACGCAGACTGAGTCCAGCTGGCTTCGGTCGCTGTCCGAGGTGCTGAAAAACTCACCCAGACAGGCTCGCAGCAGCAATTTGTGACACGTTAAGAGATGAGAACCGCGTCTGATATTGAGATTAAGAATGTTACAGACTTGTGAAGCAAGTTAAAAACGCCTTTCTTGTTGATAATGGTTGAGATTTTTATTGCTGGAACGGAAACAGTGAGCATCGAGTCACGGCGGGGGCCACGCGTTGGTGCGCTTTTACGCAGCGCACGACGCACGGGAACAACCCGAGACAAAAGCTGCTCTCTCGCAGAGCAGAGACGAGCCCCGGATTAAATAAAGATAGGTTTTGATAGAGATTAGCGCGTGTTCAAAGGCTGATATGATAAGAGGGGGGCAAACGTCGTGTGTGTTCAACAAGCACAACGTTTTCCCCCGCCCCGTGGTGGAGCAAGTTTGTTTAGTATTTTTTTTCTCTTTAAATCACATAATTGGATGCCATCTTGTTTGAGAATCAACGTTTTGGCATATGACCGCCCACACACAGTCGCCATCTCTCTCTCTCTCTCTCTCTCACACACACACACACACACACACTTACAGTCACCCCTCCTCCCGCCCCTCAAACTTAACTCAAGGCCAGGTCTGGATCTGAATCAAAGCAAAAGAAAAAAAAAAGACGTGCGACAATATTTTAATGAGATTTTTTTTCATGCTCTCCTGACATCAGAGAGTACAGCAGACATTTGACAAGAAACATGTTGATTTAGAGAAACTTAACAACAATAATGTATTAAGTGGCCATATTTCAGTATTTTAATGAAAGTTCTGAAAAAGACAAAAAAAATTAGCTCTTGGTATCCCTGAGCCAGATGTAATAAAAAAAAAACAAAAAAAAAACCACCTGGGACATTTGCTGGCCTTATGACCTTATGATGCTAAAAGATGGGGTGAAGCCAGGTGAAAGGCTTTTTATCCTTCATTGATTTCCCTTGTTAAATCTGTGCCAGTCGCAGATGAGTTTGGGGCAATTGAGATGTGGCCCTAGGAAAAGCGAAAGCACTGCTGCAAATCAATGTCAGGAAGGTGTCCCGGCTGTTTTGGACAATTATGGAAGTTGCAAGTTGCAGTTAAGTTGTCTTTAATTTTGCAGGTCAGCATACCGTAACTGATCCCTCTGATGTGAGACTACTGGGTCAAACTGTGTGAACTCATGCCTCAGCTTAGTTTGGGGAAGGTTATTTTCCATTGACCTTTTTAGTGCTGTGGAGGCGAGCGCTGTTGTACTATAAACTTTGCTGTGTCAACTCTGGGGACATAATCTGGGACACACACACACACATATATATACACACACCTTTAAACTTCCTGTACAGAAGCTGGGCTTCGGTGTGCTTTCAAATGTCCTTTCCAGGAGCAGGTAGATCTGTAGGAGGAGATCTGGAAAGAAAAACTGAAGAATAGTCACTGCCGAACAAAAAGCTTCTTAATGACTTTGTTTAAACAGGAGAGGGGATACACTGCAGAGATAGCAGAGGTTTGGTTTGAAAGCTGTGTATTTCTTTTCTCAGTGAAGCAAAAAAAAAAAAAAGAAAGAAAACAGCCGAAGAATTAAGGTTGTTAAGCTTCCATATAATCTCTTTGGCCTTTTTTTAAATCATAAAGTTCTCGAGCAACCAGATAAAGGCCTTATGATTGGTTGAACATCATGAAATCCACGAAGAGAGCCATTCTGCAGAGAAAATGTCCATTTAATACAGAGCTTGCATGACATTGACCAAAAAAAAAAAAAATCTGGTTTATGAGTAATGTAGAAAATGTGCCAGAAGAGTTAAGAGCCTTACTGCAACACTTCACGATAATCCTTAGCTTGTTGAAACAGTCTACCATTGTGTTGTGTCAAACGCAAACACAAGAAAACATAAAATTACTTGTTTCTTCATCTGGGTTAAGAAAGAAATCCAAACAGCTGCTGGGCCTGCAAAACATTTGCATATATAATTGATAATATCATACATGTGAGCATCTGGAATCTTGAATTTGATGGCTTGTTTCTTCTATGTGGCGCTTTTTCTTTTTTTTTTTCTAAACACAGCTTCATCTTGTGTATAACAGAGCACAACAGCTGAGAACAAAGAGAAAGACCTGCTGATAGCCTGCTGATGCCAGCAATAGGACTGCACAAAGCAACAGAAAGTGCCAGCAAATCAGAGTGATTTGGAGAGTGCATTAAATTGGCCTATAAAGTGCTAATTGTGCCCATACTGAAATGAAAAGTCTGCTTCCAAATGATCCCCTTAGATAATTAAAATAGTTGTCAGACACGTAGTCGGTGCACAAAGCAAACGAGGAATGGAAACAAAAACACATTCTGGTTATCAATGAAGTCCGACCAAATCTATTCCACCGTGTAACGAATAGAACTTCCAAAGATGGAATTATTTAAGTGCAAGATGGGAGATATTTGCTGAAATCTTCGTGTTTAAGCCAGAAAGACCTTTTGCATCACGACACCAAAGTAGTATTTTGAGTATGAAGCAGTAGATTTAGTCACCCACACTGCCATTTATTTTGGTTTATAAATCTTCAATTTGTCCACCCCAAAGCACAATCAGTCTTTAAATATGGGGTCTATGTTTTACGGAAGCACTGATGGCATTTTACTGTGCTGTAGGCCGCATGCAGATAACCACAGAACTTGCAGTCCCAAACTCATTTGGCCTTTCCATGTTTTTCCAGAGCATCATTTGTTCTTCCCTGGTCTCTTCAAAGATTATGTCCTCATGATACGCATCCTTTCGAGGATCGGCCCTTTAATATGCATGACTCGTGAACACGGCACATGCAGTAATCATGCATCATAGGCCGGCTGCACCGTGGGCCCCTCGCAGCGGGAAGGTGCACCGCCGTTCTGTACATTCTAATCTAAATTATGTAATAGACCCATCAGACGGATGTCATCTTTGCTTCCAGACTCTCGTGGATAATGTCAGTTATTCATTTACGAGGTTGTTTCAGTGTGTAAACACCCACGCAGGCTCGAACATGGAGACATTTAACCATTATGCACTTCATGCAACAAACACACACATCACAGTGTAATTCCTGCTCATTCAGCCGTGAACAAACTGGCTCATATTTTGGAAACATCTAAACATATCTTCAATCCGCTGCAGAAAAGCAACATTAAAACCATTTTAGCAATAAGAATTAAAGTTGTCTGGTGTTGATTTGAAAGCCGTCCTCTGAAGATCAAGACAGCTTTGACATTCATTTCGGCTCCTCTTGTAGTCTCTAAACATCTAAGCATTTAATTATATTGCCTTTTCATATCTTCAGAGGGTGATTTGTTCAGTTTTAACTAGGATGATAGTTGGCAGGTAAAGTGTCATCTTTTCTTGGCTTTTTTTTTTTTTTTTTCACATTGAGAAAAAAATTAATTTATCATTTGTGCAAACAAGATGAATGTTGCCCTCCTCTTCCTCCTCCTCCTCGCATCAAAACATGACTACAATTTCTTCATTTCTTTAGTTTTGGTGAATGACAAAATCCTGTATTGGAAAAAGAAACTACAAATTAAACTGTGCTCTCGCTTGACGCTCAAATAGTGATTCATAATCCTGCTTTCTGTGGCACAAACCAATGTACACTTCATCTCCACTGACATAATGCACCTTGTGTCATAAGTCATTTGCTTTTGTATGTTGTTAATTCAGCTTCACACCAGTGACCTTTTTCCCCTCACATGTCAGAAATGTCATTAAGTGTCAGATTCTCTTCTAAATATATCTAAAACAAGTGACGCCATCACAGGTTTTGGTTAGATTTGTGAGATTTAAAAAAAAAAAAAAGTCTTCATGAATAAATTGGCACTTTCACCTTGAAACATCTCTCCATTTGTCTGAAAAGTTCAGCCTTGACAGCTTCTCCTATCAGCACATACTGAGGATGACCTCAATTTGACCTCAACTAGCGACTTCTCTCTTTCTGTTGCAGTGAGAAGCTCTCCACTCCTTCAGACGTTTACTTTTCCGCTCAGACAGCTGGGGTCAGGGAAAGCGCGTTGATGCTGTTGGCCCGCTGCGAGACCCTTTAAGAAATAGTTTCCTGACCCATCTTGAAACCCAGCCCGTAGAATAGGAGCAGAGGAGTTGAGCACTTTGCTTTACTCACCTCCTCTCAGAGCCACAGAAAGCAATGTAAGGGCAAACTGAGCTCCGTAGCTCGTAGATACCAACTATCAAGCAATTATCTCTAAATCTTAATCTTAATTATGCCTCTTCAATGGTTGGTCAGTTCGACTAATGAAGCCAAGTTTGATGCAATATTTGCATTCGGGTATTTCTTGGATTTCTATACCTTTTCCTTTTGTTGGGGACACTCATTGTATCCCTCTCAAGACGCACACTGCCAAAGGAGAGAGAACCTAACAAGATTTTCAACCTTTCTTTTTGATTGCAGATGAGCTAAATACATTGGTATGCATGAGGAGGAAAAAAACCTTCAGAAAAGGTGTCTTTTGCCATAGACTCATTTTCTCCCAGTCCTAGTCCCTGTTATGGCTGAAATTGCCTTATGTGTGATTGTGAGTGTGAATAAGCCTTTCACGGCATTATTTTTATTCAAGCTGTTCCCAGGCAAACCTACAGGCAGTTCCTTTTGGGTCTCAAATGACGCTTAGGGGCCCCACTCTATCAAATAACTAATGTGGCTGTGAGTTAAAAGGAAATGCATACTGAATGTCAGGATTTATCGCCACTTTTAATGGTCATTTTTAAAACCTTTCCATAGGTTTCCTTCCAAATGAGCTCTGCTAATTTCATGGGCCGCGGTAATGGCGGCATTTTGTCGGCAAAGCGCTGAGACGTAACCTGCATAAGACATAAAACCACCTGTGCCCTCTATGTACCAGGGAGTAAGCACACTGGAATATTTTGTCCTCAAATATTTTCATTCTTAAAGTTAGACTCTACGAGATCATCTACATACAGTAGGTCATATATCCTTTGAGTCACATTTCACCTTAGGCGGTGGTACTACAGTTAAGGTTCTGCAGTGACCCAGCTAATTTGCACTTGAATAGAAAGACACTGATGCAAACGGAGAATACACAGGGAGGATAACATGTGGCAGTGGCTTGTTAATAATGCATTTGTTTGCCAAACAAATAAATAGACGCATAACACAGACAAACATCAGTCACAGAACCGCCTCTGTGAACAGGCCCATCCCTGAAGATATGGAGGGGGAGGGGGGGGAGACAGAGAAAGTCTGTTTATTCCTTCTGCCACAGCCTGCAATATCCATACTGCTGAAACACGCAATTCCCCAAAGGAAATACAACCTCGTCCAAGCCCACCCCTCAGCACCCCCCACTTTACACCCCCCCACACAAACAGCAGGCAACGCAGAGCCAGGCAACCAGGCTCATATGAACAACTCCTTGATGTGATGGTTCAAATACATCATCTGTCTACACATTAGATTCAGGCACAGCAAGCCTGAGAGAAAGCATGCCTGGACCCAGCACCTAACCAGTTTAAACCACATTCATTAGAATGGGGAAAAACTGTGCCTCAGCACAACTAGCAGGGCCGGATTAGAAAAGACACACTGAGAGTTGTTGATCCCTTGTATTGGAGATACACACAGAGAAATACACAAGTGACAAACACGCATGCAGACATACACAGCAGCAGCAGCTATAATACTATTTTTACAGGTGTAGGTGTGGATTCTGGTTATGGTAATTTTATAGGTCATTTGGAAGGGATATAACACTGGGTTTAATAAGGTTACATTGCTTGCCCCTGTAACTGGAAATAGACTATCACCAAACACAGCCAAGAAACCAGTATGTGTTATATTGCTAATGGAAGCCCATGCATAACTCAATATTTGAGGGATTTTATCCACAGTTTGTTTTTTGAGCAGATGGGATCAGACACACCACAAACCAGGTGTCTCATGTAAGTGCTTGGTTATTTTTTTGGTTTGTTTTTTTAATGTAATATGCATGGATTTCTGCAACAAGAATAAAAAATACAATAAAACAAGAGAGAAAAACAACACTAATCAACAGATCTGAAAAGTTAAAATGTTGAAGGCATGTCAAACAATTCTATTTCTATTTATGTTGCCTGAAAAAATGTTAATGAAACTGAGTGGAAGACATTCATGTAGATTATTGCATTTACCCAGCTCTGTGATGGCATTTGGTGAAACCTGGTGTTTTGCGCCATTGTTCTACACTGACAGAGACATGAGCTGCTTGCTTATAACGCTCTGTGCTGCTTTATAGATAGACCAGACAATCTTTCAGATTGCATGTGACCAATACAAAAGTCATCCCTTTCAATATGACACAAGGCGCAGTGATCTATCTAGAGAGTCAGAGGTAAAGAAAAACATGTGATCAGTATTGATTGTATCCCTGCACACAGAGATGGCTGGGGTTTTTAAACATTTGATGTCATGGACTCCTTCCTATGTGAGAATCAACTGAACTGAGAACTTTTCTCGACATAGCTTAACAATACAAAGAGGACACTTGGTCCCATAACATGGGAGGTGTTCATTAGGAGCCATATTTAGGTCAGTCTATCAGCTTGTCAAAAGGAGCATCCTCACCTTATAGTGAGTGACATGAAGCATGTAGAGGCGTAACAGAAATCATAAATGTGTGCTGAATTTGGAAATAAAAAAAAGCCCATGTGAATTCTGTGCACATCAGAGATGTGAAAAGTTTTCTTCACAAAACAAATACAAATCTGTGTCAGCTGCATCTTAAATCTCTACAAACATACTAATTCTCCACATCTGATCATCATAGTATACTGTTTTAGTGGTTAGTTTACGACCATATTGACATTTATACTAACTTTATACTTTATATGTGTGACGCCAATTAAACTATCAAAAAGCTTTCATTCTTTTCCCCCCTGCAAGATATTTTTGGAGCTATTTCACCATCATCCACAGTTTATTCTATTTTTCTTTTCTCCCACCTATGAGGAGGTCCTCCTTTTCCTTTGTGCATTGCATTGTGGGAGAATAGTGTGCGTTCATAGCACACTCGAATGCCTGCTTTGAGTACACTTTATTTTGCCACTTTTCTTGTGTGACCACACTGCATACTAAAAACCTGCTTAGAATCAGCCTGTATTCCAGTTTGATTACGATTGCTGTGCTGACGCCTCTGTGACTAAAAGCTGATGTTTACTGACAAACATGTATGTTAAAGCTTAATTAAGGTAGCCAAGAAGATATGAACCTTTTTCCAGTGGGGGCTACACTTATGAAACATCTCGACTAACTGACTGCCGTGATACTAAGAGTCTGCTAGGCTACTGGAGCATATAATGTAGCGCATGGAATAATATTGTTATCCTGTTATTTCAGATCCATGGTGAGTATAACTGCAGCTGCTGTGTTTTGGTTTAGACCCAATCATAAAGACTCTCTCTGTCTGTACACCACGAGTTCACCATTAAATGATTAGAATAATATAATCTCCTTTTCCACACTCATTATACTATGCTATCCAAATTAATTTAAAAAATGTATTTCTGTTGAAAAAACTGTTCTCATTAACGCTTATTTATGGTTTAAGGAAGCAGTGGGCTTTTATTCCCTCCCATAAAAACATTTTTTTTATGATCATTTACAGTGAACCAAATGCTGCAAGAATATTTCAGTTGCTGACAATAAATTAGAGATTGCTTGAAGAAAGAGACGGAGATTAAGCATTGCATTCTCATCATTACCATCAGTGGCACAGACATGTAAGGTAAATCAAACAGAGTCTGAACTATGAGGAAACATGTCACCTGGATGCTTTAGATTGTCCGTTTAGATCAGCGCAGGCGACGAGACACAGTCTGAACGCTGTTTTGTCGTCTGAACACACAAGTGACAAAACTAAGTAGGCTGCACAGTCCTGCTGAATTATTGCTCAGGAACTAACAAGATAGTCAGGCAGCAATGAATTACAGGTGCTGCTCACAAGCTCACACCGTCTCTCATCATTCACTGCAACACACCTATACTGAACATATAGCATATTGCGAGCATGGTGCCGAAACAAGATGTCCTCGCACACACAGAGCAATCTTACCATGTGGACAACCTCGGGCATCATTATTTCTTCCTTTAATAAGCTGTTGTCCCGGACTCCTGCATGACGCTGCGGCTTAATAATGATGCCGGCTCATGATGTTCACCGTGCAGTGCCTCCACCTGCTCCCGGAGAATTGTTTTTGGACACGTTGACAGTCACACCCACGAGTGGTGTTTCAGACAATAAGACATGTTATGAAGCATTCACTAAGCATATGGGATTCTCTACAAAACTTTACGGGTATGGCAGCCACAACTAGGAATTTAATCGTGTCCAGAAACTCATTAAAATGTACGAATGCTTTTGTCATGTTGAGAGCAATTTACTGGCCGATATCAGGTCCTGACCCATAGAGTCAGCTCCACAGTACAGTACAGTATACACAGAGGTACTGTAAGTGGCAGGAGGAATATGAAGGATTTAAGGGGCCCCTGTATTTCTCAATAAAATGTTTTATGAGAAAATATACATTTCAAGAGGGTAAGTGTCATATGTCTTGGACTTGGACTTGGAATTCATGTCATTATTCTTTGCCTATTTGAAGAATTCCAATACTAACAACTTGCATGCTGCTGCAGATCAGATCAATGTCTCCATGGAAAGGGAAATAAAAGCTTGAGGACGTCAAGCTCGTCGTATCATGAACATAAGGGTGGATGGGCTTGGTGGAGGTATTGAATTGAGCCCGTGCTCACTCGAGTTTCTCCACAGCCTCGGGCATCACGGGGGACCTTGAGGACCGCTACAGGCATGTTTAAGGGCGAAAAAGTCTCTCGTGGGCTGGAGAGCTGAGGTCGATCTGCGATAAGTCCACTGCAGTGACGATACAAATTCATCTCACTGTCGATAATCACCTTCATTTTCCCCCACTTGACATGGACAGGGAAGGTCATTTTGATATTAGAACATCTGTTTTAAATCACATTATTCATAGGGACATTCAAAATCAGTAAGTCATTTATTTCTGTGCTTCTAAATCAAATATATGACTGGAAATTAACAATTCAATTAAAAAGAGTTAGGCAATACACACACACACACACACACACACCTACATAATATGAAGCTCCAGCTAGCAGCCAATTAACTAAAGACTAGAAAAATGGGGAAACAACAACAGCACGTCTAAAGTTCACTAAAAAACATGTTCTTGTTTAACACATCTTGTTCATTTAGTCTATAAAAAGAAAAGCAACAGTTCACCATTTTACAGGGTGTTGCATGCTGGACTATTTCTGGGCTGAGAGCAGCTGCCAGACAACCAGCAGAGATTTCAGGAAGTTACAGCTCCAGACCAAGAAATAGTCTGGTACATAACCAAAAAAGTAAAATGGCAAATGGATTAAATAAGCATTTAAACAAAACATGTTCATTATTGAGCTTTAGAGGTGGTGTACGGCACCTTTTTTTAAACATTTAAATGGAAACAGGCTAACTATTTCCACTTTTTTAAGCTAAGCTAACGGGTTGACCACCTATTTACTGCACATATATGAGTGGTATCAATTGTATTATTGAAAATGTCAAATTATTCCTTTAATTCACAACAGCACTGAGTTAACACAAGGGTCACAATGGTGACTTTCTTTGTTAAATATGCATGTTGTGAGAGCAGTTCTTTTCTAATGGAACTGATGAAAAATCCGATTTTTTGTTGTTTGAACACCATTATCCCACATTTAATGCATTGTTCCCTTGGCCTGCAAACGGGCTTGTGTGTTTACTGTGCGTGCTCCATGGCTGACAGGAAGAGCCTCTTGTTGGAGGCTCGAGCGTGCGTTGGCTCAGACAACATGTTTAAAGGATGCGTTTGAGCCAGTCCACTTCGGGGAGAACCTTGTGTGGGATCAATGCTGGCATGCTGATGAGCGTTGCTCAGGTGTTGCCAGAGGCACCATGATAATGGTCAGAGCATGCAGAATCATTCGAGGAGCGCTGATGGTTCAGGAGGAATTAATGAAATACATGCCAAACCACACACGTGCGCGCTCACACGGTTCACATGCCTGTCACTGGTTAACGCAGTGATGTCATACTCAAAGGTAAGAGGTCAGAGCCACTGTCTCCGTCCAGGAAATTAAACACAGCCATCACAACTGACCCCGAGATTGCAACTCCAGCGAGCTGAATCCTCCACCCACAGCACAACTACAGAGATGCTCTCCTTAAAGTGTACAGTCCCTTGCTGCATTTCATCATCTTGAACGCTTTAATATTCAGGATATTGAATAAAAACTTAATTCAGAATTATTTAAAACCATTTAGAATTACATGACGGCGGAGCAGCAGAGTGCTTAGGAAATCCATTTTGTTCTGATGCTAGTGTCTGGTTTGTGTTGAGATTTGCCCAATCAGAGTCCCTCCCCATCCACTCTGCCCCAGTTCTCGAATAGTCCCCATCTGGTTTGACAATCTGTTTTGATGGAAATCAGTTGTTTTTTTTTCTCCTCTCTCATCTCCACTCTCACACACTCTCTGCTCTTGCGGTTTTTACTTGAAGTTTCCCTGCGATCGTGGCTCAGACGCTTCAGATGAAACTTGGGCATGATCACAGCCCCTCCTGCGCCGCCACCAGCGCCTCGCAGTGCTCGCCTGCCCCGTGGGAATAAGGCCTCGTACAATAGGATCGCTTAAATTTCACCTAAAATAGGGCTGGGAGATTATTGGGATGGAAATGTAAGTGTTAGGTCTCCGTGCCACTGTAAAAAGAGGCTTTTTTACCATCTGTTAATTTTTAAAATCTTGATTTTTTTTTTTTTTTTACGGGCTGTTTCATCTTATTCATCTTACAAGACCATTTGTCAGACTAATGGCCTTGTAGATCTTTATAGGAGCTGGGTGATGTGTTCAGTTTTATTTCCTTTTATTCATTTTTCTCTGAAATACAGATGGACTACATTGTTATCTTGAATAGTTAAGTGATTGACAAGCTCCTGAAAAAGAGGGACAATTTAAATCTTCACTTATCTGATGAGCTGAACCATGAATTGATAGCACGGCATGAAATTTTGATGCTCATTGCCAGTGTCATTCAGTGCTTAAGCTAAACTAAGAGAGCCACTAAGAGCCACTGGTTCCTACACTGGGGTGATCCAGTGCTGTTGGCTTTTGTCTGCACTTAACAATAAATGAGCACTGAAGGAATATGAGGCTACAAGACACAAGTTAATGTGCCAAAAAACAGCATTGAATTTCAGCTGGCAGGAAAGTTTTTATCAGCTCGGCGTACCTTTGGATGTCAGTGTTGAAAGAGTAAACACAGTTAAGAGAGTCAGCAAGAAAACAAGAGAGGGGAGTTGACTCCCCCTCATCGCCCCTCCCTCGTCTATCTCTATGGAATAACTGTGACTACCATCACAAACTCTGTCTCTGTCAACAACTGCCAATGCATCTTCAGACGGTAAATCGTGATCAACGTGGAGAGACTCTACCCAGGCAGAGAGGCGAGGAAGCAGAAGAAACGGCGTCTTTTTTTTCCTCCTCTTTTTTTTTCTTTCGCAGAGGCATTGTGAATATTCTTTTGTGTCCTGCTTTCCTACTCCTGCCTTTTATATTGCAAAGTTTTAGAGTGTTTTTAAATGCAAAGGTGGTGTGCTTTTTCTACTCCCCAAGTGCATTCCCATCCCAAAACACTTTCTGTATCTGTGTCTTCCTCACCCCACCCCCCCCTCTTTCACCCTTCCCTTCTTGATTTTCTGTCTCCCACAGGTTCACCAGATGATACCACTGCCTTCCACGTTCTTTTTTCCCCCTACCCCTTCCCATGCCTGCACATATATAATTTTTTGGGGGGGGGGTTCAAAGTAGTTTTTAACACAAGAGGTTCTACCTTTCCTGTCTTTCATGTGAATGCACGTGAGGAGGATTCAGCCAGCTGCTCAGACTCAGCTTCTGTACACTGAAACGGCAAAAAAAAAACACTGCTGCAATCTACAGCTGTCGAACCCACACAAAATACAGGACATGCACATGTGTGGAGAGACAATCCAAAAACCTCTCCAGTGGCATATTTCTGGTATTCTTTACCACTGCCTTTATATATCCAAAAAAAAGGAAAGAATGCTTTCCTTTAGACACTTGTAGTCCTCTTTAAGCCCCATGTGCTGAGCAACAGAGGGATGGGGGGTGATAACATACCACACATGAACCTCGAAACATGTCCTACATCAAAAGAGCCGCCTGTTTCTGTTCTGTGTCGAACCCTTTAGATTCTTAGAACACAGTAAAAGTGTTCAGTTTGCGGTGGGCAGAAAGGAATAAAAAGAGCGCTTGATCCATGTTCGGCAGTGTGGGCTGCATTTAATCCTTGCCACAGACTATACAAGAATCCTGTTACATTCACATATTCTTCAATTTTTTTTTTTTTTTTTTTAAGGGCGGTGCCTCTCAGCTCATCCCACCCCTCTGTATCCTCCATCATGGGCTGTCCCAGGTGTTCCTGCATTTGTGCGATTTAATAATTTAATAAAAAGTGCAGGGGAAGAAAGGGAGTCCTCATGGCCACTCCCTGCACCCTCAGGCTGCTCTTCTTTTATCTCGGATTGTACTTCCTTTGCTCCACATTGTGTGTGATGCTATTCTTTACTTCTGTGCTGTATGGGCTGTTTCTATTCGACTAACAACAGTCCTCTGGTGAATCAAATCAGGAGATTATAAGAACATTCAAACAGACCAAATTGGCTTCCAGGAGAGCTTAAATCAATCTAAAGTTAAAATTGCAGAGAAAGAAGCCTTTGGGATATTTGGGAGACGAAGGAAGATCTAGACAGGGAGGGTGGTTGGTGGGGGAGGTGAGTTGGGAGGGGGGGCAGGAGTAAACCAAGGCTGTTTTGGGTAATACGAGTGTGAAATGCCACAGCATCAATTACTGAATGATTGAGGGCAATCCGGCTGTGTGTGCTGCCATTCAGCAGGAGAGAGGAGGATATAATGGATAAATAGTGATTATGCCAAGTCCAGATTGAGAATGTTCATATTTACAGTGTGACACTGGGACAACAACAGCTGTATTACTGCCTGTCATTTGTGCAATATGTATTTGATTGCAGCATGTCTCCAATTACCTCACTCTTATAAAAAAAGGAGCACAATACAGTGAATTCTGACTGCTAAAGCTGATAGATTGTGGACATTTTCAGGAGCCCTGTCATCACCTATTATATTCTATTCAGTTCAATGGTTAATGTTGACTTATTTTCTCTGAATTGCAAACTAATTGACCCGTGGGCCACACTGACACAGCAAGTCATGGTTTAATACTGTATCTGTCACGGAAATCCTGCTTTAAACCTGCCTCATTTCTGCTTGAAATTCTGAAAAGGGACAGCTTTCATCTGCCAGAAGCCAAACCTACACCAACCCACCCCTGTCTCCCTCTGTTTCTGTCTTTGTCTCTCTCTCTCTGTCTAACCCACCACCCCCTGCTTAGTTAGGCTTGCTAAGTGATAGGCCATGGCATGGGCTCCTTCGTTCAAAAGACAGCCGCATCATTAGGGAGCTGGAGAGTGCAGTTCCTGCCCCCAGGGGAGGGATGACAGTCCGTCACCGCCCTGGGGCTTACCTTACTTTGGACTATGGAAATCAAAGATGGTGCTGTGAAATTTGAATAGAATAGGATGAAACACTTGCATATATATATATATATATATTTTTTTTTTTTTTTTACCGTCAGTCCAGTATTAATTCTGCTGAGCTGAAAAAAAAAAAAGCTCATACCATTTTGAAGTGATACTGATTAATCATTGAGCGAAGGCCAGGTCACTTCACAGTGAAAGCCTGTTTTTGAAGTAAGTGAGAGCAAATAAATGAAATTTGAGCAAAGCGGGGAAATGGTGTCTGCTGTAGCGCTTGCACCACAGTTGCCCAAATGTGAATATGGAGGACAAAAACATCTACAGTAGATCATTGACAAGACTTTTAACTCCTGAAATGCTGTCACATGTCACAGAGGAAGGCTTGAAAAGGCTAAGAAGCTGAAAAGAACAAACCTTTTTGATTTCGTCTTTTGAGGGTTGCCTTGAGTTAGCACGGTTCTGCGTCTTTCTGCGCTCCCTCCGCGGTAACCTTGTTCTGTCAGCGCCGTAGTTTTGCTCACGCATCAGTAACAGGTACAGTACTGATCTGCCGTTATTCATGCCAAACAAAGACTCTCATTTCTACTGAACTGTAGCACCGCAGAGAGCACAAGTTTGGATCACAGACCTTGAATCACTTTGCTATTGTATGGCTCCCTTCACTCCAATTACTCAAAGCACTTACTAGAGAGGCTCATACATATGCAAATATATGGGGGTATGAGAATGTCAGTGCATGTATTGGTAACATGATGCAACGAGGAACACAAATCCCAGCATAGTCAGGATCTTAGCAAATAACACAACATATGGGTGTTAATTTCAGAGTAGATTTGATTTGAATATGACGGCTTTCTCTTAATTTCTGCTGTCTCTGGTCCGTGTGATTTATGAACTAATGGCACAGTCACAGTTAGTTACTTGGCAGCTTGATAAAATAATGCACTGCTTAACTTGAGCAGACATGTAAATGGTGAGCAATGGTGAGGAAATCTCCAACTAACTGCACATTCCTAGTAGTTTCAATATGATGCTCCACTTCAGGCACAAATATACGAACTATGATGTGTATATGATAAGAAAGAGCTATTGTTTAATGTGCTATTTAACACCCAATTACATATGTTGTCCCACAACCTAATGTCTGACAAATCCAGCTGCTTATGGACCCAGGTGGCTGGAGGATAAGGCTGGTATATGTTTTTTGTATCGTCAACAAATCCCTTGAAAAGTCCAAAACCAACAATGAGTTGATCCCACTGACAAGTGTTCCCTGAAAAACGCCTGCTATGGTTGTCTGAAACTATGGCAAACAAATTGAGACCACTACAGTGGATTCAATGACGATGATGATGTTTCTTTATCACAGTGAACACAGACTCTGTTGTCAGTTCCACATACAAGTACAGTTAACTGTATATTCATCTGTAGCTGAAACATAGATACACTAATTACTCATCTTAGAGTAATGTTTGCTAGAACTAGAGTGTCCTGTTATTTTAGGAAATTACTTGTATTTTAAAGAAAATGAAATTATATCTTTGATTCCTTTTTTATCCATTATATCAGATAATATCTTCAGTAAGACCAAATGAACTTAAGTACCAAAGAGAGGCTGAGGAAGTTAAAAAGTATTCAGAGACAAACAGATGCATTGCTGGTTTTGATCTTTTCATGGACTATGTTAACAAAAAGAAACCCAGATAATGTCTCTATATATGCAAATACATTTAGGTATCTCCCATAACATTATTTGATAAAGTTAAACTGTTACCATGATATGACAATTACACCCGCTTTATAAAGGCACACATGGTAAGAGAATTAACTGCAAGGTGAATTTTTCTGAATTTTTAATTTTTCTGAAGATCTATGTGCAGATTTTATTAATAGTGAGAGCCTTATTAGTCCAAGAAATATCAATCACCTTTGAATTCCTTTTCCTCTCTACAAAACAAAGGTTCACTGTCATCTTTCAGTAACTTCTGTTTCCCTTTTGGCTCCTTAGCTTGCGTCACATAAATGCTTCCTCTCTTTCAAATCTGGTGCAGGAGATTGCTTCAAGCCCACCATTTAATTGAATCAGCCACTGAAAAAGTTAATCCATTTCTTCTGCATTTGTCTTTTGATTTCAGCGCATCAAACGTGAATGAAAAAACGGTGGAGAGCATGTCACTTCCTGTGCAGCAGCCGCTTTGAATGGAATTTTGTGGCACTGTCGGCCACAAAGGTAGCAAGCTGCAAATAATGGTGGCAGGTCAAATGTGTCACTTCATTTTTAATGAAACTAAATCATTTCATCAGCGTTGTGAGCCTGCAAGAGGCTTGGTCAGACTTGGTTCAGAGCATCATGTGAGCATTCAGAGTCATTCAGATGAACTAAAATTCATATTTCTACCATAAATGATTAAGACCTGAGTGTGTCTTGATTGGAATTCAGGACTATACCCACTATATAATCTTTAATTTAGAGTTACTCAGGAAGTACTTGTTATTATTGTAATTATGATGTTGGTATTCATTAATTAAAAAATCAATTCCTTTATTATTTATCCATGAGAGGAATTTGAGTATCCATATATTCTCTCTCTCAAAGCACTAAATGAATGCTCTCCATATGGGTTTACATGCATACTTAAATGCATGCATTCCACCCATTCTACAAACACGCACACCTTGTAATTTAGAAAGATGTGAAACAACAGCAGGCATGTGGGTATGAAGGTAGCAATCCTGAACCACTGTTTCCTCATTTAAAACATTATTCAGAGGAACAGTGGGGATTAAAGGACCCCCCACTGCGCGATCCATTTTGGCTCCTGAACAGAAATGTGGTATCTGGGCGGTGCTCTGCATGCCTATACACACGAGAGTCTTTGTCAATGCTAATTGGCCAGCCTACCGACCAGCGAAGTGGAACAGTTTCCCAAACACATCACGGCTTGTTTGTTATTGAGCGAATCCAAATGGTACTGTGCCTGTGGCACTGTGGAAGCCGCTGGAAGCCCCGGGTTCTAACAGGGGGGGGTTAACCTGTAATTTTGTACCTACATGCGGCACACTGATCAGGGGGAAGTCATTAGTTCCCTGATTTAAGGTCGTAGATAGAGAAATGTTCGACCATCTCATCCTCTCCTGCACTAATAGCAAAATCTAAATTTCCTGACACTGAATTCATCTCAATTTATTGTATGTTGCGTCCATGGAGAACCTATTAGCACATCAGTTGTGTGCTCATTCTAACTGCCACAAACCAGAGTAAGAAATAGATTCCTCTCAACTCGTCTGTGATATCCCGTGTAACTGTCGGAAGCTGCCGGTTGGTGGTAAGATGGCAAATGCCCCCATTTAATGTGTAGTGATTCTTTCTGTGGCATTTTGCCTCCTCCTGTTGTCTCGCCTCTCTTATTAACATGCACTTAAATTCCCTTTGTTCTCTCAAGTGCTCATTAAAGAATTCAGTGCCTTCTGATGTCTATAGTTTTACATAATTAGAACCCAAGAGGGTTCCACATGTGCACTAAAGTTCTCCATTTGTTTTACTCTGCATTAGAGGAGCAATTTGTTTAATTTCTCTGGAGTTTAACCTTGCTGACTGTGATGGAAAAGCACCTGCAAATCTTGCATTCAGTCAGATCACTGGTGAGAAAACATTGCTCGTGTGCTTTTTCTTCCTTGTAGCATCTGTGAGATATATACATCCACGTCAGTTGTATACATTATCATCTACATTATTAATGTCTCATGCCATTGTCTCAAAATTTTTAAATGTGTCATCTTTGTTTATACAAACTCAAATTCATAATCATGATACATAAATGATTAACGTTTATATATATTACTTTGTTTTTTTTAATTATATCGTCATATCTATCTCTATATATCTATATGGAGGGATGTGCAGAAACATTTCAACATACTGACTGCACTTTTTAAATGTGTTGACTAGATTTGTCATGGCTGACAAAATCGATGTTGCCCATCTTCAGTAGTCAGGTAAACAATTTGAGCTGAATAATATCACCTTAAAGTCTGTATCTCCAAAGTGCTACAGGAATTTGGTTACATTTTGGTTACGTATTGCTGCAAATTAGATGAGAAGATTGATACCACTTATATGTCTGTACGGTAAATATGTAGATGAATTAGCCACTGATTACATGAGAAACAGTTAGCCTAGCTTTGGATCTAAATCTGTCCACCAACATGTTATATCTAACTGTTTTTAATCTGTAAAGTACAAAGTGTAAAACTGGTTATTCACTGTTTTATGTACTATATGTTAGGGTTAGGTTAGTAGTCTTAGTAGTCCAGGTGGTTAATTTACCTTTGGACTGAGCTAGTCTAGCTTTTTCCCCTCTATTTCTAATCTTTATGTTGAGTTAAGATAATCAGCTTCAGACTCTAGCTACATATTTATTCTATAGACACGAGAGAGGTATCAATTGTCCCTTCTGGTAATCTTCTGCTATACAACTGTGTAAAAAATGGCCTCCATCATGCGCCCTCCCATTGATTAACCCCCTGTGCGGTACCACCACAGGATGTCACCACACACCCTGAGTCACTCTACACCCAGCTGCCAGACCTTTTGCACAACAAGGGGAACTGGTAACTCAGCAGATATGTCCCCTTGTAGCCTTTCATTTCCTAACCCAATATTGCAGACTTTCTCCTCGGTGAACCTTAAGCTAGGAGACAAAAAAGGGTGGTGTATTTTCCATCCTCCCCTCCTCTCCTCTCTCCTCCCCTCCTCTCCTCATGATCCTGCCACAGGAATGAAAGTAAAAACATTTGGCAATGTTTGCCATACCACCACTGGTGCCAACATGAGGGACAAGGAAAGAGAATTTATTCAAAGCCATGCCCCCGTCAGCATCTTGTCTTTTTTGTTTTTTTCGTCATGTCTTTTTTTTTTCCACCAAAGATCCAAAATGCAAAAGCCCTTTGAGCCCATTCCTTGTCTTACAGCTGTACAAGGCTAAGGGTTAGAGCGATGCATGTGTGCCTGTGTGTGTTTCTGCGCGGCTGAGCTCGTGTACACACAGTTTGACTGTAGTTTGTGGATGTCGGGGGTTCTGGAGTACAGAGAATGTGAGGTGGGGAGGGCTTGATGTGGTGTTCCAAAGTGAGTGGCCCGCCGAGGAAAACAATAAAGCACGAATGACAGGAACAGATGGCCCTCTTTATTGTCCCCTGAAATGCAAACACTGAATATCTTTGCTTGGTGGGTGGCATTATTATATATTTATTTTCTCCCTCCTGTCCCTCTCCCTGCTAATAGCACTGGTGGCTGGCACCCACCCACATTTAAGACTAAAAGGCCTGATAAAGGGTTGGAGCCAGATGCTTATTATTGGTTGCTTAAGATTTAATGGGCAGAGACACAGAACAAAGATGACAAGGGGTGGCACAACTGTCCAAGCTCTTTGGATGAGAGAGGGCAGTTAGAGCATCCACATGCAAAAATGTCCTAAAAGCAACCGTACAGCATCGCAGCACAAACACCACACTTCTGTCTGAAATCACTTGCATCTAAGTGCACTTTATTAATATTGTTTTCACACTGCAGATTTGAAAAAAATGTATTTAATGCTCAACAAAACCCCTACCCTTGTTTTTGGATGACAAGCTGATGTGCCTGTTAGCAATTTTTTTAGCTGAATGGTCAAACATCTCAGTCCAACCCAGAAATTATGTTAAAATACAGTTAGGCTGTGGCTGTAATCCTGCCCTTAGAGGGAACGCTTATTTGAAATGAATAATTACAAAAATAAATTAATCCAGTAATTGATTTGTGTACTAGTAGTAATTGGATGGGTGGTGGGGTGGATGTACAAAGCACAGGACTAGCACCAGACATTATTTCCTGAGTCTTGCAAAAGCACATTGATTAGAGCTGATAAAAGACTGTGGCTTTTGTGAAATGCTAATAAACATGCCGTATGTCATACCTCTACTCATTGTGGACTTTTTCTGAATTAGACCAAAACCACGATCTCTCTCTGACCTTAACCAAGCGTTGCGAGTGGCAAAAAATAACCAGAAATAAAGTTTAATAAGGCCTGGATTGCTATGAGCAGATATTTTTGCTGCAAGGTTTTGGTCTGAAACAAATTAAATATGCAATCACTGAATGTTTTACTGATGAGTTCAGGAGCCACATATCTGCAATATTTTGCACAAAATGTCCTCTACAAGAGGGTTGGTCGGCCAAAAAGTACAGATGGAATTGCCTTTAAATTCAGTTAAAGATGTTGCACCAATGAAGCCATTTTAACACTTTCAAAGGGTGTTTTTCATCAGAATGTTTAGAGCCGGTATTCGATGCTTTATCGGGGGGGGTTGGTAAGTGTAGCATCTGTGCCCAGAGGCCCGCGGTGTCATAATTCTTCCATGGTTAATAATGCTTTTACTGGGTTTCCACCGGTAGTTTGTTTACAAGTGGAAGCGCCATTATTGTGGTACTTTGACCGACATAGGTAGCTGAGATGAGTTAATCTCTTTCTTTAATGTGCTCTATGTACAGTATAGACACCTCTAAATGATACTGTAATGAAAACAATTACAGATAGCTTTAATTTGGATAAGGGAGATTACTAGTTTAAGCGTGTCATTACTAAGTCTTTTGCTTCAGCTTCCATTTCGCTGTGGTGCTGTAAAGGAAGGCCCCTTCAATCACGTTGATTTTCTAAAGAGCACAGTTCAAAAAAATGACAAATACTTTGCCGGAGCTCTGCCCTCTCGCTGCTCTTAGTTAAATCATTACCCCATTTGTCTCTCTTGCTCCTCCTTACCCCTTACTCATTGCTCTTCCTCCTCCAACTTTTCGCTCGCCTGTTTCACGTGACAACCTCGCTCACTCCCCACCTCCTTCTCTTATCATCCCCCCCGCCCCATCCCCTCTTATCTCACATGCTCTCTCATTGCCCCTCTCCATTTCCTACCTCTCTTTTTGTTCCTCCCACTTTGTTCTCCCACCTCCCTGCTCTCTCTCTCTCTCCGTCTCCCTCCCTGCTTCACAGCCATAATACAGCGGTGGCTGCCCCGGTTTTTGCTGGGTTCATCGCTCCTCTCCCTGATAATTCCCCTGTATTAACTGGCTGGAGTTATTACCCGTTATATGAGATGTCTATGTTGAGAGCGCTTTATGAGATCCTGGTCCCCGTGGATAAGATGATGGAGTTGGTGAGTGCTGTCATCCCCCAGCCGTATAATGGCATCAGTTGGGAAATACACAATGCCATGGATTATTGATAGAGCCATATCCGCACTTCTGCTGACAAATTCCTGGCCTGGGTTGAAGGGGCACATAATCCTGAAGAATATCTCTGCTAATATGGCCGCCTCCACGCAGTAACACCTCTGCTCTCTTTGGGGTACTTTGGTTTCTCTCCTCCCCTGTGACAAATGATCAGGTGTTCCCCGCGATTCAAATGAGAGGGCGAAGATTTATTCCAACAATAGGCTCTCCCACACCATCTCACACAGGGATAAGTATCACCCGCTGCGACTCCCAACACCAAAAAATCGTGATTGTGTTTTATGGTGGGAAGTGACTGCGATCGAACGTAGAGGAGGACGCGCCGAGTTTAAAGCCGTACCGTGGAGACGGCTCCAGGGCTCTCGCAGGTAAATTCCAACGTATGGTAAGTACCGGGAGGCGATACAACAATATGGCAACAGAAAGACACCTCCTCTCATTAGCAGTTCACCACCCGTCAGAACAAGTAGCTAAGAAAGAAGGTAAACAATCCTGCACTCCCTATAAATAGAGCATAGTAATTCCCCTGGCTCTCATTACATGCCTCCTCCCTCACTATTCCTCAATCTGTCTGATGCGCTGCGGTGGGACTCGGGCTCAACAGCGTTTAGCCGGCGTGAAGACCACAGGCTGCATTTCTCACTTATGTCCTTGATTTTTGATCCCAGATGCAAGGATTACTCCGAGTCGCGTGGGGGTGGCGGGAGACAATAACTGATCAAATGCGAGCGGTTAACAAAGCTACCCAGAGACGCCGCGGGCCCAATAAAAGGGAGGCCTGGTCGGGTGGCGTGCGGACGCATCAGAGGCTGCTGTGTTTACACAAGTCGTCCAGTACCTCCGCACCAAACTAGTCACAACACATTTGCGCGTTTGTTTGAGAAATTGCATGTAAATGACCAAACAAGCATCTTGTTGTGAATTGCTCTTCATTGCTCATCTTGAGACTCAAGCCTCAGTAGCCATGTTGCTTTTCAGAGGAATATGAAATTACTATCACATTGAGGGAAATCAAAGTCTTGTTCTGCTGCAGTCCTCTGGGCAGCATTGTGCAGTATTGCTTTGGAAACGGGCCTAATTGGTATGTGTGGGCCAAACTCACCCCACTGCCTGAAACTAGCTGGCTTCATGTTCACAACAATTGGATTTGGAATAGCTGCCCTAGATTGTTTGTGTTTTGCAGTTAGGGTGTGTGTGTACACAACATCAAGGGTGCAAAGCTAATCCCAGTCTCTCCTCTGTCCATCATATTAGAATACATGACTCTTGTAATTGCCTGAAGTCTATTGTAGCCAATGGAGTTAACCATGTATTTTTAAAAGCAGTGGGTGGCTATGGTCTCCTAAAGAAAAAATGGAGGGATTTTGAGCCGAACAATTAGTGGCAGCTTCCATCTGACAGACCATATTTCTGCCTTTTAGCTCAGTGTATGGCCTGGCAGTGCACCAGAAAGCAGAGAAAAAGGGAACATTAAGTCACCTATAATTTGCTTTCCCACCGTCAGAATGTGAAACAGACACATGACAGCTTAGTGATTCATCTAGTCCGCGCACCACGTCTGCCTCCCGAACGATGATTGGCTCTGGCACTGGGGCTTGCCTCCACCATGCAGGCAGAGCGAGCGGGCTCCCAAGTCCAAACCTGTGATGTCGTCTCCTTCGCCATGTTGCAGCAAGTATTAACCTAATATCTCATTTTTGAAATATGGAGGCAGGGAGTTTCTTCTTTGCATGTGTCCGCATTCTTCGGTCTCGGCGCAGCCTCGCCGTACGGGGGGACATGTTGAGTGAAAGCTCCCCTGCCTGCCTCTCACCTCTCATTGGAGGCTATAAATGCACAATGTGTTAATAATTTGGGGAGCATATTAACTCTCATTCTGTTGTTCAGCAAAACCCTAAGCACTGCTGGTAATGTGCACTGCGCTCACCTCCAACATGGAGGTTTGCCGAATTAGCTTGCGCCAGTAAGTTTTTTCCTCCCAAACGCACTATGGTGCAATATAGGGAGAGAGAGAATGTGATTACAAACAGTAAGTTATTGCCTCGGGCACAATTAAAACTTTGCAGACGAGCATTCCTGATTGCAAACTGAATCAGGTATGGTGTTGGTGGGGCATGTTGCTTGTTAATTGGTTAATTACGGAGCAGGAAGGCTTGCTATACAAGTATTAACTGGGAAATCTGCTCTACATTTTCTGTCAGTCCCACATGTAAACCAGACACTGGGGCAGCCCCTCGACTAAAAATAAGCTCATCAGCAATTTGGAGCTGTGTGGGCTGTCTCTCATCATGATGGAAGAGCTTTCGCAAATGGGAGCTCGCTACTCACTCACCACAAAGCTCTTCCTCAAAACATACAATCTCACTAGATGTATTTGTTGCCATAGAAGCAGCGATGCGGTTCTATTCGGAGCCAGAGAAAAATGCCTTCATCTGCATAATTAGGCAAAAAATCATGATAGTTGCTCAGAAGTCTCGTTGGGTTGTTATTGCAGTGATTCTGAATAAAGTAAGAGGTCTGAAATGCATCTTGGAAATTATTGGAGGTTAATTTTTGTTATGAAGCTGTTCTCTGCAAGATAAGGAATGAATCTGGTTAACCATGGACCGGCCCAAGGACTGTGAAGTGCACAGCACCAATGACTTAACACCATGACTTGCAGGTGTATTGCTTCATGCCACATGTTTCTGACAAAGTCAGGAAAAAACAGCCCAGGGCGCGGACTCGCCACAAGGACAGCCTGTACACACACACACACACACGTAAGCACACCTCATACCTCTGGAGGAAATGTTGCGATTTCTTAGTCAATGCCCTCAACGCCACAAATCCTACAGGTCTTACTCAGAGCCAGTGTTCACTGTTGCTTGAATAAATCAGAAGTGTTTTCTGACTGCAACTGCATTTGGCTTTGATTAAAGCAAAGCCACAGGCTAAAAGCTGTCCACATCCCTTTATGAGCATGCTTTTCTGACCTTTCTGTTCAGCGAGTCTTCTTAGGACTGAGGACTTGACACAATATGACATGTTGCCAGGTCAGTAAACATGGTGTTGGTGGAAATGAAACAGCAGCAAGCAGAAAACAAATTGCAGATTTGATGTATGCTTTGATTTCTTTTCATTCATTATGTGCAGCCAATGCTTTTGATTGAAACCACATGTGGGTGTTGTAAACAGTACAGTATCATCATTGCTAAATGGAGTCATAATCTGGTTGTATTACCTTGGCTTTCCACACATGTAAGGAGGAGGTGGAGGTGACAAATCGAAGTCTTTGTGTGTTTGTTTTTTTTTGTTTTTTTTTTTTGTTTTTATTTTTTTTGTTTTCTGGCTCATAGCTTTTAATTCATTCGCCTGTTCTCAAATTGAGGAAAAATATCAGTATAATTAATCAGCTTTTAAACCCATGAAAGCATGTCAAACACATCCTGCACCTCAGCATTGTGCAATACTTTAATGGAAATTAGTCAGTCTTTTGAAATAATAACATGATAGGTAGTTGTCATAATAATGTGTACGTTATTATTATTATTATTATTATTATTATTATTTTGCATGACAGATGTGAGCACTACATATTATCCTGTGAAGCCTTCTGTAGTCTGAAATGATTCAACACATAGATACACAGATAATAGGACCCTTGAGTGGACCAAAAACTGACCCATATTAGCAAAAACATTTAGCCAAATATTTTAGCTGGCAAGCAGAACATTTGGTGCCCTAGGCAAGCGTCCCCCAGCACAGCGCAACCCCGCCACCCTTTTTTTTTTCCTGGGTGCACTTCCCCCTCTGCATGGTGCCCTACGCAGCAACCTATATCACCTATAAGAAGTGCCCCCAGGATAACAAGCTATAAAGTAGGGTAAATTAATTCAAAATTAATTAATGCAAAATTTCTTTACCATAAGTGAAAATATTATCAGTTTAGATGAAGAATTTTTGTAAAATGTAAAATTGTCTTCCTACACATGTAAGAGTCAACTTACATCTAAAGATGGAATTAATACAAATTAATTAATACTGCCAGTTTTTGTTTACTTCAGCTGTAATTATTGCAGGATTCTCATATGAGATTGTCACGGTTGTCAGTATAATTGTTCGCACCCCCCTGCACTGACATGTTTTACAAAATGAACACCAGTTTAATGTAAATTATCCGCAGTTTCATTACCATTACTGACCTGCAAATAGTTCTGTCATTTTAATAAGATAAGGCCAAATAATTGAGTTTATTTCGTATTTCTTGTGGATTTAGAGCAACATCCCTGCAAGGACCTCCATCCCCCCTCTAACATCCACTTGTCACTGTCTCATTTAAGTTTCACTGCAAGTAAACAGATCAGTAATTGCAAGTAAATGATCAAGTTATTTAGTGTAACAGCTGTTTGCATAGCTTTATTTTGCATCAATCTGCCTGTGGTGTTAGATTAGTGATAGATGGAAGGTTAATGAGGCATGACAACAGAAGATTAGAGGCCAGTGAGTGAATAGGTAAGTCTTATTGTTAAATACTGTGGGAAGATTGCATTGCAGATTTATGTGGGGGGACAAAGATGGATGTACTGTCTGGTATTCACGTCACTTTGGCAAATACTTGTTTCTGGATGTTGGCAGGCAGACAGTAGCTAATACTAGTGAGCAAGCAGATTAATACTGTAACCCCTCCAACGCTCCCACCTCTCTGTCTCTCTCTCTCTCTCTCTCTCTCTCTTCTGCCTCTGTATTTAGATTCTGACTTGTTATTTCTTCAAATAAAATTCACAGGCTGCCTTATTTTCTTACCCGTTTTGCATGCGCTTGCTCGAGAATCTCTCCACCTTGAAAAGCGGCTCCTGAGCTGATCGTGACGATGTCTTTGCCAGCAGGTCCCCTGTACACTCTGGCAATGTCACCCACTGGCCCACCAAGTACAGGGTTGCACAGGTATGCCAAGGTGCCCACCCAGCACATATTCCTCTTATCCATCGCCAACTCAGCTTGGATGAGGAAAAACTGCTGTTATTTCACTAAAAACAAGCCTAGAAGAATTGCTGGGAAGGGAAAAAAGGTCTAAAAAACAAAAAACAAAAAGATGCTTTCTATAATGAGGGAAGAATTTGGTGTTTGCAATTTTCTTTTGGCACTGTGCACACAGCTTGAATTCATGGTGGAAATCACAGTAAATATTTGCACAATAAACTATTGTTCAGGATAGGTTGAAGTCTGAGCAAATATAATTACTGAACCCTTACTATGAAATAAATATACACAGTATTGCTGTGTGTTTGATAGCTATTTCCATAATTTGAATTATTTGTCCTTTTAAAAATCCCCTTGTTATAAATGAGCAGAAATGACCCCTTGCTAATGAATAACACATGATGTTACCCAAGTAAAAAGACTAAACACAGCCAATTGGGTTTTAAAGGGCTGTTGGATGAGTAAGTATTATCTCAACAATAAGATGTGACTGCATTTGTGGGAGTGCTGGCTGGGGTCTCCAGGTTTTCTCTGGATTCAAACATTATCCTTTGCATAAATTATAAACCCTGTACAATTACAGCCTTGTACACAGTTTTGTTTTCCGATTCCCTCTCCCCCTCGCGCGCGCTCCTCATCGTCGTGCTACCACCGCCACAACAACAAAATCTTAAGCTTGAAATCACACAACCCACACAGAGTGCTATCATCAGATAAAAGCATTGGATGATGTGAAGTAATTTATTATGGCACTTGCTCATACTGGCACAGAGGGTTACATCATTGGCAGTATGAACTGGTGCCTTGCAGCTAATATCCTGTAGATTGATAGGATATTTTCTCCATGTCTGTCTCTGCCTGTGCTGCCTTCCCTTAACAATGCCAAGAGGGTATAGACTGTTGAGATTTGTGCACAGAACAAATCATGCTGTTGTTCTGGTATTGTTTGACAAACATCCAAGAACTCAGAGTGGATTGACTCAGACTTGCATATCATTCTGTGGTTTTTGGAGACCAAATGGGAAGTGCCAGGGGTGAAGTCGAGGCAGAGGGCGCCGTGAATGGGCAAACTGATTTAACAAGCACAGGACAGACAGATGGTGTAGCGGAACAAAAACACAGGGAAAAAAAAAAAGACAACAAAGAAGGTAATAAGAGCGAGAAGGCCCACATCAGAGGGAGAGAATGGCAGAGAATCCCCCTGGTGAAAAGTTGTTGTGCACCACGGTTCTCAGATCTCTCGTCCAGAAAACATCTTCAAATACAACAGGAATAGCAACACACGACAGTCTCCAAATGTTGGAAACTGTCATTATCCTGATCTGTCACTGTATCCGTTGGTTGGAATCAAAGTCAGCGCCCCTGACGGAGGTTAAAAAGTTGCGATTCAAAACAGGAAAGAGGAAAGAAATGTAGTCCTCTTGATACACAGCACTTTTTAGGAATCCACGAAAGCAGGATGTTGTGGGAACCCGGGGGGACGTAAGAGGCTTCTTAGGATATGATTGGAGTAAATGAGCCTATTACTTTCATTACATTATTACTTAGTATCTGGTGAAAATGTTATACTACATAAAACTACATGCATAATACATACACATAATATAACTAGATACATCTACAATTATTCCCTTTTCAGCCCACTAATGTGCCCATCACATGGTTTAGCTGCAAAAACGTCAAACACAAAATGAAGAAAAATGAAGCTCTGTCTGAAGCACCAGTGAAGATTTGGACACCATCAGTAAGTGTTCTTCATTTGACACAAGCTTAAACTCAATGTCCTGAAACTTAAAAACAGAGGTGAAACATGTTTGAGTGTCATCTGCTTGTCGCTATGCTAAGCACAAACAAACCCAGGTTAACATGTGCCAGCATAGCCCCAGTGTGTGCCTCTTGTGTGTTGGCATACTTTCAGGTCACAGAGATAACCATCAGTTTGTCTTTAAGACAGTCATTTTTGAAAAAACAAACAAACTGATGGTTACCTGTGTGAGAGGCACAACCTGTAATTCCACATGTGAACCATTTGGGGGAATTTTGGCTCCTCCAATCAATCCAGTTACAAAAAAAATATCTTTATGCACTAATTTTCGTTGTCAAATACATTTAGGTGAAAGCCTAATTTCTGACTGAATTATGTTTGCTGGAAATGTTTTTGCAAAAAGTTTACTGAAAGACCAAACATGAGGTGATAAATAGTAGCCGTCTGTGCTATTTATCAACAAACATGTTCATAAAGGTCTGACGAACTGAAACAGGAAACATACCGAAGGCTGTCAGAGTCAGCGGCGGTATGAACGGTGATGTGTTCACTTACTGATGTGCAGTTTATTTTAATGGATCCCTTAGATTAGAAAAAAGTGAATGAACTACATACTCAATGACAATTAATCTTGGAAGTCAAATGAATGAAAGTATTCGGCATGATTGTGCTTTTAACAAAACATGTAAGCTTAAGCAGTTTAATTGATTTAGTTATATTGAACACAAGGCTTAGATGCAAGACGAGTTTTTTCTGCATGTAAAAGTGATGAGCAAATTAATAACAGCATGTAGTGAAAGAGAGAAGCATGTCCCAGGTTGTTGCCGTAGACTGGCCTGCTCCAGCCGCTAATGCTTGTGTTTGTATTCAGCTCCAATATATGCCCCACCATTTACCCCACCAGAGGCTTGTGCATTTGGTCTTAGGTCTACTGAGAAATATTAGGCCAATTTAGACCCCCGTGTGTACATGTCTGCGTGTGTGAGCATGCATTCTCGTGTGTTCAAACGCACAGGTGAGCTAATTTAGATTTTAAATGACGTGCTAGCGCGACACTTCAGAAGGATTACAGCGCCGCAGCCTACATATTTCCTGCACATTGACGGTTTGTGGCCGCGCAGTGTCGATATTTGCATACTTGAAATATGAAATTGCTCTCAGTATAATTATGCCTGTGGAGAAGTGGCGTCTATGAAAGCGAGTCAAGAGGAAAGTAAATGGCACCAGACCAGCTCAATAAGAACTTCCATTTTGTATACATTCATTATAATATTTTGACGCGTGAAATTGATTACTTCTACATATTCATCATCTGCGCACATGACCAGCTGTGGTGTTACAGGTCTCAGCACTCTACAAAGTGACTAGTGACCTTAGGCTTTTTCCTGTGTAAGTAAAAAGTGAGCTATGACAGATCTCGTCACACTCGCACGCGCGCGCACACACACACCTCAGTGCTGACTGTGGAGATAAATAAATGAACATCCGTGGTCCCACTCCACCCATAAAATATAACCCACAACCCTTCCCCAGGTTGTTGTGATTTGGAAGCAGCTGTTGTTGTGGTGGATTCGCCCCTCTCTTCCAGATCACGTTTCCCCTCTGCTTCTCCCCGGGGAAGCTCTGGTAATATTTTTGCGGTGGGGAGGGGGAGAAACCTCGTCTAGTTCTCTGTCAGAGCTTTAAAGCCCAAGGAGATACTTTGAATAATGGAGCACCTGTACCCACTGTCATCAGCATGCATGCACACACACACACCGCACACCCACATAACACATGCACGCAAACTTCCACTTGTGTGTGTGTGTCTGCGTACTGTAAGCGTGTCTCTGTGTTTGGTGGAACGATAAAAATCCGGGACAAGACCAAAAATGCAAACAACTTTATCAAATAAGATGTTTATCGAAGGGTTCCGACTGTATTTGAGCTGCATATTATATTTAGAGCCAAAACACTCATTACTTTGCTATTAAACTCTCATCTACTGCAATTTGCAGATGTATGTACTCTGTCATCTCTGGAGATGTCACTGTGAACGGCACATTTATAAATTATCCATTTGTAACAATGTGGGTTTCTCTCCGTCTCCTTCTCTCCCCACCTAGCAACTCCCTCATTTTGCAAAGCATCTACATTATTGCTAATCACCTGCTCTATCTCCAAAGATATTTCTTTTTGAATAAGAGGCTATTATTCATCTTCCACTGCTCAACACTGCTCTAATAATAACCTTCTCAGACTCCCAGATAGGTACATGTCTGCCAAATAGTTTCTTTCAAGGTCCCCGTGAGTTTGTAGCTGATTTTTTTGGTTGCTGTTGTTTCGTTGTTGGTTGAATTTCATTTGTTTTAGGAGTCGCTCAGCGTTTTGGGAAATCTACAGATTCACTTTTTCGCTATCAGTGAGCACCTGTTAACCTCACTAATCAACTCATGAGATCTCATTAGTTTAATATGTACAAAAGTCTCCTTGTTATCCTGAGGTTTCCAGGCAGCCGGCGGTGACACCAGGAAGGAACTGCTTCTAGGAGTGAAGAAACTTTTTGTTTTTACACTGAACAGGTTAGTCAAATAAGATATAACATCATAGTAAGCTTTTTGGAAGGAGGCAGGCTAGGTAGGTCCCCCTTGTCTCAGTCTTTATGCTGTATTTAACTTCACATTTACCATACGGACATGAGTAGTATCTTCTCAGCTAAATCTAGGCGAGAAAGTGAAAATATTTTTCAGAAATTTAAAAGAGAGAGAAGATATTCCTTTAACAGTGAGTTTCAGTGCAACGTGCTTCATATACCCAATTATTATTATTGTTGTGATCTTGCTGATTGTAATAGAGATCCGTAACCTTTATATAAAGTGAGCCAAGCCGAACTTTGCGTCTGTTTATGTGTATGCGTTACAGGATGTGTTTGTGTAGTGCCCTATTTAAATGTGCACACGGCATTCCCCATTAATCCAAGGTTTATGGTTATGGTTGGTGCAAAAAAAAGGCATTTTCTTTTCCTAAATAAGTCATTTTGAACTCAGCACCCTGAATATGTTTATTGCCATTGTCTGTGGAATACGCTGCAGCTTTTTTAATAGCCTGCCCGGTGTGCACTCATCAATCACAGAGCAAGAGCAGCCCTCTCGCTCTCTCCACAGTCGCACGCTAACTGAGTTACAGGGCTCCGAAACTAACTCCAAGTTTTGAAATGTGATAAAAGTAATCGCATTTCTCCCAGTCAGTATCCTTACAGATGTGAATCGATGACATTAATTACTGCATCTTATTATACACCACAAATGTGTTTTCGTTCATTCTTATTTATGAAAGAGGCCCTGATAATTTACCAGGAGTAGGGGAATTGGAGGCAGGAGAGTCATATCCAAACCCCCCCAGTCGGCCCCCACATTGGTATGCGACATTAAACATGGAGGGAAAGAAAAGCAATACTTAAGTTTGTGAAATACTGCCTTTTTCAATATTTCTGTTTCGACACAATGTAATATTACGTTTTTCGCGTGGAGAAACAAAGACTCCAGGTTGTGTGTTTTGTTGTGTTTGCTTAAGTTTCTGTTACCTGCTGAGGACCTGGAGACTCTCAAGTCAAGTCATTTTTATTTGTACAGCCCAGTATCACAAATCACAGTTTGCCTCAAGGGTCTTTACAGTCTGTGCATCGTGTGCAACCAAGAGACCGCATCTGCATGTTATCGAAAAAAAAAACAAAAAAAAACCTCGGGGGCCATATAGCAACAGTTAGCAGACAGGAATCCAAAGGCCTGGGGTGACAGAGCGTCTAACTAAGACAGAACACTTCCCCTCACAGACAAGTGACATTACCAAGGCCAGCCAAGCGCGACTAAAGCCTCATAATTGTTTGGGTTTCCTTTATTATTCAGTCTTTACCGCTAAGCGCCCATATGGAAAAGAAATTACACTCACTCAGAGACATGTTATGAAATATGAAATATAGAGAAGCACTCCAATTGCAGCCCAGTTCATTTAAGCATTACGACAGAAGACATCCTTGTAACACCAGCGTCGAGAGGGAGGAAGATTCCCCAGAGGGAGCCACAGTGTCTCTGCCATTTATCCTTGTTAAAATTTCAATAACACAAGTCTCTTGCACATGACACTTCACAGTAGGCTCATCAATACAAATGGGATTTGTGTGAGTTTAACTGTAGATAGTTTTTTTTTTTTCATCAGGAAATATTACTACATCCTATTATTCATCTGTAAGCACTTTCCTATTTGTGTATTTCAGTCTTTCTGAACAAGCTGTCAAAATGCTGTCTCTTTTTCAATAATTTAGTTTTTCCCCCTTTACTGTAAGCTAAAGGCAGGATTGGATAACAGTGACGGCGGTGTCATAGGGGGTTAATTGGAAATACTGCATTCTCAGAATACAAATTACAACACAAATATGTTTTTTCCCAATAAATTATCTTGATGTTTCAAACAGACTCATTACAGAAGTGACACTATCTCCTCGTCATCTCCTATATTACAAAAGATTAATTCGTCCTTACTTAACCCTAAATTCAAATAATTGCTTATTCTATGCTAAATATTGCTGTCCACGTCATATCAATTGTAAATTGTATTGCACTAATGGGTTTCTTTCCACAAATGCGGGTTTGAATTAGAAGTCTTTGCCCAGAATAAAAACAGATTTTCACTAGCTGGCAGGCGGCGCCTCGAAGAGAAAGGTGCAGCCTCTGAATTCGTATTCAGTGGAGCCACAAGCGTGAGCCGGCTGGTGAGGTGAAGAGTGGACAGGTTAAGAGGTTCCAAGCCACTGAAGGAGAGATGCGGGCTGTGATGGCTTGGAATGAGAGCGACGGCGACGGCGGCGGCGGCGGCATGCCGTGTGAGTGTCAGGCTGGCACTTGCCACAACTGGTGGTATTAATAAGACTGGGCTAAGATGAGCTCTGGGACGTGGGTGACTCAACATGTGCTGGTGCCGCTGATGGGCAAGTGCAAATGAAATTAATGGGTAAGGGAAATCAAGTGAGCCAGCCCGAAATCAAATTACCAATCCAGCCCTCAAACAAATTAGTTGTGTGCCAAAGTTGTAATTGATAGCAACACATGAGCATGCTATTGGATCAGACAATATGATCTAGCATGCGTTGCCTCTGATGTGATTTGCTGCTGTATTATCATGATTAACTATTAAAGATGTGTGGATGACAGTGACCCCATTGATATGCATGGCCTCCTAGGACCACACCGGAGAAGAGGGAGTGTGGAAGGGGGGGGGCGACTGGCTGATTTCCGACTAGACAGCATCCAAGTGTTTTAAACCCTTTTTCTCCTGGTGTCTATAAAACAAAGAAGATAATTCAAAAAGAAGAAAATAAATTTGCTGTCCCATCTTTTACCCATCGAATGTGGCACTAAGAGGAAGCCAGGAAGTGAAGAGCTACCTTCGCAGGAGGAGACTACGGTGTGTAATATGTGAACAGAAAGTGTAAAACTCTGACTGGGTAATATCACAGCAATAATACATTTAGTGTGACAGCTACAGCAGCTCTTGTGGTAGCATTTATTTGTTTGGTTCATAAATGTGTAAACTCCGATTCCGATTAAAGGCTCACACTCCCCAGCTCCGCGTGTGGCTTTTGATACAAGGCTTTCTTTTTTTCTGTTTTTTTTTTCCCCGTCCCAGCGTTGGCGAGGGCTTTTATATAATGAACTGAGATGCTTTTAATAAAATATAATGATCAGCTAAAAATTGGTTTGAAATCAAACACTCCATCGTGGCTCAGCAAAACGCGTATCTCAAGGCACATCCACTCTGCCTGCATAAGAGATGAGAGATGTTTCTCTTTTTTTTTTCTCCTTTCTTTCTAGATTTGCAAACCTTCAAACCCCCTAAAACATCAAACCTTTACTGCTCCAAATTCTTTGGCTTTGTCCCCACAACTGCTGTGCATATATGAGCAGATTCTTTATGATGTGGAAAATATTTCACTAGTAGCTATCGGCTTCATAATTCATAAAACATTGCATACAATTGGAATACCAATTGGCCTATAGCATACAAAGTCATTTGAGTTTATTAATAATTTAAATACTGTTGCAATGCCATGTAATGTTGTCTTATTTGCTCTCTCACCTATTTAGAAAAGCAGGTCTGCAGTGTAAACAATAATAAAATGGAATCTAAATTTAAAGAAAGCAGCATACTGAGGCATCGCAAGGCAGCAGGAAAGTAATAAAACTTAGTCCTGTCTTTGTTTTCCCTTTATGATCCACTCTTGCTAATAATGGATTATTTGAAAAGTTCATCCTAATTAAATAGTGCATGCAGCACAGTACGCAATCCCCACAATCCATTTGGGTAAACCTCAGACACAAATATTGTATGCTGTGCACACAGGCATGCACAAAAGGCTCTATGCGCACAAAAGTACACACATAGCCTCAGAGAAGCACACATCAAATCACCCACCCTGACATGTTTGTACTGTACTCCAGCCCAGCGTAACATTTTGCGTGACTCTTTCCTCCAGAATTAAGCGGTTTCATGTGATTTTGCTGTATTCAAGCTAAATGGACGCCTCATGCTGATACTATAGTTGGATACAGTGGCCATTATATATAAAGTACAAAGTGCATATATCATTGTGTGTGTGTGTGTGTGTGTGTGTGCGTGCAGTTTGCTTGCATACGTGCTCACCCGAGCGTTTAATTGTGTGTGTGTGGCAGTGTGGCAGTGTGCTTCGTGCATATGTGTCCCTGTATCAACACAGAGCCATCTCCTTTGAAGTCTGTTTTGTGCCGAAGCCTTGCTGAGAACACTGGGATGGCAATCTGTGACACCATTGACACCTGGCATGTAAACATTGACAATAACTCAGTCATAAAACCTCCTGCAGGTTTGCCCTTTCTTACCTTCATAGGCTTTGGCTGCAGACACAATGCCCCCTCTGTTCACAGCAACCTCCCTTTTCTCTCAACTTTTACTGCCTTTATTTTTACTTTAAATGTCAGCTCATAAATATGTAGCCTACTTTATCAACTTCCGTCACAGTTTCACAGCGCAGTTGCTCAGCTATTGTCCAACTGCTTAATCAATGCAAGTAATCAGATCCTTAATTTAATCTTAATTTAAGTAAAATGACTACCACTGTATTAGAGAGTTTTGAATTCGAAGTCATACTTATGTGCAAAAATATACTCAAAGTATCAAAGGTGCTCAGCCTGGAGGTGGATCTACTTTTTACTACTTTATATACTGTTAACTATACTGTTTAGTGTTAGGATTTAAATCTGAGGGGTCTTGAGATAATTATTTTTCTAAAAGTTCAGGTACACAATTCAAATTTTCAATTCAAGTTTTTGGCCTTTTCTCTTATCTTTTATGGACAACTTTACTGCTTTTTTGCTTTTGGCAGTTAGTCAAATGAATGAAACATCTAGGTTTAGAGGGGGAAATCTCATTAGTGCAACCACTATCAACTCACAGGCATCTGAAACATACAGCTCCAACTAAGCACTTCCTCTTTATGAAGTTCTGAATCAGTGGTTTAATCTATAACAATTTGTTATATTACATAAACTTACCACAGATGTGTGTTTTTCATGTTAACATCTTGATCTGTAAAGTCCCTGCAGATGTAAAAACTACAATATTATCCACCTAAAACGTAGTGGAGTAGAAGTAGAAATAAAATAGCATAAATTGGAAATAAAGAGAACCTTTCTAAAGTACATTACTTGAGTAAATGTACTTAGTTACTTTCCACCACTGCTAAATAAGAGCTCCTATTCCACCTACTGTAGGTCTGGAAGGAAAACAGGTTGTAGCTGTGTGTAGAAATAATCTTGTTATTGATTTTTGGGAGATTTAGGAGCATGATACCATAAATTTTTTTAATTCTTTTTTTTTTCACTTTCTTTTTGTTTGAGCACTTCCCCCCACCCCCCCAAAAAAGCGAGGATTTACGGCTTCCATTGCCCTGTGAACTTCACTAACCACTTGTCTCATGTCACTTCCTGGACCAATAATCTCGCATTCACCGCTGTCCTTGCTCACACTGAGGGTTCTTATGAGAAACAATTTACCTTTTGAACATAATTTGTCACCGGAGCAATGCCGCTTCATTATCATATCATCCTGCTAACTCTTGCCTTTGTTTTGACAGATAGCTTTCATAAGTCACTGGTAAAAACCTTCAGCGGACGTTTGGGGTTTTACTGTCACATAGGCTCCATCTGCTCGGTTTGGTGGGGTTTTTATGCTGCGCCATCATTCACCTCCCACAAGCAATAAACACTATCTCTCCTCACTCGCTCACTTTTCCCCCTCACTTTTTCTCTCCCTCTCTCTCTGTCTCTGGCAGTGTTGGAGGTCTTTTTTATAATTCCCTTTCATGGGAAGAAAAGACAACAGAGTGGGAAAATAGCAGGCGGTGTATTGGTAACACAGAGAGGTTTGATCTATCGTCAGTGTTAAAGCTTGAGCCCTTATTCTCCCCTGTTTTGCATAAAACATATACAATGAGTGACACCGCGATTGTCTCTTTTAGGGAAGAAAAATATAACTTCAAAGATCTTCTGAGGAATTTATTCTGATTAGAAAGCTTTATTCCGTAAAGGAAAGCTCAACTTTTGACTCCTGCTGTAGTGGCGATGTAAAAAAACACGGGGGGATGGCACATGAAGAGCAGCCTGTGCAGCGACATCTCACCGATGAAGACATGACATAATCAATGCTAATTTCTCCCTTTTGATTCCACTTCAGTTGCAGCACCTATCACACATTTGCACACAGCCTGCAGAATGATATATGAAACCTGCCCGCGACAGACATTAGGGATGAGATACAATTGTTTTCCCAAATCAAAATAAATGGGTCACACAAGGTTCTCATATCGTCAAATATTTTGCCGTAGAAAGCCAGCCCTGCAATATTGACTGTATAATTGAATCGTGTGAAAGCACAGTCGATTTAAAACAATAGATTTGAGGGATGAGGAAACTGTCAAGTCATGCATCATAGTCAGCATTTCACCTTAGGTTGAGGACAAGATAACTAGAGTCCATTTCAATCTCGCTTTCGCAAAACGGATAGACAACATCATATTTTTCACAAGAAAACAAGCTCTTGTGGATTTTTTTTTCTTCTTTTTTTGACATTTTAATAATTCCAACCAAATCTTAAGCACCGATGACGGTATGAAAAATTGCTTTTTGAATTAACACCCTCGTAAGGCATAACCTCAGGGCAAGATATTTAATCCTGATAAGACGTCAAATAACTGGCTTAAAATGAATAAAAGACTTTTGGTGTTTGTGTCAAAAATGAAACTCCTCCTCAAGCCTCACCTATTAAAAGATCTTTTTCATTTCTTTTTGCCGCCATCAATCTCCCTGCTTTTCTAATTTCAGCTTTGTCATGTCCACTTTGTTCGATTAGAATCCACATATAGTGTGACTATATCAATTTCCTCCACCTGAACCAATGAAATTACTTCCTTCAACAATTTGATCTTTGCAGGATTTTATTGGAGAACCATAACCATTTCTGCCAGGGAAAAAAAGCAGCTGTATGGCCAATTCAACCGTTATCAATCACCCAACTTGGTTGTTTTCCTATAGTGAGTGTGTTCTGTAGTGTTGACAAGAGTTTTCATCAGAAATAAAGGTGTGATACGTAGAAAAAAAAAGGTCTTTTGTGCAGAAGGAGCACAGTGTGAACGAAGGTGGTTCCTGTTGGGACCTTATTTAAAACAAAGGATTTGCTTTAATCCACATCTGTGAACCTGTCCGGTGAGGTTGTTTAAACATTTGAACAAACAGGGGATGATAAAGGATCTGAGGAAAGACTGACTGTTAGAAAGATAAAACATCAGCACACAGCCCTGCATCATGGCATCAGGCTGAGGATATAAGTCACTTAGATTGCTATTTCCCCATGTCCTGTGACTCCTCCAAAGTTTAAGTTTGATATTCAAACCCTAAATTTAATGTTTCCTTGTGGGTATTAATAAAAACAAACTGTAAAAATTATACGGCTTGGCTGTTATTCTTAAAACACTGTTAAACAGTCTGTAGTTTTTCCTCTCTTTCCTCCCTCTCTTACTCACACAAATACACAAGAATATTTATTCCCAGAACAAAGCATGAATTTTATTTTTGAGGTATAAAATTTTAACATGTCTAGACAAAGCAGCGTATTCCTCAAGCACACCGAGGGCGCACTGTCTTTCAAGGGCTCGTTATATGCTAAAATGCGGTAATATTTGTGGTCGAAGTGAAAACTTTTCATTAAATTCAAGGCTGCTGTGTTTCTCTGGCGTTCGCCTATGGCACCATCGGCTCTGAACCGAACCGGCTGATCTCCGGGATAATTTCTTGGGTTCCCTCCACGGGATTATTGATCCCTCTATGATGAAAGAGAGCACTGTACGATAGTGGTCCAATTATAGTTTCAACACCTTCAACACACAGCACAATCATTTGTTTTTTTATCATCGCATGAGGCACATTATTAGTTATTTGCCATCCATCAGCAGTCATCAGACCTCCTCAAAAGCAAAGTGAGATCTCATTTAGACACTCAAAGAGTGAGAGAAAGAGAGAGATAAAAAATTTTTAAAAAACAGTGAGACATCTTCTTAGCACAGCCAGAAGAACTGCTTTAAAGCACTACCAATGCTATTAACCACTAAGAAGCAAATGTAATGAATAACTATATATTTTCATGTGCAAACATAAAGAGATGATCAATTAGTAAGTTGTTTGTGTTCATTACCAGAATTGCCAGATGGCAATAAATGAAAATTTGCCAATTTAAGTGGATTAATTAGTTAGTAATTGCTGGTGTCCTGGGGTTAATGTTTCGCAGAGAGATGGATGGACGGGGGCTGCTGGCGTGTCCGAGCTGTGAGCTGCTCGGTAAAGAGACAAGAGACCGGATATCTCTGAGAAATACCTAGTATTCCCTCTGGCTATCTCACTGACATTGACAACAGTCTCACACTTGACATGGAACAACATTAGATGTGTTGATTCAGTGCACGGCTGAATTGATTTTCTTTAACGTTAAGTGTGCAATGTTGTTGTGGCACCTATCATAAATACAGACTCGGTCCTTTGGGAGGAGAGCAGCAAAACTGACAGTTAAAAAAAAAGAGAGAGAGAGATGAGCTAAGAGGTGAGTCATGTCTTTCTTACGGAGCTGTGGTCGCTCACGTGTTTGTGCGGTCTATCAATCTTTTTCAGTGGTCATCCTCAACGGCAGCTTTATGAAAGATTCACAAAAATATACAATGGCATGGATCCAATAAAACATGTGGTCACTATGACAACAGCGGCGGGCTGTTAAAGGCTTTAAGTTAAAGTTAAGTTAAAATATAAGAGGAAATAAATAGGATATGAGCACAAACGCCGGCTCCTCTGGTGAACGGCACCGGCTGAAAACTGAGACTAGACAAAAGATGTTCTCTGGCAGCGGTGAGGAAACGAAATCTATCTAGCTGTCAGTCTACCACCTGCATTGTTATGTTATGACACTTCAAACATCTGGAGTGCACTTTATGTTTTGAAGCATCCAGTTTTCCACAGGAGGAAATTACCAATCAACAAGGAGGGCAGCTGTGGCCTGAAGGCGCTTGAGGCGGGTTTGTCACTGCAAGGTTGCCAGTTTGACTCCCCCGACCATCTGGGAATATGTGTGGTGGGGGAGGTGAATGAGAAACACTCTCCTTCTCCCCTCAACAACTGCTGCTGAAGTGCCCATATGTAAGGCAGCGAGCTCCCAAATGATCCAGTGGCAATTCTCTGGTAACACTGGGCAGCTCCCACAGAATGAGACTCTGTGGAAACCCTCAGGCAGACAAGATAATAAGCAACAGGCTATTTATCAGCTGGGTGTGACATTTAAAAATGTGAGTAAATGAAATAGAATGAAACTGAAAGCTCTGATGTTGCTGATGTATATTCAAACAGCAAATCTGGACATATGTATGTGTATGTAGCTGGATATAAAGGTAAAATAATGAGAATATTGTTAACAAAGCTCAGCAAAAATATATATGCAATTATCATATATTCAGTATTTGACCATCAATGACTAAATGATACTTGAATGCACACAAAATCTACAGATTTTGTTTTGTGCATTAAGTTCATCTGAAGTTGATCTGAGGATGAGTCAGTCAAATCAAGGTAGTATCTTCTAAAATAAATCTTTTTAGTGAAAAATCTCTTTTTGGCTCAGAATTTTTCCTGTGAAGAGATTATACCAAAAAATGGGGAATTGACTGTAGAAAATATCCACTTATCCACTAAGTAATTTGGATGGCTAAAGCCTCATATTACCTTCAGATAATTGTTTTTGCAAGTTTTTGCTCCAAGGAGGACTGTGGATTTTGTCTCCAATCACTTACATTGAAAGTGGCATCTTTAATGGGTAGTATGTAATTCAAGTTTTTTCCCTGAAATTTTCCATTAGATAAAAAGTCTTAATGCAACACAAGACAACATATCACAGGAAATCTTTAAATAAGAGGTCACAAAGCAAAGAGAATAAAAACAAAAAAACTTGGACATGAATAAAATAAAATAATAGAACATACATTTTATATTTCATATGCACTGAAAAATTAGACCAAACATCATAAAGCTTCCCTTGGTAAGTATTAGTCCTTGGGATTAAAAATTCAAAAGAGGCTGTCATTCATTTTAACCAGTCAGCAAAAACAGCCGTCGTCTGACTCCTCCGGTGGCAGAGAACAGTCTCTGAAGCGTGGCAGGGCAGGTTTGTTTGGATACACCTGGTGGTAATATATAAATACGCGTAACTGGGGCGATTCTGATGAGGCTTTATGTATCTATTCTGCAATACTTTTGACTACCTTTTTCCAAAAAAGGAGAAGGAAACTAACAATTACTCAATAAATGGACAAATGTACTCGCTTCCCTTTGACACCTCCAATAATAAATTTCATAAATAGTCCCAAGTTTAGTTGGTGTATAATGATATCATCTGCCACTATGTTTTCCCCTACACCCTCCTCTGTCATTCAATCATGGTCCTTTTCCCAGATTTTTCCATGCAGAGGGCATGTTGCCATTTGTCTGTCTGGATTCATGGTTACCTACATCAGTGGCACTTGTAAAAGTCTAATCAAATATACTGTAATGTATGGCTGTTTAATATTTTTGAGCAAGATCAATACAAAATATGAGTAATGAGAAATGAAAAAACATTGTGTATCAAGAAAAATCTGCTTGTAGTCAACATTTCCTTTAACAAACATTAATATTATACAACGTGTAAGGACTTGTTATATGTTTTCCTTTCTAATATACTGCCACATAGTACTTGATTTCAACACTCTCCACTACACAGCTGTAGTGTGAATGCTTTGTTTTCTAACTGAACTGTGACGTGTTAAGCCAGATTCACTACACACCAGGTGTGCTGCTTTGCTTCGTTATTAATATATCTCATATAGACTGTAATTGCAGTGTAATATTTGAGGTATTGGTGCAACATGAATCGTTTATCTATTGATTTATTTATCTGCGCAAATTCAATAACAAGCACTAATACTGGGTGATTTTTTTCTTCTTTCATTTCTCATACCACTCATAATGTTCGCTTTCACCTAATCAGTTGCTGGACCTGCTTTCAGTTGGCACAGACAGGAACTCCATTATGGAGCATGAAATCAGGCTAAGAATATACCAATGTGTTAACAGTGCGTCACTTATGATATACATGATGAACAAGTTGTTGTTTTTAGTGTCATCTAACACTAAACCCTCCCATCTAGATGAACTACCAAATTAGATCATCCCATGTGTGTTACAGTGTGAGGCTGTGAGTGTGTGCCTGTGCAGCCAAGCATACATGTGTGTATTCACTTGCACTCTTATGTGTGAAGCATTGCCTGGTACTTGCTGGAAGTTTCACTTTAACACTTATTCAAAGCAGTTGTGAGTCTGTGTATCCAAAGATCCAGTATCAGAGAGTTTTAGGGAGAAAACTGGTTATTTTTGAGGGAGGATGAGATTTGCAGTGCTGAGACTCTCACCTTATGCTCCCTTATCTGAAACACTATATAAATGTTTTGACCTCAGACCTCGAGGCAAAGAAACAATTCAAATATACCTTTGATCACGTCTGATTCAGTTCTCTAAGTCTGCAAGTCGAGAGAGCGAGAGGTGCACTGGGAGACAGATAGATAGAGGGAGTTGGGGTGGTGGCCCTCAGCATTTATCAAAGAGCTTTTCAGAGCCTTTGACAACGCTTCCTCACTTGCCACGGCAGCATACTGATCTACAGGAGCTCACACAGAGGCACAGAGATCTCTCCAAGGTTGGGGTAATGTGTGTAATGCCAAACAGCGCTCTTTAGTAGTGTAAAAACGCTATACTGGGGAGTGGATAGATACAGTAAGTAGAGCTGCAGCTAAAGATGATTTTTCATAACTGATTTGAAACTGAAAATGAATCTCTTAATTGCTTTTCCGGCAACCGGTTCATTGTTAAGTATATAGAGTATCAGGACTTAAAAAATGCCCATCGCAATTTCCAAAAGCCAAACGTGACTTCTTCAGATTGTTTGTTTTGTCCCTCCAGCAGCCAAAGATACTGAATCCACACTGATATACAACAAAGAAAAGTTCTAATCAGCAAATATGTTTTGGCATTTTTTCCTCAAATGATTTAACTAAATGAAAAACTCATGAATCACTCATCAAAATTGTGTTCTGATGAGAAAATAACCGATCAGTTAATCAGCACTACATGTAAGCACACACATTCATCTGTATCTTCAGTGTATTATTGATCATTTGCTCTGTCCTGCTGTGTATTGGATTTGGGGAGTTTGCACATCAGCATTTTGGACCAAATTCCTTATTTCAGATAAAGTTACATTTGTGAAACACATTTAGTTTAGTTTACATTGTAAAAGCCTTTAGTCCTTGAATATTAAAAGGGAAAAAATCCCAAAAAGTAAGTAAGCTGACTACCCAAACAGGTTATGCTATAACAAAATAACAGCCTTTTCTAATTATACAGCTCTTTCTATATTCAGCATCAGCGCTAGATGTCTTTTACTTGAATCATAGTGCCCTTTTGCCTGTGACATGCATCTCTCAAGATCATCATTTTAAAACTAGTCAGCTGGAAACATTAAAGAGTCGGGTAGGTAGAGAATGGTCGTCAACCATCTCATGAAACTAACGTCACAGTCATTATTTCAGCTGGCAAAATTGATGGTTGCTGTCAAGAAATGGTTGCTTTTATCTACTTCTGTCTGGAATAAAGAACCCATTGTTTCAAAAATAAGCTGAGTGGTAACTTGCAAACTATATGTGTAAAGCCTATAGACTGTATATGACGAGGAACGACGTAACAGCTCCTCAAAAGTGAAGCCAAAACTTCTCAATCGCCCCCTGGTGGCTGGCTCCAGGATAGGTCATATATCCTTTTTGCTCCATGTTAGCAGATGGGACATAGGCTGAACTGAAAAATACAAGTAGACAACATTTTTCCAAAGATGTTTTTTTTTTTTATCATTTTAGGTCATTCTTATTATGCTAATGTTTGTTCATTTTTTTTTTTGTTTGAAGTCTGGCCGTAGAGTTGGAACATCAAGAGGAGATGTAACTTTAATTTTCTATAACCAACAAAATTAGTTTTTCTGCAATAAATCCGACCTGAGGAATTTTTGCAGGCTAAGTTAAACTTGTGTTTCGTAAGCTAAATAGTAAGTTATTGTTATAAGATAGCTAACTAAACATAAACAGTCTACCATATTTTATGTGAAAAAAAGCAGGTGATTGGTAGTTAATTATCTGTACTCTTAATTGAGTCTGGCTGATCTGTCGCATGTATTTGATGAGGATTGGCAAATGATCGTGTCTGACAATTTACAGCTTAAAAACACATTTTAAAGCCTCTTGTTGGCAGGCCCAGTGATTTTTCAATGTATGTTAATTTGTCGAGCTGTTTCTTTAACAGGTATCCTTGTTTAAGTCATTTCCCTGCATGTGTCCTCTTGATTACATACAGTACGTACTTCATACACACATACACTAACATGCAACATTTACAGTACTGGCCCTGTTTCCTCTCCAGCAGCTTGTGGCCTAACAGGACGCTCCCTCAAACAGCGATGCAAATAGCCGCCCCAGCTGTCACCTATCAGGGAGGATCCTCGGCGAGTACATAACCGGTCGTGTCCCACCACTGCAGCCTACGTCTCCCTTCATTTCCCATTACAGCAAGTGGGAAAACATCGGTGGAGGCAAAATAATGGGCCTGCTTAGATATGAGGAGGAGTAATCTAGGACAGGAATTAAACTTTCATCTCCTCCAAACAGCATTTCAACGACTCGACTGATTCGTCTCTGCGCAACAGTGCCATTTGTAAACTCAGACATGAATTATTAACAGGGGAGCTTTGCATATCGTTGAGACTCATCGGACAGCTTTTACATCTTGGCACTCAGCGGGGCCGCAGCCTCTCAGGTTATGATCGAGTTACAGTAATAATGGAGCTTAGTACTACTAAGACAGACAAACAAAATGAGAATTACATTAATTTCTATGTAAGAGGCTGAGGAGCGTGGTAAAGCATGCCGAACACAGATTATTTACAGAGCATAACATCATTTTGAAATATTGTTTCCTTCTCTTTTTTTTGTTCTGTCAACAAAATGCTCACAATGGAGCAAAACTCCCAAACTCAAAACTTAATTTTGTCATTATAGGAAGGCAGCATAAGGCTCCAGGTAAGGTTTCTGCTGCCTCTGCAGTTCCACCTATATATATTGCCTTGTGTATAGGAATTGCCAACAAAGAGACGAACCATATGCCACTCATTTATTGCCGTGTTGTTTTTTTCTTGACAATCAGCCACTTAGATACAGTTCTGTCATTTACATATTTGCATGCAAGACAAATTGTTGATTACGACTTTCCTCAGGATGTGCAATCGTATATCAACACCCCGCACTTTTTGTAGGCAGGAACACGGCGTGTTGTTGTCGTCCGTGTCGACACCAGAGTCAAATGTTACCTAAACACGACTGATTGGAACACAGTTTTAAAAGTGGGGAGCATTTTCACACAGTTGCTGCAAATGTGACTTCCTATCTCTCACCAGTATGTGTATTCAAACATGCGTGTTTAGGATACAATGAGGGCTTCAGCATAGTCAGGCCTTGCTCCATTAAGCATTAAAGTATGACTTTATGAACCGAGGGAATAAAAAATAAGCAACCTTGCTATTACTACAACAGGGACAAAGTATAGGTCATAAAAACTTCCCCAATCCATTAAGCACAAGTGAAAAAAAACTCTCAAATAGGCCTTTTAATCTCACTTTATTGCTGCGGCATATATCAAATGAAAATGCTCAAATGAATATTTAACTATTTCACATAAGGTGGCCATTAAATGTGTTTTGTGTTTTTGCTGTACAACCCCGGCTTGTGCCGTTTGCCAGGGACCACAGGCCAGACCAGAGATCAGGTTTCTGGAATATGCAGATAACCGCCGACCAAATTCAATTAAAAACAATGCATCAGAACTTATGTTTGCTTTCTATTTTTCCATCAGTGCTTTTTCTTATTCAAAAATAAAGCTGCTACTATTGATTCAGCTTTGATTAAAAATTGATTGGCACTTACTTTGGGTGCCAGGACTGGAAACTCCCCGTGCATCACTGCTGTTTTGTACCTTGGAGCATCAACTGTAATAAAAGTAGATGACTCGGGAGCCACCGAAGGACCGACTGGGGCAAAAGGTCCAGTTCATGGCGGAAGGAGGAGGAAAAATAAGCAATTTATCCAAGAGAAAAGAAGCTCACCTCTAAGACCTCCCTTGGCAGCATCTCAGAAAGAGCTGGATACTGCAGCAATATAGATACACCACTGTCAAATGGACCATGTTCAGTGGAATACTTGACAATATTAAAGCGATAGTTCACACCAAATGCAGCTTGTAAAGATCTGAGAGCAGTGCTTTGACCCAGGAGCAGCTAAATGCTCATCATACCGTGTTAAAGATTGAATTTAGCACAGTTTGACAGTTTATATTCAGATACCAAGATACAGTAAAGGGCAATGTGTGTGTGTGTGCATGTCTGCTTTTTCTAGAGATGTCCACACACAGTGTGTCCCTGGTGTGGAAGATGCAAACGTGTGAGCGCTTACATGTGTCTATGTGTGTGTGTGTCAGGGTGTGTTCGCCTCCATCTGTTTCTACAGTATGGCCATTGCTCGGGGCAAAGGGTCAAACTGTGTGTCACGGGGAGGTGTCAGATTATGACGAAGCATTGTAGCTCGGGGAGGTCAGACGAGCTTGCAGAGATGGAAGGGGTTGTGGTGGTTGTCGTGGTGACGCAGCATCGCTGAAGGTCAGGCTGGCTAATGACTGTCCGGGATACATATAGCTTTACTATTATTAAAGCTGCCTCATTCAAGGTCAGTCAGACAATTATGACTGTTTGAGCTCTGTAAGTTGTACATACTATAAAATGTTTCACACCACTTTTTAATTTTGATGTTTGCATTCAAATGTGTACTCATTCATTCATTCATCTTCTAACCTGCTTATCCCGAGCACACACAGGGTCACAGGGGTGCTGGAGCCTGTCCCAAGAGGACAAGGCAAGAGGCGGGGTACACCCTGGACTGGACGCCAGTCAGTCGCATGAGGGCTAATATTGAGAGACAGACAACCATTCATTTAGAGTTGCGTTGTCAATTAACCTAACCTGCATGTCTTTGGATTGTGGGAGGAAGCTGGAGTACCCAGAGAGAACCCACGCAGGCACAGGGAGAACATTCAAACTCCACACATGGAAGGGCCCATGCTGTCAACCGGGGATTGAACCCAGAACCCTCTTGCTGTGAGGCGACAGTGCTTCTTTCTAAATGTATTCAAACTGTTAATAAAGGGTTCATTGATCTAGCCTTATGCAAAGTTAATTGACTTCCGTAGTTAAATTCAAAAGTAAGAAATCAAAACTTCCATCTCACTTGGATAGATATTTGCATTTTTTCTATATTTCATGGGGAAACAAATCCATAAATGTATCTATTAAGCTCTCTTGTAGCCTTAGAGAGTGTGCAAAAGGAGTTTTTCACTGTCACTGTACTTAATGCAAAGTTAATACATACATGTCAGAACATTTCTGCATGCATCAGTGTGTTTATGCATGGGTGCCTAAGTGGAGCCAGTGGCCTGGATGAGTGTGCACAGAGTCATGTGCCCGGCAGCTCCCTGCCGCAGCCCCAGACAGACACAGCACCGCTCTAATTAGCTGACCTGTCACCGTCGACACCCACAGCTGTGCAGCACTCAGGGAGCCGGCTGAGCGGCGGCAGAGGCTGCAAGGTGCAGCATAAACACAGACACTGATGAACACATCCATGACTTCTGTCAGCGCCTTCAGGATGAAGGATGCCACCTCATGCTTTTGCTTGAGAGGTCATACTGAAGCATTACATACTTACATACTGTTGTGGTATTTTTCCTCTTCTCCCCCTGGAGAATTCTTGTGGAGTTCAATGACATTCAGGAGTACAGTTTGGTTATTATAAAAAAGTGGTATTTATCTAAAGCCAATAGTAACCATAGTTTATTGCAGGTTTTTGGCACAATATTGACTCATCCAAAGTTAGACCCTCTACAGGTGAATTTATATCACAATGAACCATAAGCCTTTGACTGCAAACAGGTGAGCTCCATTTAACTATCCTGGCATTTGTAAAATTAATAAAACAATAATTACATATGAAAACTTTATATGTTGATAAATACTTTCTATAAACACAGTTTTTCTAAATAGATTTATTTTATATTTTGAGCAAAAGTTTTGTATAAATAGTAATATCAACACCAATCATCAAATTAGTTGAATTTAACCATTTTTTTACAGCTGTAATAAACATGTTTTAATTAAAAATCATTTTTTTAAGCAATACTTTAAGCTAAAATATATATTAATGTAAATGTATGTGTATGAGCTGTAAGAGGGCCAGCTGTCTCCAAAACCCCAAAAACGACCTTTCTGCCAATAATGAACACAGTTTGCAGGAGAAGTTACTAAAACCTTGGCAAATATAAAATAAAAATGAGGAACAGTCGAGGAAAAACGCTGTTGCCGATGAAGCATGAAGAGCGTGTTTCCATCCACAGAGTTCTGTAACCTACCAGCTGCTTCTCGGCCCTCTATAGGCCGATGTTTGGGCCAGACTGTGTGTGGGAACATGAGGGGAGATGACACTGGGGTACAGATTTAAGACACGGTGCGCTGGCTATCGGAGGTCTCCTGGTAGGCCTCAGACACGTGGCGCTCTGTGCTTCCCTTTCCGCAGCCTCAGTCTCGTCCTCTGTCTGGCTGCGGCGCACACACACTTAAAGCAGGGCAGAGAAATCCCTCATCTTGTATCTGGTTCAAGGTCCGCTGCTGGTGATGACAGTTGATGACAATCCAGCGGGGAACAGGGGAATATCACCTGCGACTTGAAATGGAAAGCAGCAAGTGAGGGGGAAAGAACGAGGGGCGAATACGCTGCGAGAGCAAAGAGTAAAACAGAAGATTTTGCACTTTAATTTGAAATATCGACACACAAACCTGTCATATTAGGAGATCAAAACATTTGTTCTTTATTACTGCTCTCATTAGCATTCTACTCCACACAGACTACTACAGAATAACATTAATCCCAATACATATTTTCTCACTTTCTTACACTGATTACAAATGGATCATCAATTGATTCTAATTGGGGAACACTTATCATTCAAACGTGTTATGATCATAAATTTTCTACTTTCAAAACATTAGGCGTCTGTTCAAAACCAATCCCAGATATTTTATAGTGGCAGAAACTAAACCACAGACAAACAAAACTATCGATCTCCCTCTCTCTCCCACCCTCTCTTTCTCTCTTACACACACAAATGCTCACACACTCACACCTCCATCCTCTCCTGTGTGCACACACTCCTCTGAAATATGCATTGTGAATCCACGTCTGCCGAGAGTTGTGTGCCCCTGCATTATGCCTGAGTGATATAATTTATATCATTTCAGAGAAAAGGGAGGAAATCAATGAGATTTAGTTGGCAGCAAGGCCCGATAATTAATTCTCAAGGTTTGGATAAAATATGTGACTAATGAGGGAGAGATGTAAATGTTATGAAGTTTCACTTGGAGCTCCCTCCCAACCCCCACCGCAGCCATAATCGAACCTCAGAAAGTCAATAAACTGTCTGTGGGAATAGTTTTAGCCTGTCTCCATCTCCATCTATTTTCTGAATTTATAATGTTTCCTGAAAAACTTGAAGGTAGACAAGTGATTTTATAACAGCGAGGTGTACCTCCATTGCATGTTTATAGACACACTGACAAAATCTGGCACATCAATTCTCTAGATACAGTACATTTTTCTTAAATATTGAATAATATATATATTTAAAAAACACTTAAGTGGGACAGTTTCTCCCTCCCCTAACTGGCTTATTCAGAAGAACCACTATTAGTGAACACTGATTAAAATTATGCCACATTTTTTGGCCTTTTAGCAAAGTAAACAGTTAAAATGAAAGGGGAAAAACAACTACTGATGTTTTCAGAAATGTTTTTCTTGGATAAATATTAAAAGTCACTTGAAACTTTGATCTGGGTTCTTCTGAGCCTTTTTCGACATCAAGGAAAGTACCCCACTTTTCATTCCACCTGTCAACTGCCACAATCTGTTTTTATTTCCAGCTACCATCTCTGTCTGGGCTGGAAATGTGCTTCCCAGACTGAGTTACCTGCTACTGAGCTATTGTCAAGTATGTTTGGGAAATGAAAAAGCACTGTGAAATAACTTTTGGTTGTGATTTTCTGCGTGTGTGTGTGTGTGTGTTGCATTATTCACTGAATGCAAATAAAAAAATAACATCAGAGGTGGGGAACTATCTCTGTAGGAATAAAGTCACTGCAAAGGGCGCGATACAGGTGCAAACCTTCTGTCTCCAGTGTGCTGCCTTGTGCTGTTTGACACAATTAGTGGGCATTATTGTGGATCACATGCAGCGTGGGCTTGTAAGCTCAGTACTCATCGCGTTACGTCCTTCAGCCAAACCAATCCTTGCAGCGTCGTGATCATCCAACTAAGGACCGAACGCTGCTGAGGTGTGATTGAGGCGTGAGCTGTGAGCTCCCAGAAGCCGACTTCAAGGCCCGTTTTGTGTGGTGTATGGCGGGTGTTTGTGTTTACGTATGAGAGGTGGACTGTGAATGTGTGAGGTTCAGGGCCGAGTGAGAAGGGAGGGGTGGATATATACTCCTGGGAACTAGGGATGTGTGTGGAAGAGAGGGAGGGAGGGATGGGTGGAGGATGAGCGTGTGGGTTGAGGATGTGGTGGGGGGTTGGGGGTGACTGGGCGTGTGGAGGTGGCAGGGAGGAGCGAGGCGGAGGAGGTGTTGGGGGGGGGGGGTAGAGCGGTGAAATCCTACTTAATCTGATAGGTATTCATCCAGGCAGAGGAGCTGAGGAGCCATGCAGAAAGGCAACAGTGATCTATGAGCAGCAAAAACAGGCGAGATGCAGTAAAATGGATGAGAGCCACTGTGTTTATTCCACTGACATTAAAGGAGGATTCCACCCGCAGGTTCACTCACACTGTATATCATCAGCCTGTGATGCTCACTGCATCTTCATGATGAAGTGCCGTAATTTAGTTTGTCATTGTCCACGCTCGCATCCACTTGCTTGCAACTTTCCCAGAATGCTTTTCATTAAAAACAAAACAAAACAAAACTTGCCCGTACTTGTTGCATCTAGCTGAGATTTCCAGGTAAGACAAGAGGCTAATGATGAGGAAGTGTTTTTCTTATGTAACATCTTTTGTGCCTGAAATGAATTATGGTCTATCAAGTCCCAAAAGTATTTCTCTTCTCAGATGCCAAAATCTGACGTTACCATTAACATACTGAAAATTGTTCCCGTGTTAAACTTCACAGGTGTAGCTGAAATAAAATGAAATTTTGGCTGGCTATCCCCCTTCCAATGGAACAAAAAACATATTTAAAACCATAATTCATTGAGAAATAAAAGTCACATTGTACAAGCTGTTACTTTAATAGCATTCGTCCTCACACTGTTAGCTGGCACGTCTTTCAGGTTTCAACAGAAGGCTCCTAAACAAACTTACCAAACAACTCTGTGATCTCCCTGTCATCTAAACATTGTTTCAATTGGTTCATTTCCATCCAATTGTTTTTATGTGTCCCTTAACTCCCTATCTGTCACCATAGGGGCTGATAAAAACACCAAAAGGATTGCACGGTGAAGAGGGGGAAAAGCGTTCAAAGAGAAACCCTTGCTATCATAGGTGGGAAGCAGCAGTGAAATGCTATGTTATATCAGAGCTGCTGGTGAGTAGTCATGTAGCCGCATCACATTGTTTTGAATATGTTTGCACAAAGGTAGTTGATGGAAATGCCCATGGATTAATTCACTTTATTTAGGCAAAACATCTGCTTAGAAATGGTGCACCACTTGAATAGATATGTAACTATTTACCTTTTCCCCTCCAAAAGGTCAGCACAATGCAGAAAGTCATAGATTTCAACTTTGCAGTGAGTCATGACGGATTTTAATTTAAAGCTGGTTTAATCAGTATATCAATATGAAATTAATTTGATCAAATGAGTGTGTGTTTATGAAAGGTGTCACTTATAGAGAGTTATTGTCTGAATCTGCCGTTTTTAGGCATTGTCCTTCATGTTTTGTTTTGGTTTTATGGCCCTTAACGGGCCATTTTGGTTCACTCTTAACACTCTCATCAGCTTTGTTTTCAGACAATTCAGAATTTAGCAGCTAAAAAGCCATTAATTTCATCAATGAAGTTGGTGGAGACCAAAACAGAGATAAAAGGAGAGTAAATATTGGATGGATACAAGTCAAGTGGAAAAAAACACGACACCAAATGAAAGATATTGTTGCTGGATTTGTAAATGGTAAACTGTTGGTTAACTATATCTGCTTTATGAGGCGATAATGTGATTATATTCACTGAAGGTAGAAAAAAATGTGTTAATTCAAGTTTAAATACACAAGTAGTTGGTTACTCTAAGCTAATCTTCCCCAGACTCACAAGGAATTAGGGTGGCTTTAAGTTTCTTTTTTTTCATTTGTCATGTTTCAGTTTTTCATTCTTTTTGATACTGTATCTTGTCTGTATGTACATTATACGTCTTTCTGTGTTGTGTATATTTCTTAAAGGGTGTTCCTGTATGTTTCTCTTGTTTTCTGAGGAAAGTAGAGGAAGCACTAAATGTTCAATGATGGTTTACAATAAATTAACTCAAATAGTTCTGGTGAATTTTATGATTCAATTAAAAAAAGCTTATTTGCTCCTTATTTGTATGAAAGACGTATTTTGGCGTATCAACGCTGATTCATTTGTGCACATCACTTGAACGGATGAGATCATATTGATGCATCTAATGATTTAATGATATAATAATAGCTCATTCTATCTATAACCTGTCAAAAGAAACTCCAAGGGCCATGCTGGCATGCTTGCAGCACACAATTCTTGTGTGAGCTGTTATACAGGATGCATATACAGGATGTGGAGTGTTTTCATCTCCTTGATGTTCCACAGACTCAAGCAACACACGGAAAAGGCAGGCAGGCAGGCAGGGAAGGAGATGTTGCTTTGGGCCTAACAAATGACCTAGATACTGGAGTATGAATTTCATTTACCTCTATCGCAGCATCTAAGTGTACCTCACTTTCCTTACGCATCCATATGGCAACCGTGGAGCTGAAGCGGATACAAAAACAGCCCACAGGTAGGCTTTTTTTGATCAGCATTTACACGCTCACTCCTTCACTCACTCACTCGTTCACTCAAAATAAATGAGAGGGGGGAAAAATAGGGAGAGGGACCTCCGTGTTTCTAATCCCGGAGAACTTATCTGCTCAGTGGGTAAAATGTTTTGCAATAAGCAGGATTTGGCTGTGGCCAGGATAAGTTAGATGTTTGCTATTCTGCTCCAGGACTGAAAATTTCCCTCCATGTAATGCAGAGGTTACAGGTGTTAACCGCAGCCAATGGAACTATTGATTAATCGGAAAGGCAGTTTGGCAAGCCTCCTTAGACCACAAAGTGGCTGATCAGAATTCTGGTGCTGCTAGTTCCAACAGTTTCTTGCTGGGCACGGAAGGAGAGGTGAAGAAATGGTGGAGAGGGAGGAGAATAGCCCGAGATGAGGGTGGTGGAGGTGGGTGGGTAGGGGGCAAAGAGATATGACACATGGGGTAAAGAACAGATGGTGGATGATGGAGGGAAAGCAAAGGTGTGGAGGAAGAACAAGCGACAAGAGAGGGGACAGGGATGAATTGTGAGGCAAAAAGAGATGTGAATTGAAGGCCAAGTAGCGTGGGTTATCATATCTGAACTGCGAGACATGAATCTCAATCCATCAATAAGCGCTGCATTTTGATAAAAAATACCCCTGCTGCGCCCGGCCGTAATGGATAGTGTGCCGTTGAATGCGTCACTTTTACCCTTCCCCTGAAATACCAGAGAGAGAATGGGTCCCGCTCCACAAAGAGATCTGGATCAAGGTCAGTGATCACATCAAACGTAATAGCGCCCCTCTCTTTCCATATATGCTCTGCCTGAGTGCTCGGTGAATCAGAAAAGCTTGCTATTTCGAAATAATTTTCAGAGATTTCCCACAGTTCTTGCATGCCTTCATAATTTAAAATTCCTTAGGCTGAACAGCAACTTCCATACTACATTGCACCTTGATATTAACGAGAACTTTGCCTTTGGAAAGGTAATCTTTGTTTACATTTTCAGTATAGCCTTGCTGCTCTTAAAGCACAGCACTGTACATTAACTCAACATAAACTTTGTGGGTGACTGTTCATTAACCATTGATTTTGTCGTCTAGCAGTTTCTATCAGCTGTGGCTAGCTAGCTAGTAAATTATTGCTACAATATATTCATGAGCTGGCTGAAGATGCTTACTATGGCTGACTTTTTCAGCTGACTGGTTTTGAAACAAGAACCACGTAAAATGGTTGTAAATATGCACTTAATGGCTACACACATTGTGCTAAAACAGAAATGCTGAATTTATATATCACAGGCAAAAACATCCTCTCCAATTGATGATGCATGTATAGAAAATGGAGACTTTTTTTTTTTTTTTTACAAGCAAGTTTTACAAGTTACAAGCAAGCATATTTGGACAAGAGGGTGGAAAAACAGTCGACTGCTGAACAATCGTGGTTAACCACGGTCAGCCACAAGGTAGACACGCCCTAAAGCATTCCCTGCATTATTTTCCTGTTTTCCTATAAATGGGCCCCTAAATTACTTAATGAGCATCAGGTTGAAATCAAGAACACTTAAGCTCATTAGGAAAATGTTTACAGAGGTAATAAATCAAGCAAGAAGTTGGATCATTCTCTCGTAGACGTCCGTATAATCAACTTCTATTTGCAACCAGTGGAATCACACCCTGCAGGTCGTTAGAAAAAATGAAGGTTTAAGGCACTTCTGCCTTGGCTCCACTTTTCAGACCTGTAAGCTACACCCACTTCTTTTATACGGTCTCTGAGCTTCTCAGTACTAATGTCATTACTATGATGAGGAAAAATTTAAATGTTATTTAATGCCAATTTCCTGTTTTCACAATTGGCTTACACATTTGGACAAGCAAGACAAGAGGTTAGATTTGTGCCATGTTCAACAGTGCACTCCACTTTTAACCTGACAGGAGAAAAGGCTTTCAGAATGAGGACTAAATGTGTTTGGTGCATTTAAGGCTATCTCAGAAATGTAAGTATTAATTAATGTAGCATAAATGTCCATAAATCCAATAAAACGCAGTGTGGAGCCACTATTGCTGGTCTACACCCAGAACACAACCTGCAACCCCCCCCCCCCAAAAAAAAATAAAGTAACACTGGGTTAGGTTTGCACCTTAATTAGTGAAACATGCTAATGTTTTAAGTTTACACTGGAGCAGATTGGTGTGTAATCCATTCTATACATTGCTCTTGCATTTTGAGATTTAGAGAGGGTTAAAAAAAAGACAGCATCATTCAAACTCTGTACTCAGGGTATTTCTCTTATTACACTGCTGTAAAGGTTCAGTATGCTACAGTATGTAATGCACCAGTGCTCCCCTTGTTTCTAGTCAGCTCTAAACCCACATCTATTAGGCCCATTCCTACACCAGATGCTCAGGACACATTCAGTTAACCCACACACACACACACAAACGCGCTTTACACGGCTGATGCTTTTGTTGCTTTAAACCTCCCGGTACATAAAACTAACATGCAAGTACAAATTGCGTTGCGACATCTGAAACGTTGTGTCACATCACTGAAAGAGGAGGGAGGAGGCGAACCAGCCACACAGGAACAGCGGGGGGATTTCATGCTAGCTTAAATTTAGGCACGCTGTTTGGGGTCTTTATTGTTCCTCAGAGACCAAACTTTAAGTGAATTTCTGCACCAGGGGGGCTGTCGCCATGAACGGCGCTTGCACCATGCATACCAGAGTGAACAGAGGCAGACATCTGCAATCTGCCAACGCCCCAGGTAAAACTCTGTCCTTCTCTGTGCTGATCTCAAATGAGCTTTCCCATCCTGTGCTGTAACACTTCCCTGTCAGTGAAAATAATTCAAAACTGGTCTGTCATCTTGTGTCTAGAGACAGCTGCATAATGCTTTGTTTAAAGGCTCTATTACACTGGCGGAGGAGAGAGCAGGCTTTGAGAGATGATTTTGTCTTCCTCATAACTTTTCATTTCAGATATTGATTTGAAAGACATCTTTTTTCCCCACTTGCCAAGCAAAAGTCTTTTAACAGCAGCTTACCACGCAGTCTTACCTTACAGAAAATATTGAATATTAAACTTCACAGTTGTTGAAAAAAACAACAAAAAAAAGGCTCAGAAAAACAAACACTGCAAAACATACAAATACGCCGGAGATTTCATCATATTCAGAGCTCTGTGATGTGCTGTGACCTAGACGGTGCATGTTGTCTTATGACTGCAGCTATGTTTCAAGGAGTAGTGAGCATGTTCGCTTTAGCGAAGCATGCACCGAAGCAAAAGTAATCAGCACTGCGGGAGTCTTTGGAGAATAGTCTCTAACAGGTTAGCAGGCAGACATTTTGGGAGGACATGATACTGGGAAAGAGGGTTTAGGTGACGACAAAAGGTCCCTGTAGGACTGGCAGGTAGCTGACCTGGTGGCTTACAAGCTCAAGCCCGCATTCTCATTTCACGCTTTGTGTTGCAGAAAGATTCAAAAGACAGTGGATATTATTCCCTCTGCTCTCAGCCCCGCTGAGGTCCGATCAAAGATCCCAGCCTTTGATGTTTTAACCCCTGGCTGTTTGGAGGGGGGGGGGGAAAAACGCCCCTCCTGTGAACCAGATGGTGCCTGTTGCATGCTGGGAGCAGCCAGGCAGTGTTACGGGTCCCACCTGTGGTTTTAATTACAGTGCATGACGAGGGGATGCAGTGGAGCGGAAGGAGAGAGGAACGTAGGGGTGACCCTCGCTGTTCGAGAAGGCGGAGGGGGGAGGAGGAGGAGCCGCACGTTCACCTGTATTGATCACACATCATGGGCCGCTTTGTCCCCCGTCTGTCATCGTACCTCTTTTTACTCCTTTGCTTCCGTCACATACCAAGCTGCGGATTTAATAAGTGGGTTTGTTAAGCAACTGAGATGTACCTTACACATTTACCTACGCATGACTCCAGCTGTCATGTTTTCAAAGCACCCCATGATGCCTTTTTTTTTCCTCTGTCTCCCCTCCTCTGTCACAAATCATCTACATTCCACACACACGTCCATATATTTTCCCCTGTCTGTCTTCTCCTCTCACCGGCGCGTAATTTGTGCATATCACTGTTGCTTCTCTGCATGGTTCTCCAGCTCCTCTGCATGGATGAACTCCTATCAGATTAAACTGGCACTCGCTGATTCTGACCTCCGTGCCCCTCCCCTGCATGCACCACCCCACACCGGGATCCCCAGGGTCCACACGCCACCTCCCCTCTCTCTATCTCTCTCTCTTTCTTTGCCAACACCTCTCCTTCTATCCTTCTTTTGACATTTCGGCTCCTTCTGTCATCTGAGAGGTCCCGCTGAGCGCTGAGGTGCTTCAGTGGCACAAGGGGGGAGCCCACAAAACCCTGTAGGCCCTTGTGTATACATTCACAAAGGTCCTGAATATTTTTCTGCAAAGATATCACCGCGTTGTCACTGAGAAGGGGAAAGTCTGAATCCAGCACGAATACCACAAAATGCTGCGCTATAGGTTTTTCTCAGGTTCCTTTTCTTTGTGAGATTATGTACCCATACGCAGCAATGTGTGAAAAGCATTTGAAATACAGAAGGTGTAGATCTACAATCTTAAAAAACCTTGTAGGGTTTTTTTTTCCCTTGCTCTTGAGTATATTGCGTGTTTCATCTTTACTTATTTTGACCCCAGCTTTGGAAAAAAAAAGAGAAAAACTTGATAAAGTTAGTTTTTATTTCTCTGTAATGTATTCAGCCAGGATTCTTGGGAGAACTGTATTTTTTTTTTTCTCTCTCTCTCTCTCTCTCTCTTTCCCTTCCTCTCTCTTTCTCTGTGAGCGTGCGGAGCTGCGTGTCAGATCTGTGGGATGCCTGTAGGCTGCTCCCAAGAGAGGCACGGTGCGCTCATCCAACACAAACAGGGTCACAAAACAACGACTCAGCCACTTGTGCAGAGTTTACTTCAAATTAGCCCAACTCCTGTGTAAGTACACTGCAGCCAATCAAGCTGATCTCATGTCAGACAATGAGCTGACGATGTGAGAGAGAAACGGAGGTGATGCCAAAGGTAGAAACTGAAGCAGATTGCATCAAAGTGATGTGAGGAGAACCATTTTTTTTTCAGTTATTCTAAAATAGTTTCTGCACACAGAGGAACCGACTGGAAAAAAACAGTTAAATACTCCTGTAAACAACAAGATGATCTTTTTGTTGCTCATTCTAGTGTCTGGTCCAATAAAGCCGAGATGAAGCTTTGATTTTTTAGGTAGCCGAAGCCGCGCTTGTGCGAGACAGTCATCATTGCTAACAGGCGAGTGTAACAGGGCTCGCTGGACCTTCTGAGCGCCACGAAAAGCTGCGATAAGCGGAATTAGCGGCGCAATTAATATTCCAGCCATATTTTCCTGGGAGGAAGCAGAGGGCACAGCAGCTGCTCCCATATGCAGACCTTGCTGTTATGACCGTGGGGGCGATGTCAGACACCCTACCCCCCACCCCACCACCACCACCACGCCTCACCCCCTACCTCCTCATCCCCCAGCAACCCAACCCCTCCCCTCCCTCCCTTATCCGATTTACCTTAACTTCTGCGATCTCTGCCCCCTCATCTGCATTTTAACCTCCCGCTATTGTTTTTTTCCCCTCCTCTCCTAGGCTCTCACTTCCTCTCCTTTTTTTCTGCTCATAATTTACAGCGCGAGCAGCCCGATGTGTTACTGAGTGAGAAGGACCACCCGTCAATTCGGCATGCTCTTCTGTGTCAGCAAGCATCCACCCTGCTGAAGTGCCCTTCACTGAACATCATTACCACATTTCTAGTTGGATTTTTTTTTTTTTTTTTTTTTTTTTATTGCCAGCGAATATGGTGGAATCAAAGAGGCGAGTGAACTAATTCTCCTGGTGAAAAATCATCTAAATGAAGAGTGTGCTTTAAATGTTTCACCAGCAGCAGATCAAACCCTCATGGTCCTGTGTGGCCTATATTTGGGCGTACCACCAACCGAGCGGGGAGCCAAAAGGGAGGCAGGATTTATATATATTTTTTAAGCAAATTTCCTTTTCTTTTAGCCCTATCAAAGCGTTGTCTGATCTGCACCCGCTTCATGTTAAAATAAACCCGTACGCGCTCCCCTCTGCACACCTCACACAGCTTTGGCCCACCGGATCGAATGACCTGCAGGGCTCGGCCGGCCCGTGACGCTCACAGCTTGAGAATCACAGCAGCTCCGGCCTCCTGACAGAAATGCACTGTGGGTAAAGGAGGAGGGGCTTTGCACAGGTACTGTAGGTGAAACACAGTCCCAATTCCATACTGCACAACAATTATTCTTGGTTTTGAGTCTAATTATTTATAATCAAAGGAGTCAGTGTGGGGAAAAAGTCCCATTTACACTGATATCCAACAATGCACATATTGTATGTTGGTCTCTTTTTATATAATGGTGAGAGGCTGATATATGGTGCATTGACACTTGCACCTGTATCTCCAGGTGTTCATCTTCCTGGGTTGAAACTACTCTCACACTTATTAAGCTACATAAACCATTTAAATACCTACTGGATCATTTCTTTGTGTTTTTAGAGATACATGGTTCTCACAGGACAGTGCCAGTGCAAATAATTTATAATATGGAACTGGGATGATGCAGATGTTACTTGATAATTATATAATACCAAGTTAAAGTTTTAGGAAACTTGAATGTTGTCTTTTTAAGTCGTATGATTATTAAAAAAGATGAACAGTGGAGAAAAAGAGAAATATTTTTTATGTTGAGTTTCATTTACATATTAATGGCTTTTTCTATGTCAAATAAGTTGTTTATTTTGTAAATACTGTTTTGTACAGTGCACAAAAACTGCTGTTTGCACACATTTTCTGACACTGTTTAATATCTTATTCAGTTTGTTTAGTTTGCCCTTTTTCGGATATCTGTTGGGCCCAATGTAACATTTAATTGAATTCATTAATACAAAACAGTAGCTTTAGTAGTGTGTGTGTGTGTGTGTGTGTGTGTGTGTGCTTTAAGTTTCTACCCCCCAAGTGATCTAGTAACCAACCAGATCAAGTGAGCTGCAATGTACTGCCATTCATTTTTGTACATGTTGGAAAAAAAAGCACAAACTTTTTAAAATTTCCCAAGTGGGATAATCCATCACAATCTGTTTGAAGTCATAATTTCATTTTATCTCTGTTTTATTGCTCTTCTGTTGTGACTGAGATGAGTGTTTTCATGTCAGCGCACACATTACATTACACTCTGCTTACTGTCAATCACCTGACGCCCACAGGAAAGAATGGAAGTCTCCACTAGGAAATAATCCCCAAAAAATCTAAAAATTTGTCTTGTCATTTTGTCTTCTTATGTCGGATGTCTTTGTTACCAGATAGTATATATCAGGACAGATTTGACACTTATAATGTTTGCATATTGAAATGAAACAAAGAAGTGCTGAAACATTTAATTACATATTGCCTGTGTTGAAGCACAAACGAGGTGCAGGCTGCAAATGGGCCTTAAGTGTGAATGACACCAATATTCTCATTTAAACCTATTCCTTTCTCTCCATTAAACCTGTTCTCACCTTTACACCCACACCTAATCCCTTTGTGTGTCACTACAGCTGCAATTACCCGACCCCGGCGTTTCAAACAAAACGCACTTCTGTTATCTTTACGGCAAAAAACGGCACACTTTAAATGTGCGCACTCATGACATCGGCTGCCGTACCTGTAAGAGCGGGTAGGTCCATGATTAATACATGACGGCAAATGTATAAATATGTACAACAGCAGTTTCTGTGGGCCATGGATTAATAAGAGGGGCTGGCAGAGCGGAGTCAGGAGGAGAGTGTAATTGTGGCCATAGTGAGACTGTTCCCTGACAAGTAGTCACACCTGGGTGGCTGGCAGCACAGTGAGGAGGAGAGGATCCCCCACAGTCCCAGTTATTGGTATGCTGAAATACTGCAGTGTTACAGTGAGAGGAGAGAACAAGGAGGCTGTGGAGCGCATAGAAAGAGAGTATGTTCCTCTTCCCGCACCTTGAGATAAAGTGAGGGGGTGAGGGTGGGGGAGGAGGAGCAGGAGCAGGAGAGGAGCTTTTCGCTGGCCCAACAAGACATGTGTCACAGCCTGAGGAACAGTGACACGCATCCCCTCAATCTCGGGCGCCGGCTGAGGTTTCATCAGACCACATTCAGGATGCGACTGTCAGTATTAAGCGTGTGCTGTTTATTTTACGATGCACAAATGCGCGCGCTCACACGCGGTCGGCGTCGCCGTCTGACACAGAGCTTTCTGTGTCAGACGGTGAGAAGACAAACCTGCAGCACCATGACACGGGTGTTAAAAAAAAAAAGTTTAAGGCACTTGCTTTTTGTGAAACTTTTTTTGGTGTACATTGCAGTGTGAGCGCAGGGAGGGAAGGATCCATATGCAGTACTCTCCTATGCTAATTCAGACAGGAAGTACGGTAGTATTGAGTGCGCTGTAAATCAAATTCAGAAAGTTCAAAGACAGATGGAAAAACACGGCCTTGTCCCGGGGAGGAGGGAAAGTACTCGCTCGTGTACCAGGGGGATCAGCGCAAGATCACTGGGTATCGACGCTGTCCAAATTTGCACAGAGGCCTCGGCGCGACAGTCACCGCTGAAGTCCCACTCAGGGGAGGCAGGAGGGCTGGATCGTATCGCTTACATCACGCAAAGCATTAGTGAGTGTCTGCCTGCCTTAATGATTACATTTTTTTTAAACAATCATTATTTATAAAAGAGTTGAGCTCTGTTGAGTTAAACGGGTATGGCTCATTGAAAGGTTTTTTGTCCTGAAAAAAGTGAGGAAATGATGAACACGTTGATTGTGTTTCCTAAATGCTGTAACTCAACATCTCAGTGTCCATTTAAATGGTGTAAGCATTAAAACAGGCTGCAGCATGTGCATTTGACTTTCTAGGCATCAGACCCTGTGGTTCTGTGTAGTTTCCGTTATTGGATAAATGAAATAAAAGCAGTAAAAGTTTTATCTGCTACCAACAGAGAATAGAGCAGAAAATACTGTTTCAACTATGGTGGTCTGGTCCTTCTGCTCCGTCGGAGGCCAAACCCTAAGACTGTGATTCATGTAAAATCAACACGGTCAACATGAGCAATAAATTATGAGCTGCATTCAAATAGCACATAAATAACATACTTACTGTACTCACTTATTTATTTATTATTTTTTGCCGTACATTCACTGTAATGGTCAGAAATTCTTGCTCTAATTTATAGATGAAGACAGGAAGCTCTCCATCAAAAATCATCAAAAATAAAAATCTCTTAATATATTTTTATCAATATGCCGACTTTAGGACGTAGTGTGCAACACGATATGGAAAGGTTTAAGAGATATCACCACTTTGGGCTTCAGTTCTGTCAAACCAGCTGTGCGTGGAGGGGTGAAATGACAGCTTTATTTCCCCCGATTCCATAACATTTTGCAGTTTAATTAAGTTAACAAACCGCATATATTGTGCTGCCTTGGCTGTACAAGCAGGTTTTCTGGTTTGACTGAATTACAAATGGATCTTCTCTCTTCTAAGGGCTTAACCAGGGAGCTGCCTCAAACAGACTGTCAGAAGCTCACACTGAGTGACTCCGGGCCCAAATCTGGAGCAAGAAGTGAGGGTTCGCAGAGTGAAGCTGAGCGACGGCAGAGAGCGAGCTCTTTGACAGTGGATCAAAGATGAGTGGGAGGTCAAAGTGTACAGCTGGTGGGGATGAGGACAGCACAAAAAGCAGCGGAGAGATGGGATCACATGCCAGTCACAGGCATATTGCGGACATACACTCGCACATACTTTTTGCCCGCGCGCTCGAAATTGTGTGCTTGCATGAACCTCTCCCTGCGCGTATCACACCCAGAAAATTAAATGCTATTCAATTAAATACACTTTACAAATGTCAGCGCAGAGTGGCTCACGCGGATCAACCTTAGCTGCCATGCAAAGGTTTTAATTTCACACTCAGTAAGGGAGAGGAGCATTGAGCGCTTTCTTCACTGAAGCTCCGGTCTGCTAAGTCTGGCTCCCATTGCAAGCCAACAAATTAGACCTCCAAGATGAGATGAGGGATCTTTCATATTACAGCTAATAGTGACAAATGAGACTGGGTGATAGTTACAGCACATCTATAAATGTGTGGCAGTTTCTTTTTGGCAAATGCCATTAGAATCCGCCAGTTTGCCATGCTAATCAAAATTATGGACTGTTTCTTTTCTCCCTGTTAGGAACTGAAAAGACATTAGTCTTGTGATTTCAGAATCGAAACACCACGGGTAGAAAAAAAATCTTCTTCTTCTTGGTCACTAATTACACTTGGTTCTGAGCTGCTGCCTCTTTCCTCTTGTCAGGGACGTTAGCGGAATATTTGGAGTGAAATGTTGACGCAGTCAACATAGGGGGAGCTAAATATAAAATGGCTGGTGTTATGCTAATGGCTGCCACTGAATAATTCAAGCATGGATGATAATAAAAATGGGAAAAGAGGGGACCTGTCGAGCCACACCACCGCATGTGTCATGGCAGGGCACTAATTTGCTGTCAAGCCTCATACTATACCCCTCCCCCCCCACACACACACACACCCCTCATAGTTCAGCTGTGAAGATTAGTAAATGTTTTGTCTGTCTCTCTGCTGATTGTAAATAGTCTGGAGCAGACAGAGCAAAGGGTTGTAGAGGGCTGGTTTGGCGGGCTCAGGCAGGCTGGTTGCTTTCCTCGATGCTCCCTGTCATGTGCTCTCAGAAGAGGCTAAGGAGGAGGCTGGGTGGGGGAGTAGGCCGAGCCCGCCTCCTCCCTACAGACTGCAGGCTATCAGGGCCATCACACAGGGGTGAGGACCATGTCAAAAGGCAAAAGCAAAAAGAAAGAAAGAAAGAAGAAGAAAGAAAGAAAAGAAAGAAAGAGAGTCGCCAAATTGGGGGATGTTTTTTTCTTTCTTGGACTTGTCTCATAGATGGCTCCCCTGGTTTTTGCCTTCACCATGCAGCACCCATCCTGTCACCCACCCTTACCGCCTCCCATCACTTGGCTCTCAGCATTCACTCTCTTTTCTCTTTAAATGAGTGGATACCTTCCCAGCACTCATACTGCATCATCCCCTTCCAGAAACAGTCACATGGGACGAATACACCACAAATATTAACATTTACATCACTCTATATATATATATATATATATATATATATATATATATATATATATATACACACTATATACACTTTCCTCTCTGTGTCTGGAACTCCTGCAGTGGTGAGCTGTGATGTGTGTAGTGTGTTGATAATGAGATGGAAGCTCGACTGCTTGGGTGTTATCTGTAATTAATATCATATGTGAGGTATAGTGGTGCACACATTGCCAGCTAACATTACGTTTATAACGATGTGACAAAGCCGACCATAGCCATCAACTTTTCATTTATTGTAGTTGTGTTTTGCTGCCTTTGCATAAAGTGTGTGTGTGTGTGTGTGTTGGATCCAACGCCGCCCTCATTAGCCACAGCCAGCTCTTCCCCTGGTTTTTCTGCAGTATCCCTGTCCTGGGAATGGTCTCACACTATTTAGCACTGTCCCCAGGTATTGCTACCATATTTCCTTCTGCTTACTCCGGATGCTCCCATAAATAAAGTCCTCCCTTCCTGGCATGGCAATAATACATCTTAATTCCCAGCTTTCCACGAGGCATGCTGTGGCCCTTGCGCCGGCTCCGCGCTCAGCTGTAGTGAGCTTCCTGCGCCGGATGCAAAAATGCAAACGTTTCACCCTTTCACTTACTTTCAACTTAACATTAATGATGTTGTTCCACATAGAGGCATGAGGATGAAAGATGTGCGGAGAGTCGTCTTTAATGAGTGCTCATAAATGGCCTTTGTGTGTTCATTTAAAACATTTGAGAAAAGGCAATAACAGCGCAGTCACTTCCTTATTATTGATCATCACAGTTTTATGATATGTGATAAACATAGTAATGATTATAAATGCAACCACTGTTTATATCTCCATTAGCAAATAAAAGTGGCGCTGCCTCAAAATGCAAACACAGCGGCCATTTGCATACAAGGCTGAAGATCTCCAAAGAGACACGGGAAGCATCTGAAGGATCAATATCCTGCTATTTTTTTTGCTCATAGGAAATAAAAACCCCAGGAGTCAACTGGACCTTCTCCACTGATTAATTTATTTTATTCACAAACAAGGCATGATCCTGTATAATGTTTCTGTTCTGATTGTACTCCCCCCCACCAATACGACACACAGTGATTATGATATATAACTTCTGATACATGTAACTCATTAGGACCATCTGCTCCACTAAAACTCAGACTGGGTGAGAAGTTGCCCCTGACTTCCATAAATGAAATAAGTGAAATATTTCATAATGATGAGTCTAAGTTGTTCCACACATTCTCCTCTGGCACAGCTTTGTCATTATTTTACATTATGCTGCGTCCTGGGGGCATTTCATGGAGATAAAAAAGAAATATGCAATGCAAGTTGAATATTAGTTCATTATTTAGTAACATTGATCCCTGAATTAAAATACATATTATTGTACATTCTGCTGGGATAATGATATAACCATAAAAAACATGACATGATTTGCATAAGATTGCATTTCAGATACAAGCATCATAGGCAGTTAATTATGAGAAGCCAAAGGCCTCAGAAAATACAGCCATTCATTCCTCCTGATTTTGTCTTTTTATTATCTGCAAATAAATGACAGCGCTGAATTACGAAGTGATGGATTCATGCGCCATGTTCTGCATCAAATATTTCTGTGGACGCCGCAGCTTACATCATGCTGTCGCTGAATGTCTTTTAAATGTTTAAGCAAAATGCGTAAGACTTTAATGTGTCAGCTGAGAAGAATATGAATATCCAAACATTTTTTTTTCAGGGAAAGTGCACTGCGGAGATATCTATTAGATGCTCTGCATGCAAGAAAAAAAAAACATTTCTGTGCCAGTTACATCTGTATGTGGGCGTGAAAATATTACAAGGTGTAAAATTTAAGTGTGAGAAAATACATTGCAAAGCTGAAGGAGAGGCACAGAGAAAATACTGTCGATGGTAGTGATGCCATTGAAATAGTTGGCAAACCGCGTCAGATATGTAAGAGAGATTGCCCTTGAAAACTAGCTTTGTCTGATGCAACAGCAAACTCATAGTTGGTGTCAAGAGCCATTTTGAATCCGCAGCTCTGCAAATATGTTTAATAATCTCAGTCCTCTGCTGTCCTCTGTTTTTGAAGTTTGACTTTTTTTTAGATTTCCAAGCGAAATGTACCACTGCTTTGTTGTTTTTTCTTTTTTTTTTTTCGTTTAACTCCTTTTTAAAATCATGCCGGTCTCAGCTTTTTTTGTCAGGGGTTTTGTTCCTCCAAAAACAGATTTTTCTGGTACTACCCTAATGAGACCCTCTCACCGTTTCCATGGAGACAGTCACAAAACTGTCAAGTTTCGACTCTTTCAAAAATCTTGTGGGGGGTGTTCTGCAACTGTCAGAGACACGTTTTCAAACGGCACGTCGCTCCTTTCAAAGGTGAACCTTTCATTTTTGGTGAATTCAGCCAGTTTGCAGATCCTTTTTATCAAAACACACAGCCTCACTGTGTCGAAGAATGCCAACGCACCGATAGTTGAATAAATAAAACACATAAGCAGCGGAGCCGTTGTTAACTTGTCGGTCAGCTTCCTGCAAAGCTTCCCTTGGCTTACGCGGCAGAATGTGACTGTTAAATGATCTTCGAGATGAAAACGCCAATGTAGTCATTCTGAGAGTAAACTGTAGCTTCTACAACAACAAAACTACTCTGACATTAAGTGGAACTTCTTTCTGGATTAGCGCGCAAGAAACATTATTTTCTCAGCTACACCATTGGCTAACCCAAAATTAGATTTTTAAAAAAGAGACTGCAGCGCCGACCTTCCCTAACATCAGTGGGGCACGCAGCGCTTTGATTTGTGCTCTGGTTTAAGAGCCATTGCCCTGCAAGAACTTAAATGTGACCAAAGAAGAAACTGAAGGATTGAAGAACATCAAAGCCCACACACTGGCCACACTGGCCGTCTGTAGAGAGATGATGTGTGTGTGTGTGTGTGTCCGTGCTCCTCGGTCTGACCTTGGGGTGTAAAAGCACCCTATGGTCGTGTAAAGCATGTACAGCCTGCAGATGAGCCTCTGTCAAACCACACCTGTGTACCTGTCATTTGTGTGCCGGAGCACTCGGCTTGGCTGGGAAACATTAGATGAGGCACAAAAGAAGGAAGATCTCACAGTCTCGCCTTCACACACCGCCGTGCATATGGGAATACACTCAGGAATACACACAGAGACACACATGCAGCCGCTCACGCTCTGTTAAATAAACACACAGCGCACACAGGGGACCAGAATTAATCTAAAAACAAGATCACATCATTCTATCTTTTTTCCTCTTCTTCTTTTTCTTCTTCTTCCTCTTCTTCTTCACAGTTTCTTATTCTCCCTAAATGTCCTCGTTTCTGTTCACACATATTTTGGCGCGCTGAACCGTGTGAGAGACGGTCCCCTCTTCTCAAGCAGATCCAGACGTCAATCAAACAGCACATGGCATGCCTCCCTGTGAGTGACAGGTGATGCAGGTGCACATTTCAGAGAGACGAGCCGGAGCGACACAGCACTGCTGGCAAAACAATGCGGACAGGACGGGAAGCAGGACAGCACGCTGCATTTATTAAACAAGACAGGGACACGGACCACAACGAGCGGGGATCAGTTTAACATGGCAACTGCGCATCCACGTCGCCGAAACACAGCGTACAGTATGAGATGCTGTTTAAACTCCATGTCTGAGGAGTGAAAGCACAAGTGACACGTTTCCTGCTTCATCAGTGATAAAATCTACATTTTAACTTGCGCGTAGTGTGATGCTTCATCCCGCCGATTGTTCAAGGTTACTCAACGCCATCAAGTGACACCGCACGGGCAGAACAAACAGGCTTTCCGAGGCTCTCTGAGGTGAATGATGTGGTCAGAGCGTAAGGTTAGTAGTCAGACCTTGTTGTCCTGCTTGCGAGAGGCGGCTGAGGAGAAAGTGAAGGAGAAAGAGAGAGAGAAAAAGAAGAAGAAGAAGAAGAAGAAGAAAAGAGGAGAAGTAGGAAGCAGGGTAAGATTAGCCAGCGCCTGTCTGCGGGCGGCAGGCCACGGGGCAGGTGAGAGGTGAGAGGCAGTGAAGTGAGAGGAGAGTGAGGGGGTAACGGCTGACTCAGAGAGCCCACGGCACCGCCCCCCCACCCACCTACCCTCCTCCTCCGTCCCTGTCCGCAACCCTCCAGCAAATACACCCGGCAATACTGTATCCACGCATATATGAGAGCAGCAGGTAACAGACGACGCCAAATTGTTCATCCCTTGTTAAGATGTCTAATGAAAAGTAACAGAGTACGGCCCACTGTAGCTTCTCCCGGCTGCGGCAACAAAAAACTTGTCAGTAAATGCAGCTAAAAATATATTTGGCATATCACCGGGAATTCAAATGTCTGTTTCCCCTCAGAATAATTCTATTTTTGTTTTTCCTCCCTCCTCCTGTCTGTCTCTCGCCTTCTTCAGTTGACTGAATAATCTACTGGCATTTCGGCGAAGTGAAATGTCAAGGTCATTCGACTTTGTCTCTCCAGGATTACTGATCTGGGTGTCATCTCTTTCTCTCTCCGCGCGTGAGAAGCCGTGCCATTTTTTTTCTTCGTTTTTGTTTTAAATCATAAAAAGAAAAGATTAATGAGATAATCCAGATGAACGTGCGTGTACCGTCCCTCCCCATCCCTCCCCTTCGCCAGTCAGAGTTGCTCCGAGACAGACAGAGAGAAACGGCAGAGTCATGTCTGGGAAGCTGGCTTTGTTTGGGATTTGTAAGCGCTAGTGGGATGCCAGTAACGCGGCCTGGGAGAACGTGATCCTGTATCATTCTTTATAATCTGCATATATCACAAAGAATGGGTCTCTCATCTTCTACCCACAGGTTTAATATGTGATGGATATGTGCGAGCAGCCCCGCGCAGTCCATTTTTTCCAGACGAGACATTCCTGCTGAAAGATGTGAACAAGGAAAAAAAAAATATCAGCACGAGCTTCTGACGGTGCTTATTGTTCATTTAGTTGTGTTTTGCAGTTTAACTTCGGGGTGAAGAGGTTACCATTTCTTATTGTATTCTGTGTGTTTTAAATATGCTTTCCAAACTCCGGCACTCCATAAACATGCCAAGTCATGCCCCTCCAGCTGCCCTCTGGGACATTAAAGGCATATTTACCTGAACTGCAGCCCTCTAACTGCCCCGATCATTCCCTGTGTCACAAGAAATCCACCAAGGCCACCGTGTGTTTAATTAAAAAGACAAGGTTTACCCGAGAATATATCCCTCCAGCATTCCACATACATTTCAATGAGATGCATCTTATTTCTGTTGCAAAAGGAGAGTGATGGAATTTCAAATGGCAGCATAATTATGGTGTGCTTCTCCCTCTGACAGAAAATCAGTAGCCGCTCCTCCAGGTGGAGTAAGCTTGGCTGAGCGGAGCTGATTAGAGGCAATCAGAGGAGAGAATACACCTTTAACAACATCGATGGCGAAGCTCAGAGAGGAGCATTATTTGCATGCATCCAAAGTATGGGCCCGTGTAGATCGCCGCATTTGTTTTGTGGGAAACAGTTTAGCAGTCAATTATACAGCAACAGTGAGAGAAAATAGTGTTGCTCCCTTGCTCCTTTGATATCGCAAATTCCTCTTGCCTTTGATAAATGGCACCTCACCTTGACAGTCCCAATTACGAATTACAAGCGGATAAACAAAGAGGACTACTGTAACACTTGTGGAGGATTAATAGTCTCTGCAAAAAAAAAACAAAAAAAACACAACCAAAAACAAAACACTGAGCTGTTTCAACACTAAAACACATGTAACTTAGCTGCAGTCAATTTATTTATTAATTCTTTTAATGTAAAACCGATGGAAATTGAGAATATAAGTGCAGCAAGACAAACTTTAGAAATACGACTCAGCTAACAACTGTTTAGTTATAATGAAAATGTGTTAGTCAGCATGTTAGCATTTTTTTCACTATTATATCTGCTCAAATCTAAAGTGCAAATCCTCCTCAGACAGGAAACGTATTCTGTGTTTAACATGTGCAGAAACAGAAAACGAGACATGACGTTTTAACAAGGAACAAGCCTACATTTTGGAGGTATTTGCTGATCATCAACAGCCAGCACAGCCAGAGGAGAAGACCCATCCTAAAGCTACATAGTTCATCCTTCAATTCCTGACAAAACCTGGTGAACGCTTTTGTTTATTTAGTAATAGACAAGAAGACACAATATGAAACTTTGAAAGAATTATTGGGCTTGCCGCTAGAGGTATTTATACAATTACCAACAGATCTGTAGGCACAAATCTTTAAATCTGACATATTAAATTACAGTTGTAACCTGTGAAATCAGTGGCTTTTAGCAGTGGAGCTCCCCTCACTGGTGACTGAGAAATACACCATCAGAGCCAACTATTTAAAAGTTCACTAAGTGAAGAGAGTCTGACTCAACACAGTTCAACTTCTGACCAAACACCGACCCGACCGTCACAGACACTGGTCATGACCGGCTTTAAACTTCCAACGAGGGAGGGAAATGCTCTTTCTCATCCTTGATTTGAATCTGAAATATTCATTAAAAATAAATAAGTGAACATTTATAAGGGATGAGTTTATTTAATTAAACTGAATGTGAGCATGAGAAAGACAACAGTAGCTCCGCGTCTTAATTAAATTCAAAATGAGGTGTAATATGCTATTAATGAGCTTAGTCCATTCATAGACTCTCGTGAAGTGGCCCTGTTGTAATGTAATAAACACAAGAGGAACACCCGCTCTCCCGCTGTTGTGACTTGGTCGGTGACTCCACCAGTTCTGCAGGTAGCACCATGTATTTTCTGTTAACCACCTCACCACACAGGGAAAAGACGGCCTTGAATCCAGACACACACACACAGCTGAGTTTTTTTTTTTATTGTCTTTGTTGTTGTTTTTTTTTCGTACACACCACACAAGGACAAACAGTCTTCTGTCTCCATCACTGACACAATGCAGGCAATCACTCCATACCACTTGACTCTGATGGGCTGCCTGTGACTAGACAGCGCCCCGCACATCAAACAGAAGTGGAATGATTACTAGTTACTCAGCCAGCCAAGTGTAGGCTGTGGAGCTATGATTTGACAAAAAAAAAAAAAAAGAAGCACAATTTAGGGTGGGGGCATTAAAGACAGGGCTTTCTGTTGATGCAATAATCAGAAGTTGTCTGCTGACGACATGAGACGACAGACGTGGGCGTACACGAGTCGCGCGCGCACACACACACTGAAATATTTACATGTATAATTGACGAGACAAAGATAGTAAAACATGCCAGCGGACTTGAAAAGAAAAAAAAAAAGATTTGTGTGCCACCATGTGCGCTCAAAGAGCCTTGTGTTACTCTCAGAATAATTTATATCTTAAAACACACCTCTGTTATGGAGGTGAAATGGAAGTGTTGTCACGAGTACAAACCGGTTCTGAATAAATGTTTTTTTTTTTGTTTGTTTTTTTTTTCTGTCCGCACTCAGCGGCTCCTTCTTAACGCGCATGCTTGAGGTGCGCGCGGCGACCACTTGTACCGCTGTTGCTAGGAGCCATCAACGGAAATGTCAGTCGACTCAGCAAGTGATGAGATTTGACATATGGCATCAAAGCATCATTAGACATGCACCTGCTGCAGATGGAGTCTGCTCTTTCACAAGGGGGTTCAGCACCGAGGGGAGGCCCATTGAGGCACAGGGAAGGATAAGATGACCGGTAACACACACCCATTGTGTCTGAATTACAATCTACCTCAGCGCAGATCTCAACAATGCCACTTCACCGTGTGGGGACACCCATTGTGAGCATACTTCGTTATTTTATCGCATAAGTGAGGTCTGAGGAACGCTGAGGCACTTGATATGATTCAACCTCAAAATGCACTTCAAGGTAGCAGCTATAAACCTCTGAGGATTTCCTTTAGTGGTTATTTGAGTTTGAATTATTGGCTTAGTTCTGCTAATTGTGTTCATCGGCTGCTCATGGAGTGGGAAATAGGGAATATTGTTTCCTTCCTCTTTGTTCACGCTTTGTGAGGTGAAACAGGCCAACACATCCGCATTTTAGCACATGAGCAAACAAGAACAAATTGAAAGTGAAATTCTGCCAATACATATTTTGAAGAACGAGTGCTGTCATTTGTGATTTTTTTAGGCACATTTTGGTGGTGAAAGTATTACCTTCTCAACATAATCTGAGCCTGTAATGTCTCGTTTGCTGCAGGGGGTGTGTCACATTCAAACGGTAATGTAACATGATTACAGCTATTTAACTTTCAGAGAAATAAGTCAAAAGACACATGTTTTAAAAATATAATTATCGCACAGTTTGCTTTGTTTGCAGTCCTGGAAAAGTATGCCAAACACAATCTGGCTGCTTCAAATTAGTACAAGGTAAATATCAGTGACAGGAGTAAACATTTAACAGGACTGTGGTTAAATGCTGTAAATGTAAATGATTAGAAAAAAAATGTCACAGAAGTTAACGCCTCTGTCGTCCAATCACAACCTAAATCATAGGTTTCTCTACAGAGTTGGAATTCATGGCAAATATGTGGCTGCCATTTGGAGACCTCTTTTGTGTAAAGTCTGTCCAAAGATGCATACACTGGTTTAAGGAATGATAATAGACATAAAGATGTGCAAAGATATTTATATTAATTTATTTATATTTAGTCTGTGTTCCCTACATACTGATGACGTATCTGCAAGTTCACAGATCAGCCATGGAAAATGAGGCCATTTTAAAGGACCGCACACTGTTTGCTCATTTGAAGATCCACCCATCTATACCAGAAAGCAAGTTTTAAGGCTCGTTTTATTAACTTTTTATTAACAATGTTATGCAACAAAACTATTGGCCCTGTTAGAAATCTTTCTGCAACTTGTGGAAATAAATCTCCATTCCCTGCTACACTATACATGCCTTTTTTGTAATGTTTTGATGACACATAAGGTAAGTAAATTCGAGTTAAGAGAAGTCAGCGATGACAATATCACATCAGCAGCAAAGAAATAATGTGCTGCAGCTGAAGGGCAGCGGAGAAACAATGAACAATCACAGTTACTTTTTCTGCTGCAGAGTAGCTGCGTCTGACCCCTGCTTGGTAAATGTTTGCTGTTTGCTTCACAGATGCCACATGGTAGATGTTTTTGCAGCTCATCAAGACAAGTGAAGTGTTGGTAGTGGAAAACTCACCGACTGAGAAGGAGGAGGCTAAGACTAGGAATACGCTATCTTTGTCAGAGCAAAATGTTTCATATTGCTGCTTCAATGAAGATGTATTGATTCTGACTGGAGACTCTCTATCTACATCTAGTCAGATTTTGTAAATAAATGTCTGAAAATCAAAGTGACCGCTCTCCATCCTGGATGTTTCTCAGACACTCCTGAAGCGCCACATGCACAACTTTAGTCGGCGTATTTCTGCACGAAGAGCCTGCAGCCGCTGACAGTAATGGCTTCGCGGGGCTGAGTCTATCTCGGTGTGTGTATGGACAGAGTGATTTAGCCTAACCATGATCATTTTATCACCAGGCCAATTATGTGGTAATGAGGAGCTACATCATAGATAACCACACACCAGTGACTTAGCTAGCACGAGAAGCATGCAATTATGTCTATGTGCACGCACGCACATGTACAGATACACACGCGCCCAGGCAATAGCTGTGAATTGGTGGATACTGAAGCATGGACATTACCATGGTATGATGAATGACTATTTTCCCCTTTCTCAGCATCGCAATATGTTTTAATACAGTGTTGCACTGCACCTTTTCCTGCCCCTGCAGCCTTATGAGGAATCTCTTTTTCTTTATTAAAAACCATTAATTATACTCGACACATCTAATGGGTATGAATGATTTGTGAGGGAAATATTACAATGGCGCCCTTATTAATAATTATTGAAAAAGAGGAATAAGGAGTCAGCTAATTTATTATGGTAAAAACAAATTATTTTTTAAAATGGGCTTTAGTGGCTTATTTCACACTTGCAAACACAGGTCCAAGCTTAATGTCTGAATTATAGGTGAATTCACAGTATCCACGAGGGGTATCGCAAAGCCCACATTGTATGTTATAGATGTTATTGCTCCACTTTATTCAGACTGCTACTCTGAATGTGTTTGCAGAAAGTAATTTAAAGATGCCTCCAGATGCACTGAAGGCCTGCAAAGTGGTGAAATTGAAATGAGTGACAGTTTATACCTCAAGCACATTTATTTGTCGGCACACAAACAGCTTAAGTACAATTTCAGCCACGAGTAAAGCAATAATCAAAAGCGTAGTCGCTTACTCAGTCGCAGGTTACATCAGTGCTCTCAGTCAACGCGGCTTACTTTCCTTCTGTCGGATAACACTGTGGAAATGTGTGCAGAAAAGAAGTGAGGCCCAACTACACAGTCATACATCATCAGACAAAACAAATGAAATGAGAGTTGAATAATGATCCCCGAGGATTTTGAGATATGCAATAAGCCTAAATTCTGTCAATATGGAGGTAAAACTTCATTCAGATACACTCAGTCTGAAGTGATTAATTGTGTTTTGGTTTTATTAGATTTACAATGTAGCTCTTGTCTGATTACTGTAGACTCAAACTGATAGTCATCATTTTGAAATATGGGCGAGAGCTACATATCAAAAAGTGCACATCCAACTTTTCTGGCAGTAAGGAGTTTGAAATAGTTTTTGTGTGCAGTCATTCTTTGTGTTGATGTTGTGTCTGAGATGAGAGACAAGTACAGAACTAAATGTATTCCTGAAGCATATGAATCTGAACTACGGCATATTTTTCCTGTGGGATAATACTGTATAGTCTTCATCAAATCAATGCAGATGGCAAAGGCAATTAAGTTTTTGTGTGAGTTTTCTTTTTTCTCTCTGTCTCTCTCTCTCTCTCTTTTGCGATTGGCCAATAATGTGCAAGTTTCTTTTATCACACAGTGGCACAAGGGAAGGAGATAATAGAAGTGAGAAAAGCAAAAAGGACATCAAGACAAAGAGTCTACAGCCATGCTAGAGGCTCTGTGAGGCTGTATTTGTGCACAGTGGTGCCCTGAGCTAAATGCCAGCATGTATGCATGTTTACCATGTTTGCCATCTTAGGTTACTGTAGCAAGTTTGCAGGCTAACATTTGCTAGTAAACACAAATGCAGTTGAGGCTGATGGGAGTGTCATTATTATTGCATCCAGTCATAAACTTCAGCAATAATGGTGCTAGATAAGAAGTCAGTAGATCACCAAAGTTACTTGGTTTTCTCTATTGATTTATTTAACATTTATATGTTATATTATATAGGGACAACCCTATAGCATGAATATACCGCAACATTTATAGCCTAAACTAAAAAACGACAACAGAGGAAAGACAGTGATAACCAAAGGATACATCCCAACGGAAACCATGAACACTTGTCTCAATTTTGTGCTAATCCAGCCAGTCAGTGTCAAGACATTTCACTGAAAACCACAGGGTAAGTGAAAACTTTGACCAGCTGGTGGCGCTACATGAAGAGTAACTTTTAACGTCATTTAGATATTAAGACTCATCATCTTGAGACCATGAACATCTGTTTGAAGTCTCATGGCAATAAAAAAAACTCACACGTCAATCTCATAGAAGAGCTAGAAATAAGAGAGATGCCAAAAGTCAGTGGGATTCATCCTCTGGTGATCATGAATGTTTTACAAAATTTAATGGCAAGTCATCTTGCAGTTGTTGAGTTCAATCTGGACCAAAGTGGTGGACTGATAAAATATAAATTAAGAAAGAAGAGTGAGAAGTGGAGGTGACGATATTTTGATCATTTGCTGCTGGCATCCCTAACGTACATGAGTTAATGCACTGACCATATCCTCAGAGCGCACGTGCACGCACACATGCACGCACACATGCACGCACGCGCCCGCACGCTTTTACACGCACACACATGCACACGCACACGCTACCACACATGCAAGCACAGCCAGCTCCTTATCAATGCACTCCAGAGGATTTGATGGCTTTCAGATCCCGCCCCTCTTATTATGGTCATCTTCAGAGCACATTCACAGTGAGACGATTGAACGGAGTGAATCTGCTTCCAGCATCATTCAGAAAATTCATAGAGGCCCTCAACAGGGAAATGAGATGGATGATTTTTTTTTTCTCTCCTTTTTTATGTATCCATGGAACACTTCACAGTAATATGCTCTCACTCTATTTTACCTTCCCTCGGTATTTGGCTTCAACTCGGAGACTAAGGCCACCTTTTCCATTTGGAAAGCTGGCGTCTGGAGATAAAGACACTGAAAACAAAAAAAAAAGGAGAAGATAGGATGCTGAGAGTGATTCTGACTGACTAGAGTGAATCTGGATCCACCGTGTGACCTTTCTGTCTGTGTTGGTGAGTCCCATTTCCTTGGGATTACAAGCTCTCTTAAAAACAAAGCAGTTAGGAAAAAGAAAAGAAAAAAAAAACCAAGACAAAAACGAAAAAGAACTAAGGCGATTCAAATTACACACATGCCCCCATAACAATCTCATTCTTTATTCCGCCTCGCTCCACAGTTCGATCCTCCATTGCCCTTTGCCCCGCGTGTTTCTAATGCAGGGAAAAAAGGGAAAAGACGTGATTACAGGAATCTTTGCACACACTTACGATTGCCCGACACAATTGAGTTTCAGCTCGCGGTGCCAAACTGTGAACAGTTGTTTACACACAGACGAGAGAGGAGGAGGTTGGTGCCATCTGGCCTCATGGAGAAACAAACCCAGAGAGCGGCTATCACATGTAGACGCTCCTTCTGCCCTCCTTCCCATCGCGCATGATGTGGAGACCTAACAGTTCAGTGAAACATGGGGTTATTTTTTCTCCTTTGATTATAGCCTGGGAAAGCCACGGTTTCTTTTTTTTTGTTTTTTTCCCTGTCCCCCTTTCAGTCATTGTTAGAGAAAGTCATTATTATCTGTGGCAATTGCAGTCACTTGATTCCCCGTGGCAAGGACAGCGACAGATGAAGTGCTGCGATTACCTGGGGTTTATCATTCAATATCTTGAGAATTTGGATGATTCGGCCTGTAAAAAATGTTACCACTGAAGCAACCAATGAATGTAGGTACTGATCTTTTTTTTTTCAATGTGCAAAAAATTCTTTTAATTTCACAGCATCCGTCATTTGCGAGGGCATGTGTCACCTTTTATCAGATCTCAGGTGGAAAGAAATCTTGTTTCCCAGTGTTGTGGGAAGGTGCTTTTACGGTGACAGGGGCCACACTTTGTGGCTGACCTTCCGTCTGAATGCGAATGTCGCCGAAATCTTGTTAAAAATCTTGTTAAGCGGTTATTTGTGTGGGCAACAAGAAAAAAAAATCAGAGAATGGAATGATGGCCCTGACTGTGTGAATCAGTGAAAAGATGAGACTGGACACGCTGACATCTGTGTCAATGCGATCACACAAGGGCAAGTCCCAAACGGGCGCAAACACTCACAAACACACACCCGCACATAAACTGTGGACTGTGATGAAGATGAAGGAGAGGGAAAGAACTGCAAGCCAAATCTGCCCTTGGGGCACAATAACTCACCGGTAAGCTGCCAGAGCAAGTCGCAAGATTAGGTCTGAATCATATTTTTTTCCCCAACCATCATTTTTCCCCTGCCATGATTAGCATGATGTTGAGGCACTGAAACCAACTGCAGCCTTGCACTTATCCCCTTTCTGCTGCCAATCTGAAGGAAGAGCGAGAGAAAGAGAAAAGTAGCGAGTGAGCGCAGAATAAAGGAAGAAAAGGTAGTGAGAGGGAGAAAGTCTAAAGCAAATGAATGAAGCAGTGACTTCCTAATGATAGGGCCACTTTATGTGATTGAAGGGAGGAAAGAAAAACTGATAGCAACATTTCCACGAATTGAGCCACAGAAAGATATGGGAACTTTGTATCTGCACTTTGCCTTCTACCGATGTGCCAATCAAAGTCACGCCATTGTGTTTTATGTGGATGGCTGCGCTTATCTGAGACCTGACATCCGAAGGAATAGTCACGTTGAATACATCTACAATTTTAACAACAAAGCCAGCTTCTGGACAGGAAATACGACCTAATGAATGCTTCATTTTTTAGTAGAACTGCAATGTGAGGAGTCTTTTATTCCTAAAGTTGAACTCTAATCCATAGCTCCTCACTAACTGTAACGTCTCAAATATATAGGTGTTCAAAAGGTGTTTGGACTCTTACAGATACCTCGGGCTGTGGCTGGACTCTTACAGATACCTCGGGCTGTGGCTGGACAATAAACTGGCACTGGACAACTTGCACACCAGCCACCTGTATGGGAAGACACAAAGCAGGATGTACTTCCTAAGGAGACTGCAACATCTGCAGCAAACTCCTGCAGATGTTTTACCAGTCTGTGGTTGCCAGTGTCCTCTTTTACACTGTGGTATGCTGGGGGGGCAGCATATCCAAAAAGGACACATCCAGACTGGATAAACTGATCAGGCGGGCCGGCTCTGTGGTCGGCACGGCATGAAGCTGGACTCTCTGGGTGACGGTGGCAGAGTCGCGAGGACTCTGGACAAACTGCTGATGGATATTATGGACAATGCCAGCCACCCTCTGCACACCGTCATCAGCAACCAGAGGAGCCTGTTCAGTGAAAGACTGCTCCTTCCCAAGTGCAGGACCAACAGGCTCAAGAACTCCTTTGTCCATCATGCCATCACACTCTACAACTCCTCACAAGGGGGGAGGAGGACATAGAGTAGGGGTGGTAGCCATTGTACATTTACTTGTACAACACATACATACACATTTGGACACTTTTCCTCTGGTGCAATAACCCACATCATATGCAATAATGTGCAATAATTTTAATTTATAACTCTTAACTTATACTTATACTATACAAAGCCATAACTTATTTCACACACGATGCCATACTCAGCTCTTTCTATTTACTTATAGTATTTTATTCCCATTCTTTATATTTTATATTTTGTATTTTTAAGTATTTACTGTTTTATTTTTCATCTGTGTGCTTCTCTACCTGTATGCTGTATGCTGCTGGAAACGTAAATTTCCCTGAGGGAGTCATCTCCAAAGGGATCAATAAAGTGAAGTCTATGTCTAAGTCTAAGTCTAAACTTGCCAAAACCTTTTATACATCACTCTTTATACATTTATAACTTTTTACTTTTAGGCATATTTTTTTTTCCATTCAGTTTTGTACATTTAGATTTCTTCCTAAAAATTTTGTTTTAAGAAATCAGATGGTAGCTTGCAACCTTAATTTTACAATGAATGAAGCGAGAAACCCATACATTTACACAGTGACTGGTGTGACAGTTTGGAAACAGTGTTTTTAATGGATAAAAAACAATGCAGTCCAACCCTGTCATTCATATTTAAGACAAAAGGGCAAAATGGACCATTGATTGAGATTTAGAGTTAGCTTTAAGTTCCTGAAAGCCCCCCGTCTAATCCTTGGATTATGTAAATAATTGAGGCTCAAGTTAAAGTTGCACTGAAACTGAGCTGAAAAATACAGACTCCTCAAGAGGCAGGCAGTTATTTTGTTTGATTGAATGCTCAGCAAATACATAGCAAGATATCACCAGACCAAAGCATATACAAGTGCATAATCTTTCATATTGCGTAGCAGAAGCGGCTCGCCCGTCAATTTCATTATGCGGCGTGATTAAAACTCACCCAATGACTTGTCAGCTTTTGTAAGTTTATGTGATATTCCAACCACAAGTTATTGACCTAAGTATTAACAATTTGATAGAACATTCTTTAATAAACCCATATTCAGCAAAAAACACAAACAAAAAGCTAAGTCAGGGTTTTCTATAAATCTATTTATCTTTGCTGCAGCCTGATATGCTCCTTTGGTGCTGCTTCCTACGAGAATGCAATATTTAGTCTCGTCCTTTCCTCTGCTGATGGTTTTTAAAGTCAAATTTTACCTTATATGTAATGTCTCCTATTGAAAATGAATGCTGTATTTATTCCATTATGATCACAATGTCTAAACAGTGATTCACGGTTCAAGACTGCCTTGAGTTATTGTTATGTGCTCCTCTCAACCCTAATGAGTGCACTCTAAACAACACTACAACTGAGTGTGGTCAGACTGGTGGGAGGCTGGCAACCAGAGTGTCACTGTCTTATGAGAACAGATGGACCGCAGTGCCCCACTAACTCATCAGAACAAATGTGACTCATGACTTCTGCCTTTTAACTTGTGGCATCTGCTTCAAAGTCTGAACTATTCAAAGTTTGGCAGGCTGTGAACACAAAGGTCCCACCGCAGCGTCTGACCCAGGAAGTTAAACATTTGTTTTTCAAGATGGAACTGGATCTGAGTCGGTCACACATTATGTCCGACCAAATGGCTGCTAGACGAGGCAGAGGGTTTTATTCTGATTCAGACTTTCTATCTTTTAAAAAAAATAGTGCAGCATTTGAAGATGCACCCATCCGCCTTCTTTCCTCTCCTTGAGCTTATTATGAGGACTGGAAACAGGAGGCAACAGCTAGCTCAGTGTCACAAACTTAGTTACTGTTTTTCGCCAAAAAAGATAAAGCTATTGGCTCTCACTTCAGAAGCATTACCAATATTTCTCCGTGAATGTTCTCTCATGTGGCTTCAGTGAGTAAAGGGGGCCAGCAGCACATTCAGTCATTCCCAATGACTGATCACTAACCCCCAGTGATTGTCAGGGGAAGCTGTCCTCCTCTGGTTTTGTTCTAAATTACTTAACATGTTTTTTTTTATGTTAAAACATTTTCTCAGTTTACCAGACTGATTTTATCCGAGCATCTCTGTATTTAAGATATTTCAGTTCCCCAGTCTATACTACAACATCCAGATAAAAGTTTTAGAAGATTTAGATGCACTTTGATAAAATGATGACAGTTTTAAAGAAATAATGATAACTAATTATATAGCTTGTTAATGTGATTTTAGTTTGACGTTTTTATTACTTCTGTATATAAAGTATATAAATGGTTATCTTATAGTGTCACCGATATCCAAGTAAACAAATGACATCATCTTGCAGCCTTTTGAGCTGGTCTTAGCTACTTGTCATTGAAAATAGTTGACCTAAGATCAAGAGGTAATTTTGGTATTCTTGAGATAACAAAGCTAGTTTTCTTGTGAACAAGTTTTGTTATCTCAAGATAAGGAGATAATTAGCCCGTTATAATGAGAAAACTAGCTTGACATTTCCTCTCATAACAGGTGTCTGTAGGCTATGTGGAGATGCTGTGGGAGTCATTATGTACAATGGGACGGGCTTGCAAGATCATTGGTTAAGTAACAGTATAAGTAATAAAAGGCTCTGCTGCCCGGTCTTTCTTGCCACATAAAATATTATTTCACTTTGCAGACTGCATTTAATGCACAGTTAAAAAGGTTGAAAGTTTTCATTCCAGTCCAGGAAATGGAGAAACGGTCAACCAGACTTGGGTCAAACCAAAGGAAGTGCCTCTAAAGTTCATTCATTTGTTTAATTCAAACAAAAGATTGACCACATTGTGGTCAGCCAGGCTAGCCAGGTCCCCTGTTTTCAGTCTTTATTGCCAAGCTAGCTCCCATAATGCTATGAAAGGCGGCGCCAAGCCTTTTTTTTTATGATTATCAATAATTCCGTAAAAGGTGTTTATGACTCATATTTCCTCTGCAGATGCAGTGAGAGCCTCGAGGATTTAAAAATCACTGTCTCAGTACCACTCACAGTAAAGGCTACACCTGCCAGTGTGTGACTTTTGAAACAGGGTAATACTCTTTTACTTAGTCCTTCTTATAGTCTTATCTTCCCTCATTCAAGTATATAGACAAGGCAGCTCAGCCACGCAGAGCTCTGGCAAGCATAAATGCTCTCCAGAGTGCAATGTAATGGTTGTACCCTGTCTACCTTCATCAAGGGGGATGTTACATAGCTTCTCCAACTGAACTACTTTAATTAATGCAGTGGGAACTTTTGGGGATGGGGAAGATTTTAAAATGCTTAATAATTCAAGGAGCACAAGATGTAGCATGTTCTGCGCTTTTCTTCAGATAGTCTGTCTGGCCTTGGATTAAATATTCACTCAGATATCACAGAGGCTGTAGAGGATGACTTTTCCCCTGTTTTTTTTTTTTTTGTTACCTCAGCTGAGCGTACTGTTTGACCAATGTGTGTGTGTGTTTGTGCGTCAGTCATGGCTGACTGTAATGAGATCATTATCTTCTGTTATCCAGTCTGAGTTGCTCTCTGGTTCTCTGCCAAGAGAAATTAGAACAGAAAAAGGCCTGGTGAATATCTAGCACATTTAATCTAATTGGTGTCACTTTTCTCCCTCCATTATGGTACTTTAATAGCCCTATCTGTCTCCATGTGGCTTGGCGGTGTTTAGGGTCAGTGGTCAGGGCCTAATCTTTCTGCTCAGATCACATTAACACACCGCAGATCCTCAACAATGAGATAAACAAAGGCTCTTTTAAATAACACGGGCTACGACAACATTGTATCACTAACTCATTAAAAAGTAACAGTAGGCCTCTTATCTATGACTTTACTTTTAGTTCCAATACAAGCTCAGAGCAGATGGGTGTCTTTTTTAATGCAGCAGAGAAGCACTTGACGCTCTCTCACAGTCATCTTCAAGAGGGAACTCTAGGAGATCTGAAAGCTGAGAAGCTGGCAAGACCACGACGGTTGAGGCGAGCACTTTGAATGTTTCAGTGTAGCTTTGCCACCAAAACGAAGCTAGGCTGTCTGACACTAGTCTGGGATTTTCTTAAGAGGCTATTAGTGCCTTCCCACCAGCAAGAAAACAGAACTTACCATTATTTCTCCTGCAATCTTTGGTGAGGAGAGCTTACAGGCCCCAGGCAGTGTTTGAATTGGGGCTGCATCAGTGCTCCCTTGCTCCGAAATCTATTATGCACTCTAATCCCTCCAACCTCAAGCCCCAACACATGTCTTTGAGTCATGAGTAGACTGGGCGGCCGTCCCAAGCCAGCGTTTAGACTCTCCTCTCTTTCTCTCCCTCTGACTCCCTCTCTCTCAGGATAGAGGATTTCCACCAAGTGCCTATTCTCTGTGTCAGTTCAACGTGTAATACAGGATCATCAGTCAGCTGTGAGACGGCCAGAAGGCTTCACTGTAAAAGGATTTAGATACTCCGAGGTGCAAAAGGAAGTGTCCCCGTAGGCTCGGTGGGAGGAGGCAGACGGTATCGATTGGCTGAAGAGGAGATTTGCAGTGATGTCACACAGGAAGTCATCCATGGGTCATGTTTGTCAGCGTTGTCCAAGCTCAACAGGCACAAGCAAGGAAGAGAGGCCCCTTTAAATTTTCTTTGTAAATCACTGGGAGGAGAAAAAGAAATATCAGTGTACTCCAATCGAATAAACAAAGGCACAGACATACATATTTAATGGCATGCATAATTGATCGTTTTTCGCTCGCAGGGAGTCCTTTGCAGTATACGCTGAGCACTGAAGACATAAAAATAAAACATGAAGTGGGAAAGTCATTAAAACAGTTTTAGAGAAGTAGCGTGCAGAGTGGTACTGACTCTCACTTGAGTTGCCTGTGCTCCCAGCTTCCTCTAGTGTTGGCACAGGTGCCAGTGGCTAATTGGTTAGTGATTAATCACATCCACTGTGAACTGCATGACCAATTAAGGGAGCCAGGGCCACTTCGCTCCAAAAGTGCGAGCGCAGTTGGCTTCCCGGGTCCATCAACGAACAGCCTCAGACCACAAAAGACATCAGGTGGAGTTATGTCAGACTGTGGCTCGTTCTGTTGCGGAAAATAGTGCTTGTGACCCGAGAAGGAGCGGAGTGAGAGTAGACGACACCAGGCTTGCTCATATGGAACAGTCTCTGCAATAGGACAGAAAATCATGTCATACTCTGAGGATTTAAAACAATGTCAAACACTCACTTTGGCTGAACATAAAATATTCACACACCGGCAAAGCAAAGGGCAGCCATTTAAGGCTCATTTAGGTATTAGGGTCAAAACACTAATAACTAAATACACCTGGATATGAATAATAGACTGTATTTGCTAAAGGTCATTAAAGATTCATTTCAGTATATCATAACTTGGATCTTATCTTTGTAGTTTTGGCCATCAATGCAGTCTGTTTCGACACTGTCAAGAAGTCTGACAGAGCAAGAAACAGATGAGGTAAGACATGGATGTAAACAAACCTCTAAGTTAAAGGCTGCACTTTTTGGCCATCTGGAGGCTGCAGAAACGAGTTGTAAACACATATCTCCACCTTTAAGTTAATAAGCAGATAGATGCGTATTTACTTATCCATCCATTTTCTATTCCTGCTTTATCCTGACACACAGGAGTCGCAGGGGGTGCTGGAGCCTATCTCAGCTATCTTGGGCGAGAGAGGCAGGGTACATCCTGGACTGGATGCCAGCCAGTCAGTCACAGGACTGACATAAATAGACAGACAATCACTCACACTCACACAAAGGGCAATTAACCTAACCTGGATTGTGGGAGGAGGCTGGAGTACCCAGAGAGAACCCAACGCAGGCACAGGGAGAACATGCAAACTCCACACAGAAGGGCCCTGTGTCAACTGGGGATTGAACCCAGAACCCACTTACTTATCTATATACATAATATTTATTCCATTTCCCTCACATTGTTTTCCACTGTTATCTGATACATTATAGTTATAAAAAAAAATTGATTATAGCCGTTTTAGACAAAAGTGCACGTGCACATGTACTTACCACAATAACCCAAAATTACGAGAAAAAAAAAAGCCAAGTTGTAATGAACCTTTATTATGAAATATACTTAACTGACTTTCTTGATGGGAGTTATAAGCTGTAGTATAGAATAATAATGTGTAGAATAAGATAAGATGTAGTAATCTTATATGAAGCTAAAGTAAGGAGGCTGATAGTTTCACTTACAAGCACCTCTATATCTCACCAATTAACACGTCATAACTTGTAAGTTTATCCGTACTAAAACTGAAGTGTAAAAATAACATGCTGTGTTATTGAGTCTTATTGTCACCTTACATTTGCCAGATATCCAGCAGAGATTGCAGGAAGTCACTCCCCCCAGACGCTGTACGCCACTTAACTTACCAATAAACTTAACTCTCAGCATAACCATATGTTGTTCTTTTACATTTCTATTTGTCTGCTTGGCTGTAGTTCACTGAACAGACAGATGCAAGATTGATATCGACCTCCTCGTGTTATTCTTGGCAGGGAAGTGAATAAGTATATTTCCCAAAATGTCAAACTATTCCTTTAAGATAAGTAGAAGTAGAAGTAGAAAAGGACTGGGTGTGTTTTGCTTCTTTTTTTCCACTAACCGTGTAGACGATTGGGTGCCAGGCGGCTGCAGATTGAGCGGCTGTGGTGTTGCTGCCTCTGTGGCCAGTTAAAGCAAGGTGGAGGTGATTCATCAAGGGCTCCGTGGGGCCATCTGTGGAACAGACTGACAAATGTCTCCCTCCTTTGTCATAAGGACACACGTCTCACAAAGCTGGCGATTAATGCCCCTTTTACAACACATTTATTTGTCACCCAGGTATTTATCCCTGCGGTGTCTTGCACTGTATTACCATGGCTGACAAGACCAGGAACCATTTGCAGGCCGTCGTCCAAGGAGGGCAGTCCATGAGGGACTGTCCTGGATGATTCCAGCTGAATTTTGATGGGCTCTCCTCGCTGCTGCTGCTGCCACCCCGCCCCCCTCCGTCCCAGCTCTCCGGCATAGGAGGGGGAAACATCAGAGATGGAGATGAAAATGTTGCCCAAAGACTTCATTCACATTCAGGCATTCATGCATTTAACAAAAGCAAGGAAGGGGAGTGAAGAAAGAAGAGGAAAGAGAAAAAGGTGCAGAGGGTGCAACCTGTTGTTTAGAAATTCACTCTCTGACTCGATCACGGGTGGTGAAATCAGAGTGTAGAACAAAGCGCAGATGATGCCCTTGCTCTGACAAAGGGGAGGGGGAGCTCGGCATGTCAGTGATGAAATCCTTCTTGTTTGCCCTGCATTATGAACAGGTTGTAGTCTGGATAAGCCATTGGAGGAGCACACACCCTAGTGGATCTGATTGCACTGTTGTCAATCTATCCATCTCGTTGCAATGGCAGTGATCGCTCCAAATACCATTTGGTAAATATGACGGAGGTGCCATTAGACAAGGTCAGGGCCGCTAAGCTTGTTATCTCATTGCATGGGTGTAGTGTTTTCAGTGTCGAGCGCACCAGTCCCTGGCCCCTTCACCTGCTTTAGGAACCATAACCATTTATTTTTGAGATGGACCACTCCAGAGGAGATGTTTTGTCTTAATCATTACTCTCTCAAAGGAAGAAAATTACACAGGGAGAACTGTTTATTGTGCCATTAGTTCATTTTTTTTGGCTGTTTTTATTTTTTTTTTGTTTGTAAAAGAGTGCAAATACTTTACCTCTGTAAATGTCACCCTGGCAGTTTTGATATCATTACCGTTTTGACTCCATCTGCAAAACAGACCATCCTGCTGCTTCTGTTTTGTGAGGGATGCAGAAAAAAGACGTGCACGAAAAGAACAGAGCACAAGACAGGTGCGACGTGTTTGTGTGTGTGTGAGGGAGAGAGACTGCATGTGTGTGCGCTTGTGCAACAAAGGAAATGAGACAGGGCGGAGGATAGAAAGAAACTAAAGTACACACTCCGAAGGACGTCAAGCTCCCTCACTTTCACAGACTCTTTTTCCTCCTTGTGTGTAGTCAATGGGGAGAGTGAGCACACACACACACACACGCACACACAGATGAGGGTGAAAGTGAAGCTCAAACTCACACTCCAAAGGACATGCCCTCTGGAGCTGAATGTGCACACACCAATACAGAGTCACTTGTTGGTAATGAGGGACTCAAATCAGAATCAATTATGAATGTTCCATCAGGAGGCTTTGGGGCCATATCAAGGGAGCCAGGTATTAGACAGTAATGAGAAATGGAACACAGAGAAGTATGGCCCTGCAGGCTCTGAAGTCTGCAGGCAGCATGTGATTCAGTGGTTTAAATACATTTGCATTCATTCAGTTTGCAAGAAGGCCATATTTTATTAAAGTGAAACGCCTTCCTTCATGTGCCTCTAACAATCATGCGGGTAGACAAAACCTTTGATTCTTGGTTAGATGAAAACCATCTCTTTTATGACCGATATGGACTGGCACAATTGTACCGCATACGATAACCCTGTGTGTGTGTGTGTGTGTGTGTGTGTGCGTGTGTGCGTGTGTGCATTTAGAAGAAGAAAGAGAGAGGGAGAAAGAAGTGAGAAGAGAGTGAGTTAGTTCTGGCTGTACTGATCTCAGCCAGTCAACTCGTTCTCCGCTGGCCAGAGCCTCGTTTGCTCCAGCCTGATGATTGATTCTTGTTTGGGGCCATGCCTATGGGCCTTATTAAATCAAAATGTAAACTCACTCTTATAACAAATTGCAGGGAAAATGCCAGTAGCCAGCTCCCCGTTAGGGGTGGACCTGGATTACTCTGACAAGTTAAGAACGCAATGAGCTTCCCAGAGCTCCCCTCACCTGCTCGCACAGCTTGGATGTTTCCTCTCAATCCTGCAGAAATTGAGGATTTCTCCCAGTCTCCCTTTGTCTGTCCTTATAATACCTTAAATTGGGTGTTCACCACCAAAATGGATCATTTACATCCAAATTAGATGAATTGATCCCTCTATCAAGGTGTTGTCAGTGTAGCCTGATATACTCTAGTTCATTCCTCTGTACCTTAAAGCTCCACTGGTGTCCAGAAACTATTAAAAACACTTCTATCAAAAGGAAGCGAGCGCTGTAGTTTCTTGCGAGTCAATCCTACATGCAGTCCTCACTCACGCGCCATTTGATGAAAACAACCTGGTGTTAAAAAACTGCAAGGGGCCAGCATTGGTGGAGGGGGAGTGTTATTTCAAGCGTCAGTGACACAGCCAAGTTCAAGTGAGTTACAGATCAATTCATTTGACAGCACATCAGATGCTGGAAAACTGCAGGGAGGTTTATAATACCACGAGACAGGATTTTACAACTCTTGGAAAATTATCACAGTGAAAATCGTTTTATTTTTCATCAAAACAATCACCAGGATACATTAATTTGATTGCCTTTGCCAGATGATGTGGCAAAAGTTGCCAGGCGCCGCGGTCTCGGTTGACTTTTTTTGCTGGCACACTCTGCCGTCAAAGTGTTGACGCTGCCTGCCTGAATAAAGAATAAAAGAATAGCTCACATTTAATTTCTTGCTGAGAGTTAGATGAAAATTATACCACTGTCATCTATGTCTATTACATATCTCTATAATATTAAATATATATATAAACAGCAGCTCGTTAGCTATGCTTAACAAAAATACAGCGAGCTTAGCTCTGTCCAAAGGAAACAAAATCTGCCAACTAGCATCTCTAAAGCTCACTAATTAATGCATTGTATGTCTTTGTTGAATCTGTAGAAAAAACAAAGTGAAAACTAATGCGGGAGCATTTCTTGGCCATGCGTGGTGACTTCCTGTATTCTTATCCTGACCATAACTTTGCCAGGCATCCAGTACAGACACCAGGAAGTCACTGCACCTGCCCAAAAAAAGTGAATAAGCTTTTTTTCCTCAAATATTTATTTTATTTGTTCCTGTTATCTACGGCTAAAAATAGTTCCCGAAAATTTCACTATTAAATCCTATTGAGTAAGGTTTCCTTAAGGCTCAAGGTGGTTCTCAATTATTTTCTGTCATGCCCCCCCCAGGGGACCGAATTTTTTCACTTCACGCCCCCCACTCAAATTAAAATACTATTGAGAACCACTATATGAGTTGCTGGCATCAGTATTCTGCATACAATCACCTGATTATTAAAATAGATTAATAAAATGAGCTGAGATAACATCTGCAACAACTTAAAACAATTTGCAAGTTCAGTTTATTAACTCAATTTGTAACATTTAAACAAGACTGCTCAGTCTGTGTGATTCTCAAAACAGAGAAAAAAGTGCAAATGATTCACTGGGATGTGCATTTTTATAGACTTAACACAGTAACATTCAAAACTTTTTTGAACTGTAAACATTGGTCACTTGTCAGCTTCATCAGCTTATTCCTTTTCAAAAAGGTACAGTGGTAACTTGACTTACGAGTGTCCCAACTAACGAGTTTTTCAAGATATGAGCCGCCGTCTCTTGGCCGATTTTTTGCATCGAGTTGAGAGCTGAACGCCACAGAGAACATCACATCCTGAGTATTGTGTCGCATTTGTGCTTTCAGTTATTTTGCAAAACTTTGTTTTTCCAACCATGGGTCAAAGGACAGTGCTGAGAAGAAGAAGCGGATGATGTGCACTGAATTAAAGAAAGAAATTATCGAAATATCGAAATCGAAAATAATTTTATACAATATTCTTTATTTATAAGTACATTTTTCTTATTTAAAAACATGTAACAAAAAAAAATTGCGGTGTTTTTGGGGGGTCCTGGAACGGATTAATGGCATTTCAATTCATTTCAATGGGGAAAATTGATTTGGGCAATTGATTTGTACTTCTGTACTTTTTACTGTGTATTTCTTCTACTGGGTTGAGCGGACGGCCCAGTCTCTCGCGCCCCCCCTGGCGCCTCGCCGCCCCACTATTTGAGAAACACTGGCTTAAGGCAACAGTGTTACAAAAATGGATTGGAAAATATGAAGAAACAGAATAAAACATGCTTGGTTTTGGTCTTTTCAGAGGATCTGTTGACAAAACATCACAAATAGCTATGTAATTTTCCATTGTATTATGCTACCATAGATAAAAAAAGATCCAGTTACACAGTGTACGCACACTTTTACACACACACACAAACACATGACATGCACAAACAAGGGCTGTCACATCATCACCATCCCTCACTGAGCATAGCAGGGTTCTGAAAGGGCAACCTGGCTGGCCATCTGGCCCGCATATCAGCAGAGGTTATTGTGTCGACATCATCATTACTGAACACATTGCTGTTTAGCAAAGGTTATCCAGAAACTGCACAATTATCTGTTGCAACACATGTAAAGAAAAAAAAACAAGGGAAGGAAATTGAGATATCAGTGTAAGAATCTCTCCGGACAAACGTGGATATTATACAAACATAATAATACAGTAATGACAAATGACAGTGAATCCCATTTTAATGTGTACAGCATTATGCAAAAACTGCAAGTGGTGTATTCATATAAGAATTTTATTTTTAAGTAATGTAATTGTAACATTTTATTTCAGTTTCTAACAAATGAACTGGAGTAGACGTGTGCATGATTTATTTTTAAAAACACTAAAAAAAAACTCACAACATTTAAAGTAGCTTGGCTTTTACAATAGGCAAAACTAAATTGACATTTATCCTCTCAACCTAATTTCTATTTGCATCATCACACTAAACTGAATTCAGACTGATTTTGTTCCTAATATCCACGCTTTCCGAGCTGCTCCCCAACCCATAATTTCTAATGTGGACACTAACACGAGTACATATTTGTAAATGGTTCTGTGTTGAGGTCCATGATTAATGATGATTAATGGAAGAAGCCTGATGTACTGTACTTGCTGAGGGGGAAAAATCCTTTTTAAATCTAGTTTACTTCCTCCAACACAAGCCTGGAATAATCGTTTGGGTGCTCCTCTCATTTTCAAACTGTCAAAACAACTGCAAACATGTTTGAGCTAATCGGAACATTTACATGATGAGCGAAGATGTTGCCGAAGCTGTTATACACACACACACACACAGTTTACAGTACACACAAGTCTCCATCCGTGTCTGTCTTCTCACGCTGCACATCATCAGAAATGAAAAACCTTCAGGCTGAAACAAGGAAGGGATGATGAGAAAAGAAGAAGTAGAGAGAGATTCTTTGAGTTGGATTTGATGTTCACACTTGAAGGCAGAGCTAAATGTGATTTCTCATTAGACAGCAGCCAGGCTCTTTCCAGGTACAGGCATGCACTGTTGAGCTGTAGCCACTTAGCACCTGATTAAAACATGGAAACACTCCCTGTGGTGTTATGGGATCTGTGATAAAGCTACTCCCCCATAATAGCATTAACTATGTTGAAGTGCAAAGTAAAATGTCTCTTGTCTTTGCTGTGTTGCCTAATTATTTTATATGAACCAGTTGGGCCTCCTTTGCCATATATTTAATTTCAGATTGGTGTAATTACAAGTCATCCATCGAAGAGCTTTTGTTTCCTTTTTAAGTCTCACATTGAATAGATTTAAAGAAGCGAGATCAAACGTTCAAGGTCTCAGCGATTAACAGAAAGTACCTGCATGTTAGAGCATCCAAAAGCAGCATTTCTACCAAACTTAAATAAATTAGGAAGCCGGAGTGCCAACAGGAGCATCGTGTGGAACTGTGTGCTCATCGCTTGTGATCAGCTCATTGCAGAAAGATTCACATGAGTGATTACTAGCACTGTAAGAGGTCACTCCCCTTCAGGCCTTACTGAGACAACAGAAGTCCTTCTGGCCCTCAAAGTCTGTCAGACCACATTTGGTCACAATGAATAACACCACCACCAGGGAAAATTGGCAATTTTTTAAATGGCAATGTGTCAGGTACCATTTCATCTGGTGCTGTAGGTCTATGGCTGTATTATTTGACATGTAGCACTTTTCCATAGTACAGTTTATGCGATGACTGTCACATCATTTGCCAAATGGGTTTGGACCCTACTATTGGTGCCTTGGGGGAATATTTAATTTTTTTTTCCTTTTATTTCTGATATTTACTCACCGCTGACATCAATAGACAACCTCTCTTTTGATTACATTTACCTTCCCACAAAACATGTACATCGTACAATAAAGGTGGTTACCTGAAACCATGACATCATAATGCCACCTGCAGGTTGCCATATCTGGATCTTAGTGAAGTGCCTTGACAACTTGACAATTGAATGCATTACTGTGAAGTTTGGAACAGACATTGTAATGTCTGCATATCATTCAACAACATTTCATTTAACATTGTGCCATAATCAGGTTAAACTTTCAATTAGTCCAATAATTTTTGTTTATGCTCAAATACTTACCAAACTAATGGCATTACCATCGTCCTCTGCGCAACTTAGTTTTTACCCTGGACAACTGCATAATAACTCTGTGCCTACTTCTGTCGGTAGCTGTCTTGGAAGCAGCCTCCCAAGGAGCATAAGGTGCAGGTTGGGCAACATTTAGCTCAAGTATAGTACTAATTAGCAAAACAGGAGGTCACATGCTTTGCATATGGGAAAGACTGTGCATCCCCCTACCTCTTTGGCAGAATGAGCATGCAGTGACATCTTCACAAAGACAGGGGGCACCCAAGAGGTCAGAATACTCGGTTCCAGTCCTGAGGATAAAATTTGGTGATTTTTGGTCCTGATAAGTTTGAATTGAAAAATTCAACACCAAACATGGCAATAGTGTCCCGGAAGGCGTTTCAAACATGCCTGCCAGATTTTGTGCAATTTGGACCAAGTGCAAAACTGTGGTGACATTTCCAAAAAAATTCAAAGGCAATATTTGAGATGGTTTTAAGGCCAATTAACACTGTTCTTTTTTTTTTTCTTTTTTCAATCGTCAATATGCACCATACTTGCCACATGATACCAGCCAACAAAACAGTTGGCCAAGTATTTCTATATTTACGGTCGTCTGTAACTCTCCAAAACTGTAGCTGTCAGTCACTTTAACTTTCAAAATATTTATCAGTGCTACAAATGGCCCTTCACAGCCATAAACCTTTTTCTTTTTTTTGCTGCTTGCTGTTCAATAAACCCTTTCACATGTCCTTATCCCAGTTTTCCCAGTGGAAAGGGATTCCATCAACAATCTTTTTTATAACAGTTTTCTTTGAGTGCCTTTTGACTTTAGTCCCTGCTTAAAAGTGTGAACTTTTGGCATCCTCAGCACATATTCTCAAATGACATAATGTCACATGCATATGTCTACTTACTTAACATGACTTATTACTACCACTGTGTTATTCTAATATGCATTAACATTAGCATTATAAGCTTCTGCGTCAAAAATCATACCAAAACTGTTGAAATTGCAATTAAAAGTTTGTGGTGCAGCCAGACAAACATTTACCCCAGATGGACGTGTTTTCCCACCTTGGTACCCCGAATGCACCGAGGTCGATAATGATGCGTATCCTACCTCTGACTTCCCACGTCTGTATGTTTGAACCTGTTGCATCCAGCTGCTGGTTACATGTGTTTGTGGAGGGAGCAGTCAGCGTGAGAGTTCTCACAGCTGGGAAAAACAAGAGTCTCAATACAAATACTTTACACATCTTGCAGCCGCAATTCACTGTGGTCAACCGAAGCGTTCAGCGCAGAAACTGATCTCTGACACCTCAGCGATAGATTTCTCCTGGTGTGACTGTTGGACATCGGCGGAGACAAAAAGTGAGAAAAGAAGCTGTGGGCCCCCAGTTAGTCACATCAATGTTGGTCTTAGCTGAAAACTGTTCTTATGGTAAATTCTATCCTACAGGTTTGACCAGGTATCTTCGATCAATTCACAACAGAACCAAATGTAAGTGCAGATTTTACTTTCTAGTGCATATGTTTTCTGTGCTCCAATAGCTGCACTTCATCGTGCCCACAAGGATCTTAATTGGACAGACACTTAGCAAGACATAAACCCTGACCCTCTCCATGTGTTTTTGTTTGTTTATTTGGTCAGTGAACCGTTCTGTTCCTCCGGTGCTATGAGACGGAGAATAGCAATTGCATACTCTGACTGAGCAATCTCAGACCAGCTGTTCAAGGAGACAGCCTCACCTACAGCCACCCTGCTAGCAGCGAGCGGATACATCAGTTTACTGCAACTGATGGGAAGTGAAAATCTATTGAGTTATCATACTGTAAATGACAATCTGTCAGTCTGTTTGTCTGTTTGTCATCCGTTCAACTTGACGCTTGGCAGGTATATTGGTGAGGAAGGGTGGTGCAGAGTGTGAAGGTGTTTGGTTGAGCGGATCTTAAAGAAAGCTGCAAACAGCCACGCCAGAGGCCGAGCAATATGCCCATTCTGAACAGGCAGGTTTTGAAAGTAAACCATCACACCTGGGATTCATAATTACAATAGACCTCACAGCTTCCGTTCTTGTTAACCGTCAAACACTTCAAGGCCCTGAAAGCCAATTTTCTCCATCAGATTTTCATTGCGAGCAATGGGGTTTACATGAACACAAAATGTTCTACCACACCTAAAGAGGCTGTAGTAATTTTACTATTTAATATTCTTTTTACATGATTTTACCTGTCCCTGGTTTTCTCACTGGTCTGATAGGTGATGTCATGTACTCTCAAAACGTTTGAATCAAATGTGCTGACAGTTGTGGGGTTCTTTGTTCATGTTACGAGGCCACTGCCAGTTCAGTCTGATCGAACCACACCCATGCAGCTATAGCTGTAGATTTAAATATCCACTGATTTAGCATGGCACTCTTTTAGAGCGTCACTATGAAGAGTTTTAAATCAAGGATCCAAAATCAGAACGCCAAAATGCAACTCAACCACAGACAGTTCAGTCGAAGATTCAGATATTATTATATATATATATATTATTCTCTTAGCAGTCAATGTAGTCAGTCGAGGGCTACAGAGCTCTGTCAACATCACTTCTATCTAATTCCACGTGTCCATATATGTTTTCAAGCTTGTGGTCATCAGACTCCATTATTTGAGAGAGTTTATCACATTTTGTGCAGCTCTCTGTAGAGCCACAAAGGTTTTATACATCTTATTTTTTCATATGTGATGATAGATTTCTCCCCAAAATCTGAAAAATAGCCTAATGTGAAGTTAAATTACTTTCCTTTTAAGCACAGGACAAGTGTAGATCAACTAAATCTTACCATCCATTGGATTATGGATCCCACATACTTGTCTGTCAGTCAGTTCAATTACTTTTGCAGCGCAGATGTAAATGAGGCACAAACACTGAAATTAGAACAGCAGCAAAATACAAAACACATTGAAAACACAAAAAGAAAATATCTTTATCAAATTATTAAATGGATGCACATCTGTGGTATGGTCAGTTTGTACAGTATGTTCATTTTTATGTTTATTTCTGGCATGATATATGTCAGTCAGTGAAGTTGAGAAAAAGTTCCCTCCTCATACCACGTTTATCCTTTAATTAGAGACCGGTGTGGTGATAAAAATTTGATTTAAATTCAACTTCCTGTCTTTTATTAGGAACACAAAGAAACTTGGAACACGAGGCAGATGGAAGTGGCTTATGTCTCCTTGGTAGCACACTGAGATGAAACCAGGATGCCAGCCAAAAAACAAACACACACAGACACACGCAGGCAGACGCTCACACACATAATACATCTGCACGCACGCACACACACGCGCGCACAAACACAGTCAATATTTCACCCCTTGCATCTGCCAATTACGAACTAGATTCGTTTGTGAAGAAAACATACACAAGTCTAAACTTAGCAGTGTTCCATACACATACTGTGAGTCAGTAGTGCAAAACACAACGGCGGAGGACCCCCCCAGGTGAAATCCCAGAATATCGACTGGATGATTCAACTCTTTAGAGTCGTTAGGCTTTCTCTTTTTTTCCATATCTTTTGTAAACAGCCAGTGAAAACGCTTCACTCAGATATCCTCCCTTTCTCTGTTGAAATAATCCGCTCTATGACAGCTCATATTCATTGTGTATGGTTGATAACAGTGCAGAGTCCATTGAGAAAACCTCAGTGTCTGATTCCCATCTAGCAAACAGCTTGAGGGTGGCATGGCCTCAAGCCTTCCCTCTGTCTCTCTGTCCGGGTCTGGAGACAGTCTTTTGATCTGCAGAGGAAGCCTACCCCATGCTAAGAAAAGCTCACACTACGCTAGGTGTACATTCCTTTCATGCTGGACCAGAGGGAAATTTGATAAGCACTGAATTGTGAGTCTCTGTGTGACCCTGATGTGCTCACTATCCATGTCAGACGCTTCCCTCAGCCTTGTTTTCTACACATTTAAGAATGCAGCACATTAGATGAAAAACTTTGGGCAGGAAATACAATGTTTGAGCTGTCATGCCCTTACCAATGCCTCAAAGCTGTTTGCTACCTTTGTTCTCCCCCATCTGCAGTGAAACACGCAGCAGTTCAAACTTTGCAGAATTCTTGTTTATATTAGAGGCTGCAATATCTTACCCCACTCTGAGAATACATTTGCAAGAAATAATCCAATCATGTTCCATTTCCGTGGTACGTTTTATTGTTATCTTTTGTTTCCTTGTATACAAAACCCATTAATTTAATTTTTCCCCCCTCCAAGACGAGTCAAGTCTGGCTTTATTAAAATGATTTTTATGAAAGTCAGCTGGCAAAGAAGGACAGAGACACTGCTGGAACAGCGCATAAATATGGCAATGCACCGTGATCTTAAACAGTTTGGGGATGTGGCGGAGAGAGACGTTGACAGTGAATGCAGTGTGTCGCAAAGACACAGAAGGGAGAGAGAATAATGAGGGGCTGAAGGAGCGCAACATAGAGGACAGGAGAGGGAGTCCAGACAAACTGCTTTCATTAATTCCATTTGTTTCTGTAAAAGGGTGTGATTGTGTGACCTTTGCAGGATCCAACCCAGCTCCATCATTTTTACTCATTATGCAAGAGCCGATAAGATCCAGGGTGACACCTGTCTCCCCAGGGAGCGATTAAACAATAAATGAATCCTCTGAAACTTTGTAAACTTACTATCTGTGTCTTGGTAAGTGAAGAGTAAAAGCAGAGAACATGATGAGGGGGGAAAAAAAGGCTGAAAAGCTAATAAGACTTGAGGGCATTTCAAGAACCCATAAAAGCTGCCATTAGCCTCAACAGTGTGAGCTTCATTTAAGGCAAAAGCAGTCCTGTTGGGCAAAAAAAAAACAGATTTTATTCAGCACCAACCTGGACTACAACCCTGCTGTTTTTAGTCACTGTGGTACATATCATTAAGAGATGGATTTACTGAAACTCAGTAGAGCATGACAGTCTACTCTCTTGGCTTTAATGAAGCCACTAAGGTCTGATTCCCAGATTGACAGCTCTCAGGACCAATAGGACGCGGTAAAGAGGAAAGATGTTTACCTGAGAAAAAGTTACCAAGCAAACATGTTATATTCCTTTCAAGTCTGAATGGTGCAATGCCACTTTAAAGACATTTTTCAGCTCACTTCATTAATTCAAGCACGACAGTTAATTCAGGCAATAGATTTTTATATTAGAGACTTTCATGCTGCTGCAGCATGATGCACAAATATTCTGCTATCACTGGTGAATTTTAATCAGCTACAATGCAGCTGTTTTAATACAATTGGCAAACTGTGAGGGTGTACGCTATGTAGCAGATGCAACATTCACAGCACCCTTACATCAAGCCGCATGGCACCTCCACATGCAGACTTTCCCAATGGGAGCATGGCCAACGGGATGGGAGATGTCAGTACAGCAACCTCTACTGGGTGTGACCACATGATGTGTGTTTGGAGTCACTGTATTCCCACTACTGTGCAGTTAGATGTGGGTGATTATGTGATATGAGAACATTTTTACTTCAGATAACTCAGTCTTGGGGTGCCCCTGTAGTGCTTAAATGCTTAAACATATATATATATATATTCTTAAAAAGGCTGAGAAATCTGAATCACTGATATCATATTATGAAGGAAACGTCATGACTCTTAGCTTGAAATGTATATATTAAGACTTACTATATTAAAATAACATTGTTTCTTATACGCTAAAATACCCTATGCCAACTTATTTCAGATAATTTAACATTTATGGTTAAATCTGGATTACAAAAAGGCCTGATATTTGTACATTATTCTCCTCACCTCTCCATTTTAGGGGCATTATATGCTTTCATTCTCTTGCAGAGAGTAAGATAATATCTGTGTGTTAAATATGAAGGTACTAGACCATTGTCTTCGATTAACATAAAGTAATCAGGAAAAGTGAAAGAGTTAGCTTGACTCTGTCCAGAAGTAAGTCCTCTCAGGTCAAACAAAAGATTTGGGCTTTGAAGGGGGTTGCTCACCAACATGTATCTCTGCATAAAACTACAACTTGTTGTGTTTTGTTTTTTGTGTAGATAAAAGAAATAGATGTAAGCGTTAGAGATGCTGGCAGGTGTAATATTTTATCTCTTCTGGTCTTTGTGCTAAGCTAGGTTAACCACCTGCCACATCTAGTTAATAGTCAGCATACAGGCATAAGAACGGTGTCAGTGTTTTCACCTGACTCCGGACAAGAAAAGAAATAAGAGTATTTTCCAAAAATATCCTGAGTCTCTCCAGCTCTTTGTTGCAGAATACTTTACCCCATCGATTTCCTGTGAACTTGGTCTTTGTCTCTCTGAGCTGTTGCTCAGAATTAAAACTGAGGAGAGGAAGCCATGTTCCTACCACTTACAAACAGCCCTGTGGGACTCCCACCCTGTGAGGGGCATCGGAGGCCATGCCACAGCCCTCCTCCAGGCGTCTGGGCACCAGCTTGAAATACATTAACTTTCACATTAGAGCCTAATAAGGGAGAGCAGCAGCGGCTTCTGCACCCTGCCAGTATCTTTCATGTGCCCAATTACTGACAGATCCCCAAAATCATATTCACCTTTTACCACCTTTAATTAGTTCTTTATCACTACTGCTTTTCCCGGATGTCGACTCCGGGCCCAATACACTCCTGTCAGCATGCTGTGAGACGACTGCATTAATCAGAAGCTGATATCCCCCAAAGATGCATAAGCATTTACAATCTGTCTCACAGACTGGATTCCAGGGTTTTCTGTCACCATGGGTTATCTACACTCAACTCTGTCATCATGGGCAAAAGCGCAGTAGATATTGTGAAGTCAAACAGAATAAAGATATAGACAACAGCGAGAGAACAAGCGCTGAAAGCTGAAGAGCTAAATGTCAATAAGAATCAGTGAAAGATAGTCAGAGGCATCATGTTCCCTGATATGTTTTTTTTTTTTTTTGGTACTGTAAAGTACAATTATCCTAAAATTTAGCTCAACATGGTTTCTTATTTCTTCAGTCACATTTGCAAGATTTAACATGTAAGATTAACCAAATATTTGCAGGAGAGATGAATTATAAAACCCCACCTTTTGAATTGTTTACATCACTTAACACCTCTGCGGAGCATGTTTATTAGCAAGAATCCTGACAGCCGATATGGATTTAAGGGGAAGGCAACCAGAACATGTGATAGGTCTGACATGTTTTTAATTCCACATTAACGTCTTCCTGGTGAAGCCAGGCTTGCCATTAGACATTCATTATATTGATTGCGCAGCGGCGTCGAGTCTCGTAGGAAAATGAGGTTTCTCTCCTTTTTGTCTGTCAGCTAATTATTGAAAACAAGATTTGCTTCTGATTAAGGGAGCAGATCGTTGTCGCCGCAGACACATTGACATGCACAAAAACACCTGAGGTGAGTGGAGGCTGGTGGGTGGATATGGTCGGGGCAAGGTCTTTCCTCCTTAAGCCTATTAAAGAAACAGATGCCAGATTTTACGAGGTTTGCTATAACAAGATGGATTAAATAGCACCATATGTCTGGATTACTTTTCTCCCATTTTAGGCACTGGATCCGTGCTAACATTTATGTAACATTATGGCTGTGTTCGCATCTCCAGTTCAAACCCACTGATAAAGAGGCTGTCTTTGCTTTCTGGGCTTGTTTTTGGTGACGGGTGTGGGGGTTGGTGGGGGCTGAATGAGGATTGCTGACACTTTTTTTCCATCCCTACCTCTTCTCTCCGCCGTGCCGTGTACGGCACGCAAAAACAAACACCGCCATCCTTTCATGTTCAGCACAAAGATCGCTCTTTCAAAATGATCCACTGGAAACCTTGTGACGCTTGTTAATGAGTGGATGTTGGCTTTGGTGTTGTATCGGCCTCACCTCCATTCCTTTGACCTGTCCAAATGTAAATGTTATTCCTCTCCATCAACCCCGCTCACCAGAGATAAACAAGTGACCTTTTCCAGCTCCTACCTGTAATCAGTTGTGTTGAGTGTCAAAATAAAAGAGGAGGGGTAAAAGATGATAACAGAGGAGAAAGATGTTGTTGCTTCCATTCTACCTGTAAAAGAGTAACCAACTTAGAAAAAAAAAAGAATTAAAGATTACTTGACCTCAAGAGTCAGCGATGTTTCAGGCTCAAAACCAGAGAACAACTCATGGATATATAGTGAAGAACATTAGCTCTCTGTGGACTTGTCTGTGTGCTCTCATGGTGGAAGCCCATGGCTATGTGCAATATCATCACGCTGTCCATACAAAGGTTTCCCCATCTCATATCATCTCAAGCTGTATATGATAAATCAGTAATGGAGGGATTTGATGCTAGTTTGCCCTGTGGAGCTACTCTTCCACTTTGACCCAACGCCATAAACGGCGTCCCGTCCCAGGAGGAGGAAAGTAATTGCTCATTTTGTAGATACAGCACCTTGTGACCAAGTCACTACTTAATTATTTACATGTCTTCCTCGTGGGCCTTCCCGATGAGTCGTGCAGTGATATTGAAATATGAAGGGAGAGGTTGAAAAGCTCCCCTCTCCTCCCCTCTGAGATGTCTTTGAAAATGCACACAATTGATTATTTTCCATTTCTTAAGACAATAAGAGTGAGTAAAGTGCATCTGACTGGAATGCATATTTTTTCGAGTTGCATGCTGTAGAGAGTGGCAGGATGATTGTGCCGTGATGTAGTGAGGGTGTAGGCCGTAGCCGTAGGTAGAAAGCCAGAATGCACAGTGTGGAGCTGTGGAGTAATTGATCTGCATTGCTGTCTGTTCTCAGTTCCACAGCAATATTTCTGGATCACGCACTGTTGTACAAACTCTTGATCAACATTCTGAATCATTACATGTAATTCTCCAGCTGAATCATAAATCACATTGGGATGGAAGGAGAAAGTAATTTTTTTTTCCCTTTCTTTCTCTCTCTCTTTTGTTTCTCTGCACTACATTTTTAAATCTGACTCCTCGCCGTCGTCATTTCTCCACTCATTGTTATTCAAGTGCGTCCTTTTAAAAGAAAAGGTGGAAAAACATTGGCTGCCTAAGTCAGGCTTTTGACTTGATACACATAACTTATTTTGGAAGCGGAAAAAATAGATTTTGGGTACAATATAGTTGCAGACATCCCCACCCAACCCCAAAAAGAGAAAATCAATAAAACTGATAATAAATTGTGTAGGCGTGCTTTGTCTTTCTTTGCCTTTCTGTGCACGGGTGAAGCATCCTGGCACAGCAACCACACTCTTAGACGGTCTTGTGGGAATATGAATAATGTATTTTTCATTTACATTCACCCTCATCCTACAGTATGTTAGGGGCATTAAGAGATGGTGGGATGTACAAACACAGAGGTTAGAAATGAGACGATTCCAGGAGGACTGCACGGAGACACGGTGCATCTGTTGTTTGTATCAGGCTATTTTCTTCTTCTTCTTCTTGTTCTGGCACTAATTCAATCTGCGTGAAGGTGGGGATGATTTCAAATGTAAGCAAATGTTCTCATGAGGTGCCATTCAGGCGGCTAACGAGCGCGGCACTGAAAGGTACAGAGAGGAGGTGCGTATGAGAGACAATCCTCTCAGTGTTTATCAAAGTGGTCTAATCAGGTCAGTTACTCATCTCTGACGTCACCTAATCTCACACTTGTGCGTCCCTACCGCAGACTGATGACACTTTATGAGCCATTCCTCACTGATAATATTTACCCGAGTGCATTGTTAAATGCATTATGTCATCCAGAATATTAAATCACATACGGCTCCATCATAAACTAAGTTTGCCCAACGTCAGGGGAGGTAGAATTCAAAAACAGTCTAAATTGCAGGGTGAATGTCTGTGCGGATGAATGCGATGGGGCAGATAAGGAAGCTGAGACTAAGCCAGATGTTGTATTCCTGGGTGTGTCTTTGGAGTCTCGCATCGCTTTTTTCCTGGTTGCTGAGCTAAGCTGTTTGAGCAAAGCGTCGTGGGAACTGTCACCTCCGCTGAGCAGCAGACGAAATTAGGTGGTCATCGCGCGGAGGGGAGACAAGACTCAACCAGAATTTGCCCCAAACATTAAAAACTTTTGTTCCTGTGAACAAAAAAAAAAATGCCTTGAATAATCGTGTGCAATAAATGCTTCATTTTCTTGTGAAATTAAGACGGTATTTTCCCCCCTCCCTCCTCACCTTTTTTTGTGCAGCCCTGGCAGAATCTCTCTAAACTGAATTATGTAGCAATTTGCTGCGTCTTTGATGTGATAAATTTGAAGCCCTACTGAAATGTACACAGACTAGAGGGTCTGTGAGGAACCATCAATGCTGTTGTGCTATATGAATACAGCTCCCCCTCCTTCTCTCCTGAAAACAGAAAGATGAGACTGTAGCTGTTGGGCTTTTCTGCAAAAAAGTGCTTCGTTCAGAGTCCGGGGGCTTCCTGATCGGGGCCGATTATACCGCTGTGGCTACAAAAATGATGACTATTCAGGAGTAGAGAAGGATGCTGACTGGTAGTAACCTCAGGAAAAGGACAGTGAAATGAAGGCTGGGAAGCTGTGTGTGTGTGTGTGTGTGTGTGTGCAATGTGTGTGTGTGTGAGGGGGGGTGTCAGATTAATTATAATGAGAGGCTAAAATTAAGAACATTTATCCGGGATGATGTTTCCTTCGTGAAACGTGAAACGCAAGTTACACGTGTCCCTGCTCCGATGTAACACTGTACTTCCAATCCCTTTTGGTTTATTTTTATTTTTTTCAGACTTGTGAAAAGATTGCGAGGATGGAGGTCTGTTGGGTTTTTTTTTTTATCCTCTCCCTTTCATTCAGTCTAAAAGAAATGCATAAGGTTCTGTGGTGTTTGTGGATCAATAGTGTTGCTCCATCGGTGAGTTCCTTGGTATGGGTGACACAGCTTCGCAGTTATTTGGAATTGAATTAGGGGGGCTGGGGAAGGAGGCAGAGATGATGAAGAGTATCAATCATTCTGTCTCTTGTGTGAAGTTATTTGTGGGTCGACAGAATCGGCAATAATGAAAGTTCACTTGTTCACCACCGAGGGTTTGTGGGTAAATTTACTTCCCCCATGACACCGGACCTGGAACAAAGGGAGCAAAGCCTCAGCAGAGGAAGCGATGTCAATACAATGTGAGTGACTCGTTACAAGTGTTTGTCCTCGCGGCGTTTCCTCGGGGGTTTCACAGCACCACATTGCTCAGCCCAAACACAGATTGCCGTGTCCGCTCAGTTTTTATCACCCCTATTAAAGAGAATCGTGGCTGCTGTTATGAGTTTTTCCCCTCATACGCAACTGGTGTCTGACACTGTACCTAGTGTATTGCCCTTCTTTTTCCACGAATCGCCCCTGATTGCTTTCTATAACAGGTCGCGGACCCAAATGCAAGACAGAGTCAACAGTGGCGTGGTTTTAAAAAACGTTTTAATAAAGAAAGATGCTCACACAAAAAACAGCGTGGCTTCCAGGCTTGGCAAAAAGAGGACTGAAGAAACATGAACACAGGACCAAAAACAAGATAAGACCTGACTGTAGTTCAATAGGCTGACATGCAACAATCTGGCAACAAGACAGGGGAAACGCAGACAATATATACACACACGAGGTAATGGGGAACAGGTGGAAACAATCAGGGTGGGGCAGACAATCACACAGGTGGGAAACACAATGGCAGGAAGTTAAGGGGACCTGAAACGAAACGAGAGGAGAGTTAGGGATTTCAAAATAAAACAGACACGCCAGAACAGGAAACAGAAAACATGACAGACATAAAAACTTAAACATGACGAGACATTACACTTTCACGATATGAACGCAAAATAAAAGGCGCAATTACCTCTTCCCTCTTTCTAGTCCACTTCCCCTTTATTCTGCGAGAGAGTGATCGCTCCATCCCTCCAGAAGAGATTTGATAACATTACAGAGGAACTGCCCTCTCCACTGTCTCAGTATTGGAGCGCGTGGTTTGCGATGGAGAATAGTTTAAGTGAGATTGATTGAACCCAGCTGGTCCAGATTCCTAGTGTGTCAGAGTCATTTATGCAGGGATTGGCTCATAACCTGTCAATCAGATGGATGGATGGACAAGGCAGCGTGGCGGAGGGTGGGGCCGAGAATGCGGGAGAAGTTGGCGCAGATGACAGAGGGTGCTAGGGTGGCGCTGCAGAACCATGCTGAGTCGGCGGTGGCTTTACGCCATCGCTGCATCACTGCCTAGTCAACACAGACATTAACATTAGCTTTATAACTGTTACTTCATTAGAACACCTGAACCAAAAATGTTCAGTCTGCATGAATTAAAGACCAATTCACTCAAAGTAAAAAGGACCTACTGCAGGAAGTTGTGTGTGTTATATGTGAAAACCATATTAATCCATTTTTCAATTTTCAGACAGTGAAGGATTAAATGTTCTCTCAAAGCTTTTCATAAACTTAAACACCAATTTTGATGCTATTTATGACTGCCATTTTTCCTGCAAAAGACATTCAATGTATTTACACCAAGCGCTTTAAAATTATACTTTTTAGTATAAAATTTAGACCAGCCCTTTAATGTGAACCATACATGATACTACTTCTCATGTAATTTACAGACATACTGGATGTTAAACCAAATCAGAAATCAAGACACTAATCAGAAGCATGTCTGTGATCCACTGAGAGTTGAATAAAAGAAAAAAAAAGTAAGATGCTATTGCTGCGGTGGAACTTGATTTATCAAGTATGACCTTTCAAGAAATCTTTAAATAGTGTTTTACTTATGAAAGAGGCCATCAAAACAGAAAAAAAGATGTAGTCTGGCATCCATTCCTCGAGGAAAGCAAAAAGCATTTATGAAGGCAGGGAGTTAGCCACAAATTAGAGAGGTTGTTTTGCACAGCGTACATTATCCCCGCATGCCAGTAATTGCAGAGCCACCCAGCTTCATTATTCCATAGAAAGAGGAATATCAGAAACAACGTGCTTCACACAGATAACGCTCTTTACATAAGAGGTTACAATAATGACACTGTGGCTCCTCTGAACTGAAAGATTTGCATACTGATAGAAAGCTGTGCAGACACCTCTAGTAAGGACTAGATGGCAAAACTCTCCCTATATAAACTGCCTTTATTTGAATATCAAGAGAATATTGGGAGGGAGGGAACAGAAATGAGATTATTTGATTTTCAAACATCCTTTGTTTTTTCACCCATGTTTTTTCACCATTCCCTCAGCTTTCAAATCAGAATATCAAAAGTGAAGTGACGCATTAACATTTCTCCACTGTAGTATTATGGATGTGATGCACTGGTGAATCACTCTGAATACTGATATGTATGCTTAGATGACAAACAACGGCATATCTGTCTTTTTCTCTAAAACATCTTGCTTGTCAGTGTTTATTTCAAAGCCAAAACATTTTTTTCCCCCCCAATAAGCCGCGACGACTTTCCAGCAGATTTCACATCCTAATTTGTGCGAGCTGATCAAGTAGCCTGTTGTCAAAAAAAAAAAAATGCCTGTTGCGGGATTGCTGTGGCTTTACAGCGAATAACTAGAGTAGGAGCTGATAAATGAGGTGTCTGACTGTCCGGGCCTCAGTGTTATCTTGGTGCTGCTATGTACAGCCGACTTCTGTGTAGGCGGTGAAGGCAGGTGACAAGAAGAGAGGGAGGAGAAGGAAGGAAGAAGGGGGTTCGGAGGGGAGAAAGGGGAGCGACAGAGTGACAGACACAGAGACATACAGAAGGTGGAGAAGACAAGAAGAAACGGGGGTAGCGGTAGAAGCCTATGGGTGCCTGGTCTGTCAGGCATGTGATGTGTGATAGTGGCTCTTTTTTTTTCCCTTCCGCCCCAGAATATAGCGAGGATGATATTGTGTCTGTGATGGTGCCACACCCCTGTCAGAGGGGAGCGCAGCTGGTTTTGAAGCTAATTAGGTGAACTTTGCTTCTCGCTGAGGTGAAGCAAAACTATGAATGACATACAGGATGGATATATGTGCAGATGTACGGATGTATGGCAAAAACAACACACCTGAATTCATTCTTATATACCTATGTGTTACCTATATATACCTAAACCTTAGTCTGTTGATGGAGAGAGGATGAAGAAACATTTGCAATATGTCGGAATATCGCTTTACCTCTCCCCTCGCAAGATGCATCATTTTCCTTTTACCGCCATTTTGCAGGATTTTAATAAAGCATGGGCCACTAACTGCAATCTAATGCTTCAGCAATACAGTTTCATTTGGTATGAAAATATTCTGAGGACCTGGCAGATTCACAGCATCTTCAGTGTTAGCGTGTGGCTGTCAAATAGATTATAATTCATGAGGAGGAAGATGTGCAACACTTTGCCTACCCCTTACTTATCACAGAATAGCATATTAAAAAGAATGAAATTTGCAGGATTCTTGTGAATGAGCCTCTGGGTTCAATTTCCAATTATATTTATGTCTGACTGGGGTTGCCAATCATTTATGTCTGCAACATGAAAACACAGCGTTGTTTCCGATGCATTGTCTTTCAATAATTAAAGCGTTATCTTACCATTTAGGGTGTTTTCTGGGAAACTTTGAAGGGTAACTTTGAACAAACGTGTAATCAAGAAGCCTCTCTTTGAAATGTCACCTTTGATTTAATTTTGTTTTTTTTTTTTTTAATAAAGCATCCTTCCGGTGCAATCATGTTTGTGCATATTTGACGTTTATTTAACACACCAAATCCAGGATTTACTGTATATTAAGCACTGGCAGCTGGTAACGCATTAAGGGCTTTCATAAAGATATATTACCCATATTGTTCTCCACACTGCAGTTTCTTAACCCAGTGTTTTATCCCCCTTTTCACCATTTATTCTTGGGCTGACAACTACAAATCAGTCAGCCATGGAAATCCTGGGAAACTCTTGAGAATAGCAACTTTTCTGTGGACTAAACACTGCTCAGCCCGCTCATTATGAAATGTTATGAACAGAATCCTAACACTAAAAGCTTCTCCAGTACATTCAGCCGCTTGGATAAGTGTGGTTTAAGAAGGGCTTACTTATCCCATACAATACTGTTATAATAATAACTACAGTGCGTCACTTTATTATGCACAGAGGAAGAAATGTATGTGGGTAAGTGAAGGGAATGTTGCAGAGAACTGCTCATGTCTTATCTATGATGTATTTCCTTTTCTTATTTCTACATAACACAGAACACTCTCCTTGAGTGTGTGCCAGATTGTATGCCAGATATTAGAGGGAGAGAGAAAAATAGAAAGAACCAGTAAGATGCGGATGAAAGGAAGTAAAGCTTTGGGAGGGCGGGGGAGAAATGGATGGTTGTTGCTAGGTAATAATGAAACGTTAAAGGGAGGAAAAGAGGGAAAAGATGAGAGAAACCCAGACGGATGTGCTACGATATAGTGACAAAGACAGAAGAAGAGGAAGGTGAATGGGTGAGCATAAAGAAAGAAAAAGAGTGTGAGGGGACAGTGGCTTAACACGCTGCTCTTCACCAGCAGCACTACTACAAGCCGATCGTCAGAGAAGCCAATAATCAAATACAGGTAATTGAGTGCAGTGTAAACTAGTCAGTGCTCCTCGAGAGGTTCTTTGTGTTTGAGGAGACCCACTGACCTCTTTCCTCTCTCTTGTCTCCTCCGTGCGTGTGTGTGGATACGGCTGCCCGGATGTGTGTGTTTAAAGTGTGATGCAGGGGGGTTGGCAGAGCTCTGAGATACACTCAAGGAGAGAGTGAGCGGGGCGATTCAGGGCACGCACGCCTGACGCATAAGTGGAGGGGCTCAATGAGTCGGGGGGGCGGGGTTGGGCTCAGCTTGCAGATGGGCTCAGCAGGGGAGTGTGACTGTGTGTGTGTGTGTGCGCGGAGCGGTGGGAGAGCCAGACCTCTGACCTCTGAAGCACGACTCCTGCGTGCGCCTCAAAGGTAGGGGGCCCCACTCACTTGCTGAAATATCAGCGCTCGCTGTGCAAATGAGCCCCGGCAAGCGGGCGAGGCGGCGTGGCGAAAGTGTGGGTGAATATGTTCACCAACGCTTTAACATTTTGGGTGTTAAGTTTATTTTGCTTCCTCGCTGAGAGTTCAATGACAAGATTGAAACCGTTCTCGAGATTGCCTTTTGAATATGCAGCTATCAGCCAATTAGTTGACTTGTCATGAAGATTAGAAGAAGTGAAAAACGACTAGCCTGGCTATGTTCAAATGTTCAAAAAATCACCCTAAACCTCAGTAACTAACACCAATCACAACAATCTCCTACAGCTTCATATTGAAAAGACAGACGCTTGAATAAAATAATATAAAATTTTCTAATATAAAGCTCGACAAGAAATCAAATTAGCGACAGACAATATATTCCATGTTGTATCAGAATACAGTTGATTTAAAAGTTTGATCATTTGATCATTATCATCTGCTGCCATTAACAACACACACTTACACAAAGGGAAGCATGATTTTGAAAAAACATTTTGTTTGAGAATATATGCGCAAATTTGCGTGTGTGTGCTGAGACTTAAGATTTTTCTTTATTCCACCATGACCATATAGACATAACAAAAGAAAAGATATAATGTATATCGACACCTGGAAATGGGCAAATCCAATATAATAAAGGAGAAAATCATAAGTAAATAAGTATCCTAAGAAGCAAACAAGCACCCTCTTGTAAATATTAAATATTTATTTAAAGGTAGTCATTTTTATTTCAACACACTTAGTAAGCTTAGTTTAGCTTTGTTATTTTCATATTCTTTTGCTGGGATTTATTCTATTGTATCATTAAACCAATCTGTTGCTTGTGCACATCCATGTTTGTTTGTGTGCATCGCTGCATCTATGTACCACTCTGCTTACAGTACATGTGGGTTAACATGAGTTTGGAGGGGTGGAAAATGTGTGCTGTGACATGGTCAGCCTTTTTCTGTCCTAAACCAGGACATCATCCAGACCGTATTTGCCGTAATGTGAATGACATCTGTCTCTTTTCTTCCTTTGGAGATACAAAGGAAGTGCTCAGGGCTAAGTCCACATCTTTTCTACCTGTAATATTAGGAGACAGCAAAGGTAGGCTTGGCACGATGCCTCATATCTGCAGCGGTTCAGGCAAATAAATGGCAAAAAGAGCAATAGAGGAGCGAGTAATGTAAGCTCAAAGGTGTTTGCACAAATTGTTTCTAGATGCATATACTCATCTTTGTATTGATGAATGTTGTGAGCATAGGCTACTGTGAGAAGAAAGAGGATGTACCTGACATAGTGCACTCTAGTTCTTTGCTCTACCAATCAACAGATCTGAGCTAAGCACATAGACTATAACTGTGTCATCAGTTTGCCTTCCTCCACAGATGATCACAGCAGAGCTAGCCAAGACCGCTTTGCAGCGATCACCACAATCAAACACAGGCAAATGGTCAAGCCAGAGGAGTGAAGGAAAAGTTAATTGAAAGCCAAACACTTCACGGCCCTCTGGGATCATCTTTTTTTGTACATGGAACGTGCGAAGTGCTGCGTATTTATGGGGGGAAATCAGATTCTACATGTGACATGGAGTCCCCTCCAATGGCGCTGGAGCCTCCTCGTGCAGCACAGAGCGTGGTGCTGAATGCAGGAGGAACAGCTTGGCGGCTCCCTCAGGAACAGACCTGCCGACTATCTGCAGCTGTGCTGAGAATTGTCATTTTTAAATATTCACATATTTAATCAGCTGAAAGGGCTCTCATAAACACACAGACACCACGCAAAGACACACACATGCACACACCCGTGCGCAGACACACATTAGGATGTGCTGTAGGGTTTGCTTGCAAGAAAAATATTTATATTGTGATTAGGGTTTATGATTGTGCGATTTAAGAGACTTTGTTAACCATTAGATATTTGTTGATCTTTGTCTGAGCAGCTTTTCATTACTTTACATTAACATATTTTTATCCAATATGCACCACACTGAACGTACATCTGGCTGGATTGTGAATGTTCACATTCCTATTTTATTCTGTAACAGGTTCATTTCTACAGTGGCAAGGCAGCTGCAGATCTCTTCTCCATTAGCACTGTTCTCTCAGCAGTTACTGCTGAACGATCATGCCACTGTCAGGATTCATTAGAGAGACCATTTGAATCTCACCTACCAATACCCTTTCCCCTGTAGTTATTAATCTTTTTTTCTGCAGTGGGTATATAAATGATGTTGCCCTTGAATGGACTCAGAATCAAGGTAACAAATGTCAAAATCTCATGAAATCCAAATCAAGTTTTGCAAACAAGGTTGACACAATTGGAAAATAGGCATGGACTTTAACTGCACATGTTGCCTTGTGCAAAACAAAATGTTCACTGAACTGAAAGGTTATGTGACAATATCAGCTGGAAATGAATATATAATACCTAACCTCTTTGTCATTGTTTTAAGGTACTAAATGGCAGTGATTGCCTGACTAAAAGTGTTAGACAGAAATGAATCCCATGTTACACCTGGGAGAACAAACATGTGCGCTAACGGTGTGAAACTGCCAAATCTTTGTGATACTGTGGTGAGATTCTGAGGCAGCATCAATTAGCTGTGTGCATTGCTTTGACCTGTCACCGAGATATCTGAGCACCTTTTATCATTGTGCACAGTGTGGAGCGTGAGAGGCATCATCTTTAATCATGTGTTGTTGTTTTTTTTCCCCTTCTTTTCCTTTTTTTTTCCTTTTTTTTTTTTTTTTTTTGCTGGGGTAAAAATATGTCCCTACGCCATGCAGAGTCCCCAGACAGCCATGTTGTTTACTGCCGATTAACAAAGGGAAGGGAAGTCAAGACTGTGACACCAGGTAACGTGAATGAGGTGCCACAATACCACAGCAGGAACACAGGAAGAATTGCAAAACAGAAAGCCTGAGAGAGAATGAGCGAGGCACAGAGGAGGAGAGAAGGAGAAAGAAATATAGAGAGGGATAGAGAGAGAGAGGAAGCAGAAAAAAGACAGTGGCACACCTCATTATAAATCTTCATTGCTAAATACTTCCAAATACAATACAGAGAGAATGTTTGATGTCTTGTATTCTTCAATACTGTACAAATGAGTGGTTAAAAAAAGAGTAGTGTTTTATGGATATGTTTCAATCCAGATCAGACTCCTTGGTTTTAATAAGTTGCTATTTGTGAATAATGAACTTCACATCAAGTGCAAAGAATGAGAATCAGGTTTGCTGCCAAGCAGGTTATCATATACAAGGATATTGATATCAGTATTTCGCAGGATTTTGAAGACACTCACTCAAAAAAAAAAAAAACATTAATGGATATCAAAAGCTAAATTTTATTCTTTTTGATAGCCTCTGTCTAGCCTAACTTTTTTCAACTTGTTTCAACTCCATTCAGTGCATCACATTAGCGGACAATAGTTAAAGTCTTCCACCCAGGCAGGTTTGCAGCATCTGACCCGACACACATTTTCATTTGAATTAGAGGAGCTGGTGTTGTCAGCCTGTCAGGACTGTGCTTTTCTTCATGGCTTTTCTGACTGCGAGGATCTATTGTGCACTCACATGATGACGGATATATTGAGGAAAATATATCACGCATGCGAAAATCACATTTAGTCAGAAGGCGGCCAGTCCGAAAATGAGTTTATGCTCTATTCAGCCAAATCTTTTGTAATCTGTAATCAATGTGAAATTATCAAGTCATCATGAAATCAAGAAAAACAACATGAACAAGACTCTTGCATCATGTTAGCTATGCTGTATTTTAGGAGCACAGTGCTTTGAGCTAAATATTAGGGCTGCTATCATGATCACAATTATAGTGCTAACATACTGATGTTTAGCACGTAAAATGTTCATCATTTTAGTGTAGCATGTTAGCATGCTACCATTGTGCTAAATGCAAATTACTGCATATTTAGATTTAAACAAAAGTTCTGGATGAATTCAAATTTGGACCCGATGGTGGCACTAGATGAAAAATTACTTGGAAATTTCATTCGCCTAAATTTTTAACCTTATGAAGCTGCCAAAGGAAAAGTCAAAGGATCACCAAAGTATCAGGTTTCATCATCTGGGAATTATGAAGACATGGTTTCATGGCAATCCATCTGATAGCTGCTGAGATATCGCAGACAAGTACCCTCCATCCTCTCATCTATTGCTAAGGTTAAACCATAAAACCCAATGTCAAGTCAAGTGTGAGAAATTTCTTGCATATTCATGGGACAAACCACCTCAGCTTGTAGCTTCTTAATAATTGGCCACCCACTTAGGTGGAACCAGGAACGTGCCACACACAAATAAACAACACAGCTTGACCAGGCACATCCTTTCCTTGACCCCAAAGCACATGTTTAACTCTGCAAACATTTTGGGAGAAACTAATGAGAAGTGACATGACAACCAGCAGAAGCAAGATGACACATCTACTCAACATTTCTGTGGGCAACATCACTTCTGCATTTTTCTAATATCCTAAAAATACCCTTTAAACAGGATGGGGAGTCTGCCAAAGGATCAAACAGGCACAAGTGGTGCACCAGCTGGTACCGTGGAGAATACCTTGGATTCCTGCGGCACAGCGACTGACGTAGATCTGCACAGGTCAAAGGATTAGCAGGTTTGTTAGTGACAAAGATGAGTAACAGGAAGGAAGAGGAAGGTAGAAAGTAGTTGCTTTTGTTTGAGGTGCTTTTAGCTGCTTTCTAACTATATATCACAGCTTTTTGGAAGCAACAGAAATATCTGCTCATATCAAGCTTGAAGAAAAGCATAAATAATAAATAAAAACATATTAAGAGAGTTGTTTTGCGTCACAATTAAACATACAAACAGTAAATTTCCTTTCTAGAAATGTCAAAACATTTTCTATACATGCTCAGAAGAGCTCTGCACTAAATATTCCTTTTTATAGTCAAGTATAAATGAGCGTCCTCAAGGCTGAATCATAATTCAGTAAGCTTACATATAATAATGGCATGACATTTTATATCTTCTCCTATATTTATGTTACTATTTGCCATCCCCAAAGAGCCCAGTGTCAGTTGGATGAACATGGCTTATTATTTCCCTCTTCTGCTCTCCTCTCACTGGATGTCTATCTCCACACCTGAACAAATACAAGCACATCTCCTGCAGGGAAACTTCTCCTGGCACAAAGACACAGTCAGTTGGCCAGGATTCTCCCTAAGCCCCAGTTTAAAATTGAATTGAATATGAAAAATCCAGTGAATCCATTGAAATTGTAAATTCATACTGTATGTGTCACAGGGGTTTGTCCAAGCTGTCATCACTATGTTTAAAATACCATTGTGTTTCTATATCATTACCTCAGATTTATGAGCTTCTTTCAGCAATCTGGGTGGTTTTGAGATATTTAGGTTTAAAGTTTCCACAAAAGCAAGTTACAAAACTGACATGTTGTAAAGTTCCCCTTTATCTAGGAAGGTCAAAAAACCTTATATGTTCTCTATATATTATCAAAATCTTTTCATAGTCATAGTTTCTCTACTACTATCTGCTGATGGTTTTTCTCGTTGTTCTGCCCTCTTTATGTTTGCATCCTTGCCTCCATCTGATGTTCTTAAATGTGTTTCTGCAATGTGTCTGCAATAGAAGTTATAACGCAAATCCAGTTATAAGAACAGTAAAGAAGCATCAGATCATTAAACTGTTAAGCGTCTAGCAGCTAGAAATATGAATTTCTCTCAAATAGCTTCATATTACATTTCTGGTCTTCATTTCTAAAGCAGTCACAGTAACTCTGAATTTCTAATGATAATTTTTGCCAACGAATGTTAACATTAAGATTGACAAGCTTGCTGCCTCGCATGGTAGCTCGTGGTAAAAATCAAGTGTTCATTCTTTATTTTAAAAAATATTACATTGTCATTCACAGCATCTTTAATGAAATCACACATTTTAAGGCTTTAAAATAAGGCTGATAAGGCTGTTAACCCAGTTGCACTTTATTGCGGCTTACAAGTAAGTAAACAGGCAACTGAACAGGCTGGTACACAGGCAGGTAGACACATAAAGTCCAAAATAATAGGTTAAAACACAAGGACGAAACACAGGAAACACACATGAACCGACAAGGAACAAAGGAAGGGGACCAATATATGTAGTGTGAGTGATGGGCAAGTGGAGACAGGTGAGGAGACTAACAGGGGACAGGTGAAAATAAGCTGGGCGGAGCGGGTCATCAAAGAGGCAGGAAACACACAGGGGCAGGAAGTTTGACATGTGAGTAAGTATACAAAATAAAACAGGAAGCGTGCATTAATAAACTGTGAACAGATAAAGACTACAACACAGAACACAACAAGAGAGAGACAAACGGGATGACAAAGAACACACAACCACACACTGTAGGTTTTCATCAGGATGTGGGACACTTACTTCAGCATTGAGCATATCTACCAAGTGCACCACGGATGTCACATTGCAGCATTTTTGTTGCCTTGACAGCGACACATTGATTGATTGACATGCATGCAGACAAATCAGGGTCGAATTCTGCACATTCTGAACATAGGATCCTGGGAATATAGGAATCACTCAATTAAATTCTTCTAATATGTAAGAATGTTCCCCTTTGTGAAAGTGAAACCATCCCTAACACTTTGTGTGCCTGCAGTACTATCAGGGCGACAGTGAATGGAGAGATGTCCCGAGGCCGGAGAACCAAGGTTCATGCGCCACTGTGGCCCAAGTGCTGCTGAAGTGTCCCTGAGCAGGACTTTGATTCTCTGCCAGCTCTATGGGCGCTGCTGTGTTGCTGACCCTGCATTCTGCCCTGCTGCGAGGAAGTGGGCAACCAAAAAGAGAAGTTCCCCACAGGAGGTGTGGGGGAGACCGAGGATAGTTGTAGCGCTGTTAGTTTGACCGGTCAGGAATGAACGATGGTGGTGTGATCAATATTTCACACGACTGCTTTCTTCTCAAGCTCACAGGCTAAGGTCCACGTCTCTGTGTGCCACAAAGAGACAAAAAAGTACAGAGAAAAAGATAAAAAAAATACATATTTTGAAGTAAGAAAGTAACATTTCTGAGGAGTGAAATATTTGAGTTAAGTATATTATGTCTGCGGTTTAAGTAATTTCATTAAAGTGTGATGTGGACCTTAATTCACTTCACTTTCTTACTGCTTAATCACTCCCCAGATACTTTCACAATCTTTGGTCAGTCAGGTATTCACATTCCTTTTAGCGCCCCTGATGGAAATATCAGGAAAACCAAAAACATTGAAAATCCTCAGCAGGTCTAACTGCAGCTGCAGCATTGATTAATTGCAGTAGACAAATATGAATAGCTTGAGTCTAAATGAAAGGATTTAACAGGAAACAACCACAGAATTACAGATATTAAAGCCAAATGTGCTTCTCTCTTTTTTTCCAATACCACACCTTGTCCAGTAAAGTAAATGATTTATTGGCAAGTCAGTGAAGGATGTGGGTGAAATTGAGAGGCGTGACCGAGCACTGAGCGGTTGAAAAGGGTTGGGAGGGGTGGAGCGTGATGGTGGATGAAAGGAGATCTAAGAACCCACGAAGAACCCACGGCCGGACAAGACTTTGGATGGATGTGAGATGATCTTCGCCGCTCCTCCCCGTCCATCACGGGTTTGCAGGGAGCACGGAGAGAGAGGGGGGGGCGGGAGAAAAAAAATGGGAGATGAAAGGCAGACAAAGGTAGAGAAACATTAACTCTTGAACTTAAACCTTTTACCTTTTTATTCCATGTCTTTTTTTTTTTATCATAGCTCTCGTTTCAGCTATTCTTTCAGCCTCGTCACCAGAGTGCCTGGATCTTCTTGCTCAGACAAGAAGTCATTAAAGTCTTCTTATTGTTGCTGTATTGTGTCAATGAAAAAAAAAAGCTGGATCCTTCTCTCTCCCCTTCAGTGATGAGGAAGATGTTATTCTTTCCCCTGCCACTGTAACTAATGCCTCTTAGGACCTTGCACTCTCTCAAACTGTACAGGTGAATACCCGAGTTATGTTAGCCCCTTCTGAGGAAGAAAGTCTCTGTTACAGCTGCAAAATGAACAATGAAAATGCTCTTGCCTGTTCTTGTAGGAGTGGCAGGCAATAGCGCCTTTTGCAAATCCATACTTTTTGTGGCCCTTTTATATTTCTGAAAGCTCAATTTGAATAATAAGCTGAAAAGTGCTCTTTTACGGCTGACATTCATAGTATCCATTCTCTGAAGCGGTGAAGGAAAGGAAACTTGTCTATTAAGGTGATGCCACTTAAAACCAGTCCTGCTTGAATGAGACTGTACATAAACATGCTCCTGGAGGCGCATGCACACTCGATGAGGTGATAATTCTAGCAGGTTAAAAACACGTAAACACGCGCGGAATAACAATCTCTCATTGCTGAGCGGAGGCATATAAAGATTCAAGGCTAAACCAAGAAAATTAAGCAGCTTGTCCTCCATTTGCTCTATTTGGATTCATCTTGCAAGAGATAGCTATCAGCTCAGTGATGTAGGTAGGATTTATTTATTTATTTGCACCTTTTATTTATTTATATGTAGTTTTAAATACCACCCACGTCTGCTCCACATTCCTCTTGTCTCCTCACTCGTTAAGATCTAGGCACTGCAGCACCGGAGCTGACAGTCTTTTACCTTTGTGATTCATAGATCCAAAAGCCTTACATACTGAGTATTTACACCCCTAAATGTGGGTTTATAGGTATTTTAGGCCTGGCAGAGGCTTTATATATATAAAATGTGTATATTTAAGGGGGAAATAGATTTCTGTATTTGTGGAATAAACAAAAACACCTCCAGTGACAAGCAGTCTGTGCCACAGGTTGTGATATTGCGATCAGTTTCAAATGGAGACTTCGCATTAAACACCAGTTTTTAGTCTGTTCACAATGACGTCAGTCAATTCAATAAACTGTCAGAGGCTTTTACATTTGGTGGGGCAGAATTCACACCATAGTAATATTATGCATAGTTTGAAACTGTTCTATCAAAAATACCTTAACAGCACTGTGCTGAGCTGTAGTGAAATTAAAATATTAAAAAAAAGTCACAATAGCTAATCGTACCTGCAAGTCAAGCCTGTTACAGGCTGTCTGGGTTGATTCATCTTAAACACAGAAACCAGAGACTATGATTAAACTTTTGTTTTTGGTGTGTGTGCGTGTGTAATGTGTGAATCAGAGTGAGACGTTGCCTGTGCTCTCTTGGATCAGCTTGTGTCTCAGATGCTGAACCACAGAAACCTCTGTGGAGGCTACAGAGGAGATGAGTCTGCACTGCAGCTTCCAAAAAGGCTTCCCTCTGCAAGACATCCTTATTTAGCACAGCAAGACATACACTTACGCATAACACCTGTGCATTTGAGATCAGACCCAACTGTGAACCTGACCAAGTCTCACACATTGTACTCATATTACATATTACATTACATTATATTTGTGAAACAATCTTAGTTTTGGAGAAGGAAAAAGAGACAAGAACAGGAAGAAAAAACTATTCAAATGCTGCATTCAGACAGATTATGTCAGTATAGTCTTTTATTAAAGAACAGTGACTTATTATTTTCATTTTATTCCCTGAAACAGAGGTAACTTATTTTTAAAGCAGGACCGGAGCAGAATGACTTGCTGAACAAGGACATCTATGGGTCATACAGAATAATGCAGAAACCATGACAGGTTGATTGTACCTTTTTGTGCCTAATAAATTACCATAGCAGTGGGAAGCAAATTTACCATTATCATTTTGTGATAATGTGCATTTGTTTACAATAATAAAGACAAAAATGTCTTTCAATGTTATTTATCATACATTTATTAACTATCTAGCTGTGTGTGTGTGACTGCCTGATATGTGTAAGAAATTGTACCCATAAGGATAACAGCTCCATGGAAAAAAGAAAAAATTGCATATTGATCGTGTCATGCTGTCCCCTACACTCAGGTCCCTGTGGCTCACAACTTATATGTTAGAAATAATTCACATCCTCCAATATGATCTTGCACAGAGTGGAGGAAGCAAGGATAGCGAACATTAACCTTACTTAAGCTGCTGTTTTTCTCCAGGGGATTTGGAAGGATTTTATTACTTAAAATTGAATGACACACTTCAGTAGGAGGAGCGGACATGCATGGGCCAAAGCTACTTAGTCAAACTGACACACTAAACTGAAAAAATGTTTGTTGATGTCTTTCATGGAGTTAAGTCTCATAAAAAGGCGTAGCGTTTATGGATGTGTTTTTCTTTGTGTCTCCTCCCCCACGTCCCGTCCTTTTTTCTTTACTCATAAATTACATCACATGCCACAAAGACCACTTCATGACTCTTAAGGCTCTCACTCAAATAGGAAACACTGAGGCACCTCATTTTCCTCATCATGCTCAATCAGTACAACGCTTAGTGGTTTTGATTTTGATTCAAGGGGCTGCTTTGACCTTTAAGACCTGAGCAAAGGAAGATGAAGGGTCCCTGAAGATGACAATATTAAATGTTGAATAAAAGGTTTGACTATTTTTGACTCCAGCTTTATGTGTATTATAATGACTGAATTTCATACAGTGGCTGTTAAGTGCTAAGTCATAAATGCAGAGAAAAAAACACGCTCAGGTTTTCCCTTTTTGCACGATTGTGTACATACACTCCAATAAAAACGTCTGCGAGCTTGCCATCAGCAAATTATGTTTCATATCAAAACTCACTCAAAGCATTTTCACTTAATTTGCACACTGACGTTAAACAAACTACCAAATCTTCAGAGCACTTGACAGTTTGTGAGATGAATAAATAAAGGAACACGCTCTTTTATCCGAGCACATCCCTGCAGATCTGTCTAATGACAGCTGTGGATATTTAACCGTCCTCCTCAAACAGAATTATCTCAGTTCGGCTTGAGTCCGCTCCCAGTCTTCATTACTATTGCATGGCCCATGGCCACTTTTACTCATCAAGACTGCATTACATTATTTACAAACTGGAAACAATTGACGGAGCACTGTATTACAGGACTGGGAGTCACCCATTAAAAAGCTAATCCTGAATTATGAATGCGAAGTTCATTTAATGTGTCATGTTGCATTAGGCACGTTTATGTGGCAAAGGTGTATTTAGGGGACTTGCCCTTCTCTCAGGCTGCTGTTTATTTTTGGAGGAAGAGAGCAGGACAGATTCAGGACAATAATTCTCTATCTGACTTGTTCTGGGCGGACATCAGGCAAAGAAATACTTACAAAGCCTAATGGGATTGAAGGATTTCAAGCAGAGTCTACATGGCTGCAGGGAGCTCAGAGAAGCAGGGACGGGCTGACAGACGGACGGACTCAGTAAATGGCTGGCTGGAGACAACGTCAGTAAGATTAGCTGATATAACCAGTGAGGAGATTGAGTTAACCCAACTCACATGACCTGAGTCTTGGTTAGCGTCCAGGTAATAAATGGGTCTTCCCATTGATACTGCAGAACAAAGCAAAAATCACATTGTTCCTCATACGTCTGACAGCTTTTGTTTGACTCTGCACCCTGCTGGTGCCTGGCATTTAAGTACTAATTAATAACCAAATGTGCGATGGAAATAACAAATAATCGGCTGTAGACAAGATGCTGTATATCTACAAGTGGTGGGCACTGGGCAATATTCCTCACAATTCCCTCAGTTTGGATCTAATTTTAAAAGACTGTCCTCCAGGCCCACTTTCAAGCCAGCTACCCGTGTGTGCTTGTTCAGATTTACATCAATGTTAGAGATAGAGCCCGCTCCTCTGATCTTCTCCATCAGAGGGGAGAAAACTGTGTGCACAGAGGATAAACACTATATCTTAAAGGTCTAGGGCACCCAAATCACAAATCCCCCACACACACACATATTTTTCCCTCTTACCTCAAGTAGTACCTAGGAGATAATACACCTTGCTTTGAGCAGTTTTAATCTAAATAGTGACTATAACAAGACTAGGAGGATATAGCCAGTCCTAATGCCTCAATGTGGCTAAAGCCCTCATGAATTTAGCATAAAAGTTCACTTCAGCCTGTCAACATTTTCACAGTGGCCAAACTTATATGTTAACGTTAAGCAGTTTTAATATCTTTTTTTGAGAAAGTTACCATGTTAATATTTTCTAATGCTGAGTACACCTGATGCTGATTGGAATGGCATTAGTTGAACAGGTATTTAGTCATAAAGTACTAGAAAAATATACATTTTTAATGTACATTTTTAATGACGGCACCATGAAATGTCAGGGCATCAAAGTGATTACAATGAATGCCTGTACCAAGTTGCAAAGTAATCTTGTAATAATTAATTAAGACATCTAAATTCAATTAATTAGGACATTTCAATTAAATTTCAATGATCAAAGTCATTAGGACACAACACCTGTGATCATGAATGTCTGTGCAAAATCCTGTGCCAGTTCCAAAATGATGGACCTTTTGACCGATCCACAGACAGAGACCATCCCTTGGCACACTTATATATTCAATATAATTTTGGGCAAACAGTAATAAAGGAAGAGGCAGGCTACCCCCTTGTAGATGAGCATCGTGCAAGTTTTCAGTATCGTCTTAATCTTAATTAAAGCAATGCTGGTACACCAAGGACATCCTGTGGGGAACTGCAGATCACCTGCATTCGAATCACAGGCATTTTGGGAAATGTTAAAAAAAAAGCTTTCTACTTTAATAGATTGTAGAACTGAGGAGGGAGCCAAGGTTGCAGTGACAAATCAGTTTCTCACCTAATTCAGTCATTTGCTATTTCCAGAGATGTTGCTTTTAATGTGCTCCTATGTTGCTATGCTTCATACCACAGATAATGTAATCAAGGTTTAAGGTAAACAAGCTCAGTGAAAGTATGAGAAGAGCTCTCTTGTGTCTTGAGTATGTGTAAATGAAACTCAAGTCATCTACAGTCATCTGTATTTTAACATGTTTATATATAAATATAAACACTTAGATTCTGAACAGTGTAGGACACTATACAATAGACACAAAATGTGTTTAAGGAACCAGAAAACGCAATTATGATTTTAGTTCTTCCCTAGAAGTTGCTACACTTTTTTGCTTTTGATATTTTGATAAATATCAGTCACTGAAGTAAAGCAGCACAATTAGCATACGTCTCAGTAATTAGACTAAATGTAACAATCCCGAAGCAATGACTAAGGAGGTGAAATCTATGAGTCTCGCTGTCATGCAGAGTAAAAGTAATGGATACCCATTTTACTTGAGAAAATATCATATCTAGGAAAAAGAAATTACAACTCTGGCTTAATTGTCTGGTGAATGTTATTAAATGAAGAACGGATGGCAGCATACGCAAAGAGAATTAGGATGCCTTGCTTGCAGCTACAATGGGCCGAGGCTCAATTTGAAAGCGTCTCACAGCGCTCGCTGTGTGGCAGACAGGTGCCATGTACCAGAGGTGTGGTGGACGGAGAGCCTGAGCTCATTATTGCAAGAGAGAGGCTGAAAAGGCGCCGAGCCTCTGTAGCCGACACTTGCTGCAGGAGAAGAGGGTGGGGGAAGAATATTAGCAGGATATGGCAGCAGAGGAGGGCGGGGCCCTGCTGAGTAATGCACACTCAGAGGTGGGGGAGCTGTTAATTGCCATGCAGCATCTCAGTTGAGGGAGTACTTGTGGGACGGTGGCAGTTCAATGAGCGGGGGGGATGTGACTGCAATTCAATCAGAGTAGGAAATGATGGCAGTTTGGCCCCTGACCAAAAACAGATTGAAGGCAGGTATGTCATTAATTACATATTGTTCACTTTCTTCTTTGGTAAAAATGGATGAATAATTTCCATTTGCAAGCGCCAAAATAATCTAAACATCATTGCAGCATTGTCAAGTGTGAGCTTCATGTGCACAGCTCTCTTGTTTTGGAAACAGTGTGGAGGCCGTCGAGACCTGCGAGCGGCAGGGCGGGGTTCCTGTTGCGATGGCGTAGTCCATACTGCTCAATTGGCTGCACTTTCGCAGATCTACAGGGGAACTCCATTCCTCGTTAAACGACAAACCACCACCTGTTCTCATTTCATCTCTCCCGTCCTCGCTGTGCCTCTTGGACCACTGGTGAAGGGCAGACACCCAGGTACTCCGTGAGGAATGGAGGCAAGTTTCCCATTCAAAACATTCCCCATCCATTTCCTGATGGCCGCCACCTGTTCAAACCCTCCCCCACCCTCGCTACCCGCCTTTCTCCCAGCCACGCCACATCCGCGCACACACCTCACTCCCATGTGAGAGACGGGCAGATTGTTGGGGGATGAGAGTGGATTGTCACTGTCACGGCGGGGCAAAGGAGGAAGGGAGGTGGATACTCCGTGTTACCCGCTTGCCCCCAAGTTCCAGATGTCACTCTTTTTAATGACATAATTATGACCGTCTTATGACTCCCCTTGGCCTTCAGTCTGCAACTGGAAGCTATGCACGCTGCACAAGCCCACACACATACACACATATTATTATCACTGAAAGCCTGTGTGCCTATGCTACTTGAAATTATAAAGACGTCCTCCTGAAAGATAGTTTCTACGCAACTCGGGTAGCTAATTTGAATTTTCTTCTGCTGTCAAATAATATCATGTAGAAGAGCGTAATAGTTGAAAGAAAATCTTAGGTTAATCATATAAAATGTGAGGCATGAATAACGCTCACAAAAGGAATGGTTTTCTTGTCATACCATCAATCAAATATCAAACTGGCCAGCTTCTTGGTCGCCGACGCCCCGGAACTGAGGCCATCTGGATGGGCCATTTCCTGGTCATTAACCATGTGCGCTTCTTAAGGATCTCAGAGTACTTGTTCTCTCCTGAAAGGGTGACTGAGGCTGGTGACTCGGCGTCCACAGTTTGAACCACTTTGTTTGCTAGGCTCTCTCCTCGCTCGGTGTGAGAGAGAGATATCGCCTTTGGTGGAGGGCCATGATGAAAGGCATTTTGATCTGGAGGCTTACAGCACGACAGTGTGAGGCGCACAAAGTGGTCGCTACCAAGCTGAACTTCAACAAACATGCACTCCACGAATACATAGGAAACTGTGAAGAATGATCACAATGAATACTTCGATGAGCTGTTGTTTCAGTGGGGACCTGATAATGATGAAGGCAGTCCCTCCTTTAACAGGGCTAATTGGGGTTCAGAGGCATCTAATGCATGATAGATGGAGAAGGAGAGGGTCTCAGTGGTGTATGGCACTGCTGGCACGAGATCACAAGCATTAATAGAGCTGAACCTTTCACTCTGGGCTCAAAGACATCTGTTGCCAGCAGGTAACCTCGGCTTTATCATTACCAGCTAGACCCACCGATGTTTTCCTGGCATGACAATTTAAAGCGATATATATGTTTGCTGGCTAATTCAAGCTGTCAACATCATCCCTGTTTGTAGGTGAAAAATGGGTGCACCACGCAGTGCGCCAGATGGCAGGAATGGATCATCAATCTGAGACAGCAGACACGAGATGGATGGATTCTCCAGAGTAAACAGTTTCAAACTAAGAACCACACTGGGAGGAAATTTGCTCACAAATGAGCACTTTTGTGTCGACATTATGCACTGAAAGACGTGCAAACGGCATCTTTGGGTATTCATGTTTCTGACTTAAAATTTACAAGAATGATTCATGATGAATGGAAATAAAAGGATGTCCCACCACAGAAAATCAAAAAAGGCAGGATTTGAACATACTCTCACTCCCAAATTGCCAGTTTTTAAGATAAGGACTGACATTAGTCAACTAGCAGGTCAGATGTCACGTTGTAAAACCACAACTCCAGTTTTTCTACAGATTAAACAAACAAGATTTAATGTTACTAATGTTAATTAGTGAGATTCAGAATAGCTGGGGGGCAGATTTTTCTGATTTTGGACAAGGCCACGCTAGCTGTTTTCCCTTGTTTCTGGTCTTTGTGCTGTTAACTGTCTACAGACATTAGTGTGGTGTCAATGCTCTCATCTCACGAAAAGCAACAAAGTTGATAAGCATAGTTTCCAAAATGTTAAACTATTCCTTTAAATAATAATGCAGAGTCCTAAATCCCATTTCTGCCTTGGTGCACTTTTTATATTCAAAGTTCACTGTATCCAAAACAAACCGACACATGAACTTGAGACCTTGACTATATACTTCTTGCCAAATGCCCCGGTTACAGCATACCAAGCCACTGTACATGAATTCTTAATAAGACTTAAACTGAGGGGACAAAATGTGCTGAAATTTCGGTTGACTTTGTCAAGATCTTTTTACTTGTTTCATTTTAATGTTTGCTGAAACAGCAACAGTTTTGACGTTTTGTCAACTGACAGCTTCCCTTCAAAGAAAAGAGAAGCACTCTGGGTAAGCAGACAACATCCTGGGTACGAGGTGGCAAAGTGAGTGCGCCGAATATCACAATGTTCTGCAGAAAAATCCAAACCCGCTGAGATGCCGTGTCACGTCATGACAAGTTGCACTCTCCAAGCAAAGTAAAACCTCTCCCACTAAATCCTGAATATAAACAGTTTGAAAAGCTGCAAATTAAAAAAAAAAAAACAGTGGAAGGCGGAGATGAGTCCTTTTATGATGGAAGCATCTCCATATGACATGTGACCACCAGTGTGTGCTATGAATAAATCATCCCGAACCGGGCAGAGAGAGTAAACAGTTGTGTATCTCCACCTCAAATGCCTGGAGAGGCCTGTCAGACACAGCAGTTAACAAAGCCTACCTCCTCATCATCATGCAGACTGCGTTTCAGGAGATCCAAGTCCAAAACCTGACACCATTACCCAACCCCACCCCCACCTTCTCCTCCTCCTCCACAGCGAAAGAACTCACTCAGTGTTTCTCTAGAGTAGACTTAAAGTGAAGTTAAAGCGAGGATAGTAGCAACGGCACTAATCTGTCCCCAGAGTCTCCACTTCACTCAGTTGCATTTAAAGACTGCCTGGATTGTCTTTGTAAATCAGGCAACCAGAGCTCTGGGGTTAGCTGCCAATTTGTACCCACTGTGGAAAGAAGCTCCTTGAGACCTCCATGATTTTATCTATTAACTCAACTTCAAGCACAATCGGGCTCTTGCCAAGTGCATCACCCGCTCCAGGCTATGGCGTGACTGCAACTCTGCATGCAAGGTGCTCGATTTTTTAGTACCATGTCATGTGAGAATGCACAAAGTGGAAGACTCTTAGAAAATTACACATTTTTTTTAGAATATAGTTTATTTATAATTTATAATTGGCAGATACAAAAAACTCTTGAACTGTATCCAAAGTGTGCAATAAAATCACTGTTGATTTTTTTTCCAAAAGAAAAATACAAAAAGACCATCTACTTTGGAAAGTTGACAGTTGACAACCAATGTAAACTGGAGTGAACTGGTAACTCTACAGAGGGTTTACTAATCGCTACTAATGCTCTTTTAACTGACTACAGTTGTTAACAAATTGCAAATCTGCTTTGCTCTCCCAAGATGATAACCAAAGTCATTATGTGTACATACATCTACACTGGTGACATTCTATTTCCCCATTGTTAAATACAAGAAAGGCAATCATATCCATAAGCAGCACAAATGTGTATAACACATTAAAATGAAATAAGAGTTTTCAAATTGTACCAAGATGTTCAGGTGGGGGAGGGTAAACAAAAAAAAAAAAAAGGAAGGGAAGGGGCATTTCCAAACATTATGTTGTAAACAATTACCTTCACTCACAGAGATGCACAAAAAAAAAAACAAACAAAAAAAAACTACAAAACATGTTGGAGCTTGTTAAGTGCTTAACAGCTGTTATTAATTTATAATGCTTCAGCAGTCTGAACAAGCATCAACTTCTGGAATCAAACATTGAAGGCAATAATGCTTAACAATAAACTAAATAAGTATTTAGACACCACAGCAGCAACACCGTATGAAACCGGATCCTGCTTGTCACAATTTGATGACAAATTGCAAATTTAAAAAAAATGGAAAAACAAATAACAGAACATTGTATTTAAAAAAAAAAAAAAAAGTAACATTTTACTTTCACATTTCAACTGAAACACACTCACACACGCACGCACATAAAATCCAATTTACATCCACATTCTTGCCATGATCCCATTCCTTGACAGCCCATGAGCATTAGCAGAGGCTTTGATATGATGCTGGTGCCTTACCCTTTATATCCCACAGACATGACAGAAAACAAAAACTCTCGAGTTAATCTAAACAATTGTATGAACACAGAGGGACAAATGTGTGACCATCTCTCTTTTTAAAAACAGCCATCTGAAGGACAACTCCAGACAGGAGATGATCCAAGCATGTCAATGGAGAATATTCAAGTGCAAAAATGTGTCAATGTAGTTTTTTTTTTTTTTTATGATTCTCATGCTTTCTGAAACTGGTCTGCAGGCAGATAAAATGGATACCTCAAACAAGCGTACATTCCTTTTGTACAGCCCCATCCCCCAGATGGCAAATGTCACAAAATAAAAAAAATGAAATAAAAAAAAACTCACATAAAAAAGGATTCAAAAAAGAAAAGTACATTTCTTGTACACAGAATGTCCAGCCAATGTTTGTGACAGAAAAAACAACATCCCTCTACACAGCCAAACACACAACCTAGATCCTTCATTCCTATACAACTCAAAGCTTTAAAATGTTAAGTCTTTAAACATGCAACACCATTCGAAGTTCCTATCTAATTTCTGCTGTGCTAGATTCATGGTAACTTCCTCAGACACCAACATCTCCAGCTAACTAAAACTAGAACTATGCGCTAACAACCTACCAAAATTGTCAGAGACCGTACTCCAAATACTTTTAAGGACACTGATGTCAAAAAAGATGCTCATTCATAATATGAAAACAATTCCCTGTCAAAGTATCCGTATAAAGCACTTGCGTAGCATACTGTGTGCTCTTCCCTTTACTCTGGCACAAACAGCCAAGTAGAGACAATCTGTGGGGTAGTGCAGCTCTGTGTGGACAACGTGAAGAAGCAATGGCAAAAAAAAACTGTATGCTTTTCTTTTTCTTTTAATGTCCTTGAAAACCATATGACTGATGCAGCCATGCAGCTGTGATGGAGCTTTTGTCAGACGCTGAAACCTTGGCATTGCTCCAAGATGGTGAGGAGGACTTAACCCTGGTTTTCCCAAGTCCTTTTACCTAAGCTCACACCATTTTTGGGATTCCTTTGATCTGGGTCCAGCTCATTGCTGGCATTAAGAGACTACGAAACAGCCGTCCCTATGTACATATTCAGGTCAATTGACTACAGGGCTGTTCTTCGGTTGTAGGTTAATTGAGGGCAATTTTCTTTACCTTAAAGTCTTAAAGCCTTTACTACATGCAGATACAAGCATTAGAGATAGTGACAAAGTTGTTAGGCCTGAGCTGCGGTGCAGTTTTTATAACATTCCTAATGCAGAAAGATTTTACTTTTAATGTTAGCATATCTTGAAAAGGTTTATACATAAACTCGATGCAGTTTCTACAAACAGCACATTAAAATCCAGCATCGTCAGTACCTTTAGGCTTGCACATTATATAATGGCTACATGCAGCCAAACAATGTAAGGCTACTTCTCTGACCAAATTGTTTAAACCCTCTCCCAGACTGACACATTTTGGAAATCTTTTGCAACAAAACACAGTTAATGTGGTGGACCATTGTGACTCTTAAGGGGATTTTTAAGTTTGCACACCAGTATTAAAATGCAAAAACCTGACAGACATAATGAAGCAAACAACAGTCTAAGCACACTGAAGCACATACTAGTACGTCAGCTGTACTATACCATAACAGAGTCAAGTAATACTTAATGAAGTAACAACATTCACTGGATGAGTAGTTAAGTTTGCTAATTAGCAAAATTCTGGTTACTGTGAAAATCCTTGGTTGGCCATCATCATATACAACGAAGCTTAGCCTTGCTATTTGACTAATTGCATAGTATAAAGGCAGAGTGATGTTTCCATTTGCAGTCTGATCATGCTGGAAAAGACGGAAACATCTGCCAAGAAACAAAATGCAAAAGATGATCAAAATTGGTCAGTCTGCAGAAATCTTAAAGGCAGAAGGAGTAGGATTTGTCAGTTGTGGTTTGTAAACACAACATTCGGGGTTGGCCCCTCCTCGGTTAAACAACACACTTCTGGTGGCATCAAAAACTTGACATCTGGTCATTACCTTTTTAATAGCGTCCTGCCCTCACACTCTGCAGGCTGTTATTGACTGGGCCTATGCACCACTGCCCAAAACATTATGCTCAAACATGTCCAAAACACAGCCATATAAGAAAATGCAGACAGAGGGCAGGTTCTCTCTTTTTTCCCCTCCCAAAGGAAAATCCTACTCATTCTGCCTTTAACATTTGATTTAAATACTTAATCTTAGCAATACTTTTCGATCCTTGAAATGTACAATTTAGTGGATAAAAACTTAATGATATTCATATTCAGATTGGAATTTTAGTTTTCCTACAGGCCCAACTTTAATGCAGATGGCAAATTTACAAAAATCTGCTCTACTTGCACAGCTGGATATTACACTACATCACAATGCATGTCTAATGAGTGCACTTAATGTATATGCACCTAAGATCACTTGGCTGTATACCTCTGCTTTATATTTTTGCAGTAGATTATGTGCTGGCCCATGTTTCTGGAAGTGGAACCTCCTAATACCAGCAGAAAAAAAAAAAACCCAGAACAGTGGAATGGAGGACTTAACAGTGACAGAGTCGTCTGGACACAAATCAAGAGCCACCAGAAGCAATCATCTCAAAACTGTGGTTGTCTGTAAACCTTATTAAATCTCTTAACTGAACACAAAAGTGCAAATTGCTACCACTGTCCTATCTCTGTGTCCTCAGTAGTGCTTCTCCTGCAGATAATCTTTCATCTTGTTAGGTAAGGGCAGTTTCTGGATCAGGTCTATCCTTGTGTATTGTCTAATGACAAAGCGACAAAGGTACTGCAGGGAGCGCACTTGCATAAACCGAGATACTGGGTTGGTTAGTCTAACAGGGTAGGTTGCAGACCCTGGTAAGCGAGACCTGGAATAGCAAAAAGCTCCGTTCTCTGAGTCTTTTATAGAGTGTTCGATTAGGTCGACGATGGATGTGTGTCCCTCCACGTCGGGCTGCTCGTAGAAGCTGAAGCGTCCATTGGAGTGTTCGATGCGGGTGTGGAGGGTTTTGCCCTGTGACCTGAAACTCAGGCTGAGCAGGTACCTGTCGTCTGAGCTGTCTCTGACCAGGAACGAGCCGTCGGCCAAGTTGACCAGCTTTTCCTCCGCCTCCCAGCGTGTGATGGGGCCCCAGTACCAGCCCTGCCTCGCCAGCTTCTTCAGCTCCTCTGTCAGACTGGTGACGACCATGGGCCCGCTGCTCTGCACTGAGTCGTACACCCGACTGACCCCGGGAGCAGAGTTTGGGTCAAAGTTGAGGTGGTGTCTTACCCTCTCAGCTACTTGGCTGTCCGAGGTGCTGAACCCTGAAAAAGTCCTGGGAATATGTCCGTAACTTGTTATGGGCGGCAGGAGTGGAGAGAGAGGGGGTGGGACATCTACTCGAGAACTCTGAAGCATCACACCAGCAGAGCCGATGAGAAGACTGCTAACTGAGGTTTCCATGAAGAGATCTGGAGGCATCCCACTGTCCAGTTCATGTTCCTCCTGTCCCTGGTCTGTGTGGAGGGACCTACTGTCTGCTTCAGTCACCACCTCCATAGGAGAGGAGCTGTCCAGGCAGAAGGGGTGGGACCCTTCTGAGTACATTCCCTCATCTAAAGGCATTGTATACTGGATGTAGTCCTGGGGAGTCAACCCCAGCACCACAGGCACGTCATTTTCATCAATATTTAGATGCAGCTCACCGTTCTGGGGCTGCTGGAGATTCTTTAAGGATTCTGCTTGGTCCTGAAACAGCCCTTCCATCTGGAAATCATGAAATTCTTTCCGGACGCCATTTAAGTTGGGACTCGGGCTGGGAGAGTGAACCATGGCTTTGACTTTTACTTCCATCTTGATACACGCCTCGTCGGAGTTGACTGACCGCAGGGGCCATGGCGAGGGGCTGTAATGATGACTTCGTAGGGACGCAGATCTAAGGGGTCTCTGGGCTTTCACCTCATTGAAGCTGATGGGCACGGACGAGGATGAGAAGGTGTCATCGTCGTCCACTGAGCCTATGGCAGAGGAGCTGCCTTTCACTTTTGGCTTCTGCTTGACAGAAGACAGTCTCCTCTTTAGCGATCCCATCAGGCCCTCACTCTTTGAGCGGCCCTTATTCTGTCCTCCTTTGTCCTCTTCACTGCCAAGGTCACAGCCGGAGAGCTCTTTGGTGTAGCAGCCCCCAAAAAGTGACTCTTCCTTAGAAAACTCTGTCGTCACCGAGGGCTGCTGGAGCATGACAAAGTCACCCTCCTCTTTGCCCTTTATGCTGAGGGACTTGCGGATGGTCTTAAGGCTTATCTTCTTCATTCTGACAGGCCCTCCAAAGTGGGGGCATGGGATGGCTCTCCTGGTATCCTGATGAAAGTACTATCCACAGCGTCCTCCCATCAGGCCACACGAAACAAGTCATGCATACAGCGGAGCCAACAAACCCTGCAGAAAGAAAAACAGACAAGATTATAGATACTCTGTTTAGTCCTACAAATACTTCCTCGGGGTTGTACATAATGCTCATAATATTGACTTACGCTCATTTACAACATAATGCAAAATTCACAATGTAACACACATACCACAGCACACTAAAAAGATTTCATTTAAACACAGCACATCACAGCCAATTAGTGCAGTCCCCAGGTATTTGGATGATGAATATTTTTTGTTGAACTCTCTCTGTTAGAGCTGCAGCTGATGATTACTTTTGGCGTGGACTAATAATGAAAAATCATTTCTCAATTATTAATTTGATCCATAAAATATTAAACAAAGAATTCCCAAAGCCCAGTGTAATGCCATCAAAATGTCTTGTTTTCTTTAGCTAACAATGAAAAAAACATTTTTAAAAAAAGGTACAAGACATTCAGTTTATTGTCACACAGGACAAAGAAAATCAGCATTTCTTCACAGCTGAGAAGCTGGGACCTGAAAATTTGGCCTTTTTTTCCCCTTAATAATAATAATTAAATAATTTTTTTTGCTGTTAATCAAGTAAGCACTAAACTGCACTCTCAGCAAAATAGAAATGAATTAAATAAAACAATGACTATGATATTCAAGCACTGACTTTAAATATTTGTGCATGTTATTGGTCTTTTTTTCACATCCATAAGCACATACAAAATCTGGCCCTTTTACACACAGTCCCATATTTCAAAAGGGCCAGACTTAATCAATTAAATAACTAAACTATAAACAAAATCATTATGTTTACTCCGTGAAGTCAACAATCATGCACAGATGCTTGGTATTTTCCCCGGCCATGCTCTGATGGGCCTGTGGCACTGCCACCTTTCCTCCTTTTATACTTCTTGGTTGTTTTGGCTGTGTATTCAGGATCACTGCCCTGCCGCACTGTTTACTATGAAACACGTATAAGAATAACTACAGTTTTGATGTATAAGTCCCTCAATATAGATGTGAGCACCGTCAATACAGCAGTATAACTGGTAGCCACCACTTAAATCTGACAGTAGGTTTTTAAATTTAAAATCCAAAGTGCAAGGCTGTGGCGCCAAAAAATAAGATATGTCACTGTTCACTAACCACACTGTTTAAGTCATGACTTACTTAATTAAATGACAACAACTGCCTTTTCATCTGTCAAAAAGGAAACGACACAAAAACATTATGACAGTTCTAGCAGAGCAAGACTCTCATTGTATCCAGAGACTTGTGCCACTTAAGGCACCTAAATAAAGCTGCTTGATAACCAAGACAGCTGCCATCTGATTACTCACCATTATGTGCAGGAAAATGGTGACTCAGTCGGATGGGTCAAGTTCCACCTCCACCACCTTTCATCTGATGCTGGGAAAACAAAACCAGCTCGTTTGAGAGTCCCCACACGTCTGATTTACACATAACATCACACGGGAATCACACACAGCATGCAGTAAATGTGACCACCTCGGACAAACAATGTGTGTGTGTGTGTTGATAAATGATTTGTCCTGACCTGGCAGGGCCTGCGGACACAACAGCATGCCTTTAGCTTAGCTGCGCTCCTTAGCTTGTGGCTTTCAATAAAAATGTCCTGACTCTGTATGCTCCTGACTATAGTTTTACATAGCGATGTTTGAATATTAAGACCCCAAGAAACAAAATAAAGCTCGCAAATATCCACAGATGTTGTCTTGCCTGTGTGTATGCTAACAGCCAGTTAGTTTGTTAGCTTACCTACTTTCAAAGTAAATCTCCAAAACAGAAACCGTTTTTATAATAAATTTACATTATAATGCCTCTTACCCGGTCATTTCGGCGTGTCCTATTCGCTAAATTAACCCAGAGGTGTTGGCATTAGTTTAACACAACCCTTCGCTCCTGTAGCGATTGTTGGCTAATGTTAGCTCGGCTAATGTTAGCTCCCTGCCTAAAGCCAAGCAGCTAGCTTTGTTAACGTTTCTGCTGTCGAAAACATCAGCGTTACCTTTAATTTCGTCAGCCTCAGCGCCCAGACCACAGTTTATCGCCCTTAAATTGGCGGATTTGGCTCTCCTCTAAACGACAGGGCGCACAGTGCCGAGCAGGGAGATACAATAAGGTGACATGTTTCTATCTAGGTGGGCTAACACTTTGTAGCTCTCGGCCTCTTCCTTTCTTCCTTTGTTGCCTGTTGAATTGTGGGAGCCGATCTCAGATGCAGCGAATCAGGCAGCAAGTTTCTCCATCCCAGGGGCTGAGGCAACCCAAACACACAAACCATCTGCATGTTTTCACTGAATCAATCACACTATTATTGTAACCATCAAATGTGAAAATTATTTTAAATGCAGTTTATTATGTGATCTGAAAATGAAAAAATTATTAGTTTTAAAACCTTATGTAAACCTTATGTTCTCATTTGGAGACATGTGTGGTTGGAAATATTTTTCATTCAGAAATTATTATTAATCATATTTGGATTTGTAATCAAATGACCTGAAGCTTCACTGTTTTTGCTGCTCTAATGGGGCTGCTAAAGTAGAAGGATGTGGTCGTGCAGGGCAGCTCCCAGGCATGGAGCAAGGTGTTGCAAAAACTGTTCAGGCTCTGTGAACAAGAACAAGACATTGAGACATATGTGCTAAATCACCAGCTGACACTCTTACAGAATTTCTTTTTCCTATCTTATCTATCTACCTAGGCACAGAGGCGGTAAAAATGTAGCTCATTGAATACTAATAAAAACTTAAATACACGCAGGTCTTTCCAAAGGAAATTCAAACATGGAAAGTAATCTTGCACCACAGGAAAAGAGATTTTTTAGAAAACAAAAAAGAAAAGAAAAAGAAAAGAAAAATGAGAAATAGCAGAACTTGGAAAAGGGCGTAGTTGCTGCAGAAAGTTGTACTCAGTTCACTCGCGATGACAGAGGCAGGAGCAGGCGCCCTGTGCCACACCAAATTAGATGCAGTCTCTGAAATAATTTTGCATTTGTACAAATGACTGAAGATCATTTTTTGCTGAGGTGCTGCTCCCCAAGATGGTCATTTTAAAATGCATGATCCAAGTTTTTTGGACTATTGATAATGAGGAGACCGTAGCATGGGAAGATTTAGTATGACACGGGTGGCATGCCTAATGAAGAGGGATTTCTTTTTTCCTAACTGTCCTAAATCACTAATATTTAGTCCAGTCTTTCATCCGAAGTGTGAGAAATGTGACACTGATGCATTCTGCGTAGTACTCTATGACTGAATTGATAATGTGTGTATACCAACTGCTAATAAAGATATTGAAACATATGTCAGAATTAAAGCTAATGAAATAAATGAAGGTTGTCTTTTTATTTGTTTTCTGTTTGTTTGCTTGTGATTTACATCATATGAGTTAAAAATCTGTCCATAACTTCCCCCCTGTGCAAGAATCAGGATTCCATTTTCCACTACAGATATCAGATAACCGGAGAAATATCAAACACTATACTTTTTCCCCCTAAAGCTGGCTGTGCTTAGCCTTTATGCAGGAAGGTCTTTTTAATTTGTATTCCAGAAACATCAAGTTGGATCTCCAAATATTTTCATGCATTTGATACAGCAACTAAAACTTGAACTCTGAAATGATACATTGGTTGCCTAATTAGTGTCAGTATTGTTTTAAAGTAGATTGTGTTTACCACTGCCAGGCTAATTTGGTCCATATACTGAACATTACATTGTTTTTTTCCACACTGTCAAGTGTATGGCAGTCCTTCGCCAACCTGCTTAGGGCAGCTCTGTGCAGACAGGCTCTATGCAAAGACTCTAATTACCAGGCCCTATTAGGGTTGATCAGGCTGCCTTCACTTGATGTGTTGGCACGGGAGGGGAGGGCTGGTGGACGGGGGGTGAGGAGGGGTGGCAGCTCTTAGATATAGCACCAAGGACACTGGGAAGCAAGGATGCAATGTTTTTACAAGCTAAATTAGACCTGACAAACAAACTTTAGTGGGGTTGATATTTGTTGCCAGACAGAAAAAACAAGCAAATGTTCTGCTGTGGGGAACGCGAGTTGTTTTGTCATGACAGGATAAACAGATCAAATACTTTCTAAAAGCAGTCTGCGGTAGATTTTACTCACATGAAATCTAATAGTTTCATGGGGATGGAGTATCTGCATGATGTTGTCAAAAACCACACAGCACAATATATGAGAGCTTCAGAAGCATTTCTCTCTCTCTCTCTTTCTCTCTCTCTCTCTCTTTCTCCTCACACTCTGTCTCTCTCTCTCTCTCTCTCTCAAAAGATCAATATTTCCAAAAGAATTTGAATTTATGTATAAGCACGACTCAAAACACTGAATCTCAAGTCAGGGTGGAACATTGTACACATGGAGCAAGCAAGACTGCTTAATGAGATACCTCTCCATGTGGGGAAGCTCCTCGTATTTCATCTTAATTTCAAATGAACGCTGTATCAGCCATAAATTATTTGCACAATATGTCTGCGCTCACTTCGGCTCGACTCAGTCCTTCGACTTGACTTCTTTGCCGATGGGGGATTGTCGGGGGGCCTTCGGTGCCCAACCTCATATCCTCAACACTTGCAGCGGAGCGGAAGACGGCTACAGCAGGCATGTCAAACAGTGACAGGGCCGGTGGGACCACTTGGGTTCTGTTTCAGGAGTGACTGTGAAATAAGATAGGAAGGGTTATCCTCAAAATACAGTCCGGGCACTTATGGTGAGAACGATGTCTGCACATCTGCCTCGTTGTTTTGGCGTCTCACTCTGATTTCAGCAGATCAGTGTTCCCTCTTTTCTTTTGTAATATTTAAAAATCAATATGAGCCCCGTGGCTGAATCAGTCCATCATATTACTTTTTCCCTCTTTACGTAACACAGTCCATTAATTACTGCCACACCAGCTGCATCCACATACAATGTAATGACTCAGCTATTGAGGCTTGAGCTCAGTCCAAATGGCTGCCTGGTTAAAACAATAAATTAATTGTCTCCGCTTGCTTGTATTTTCGAGTCTGTTGCAACTTCACCCTTGATTTCACATTATTAATTCTGGAGGTAGCTCCTTGTATTTTGTTGCCATATGGGGTGCTGAATTTTGGACGACTGCAATGATAATATGATTAATTAGCTGATTTGACCTTGTTTTATGCATGAAACGCTATAAGGGCAACAGCCAGGATCGGCTGCCCAGCAGCAATTCGGAAACATTTGGTGACAGAAAGAATGTGGCTTCGTTTACTGCAGCTTCATGTATCTGTTTACACTGATGTTTGAAGTCCTTGAATGGGCTAAAAGGGACTGTACAAAAATTATTAGTCGGAGAGGGGAGGTCAGAAAAGAGGGAGAGTTGTTTATTTCTTCCTTTTGCTGAAGGGTAGTTTTGTTGGGAGACTACTGGCATTTTAGTCACACCAATTTTATATTTCCATCTCTGCTTGTTAGAGGAAAAACTCTGTTTAACTGTACACAAACAACTAACTAATTGGCAAATATGTCACACAGAACACATTGTGCTATTTTATGGATAATGGTGATTAAAATGGTGATGAAATCTCTCCCATTTGTTGTTCTTTTCCTCACATGCATCACAACGAAAAGTTGTACGTATCATAAAACTCACTAACATTGTATTATTATCCCTCTATTCTGGAATATACTTAATTTTGCTATGTTTGCCGTGCATTTCGAAACAGCTAATTAAATTTCTATTGGACACTGTTGTGAAAATTATTATTCCATTAATATATTAATATTTGAATTAATACCAGCTTTAATTCTTGATAATTTTTCTGTGTAATACTATGTACATTTCTACTCCTTTCCAGCTTTATGTTATGTGTAGTCTCTACCAGTTATATTTAAAATGACATCAGCAGCGTAGAGCTCCATGACTTCTGTCTAGGTTGGCCAGTATGGTCAGGCACTGGATGACTCATGATCAGCTTTAACTATGCTGAGTGTCCAGACACTGAGATGCTTCAAGAGTAAATCTGCCTTCAAAGTATTTCAATTGGCATGATTTCCACTCAGAGATCAGGCTTACGTTCATTAACAGCCTGAGGTGGTTTCTGGTGTATGAGTAATTTAGCTTGGTGTTAAATAAATGACAGATTTTGCTCAAAATTTACTAAGTTAAAAATCCTTCAATTGCAACTAAACACAGGCAATTAAAGGTTCAAAATACACAACAGACACTATACCTTTTAACTAATATGTAGATATATAGCTCAGATTAACAAAAGGAATATGTATGACGGGATAGCTGCAGTTTTTAGGGCATGAGGGAAAATCAACAAAAACATCTGGAAAGACATCTGGGAGAAAAGTATACCTTATGTCTGATGGTCAGAAATACAGGGCTGAATGACACACACCTTACCCCATCTTTCCATTTATTTAAAGTGAAGTTTTGCTTCCCATCTGCAGACTATGCCAACAAATGATCCAAGACATAAAGTGGTTGTCAGATAGAAATGATGTGACATACAGTCCGATGCAGACACAACAGCCATTGAGAAAACTTATTCTGGCCCAGGCTGATGTATTTTTCTACAGGCACACAAGACTTCCTCAGCTGTTTGGATGTCTCCCACTCTGTATTCTCATTGTACACCTGTAGACTGCCAAAAACATTCATGAAAACTCAGTCTTACATGCCGTATCACAGGCTGGGGGAACTAGAATGAATTTTTTATCCTCCTCAGGTCAATGGACCCTTTGGCAGGTCCATCAATATGACTCATGTTGTGCAGGCAAGCCCTGTTCCAACCCACAAAATTTTGTTTTAAATTCTGGTCAAGATGTGGCGCAAAGGTTTCCAAACATAACAAATATGTCGAACAAAATTACAGGGGTATGTGTACAAAATAATTTTCCATTTAGTGCAGTGTTGCAGCCATATAAAAACAGCATCGTGGATTAGAATATTTGGCGACGTGTGAAATAAATATGGTATATGAAACTCTAGGACAAGTGTGGTGTTTGTCTAAAGACTATAGGCAAAATGTTTTGTCTAAGTATGAAGTAAACTGTGGAGAAACTGTGAGTGCAATAACATTATTAAATGTACCTGCATATGCTGAAGTAAAACAGTAATGGACCGTGATTATAAACACAAGTTATCATATTCCTTTCACACCCTCAAACTCTTGATAGTCTTGAAGGTGACAGAAGAATATACAGTACGCAGCCAAATTAATTATGGGCTTAAATCCCTCCAGAATTCTCAAAAGCTGTGTGATTATATTATTATCATATCAAATTATCATTTGTTAAGTTAGTTAATTATCACCCTGTCAGCTTATGATATCCGCATCACATCTCAAGTGTGAGATCTCATGCAATTGGATTAACTTAGACAGAGAGAGAGAGTATGAAAAGAATCTATGCCTGCACTTGCGTTGAGAGGCATCAACTTTGATATTTGAGAACATCAGCGTTTGAGGAGATTAATCTCATGACAGGATAATGTGGCTGCTGTCAGAACTTCATCCAATCTGTAAGCAATGCAAACGCCTTCGATGATTTTGAAACATGCTTTGAAACACTGATGATCCCGGTGAGAAAAATCGCTTCGTGTGTTTACATAACATTTCAAAAGATCAGACAAGAGAGATGCGCCAGAATATTGACATATCATATGTGCCACGTCACAAAGGACCACTTATAGGCAGGATATCTTGGGATGTAATCAGTTGTGATCTACTGCAAATGTTACAGGTTCCTTGCCCAAAGAGATATAAAAAGGCTTTAGGACTGCTGTCTTTGTTAGTGGAATAAAGGTAGACAAAATAACAAACTGCTACAAAATAACACACCTCAAGCTTTATGTCTTGCACTGGACCAAAGGTGGATTGATGCACCAGTATCAGTATTTGTCTATAACCTATAACCATCACATCCCTTTTGGCTGGTTTTGTAACTTTTCTTCAGCTTTGTCATTGTTTGTCTGTGTTTGGCTATTTTCTTTTTTTACCTTTTTTTTTTTTTTTAAACTTATCTGCAGCTGCATTTTGGGCACAGATAATTTGTGGTCTCTTTGGACCTTTAGAGCTGTCTGTTGTTTTTTAAAGTGCTGATTAGCAGATCTGTCTGAAAAATGCAGCACTTTTTTATACATATGATTAAGTTATGTCAAAATATTTTTTTCTGTAGGTGCTTACACTGTTACAGAAGCCCTGAGAGGTAAGTGAGAAAAAAAAGTTACGTGTCTTCTCTTCTCTCCCTTCTCCGCCCACCCTGTCTCACTTCAGCTTCAAATAACAGTGAAATAACCAAAAAGGAAGACTTGTTCCTTAATTAACATTAAATCAATTTCATCTGAAACTCACCTGAAAGAAAACATGAAGACTAGAATATGAGGTAGTGTTGCATTTTAGCTTCTTGTGGCCAAAAATAGTATTACAACGAGAAACACTTTTAAAATGAACATGAAAAACATTTGTCTTCTCATTTGCTTCTCTGGGCTTCCATACATTATTGTATTTACTGTCTCATGAGGCTATGGCAAAATTGGGAGATACCCTGTTTTCAAAGGTTAAATGAAGTAGTTTATCAAACACACCTTTTCACTGAATACATTTCAAATTTATAAAACAACATGGAGAGTAGAAGTTAGTGAACTCAGTAGTCTAGGGTGTGCATGAGAGTGGTGTTTAAGGTATATAAAAACATTAAGGTGTCTTAGTAAGGTGTTGGGCCACCCATGCTGCTTCAATGCTCCTTGGCACTGATTCTCCAAGTCTCTGAATTCTACTGGAGGGATGAACACCAATCTTCCAAAAGATATTCACTCATTTGACGTTTTGATGGTGGTGGCGAGTGCTGTCAAACACGTCACTCCGTCAAGTGTTCAGCTGGGTTGAGATGTGGTAACTGTGAAGGCCATACCATGTGATCCACATCATTTTCATACTTATGAAACCATTCAGTGACCCCTCATGCCCAGTGGATGGGGGTATCCTGGAACAGACCACTCCCATCATGACAGAAATATTTCATGACAGGATATCATCATCCTACAGTCTATATAATTTTACTTCTCTTTTATATTGTTCACATATGTGTTTACATATATTCTTATATACTTATTAATACTGTTTATACCTCCATTTTATAACTTCTGCACATCTGCATCAACATCATTATATTTCTATTTCTATTATATTTTTTCGATTTTATTTATACTCAATATTCTAATGCTATATCTTGAACTTTTAGTCATTTTTACTCGTGTGATTTTCTTTGTACATACCATCCATCACCTATGGCTGCCTCATGAAACTGCTGTGATCATGACAAATGACATGTTGAATCTTGATCCTTGAGGTTACAACTTTGTATTACCTTGCAGTGAGCCTTTCTCCTAAGGGGACAAGTGGACCCAAACCATGCCAAAAATAAATTATCTAATTTATTCAGGTTTTTCTTTTAACTTCTCACGTTGTGTTTAGTTTTTCCTACGCGGTCTTGTGGTCCTGAACGCAGCCCGGTCCTCCACAGGAAGTGCAGTGACGTTGGCGCGGCCGTTGAAAACAGACCCGGGCGGCCGTTGTTGACATGACACCGACAGACAACAACAACAACAACGACAAAAACTACAACTCACAAACCCCGAAGAAGCCTTTTGACCTGCGTTTGACACAGCGGGACGCAGCACACTGAACATGGAGTTATCTGCCCTCATAAAGAAAATAGGTAGGCTAACTTACTAGCTAGGCAAATGTAGCTTAGGAGGCTTTTTAACCTGAAGTGATGTGAGCTAAACTCCACCAGCTAACAAAAGAAACTCGCTGAGGTGTCTCTTAGTATACTCCAACTTTAATATGTTCATATTAATAACATTAGCTATGTAAGGCAAGTTTGAAAAACTTTTCTGAGGCTCCACCAGACGATAGCTGGCTGTTGACAAGCTAAAAACAAAACTTCCCTTCCTGTGTCTCTGTTGTATTTCAGGCCACTCTTTGGTGGAGATTAGAGTCCGAGCATTGAAGAGCATCGTCTCTAAGCTGGACCATGCCCTGATCTCCGTCTCTGACATCGTCCAGGAGAAGATGCTCTTCGTGTATCTTCTGGAGTGGTTCAACTTCCCAGAGGTGCCACTGCAGGAGGAGGTCCTCGAGTTGATCTCCACTTTATCAAAGGTAGATAACTTACAGGAAGACAGTGGCTAAAGAGGAGCACTTCACCAGCTTTAGTGATATATTTGTAGAAACCATTTTAATTTTTGTTAATGATCGATTACTATTGAAGTAAGAATACATGTTTTTTTTCTACCAGAGCAAGAGATAGATAGATTAGACTGGAGCTGTGTGCTGGTTCGATACATGAAATAACTCGACTGAAGCCTAAATCCGTCTGGAAAGTGAAGTTTAGTGAGGTCTTGTCTGTGCACTACCTGTCTTTTTTGGTGCCTCAGTGGCTTTTAATGAAGCAAAACAGAATCAAACTTGACAAAAGGCCACTAAAATACTGATAAAAGTGTTTAACCATCACAGGATATATGTTTATTAGTGCACCTACTGTCTAAAATCCTGTTTATACCTGTCTAAGTTAATGGTAAATTTGCATTCACTCAATACTTTACTAATCTCCAGATCACTCAAAGCACTTTAAAATACATTCCATTCACTCCCATTCACTCACAGATTCACACCGTAGACTGTATATAATGATGGACAACATGACAGCTCCACTAAGTTAAAGCCAAAGCACCTGGATCGCCCCCTGGTGACTGGCTGCAGTACAGGTGATTAATCCAGCCCCCTAGCAGCAGTTAGCAGCCAAACTAAAAGGTCAAAGTACGCTTCAAAAACATTTTCCCCAAAGATGGTTTCTGTAATTTTACAATGTTCAGATCACGCTGACGTGCGTTCATGCCTTCATTTTTATGATACATTTAATTTTTATTAGTTATTTGATGCTATAAAAAGTCAGTGAAACGTCATGTTTGACAGCTGTCAGTCATGGTAAAGTAGTCACAGAGGAACACCTGCAGATGTCTTTTCAGGTGTTAAATGTAGAGAAGGAACGTAGAGAGGAGATGTAGCTTTAACTTTAGCAGGTGAAGAACAGTTACTAATTGTTGATTACTAATCCAGTGGGGCGGGTGTGTGGGCGGGGCCTCAATACCGCAGCTCCTTCCCCTGTCATTACCGCGCAGCCTCTGCCTCTAGCGTCACCTGTGCAACATGGTGGTGCCCGTTTATATAATATATAATATATTTATGCTTTGCCTTTGTACAATGGAAAGAAATGGAGGCAGGTTGTCCATCTTTATATACAGTCAATGATTGATAGAAGGCTTTTATGCAAGGTGCCATTCTGCTCTTCTCATGAGAATGTAATCAAATCATTCACACACAGAAATCATACATTCATTCAGTAGCTTGCCCAAGATCACTTCAACATGCAACAGGAGAAGCCGAGGATTGAACCACTGATCTGCTCCACCTCCCGAGCTACAGCTGTTGTCTACACTATAATGCATTCATTTTATTATCACTATACACCTCCCTACCACAGTATTTTATTTGATTCCCATATTTACCTTGCATCAGTAAAAATATCTCATCCAAAATTGGCTATCTGTTGCATTTAGAATAGATTTTAAGATATTTTTGAATATTTCCTGAGCGGCCTAACCTCAAGTTCCTTGGCAGATCTTTTAGTGCCCCATGTCCCTTAACGCTCCCTTGTGTGGTTCCTGGTTATTCCTAGGTCCAGATTTATACAAAAGGTTATGAAGCGTCACTTTAAAAAAAACCCCACAAAAAGGCTTTTCTTTTGGGCCATTTTTCTCTCATTGTTTTTTCTAATATATTTAAATTTATGGTTTTTAGTTTGCTTTATTCTTATTTGTTTTAAAGGTTTTTATAATAATTAAATAATAATAATAATAAAATGTAACTGTTTTGAAAGGCATTGTCTATATTATTATTAATTATTATTATTATAATATTTTATGTCATGCTTAAGTTTTCTCCACTTCATACACACAGTCTACTTTGTATGAAATATTATCAGGGACATAAATGCAGTAAGGTTTGCCCAGTCACATTTTAATAGCAATATCCACGCTCAGTGGTTTTATAGTGCTACACCTTACATTATACTGAACTTTTGATTTTTCCTTTTGTGACAATTTCCTCTGTCATTCTCGTCTTCCCAGCATCCTAGTGCAGCCCAGATGCTAAGAGACGTTGGGGCGGTGGACTTCCTCACCCAACTGTCTCCGAATGTGGAACCCAGACTGCGAGCTGTCATCGATGGAACCCTGGACCAGCTGTTCCAGCTACCTGAGCTACTCCCTAGTCATGCAATGGTCTACTCACATGGACAGCGTACTACAGCACCAACAGGTGTTGCAAGTTAAAGCCAAATAATTGTTTGTTTTGATTCTGCTAACTATTAAATGTTCATAATATTATGCAGGAGACAGGTGGGAAAGGATGGTGGGGATTGTCCTTGTACTTTACAGAGATCTTACAGCAGCTTCAAATATTTGAACACATGTGGTGTCCCTGCTGTAGCACCTACAGTTGTTCCACCTGAAGAGCACTCTCCTAAAATGGGCTATTTCCACAAGAGCATGCCAAGCCAAACAGATGTACCACGTCAGAAGATAGCAGGTACCAGCATTTTGAATACTTATCCTTAGTTTTCTTACTCTGCTGGGGTTCATCCATACTATTGTCTAAGGGCAGCTCATGATATTGTTTTCTATAAATGACTCACTTTACACATTGTATCTCCCCGTGTTGTACAGTGCATGAGTCAGTGAGATGTCTGAAGTTTTCTGTCTTTCCGTGGCTGATTTTGACAAACACAGACAGACACATACTTTCATCTAATGAGAGGTGAGAGCCAATTAAAATACAGTATAAAATGAGTAAAACAGTTACAACTTAATTGCAGGAAATTATTCATTAAAGTTAACCGCAAGAAGAAGAATGACTATTTAGTCTGTGTTAACTTTTGGTTCTGGACAGATTTTGAGTTAAAAAAGATTTTGGTTCACTGCAGCCTTGCATACAATATAGATTTTATTTTGCTGTTTTTATTTATTTTATTTTATTTACTTTTATTTAAATACATATCACAGTTGTGCTGTAATGTTCAATTACTGAGGATTAAATGTATCTGTCTTAATTCTTTTGAAACAGTTCTTTAAGGAGCAACAACCCCAACTTGGTGCGGACCACATGTGAACTTCTGTGTGATGTGATTATGCAAGACTTTCCTGTTGAGATCTTCCTGCAAAGGCCCAGTATTGTAAAGGTAACATTACACAACCACGTTCTTGCATTGACAAAAGTGCTGTAAACAGGCATACATTTAGTCTCATCTGACCTGGTTTATTTTAGGGATATGAGCGAAAAGTTTAAACTTTAAATGACACCAGACAAAAAAGTGTGCTGTAGTGGATGTAGTTCCCTTTAGTAGCAGTCACAAGTTTGACCCCACGTTATAGCACGTAATGCCAATTTTCTCCAGCTGTTATGCGGTTCCCCTTAAAATCTCAAATTTGTCAATAAAAACCTGAGCTAATAGATGCTTAACAGTTAACTTATATTGTTTCAGCATATTAAGGCAGGACATTAAAATGGCTGTCAGTTTCATCACTTTTACTTTAAAGAATGTATGAATTTCTTTAGTCTCACTGCTCCTGCTCAAGACAAAAGCCTGGATTTGATGGAACATTTGCACTGTCGTGACTTAAAAATGGCCAATTGTTGCCAACCCTAAAATCTCTAAATGTTTAATTCAGTATGGGTGTCCAAAGATGTTATTGAAGAATCCCGGGGACTGTTTATTTCCTGCTGACCCTTGGCCAACTGTTGTTCATAATATTTAGCATTCTTGTTTATTCACGTCTGTTCAATGAAGTGCATTGTTCTGAGTGGCTAGCGTGACCATCCCTTAATGGAATTTATGGGATGGTCACTCTAGCCCCCCTGTTAAAATAATAACCTGTCAAATAGTGTCCTTGAACAAAACACCAATTTATAATTCTGTGTCCCTGATCTTCTAGGAGGTTGTGGAGGCCTCCGGAGGCTTTCTTTTGCTTGAGCAGGCACTAGATTGCTGTGAGGATATAGTTGGGTCATGATGTAGCTCTTGCAGGGTTTGAAAGTCCTTGATGGAGTGTTTGGCTTCCTTCCTTAAAGCCTCCTTGAATATCAGAGATTCTTTTAAACCGGTCTTAGCTGTCTGCAGGCGTTCGGACTGTCCTCATCCTGGTCTTCCTGTGCTTTGGAGGAATCTCAACTACCCCGTGTTGTAAATTAGAAGGTCAATGTTGTGAATTCATGTGGTGCTGACAGATTCAAGGGGTCAGTCAAAACCCTGAAATCTATGTGTTTTTATATTTAAGAGATGCTATCTCCCCATCCTGTGGTCTACACTTTCTGACATATCTACCAGTATCATGTCAGCACCAATAGCATCTGTTATCTGAGTTCTTCACTGGCATAGACGAAGTATTGGAGGAGGCATCATTTTGCCCTGATGAGCCACTGTGGACATTACTATTTTGTTAATAAAGTGGTGCATTATATTACAGCAGTCTCAAGGCAGTATTAGCATACTGTCACCCAGCAGTCTCATCATCAAAAAGAAATCATTATGGCAAAGTACTTTCTTCTTGTGGCTTTACTTGGCCCTCCTTTGAGTTACTGGAGCTATTAAGCTAAATTAAAAGACTTAGATTTAGAGACATGACATCATTAGCTACAGAGGGCAGGGAATCTGAACTTGGAACAAATTGCTGCTTCAGTAATTCAATTCCACTTGCCCTTTTTATTTAGCAAACTTTATTACAACTTTTCTATCACTGTCTGAGTTTAGGTCCTGTTTTTACACAGTCTTTGCACATTGTTTGTCTCAGCTTGGGCTCTGTTTTTTCTCAATATAAACAGAGCCATAAACCAATATATTTGTCCAATTACAATGATGTCCTAATTGGATATCACTGCTTGTTAATTATGTCTTTAGAAAACCATTCCACAACCCAGCTTCACAGTAACAATGCTGCTCTCTGATTTCAGAGCCTCCTGTCCCTGTTGAGGCTGGGTTCGGGTAAAGGTGAGGCGAGCTACCTCCACTTGCAGGCTCTCTCCTGCCTGCGGCAGCTTTGTGTTGGGCTAAGGAGGAGACTACGCTTTCATCAAGATCCAAGCTTCTACTCTACAAAGCAAGGTAGCATGCGTTAGTTAACCTGATGTACAGATCTTTTTACATGTGTTCTTTAAATGCAGAAAGCAGAGGTTTCAAATGGTAATTAGTATTTTTTGCATGCTTAGTCTCTTGATTCACATAACTTCCTATTAGCTATGTTTTAAAGAAAAAAAATCTATACATGACATCATTAGCTAAAGATGGCAAGAAATCTGAGTAGTTTTAAAGAGAACCTGCACAGTTTTAAATTTGCTTCATATTCAGAACAATTTAATTCAAATGGATGTAATAACTAATGCTATCTAATCCTCCTGATTAATTTTTAACAATTAGGAATTTGTACCACCGCTCCCTTAATCGTCTCTTTGCTTTATCAAACAACTATACAAGTTGTATACTGTACAACAACATACTACTCAATATGCAATTGTACCTTTTTTTCCTTTTCTTGGCTTTTCAGACCCTGTGTCCCAGAACTCTTCCTTCTCCTACTCCCAGGAGGTGCGGCCGCAGCGTTCCCAGGCCTCGTCTCCGGGGGGAGAGTGCTCCCCTCGGCCCTCCGTGGTGGGACGCACAGGCCAGAGAGCCAGGGGAGACGGCCAAGACGGAGACGCAGCCTCCAACAAGTGCGTGGCTGTAGGCAACTCCACATTAATGTATAACTGTGCATTTTAAACAAAGCCCAGAGGAGATTATAGAGGAAGAAACTGCATCACTTTTAGTACACCAGTTCTTGCTGTCTAAGGTATTGTTTCTTCTCATGTCTTTAGCAATCATGTCGGCAGTGAGATCACAGATTCACTCAGTTTGGCTTCTGCCACGCTTCTGAGCCATAAATTGTGGTTTGTGTCTGTCTACCTTCCTTGTATAAATAACTTTTTGATAGGATTCAGCATTCTTGTCAATTCTGCTCACCAGCCCTTACACTTAACAAGAAAGTCTTATACTTTTTTATAAATTTGTGCACAGTGGGTTTTTTTGCGGCTTTGATAATGACAAAATTGCTAGTGACACCAGCAACCCGCACATGAAGATAAAACGATGTGAGCAAGACTGTGAAGGATTTCAGTCTTCTCTTTAAATATGAATAACACCAGGAGCCCTCTAGCGGCTGGTCTTCAGTGTGTAAAAAAATCAGTTCTGATTCCCGTGATGGCATATTCAGTCTTTTTGTGATCCATCCCTGTACAGCTCATACGTCACTCCTTGTATTTGAGTGGTCCAAGTGCAGATCACGAATTTACAGTTGTCTTCCCCTCTTGTCTGTGATTCATCCAGTGGCAGCTCACACAGAGGTGGAGCAGCAGTCCAGGCCCCCAGGCAGACCCCCCAGTCACCTGCAGACGTGGCCCACTTGGCGCTTCCTGATCTGGGCGTAGAAGATGTCCTGGAGCTGCAGCTACAGCAGCTCACTTTGGCTCAGTTCACTGTTGCCACCATGGAGCATGCCATACCACTACTCAAGACAGGTAGGAGTCACTGTAGTCTTTTAAGTAAAGGGGGTGGGAGAGAAGATTTTTTTTTAAGTTATATAAATCATTTGTCACAGTCTGTTTTTTTTTTTTTGCTAGAGTGCAGTATAGTATTGCAATCATCCCCTCACTGATCCCCTGATTCATGACATTGACTATATTCTATCATCATTTAATCAAAAAAGAAAAAAATAATCCCCCTTGCTCTTGCTCTGTTTCTCTCCTCCTCTCTCCCTTCTCAGAGGGTTCGCATGTGTTCCACCGTGTTCTGGAGCTGCTGTGCGACGTCGTCCTCCTGCTCGGGGACAGCGTTTGTGAGCTGGTTTGGGACGATCGCAGCCTGGTGGGGATGGAGCTGGCAAGTCAAAACACAGCTCATGACAGCCTCTTATGTAGATGAATGGATACACTTCACTGAAAAGGGGAACTGGGTTGGCCACCAGACAATTTACAACAGACACACAGGCATACGGCACTCAACCGTCAAGGAGAACCGTAGGCATGTGATTGAGCTGAATGAATTATATAAGGTTACAAAGGCTTTCTGCCGCTTACAAAGAGCTTCTCACACATACATGCACACCTCTTGTCTGTGCCCCTGGGTTTATCCAAGCACTGGATTGTTGGGTTAGTAAATGTCTTCATTTATTATGTGTATAACGTCTGCACAGTGAATTGTGTTAAATTGGTGTGTTTTTTCATACCATGCAGAGTCATTTGTTATCCTCCTGACTGTTTAAAAACTATGTTCCTATGCAGGGGGACTTATACACTTGTCAAGCCATGGCCCCTCTGGCCCTCTGCTGTTTAATACATGCCCAGAGCCTTGCAGCTTGAGAACTGTTTTGTCATCTTTATGTGGAGAGCAGCTTTTGTGTGCCAGACCTCTAGGTTTTTCCTATGGGAATGGGCTGAACTGTTCATGCCAGCCACGGCAATGCACAGGGCATCTACTGCCCCCTGCTGGTGTTCATCTTCTATTGTTCAGTTTCTACTCCCAGAACAAAGTGGCTGAGAATAGATTGTTCCAATTTATTCATACTGAGATAGGGTGGATCTGTATCTCGTCCCAAAATAACCCTGAAATCTGATTACATTCAATTCCTTACCCCTGGAACGAACAATTTTTCTCCTGGCTCCCAGCCAGCAGCTGTACTGTCTGTGAGTGTCTGCGTATGTGAACATGCACGTGATGTGAGTACATGTGCGTGTGTTTTGCTGTGTTTGTGTGGCCTGTGTGCGTTTGTCTACATCTCTGTCTGTGTGTATTTTAGAAGGAGAAGCTGAAAGCCTGTATGGAACTACTGGGGGATATCCTGAGCTACCATCAGAGCTACTCAGCAGGCATTGTCCACAGCCTTCAGGTTCATCACAGAATGGCTTACACAGGCACTGCTATATTCACCATTAAACTTCTACAGACTATCCTCCCTCCTGAGAAGGTGTGTGTGTATTTGTGTGACCGAAGCACAACACTTTCTTGCTGTTTTACTGTGATTACTTTACTTTAACTATGAATAGTTGAAAATCAACGTGTCTTAACCTCACCCAGGCTAGTGACAATCTCCCAGAAAACACAGCAGCCGCTATTTTCCACCTCTGCTTGGATACATCACTGGGAAGCTTATTACCCAGTATGCAAGAGACAGCAGTAGCCTACTTGGAGCAGGTGAACTCAGACAGCCTTGACATCTACAGGAGGGTGACCCGTGCTGCCCTCTGGATGGAGTCCACTTGCAACTTCATGAAGGAGTCACAAGCTGAGGTATGACAGACAGAGGGCAATCATCTTTTACAGATATGCAACCTATATTTTCTTTATTTAAAACCACTCTGACACAAATGTAACTGTGTTAGTGCAAAACTTCTTATGCCTGTGACTCATATCCACATTTGTATTTACTCATTGATTTATTTCCTTATAAAGGGAGAAAAGAACTGGTTGGAGTTACTGGAGCTGGCAGACCAAGCCATCAGTGGCCTCCCGTTCCACCAGCACTTACCCATCATCAAAGAATGCGTTCGCATCTGCTCCTACCTGTACGATAAAAAACTGCCTTGCAATGTGAAGTCAGTCACTTGTTGTGTCACCTTTATGTATGAAATATGTTTATGCTGTCCTTTGGTTGTCCATCACCAGGTGGAAGTTTGATCAGCCCAGTCCTCTCCTCCAATCAGAGAGCCAGAAACTTCTCCTCCAGCTTCTGTCCCATCCCTTACAGTATGTCAAGGCGGAAACGTACGAATGCACTTTAAACCTGGTCAAGGTGAGAGCAAGCCATCGTATATAGACAGTCAGTGTTTAAATGAGAGTGTACAGGTTCATGGCTAAAATTATGGCTACTAAAGCCATACAAAATTATGGCTACTAAAGCCATAATTTGGGTCTGTTTGGTGGGGCACTCATATGTAAATAAGTAAGAAGAAGATGGATGAACTGCAGATCTTTGACAGTGTGCTGTTAAAAACCCACTTGACATTTCAAGTCAGACTTCCTTTTCATTCTGTCAACCACTGTCTAGAGTGCATGGCTACATTTAAAGTGAATTGGTGCGAGCACAAGTGAGAGGATAGCGATAATTTATGATGTGCTTCACTGTGATTACATACACCCCTAGGACTGCCTTGGCATCCAGAATGTATCACGACAGGAACCAGGAGCCTGCGGTGGAGTCAACTTCCTTCTCCACCACAGGGTGCTCTATGAAATAAGTGCTTTTGGACTCCAGGATTCAGCAGAGAAGGTGTGTGTGCTTCTTATATTTATTTTAGAACCAATTTGACTTTTAGATCTTTGGAGCAAGGCCACTTCTTTAATATATTAGTTTTGGGCAAGGCTGAAAGGAATTAATGTAATCAACACAGATACTGATGAGAATATAAGTACAGGGATTTCTGTGTGTTATTGCTGTGCTACATAAAGGTAACGTTAATGTGTTAGGGTTCACCTTTGTCATGTAATGTATTTGTTTAAATGTCTGTCACTTACAGTACTTGTCAGTGAATGTTTCATCAGCGGTGCCTTTGTGAATTCAGCAGTTTACCTGTGATCTATAGGTGAATGTTGCTGCCAAGGATATTCTGCTATTCCTGCTCAAGGGACGATTGATGATGACAGCATCAACCTGGGACAGATTCAATGAGGCACTCTACCCGGTCATGCCCATATTACAGGTGTTGTACTCCCTGCAGAGGTAGTGTTGTATTTGTACTGCATAGCTCATAAAGCAACATCATGTTTGGAACTTATTACATTACATTTACCACGCAGGGGAGAGGTGCAGTATGTTCTCCACAATCAAAACAACTATGATCAAAACTGCAATTTTAGCGCTCTTGGACCACAAAAGACTGCATATTGAGCTGCCAGTGAGAAAAATGTAGTTATTCCCTCATTTACATATTCTGTGCTGTATTGTTTCCTTTTTGGGTGGAAAAAAACAAGCTTTTATTAATTGTTTAGTTTCAGGCAAGAGAAAGCCTGGAAATTCTTCATGAATATACATGAGATTTTGACTAGGCTGTCAAGTGTGATTTAATTCAAGGAGGCCATTCAGAGATGGGCCCGCCATGTCAACAAGAGATGAAATGAAACCACCCGTAATCAAAGCGATGCATATTTTATTTACTGTTGTGCTGCTTTGCTGGAATTCCCCATAGTTCGCTCCATTGTCTGCCAAGGCAGTTTGAGAATTGTGTGTGTGTCTATGTGTGTGCGTGGCAGGGTTACGCCTGCACCGAGGAGTCACTGGGAAACTGTGTCCTCCTGATAAGTGACCCGTCGGACATGGCAAGAGACAACGTGTTTCCGAGCACAGCCAAGCTAAAAGCGGCGCTGCGACTGCTTTTCACCAAACAACCCACGTGAGTCTGAGCTCCGGGTCTGTCTTTTTGTCTTTTTATTTGTGTCTTTCTGTGTTTTTTTTCTTGTGTTACGTGCCTGCCTGTATGCATATATTACATGTCTGTGTGCTTGTGATGGTATGTTTCTGTTGTGTCTTTGCTGGTGTGACGTTGTTTGACGTCAGGTCTCAGGCTTTTCTCTGTGAACCAGACAAACACCAGAGACTCTGAGTATTTCGCTGTAAGATGTGATGTGATGGGCATATTACCACTGTCTGTTGCTGTCAGCTGATGTGCTCATCAAGTCATCTGAATGCTCTATGAGGCCTGTGTAAAACAGCTATCCAGTCCCAGTCCATGAATATTGATAGAGATGGAAATTAAAACCAGACACTGGCCAGAAGACAAGCCCTGGTAAATTTTGGCAACAGCTAATAGATTTGTCTGCCCTGCCTGCCATTTTTTGACAACTTTGTGGATGTTGAAAAGAACTAATAAAAAAACAACATAAAAGGCAGGTAACATATTAAACCCTGCATTAGTACTTAAATGCAGACAGAAGGCTTGCTCAGTCTCTTGAATACAGCTGTATTATATGCTTTTTCATTTGTGTTTAAAACTGTGATTTTTCAGTTAATTACTTCAAGCTTCAAGTTTTACATACATTCTGCTCATTACTCAGTGTGAGAGTAGCAGCAGTGCAACAAATCCTGCCCCACCTAACCAGCACTGATGATGCTAACACAGCCAGACCAGACCTGGACCAACCAGCGATCTCCTCACTCCCCAATCTCTACTGCCTCAGAAACCCTTTAGACATCGCGCTCGACACCCGCAACAAGTCTGTCCTTAAGGTATAAATCTACATAGGCAGTAAGAACAGCATGTTACGCACACTTAGGGAAATGCTTACTTAATGTCTCTAATGGTGTCTAGGTGGAGTCAGTGGAGAAGCTGTTTTGTATCCTGTCCTCAGACACTGTTGACATCTCCCTGAGAAGGTCAGCAGCAGAGCAGCTGTCTGTAGTGCTACAAGGTGAGTTGTCCGTAAGAGATGCCAACTATAATGTAAATAACTTCTTATAAACTCATCTTTTTCTGAAACACTCTGGACCCTCTCTAATTCCCATGTTTTTAAACTGGTCCCACAAAACATCCCATCTACTTTTTTGTAGTTATTCCCCAGTATAGTTAGCAGTTGCTAACAAATTACATCCCTCTAATAGCTTATTTGAGCATGATGGTGAGCTTGATATTCCATAATGATGTATAGTACATGAATTATCAACCACATTAGAAAAGGGTTGAAAGCCCTAAACAGAGATGGAGATGGATTTTTTTGCACCTAATAAAACTCAAAGAAACAACTTTAGAAGTTTGTGTGGTAACTGAGAGCGCTCTCCTTGCGAGAACTACAATTTTCAGCGAGCGTATCAAAGTTTGTGCCTTCCCACCACCATATGTTTTAGACAAGCATGAAAAGCAAATAGTTGCGGATTATGCAAATGTTTATTGTCAGTATATTGAATTGTTTTTCTTACTTCCCTGCAGACACAACAATGCACCCAGTGCTGAAGAATCTTGGAATAACAGACAAAGTCATTTCTTTCATTGTGGAGAGTGTGAACGGCAACAAGGTAAAAACAAACCAGCTTTGGCAAAGTGATAAATGGACATATGCTGAATGAACTGATGTGGAAGCCAAAAGATGCAAACCTGGTGTCTCATAAATCCAGTTACACATGCTCCCTTTTGTGTATATGTCCTCATTTATATATGTGTTCATGTGAGTACATGTGTTGCCAGCGGATGTGGTGGAAAACCCACTGAGGCATACATGATAGAAGGATGAAATGGCCTGTGTTAATAGTGTCAGACAGGCCGTGGTGCCTGTGATTTTTGCCCTCCAGTTACCGCAGTCTGCTGATCATTCCCAGAGTCTTGAATCAGAGGCTGCTAACAGGGGTAATTGTCCAGCATGTGTGCCTACATGAAGGTGGAGGAACGGGGCCACAGAGAACGACTTGTCTCAGTTAACAAGTGTGTGGATGCCTGCGGGTCGTATTTGTCCCAGCTCTCCATTGCCTGCGACCTGCGCAATCACATAATTTGGATTTAGCTTATGTGAAGAGACAGTAAAGCGACCCTGTGCATTATTATGTGTGAGGCACAGCACGGGAGGAGACAGAAAGAGTATATGTGTGTTTGTGTTTTCCCTGCAATTAAACACAGAGTGCGTATGTTGCTGTTCTCCCTAGAGCTTCGATTGCCTGCTGGAGCCTTGTGTGTGTATCCTGAGGAAGCTGGTGTATGCAGATTCATCTCTGAGGCACAGCCTGGCACAGCGCAACCTCCTGCTCCTCACACTGCTCAGGGGTACATTCACAAGACAACTCATTAAGTAACAGCGATACACGTTGTGTTGTGCAGCCCGGGGGCACGTTGTCAAAAAGCAGATGACAAGTCATCCGTTGATGCATAGCTTTTAACCATGTTGTCACACTGTAGTAAGTGGCATATTAGTATGATGCAACTTGTTGCTATGGAGCTCAGTTCAACACCAGTATAATGTTTAGGCCTCTATCTGCAATGCTGTATTTTTGTTGTGTAATTTGTATCTAAATAGTCAGTCGTTCTCTTTAAATCAGAAGACATTTAATTTAAATTCTAACATCTGGATTGCGAATTGCCAATGTAATGTGTATAACTCAGTTTAAAGCACTCATTGCATTAAGATGTCAGGCACAAAATTTCAGACTTTTAAATGCCTGTCACTCTTACGGAATTTCAATTTTTGTATAAATGTATTCATGAGGTCTAAGTTTAGGGTGTGGTTAAGATGTAAATCGTTGACGTTGTGTCTTCATTGCAGCATCCATGATATTGAAAGAGAACAAAGGCAATGTGAATGAGATTGCTGTCCTGATGAGTTTGCTGCTATTTGACGAGATTGCCAGCATTGAAGTATGGTGAGTCTTATTTTTCCTCTCTTTTAGCCTCTAAAATAAATGCGCATCCATTTGATATGTTGTTGCGCAACCTGTTTTTCGTGTCACATCAGGTCAGACAAATCCACCGCAGATGTGAAGCTTGCTCCCTTCTCTCTACCACTGCCAGTAATACGCAGGTAAACTGATCTGTAAAAAGAAAATATTTCCACTCGGTTCATGATTCCTTTCTCTCCTCAACCTTACCCAGAAAATTAACAGTTCACTCCCCAATCTGCCCCAGATACAACATCCCATTCCAGGCAGCAACTCATCACGCTGTCAGCCCGTACTGCTGTGTCCTATCGCCTTCTTCTGACCTCCTGACCCTGGCTCCTGCCCGCCAGGCCCTGCAGGTAGCCTGGAACACAGCATGGCATTCTGGGGTTGACAACCTCCTTGAACGGCTACATGGCATCTGTAACGATATTGCTGAGTAAGAATCTTAATATTTCTTACTCTTAAGCTCTGTATTTGTGTGTTTCTGTCTTTACTGTAGATATTTGTTCATATGCAGTATATTCATTTATTTGTTAAATGGTCATATGAGAACTTTTGCATGTTTTTTTGCATCATTCTGTGAGGAAGGAAATGTTGGATGCTGGAGAGCAATATTTCCACAGCAGGATATTCTGATCAAAGAAAAATCCTCCAACACATCACTCTTGTACAATGTTGTCTCTGGTGGAGGATTGCAGTAAAGAATTAGCTTCAGAGGCTTGGCATCTTGTGTTTCATCTGTCTTCATTTACTTCTAATGTGACCTAATTCAAACAGATGAGAATGTCTCTCACACAGTTTTAACCAGCTTGATTACGACAAAGACGTTTAAAGCACACCATAGGTGGATCAATTCACCTGAAACAAAATTTCATACAGTGCTGTGATTAGGAGAAGAGTAGTTGTTTCAGATCAATTAGTCAGTTGGAGAGGTATCTTGTTTGGACTTTTTTTGTAAATATCTCTCTGCGCAAGTCCTTAATATCTGTTATTGTTGTGTCTTACTAAAAAGTTTAAAACCCTTTCCCCCCCCATATAATTTTGACATAATTTTACACTTTTCTTGAGTATTACTTGTTGATTGTGGCTGGTTTGATGCCCGCCTCTGCCTCTGCTTGATTCACTTGCAGAAAACATCTCTCTTTGTATGACTCATAAATGTCTCATCCCACCAGATTGGTGATCAAATATGTTTGTTAATGCAGTCATTAGTATGCTTCTGAGGATGCTACTTATGCAACACACTTGTCAGCACATCAATGGCGGTGTAATCTGATTTTGAATATATTTTTCTTAACCATTTACATTTGGTTCCCCACAGATTTCATCCTGACTTGAAGCTGTCAGAAGCGCAGGTTCTGTCGCTGCGGGCGGGACACCTTCCTGCTGCGTTGCAAGACTGCATCCAGGCCATCGTCACGGCAGCGGGACACAGTTCGGTGACCTCTGCCCTCTCCAGGCTCAGCCTCTATTTACTGATGGACAGATTAGCCCTCCCTCACATCCCCACCCACAGCTGCAGGGACACCCTTCACTCCCTCAGCTGGCAGGTAGCAGTGACCAGGTACGCTGCATGCAAATTCAATTAAAGATTCATTTACTAGTGTAGGTTCACATGCTAATAACCAAGCCCATGACTTGTCTTGTTAAGGTTTATGAATTAAGCAAATTACAGAAGGTTTTTATGACATTCCCCTACAGTGTGCCATTATTGTCTCTGCTGTGAGCCAAATGTTTTTCTGTGGCTCAGTGAGCACAGTGTGGCTTCATCAACTTATTTTTGAAGACATGAATTGATAGCGTTGATATTTTTGTTTGCTTTTCTGCTTTGCCTCATCTTTATGCTGTTTCTCAAGTTTTACTTATTTTGTTTTAACTCCTCCACCCCCCACATCCTCATCTGAGAAAAAGTATCTTTATTCCTTGCTTCAGAAATTATTTTTAAAATTCTATTTTCTTCCTCTAACTACTGTAATCCTCAATGCTAAATAATTAAAAATGATTAAATTGTGATGCTTTGGTAATAATGAAGAAAACAAGAGAAGAAGTAAGAATAAGAATGGAAGAAGAAAAGATGCGTGAAGCCTCCTTAGTAAACAGTCTACTTTAGTAATTAGACAAATAACGAGTCTAGAATTATTACTGAGTAATTTCCCTTCACCCACGTTTTCTTCCCTTTATTGCCAAGGCCACTGTCTCTTCCTCCCTGCAGGTTTCTCCAGGTGCGTCCAGCCTGTGTCGAGGATGAGAGGTTGCTCGTGGGCATTGTTGCATTTTTGAATGCCTACTTCAACCAGATGCACGCTGAGTCTGTGTCTGACTCAGAGGACGAGGACCTGCGCTGGATACTGGAGCTGCTTCTCAACCAGGTACAAATAATTTACACTTTCTGGTCACGCAGGAAAGTAAAACCTCACGACAAGTAAGGCTTTGACTTCAAGGGGTGGTTGAGATTTTTTTTTTTAGGACAAATTGGTATAAATTACAGTGTGGTTGTGGTATAGATGTATGGACTACTGCACTCTGGTTTACCTTTGATGTGTGTGTGTGTATGTGTCTGTGTGTGCGCATCTCTGTTAGCTCGTAATCTGGTTAGGCTCTCTCCTCTCCAACAGAGAGGGTTATATACCTGTAATCAAAGCTTGAATAAATCACATGCAGACAGACAACATATTACTCTCTCATAACGACAGAAAAATAGTATCACAGTGCACCACCGCAGACCTGCGGCAAAGATTATTTCCTGAGCTCTTAACACAAAGTTGGAGTCGTATTTTTGCCCGAGGAGAAGAATAACCACACTGTTTTAGTGGGGAAAGCTACTTTTAGGATTTAATCAGTCTCACCTTGGCTTTCTCATTAATGTGTGTGTAAACAATAAGCCCTCCCCTGGCAGCAAAGCAGACTCAGATTGAATGCCTGGTAGGGGTGAGCAGCGCTGCTCTGCTCCGACTTTTCTGTAATTACTGAGCTGTTTCAGAAACATCTGTCGCTCTCTTCACTTGCATTAACTATCTACTCCGTATGCACTGTTTAGCGAGGAAATCTACATGTTTGGCAATCCTAGATCTGCGTTTTGCAGGGAAAAGTGGAAGGAGGTGCTTGCTTAAATACACCTGTCAGCCTCCACTAGATTTTCCCTCCGCGGGTCAGTTAGTTTGAATTTAGAGAGGTCGGCAAATACATTTTGTTTCACGGTTGTTTTACTACATAATCCACTAACGCTAATAATCCCTCTGAACAAGGCTGTGTATTCAATAAAAAAAAAAAAACTGGCTAAGACATTCATAATAAGAATTTACAAGAAGAGACACAAGCTAAGCACATTATCACATTAAAGCAGCTCTATGGAACTTTTCATTTTTGTTGATTTTGGCGACCTCTGTGGACACAGGCAGTAGTGTTTCACGACAGTTAGGTTACATGTTCCCTCCACTTCACTCCCTGCTGTAACAAGACTCCGGGAGGCGAGCGGGCAGCAGCTCTGGGGACAGACCATCAGTTAGTGATTGAAGCAACTATTAATTACTAATAATAATCAGTTCAGCCAGAGCCAACCCCAGTGTTTAATAGTAATTAAGAATAACTATTATAGACAAATAGAAATAGCAAGTCTTCTCACTGTTGATCTTGTTTGTTTATGTAGCTCATACAAAAACATTAGTATTGAATTCAGACGTTTTCACCACCAGTTAAAAAATCCAGAGTGCTTTTAAAATGGCATGAATCCCAAATAATTATATAAAATCAAATCAATGGAAGCTTATTGTGTCTATTCATTTATCCGTCTTTTAGGAGGCGGAGTCCCTTCTTAATTTGCTGCTCGATGTGGAGACCCAGACCTCCGCTCAGGGCCCAGGGGAGCCGGAGAAACTGAAGAACCATGTCAGCCAGAGACTGCAGAGAGAACTCACCAGCTTCTTTAACATCGTGCTCCTTCGACTTGCACACACCACTGACAGGTGGGAAGATTTTACACAAAACCTTGTCTCACAAAAACTGACTCTTCACTAGGAATTCAGAGGACAGGCAATAGACAGTCCTCTATTTTCAGGACTTTGTGTCTTTAATTGCAAGTTAAATATTAATTAGTTGTAAAGTTTAAAATTGAACTATTTTGTCATGGGTCGTAATCATTTGAAAGATTTCATTTCATATTATTATATATCTTATATATTATAATAGTAGAATAGACAGGGATTTGGTTTTCTCTGATTACCAAACATACAGTAGAGTACTCAGTTTTGCATTAACTGCAGGTATAGCTCAGGGCTATAGAGGCACAGGTGACCTTCTGAGACCTTTTTCTGCAAGCAATATGCCACAATATTTTCTATGTTTCTAATGAATTTTTAATGAAAAATAGATTAAAGAACTGCAATTATGACTCTGTTAGTTTCTGGGAAAGGAGAGTGCACTCTGGTGTAATGTTATTCAGCCATCTTCTGGGGACTGAAAATTGATTAACATCAACAGGAGGGAAAAGATATACTCAAGTGTTCTGCCACTGTAGGGAAGTGTTTATCACAGTTCATTTGTGACAGAAAATCCTACAGGCTTCGTCATTTGAACATAAAAAATGAATGCCAAGCACACAAAAAAGCCGCAGGCTTATGAGAAAGAATTGGTATGCCAATTGTCAACATTATCTTGTCTTTTCTCTGCTTTTTCTACCCTCCTGTCTGCCTGGTTTGCTTGTTTCTCGCTCTTCCTCACTCTGTCCTCTCCTATCTGTCTAGGGTATGTCTGGCATTAGCGGGCCCCTTCAAGAGCCAGCTGGCAGTCCGTTTGCTTCAGAGCCTGCGGGTGTCTGACGCCCCGCGTTTCTATGGCCTTCCCAGCCTGGAGAGGACACTGCAGGGCATGGTCAGCCTGACTGCCCAGCCTGGCTGGAGCTCCCACTGCCCTGACCTGGAGCCCATCTCTCTCTGCTCCAAGTATCTCAGTGGTCTGTTAGAGGTGTGTGTTTGTGTCTGGCACGTGTGTTTTGAAGCCCTAGGTCTGCATAGTAAGTGTGCATATGTTCATGTGTTGCATGGGCATATGCAAGCTTCCTACCCGCTCATCAGAGATGAAACTACCTACAAAATGAATAAAAGGGAAAGCACAGTACTTTCTCTGGAATTAATTAAAATTAAGCAAAATATGGTTGCGGGACATGAATTGCAATAGGTAAAGAATCTCATTGATTAGATATGCCACACTGTGAAGATGCTGATGAGATTAATCAACCTTGCCTATTCCATCTGTTCAGTTGTTCAACAGTCCATAAAACAATTGCGTAACACAGTGTAGACCAGCTTGAGCAGCAGTCCTCAGCACAGAGGTGTCCAAACTTTTATTTTTGATTGGGAATGAAGACCCCTGCGGAATTGACTATTCTGTTTACACAACACCTATCCTTGTTCATTTGGTTTGTTTTAATGCACAGCTTTCATGGACATGAATTAAGATTAGAAGAAGATTGAAGGTTAATTTCCTCTCTGGTCAACATCTCTCGCGGCTACTTCATCTCACTGATAACAATCAGATACCTAACTTGTCTGCCCTCGTCTTCTCAGCCCTTTGACCCACCTCTTACCTGATACTCCTGGCACTGTAGGGCCCTAAAGCTCAGCAGGCCTTGGGCTCCCCTCTCTGCATCTGCTCTTCAGTGCAGTTCCACATCCTGATGGCACATCAAAGCAAAATAATTAGTCTCTGCTGTATTTAGCTTTCCTTTGGATGCAGTGAGTTGCATGACAAGCATACAGTGATCACTAACTCAGAAACAAGCACTATTTGTTCAGTCTTCTTTGCTTTTGGTGTTGAAATGACAAACAAACAGAACAGCACAATATTTGTATTTAGTAAATGCCATTTTCGCATGTTGCTCCCGGTTTCTGTCCGCCATATCTTGGCAAGATGAGAAATTCTGAATGATAAAACACGCAATTGCACTGCAGTGCTCTTTAATTCAGAATTCTTAATAAAATCTGTGCCCTTTTCACAGGTTATCTCCTCATTTTATGTAGAGTGGGGAGGCAACTCTCTGTCTTTCATGGGAAAAGGTGTCACCAAGAATGCTGTCATCTGCTTGCTTCACTTGTCCCACGAGATGATGGCCAAGAACAAGGACAAGGCAAGTGTCCACAGTGTTGATGCTGTTGTGAGGGGGCTGGATAGAAAGAAACCAGTGTTTGGATTTAACTAGAAGTCTGCGCCTTTGAAAGACAAAATACAATTCTTTTCTATTTATTTATTTATTCTGTCTTGCCTGCATCAGGACTTCATATCCCAGTGGTCTTTGGGGAATGATGCAGCCGCGGAGGAGGCTAGTGCATCTCAGCTTGGTTTGGCCTGGCTCATCCCACTATGGGTTGACCGAGATCAGGAGGTATGGACATTCTGCAGCTTCTCACTTTTATTACTTTAATTTATAATAACTGAAACACACGTTCCTATTCACATTGAAAAATATGTAAACTAAATAAAGTATGTGACACTACAGTCTTCCATATTTAGCTGTTCGCTATTCATTCTTCAGCTCCACTTCATAAACTCTTTCTGTCATAAAGATGAAGTTTCTAGATGCTTGACTTTTGGGACGAAACGAAACCCATAGTTGAGCGAGAATGCAGACAAAAAGAAGCACATGACAGCTATTCATACCAAATTCTCTGTCTGTCTCCAAAAATAAGTTCCCATACAAGTCAATCTGTGAGGCTCCCCTGACAAGGTAGACTCTGTCTGTGCTATCATTAATTTGAATGCTAGTCTAGTGTTATGAAAAATCGTCACGGCCAAGTTCAAATTTACAGTACTGTTGCTATAGATAGGCGTCGTTTTTGGAGGTTCCTTAATGTGGATATATATATTGACCCGCACTATCTTTCTTTTCCTGTTTCTTTTTGTTTCCTCAAACATCCATCCAAATCTGTGTCTCCCCACTTATGTCAGGTGAGGTTTGCCAGTTTGGGTTTAGGCGCAGCTCTGTCCTCGGTACCCAGCGGGTGTCAGGCTCTGTGTGCCAGCTGTCAGAACATCAGCGGAGGTCTGTGGGGCACGCTGCTCAACATCCTCCTGGATCAGCAGGAGAGCAGCATGGTCCGCAGAGAGGTACGATGTTAGATCTGCAAGTCTCCTCTACTGTCTCTACAACCCAAACATTGTTTTTCCTCGCTGCTACACAGGAAATAAATAACTTCTCTCTGAGGTCTCCCGGGCCAAAATATAGAACAGTAGACAGTTTATTTTGATATTTACAGAGATGAATGGAAAAAAGCTAAGCCCATCTGTTGTAAGTTGTTAAAATTCAGCACCTACTGTGGCTGCTTTTTCCCAAAATGACTTCTTGTGCCACACACCTATCAAAACTAATAAGAGGAAAGCAAATTTCACTTTAATTTCATCTGTGGTCAGAAAATGTGACTGGACTTTTATGTATTACCAGCCAAATACAGGCAGATGGCACTGTTGCTGATACAGTCTCACTTGACCCAGTGTGTGCATTTCTCTTTTTCTTTTTTTGTTTGTGTGTCCAGGCTGCATTTATCCTGCAGAACTTGCTGGTGATGCCCATGCCTGCCAATGCAGAGGAGGCCAAGGACTCCCACTGGCAGGTCAGCATCTCTGCCAGCCAGTTAAAAAGCTTTTACAGACCATGAACTGTTTCAGTTTCTCTTTGTTCCTACCCCCTCTCTGTTCCTCCCTAACCACTCCTAACTTGAACCTTGCAGGGGTTCAGACCAGGAGTGTTGCTAGAATTGAAGCTCCACTGGGGTGCTGACCTCCAGCACTCACATCCAAAATAATTATGATTAATGTCACTACTTTAGGGGAGATGTATGTCACAGGTAAAAAAGATAGATATGGTTTAGGCTTATCTTTTTAAAAGCAAGGCTTGTTGTTGTATTTAGTCCTTTTCCTCACCCTTGTTATTCTTATCAGTAAAGGTTCAGTGGAACTGGTAGAACAATTCAGTGTACACTCACCTCTGTGTATCTTTCCTACATTAATGCTCTCCTCTTCCAGCACCCTTGCGTCCATGATGAGGTGTCTGGCGTGTCTCTGGTGGGTCTCCCAGCACTCCAGGCTCTGCTCTACCACTGTCAGTACTTCCAGCATGTTGCTCTCTCTGCTGCTAATTGTTACCGAGGCAGGTACACTTTCCACCCGCAGACTCGCTCTGGTGCAACCAGTGGACCTTGTCCTCAGGAGAGCAATTCACTGGGTAGGTGCTATTTTTGTGTGTCATCATTATTCTCTCTTTGACAAGGAGAAAGAAAAGTCTGGTTTGATCATGTGAATCTGAAGGGCTTTCATTTTAGCACTGTTTTTCCAGTCTAAGGTTATGTGTATATGCTTGTCTAGATTCTGAGAATTCTTTGTGGTTTTGGAGAGGCGACCCGCCGCCGTCCACTGTCAACTCCAGCAGACCATCCAGCTCCCTCTCCACATCCAGCACCGTGGTCAGCAATGCTCTTGTACCTTCAGACACACACTGTTGCTCACACACTAACATGTTGGAAATAAACCAATAAATCAAGGGAATCCTTACATCTTCATGTTGTCCATTACAGATAAGAGGCTCAGGGCCACACACTCCCAAGGGTCCCTCCCCATTGAATATCACAGAAGATACCCCTGCCAGCAGACTGATGGCTCAAGGTACTACAGACAGGGAAAGAGAGAGTCTGTATGTATGAGTGTGTGCACACGTGCATTCACTGTAATAGTAACACATCATGGTTCTTCGTACCATGTAAACCTTCACATTGTTTTCCTTTAGAAGCAGTGAACCTCACTGTGGTCAGTGGCCATTATAAACTGAAACCGTTCCACACTTTTGTGTATTTATGTTTCTATCTAACGTATACAATTTAAGAAGTAGAACATTGTTCTCTGGTATCTTACCTCAGTTTGATTATGTGGTCACAGCATCTCTAGTCACAGACAGACGTGATTCACACGGTGTGTAAACCGTTGGGGAGGCGTCTCTATTAGCCATGTATTGATGTGTCTCACAGGCCAGAGTGACACAGACACCAGCGACTCTGTTACCTCCCAAGACTCCCGACAGGGCGAGCCCTCTGCCGCAGAAGCCGTTGTCATGGTAACTCCTGACCTCCTGACGGCCCACTGTGGCCTGCTGATGAACCTGCTGGCCATCCTGCCAGATTTCACCCTCACTGCCATCCAACACAACCAACTCCTGCAAGCACTAGCCAGGTAACAGGCCACATGCCCAGACTGCACAAACACCCCCCTCTGGTGTATTAACCATGAATTCAACTCAGAATGGGAGAGACAGTTTTGAGTTAATGATTCTAGAGATGTTTTGCAGTGTAAATAAAAGTAATAAAATTAATATATTTTCATTTTCTATCATGATTAAAGATGATATAAATAAATATGTGGATATTTTATTCAGTAGAGAATTGATGTTAATTGTAACCCAGTCCCCTCCAGCTAGTTTCTTTCAATCGCACATATTTTCCATCATCTTTCTTTTCTTCCTCAGTCTGGTAGATATTGGGTCCATCGAGAAATGTCTGACTGAGCTGAAGACACCCAGCGTCCTACCAGGAAAGAGAGAAAACATCAAGGGGCAGGTGAGAAACACTGTGATCGACAGTTCTGAAGAGTTTTTTTAACTTTTTTTTTTTGTCATTATGACTTAGCACAAAAAAACCCCCAAAAAAACGTGGGTTGGCACAGTACAGCGGCAGCTTCAGTGCAGCGCTAGGTTGTCTAAGGGCACCTCCAGATTTTAGTGTGGGTGGAATACTCAACAAGCCTAAACTCAAAGCATACCATTGTTTTTGCAGCTTGGGAACATTAGCTTTTAGGGTAGAGTAACTTACTCTTACCATACATTCATTTTCATCTTTTCGTTAGCCTTAGCTGCTCAGTATAATTGTGCTATCTGTTTGCATGTATGTGTGGTTAATCTGTAAAATGTTTTTTTTGTGTGTGTGTGTGTGTTTGTGTGTGTGTGTCTAGTTTGTCACTCTCCTCCAGTTTCTGTCCAGCTTCTCCAAACTGCTGCACTCATGTGTCATGGTGAGCCAGGAGCTGATTGGCCAGATGGACTTCCTGAAACAGCTGTTGACTACTCTGGTGGCAGTGCTCATGCTGGATAGCAAAGGATTAGGTCAGGAGCTTATGTTAAAATCAAGTAAAAGTGAGCTAATAAAGTTATGATAATAGTCCAAAACCATCCAAAAACATTGACCATGTTCTGTATATATCATGTATGCTGCCATTATTGATCTATTTAAAAAAAAAAAAACATCAATGGCACTTCAGGCTTATTTATGCACTTATCCGCCTCGCCCTGCAGTATGTTCTACGGTGTGGTCTGTGTGTGGCTTTGTGGCTGTCTAGTCTCATAAAATTTGTGACTCACTCTTTCCCTCTTCAGATGCAGGTACCCAGGACACGGTTTGTGTGTGCTGGGCAGACGTGTTTATGCTCCTGGCTACTCTGGTGAGGAGGGACAGTTCAGTAGCGTACCCATCTGTCTCTGCTGCGCTGGGGAGACGCTGGCGGACATTTGCAGGTACACAGATACCCTGCTCTGTTGTGTGTGTGTGTGTGTGAGTGAGTGAGTGTTTGTGCATGTGTTAAAGTGAGTGACAAAATTAATTACTCTGGTTTAAGCTGCAGAATTAGTTTCATAATCATCCATTATGGATCATTTCTCACAATTCTTAATAATAGATTATTGTCTTTTTGGAAACATCTAGGTGTTTCATTTAATTTAAATAGCCCTCTGCTGTTTAAGACTCAAGATCTTGATACATGATGAAATTGGGCGGTAAAATGATTTTTTTCATAATCATAAAGACTCATAATCATGATGAGGGTAATTATGCTGATTGCAGTAACTCACTAAATAATCAGGATTAGCATTTTAGGTGTAATTGTGCAGCTTTAATTTTGGTACAAAAAATGAAATTCTATCATATTAACGCATTCATTGCATCATTACCGTGTGCATTAACTTCCCTGAACAGATGCTAGGATAGGGTAATTGCATCCTGTCCTTATACTACCTCTATTCCTCCCACTTATCTCCCCCCTGTGATTAATGGTGCAGCAGGGAAATCTGATGAGTCCAGTAAAAGATGAATGCTGAGCCTTTGTGCGTGTATTTATGTCTGTGTGTACATGTTTATGGTATCTGGGTGTCTGCGTGCACATTCAGATGACTAGTGTGTTCTCCACCAGTGCGTACTGCCTCAGTCGTGGACAAATATCTTGCTGTCAAGAGATTTGAACAATGGATTTGCCATTTTGTCTTGCTGTGATTCAGTATGTACTGTTGTGTCATTCATTAAGAAAAAGGTATTCTCCCACCAACTTTTTTATTCTCCCCCGTGTGTCTCCGTAGGAACATTATCAGTGTGTGTGAATGAGAAGTTCGCGGACCCTCTTCCTCACACCGTGGCTCTGCGGTTTCTCTGTACAATTTTTGAAGAGGAGACAAAGAGTCAGGGCGGAGAGGTTGCAACCTCAAACTCTACACCTGTCACAGCTTTGTCTGACATTTTGAATGGCCCCTCAGCCAACCAGCTGTGTGAACTGTTACTGCAGGTACGTGGAGGTGGTGTGGGGGGCACCTCGTAGTCAGTCTAGATGTTGCTACACCGTGAGAATTAGAATTGCTTACTTGACTGCTTTTTATATAATGTAAAATTTCAGGAGTTCAAAAACCTTGATGTGTGTGTGTGTGTGTGTAAGTTTTTCTCTTTGACTTTTGATGGCAGAGTTTTGAGAGGAGGACCCTTCAGGACCCTTTAAAGAAGTTGACAGCCAGAGCTCTGATGACGCTCCTAGCCTGCAGTCCCACAGCTCAAAACCATGCAGCCAAAGGTAACTCCCCAAACCTAAGGTTGGAGTTAGGCTGTCACCTGGTATACACTGTCAGTTATGGCAGATATCTAATTATAGCTTTATAGCATTTAACGTTACGTTAACCATATAATGTCCTATTCTGAACTCAGACTTTCTGTGTTTTTTTTTCTAGCTGGTCTAATTGACAGCTGTGTGGAGCAAATGAAGCAGATTCATTCCCAGCTCCACCTGGAGTCAGTCCGACCTGGCAAGGCTTCTCACCGCAAAAAGGTGAGCTGGGACTGGCTGGAAATTTTTAGTCTCAGTGTTTCTGTGCTGCCGTTGTATTTTTTTCATTGCATGTCATAACAATCTGAGTCCAACATGAGTTTTCCAGATAAATATTATGAATATCTGTTGTACCCCTCGGCAGTTAGTCCCCTTGCTGTTGTGGAACAATAAAGATGTGGTGTGCTTTTCAACTCGAACATTTAAGCATATTGATCTTTGTTTTGTCTTTTCTATATCATCAGGAAGAAGGCTATTTAAAGGAAGTCAAGCTGACTGCGGAGATCCTGCGGAGTGCTCTTTACCGCAACGATGAATGCAAAGTGAGCCTCTGTGTCTGCCTTTTAATTCCCCACTGCTAATTGTTTTTTAATGGAACCTCAGAGCACCAATGCTGAGCCTGTAAATGAGATTCACCTAAATGTGCTAACATCTCAGCAAGTTTAGCTTCTTAAACCCTGTAATGGCATTACTTATGGAGCATATTAGCTGGTTTTCATTTTCTAAGTGGGCTTTCAGTCACTGGTGGTTACCTTGGTCTAAATAGCCAGGGAGGCACTACTGTGGTGTATTTTTCCTCCCTGTGCGTTTCTCCTGCACACTCAGGAAAATATTGAAGCATTCTATGTTTATTACTGCCATCTGCGCTTGTGCTGTTGTATAAGCATAAGCAAGTCTGTTATGATTATGAAGTGTGCATCAGTAATCACGTACGTTTCTGCATGTAGGCCTTTCCCCATGCAAGTGCAAGTGCACGTGCGTGTCTGTGTGTAATCCAGTTGTATTTGTGTGTGTAGGTGGTGGCCACAGATGCTCGCCTAACACTGGCACTCTATGCTCTTTGGCCTTGGCTGCTATTGGACGACCTCACCATGGAGGCGGTGCTGGAGCTTCTGTGTGTCTATACAGCCAACTGCACCGCAGGTCTGTTTGTGTATGTGTGTCTGTCTGTGTCTTATGTGTTTGTGCCGGCACTGTGCCTGGCCCGTGCCTGCCCATCGCCTCTGTCTGCGGTTAGCAATCTGACTGAGTCACACACACTTCACACTTAGAGCCCCATTGTCCTCTCCAACGGGCACTGAACAACATTGTGTCTCACTGTATAAGACCAGCGCCTGCTTGCTTGCCAGCCACAATGGGCACAGTGTCAGGATCCAGGGATCAGGCTGCATGGCTGTCTCATTGTATGTATGGCAACGGGTGTCAGACCAGTGGGAGATGATGTGGGGAAGCACAGAGCATCTCTGTGTTGCCTGTGTTATCTGTATTCCATCATGCAAATGTAAGAGCTGTGTGTGTGGAAATCAGAACAGCAAAAGACTCATAGAAAAAAAGGGCTTTTGAGTAGAGGAAAGGCGAAATTCACGGGGAGGAAACAGTGTGGAAATTTTACTTTGATAAACAGCTCGTGGACCCTTTGATCTGTTTGTGTGTGACTACCGTAGTTGTGCAATGGAAATCAGATTCATCAGTGATGGAAAGGAAGTTTCATGTGCAACACTTATGAACGTTTCTGTGTGTGTGTCTGTGTATCTCTATTTGATTGGCAGCGGTTCCTCAGTGGGTGCGTATGCTCTGATCTAAACTCACTCGCTTTAGACCCCTCATATGCTCAAGCTGTGAAGCACCAGAAATCAGTGAAGTCGGGCACAGTATTTCCCTGAAGGTTAACTGAACAGCAGGTTGTGTTCAGGCTGCATGCAGCCAGGCTTAGTATTACACCATCCACCCTCAGGCTACCATTTCGTCTCCTGAGACTGCTATATTTCTACTGAATGTTTTATCTCCAGTCTACCTCCTTCATCCAAGGCTTTGTTTGCACTGCTAGTTCAAGTCAGATTGTTGTTTTCATCTGTGCCACACATATTTCCACAGATATTTTTATAGCAGCCCAAAATCTTGCTTCCACAGACACACAGAAAGTAAAAAAAAAATCTACACTTCTATAGCATGATCAGTCCTATATGGTAATTAATGAGATTTGTAGCAGCAGTGGGAACGCCTTTGACACGCACCAGAGAAGCAGATCCATTATAAAACAGAGCTCCCTTGTCAATTCTGTGATAGACCAGCTTTCTTGACAGGTATTGAGATAACCTCAGGCTAACATCGGCATATGCCTGTTGCTGTATGTTACCATCCCAGGATTAGCATAACCAGCAAGCTGTCATGTTCTCCAATAAGCAGCATCAATCAGTGTCAGCCAGTGTCTTGTCAATGCTCTCCGTCTTAAGCTCCTTAATTTCTGTATTTCACATGTTATTTACAGTTGCAGCAATTAGTCGTGCCAGTAAAGCTAATGTGAACACGGTGTCGAAGGAGAGGTTTTTTTTTTTTTTTTTTTGCATGTTATCTATTTGTGTTTACATTTCTGAATGGCCTTGTCGTAGAATAAATTGCAGCCATAGCCTGGGGCAAACTAATTTCCCTCCCTCCCGGAGTTAGAGGAGGGTGGTTTTCATCATCAGTCAGAGGGCTTTCATGGTGAATTAAGATCAAAAGCCAGTTAGAAGATAAGAAACTTTCAGTGACATCTCAAAGCTATCTGATTCCACTGCTGTCTCTGATGTGAGACAGCAGTGGTTCAAAACTCTTCATTGTAAACACTGTCTCAAGATGACTCAGTTGATGTTGGTCACAAAAAGTCTCTCTCAGCAGCTTCATCGCTCCCGGTAAAGTGCAGTTTGTCTTGTTTTTGCACAGGAGTTCCACTCTTCATCATTTTTGTCATTTGGCGAGACAGCTTTTACGGTAAAGCGAGCTGTGCATGCAGCTGTGCAGAGATGTTTTGGTGTAGTGGGCAGACAGCCGTGCAGCCCGGCGGGTCAGTCTTTATTTTTTTTAGGCTAGCGGTGCTGCCTGCTGGACAGCTAGCTAGCTTTAAGATAAACAGAAAGAAGCAAGCAGTTCCAACAGCAAGAAGGAGAGAGCATTTTGCTGAGTGTTTGTGTTGGACTTGTCTTGGCGATAAAAGTGGCTGCCATAGCTGCTAACAGTACGCGACATTGTAACAATAGGCTTCATGTAATATTGAGTTTGCACATTTTCCAAGTCGAATCTTCGGGAATTTCCCAAACAGAAACATTACAACGGTTCATTATGAGGTTGGAAGTTGTATGAGCTACACTCACAATCCATTGCTTCCGGGTATATATGTTTGCCTTGATGAAAAAGGACAGAGTAGTTATTTTTTTTGTTTGTTTGTTTTTTTTTTTATGTAAGCACAACCATGTCAATTAGCCATACCCTTGACTGGCTGCCTGAGGGGCAGGAAGCCTGCTGATGGACTCTGCATCATGCATTGATTATTGGTCTTACCATTAAAGACAGAGGGCTAAGGTTGGAAAATAATGTCCCTGTAAAACAGATCTCCAACCCTGATCTGCTGATCTACAATCAGGTAATTAAAAAGTACTGTTTTGTGTGTGTTTTTTTTTTTTCTTTTCAGCATGCAGTTGTCTGTGTGGCGGTGGCCCCGGTGTTGCACCAGGATCCAAAGGCACCCTTAGTAACTCTCTGATGCACTCTGTCATGAAGCTGGCCTCAGGGATCGCCCCTGATAACAGCTCTGTCCAGAAGCTCGCCTTCTCTCTCCTGGCGAACCTCGCAATGTCCCGCGACTGCAGAGGTCTCCTGCAAAAGGTACAGGGTGTACTATGATTAGCTATGATTTGTTTTGTCAGCATGAGATATGAAGAATTTAATTCCCCATGCACAATGATCATTTTGTCCCCAAAGTGTATGTACTGGCTTGTTTTAGATTAAGCCTGTTCAGATGAGCCAATTCAACCATTCCTTAACTGGCTATAAATGACATAGGCTTCTCTCACATTTGGCATGTTTAAAATCCTCACACTTACACTGGCTGGGAAAATATTTTCTAAACTGGGGAGCAGCTTATAATGATGTGTTCACATCAATCTAAAACTTCTAAACAATCTAAATTGTGTTAAATTTCTCTCCTCTGCTTCCTCTGCTGTCATTTTCAGCATAATTTCCTGCAAGCGTTCCTGTCTGTGCCAGTACCCAAGGCGGGTGGCGTTAAGGCCACGTCTGCAGGTTGCGGCAGTGGGGGCCTACTGGGCCTGTGGCTGAGGCTGCTGGTCAATCTGTCGTTCACGGAGGACGGCCAGCAGAGTATCCTCAGGGTGACCGGAGTCCTGGAACTGCTGGCAGACCTGGCACCACACCGGCGCCACGCACTGCTCACCCTTCATAACCTCTGCTTCTGCCCTGCCAACAAGCCGCACGTCATTGCCAACGGTATGGAACGGAACGGAAGTGTTAAAACAGCAAAGAATAAAAGGAAAAAGTTTAAAAAAAAAAAAAAAAAGCGACATTCAGAATCTAGCCGCTCATTTCCCATCTGTAAAAAACGACAGACCACGATGTGTGTCTGTATTTCTGTTTAAAGTCCAGACGCATTGTTGGCATTAGCAGCCACTCAATCATCTTATCACATATGGAATGGTATTTTTATCGTCTGATTGTTCAGGCTGCTCTGACAGTGCTTAAGAAAATCATAGCATTTGATATTAAAAAAATACTTCACATTCTTGCCCTGAGTCAAATAAAAAGATCGATACTGCTCCCCCGTGTGTGCTTTGATATGGAGCCGGAGCCAAGAGGCAGTTCATTTAGCTTAGCATAAAGACAGTTTTTGCTAATCGCCTCTTGGAGGAGAGAGTGGAATCAGTCTTCTCATTTAGTTCTTAGTTAGCAAGCATATAAGAGTATTCATTTAACATTCACACAAATGATGTCATGTCAGAGGGTTGCCAGTACTGCCAGGCTCACAGAGAGTGAAAATTTAAATCTCTCAGCTGCTTATAGTCACTTTTACCTGGTCCAGAAGTAGACCATGTGGTTTCTATCCAATGGCTCTCACAAATACTTCCATATAAAACTGTAGGCAGTCCTTTCCAGCACACAAGCTCAGACATGCCCGACTGTACACTGTCTGCCCGGGTAGCAGGTATGTAAACACATAAAGTAAACAAGTGGTCGTGTTTGGCATTGCAGATATTTTGTCAGGAGCGCTCAATTAGAGCCGAACAGGGAGTGAACATTGGACTAATTCATCAGGTATGATGGGATGCCCATGTTGCTCTGTACCTGACGAGTACAGTAAATGTGCAAATTATAATTGAAGCTACTGAAAATATTCATGATAGAAATTCCGAGTACAGTTTAAGTTTTGTGTCCACTAAGTAACATTTAAATATAGCAAAGCAGGAAGAATACAGAAGGTGTTAAGTTAGTTGTAACACATAGATGAAGACAGAGGAAGGAAGTCACCGAGGAGACTGAGACCCCCCTCTGATGCTCTGCAGTTGTGGGTGGGAGTTGTGGGACCAGATGGCTGCAGTCTGTCACGTGACATGACTTAGTTTCCTGTGGAAAGTTCACATTTCCTTTGTGTGTTGTACATGCAATATGTGAAATGAATATGTATGATATGACCGCATTGTCAGGTTTCCACATGAATGAGTAAAAAAAAAATGTAACTAATGTCAGTGAGTAATGAGCAAATGATCATGACAGTGGGTTAAATTTTTGTGTGGTTCATCATGTATTTATACAAAACTATTGTATATATATCTGTGGTTTGGTGGTTTCAACAAGCCATTTTAAATAGTACTGTTCTTGTATTTATTTCAAGTTCTAATGTATTCACGTTCAAGTTGAATACAAGCGTAAAATATGATTTCAGACATCTTTCATAATAAGAATATTGAGTAAAATAAGTAGTAAATAATTTGAACTGCAGTAAGGAACTCTGAATAACAAGTAAGTAAAAATAGCCCAGTCGTCACTGTGGCCTGAAGGTAGAAGATCTTCCTGAGCCTTTCTGTGCTGTTCCAGTGTATCTGCTATCTTCTTCTTGACCACAGCAGGGAGAAAAGGCTGTAATCTGCGTGGTTGAGATCCTTAACAATTCTAAATGTCCTCTTAAGAAAGATAGACAAGGTACGTACTTACCTGCACACCTTTCTTCCAGAGAAAGCCATTAAAGTGTTGCTGTGCTGTCTGGACAGTAAGGAGATGGAAATCCGCTGCATGGGAGCTTCTGCACTTTGGGCGTTGCTCCACAACAATCAGAGGGTACAAACACACACATCCAAACACTAAAGCTTTATCTAAGTGACAGTGCATTTACTAGCTAGTGATATATGTTGCATTAAATCCTGGGATGTCCTCCCCCTGACAGCTCCTTTACAAATCATAAAAATCCTCAAATCTTTTTGTCACACATGGAAGAGAAACCTTTTTTATCTCTTGATTATAAACTGAAGAGCAAGAACCCTCCTGATTTCAACACAACTCTTTCTAATCTGTCTTTCTAATTTCCCCTCAAAGGCCAAGACTACTTTGAAGTGTCCTTCTGTTCGACTGAGAATTGAGGAGGCACACACCACTTCTAAGAAGGGTATGCATTTATTCACTTTGATGAAGACGTATCACCACCTGGTTTTGCATGTCCCATTGTTTACAATTGTGCTTTTTTTCCAATAAACCACAGATGCAGAGAACAACAAGGAGCCTAAGTGTACCTACCTGTTAAAGTGCCTTGAAAACATTTCCCAGCTGCTAAATAACTGACTGTATTTATATTGTTTGTTTTGTATCATGTTTTATACTTAAATATACATTTTTGATATTAAAGTACTAAGTGGTGGATTCTAGCTCATTTGTGTCATTTTTCAGGAAGTGAATCAGTTGTGGTTTTAAACACAACATTGTGGTTGTGGTAGTGTTAAGCTGCTATTCTGCACAATACCACCTTGGGTTAGTTGGTGAAAAATAAAAAAGAACAAAAGAATTTGCACACTAACCCATCACTGACTACAGCCATGCCAGCCCCTCTGTGTGGCTGTCACTCATGGAGGGGCTAGCATGGCTGTGCAGTACTTTATACTAGATTAACATGCTAACGTAATTGTCATTAGTTTTGCAGGCCATAATGGATTAACAGAAATTTTGACTGTTTGGCAAATTTCATGACCCAGGACACGCTGGAGAGACTATGTCTCTCAGCTGGCCTGGGAATGCCTCGGGGTCCCCCCAGAAGAGCTGGAGGAAGTGTCTGGGGTGAGGGAAGTCTGGGCATCTCTGCTCAGACTGCTGCCTCTGCGACCCGGCCCCAGATCAAGCGGATGAAGATGGATGGATGGATGGCAAATTTCATGTCAGTCTATATTATATTTCAATAAAAAATAAAAATGTGAACCTCATGGTGGCTCTACATGAACAGACCGGGAACATCAAAGATAGAATCTATTTATCGCCGTAAGACCTTAAATATTTCAATCAATATCATTTGTCAAGATATTTCATTCTGAACCATACATTTCAGCCCAAAGTTGCTAGAGGAAAAGTAGGGCGATCACCAAAGTCAGTTGGATTTATCCTCTGGGAACCACAAATGTTTGTACAAACTTTCATGGCAATGAGTGTTCCAAGCATGGCTAAAACAGGTCTGCAGTGTTAAAATATTCATTTATTTCAATTCAAGACTTACACTCTTTTAATTATGAATTCATGAAATGTCAAAAAAAAACAAACGTTATAACTGAAGTATAGAAATAGTTGCATACAAGATGAAAACCATTTATAATTTGCAGAACTTCAGGTGGCCAAGGGCAACATCGGTACAATCCCACCATGGGTCCCACCACCCAGCGTTATGCCATAAGCTTCCCTCCCATTCCCTGCCCTGGTGATAAAGTGCCCCTCTGTGTGGGATGAGCCAACAGTGGGCTACCATGAAGTGTGCCCCAGTAGCTCAAGTGTTTCTCTGTAGCCAGAGAGCTAGCAGGAAGTGCAGCTCGGGTGCCTCTCCACTCGTCTCATCAATGCAGCTTTCATTCTCCCTCGGTGGGGCAAGATGGAAGCTGTACAAAAGGACCACTGGTACTTCGTGGTACTCATCTTTCTTCCCTTTCTCAAAGGTATGGAGTTAAAATATATATTTTTAGAGTCTTTAGAGGAGTGTATTTTTTCATGAATGGCAATGTGTCATATGACTCTTATTGACAGTGTTTTAAGTTGCATTCACTGTTGTGTGATTCAAACTTAGCAGAATATTTGTGATGTAGTTTCTTCAGTTTATAGTTTTTAACTAATATAACTAATAATCAGTAATTAAAACTCAACATTTTTTTTTTTTTTTACAATTTCTTTTTTAGTTAAATTGGCCGGGAAGATGGTGGGAAAGCTTATTGTTAGTTTTGCAAGACATTATTATTCTAAACCTGCCAGAGCCCTCCCAAGGGCATCACTGGACTTGAAATCGGTTGTCATTCAGCTCGGATAAAAGGCTTTGAAAACTTGGAAGCTTGATCACCAACTATTGTCAGCTGTGTATATGTGTACTGGCTCAAATTAGCCTAATTACCATTACCCGAGGGATGGCCTCAAAGCTGTGAATAGCTGTGGTAATCTTAAAGTAGAGGAGATTTAGGGAGAAAAACATGGCTTTTTTTTTTAACCACATTGCAGAGTCTTAGACGATTATTATTCTGAACTGACGCATGTAAAATATTAAAATATAATCAGTTATAGTCAGTTATAATCCTACAAACAACTGATTATTCTTTTATGTAATTTTGAATATACTTGTTTCATTCGCATATTTAGCTTCATATAGATGTCATGGTTTCTTTATTTCCGATGAGTTGAACCAACAGAAAAATGCACTCTGTCCAGTTGCTGTCCAGCAGAAAGAGGCTGTCACAGTTCGTCTGGAGGAAGGCATGGTTCTCAACTGTCTGTGCCCCTGGTACGGCAACCTCAGCATGGTGTCCTGGACTAAAATACCAGACAAGGATTCGATAGCCGTTTTCCATCCAGAGTACGGAGTGGCCTTTTCTCACCATTACCGGGAGAGGATAGAGTTTCTGAGGACCACGCCGATGGATGGGAGTATTTCCATGAGGAACGTCACCCACCAGGATATCGGGGTGTACCACTGTTCCGTTCAGACCTTCCCACAAGGCCCCTGGACGAGGAACATTCACGTGGAAGATTTAGGTAAAAGATACGGCCAGACGTGGAAATTCTGAGATGTCTGAGACGTCTCAAATCTCTGCGCACCCACTTATTCTGAATCTCTGTTGGAAGTGAAACTTATTACTTTCATTTCCATCATGCTGCTTCTTCATTTTTGACGAGGTGTTTCCTGTGTGCCCCTACCTTGTTGTTTTTGCAGATGAGCCCCCAGAAGAAGACGACAGCACGGAGCCCCCTACCCCGGAGGCGATCGAGACGGACGCAGAGCTGGCGGCGGAGCCGAACGACAATGTGACCATCAGCTGCAACCACAAGCACAACAGCACCATTTACCAGGTCATTCTGGAGAAGATGCCGCGTGGCCAGCCCTGGAGGATCATAGGGGTCTGCAAGAAGGTGGACGGGGGCCTGGTGGCCGAAGACTACAGCGACCGGGGCAGGGTCAGCTGCACAGACGGCCTGGATGTCAGTCTGCACCTGACAGGTGTGATGCAGGAAGACGGGGGTTTCTACCGCTGCACCTTCAGCACAGACGCAGGTGTGCAGACCAACACGATACAGCTCACTGTGCCCCCTTCAGGTACAAAGACAGACATCATGAAGCAGCCAACATGCACATACATACTGCATTATGTCCTTACGACTGGATGATTAATCATTTCTCCTACTTAAATTGATTTATTGATGCAAATATGTCTCTGTGATTGATGGCGCATAATGAAGACAGTAAAACTTGCTTGTGATGTTACTCTCAAGCAGCAGACTCACATTTGCTGAAACCACAACATCCTCTGGCAGATCACTGAGTACCGTTACTAGCGCTGTGTGTTTGCACCTCATGTATGCTTTAATGTGATGTTGTATCTGTAAGTCATCAGAAGTATGTGTCAATCACCACAAACACAGATGAAACCGCACCGTTTGAATGCTCTGCTGAACAGAAAACCATTGCTGTCAGGCTGTTTTGGTCTTCTTTTTATTTATTTATTTTTCCTCATTTTTGATCAGCAGGTGAATTCAGCCTATCTTGGTACATGGCATATATTTACATTGGGTCCGGAGCTGCTGGGCTTATTCTGCTCGTTGTCATCATCATACTAGCAGTGAGGCACAGGTGAGAGGCCACAGTGTGTTTTCTTATATCTTTAGCAAAAAAAACGTCCCTCTGACTGACAGACCAAAACAGCACGGCTAAAAATATGACTTTAAGGTTGCATCTGAAATCGCCCACTGATGGCAGAATCCTACATTATTGTTCTGTCTCTTTATTGACTTTTTGTCCAACAATCACCACAGGAAGAGGAACAAGAGAGAGGAGTACAGAGTCAAACTGCACCCATCCCAGAGACAGGTGAGCCTCACGTTAGTCATCATGTCTACCCTTGTTTTTACGCTCGACACTTTCACGGCCCTCCCTTACCTTCTCATCAGACATGCGCTTAATTATAAACCCGTTACACTTTTAACTATTAATCTTTTTGTTTGATGCGGCACATCCTGTCATCATATACCTTATCACAATTTATGCTTGCAGACTTAATTAACTCTGCTTTACAATAACTTACATTGCAGTGGCTTTGGGATAATGTATGAGCGTGTTAAAATGTACTTTAAACATTAAATTGGTTTAGTACTAAGTTGAATTTTATTTCTATTATATACAATATTTGATAAAATGTGGCTAATTTAACTATTTTACTTAATAGAATTTTATTGAATAAAATTTGTTACCCTTGATGTACAGCTGTGATAAGATAATATAATTTAATATAATCATAAAAGGCATATTTGAGCCTATTTAGAGGGCCATTTTATTACTTTTTGCCAAGCTGCAGCGCTATCAGTTATTACATTATCATGTGTCACATGTCCTTGTCTAACACCTCATATACTAACACGATCTACCACACATTCACAGCCAAACTTCTACGAGAACATCTCTGTGTGTCCCAGGAGGAAGTCCAGGCAGATAAGAGATTGCCCGGTCTACGCCAACCTGCAGACTGTGCGTTCACACAAAACCAAATGCCAGCCTCATTATAAATGAGCATGCGTAAATGTGATGCGTTTTTATCGCCCGCAGCTGCCGGCGTGCCTTCGCCTTTTCACACACAAAGCCGGGTTGTGCGTATAAATGTGCAAAAATAAACATTTACTGACTCGCGCTGATCATAATTATTTGACTTTTTTTTAAATGAGATGCAGGGATGGCACTCGCACATCTGATTTAATATTCATACTGTGGTTTGAAATGAGGTGACAAGCTGGTGCTCATGTAAGTCTTGGGAAGCTGACAGGTCTGTTTGAGTCGAGCCCTTCTCCCACTAATTAAATGTAGTGTATGCTTCATAATTACTGCTGAGGAAATATTTGTTTGGGGCAAAACAATATTTGACAGTAAGCGTCATGCAATAAGAGCAGACAAAGGCCTGTATAATCATTCTTTTCACTTCCCTAACCCCCGAGTAAAACGATTGACAAAAGCCTGTGTAATTGCTCTCCTTTTACTTTCATCCCTCCTGGTTTCCATTCAAAGCCTGACAATAGTGTCTAATCATCTAACGGAAAAGAAAAGCAGTCACTCAGCACTGTACCATCACTTGAGACTGTTGCTCCCCCCAAAGGGCTCTCCGTCTAGGATGGCTGCATTCTAGTTACAGCGCGCTCTTATTATGAAAGCTAAACTCTAATTAGCTAATCCTGTGCTTTGGTTTGGAGCTCCTTTTTCGTGTTTGTTTTATGCTTTTTCCCTGCCTTTCAAAAATGTGAAAAAAATTATATGTTTTCACAAGTTTTGCAAGTTGTATTTATTATCACTTGTAAGATTTCTAAGCATGCCTTCATACTTTTGTCAAATTAATATTGAAGGTTTATGGTACTTTTACTGTAAACTGTGTTTTCTTGTGTGTAATCTGGTTCATTTATCTCCATAGAAATGGAGGCAGTGGCAGAGGCAGTAATGGATATGCAGGCTATCCTGCTAGGAAACGAGACAAATGTGGACGAGGTAGAAATGTGGGACATAATGGGACAATGTAGTTTGGGATCCCAAGTTTTTGCCTTCACTCCCTTCATTCATCTGTGCCGTTTCCGGCAAAACGGTTGAAGCTGCGACTGTACATTTAACTGTGACACTTGTGATGCTGTGTGGGTGACACTGATGTGTGTTACTGTAAATGACTCTGTGTGGTACAAATAAAACTGTGATAACGACTAACTTGTTGATTTCCCCTGAAGCGGGGGAGTGAAAAGAGGAACCCAAACTGAAAGTACTGATCTGATGACTGTAACCTATTTCTAGGAAACCATATTAATTCTCAAGGGAATACTATTATATTTGCTCATCTGTATCCACTTTCTTGCAGAGAATTATAGACGACCACCTGCGTGTCTGTGTGTTAAATATGAAGCTGTTAGCAGTCAGTTAGCTTAGCTCAGCACAAAGGCTGGCTCTGTTCAAAGCTGACGGCACCACTTAAGCTCAGTAAATATTTCTCCCTTTTTTTTATCTGTACAAAAAACAAAGTGTAAAAATAAAAAAAAAATAGTCAGTTTTACACATATTTGTAACTTTATTTAAGATGTTTCTAGTAAACATTTTCGTAGCGTTGCAAAGAGCCAGGCTAGCCATCTTTCTCCCGGTTACCAGACTTTGAGCTGAAGCTAAGCTAAGTTAAGCTAAAATAAGCTAAGCTAAGCTGAGCAGCTGCTAGCCAGGCTCTTCACTCATGTTTTTGTAGTTCATGCTATTGCTAATGGATGGACACTAAACAAAGTAGTTGTCTGTTGTCAGGCTACTAGTTAATTTATACATTTTCTTTGATTACTTTAGAGATTCTAGGGCCAGGCTACTCGTTTTCCCCCTTTGCCACTTTGTGCTAAAGCTAAGTGGCATCAGTACGTTATGTTACTCAGCAAAGGTTAGCGTATTTCCTTACCTTTAACTGAATGATACTTACCTTGCCCTCAGCGTTCCTGTTGGCTTTTAAAAAACAAATGCTGGTATGTGATAGAACATTCAATTTATTACCTTTTTTTGTAATCATCAAAAACATTACATATGTACATTTAGTGAAAACTGTAGTCCTACACTCAATATATTCAAAGTGCTATTAACACATAATCCGACAGTAACAGAACACAAAAACGTGGCTGACCCAAACAATCATATCGTAACAATAAAAAGGAAATCATGATGACAACCTACAAACAAGTGAATGGCTACGATAGACAACAAAAAACGTAAATGATGAGCACAGTCAACTAGAACGTTCTCCGGCCTTCTCAGTTAGTACGTCTCTAATGGTCCAGATGTGGTGGAAATATTATACATACATTTATTTAAACACACTTGAGCTAAGACTCAAGACAACTACAGGGCAGAAATGTGGCCAGATAGGTCGACAAGTGTCTTTCTACGTACTGTTACTACGGGCTCTGTGACGCAGACACGTTCGTAGATGGGCACTTTGTTTGAGGCTCGAATTAATGTGAAGGTTGAGCTCTTTTAAATGCGACAAACAAAATAAAGTGACTGACTGCAAAACTTAACTTCGACACAAAATAAGTGCTTGTACTTGGATTTCCAGTTCTACAGGACTCTATATCTAAAAAAAAAACACATTAAAATCAGTGATTAAGGACATTAAAGGATTGCTTTGCTGCCTCGAACTGATTGTCATTTTTTTATATTATAATTGTTGCTGGAGTTTCTTTATCGGAGACATCCGTGCCTGTCTTTAACATAAACCTGTAACAAAAAGCACGACCACCTCTACCACAAATATTTAAAGAGATGAATAAGTGTTTGCAGACAGCCACCGACAGGCAACGAGTGTTGTTCTCGACGTGCTAACGGAGCTGTGGTCACGTCAGGATTTGAAGTGTTTCAGGTGTGACGCGGCATTTCACAGCTGGGTCCGCCGTATTTTAGAGAAACTCAAGACTTCTGAAGGTACAGAGCTAACATCTGTCCACAACAGTAAACTGTGAAGCCCAAAGACGACACTTTGGTTAGGTCTCACGCTCTGCGGTCTGTGTCAGAAGGCACTTCTTACTCGAGGAGGACGTTATTGTCACAGCAGTCGCGTACACACATACTACAGAAAGGATCCACTGCAAATGTTTTAGATGTTTTCTGCTGAATTTGCCAATGCCCACCACTATAATTTCTTTCTAGCTCTTACTGTTGATGCTAATGCATGGAAAACACGATGGTATAAGGTATCTGAGGCTCTTGTCTTCTGGTCAGGCCACTGGATCAGATATTATGTGTTTTTAATCAGATTGCGAATGCTTACAATCGTCAATTTTATCGTTTCTTTAAATGAAATACTTGGACATTTAGGAAAATACCACTATCTTTGGGTGTTTTTAAAAAGAGTTAGATTTGAAGATCGATATCACTCTCATGTCTGTAAATACAAAACATACAACAGTTAACTCTGCACAAAGACAGAAAAAGGAGGAAACAGCTGACCCAAAATCTGCTAATCACCACCTTTAAAGCTCACTAATTAACACTACATATCTCATTTGCTTATTACGCAAAAAAAAAAAAAGGCCAGGGTGTGGAAACAACAAACTGTGGATTTCTAGGTGCTGGCAGGAGGATTTTGTGTTGTTAGCTTTGGAAAGACCAGGCTAGTTGTTTCTCCCTGTTTACACTCTTTATGCTAAGCTAAGGTAAGCTGAGGGGCTGCTGGCTGGAGTACGAGGATGGTGTCCATCTTCTCTTCTACAGCAACAAAGAAAATACACTTTTCTCCCCTGACTTGTCAAACTGTTCCTTTAATGACTTCCTAGGTTTGTGTGTTAGATGTATAGTATAATATATAATATATTGATGCTCATATTTTTCCCTAAATTTGAATCTGGTAAAAACAGCACATACCAGCAGGGCAAAAGTGGCCGTGATGTGTTATTGCCTCGACCCACATATGCGTAACTCGCCCCATCAGGTCACCGACGTCCCGCTTCTCTCCTTTTGCTAATGAACCGGTTGTCATATATGGGGCTGGAGAAGAGCATGGAAGCTATTAAAAAACAAATTGCTCTGCTAGTGTAATGTAGGGCTGGCACTTTAAAGTAAAAGGCTGCGAGAAGGTTGCGTTCGATCATCTCTGACGTGACAGCCCGCTCCTATATCCTCGAAGCACATCTCCGAACGACTTCTTCCCTTTGCCGGCTGTAACCGATTACGGGCTTTAGCTGATTCATCACTGACATTAAAGTCGGGCGGCTTTTGTGTAAAACACTGATCAATTTCACGTTCTTGAGAGAGAGCGAAGTACAGTAAGTATTGGGAGGATTACGTGTCAAAATTGTTGGAGTTTCTCTTGGAACGGCTGCTGAGGCGGCACACGTTGTTGGAGCCCAGTGCGATTTCATCAATTTAGGAACAAAACCCTTTTTAAACCCCTGGTGTGTTACTACCTTTAACATCCTGTAAGATGTAGTGCAATGATTAAAAAAAAAAAAAAAAAAAAACGAAGGAGAGGGGGAGTCCACAGCATAATGACAACATAAAACACTTTAAAACTACACTAATAGGATTTTTGGTGCAATCTTTGAAGCTACTGCTGCTGTCACACACCATACAAAAAAAAAAAAACATGAGGACATCATCCCTTTTTCAGGATCCTTCTCACGTACCACTCGCTCTACAGCTGACACTACTGTTTCAGTATCGCCATGAAGTGATATATTACACATGTCGCTATACATATTTCTACATCCTTTCTACAGTCGTGGGTAAAGTGTCCAGTTTTGGCGGAGCAGCTCTCTGTCATTGAAGGGGTCTCAGGCTGCAACTGGATTCGCAGCCACTAGAGGGCGATGGTGCCTCTTCCTGGCGCTGGCTCTCCTCCCGCTCTGGCTCATCAGACAGAAAGCTGGGGAAGGTCTGTGCTCGAGGGATGAAAGTCATTGTGAGGCCGCTTCCTGTAGATGGAAAAAAAAGTGAAAAAGAGTCATTGGAGGATGTCCTTTTAGCCCTATGAAATAATAATAGTAAACATGATAGTAATAATATGTTTCATGTAACTGGACACTACATAAAAACAGTATGTCCAGTTTTCTTAGACTATGTTTTCATGGTGCAACTGTTGCTTAGATACTGTCCATGCTGATACGTTGAAATACAAATTAAGGTGACAAGAATAATTCTGGCATTCTTCATTTACATAAAAATGATCTTTTAACCCTTCGATGTAGGCGGTTCTTGGATAACACAAAAATGTGAGCTGCACACCGGATGCAACGGAAAATCAACCTTTCACCTCAAATACGCAACTTCATTTCGGAGTAATCTGCACCGTCTCATCTTTTGTTCTTTTTTTTTTTTTTTGGACTGGCTCCTCTCGTTCCTCGTTCTCTCCCCCTCTCCACCTTAATTTAAATTAATTGGACCAATTTGTTCTGCAGTTCATATTGGTTAACTGCACTGAGAGGGAGTAATGGATACTTGTGGGTGGAGGGCTGTTCTGTGCAACTGTGAGGCCATTAATAATATATTAGAATGCTGTTTGGAGATGGGCACAGGAGGTAGGTTGAGGATAAAGTGGCTGGCAGGCTGCTGATCATGCACCGAACAAGGAGGAAGTGGCCGCTGATTAATATTTCAAGGGGTGCAACACTGTAATCAACTCTAACCTATAGCAGATGTGGCCCCTGCTAATACAGCCACCCTACATGTCAATACATTTCATACATTTCAAATCAATTTAGCACCAGAGGTTAATTGAAATTTGATTAACAAATTAAAATTTGACTTTGTTTTCTATAAGCTTCCATGGCCATATTGACAAAATCGACAAAGAGATCATTTTCTCTTCTGCTCTTCTGCTGAAGTGCTGATTATTTCAACCAGTGCAAATCATTCATAATATTGCGAACACACACACACACAGTTTTTGTGTGTGTGTGTTGCCTGGCAGTGCCAGTCGTGCTGCCACCAAAGGGAATCGGGCTCAGGCCGTGAGACACGCTGCCAGCTCACCCCGACATGGAATATAAAACATGACCCAGTCAGCCTGGCAATCAATGTCAAGTGGCTGTGCGTGTGTCAGAGCCACACACAGAGAGAGAGAACGAGTCTAGTTAAAAATGTGTGTGAAGAGAAGTGATGCACAAGTAGAGAAAGACAACGAGAAGGAGAAAACACAAGAAAAAGCACTTTTCTGTGTGAGCCGAGGGAACAGCTTGCAGGAGGAAGCACAGAGGGGCTGGTGTGGGTGTGAGGATGAGACCAAAACAGTACCAGCCATAACAGGTGAGTCATACACACACACCCCTGTCCGCTAGTCTTTCCCTTCCACCACTCCCTGAAGTAAAGAGAAATGAGATAAGGCTCCAGCTTATGGTTCTAAATGCAGCTCAGTCCATGTTGTAGAAAGAAAAAAAAAACACTGCAGGTTTAAAAAAAAAAAGGGGGGGGACACTTTCTCTCCTCTCTCCGTTATACTTAATAGATTGCTGAAACGACTGGTGCGCAACCAGGCATATCCTTTTCACATCTTTGCCAAGACAATCCCTCTCCTCAACCAAGGCCAATTTGGGCTGGGAGAAAAAAAAAAAAAAAAAGAGGCAGGGAGCCCAGAACCGACAGAGAGGGCGAAGCAGATCTCATCATCTCCTCAGTCATAAACAGTGGTGTTTGCTGCATGATGCCAGACCCCTGACGAGAGCCACGTTTTTTTGGACAGGAGACACAAATGTGGACATGCTTGCACATGAAAGAAAAAAAAAAAAGATATAGTAATAAAAACGCAGAGAGAAAACGGTGTCAGCATCCCTCCTCCTCCTCTCCTGTCCCTATGAGGAGCAGACAGTGATTTGTCAGTGCCTTTTCATTACCAGGGAAGGTCATGTCATCCTATCTGGCCTGGGGTGGCAGCTGCTGGGCCGGAGTAGACAGGACAGGCAGGGGGGGCACACACACACACACACACACACACAAAAACACACAGCAACAGATACAATGGCGGACCCTCACACACAAGCAGCCATTCATGCATGCATGTGCACAGACACACACACACACACACACACACCTGTCTGCACCTTCCTTCCTCACAGTGCGATGACCCAGATGGCATCCTAGTAACAGCTGTAACCAGAGAAAGAGAGCCCGCGTGTACCACAAACTCTGGATTATGCAACACCGCTGACATGCAGCTTTGTGGCGTCTGTGCAGTAAACCAGGCCGCAGGAGCAACAACAACAACAACACACCGGAGCGAGTAAAAAAAAAAAAAAAAAAGAGTTCATTTCAGTTTCAGATTCAAATAATGCACAGCTGATGACTGTGATTAAAAGAAAAAGAAAAACTACTTTTCAAGCAGCCACCAGAAAGAGGGCAAACCAGTTGAACTCAGTTTTACCTGGCTGGTAATGAATTTTTCATGGGACCCAGTTTTTGCATCTACATCTACTATATTCCTTGTCGCCTGTTGCAGATAAGATAGTGTTATCATCCCGTTCCCCTATCATCTTGTCCCTGTGCCTTTGATACTTGCTCCCTCTCTGTAAAATCCCCTCGTATCACTCCCAGCCGATCAAACTAAGAACAGCGCTCCATCCCATTAGAATTGCTAATGCCACGGCACTAAACTCTACAGCACAATGAAATGTGGAGAGAGAAAGTGTGTGTGTGTGTGAAATGGCAAAAAACCCCCAAAAAACATTAAAATGGGCCCAAGAAAAAATACAAGCATTCTTGTCCCTTTTCCATTCCACTATTAGAGCTGGTAATTGAACCATTTCTGACAGGCATGGCGCCTTGCTTTTTCAACTCCCAAACTTTAAAGTGCACTTATTTGTATGCATCAGCAAACTCAGAGAACACAGCAGTTTCACAGAAATGCAAAAGAGTGAATAACATTAGGAGAGCAGAGGTGGAAGGCAGTAGAGAGCAGATACATTGTCTCAGGGTATAGTTTCTGGAGATTAAAACATCTATTTTAGGTTTTACTTTACTTAATGCTTTGGGAGCTGAATTTTGTTTCATACAGCAAGATGTTCGAAGCTGAGTGTTGTTTTTCCTCCCTCGGTTTCTTTTAAACAAAACACTTTTGACAATTACTTTCAATTATGGCAAACAAGGCTTTTGGGATGTGTTTCTGAGACATTTCCAGCCAAATGAAAAGCAGATGTGAAATACATTAAAATAAAGGAGTGCTTCACTGCCAGGTCCCCCGCTAACTGAGGCAAAGAAATAAACAAATAGGTGAATAAACCTCAACGGGACAGGAAACTGTGTTCCTTAATTATTCCCCCGGACCCGCAGGGTATTTGAAAGCAACCCGAGCATGACTCAGCAAATTGACTGTACTGATTGGATATTCATCATGCACGCAGTGATGCAGCCGAGGAGCAGGCGCAGCCAGCCGTCGTGGTCCAAATTCCTGCTTTCTTGCCTCTATTTGCACCCATATTTGCAGATATGATCATTAGTACACAAGAACAAATTGATGTATATGTTTCTAAATTCCAGCTGAAGCAAACGCCCACTGCTGTGCACACGAAACATTATACTTCCATTATTATTTTTCATTCAATTTGTCTTTCCTTGAAGATATTTGAATTCACTGTTGCTTATTTGAACAACTTAACCTGTTTCCATGGTCACTGTGTACTAAACATGTACATGAAGGTGAAACTGAAAGCTACTATCTCTATCTGTTCATAAAATCTGTTTTTATGTAATATGGATTTGTACCTACATTAATCAAACAGCTAAAGCATGATTTGTATTTTAACCCCAACTCTAAAACAAATAAAAAGTCTGAATTGAGTCAAAATAGAAGCTGCGTGACCGTTAATGAAGAGTGGAAACAGAGCAGATGGTATTAACAGTGGGGAATTACAAGTCAGAATAGCAGTGGGCCACAGTGCAGGATTTTCCCCTTAAAAACTGGAGGTTTTGTTTGTAATGTGAAGAGGTCCAGATGAACGTGAGGCTGGTCTGGAGACTCAACGGACACGGTCTCTAACTTTTGCTTGTTGGTTTTTGTCCACCTCACCTCAGTGTCGGATCATGAGGCAAAAATAACACCCCTGCAAAATCATTCAGCTTCATCCTGCACTGCACAACAAACAGTGACAATTAATCAACGGTTACTGAGGATAAACCTGAATATTTTACTTGAAAACATCAACCTATAGCAAATGTGCATCATGACAGGCGCAGTGGGTTGATAAGGAAAGTCTGATGAGCCAAGAACTGAAGTTACCTACACTAAAGAGGCTCTCTAAACAGATGTGTGGCCATTTATCCTCTGTGGACACTGGAGATCCTGAATCACTGTACAGAGTGAGTTAATAGTGTGTGTGATGTGTGTGTGTGTGTGTGTGTGTTGATTTGATGGAGTTATGACTCTGAGAAGAAGTGGTGTGACATTTGTGTCAGTCCTGTGAGAGGTCAGCGAGGGGAAGACGAACTGTGAGTATTACTGAAAAAACCAGGATGTATCTGCTCAGAATAAATAATGTGAAAGCTGTATTCATAACCGTTTACATCCATACTAAAGAAACAGAGTGCATTTTGTGTTTTGCGAAACTGTTAACACATAAGGTCATGCTAAGAGCTCACTGTTGAGTGCAGTGCAGAGAGCGTAGGATGTAAAAGAGCTCCGGGGAGGTGGAGACCTTCTGCCAATGAGGAATCAATGCAATTACTGAGTATGGCTCTCCTCATCTCAGAATGGCCCGCAGCCATGTTAAGAGCAGCACCAGCACCTGACGCGCATGCCTTTCACAGTCCAAACATCCCGTGTCACGACGGGAGTTAAACTCCCCAGAATCACCTTGTCGTCCCCCTTGTCTGACGAGACCTTTCCGCCGTGTCCTCAAACACACTGATGCATTCAATTTATTCATGGGAGAGGAGGGGAGATAATGGCAGTGCCGCATGTGCGTGAGCAGGAGAAGGTGGAGGGTTGTTCTGAATCGCACGGACACGCGAGGAAAGTGTGGGAGGACCAGTGGAGATGCCAGGGTGATGGATGAGGCAGAAGCTCCTCTGCTCAGAGTTTGGAGAGGAAGAGTTTTAAAAGGAGAGTTTACAGAGACTGAGCCTATAAATAATGACCCTGAGGTGGAAGCTTCTCTGTTTAGTGTATGTGAGGGAAAAAAAGACATGTTTGGTGTTTAGAATGGAAGACTCATATTTTGCTTTTAAGCTTATCAGGCCACAATTAAATGATAATGAAAAAAAAACAAAAAACAAAATCCAGCCTCGGCTTTTCAAAAGAAAACGATGACGTCAGAGCGACTTTCATCTTTGCCCGGCTTTCTGTTTTGCTCTATCAGTGAAAGCCAAAAGGCCCGTAATCCTCAGATAAGTCTTCTAATCAACTAATACCATAGACAGAGCGTTATCTCATCAGCTCACTAATCACCTTTCTGCCTCTGGTCTACATCTAGACATTAACACGCACGCACACACACACTTTCTATATGTTACATTAAGTGTAGAAGACACAGAGTGCTTAGCCTGAATGCTATACACCATCTGCTGCAACATTAATGTATCTGGGGGGACATTTATCTTCCTCTTTCTCACACGCAAACACAAACACAAACACACATACACACATATATGTACATGAACTCATTTATTTTTAAGAATACATTTTATTAGTTGTTTAAGATCATGCTTTAGTGTAAAAGTTTTGTAAGCTTCTGTAAGCTAAACATTAATACAAAGAAGTTGAGTTGAGTTTATTAGAAACACAAAGTTTCTGTATGAGGCCTCCATCAAACATCTTTGTACTAGACACACAGGCTGAAACAACCAATCAAATGGGGCAACCAACAACAAAATGAGACAAACAATATACATCCAGATCCTTAGAATAAAAACCTCCAATATCAATTATCAAGACTGCCTCCTATAAAGATTCACATTGCGAATCAGATGCCTGACAAATGTCAAGGATTCAAAGATTAAAGTTTATTGGTCACATAATATGTGTGGTGAAATGTATAAGTGAAGGTTCAGAAAAAAGGCTTACAGTTAGTAATTTATCCTGAAAATAAGCCCCATTGACTGGGTATGAGATACTAGTACTGTAGTGATACTGGCAGATATGTAAAGTGATGGTTCCACTGTCGCTGGGTGCAATATTCCCTCTGTCTCCATCTTCCTGTCTCTCCACCTGTCTTTCCTTCACCTCATCCAAAGTGCTCCACACATTACCGCTGACACGTGCAGGTAAAGAAATAGCAACGGCGTGCGTATGATAATTAGTGACTTCATGCCTGTACCTTGGTAACTGTAGAGATCTCCCACGCTGTTCTGACGCGTGATGTGCTGCCAGTAGGCGCTGCGTGGCAGGGAGATGGACTTGGTGAGCATCTCTCTGGAGTGGATCTGAAACAGACAAGAGGAAGCTTACAGTGTCTCTCGCTTTCTGTCACTCACTCACAACAGGGGGAAAATTGCTTTGGGTATGTCAGTAAACAAAGAGCGTGCACAGTGCGCTTTATTGCCGGCTGAATGGCATGTTTCCACTCTGAGTGGCTGTTCGTCGGACGAGCTGAGGATTCATTTGGGATTATGATGTTGTTGCGCCACTGGATGATGCGTGTTTGATTTATTTATTTGCAGTGTGAAACAAGGCTTCACTTTAGGAACCAGACATGCGGCTTGAAATATATGAAATGCGTCGATATTTTACTGAAATATCCATGCATGTACTCGGGCGTGAAACATGCTAATTCACCCATTCTGCATCTGCGAGTGGTCAGTTTTGTGTAGCTATGCGTGTGATTTATAGAGCTGAGGGTAAATGCTGCATTTGGACACGTTCCCAAATGGTGGGGTCCGAGAGCACGGCCATATGGTCAAGGCTCATCAAACATGAGGCAGGCCTACATAAATAAAGAATACAGATGATAGCGGGGAGGAGGAGCGGGGGATGGAGGAAGGAAGGAAGGAGGGAGGAAGGAAGGGATGGACGGGTGTTGTGATGGAAGGAGGGAGCGGAGGCCAAGACCGCGGGGTGTCGGAGGGTGTCCTGGTCCAAGGCTTTGACTTTGGGGGAGAAACCAGGCAGCAATACCTCAAGAGAAATGTGTATTTTTGTGTGTGTGTGTGTGAACTTCTTGTGTGAAAATCATGATTTATTGCTTTTATGCTCACTGGTTTCTAAAAATAATTCTGTGAACAGCCTGAATGACATGCTCGTTTGATCAGCCTAAATCAAACAGGGAAGAAACCGTTGAAATGACAGATAAACTATTTTTAAATGAAAACACATTTCCGTATGTGCTCATGACTCTGTGTGCAGATGCAGTCTTTGTAAAAAAAAAACAATTCTTGCTCAGCCTAGGTGCAACAGGATATATTAGCCAATGCATGACAGTGACGCACACTGTGCATGCATTAAATAATTATTCCTGGAACAACAGCGCGTTCACTCTTGCACTCCTTATTAGCTGTTTGTAATGTTGGCAGTACTTGGAATAAAACTGCTGGCCTCGCCGCGAGCTGCTGCGGGTATCGGATAAACAGCCGAAATGTAAAAAATGTACCTGGGAGCTCTTCTCCATCTCCTCCATCATCCTCTCATGCTGCTGGGCAATGGCCAGCGTGGCCGAGTGGACCCGCTGGTAGATCATCTCCCCCTCCCGCGTCTGGAACGTGAACAAACCCTCTCCTGTGTCACACATCCTGCGCCAGGAACACACACACAGAGACAGGGAGAAGTGCACACGCTTTGATCGCGCTCACTCTTGGATTGCTAATTTACAAATGTGCATTTTTGAACGTGCACTTACAAAGAGGCACGCTCTTATAATGGCCCACTAAAGTCAAACACGCACACACACACACACACACGCGTGAGGAGATACAGTACACAAACAGAGAAGCACAGAGGAACCTGTCACATCAACGCCTGAAGGGCTCTGCGGCAAATGTTGATATCCTGGGATGTTTTGGATATCCGAAGTTGCTTTGTGGAAGTTTTTGTGACATTTCCAAAACTAAGTTGTTTTTTTTTCCTTCCCACCGCCGACATTTCAATCGCACAGATGCACAAGACAACACAAGCACTTATCTCTGCACACACACACACACCTTCCGGACTCAAAGGTAAACCAGGTGGAGTCTCGTCCGTATCTGCGCAGCGAGCTGAGGGGCCACATGACGAGTTTGAGGCGAGCGTTGTGGATATCCCACAGGTAGATGTTTTCATGGGTGATCTGCATGGTGCACTCCCCGTAGATGTCCAGGTTCGGGGTGGGCATTAGGTACACGTTGAAACGCTCTGGAAAGATCCACAAAAAGCTCATTTTAAAAAGGGATCACAGCGGTACAAATGTGAAGGGCTCTGTGCACAGACGATTTACATCCAGTGTTAAAGGGTGGGTTTGTTTTAAATAGATTAAAACACATGTTGTCTCACTTACATCGGGGGGTATCTGCAGCAGCTGGGCACATAGTTTTCAATGGTTCAGGACAGAGGTCTGTCTCTATCCCAGTACAATGGAGTGAATAAAATGTCATTTGTGATGCTTGCAGCATTAAAACTTGACATTTAAAAGATTCAAAAGCAACATCTCTTTTCAGACACATTATCCCCTCTTACCGTCGATAATCCACAGGACATGTTGTGAATTGTTTTTCATGAGCTGTTTTTTTTTTCTTTTTTTTTCTTCTATTTCAATGAAATCACGGCAGAGCCTGGGCAAAACAAAATCTAAAGCTGTGTGTATGGCATATAATACATGCATTTTAGATAAGGGAGTTAGATGAGGAAATCAGTACCTCTCTGAATATCTACACTATAAATATGTAGCTACAGAGGACAGCCAATTAGCTTAGCTTAGCACAAAGACTGGAGACGGGGGGAAACTGCTAGCCTGACTCTGCTCAAAGGTCACAAAACCTGCCTGTCAACACCTTTAAAACTCACACATGAACACTTACAGTATCTCTTTTGTTTATTTGAGCTATAGAGATGCAGGTAGACAGGTTATTGTGCTAAGCTCCACGCAGCTAAGCTAACTGTTTCTCGGCAGTAGCTTGAGCTTCATATTTGGCTATTTAACCCTGTAAAGCCTGAACCATGAAATAATTTCCAGAAAATTCAAATTGTGTGTGTTTATTAGTGTTTATTGACCCTTCTGACTGATTAAAAATAAATAAATAAATATCAATTTGCATATATGATTTTTAATTTGTTTAATCTGCATTTTTATTTATTTATTTATTTTGTGGGTATTTTGTATTTTCTGGCATTTTGATTGTATATAACAGGTTTTTACAGGAAAAAAAAAAATATCACACTGATGATGCAGAGGTCTCAAAAACTCACGTATCAAATATCCATCCATCCATCCATTTTCTGTACCGCTTATCCTGTCTCACAGGGTCGCGGGACGTATCATATATGATACACAAACACAATAAAAGCACTGTGTGAATGCAGACACAAACAAGTTGGGTTGCCGTAAGTTGACTTTTACCTACCGTACTCACCCCTTACTCACTTTCACTTTGTCTTTTTATCTTTATCTATGGCAAAAGCAGAGTAAAATGACCATTTGAAAAAAAAAAAAAGCTGTTTTAAATAGTACTTTACCTGATTTCACCTGCAGTGGGTCTAACTAGTCATCCAGTGAGCTGGACCAGGATCAAGGAGCTAAGTCTGTCCGTTCACATTAAAACCAACTCTCTGAGGCAGACAGAGAGAGGAAGGGAGACAGAGAGGGAGAGGGTTCTCCACAACCTAAATTAGTTCTCACTAATTACGCTTAATGATTCAAAATAAGCCATGTGTCCGCAGTGGATAGAAAATGGTAATGTCATAGCATGGCGTATTTTTAGGGGCAGTGAAAATGAACTCTGAACTAATTATCGGCCCCTGCTGTTTGGGGAGGGCCACTAATTGAAACATGGTTGCAGGCCTCGAGCGGAGAGGCGCTGGCTCAGCTCGTCTCCGCGACACGCCGCTGCGACTTTTCGTATGCGCACCAAACAGCAGGACTTCTGCCACGAGAGGAGGGAGAGGAATTGTGTTGTTACACTTCACTTGGCTCACCGCGGCACAGTCAAAACCTCGTGTATTGGTAGCTTAAATAAACGGGGCCGAGTTATGTTGAAGAATACAATTTTGCTTTACGGCTACAGTGAAATGAAATGGACTGAAATGACGGCAGATTCTTTTCAATTACTCGCCCTTTTACAACTTTAAACTGCTCTTCTTTGCCTGTTGCCTTTTCAATTTCCTCCGCGAGTTTACAAATTACACAGAGAATGAGCTCCAGTGTGATAGCAGCGCCCTGTTGTCTCCTCTCTTTTCCATTTCCATTTCCTGCGAGTGGAATATGTGGGGGAGCACATTTATTTCACATGGCTTTAGGAGCCATAATCTCATCCATCTCTGTGACAAGCTTCATTATGAGGGAAGCCAGTGATGCACAGCACTTCTCATTAGGCCTGGAACAGAGCCCCGACCACAGCCTGTGACCTGTGCTCTAACTCACACACACACAGGTTTCCTTCGACACAAACGTACCTCTGAAGATGAACCAACATGTGCTAATGTAACTTAAGACTGTTACAGGTGACTTCGGATCAGGTATTGACAAAAATGGCCCTTATTAGCCAGGCTTAATTGGACAGTGGCTGTTCTGCTCCCCTAACCATCTGAGGACTCGGTTGCATTAACACATACGGGCCCGGACCGTGACCAGGAATTGCTTGGTGGCAGGTTGAGTGAGGGAGATTGACCGCGAATGGCTGTCTGTGTTAGCAAGGACTAATTGGGCACTCACCGTTCTGCTCCCGCTGCACCCCCGCGGCTAACAGGTCTGGCTCTCCCAGGCTGATGTCGTTGAGACGGGTGCCCAGGCACTCCACGCACAGCAGCTTACACCATTCCTCTGCATCCAGCTCTGCGCACACACACAGCGGCACAGTGTTAAGGCATGTCGAACCATCAAACACACACACACACACACACACACACACATAAACCATCTCCATATCCAACACTGCGGACATACAGTAATAAAACATACTGTCCAGATTATACAGCCACAACTCTGCTGCCTTTAGTGGGTTTACACATGCACATAAACATTAATCACCCAAGGGATTTCAGAATAAAATGCTGCACGTACAGGACACGAGTGTACAGCTAACAGTAACCAGGGGGGAGAAAAATCTATGTGATCGATTTGGTGCAGATTAAAAGAGGAGGTGGGCTGAGCAACAGCCAACGACGGACAAATGCTCGGCCCCTTTTCCCTCCTTTTCCAATACTCACTTCCAAGTCTGCTCAGTGTGAGCAGCTCTGCTAGAACAATGTGGCCACAGTCACAACCCGAAACTGGTGATCATCTATTCAGACAATCAATAAGCTATTTTCCAAATTGAAGGAGGGCTTTAGCTGTAGCTTGATAATTGGAAAGGAAATGCGCGCATGAAACAAAATAAAGAATGAGATGGTTGGTGGAATGAGCGCACTTTTGCTTACTTGTCAAAAGTTAGATGAGAAAATTGATCTCAATCTCATGTCTGCATACTAAAATGTGAATCAGCCAGTTAGTTTAACTTAGCACAGAGACAGAACACAGGGTGGGACGGCGAGCCTTTCCGATGGCAGCAAATCTGCCCTCGAGCACAAGCTCACTAATTAACATGTTATACTGCGTCTGTTTAATCAATACTGTAACCAAAAGCACAAAATGTTTCAGCTAGGCTTACTAGGCATGACAGTTTCTCATCAAACTACTGGCAAGAAAACAACCAAAGCAATGTTAAACTATTCCTTTAAAAGATAATAGTAATTTGGTGGAATTTAGGAATAAATCAAGATTATGTTTCGAAAGCTGCAGTCTTAGTTTTAGCCAAGCTCAGTGTAGGGAGCTACATCTACAACATGTGGCAGCTGGTGCTTTAAGGGGGGGGCATTCATTGTAAGACTGAATTTTTTAACTGGAGGCTAAGTGGAGACAAATGATTTCATGGATCAGATCTGGAAGTCAGCTTGGCAGTCTGTTGTTTCTGAATACCAGTTTTCCTTCCTGTTAAGTCGGCAAAAAAAAAAATGTGTTTACAAAGAAGAAGATTTCCAATTGTCTTATGTGAGCTTTCGGTGAGAGTTACTGGAGTATGAAATGAGGCAAATGCCAGAGTTGGTTATCTCTCTGAAGCTCCTTAACTCCGGGCCCTGTGGAATTCTGGAATATGTAACTATGGCCAGTGATGTGGATACTAAGGCGAATGTGGCAGTGGGGGAATGGCACACAATGTTTCTGCGTAATAATCAAAAGTCTTGCGTAATATGTGTGCGCGGAGGTAATTTCACTTCATTCACTTCAAGCTGGCTTGTGTAATCGCTGACAGCCCATTTTGTCAGATCAACTCGGGTGTCCAATGGGACAGATCTACACAACTTTGCAGGGTGAAGGAAAGGTCTGCTGCTGCCTGGAGCACTTCATTCACACATGGAGCAGAACTACAGATGCACACACTAACACACACTCCGAGGCAGCGGCTCTGCACTTTAGCTCCCTTGCTCATGCCTCCCTGGATTCGGCTTTTCTCATTCAGAGTTACTATGGCCTCTAAGTGCCTCTAAACTCCCACACTTTTAAGGCCACTGGGTGGAAAATCGGCTAAACAAACACTTCATCAGCACAGAGGCAGCCTTGCTAGTCTATGTGCCACGCATGAAAAAATATGGTAGGAGGACGTCTGTGCGCGTGCAGAGGTGTGGGTGTGGGATGAAATAGGATGGGGTGGTGTTTTTTGTTAGCAAAGAGTGTGTGACGCAGGAGGAAAACACAGGTTGGGGTGAGAGAATATGTACGAATGGGGAGACAGTCAGGATCCTTTGTTTTTTTGGCTGCTGTTACACAGATGAATACAATGCATAATATCGTATGCACAATTTCTCTGGACCCGATTCCAGTCGAGCTGCTATCCGTCTGCAGGTCACACTCTGTCTTTATCTCTTTGCGGTACATGCTTGACAGACGCACTCAAAGCACACGGCTGTCAAAAAGACGTCAGATCTGCTACCGTCTTTTCTTCAGCTCCTTGTTTCATTGACAGCACTGTGAACGAACGACGTGGCACTGCCGGGGCGGAGGCATCAAAAGGTTATTTTTAAATACACTATATCAGACGATCATCACGAGGCCTAATTACTTCTTTTTTTGTCTCTTTTTAAAAAAACAGTCAACACTTCAAAATGATTTGGCTTGTTTGGATGGCAGCCCTCAACTAAGTTTGATGCTTGCTCTCTGACTGCCAGCTTTAGTTTTCTGATCCAAACTCCCATTGACACCGCACTGTGGTGGAAAGGGCCATGCGCCAAATTAGCATCCAATGTAGGTAAGCTCTCACATAGCCTGACCCAGCTGGACCTGGCAAATTCAGCTGTGAGACAGACTTTTAGCTTCATTTCAGCTACAATCAAATAACAAAAAAGCAGAAAAAATGCAGTTTTACTATTTATATAAACGGCCATTCCTTTTCTGGACATAGATGACAAATAAAAAGCTCACAATAATGTGAGGGGGGTGGGGGGACTCAGGGCATGGAAATGAGCCAAGAGAGAGAGAGAGTGGGATAAAGAGTGAGTGATCTTGGGAAATCATGGGAGTAAAAGGCAAGAGAGAGTTCACCGCTCTAAGTTCAATAATATTTCCCCCGAGGTGCACTGCTACACCTCATCAGCAGATATTTGATCATCACGCACATGTGCACACACACATACCCACGAGGCTGGAGTTAAGTCTGAGGTGTTCATCCTTGTCTGTTTAGTGGGAGCACATTAAGGTGCATCCACCTTATCCAGCCCCCCGGCTTCCTCTCACATCTGGCTCCATTTATTTGCACCTTAAGAGCCGACCAACCATGTGCAGATCATGCACCTCCTTGGCTTCCTGTCCACGTATTAGAGGCAAATCTCTATTGTTGCAGTCCATAATTGGGTTGAAACACACTGCAAACGGTGCCCAATATAGTTTTTCATACCTGCAATATGAGAATCAATATTTCGGAACAGATCCTCCCACTTCTTAATATAGCGGCAAATGAGCATCACTTGGCTAAACTCCAAGTCTCCGCTGCCTCTTTCACCTCTCTCTTTCTCTTTCTGCCTCTCACTTCTGATTCCTCCTCTGCTTCTTGCCAAAACTTTTTCGTAATGCCTCCCCTCCACAGTTACTGACAAACATTCAGGTCTTTGCATGCAAAAAAAAAAAAAAAAAAACAAAAGAAACCCAGTCAATGCTTCTCCTCCCTCCCTCGCTCTGCTGTAGCTGAAAACGACCATTGGGAAGGAAGGGGAGGGAAGGGGGGGGTGGGGCACTTACCTGATTCACAGGCAAATGTCTTGGATGTGTCGTCACAGAAGATGATCGCCACAGCGTGCTTTTTTGTCTCCCGCGGCATCCGGGTAATGTTCTTGATGTTATGGAGCTCAGTGATCTAAAGAGGAAGGAGAGAGTGGCAGCGGCACATTACCTTGAATGAACACAGCCAGCAGCAGCGGCGAGCGGCAGCAAGGCTTAATTGCCATCTTGCACTGCTTCGCTGAAAAGTGCAATAGTAGTTAGAGGCTTAGTGTGTAAAGGATGGCAAAGTAAAACAGAAATGTGGGCAATCTTGGTGGGATAAATAAATAATAGTAGTTTTCCCGCTGATTACGAAAAGCTCTTTTAAAAAAGTAAGAAATCATCTGGGATGTCAGCTGGTCACGGTGCAGCAGAAACCGTAAATGTATTGTTATTTATTTTAAAAGAACTTCATGGATAAATGTAGCCCGCCGCTCGCTCTGCACACACTGTGCATCCACTGTTTGAATGTCTCTCCTTGAAGCCGCTTTTTTCAGTCAATAGGGAGGAAGTGCAATCAAAAGCATCTAAATCACTTTACCAGCAGATTGATCGCGAACCAGAAAAAAAAGAAGAGAAGATTACATTTAACTGAATATCACCCGCATTTATAGACCATTTTGTTCAACAGTCCTCTCTGTGTTCACTCTGCCTGGGAGATAAGGCCCATTACATTATTGTAGTCCATTGTGTGCTAACTGTGGGCCCTTTGCCAGACTGTTGGGAATGAATTAGCTGGGCTCACTGCCCGTATAGTAAAGCTCGACTGTTTAAGGTTAAAAGACCAGACCTAATAATGCGCACAACATATGTGGGCTACAAATTTCTTTGTTCTGTAACATTACATTTAATAAATTTCTCCCGTATTATCAGATATCCCCTGCTCAGCATTCAAGTTACACAGAGAGATTTTTTTAAAAAGTATTTCAACAACAAAGGAAGGAAATAAAAAAAAGAAAGAAAAGGGAGAGGAGGCTGTGGATATTGAAAGATAGCAGATATTTTTCATTTGTTGTGTCTTATCCCTTTCAAAGATAGCATCTAAATATTTTATACGAGATGAGGTGATTTTTCCCCTGTGAAGATACAGTACGTATTTGTCCTCGGGCAGACTATTCATACACATAACTGACACAAAGCAAGCATCAACAGTGGGAATTTCTGAGCCGTGAATTCCACAGTCTTTTCTCTGTTTGTGTTCGGTGTATTACTGTGCATGTTTTAGTCTCTCTGAGTGTGTGTGTGTGCGCGAGGCTGTGCGTCTAACGGAGAGGTTTGGGTGCATTCCCAGCCTAAGGCGCTTGAGTCCAAGCAAAGTGAATCATTCGCGATGAGACCCATTCCTCATCTCCTCTCCTTTTCTTTCTCCTCGTTTATTCAAAGGTGTAAGTTAAATCTCGCATTAAGAAGACTGAGAGCCGTGCTTGCAGCTCCGTTTGGCTGAGCGGTGCTCAAGTTGTATGCCAACAGCGGCATGCTAACACACTCTTAGCAGGTGATGTTAATCTAATCGCTTTCTTGGTTAGGTGTGTTACCATTGGACAGTTAGCATAAAAAGTATAAGTGAGACTTATGAGAATGTCATTAGTTTAGAAAGTATTTAGTCTTGGAGAAAGCATGGGAGAATTGATATCTTTAACCAGATGTTGGCACTATATGTAAAATTAAGGGATCAACAAGTGATTACAATACATTCTAAAGGGGGATGTGAATGTATGTATTAAGTTTCACTTTAATCCCTCAAATAGTTGTTAAGATGGGTCATTAAAAGGGGAAAAATGTCAACCTACTGAAGAAATTAGGGGACCACCAAAGTCACGATTCATTCTCTGGGGACCATGAATGTCTGTTAAAAAAAAAAGCATACATGGAAATCTATCCAATCGTTTCGAAGACTTCTCTCTCGACCAAAGTGGTGGATCGACCGACTGTCCGACAGCACTCGTCTGGCTCAAAAAGATCAGCCCTCTTTGCTTCACTGGTTGTTTCCACTTCCATATGCACATACTGTATTTAGGTATTTAAATGCAGCTCCGTTTCTCCACTTTAGCTGCCTCTGTCAGGAGCTCAGGAGAGCTTGAGAAATGTAGCACACAGAAAAACAACTTCTCACAGGGGCTAAAAATATTGCTTAAAATATTCAGGTTGTTTTATACTGTGTGGACCGGCGCTTCTCCGACAGAGAAAAAGGCACAGGGGAAGAGGGAGAGAGAGTGGGAGTTGGGGGGTGTACAGAGAGGGAGAGGAAAAAAAAAGTGGGAGAGAAAGCCAATCCCCTTTGTGTTGATTCTGTAAATCAGCCACCAGTGCAGCCTATTTCCTCCCAAAGCACTGCAGCGTTGAATGAAGCCCTCAGACGGGACCTTTCTTGATCTTTGTGGCGATGCATTACCAGGTGCACTGGTGCATGTGCGCACTCATCGCTCACTCCAGCGCCGGGTGTATGAGATGCCTCTGGGAGGGGTGGCGGGGGCGGTTACAGCCACACAGGACGCCCTGTGTGACAGCATGATGCAGTGGGCAGGGAGGCGCTTCATTCACAATACACGGGTGACGCTGTTGCGGCACTAACAAAGTGGATCAAAACACCGACCTACCCTTGTGCTCACTCGCTTTCTGGGAAAAAGGAGGGAAGCAGAAAAATGCTAAATTCCCAGCGCATTTGAGAAATCTCCAACTTAATTCATAATTACACGGTGGTAGACAGTCTCCTGAATCAGCTCTCAAACCGCAGCCACAAAGGAAACCTGGTGTCAAAGTCCCCTATCATCGGCTGTTATCTCCTCTCATTACTATAAAACACTGTTCACGGTGCCACTCCTTTAACATCATCTCCTCTTACCATGATAATGAGCCATAATTGGAGTATTTCAAAGGGCTTAAGAGGCGGGGTAAGAGATATTATATTCTGGATTATTACTTTCAAAAGGGAGGGAAAAGGCCCCAGAGGAGAAGATGAAGTTGCAAAAATGTGTCTTAATGGATCCTTAACTCCATTATCTCTGGCCAATGGACAGAACCTTTTCATATATGAAGATGAAAGCAAGGTTCTTGGTGGGAGTGTGCAGTACAGCTAAGTGCTCAGTGATGGCATTTATTCCATAGGTTTAATGCTTCTTGTTTTTATAATGTAATGTAAAAAAAAATTCCATCTTGAGTAACTTAATCTTACACAGTAATTACTGCATTTGAACACTTTCTCTGTTGGTTTTAAGGGAATGCATCTTGCGCTGAAATACAATTCCCGGCTCCTCATTTTTGGTGGGCAACTGTTGGCGTCAGATTTTATCAGCCAAAGCTAATTAATTCCACCAGTTGGCCAAATTGCAAAATGAAACCCTTGGCTGTTGTCTGGTGAATGTGCTCTGCATGCCGATGCAGCAGTAGCATTTAGACTCGGCCAGAGACTGTTCCCAGGGGAGCGAATCACCAGGTTTAATCTCCTTTTGGTATTCAAGCAGACAAAGACACACTTTAACATTAACAATCCTCCGGAGACCATGAATATCTTCAGGAGATTGAATGGTGCATATGCTGTCACATAACAGTTACATTATCAGACTTTAGTGCCGCTTGGGATGGGGATGTCTGTCCGATGATGGCATTAGACGAGAAGGTCAGAGTGTTAGCAAATCATTAGGAATCATACACGAGAGATTATGAATTGATTCCTAATTTCATAGTAATCTGGTCACTACATGTTGCATCATCTTCACTGACCAAAGGGCTGACTGACATCAATATCCTTTGGCCTCACCGCAAGCAACATGAATGTCAATTCAAACCATTTGCTTAATGAAACATAGCTGCCAGATATAAATATCCATAAAGACTCATAACCCTCCAGACACAACAACATTCATAGACTTGTCTGTGTTTTGATTTGCTTTTAATGTGAAGCACAGTATAGACTTTGAATTTAGAAAAGTGATTTACAATATTACCATACTGTTTAGGATTGTAATAAATGAGTAATTTCATGATTTACTGACGTGCCAATTACTTTCTCAAATAATCAATTAGCCTTTTCTCCAAAATGGCAGAAAACAGTGAAAATACTAATCTTAATTTCCTAAACTTGTTGGAAACGTCATTGAAAAGATATTTTTAAGATTCATTTAAAAGATCTTCTTTTTATTTAAAATGTCACCTTTGACTTTGGGGAAATGTGATGTTTTTCTCACTATTTTCTGATGTGTTGTATACTGGTTGTTATAACGCTGCATATGTTACACATTTGGGATATTGACAATGTGTCTCAGTGGTGTGCATTTACCTTGTGGAAGCTCCTGAAGTACGCCGCCTTCTCGTCGGGGTACTTCTCTAACCGTCGGGGCCCTTTACTGGAGGCCTTCTTGAACACCAGCCAACACCTCCGGAAGATCTGACAACAGAAAACGATGGTAGCTCCGTTACTGAAACACAACTCTCCCGGAGCTAACAAATACATTATGGTGGCTGGAGAGATAAAGACGACGGCAAAACATAAAGTGACTGTCCAGAGAGCTCGATTCCTAGTAACCACAAAATAATAGAGCAGGAGAACTCCAGACTCCTGACACCATATTAACAGGACACAAAAATCAACTCCTGCTGTACCAGAGCGGAGAACAGAGAAATCGATGCCGGCCATCACGCTAGATTCCTTAGAAGCTTATCGTTAACCACTAAAATCAAGATCTGCAAAATCTCTACACGTCAAAGCGATTGAACAATTTAAAGTAGCCGTGAATGTTTTTCCATTGATAAAAGTATAGATTGGCCTCAGGGTTCATTCACGTCCCTTACCAGTGGAGAACACTGTCATGATGTACATACAATTGATTCTATGATGATTATATACATAAGCACCCTGATGTAAAGAGGGGAGTGAAATCACCAAACAGAAGACTTGGGAAAGGAAATGAAACCATTATGCCTCATGCATCAAATACTTATGAAAATACTTTGAATAATACTTTTTTTTTTTTAATGTATCTCATTCAAACATTATACTCTCATTATTAATGCATTTAGATAACATACTGCTCCGCCTATGATACAGCTGCAGTATCAGTTTTAGGACTTGAGTAAATGCTTTCATTTTGGTCAATGGCAACTCCAATTACTCATCATTTAATTGTGCGCATGGGGTTGGAAATGTTGTATTATGTATTTTTACGAGCTCAAAGGCTGTTCAGACATCGCACCTACAACACATTAAAGAATCTGTTATTCTCAGTCCACGAATAAAAGGCTTTTGATGGGATGAAGAGAGGAAAATCACTTTGTTGGTTGAGTGTTTATGTTGAAGCTGTCAGGGTCTTTTCATATTTTGAATGGCTTGACAGGCCAATGAAAGGGACTGGGACAATCGTTGAGCCAGAACAGGAAATATAAATATCGTAAAGTAACAGAATCACGTCAGTCTGAGTTTTTTATACTGAATCCAAATACAGCAGGTGCAGTCTCTCACCAATTATGTCTTGCCTTTTTTGTTCTGCGTGGACGTGTTATTGGCTCTGAATTTCGTTTTATTTCCTAATTGTGTCAATGTTAGAATTAATCTTAAAACTTCTGGCCACACCCACCAAACCTGCCTCTCACAATAAAATATAAAAAGTACATGAGGGGAATGGATATTTAATATATCAAAATATTTTGCTAGGAAGGAATGTAGCTTAGTAAAACATTTATATGATTTATTTAGATTTTTTTTTAGTTATTAATTCATATCCTTAATTCTGCTTTTTTTTTTATTCAGCATTAATTTATTCATTTCCCAATTTCTCAGTGAATTGACTACTTTGCATAGCAATGATGGGCTGCAACTGCAGGCATTAAACTGCATTTCAGAATACGTGAATTTAGAGCAAATATTCAAAAGATTCAAAACTCAGAAATAATAACTTGTGCTCCTGAGAGGTTTGGACAGACTGCGCACTTCTGTAGGAGCATAACAACTTTATAACTTAGTTTCAACCTGGAGTAATGTGCATTCACTTATGAAAGGTGGAGGAGAGCACGGTCAGTTTCTCTTTCTCGCCACACAAAATGAACGCGCACTCACACGGTAACACACAAACTCTGTCTTTCTTGCTCTTTGGTGCAGCAGATTACTGTGCATTGTATTGATTACCGGACCACAGTCTGGCCTGTCCACCAGCTTAAGATGACACAGGGTGTCGTGTATTGGACTACTTCAAGGTCAGATCATGAAATGGACACACAAATGAACACATTCAAATACACGTACATACTTAGGTGAACACACAAAATATACTAGTTACTTTTACAGATAGGCTGACACAAAAATATAAATGCATATACACGTATAAACATGTGCATCTATTATAACTTCATATATCATGGCAGTCCTGTGCAAACCATGCAACCATCATGAGATAAGAACTGTCTTGTTTCCTGCTTTGATACAATGCACTGTTCAGGTAATCTAATAGCTTTTTAAATGGTTCACTCAGTGTAAGGAGCAGAATAATTTTCTCAACCCGTAAAAATAAACACTTCATCCTTCCTTTTATCAGAAACATTTCAAATCAAATTGAGAGATATATGCTTTTCTTTGGACGGCAACGTCTCTGAGGGTCAATAAAAAACAGAGCTGTTACTCCATCTGATCCACTGTATCTCCACACAACTATAATTGTAAAACCAGTGGAAAAGACAGAATTCTAAAACAAAATCTCCCCCTTTATAAAGCCAGTGACGTGGTGTAAAAAAGCCAATACAAACAGAGTTATGCAGTTGAGAGGCAGAATGAGGGTGATGGCCGGTAGCTTATGAGTCCTATGTGGTTGCCTATCTTTAATAGTGGGACCCTTCTATTTCCTGGTGGAGACAGCCGCTATCACTCTGCCTGATGTATGATTGCCCTGGGCCGCATGGTTGTGTTGGGGAACCATGGATGTACGATTAATTTGTTTACTCAGCTGGTGTACTTCATAAAAGGCCCACTGAGTTGAACTTGGCACTTTGCAGTAATTGACTAGAGTGGATCCCTAGGTCCTTATCGGCCTGCCTTGATGGGCCTCCATTCTAGTTAAGTGTTGCCCGGGCCCATTATAAACAGCAAACAACACAAAATAGCGCACTACACACTCTCTAATGCACTGTGGATCATTGTCTACACCGTCCATAAAATGCTTTAAAGAAGGGAGGAAACAAAAGGCTGATAAAATCTTACTCAAAATTGGACATACTGTTTTTATTTCCATAATAATGCCTGTAAAAATAAAACAAAACTGCAGCTTTGACAGAAACAAGCATACATATGAATCCCCTTTGACAATGGCCATTATCACATTTGTGACTTTTAAACAGTAAAATTAAAGCTAGCCTCAATTCCCCTTTGGGAGTTTGAGTCAAAGCAATGCTGCCTGCTTGCCGCACACAAAGTAATTCACCCTAGGAGTGCTCAGATTAAGTAATTATACCAGCACAAAAGCAAGCTCAGTGAGATAGCTTGTGCATAATAAGAACTAGGGGGTATGAATGGAGAGGGCTTAATTTTGCCTGTTCCACAGTTGTCAACGCTTTGTCAAGGCAGTCCTATTCTCGGGCTGCTGGTGGGTCTTATCCAGAGACACTCTTACACTGATTGTAATTACACAGACGTGAATGAGACTCTCTGCTGGTTTGGTGCGACTCATTTAATGCCAGAACAGTGCAGAATACACTGCTTGCCACTGAAAACCAACTAACAGAAAAACCTCCACCTACACCCACCTACCTTTGGGCAATTACACTAAGTAGGCATGGCAACGCTTTTACTACACAGACTTTGGAAATAGAATATTCCATGCAACAAACAAGGCTGAATTTTGCGTGTTTGCATGGGCAAAATGGCAGGCTTGTGACCAAAAGCAATACTTCCTTTAGCTTTGATTGCTACAGCAGGGAGAGGTAGGCCGGCCAACCTCGCGTGTATTCTGATTACCTCTGCAGGTCATCCTCACTGTCATCTCATTGGTTGCATGTTTTTATGTTGTTTTTTTTTTTTATTTGCTTTCATTAACTTATAGTACTTGTCTGATTGTTTTTCGTTTCAGAGCCTACAACCTTCCAGGTGTTGACAGAGGCGGGGGGGCTTAGGCTGCAAATGACAAATGAGAAACAGAACAGGTGCAGTGGTTTAAATATGCTTCAGCTAAGATGCTCATTGGTTCCACTGAAATTAATTAACAATAACTGAGAAGTGTAGGCATCCAGTGGTGACAAAATTCTTGAGTCTTGAGGTTTTGTAGTCAAAGATAATACCAAGGTCTCTTACCTTGTACCTTGTGTGTACAATATCATTTTATCCCATAAATCTGGTTGAGCAGTAAAATGTCTGTCACATCCAGGCACTAAAATACACCTTACAAAACATCAGTTGAAATATCTTGTATCACCAGGGCACACCTCCACATAAAGTAGTGTGTCATCAGTGTATGGACAGAGAAGGCATGTCTCCATCAGGGGTCACATCTGTTTGGGCTGAACCTGAATATTTGTCTGTTCAGCTATTTGATTGTTTGGTAGGTATTCAGTTTTCAATTTGGGGATTTGAATATTAGTTGTTGTTTTTTTAAGATGCTGCAAGCTAGCTAACATTGACTAGTAGGGAAGAAAAGGCAGTAAATCATCCTTTAATTTTTTGGAACAGCTTAAAATATAAAATATTAAATTAAAACGCTGCCCTACTGTTTCAAAAACAGCCCTCAGATCAAGTAGTGCCAAAACTAAGTTTGTTGGCACAAGCTCCTCCATCTGGCAAGAATTAACTTAACTGACCTGGAGTCACAGGAACTCCTCTGATATGTGCTCACAAAAGTCTGAAAGTCATAAAAATATGATTCAATCCATTTAACTCAAAACTAAAAAATAATAGTTAGCAACAGGATCAATCACCATGCGTCTTTTCTACCTGAATTAAGCAGCTTCTCAGCTCCTCTGTAAGCATAAATATGAACCCTGAAGTCGATACCTTTACCATAAGTCTAGTCATTAAAAGTTAGAGGGCTGTCTCACCTGCACACACACATGCCTCACTCAACACATACCTGCCTAGAAACACACACACACACAATTACAACCATTTCAGCACTTATACAGTTTTAATATGTAAGACTCTTGAAGACAAAATCATTCATTTAATCCACTGGTCGAAATGGTACCGTCAGTGAACAACAAAATTCTGCAGGTCACGAGGATCACAAAAAATAAGAAGACTTACAAGACTCAAGATTTAAAGAAGTCATATTATTGTGTATTCATTTAAATTCTGGGACGTGGGATGAACCCACGGGGCCACTGGATTCCAAGTGAGATTGGGTCATTAAAATTTAACACTTCATTAACACAATCTTAGAATGATTTATTAAAGAAAATTATTTTTTCAACGCAAGTTGCCCACCAAGATTGTGAGTGGTGTGTGTGTATGTATGTGTGTGCATGTGTGTCTCAGTCCTCTTCATTAATAAGTAAACAGACCAAAAACAGAAATAAATGTGAGGAAAGCAAATAATATTTTGCCGTTTCTTTATAGTTTAAAATGGCCTATATACTTGTGTTTCTATCAGGATTAATCTAGAGATATATGTGAAGTTTATTATCACATATGTACCACTTTATTCTTAACTTTCATTACCAAATAAGTATTCAACTCCTTAGCAGTGGCCGTTCTTGGCAGTGATGAGAGTGGAGGGCCAAAACCTTTAAAGTGTTTTTGTGCTGTCTGTGATTCGAGTTTAACTTGTGACTTGTTTAGCCGATTAGACACAATTCAGAGGAAACTAAAATGCACGTTGCACATCACACATGCGATGCTTTGTTCAAGGAAAGTGTGCCAGCAAATTGTATTAACGTTATCAACCAGGACAGCTGTGACAAGAGGATCTAAATTTTTCAATAGCAGATTATAGAGAGCATCTCAGGCAGTATACTGTATAATGTGTGTAGGTTTCTCTGTTTCACCAACCTCCACTGCACCCTATGAATAGACCTAAATATATACAAAGATTAGTTTAAAAATAGAACCGTTCCCTGGAAGAGTATGCAATCATTTATATACCTTTGAAAGTTCTTAAGTGCACAATACCTTAAAAATGTAAAACAAATAGCATCCGGTTTGCTTGAGGGTTTAAGATGCTGACCATGTAATTGCAGTATTCCTGTGTGTGTCTGGCCAGGGGCCCTGTGTACTGTCCTCTTGTCTAATAGAGGGTAAAAATCCTACTAAATTATGAATTATCCAGGAACAATTGTCCCAAAGTTGACCTTTTTCATTTGTATTTATTAATTTAATCTATTTTGCTGCAATGGGTGAAGCTGATAATGGAACAGTAATCAACAAAGCACTACTCAAATCCAGGCTGGTATGTATGAGTGGCCAGTGGGAAGCCACTTCTGAAAAAGGCACACGACAACATGCCAAGCGTTGCAAAAAAAAAAAAAAAAAAAAGGCATACGAGGGATTCCTAATGTGAAATATGAGGTCAAATGCAACAAAGGGGGAACTCTTCAGTTCTCATGCAAAATCCATATCTAGAAAAGGGAAGGCTAAGCTCATAATCCACGTAAGCTCTGGTCCATGAAGAGCAGTGGTGGTGACATCAGTTGTAGAAACTTGCGGTCTCGTGAGGATACAGGGAAAGAATGAATGGATGGATCTTTGATTATGATGAGTCCTGGCACCAAGTGAAACCAACACTGAAGCAACCATTTGAATGCTGCTGAAAAGACGTATAATTGCTTTAAAACTGGTCTCCACGAGCACTACCCATTTAGTTTGTCTGACCTTGTGCAAATGTCTACATTTGAATGGGAAAAAAAAAAACACCAAAACTTCCAAGAGGATGTTCCCATTTTGTCACCATGTTGTGTTTTGTGTAGACTGTTACTAAAAGTGTAAGAAATTCATTTTGTATTCAACCTGCAGCACTAGAGGAAAAAAAAAAAAACAAGAAAAGGGGATTTGAATACATTGTGAAAACATTGTTCTAGATATGAATAAGATACTCTTTCTTCGGCTCTGAAATGCGTCTCTGTATGTATTCTGCACTATCAAAAAACAATGAGTACATCGCCACACGGAGCAAGTCTGTGTGTAAAATAGGCAGCGGCAAAGGCAACGAGCTGGAGAGAACATTTCAAGGGCAATCCCTTCACTTTTCGGGAGGTCTGTCTGTGGCAAGGAAAACACTTCAGGAGGCACTTGGCAAGGCGCAGCGAGTTCATCGACGCCGGCACCACGACGACAACCACACTGCGACTGTTGTTTCGGGGATGGGGGGGGGGCGTGGGACCGGAAGAAGGATTTAAGCCAAAGTACGATCACAGACAGACAGAGGGAAACAGACTGTTTGATGGGCTCTTATGAAAGGTTCAAAGGGAAACTGAGAGCACACCTGTCTACATACAAAATAAGCTTACTTCGCGGTGTAGTGGCGTTTAAAGTAGCAGTAAGTGCTGCTTAGCTAAAAGTTTAATTCCTGACAGACACTACTGTCAGGCGAGGGAGTGCGTAAAACCAGAGGTCTGGTGGAGATTTCAGGAAGCCAGACACCTCATGGACCGATCAGTAATGAGCCATCTTTTAAGCCTTAGTCATTTTCTGTAAGTGGCCTCAAACACAAAATCCATTCACTTCACGGAGCATTATCAAACTTCTGGCACTATTAAAGAACTGTCTCGCCTCTCAATAAAATATGGGCCCTATTTCCCCCACAGGCAAAATCACTTGTCATTTGGATGAACTGAGGAACCATCTAAAGACATGAAAATGATTTCCAATGACAGCCCGCTTCAGGTAAATGACTAATCACACGGCCGAATAAAAATAGCCGCCTGTTAGATTCTCGGGAGTCACTCGTGAATATTGAAACACAATCGTAATACCTCAGAGGGGCAAACGCATTTCTTATTCCTCTGATATTTGATTAAAAAAGGAAAAGGGACGAATGTGGGAAGGGTTTGTACCCTCTCGATGATTCATGTGTCCTACAAACTATGATTTAAAGATGATTACTGCCGCACTTACAGGCAATACAAGACACGAGAGCACTTCAATCACAGTGGTCCTGCAACACTCAGACATGATGATAACAGACCGCATTTAGCTGGTACTTAGCATGTTGAATACTGAGCTGCCTTTAACAGGATTCTTAACCAAAAAAATGAATTTTTAACCTTGTGATCGCACAGAAAGCATTATAACACAACAACCAATCCGACACAGCGTGGGTCTGTGTGTTAGCTTTTTTTCTATCAAGCAGTGGCGTGGATGAAGTCTTCCTCCTCATTCGACTCTGCATCAGCTTTAGCGTTCCCCTGGTGATAATGACGCCTGATGGACTATGACAGACCAGGCCCGGCAATATCGGCTCCCGGTGCTGGCAATCAATTTCAGACGGCGGCGGGGTCTGTGCCATGGTGTCCATCTTTATAATTTGATTTGTTATCAGGTCGGACAGTTGTTACGGCAATCATCGCGGCGATCACTCTGCTAGCTGCGACCCCCAGCCTCTCCTACCCAAATCCTCCGAGCACTGTTCTGCTATTTCAACAATTCCCTGCCAAATGCTACAAAAGTTTGTCTTAATTGCACCACTGCTCCCTCTGTCACTCTCTTCCCTTGCCGCCGGCTGTCACCTTTGACTTGATACATAACCCCCCCCCCACCCCCGCCGCCTTCATATATAATATATTTCCTGCTGCATCTAAAATGTTTGGACATCCCATAATTTTATAATTCACCCCTGACTACAGCTGTTGGCAGGGTGGCGAGCCAGCCGCGCCCCAGTTAATCATAGATTACTTTATCTGGGCCATTCCAAATCCTCATGTGTAACGCAGTGCTACCTCAGCAGCAAGTAATCACTGCACCCCTGAACCCCCAACCCAAACACACGCACTCCCCCTCCTCACTTTCTCCCCCCATGCCTGATTCGTCTCTGTCTCTGCTCCTGCCCTTCTGTCGTCACCTTCTCTCTTCTAAATTTCTCCTCTCCCATCCCTCATCTCTCTCCTGTGTCTATGCATGATTGGACATTCTCATCAAACATTCATGAGCCAAACTGGTCCCGAAATATAATATCATAGTATTAGTAACCCTTATTTTCACTTGTTAAGGCCTTGGCTGGGGCTGGGCTGCATTATTCATAGTGGGGTATTCACGGGTGAGAGCTGGATCCCGCTCACAATGTGGCATGAAATATGAAGGACAACAGGTTCCAGCTGATTCCTCGCCCCCAAAGCAAAAGGTCCGTCTGCCCGATATGCCAAAGAGTGCAAGCGCAGGTGGTATTAAAATGACCATGGAGCCGACAGAAATGAAAGAGAGAAAGCTGGGAAGGATGAAAAATAAAAAAAGAGCCTGAAAGAATTAAGAAATAAGAGGCCAAAAGAAAGAGAGTTTGCTTACAGTTAGAGAAATGAAACTGATCGTGAGGTGGTGAAAGTAGCTGATGAAAAAGAGTCGGACTCGGCCAGAGCCACAGAAGCAACTGGCTTCATTAGTGCCCGTGATGAATTAGGCTTTTAAATAGGACTCGTGGTTAGAGCACTGAGAGGAGATCATGACGACTACTTCTTGCCATACCACTCACAAGAATCCATCTTCCCCTCGCCCCCAAATTTCAGGCATGACAGCAAAACGCAGCACAGCTTCGAGCCAACTCTTTCTGCGCCACACACTGCTTCCAAACTCATGCAAATAACAGCATTGAGTGCAGGGAGCGCATTTCTGCTGTTTTTTTTTTTATTACTGCGGGGGAGACGAGGGAGATGTTTTGACCCACGCTGGGCAGCACAGCCTTGAGCAGGAAAACATTAGTTAAAATGTCACGCGCCACGCAGATCCAGCCGTGGCGGCTATTGTACTGAAGCAGAGGAACATTTTTAAGAAGCGCGGCACAGAAATAGCAGCCAAATTATTCTGAAGGAGATGTAGGTCAATACTTAAGTTTCTCTCTCAGGTGTGAGGGAGAGAAGGGGAGCAACAAGGGGGAGGAAATGTTTTTTTTTTTTTTTTTTAATTACTTATTTATGGTGTAACAGGGCAGCAACTCGCTCCTGTCAGCCTAGCATGTGGCCTTGCCGGCATGCACCCTGGGGTGTTGGGCATGGATGGGGTGAAACTGAGAGAAAACACAGTGTTTTTACAGAACAGAAGAGGAGCAGGGGATTACACCGCAATCATAATCCCATAATCTACCAATACAGTTTTATAATGTTCCTTACTTCAGTGTGGCAAAGTTATTCCATCGTATATTTTAGCCACTATTGATTCTAGTGACACCGGAGTTGGCAACCGCTGCCGGCTGCAGAGCACGAGGCAGCGGCGGACTCGCGTGCATGTGTAAAATATTTTTACGGTGGGGCAATTTTGCTTTAAGTCATCATTATGACAATTGCCCGCTCTTTAAACCATCCCTCATCCAGACCTCTTTATGTATTACAGCTTTAGTCAGCAATCCTCTGCACACGCACGCACGCACGCACGGACGGAGCAATTTCCATTTAATCCATGTACAAGGCTGAAGCGTTCACAGACAATAACACACAGACAAAGACGGATTTGACTGTGGCAGAAAATCCTCGTCGACAAGCACGCTGCGACCGCCACAGACAGAGAGCAACAATGCAGAGCAGTGTTGTTTTCTTTACGAGACGGGAATGAGTTGTCCACCACAGGCTGAATGTTAAACTGAACTAAATCCATAAATGAAGAGGGATATGGTCTGAATGCACAAAAGCACAAAAACTCCATTCGGAGTTTCAGCTGTAATGTAAAGGCAAAGCCGCGTTTTTTTCGCTTTAAGTATGTCGGTGCTTGCGCGTCGCCAGAGGCTTCCGGGGGAAATTAGCATCTAGGCCAACAGGTGAGGGGGCGAGTTACATGGAAACCGAATACAGTGCCCCAAAAGTGACCGGGAAGAAAAGAGGGGAAGAGAATATAAAGTGAGAGGATGAAAGGAGCCCTGGCCCACAACCATGATGCAACCGCGCCAGTTGACGGGCTTAATTACCATTAGCTGACCACTGGATTATCATATCAATAAAGGCTGTGAGATCGAGTGAGGCAGGGACCACCACGCGGCGTTCCAGCAAACATTTGCATGTTTAGCAGGATATTATGAAAGTGTTTTCCAGGACACTTTGTGCGAGCGTTTGTTGTTTGAATTTCGTCAGAAGCCCTAAAAGCAGTAATCCTAGTGCATTGGTGCAGTCACCCCACCCCCCCTCACCCATCCCTCCCGGAGGATTAATTCTAAAGAGGTACTCGCTCACTGATGTTGGGGCTGCTTCTCTGATACGGTTAGCCGGGGAAAGCGGCGGTCTCCGTGTCTGCAACAACTATTCCCTCACAACCAGAAAGCAGAGATTTGTGCTCGCTGGAACTAACTTGACTCAGCCACATTTGGTCTGCGAATCAAAGAGGACGCTGGGGAATAAAAAATGTGTGTGTCTGTGTGCAAAGGAGGGAAATGTGGAAGTGCACTCCTGCCTCAAAGGACAGGGGCCAGTGGAGTTGGTCATATTGTTTTTGTCTCATTTCCTCCCAAAGAACACACTCGCTCGGAACAAGTGGGCCGTGATTGGGTGTCACTCTGTGTCTCAGCATGAAATCATTGAGGAATGCAATTATCACTTTGCCCAACAGACATCTGAGTGAACAACTGGGAACTTGAGCGGGGAGTGAGAGGGGAGGGAGGTGTGTGTGTGTGTGTGTGTGTGTGAGTGGGGTAACACTAGTTAATGTTGACCCCAATGTGTGCTCTCAATTCCAAGCTCCCTTTTGTTAAATTAGCTAAATCCTAATCTGCTGAAATACTTGGGATTCATGACGGGTCAAAAGTTTGCCATATTAACTCCTTTTTCTTCAATTATATATTTCAATCCAAAACTGCGCAATAACCTCATGTTTTCAATTGTTTTATGGCTCTTAAGAGCCATTATTTTCTCCATTATGACCTTTAAATGATCCGTTCAAAGTGCCACTGCCAAGGCTACTATTGTGTGCTCCATTTCCCTTGGCAGACTTTATCCAAAATTCATTCCCTGAACAATAATTCTCGGGGAAATATTAAAAGCTGTTTAATAGAAAGGGGGATCAGATTGCCTTGCCCTGCACTTGAGGTCATTTCGGCTCATTAGAACGGAGTGCGAATTTTAAAAGCGGGCGGCTGCAGCGCGCCGCGGTGAGAGCGTCAGCTGTAGCGTTTCATGCCGAGCTGGGCAAGTACCAAAACTGTCACCCCGGTGCTCAGCGAGAGGTAAACTGTCACCTCCTTACTATTAAAAGAACTCCCCTGAGAAAGAGGCGCGGGAAGGAAAGAGAGTAGAGTGTACAAACCCATCTCCAAACAAACACAAACAAACACAGCTCCCACACAGACGGGTGACATGAACCAGCAGCTTTTTTTTTTTTACCCCCCCAACTTACACAAGACTTCAAGGTCAAGGTTTCTCTTTTTAACAACACATTAATAATACAGCGACTAACAATTAGTGCCACATAAAAAAAACCTGTTTAGCTGACAGCTTGAGTAAATTTACATTATTCAACAAGGCTATTTGCTCACATTTAAAGCAGATCAGGTGTAATATTTTATTATTTTTTTGAAAGACAGAAAGTAATAATGTTTACCTATGCACCGCAGAGAGTAAATTAAGAGCACAGACACAAAGACAAGCCCCTTAACACACATAGACACACGGCTGAGGCTCTCTTTGGCTGCACACTGTACTGAATGTGCTTGGCAAGCAGGCTGATGAAAGGTAACAGCAGGAGAAGAACTCATTATAAATCGTGATTCAAATATAAAAAGGTAGGAGGGACTTTTTTTTTTTCTTCTTCTAAGAATAACTTCATCCGGTCCCCTTATCGCAACACTATTTACAAATCGGATTGTCGGGTATGACAGCTCATCTCAAAGGACCTGATTTGACATAATTTCTGTGGATCATGTCGCCACTCAGTTGAATTTGGATGTTTGAGAAGGTCGATACATAAGACTAATACGTACTGATAACGACATATGAGGGAATCTCTGATGGATCTTGTGTTTTTTCCTCCGATTTTTCGATCTAAATTTAGTGAAGCTGATTCATACAGGGGTAAAAATCGCCCTGGAAACTGAACATTTTTCACGTAATCTGCATACGTGAAAAGACTCATGCGTGTCCACATAAACACAATGCCCACACACGCACAGACACACAAACTGAAAGTGAGCTTAGCTGCAGAGTAGAGGCCCCCAGGGCTGGTCTGTTGATTAATGAGGGGAGGAAGGTGCTGAGAGGAGGATGAAGCAGAAGTGTTAATGGAGCTATGATAGATTCCTCTAGGCCTGGTGTTTTATAGGTGAGTCTCCAGTGTATCTGCACAATGTAGCAATACAGTACCGCAGAGAACTGTAAAGCCAGAGCCCTGCGTGGGAGGTGAAATGTGTGGATGAGATGGACCCGAATGTAAAGCTTAGTACAATCACCTCTCAGGATCACACAGCTAAGTTATTAAGAGAATTAATTTAACTGAGCGAACCTTATTAAAACACTAGTTTTGAGGGGTTTTTTTCTGCAGCCACAAAATAAAAAGTCATTCATTTCACAAACTTTATTGAAAACATCTTCCAAAAAAGGAGCAAATATTCTCTTGTACAACACTACTGAGAGATGTATCCTGCGGTAACCAACTTTGTGACAACACTGACAGCACTCGCAGCGATTATACAGGAGCATCCAATTTGTTCATGACTGTCACATCGCTGAAATTTAATATTTAACAGCTTGAATAAATATTCTGAGTCAACAGTCACTCCTCAGTTCATTGTCAGTGAAGCAGGTGGGGGAAAATCTCTCGGTGACATCACATCACAGCTAGCACTGAAATAGTTTTAAACAGAAACAGTCTCAGTCTTTCCAAAATAACTATTCACTGACATTGAAAGAAAGTAGGAACACCAAGTTAAAATGAGATCATTTAAAATTAATTTTGGCTAAAATGGACAATTTATCTCTGCAGAAAAGATGCAAAAATGTTTAAAATTGTATTTTATCTTGAACTTTTTATCTCATTATTGCACTTTTATTTAAATACAAGATTAATAAAACAGAAATCAGGAGCATAAAAAAAAAGGAAAGTCCGTCTTTTGTTTAATAGATTCATTTTTGGGCCACTTGGGGGTCAACAGAAAGAAATTGGAAACATGACAATAACATATAATCTTTTCAGTTGATGTAGTAAACTCGTATCTGTCTGGAGATACGGTGCAACATAAGTATTTATTTGGAGTCGTGTTTTTTGCCACAGTAAATGTAAGTCCAACATGAACTCTTCTTTTGGCTCCATGTTTGGTCGTCACCAACTCCTGAAGGAAACACCTGGCTCTTTAGCGGTTAAATGCTCCAATATGTAGAACAGCTTGTTGTCAACTCTGTCTATATGCTGTTTCTTGCTAAGAAAACAGTATACGATCAATTTATTTGATCTTTTTCACTGAAATCAGCTGACTTCTGCAGGAGTGAAGCAGCGTGGGATGTGACTGCAACCCCTGATCCATTCTCGAGAATAAGGGTGAACAAGGGTGAACACTTCTACATTTTCCTCACTACTATATGGAAATAAGAGTTCACAATGCACAATGTAGCACAACCAACCATGCTTTTCACAAAAAATATTAAGAATAAGACTTCAGTTATCTTTTTCATCATTTCACCCATGATACAGTACAAGATAAAAAATAAAACAATTTCTAACAGTAGGTCAGCAAATATCACTTATAAGACTATATGAAATACACAGTCACTAAGGTCAGATATTCAAACACTAGTGCAAGAGATATACCCAAAAGAGTGGGCTACTCAGACTTTATGTGACAATGCTACAGTGGCTTGCAAAAGTATTCATACACCTTGAACTTTTCCACATTTTGTCACATTACGACCACAAACATAAATATATTTTATTGGAATTTTATGTGAAAAGACCAACACAAAGTGGCATACAACTGTGAAGTAGAAAGAAAATTATACATGATTTAAAATTTTTTTTACAGATAAAAAACTGAAAAGTGCAGTGTGCAAAAATATTCAGCCCCCCTGAGTCTATACTTTGTGGAACCGCCTTTTCCTGCAATTACGGCTGCAAGTCTTTTTGGGGTATGTCTCTACCAGCTTTGCACATCTAGAGACTGAAAGTTTTGCCCATTCTTCTTTGCAAAACAGCTCAAGCTCAGTCAGATTAGACAAAGAGCGTTCATGAATGGCAGTTTTCAGATCTTTCCATAGATTCTCGATTGGATTTAGGTCTGGACTTTGACTGGGTCATTCTAACACATAACACATGAATATGTTTTGTTTTAAACCAGTCCATTGTAGCCCTGGCTTTATGTTTAGGGTTTGGGGTCGTTGTCCTGCTGGAAGGTGAACCTCAAGTCTTTTCCCCACCTCCTCCAAGTCTCCACCCCAGTCTCAAGTCTTTTGCAGACTCCAACAGGTTTTCTTCCAAAGATCTGTATTTGGCTCCATCCATCTTCCATCAACTCTGACCATGACCATCTTCCCTGTCCTGCTGAAGAGAAGCATCTTCCCTGAAGAGAAGCACCCCCAGCACCCCCAGCGTGCGTGATGCTGCACCACCATGTTTGCCACCACCATGTTTGACAGTGGGGATGGTGTGTTCAGAGTGATGCAGTGACGTTAGTTTTCCGCCACACACAGCGTTTTGCATTTAGGCCAAAAAGTATAATTTTGGTCTCATCTGACCAGAGTACCTTCTTCCACATGTTTGCTGTGTGTCCCACATGGCTTCTGGCAAACTGCAAACGGGACTTCTTATGGTTTTCTTTTAACAATGGCTTTCTTCTTGCCACTCTTCCATAACAGCCAGATTTGTGCAGTGCACGATTAATAGTTGTCCTGTGGACAGATTCCCCCACCTGAGCTGTGGATCTCTGCAGTTCGTCCAGAGTCACCATGAGCTTCTTGGCTGCATCTCTGATCAGTGCTCTCCTTGTTTGGCCTGTAAGTTTAGGTGGATGGCCGTGTCTTGGTAGGTTTGCAGTTGTGCCATACTCTTTCCATTTCCAGATGATGGATTGAACAGTGCTCCGTGAGATGTTCAAAACTTGGGAAATCTTTTTAAAGCCTAACCCTGCTTTAAACTTCTCCACAACTTTATCCCTGACCTGTCTGATGTGTTGCTTGGACTTCATGATGCTGTTCTGCTCCCCAATATTCTCTTAACAAACCTCTGAGGCCATCACAGAAAAGCTGTATTTGTACTGAGATTAGATTACACACAGGTGGACTCTATTTAGTCATTAGGTCAACATTCGATCATTCAGCAATCATCAGGCAACATCTGAAGGCAATTGGTTGCATTCAGAGAAAAGGGGGCTGAATACTTTTGCACACTGCTTTTTTCAGTTTTTTATTTGTAAAAAACATTTAAAATAATGTATAATTTTCTTTCTACTTCACAATTGTATGCCACTTTGTGTTGGTCTTTCACATAAAATTCCAATAAAATATATTTATGTTTGTGGTCGTAAAGTGACAAAATGTGGAAAAGTTCAAGAGGTATGAATACTTGTGCCGCTGTATATGGTTAAATAATCTCTGGCCAGCTGACTTGCAAAGTTTGGATGACTGAGGTAGGTAGGTAACTAGCCCAACAACTAGGATAGCCTATTTCATTTTATGGTGAAGGACTCATGTTAGCTGACACATCTTTTAACTAGACAAAGTTTTAAAAGACTGTACAATAAAAATATAATAAAATACAATAAAAATTGAAATCTTGAAATCTTGAATACTAACTGGTTAAACAGCCAAGACTAAGTGTAAACCAAAACATTCAAGTTCGGGCTGTAAAAACCAAAAATACTGAGCTGAAAGTTCCTAAGAGCTCCAAAAATCTGCGAAAAACTACAGAGTCAAGTTATGATTCTCTTTGGCTTTATCCCTATAAGCAACCCCTTTAACACCCAACTTGTTATGTGATTCATTTTTACAATAAAATACTGCGATCGTTGCTTGAAAGTGCATGTACTGGTAGATTCTCTGTATTTAATATATAAAATAGACTGACTGAAAAACTGAAAAATGCAGTGCGGTTGGATAATATGCTTGCTCTCTCTGCTTTTGCTTAAATTTGTGGTGTTGAGTCAAGTGTCTGGTCTGTTGTCGGGGTGCGGGGTCTGCAGGGGATTGGAAAGATTAAATAGCCATGAAGAGAGTCCTCTTCTACTGAGCTGTGACTTCTCTCCCAATGGGATTAGAGAACTTTGCACTTTACAAAGCAGCTCATCAGAAAACATTGGGAACACAAAGCTGTTATGGACAGAGCCAGCTTGGTGTAACATGTTATTGGACGGATTTCAGGCAGAGAGACAGAGACAGAAGCAAGACAGAAAAAAAGGGGGAGAGAGAGAGAGAGAGAGAGAGAGAGAGAGAGAGTTGGGACTGAAAGTGGAGTCCTGTCTGGTATTTTAAGAGCATGACACTGAGTGAGGGCAAGAAAAGAGAGCGTTGATGCAAGGGGGCATCTTTTTATGGTGCATTACTTAATCAACTGAGTTTTAGACATTACTAACGACTAATAACAACATTTGTCCCTGTTCACAACAAAAAGCTTTTTTGATAATTAGGAACAACGGGAATCAATGATGTGAAATGTTCAAGTGGAGTCCGGGCAGAGATTTATTTATGAAGGTGACTATATAATAGAGGCACATTTTTCACCGTGAATAACGACTGTTGGGCTGTTGTTCCCATATCGTGCTGGAGATGCAATTCATCAGGGCCAATAAGAGCTGGTAATTTGTCTTCAGGTCTTTGTCTGATGGAGGAAGCTGATGAAAACCAAAGGAAATGACCGCACAATGTATAGCCCTGCATATCTGTGAATTAATGCGCCGAGTCCAAAAACATCTATCACAAGAAGAGCTGAAAGTAGGCTGCGCGCACCCACGAGGCACAAATAAAAGCATAAACAAAACTGGGCATATTAAAAATCGTCTATCTGCCGCAGTTTCAATTTCTGTTTGGCAATCTGAAAGACGGAGAGGAGAACACGGCTAATTGTGGCCACTGGATGTAAGAATCTAATGATTTGCTGATTGATCTAATCAGATTTCCTCGCACAACCTCAGTCACATCCATCCGTGTTGTGTGGAGGTCTAAACTGCTACGGGTCCATCGCAGCTGACTGTGTCTTTTCTATGCTCCACTGACAAGTACAGTTCCTGCGGTGAAAAATCTCCTGACATGCACCACTCTGGGCGGCCTGTCATTGTTAATAGTGAGTGCATGGAAGTGGCAAGATCCTATCTTAAATGGCTGTGCCATCTTGGACAATAGACACACTGTTCTCCACCCCTTTGCCTCTGCTTTGGTGGGTGCTTATGCGCCAACAGGATGGGGGGGCACATACCTCACACACCATTACAATACACGCTGTGCACGTAAAGGCCACTGGTCACTGAGCACAAACACCCACTTGTAGGTCAAAAACAGCTGAGTGAGATAAAAGAGGGATAAAACAGTTAATGACTGTTTTATCTGTAGACAGAGATGAGAGGAGAGCACCACTGGGTCCAGAAAAGTACTTAAAGAGTAATAACTCTTGATTTTGCCCTGATATTTAATGGCGAGAAAATGCTTCATTTGCACCATTAATGTCTTTATCTGTGTCCACTGTAAACTGCAAGCTTAGCAGCAGACGCAGGTGGTGTAAAAGGTCTCCAAAACCTTTATGCATTTTTATTATCTCTTCCTATGGATGAAAAGTTTCTCCGTAGTTGGAGTCCAACTTGAGGCTTCCTCACAGAAAACTGAATTAGTAAAATAAGTTCTCCAGCAAATTACTTTGAATAGATAAGCCTTAAAGGTCGTTTCATATTAATACTGAATAAAATTGTTTTTTATTTTTGCTTGAAAGATTATGATACACTTTATTTGAAAGACTGTATTTTGTGTAGAGGTACATGCATCAACAGTTTAAAAAGTTCTCAAAAAGCCTTTTGTCTGACTAAAACAGAAGCAAATTCAGTTTAAAATAATATAAAACTAATGAAAACAGCACACATTTGAGAGGCAAGAACCAGAGAAAGTTTAGCAGGGCAAGTTTGCATGGGAAAAAAATCCAAAAAACAAATAATCAATTATCAAAATAGCTGCAGATTAACTGACGAATTCATCATTTCGGCTTTAAATGGAAATGTTTTGAACTGTTGTATTTACATAGTTAAGTTCACATTCATCTCATGAGTAAACATTTCTAATTAGGGCCTAACCACAGAGCCAGTATAGCTGTTAGCAGTATTACACCGTGTAATTTGACGTGTTCAAACAGTTAAAGCAAATGACCAGTGTGCTTTATTGTCTGCTGTATGGTGGAATGGGATACTGTCAGAAAAATACTGTAGATTGAATCTTCAGCCACACATTAAACGTCTCCTACAAGACTAAAGGTGGTAAGAATCCAATAAGTACTGTGCTACAACAGGCAATTGTCAGTCCTTAAATTACAGAGGGTTATTTGCCCCAAAACAAACTGTATACATACCCAAGATTGTGAAATTGTTCACTCGTAAAAAAGTAATTTTAAAACCCCAAATCACTCCTCTAAGTCTATAAACAGGAGAGTAACCCGCCTTTTTGCAAATGATATCCTTGTGTTTGGATGATGAATAACTTGCAGCCACGATTATTGGTTTACTGATTATTTGTTTACATCCATACTTTTGGCTGATTGTATTTTCACTCCTCCTCATTCTGGACCAGATGTAATGCATTTTTAATGTGTTTTCTGCTTTGACATTTCTGGTTTGACCAAGGCGCCCTCAGAACTGTGCTTACACGGCAGCAGAGCACAACTCTGTTCCTGTACATTTTTTTCCTCTCTATTATAAATCACACTAGCAGTTTATTCCATATATTATTATATGCGTATTTTGAGGTCTAAGTTGGTCTGTTATTATTTGTTATTGTTTGGGCTCGAATTTAAAGGAGATCAAGCTAAAAGTTAGACCAACCCTGCAGTCCAGCACAATGAAGCAACAGCAGCAGCTCGAAATCTCAAAAATGTATTCCAGCTCACTGTTGACGTTTTTTTTAAAAAATAAATAAATAAATAAATACATAAAAAAAATCAACATTAGCTCACAGTAAAGTTTCAAAATATCAACAGTGAGCTTGGCGGGGGAATTTGGGGATTTGGTCCACAGTTGGGCACCAAAACAAAATCAGAGTACAAAGTAAGGTGGTCGAGCCTTGGAAAATACGACTGTCAAGCGGCTATAACCGATATCTCTATAATACCAGCTGATCAAATGACTTTGTATATTGTCCTGTGGAAGGTGCTGTCAAATAAAGACAGCTATCAGCCAACTCTGCCCTCAGCTCCAGGGGGCTTTAGGAGTCTTTCAGCTAATTTCCTGCCCACAACTTTGCTGTTTCTGCCTCAACAGACATCTGCCTTCACCAAACAGGCTCTAAAATGCCACTGTACGCTACCTGTTCAGCACCAGACAGCACACAGACAAAGTTAGTGATTAGTGGATTAACGTAGTGCCGCACTTAACAGCAAAAGGGTCAAATATTTCACTGATGAGCACTGATTGGACTCAAAAGTGCTGGGCGGACAGAAATATGTGAGTGCTAATGCTGTTTCATACCTGCTGGTCATGAAAATAGATGGCTCTTTACCAACACGTTAAGTGTAAAAGCATCATTAGCATTCATATGGAGTTGTGTTTGTGTCCACATGATCAATGCAAAGTCTAATTTTAGCTCTAATTTTGGTCTCCACCAACTCCTGAGGGAATGATCCGGCTCTTTAGTGACTAAATGCTCCACTTTCGTCACCAGCTAAATGGCAACTTATCAGTCTGATGTTGGGCAGACAGTGTCCTGCAGGTTTTTTCAAGCTATTTTTTGGTCAAAAACAGGTGGAAATGTAAGGAGAAAATGAATCAAAATTCTTTCTTTCCGCACATTTATTTCTATGTAAGACATCAGTGTTAATGTTGAGTTTACTGCAGGTGATATCTGTTTCGGTGACAATACTGCGGTGTTACTGTGGTGGTGGGAAATAGCATTTTAACAAGAAGCCATATAAGTGCGAGCTCTATGTGTGAAGTGCCCTGCGCTCTTCTTAAAATATTACATATCTCCCTCTGAGCCGGCATCTGATCTGCAGCTCCTTTGAAGTGTCAAAACATGTTTGTGAATGGGGAGACTGAATGGCAGGCTGGCTCACCTGCAGCAAACTTAAATTGACCATTTCTGCAGAGGCTCGGAGAAAAGTTGGACAGATGGAGGAGGTGGAGGGGTGATGGGGGTGGGGGTGGCGGGTATTCAACTGCTGACCTTCTCTATTTACCGCAGAGCTCTTTAACCTGGGAAACATGTGCCTGGACTGAGACTGACACGCGGATTACTCAAAGGTCATGTTATTCAGCTCGTCAAGAGGAGTCCATCCCACTGATAGCAGCGCTGAAGGGGGAGAAGGGAAGGACTGCATGGGTGATGGCAATATCACCGGCGCTGTTTCCTAGACGCTGTCGGATTCGATGTGATGTTTCTCCCTCTGCAGTGACACTTCACTTGTTTCTGGCTCTTGTGAGCATTTAGTTTGTCTTCATGTTGTAAAAAGAAAAAAAAAAAATACTGTATGGTACAAAGCCACGGGATTAAAATTAATTGAGAATCCACACACTGTTCTCTGGCAGCAGATTGTTTACTTGTTTGTCGGGCGCATGTGTGTGCCAATTCTTCAATGTTGAACCAAGCGGATTTGTGTGTGTGTGTGCGCACGCCTTTGCACTGTGTCAGGGGGAATAGCCTGTTGGGGTTATGGAGGGTGCAGTGTGGGGTGATGAATGGGATGCTTTTGTGCTCAGTCTCTCAGCTGTCTGCAAACCAGCGAAGGAGAGAAAGGTGAGAGAGAAAGGGGCAGGAGGTGAGGGAGATAGCCAGATAAAGGGGAAGAAAGGAGGAAGAGAGATAAAATAAAGGGGAGAGGAGATGAGAGAGGCTCTGTGAAAGTGTGGGGGAGTGCAGGTGAGACGCGGGGTGGGGGTGGTTGGTGCGTGAGGTGAGAGAACGGGTGGAGAGGTGAGGAAGAGGAGGGGAACGTGAGAAAGGAAATGGGGATAGAGAGAGAGAGAGAGAGAGAGGGGGACTACTTGTGCATTCAAGAACACTGCACCGTTGTCTCGTCGGCCAACAAAGAGACAAAGAAGTTGGCTAATGTAGGAAATCGTTGCCATTCATGTCAGTGGAAAAAAAAACAAATGTCCCAGGAAAAAAAAAAAAGAGAGAGAACAAGAGAGAGAAAAACCAGAAGAGAAAGTTCCCCCGGTTGGTAATTTTGATCACTCGGCAGAACACAGACCTGACCTCGTGGCCTCAACCTTCACACATGACGGGGTTTGGAAATGAGCCAATCATACTGACGGATGCTGATGAGCTCAGCCGGAGCTGTTGGTGTTGGTGTGGCCACTTTAATACATATCGCATAAAGAGAACCATTGGACTGTACTGCTTTCTAATGAAAAATAATGTATAATACATTTTAAAAAGGCAGAGGCATTACAATGGAGGCCGGGCCGGGTGCGTTAGAAGGTCAACTGCGATGCAATGTCTTGATATGTGATATTTGAGAGACCTTTAAAGCACTCAAAAAGAAAACGTTTTATATAAATATATATATATATATATATATATATATATATATATAAAAGGCATCACATGAGGAGGAAAACACCGGGACCTTTCTGGCCTAAAACTCCAGCTGAGGAGATACATGCAGCTGCTCTGACAGGTGGGGGGGCCGCGATCAAACCTTTTTACTTTTCTGGTACCAAGTAAAATGTGTCTGTGGCACTGAACATGAAAACCGGCCAAATAAAAAAAAAGAAAGCTGGCATTTATAGCTGAAACAATAAGTCAATTAACAAAAAAAAAAAAAAAGAATATGCAATTATTTCATTGTCAAAAATAAACACCGTCTGACTCCAGCTTCTCCACTGTGGGGACTCTGACGCTGCTTTTTCTTTGTCTCGTGTGAATATCTCCGGATTTTAGACCGCTGACAAACACGTGGTTTGATTGTGAGAGTTAAAAAAAAAGTGATTTCTAGATATTTTCAGGCGTTTCATGGGAGCAAACAGTGAATCAGTTAGTCATGAAAGGAATCAGCAGACTCATTGGGAAAGAAAATCATCGTTGGCTGCGGCTCTACTGGCATCAGACGTTTGGTCAGATCTTGTTTACTCGTCCTTCGAGGAGATGACTCCTCATTTGAATCTAAATCATTCTGCCAGCTTTTGGTTGGGTGTTTTTGGTTTGCTTGTATTCGTACATTTAACATTCAAGAACTTTAATGTTAGAGCTGAACAGACTAGCTGAACATTTATGTGCAACAATTCTATTGACCAACTTGTCGAGCAAAAATGCCTTAAAAGCTGGTTCCAGCTTCTCAAATTTGAACATTTGCCCTTTATAAGATGTTTTTTTTTTTTTTTTTTTATTATTCTGGGCTTATTTTTAGTATTTGAGGTTTTGGACTGTTTGTTTAGATAAAAATAGGAAGATGTATCTCTAAGCTTTGAGCTTTGAGCTTCATCAAGAAATGAATAAATAATTAAAGTGATATTTACTTGTGGCCCTATTTCATTTACTTAATCAAAGAAAAACAGGAACTTGTATAAAATGTTTAAGAGACCTGTCAAAAAAGTATTGATTTGGTAACAGTAATGGAACTCAGGTATCATATCAGAGAGCACTGAAACATTTCAAATGATACCTAACGACAGGATGGATCATCGGTTGTTGCACTTTGGCTGCATTTTAGTGACCAGGACTCCGAAGAGGCAAAGAGGCCGACGCATCTGCCTGTCAGCGTTACCTAATCTGACTCTGGGTCTGTATGTGTACAGCGATATCAGGATAATGATTCCTGTGTCTCTCTTCACAGCCACGAACATTATTGAGCTGCTGAGTCATCGATAACTGTAAAAAAAATAATAAAATCAGACAAAAATAAAATGAGGTGTTTGAGATCGGGCTGCGAAATAACACTTTCTGGATTTCAGCCAACTCTGAATATCGTTCCCCTCCAACCAGATGTGTATCTTTTCAGCCAGCCCACGCATGTGCGTATCTCTCACACATTAGGATTTTCATCTCTCTCAAAACACGACGCAAAAACACTCAAAATTACGCCATTTAGCGCTGATGAGGTCTCTCTCCACCCCGCAGGGAAAGATCACAGAGATGTGGTGTATCCGTGCCTGTTGATTCAGGCCCTCAGATACCGATTCCTGCTCCACTCCGCTGTGTTTTTCTCTCTGACCGATTCAGAGTGAGAATTGGCCTGGAATAACTAACCCCGGCGTGGACAGATAAATACTTTCTATCTGCCCACACCGGGGTCCTCTGAGGCCATCGCAGCATGGCTTTTCTATGATGAAACAGCAGTGAGCGGTGGAGGGCTGAGGGAGTGGGCGATGAGGACACAAACTGTTTTTCTCCACAAACAGCAGGATGAGATGTGGAGCTGGCATATATATGGCATCCATACCTCGAGCGCAGCCAACACAGCGTGCGTCCTCACTTGCTTTGCAAAGTCACAGGCTCTCCACGCGCGCACACACACACACACAGGCACTCTTCTTCTGTACTGCATCTAGCATAATAGCATATGCAAAAAGTAAATAAACTGAGCCGAGTGTATGTGAGCGAGCTAATTTGCATGTTAACAACGCTACAACGCCAACGTCTCGCACTTTCATTTGTTATCTCAGGCTCGTGTTGCCGCGCGAGTCCCTTTAAGGCCAGCGAAGGGCTCCTCTTGCTCCGTTTCCCTTAAAGAGTAATCAAAGATAGCCTCAAACGGCGGTGGGACCCCGAGCTGACGAGGCCAGGTGACGATGTGAGGAGGCAGACACCATTAGCCCCCATCATCACACTTCATCAGAGGAAGAGGGAGTGTGCCCGCTCTGTTAGCGTAATGAACTGGAAGTATGAACAAAAGCAGATGGCTTTATGAGTCAGACAATAAGGCGCTCGTAATTGAATATATATCATTCATTCCCATTAAAGCAGTCAAGCCATTTTTCTCCTTGCTGCACCTCAATGGAAATCCATTATCAAGGCGTTGAGGGGCTGCCATCGCGCCGAATCGCGAGGATTTCAATGAGACTTTTCAATGCTGGGAACAATTCATCATGACTGAAAAGGAAGCCCAGCACTGATTGTGGGCTGATGACGATTTGTACAGTGATGAACGGCATTCCTGGAATCCATAAAACATGGTGTTAATTTGCTATGATAAAGAGACCTGCAGCCTGTGGTGCTCCATTATGAGTGACCTTATTAGATTTACCATGTCACCGTGTGGTTAATGTCTACTTTTACACTTTTACACTAGCTCAGCCAAAAGTGAGATTATAAACACACAGCTGCAGCATTTTTACATCTTCATGGCTAATTTTTTTTAAAATCTCAAGGTGGAGTAACTTTCTCAATGAAAATGAAGTTGCGGATTGAGAGCTGACAACTAAAGGAGGGTTGATGTGATTTACAGCTGGATCCGCACGACACCAGCTGCCAATCACTCCCCCCTTCCTCCTCACCCCCTCTCCCAACATCTCAGTGTGACAGAAGTGCGTTTTGCACGAAGACGAACTTGGCCGCTGTTGGTGCTGCTCTAATCTGTTTTGAAGAGCTCGCAGCAGGACGGCCGCCTATGGAGCAATTAAAGCCTCTTTCTTAATCCAGCCGCCCCTGAAACAACTGGAACTTCCTCCTTCATCCTCCTCCTCCTCTGAGACAGCAAGTGCAACAGTACTCACCCCCAGTTTCTTACTCCGTATCCTCACGTATCCCTGTTTGACTATGTCGTTGAAGTTGGAAGCCATGGTGAGGGGAGGCGGGTCGCTCCCAGCCCGAAGATGGAAAAATGAAACAAAGTAACCTCTCTCTCTCTTTTTTTTTATTTTTATTTGAAGTCTCTTATTTGTGGGGGTCTTCTACTTGAGGCTCGCTCGGCGTGACATCCGGCGGCGGCAGGGCGGGCGGCGGGCGACCTGCTCCCGTGTCAGCGCTCAGGCTGCCCGGCTTCGGCGGAGCGATCCATCCGGGAGAGGAGGGAGATACCATTCGTCAGCTGATTCACCGGAGCCGGAGAGGAGAGCGGAGGGAGGAGGAGGAGGAGAGGAGGAGAGAGAGAGGCGCGCTTCCTGGACCACACCATCCCCCTGAAACAGAGAGGGGGGTGGGGGTGACTGCTGCGGAGGGTGGTGGGAGGGAAGGTCCTTAATTCAAGGAGGGGGGTGTACCTGCAGTTTTTTTTTTTTTTATAAAAAATTATATATCAAACCACCATTCAACACAAAAACAGCTTCAGTTGAAGTTTTTTGTTTGTCGTAGTTATCATAAAATAATCCTTCCTGTAGCTCTAGCTCTAATTTAGTGGGTTTGTCTATGCTGGTTGTCTTGGTGACGGTTAGATAATAAGCTGCTGACATCTCTAAAAGAAAATAATTCAAAGCTTTCAACGAAAAAAATAAACAAGTGAGCAAAAACTCATCTTCAATCAATTTATAGTGAAAGCAGGTAACCTGTTTAAAATATTTTTAGAATTTGCTAAAGCTGTCCTTGCAGAAGTACATCAGACAGACAATCCTGACAGGAACCTACCGCACCTGAATCAAAGTAACCAATCAGAGCAGAGTATCTGATGACGCTGCACGGGGTTCAGTCCACCGCGCATGCGCAGAGCAGGTGCAACGCAGATAAACAACCAAGCAATGAGAAAAGTACAGTTTACAGAGAAGATAAGTAGACAGAAGAAGAGCAATGAGGAAAAATTAATTAAAAAAAAGAATTAGACAGAGCGACGCCGCTCTGGAGCTGGAGCTCAAACTCCCTCTAATTTTCAAAAAAAGATGAATTTACAGTCAGCTGTTTTGACTCACACCTGTTCTGGTATGACCGGTTGTTTATGGTGGCTAACGTTAAATAATTCTGGTCATTTTTAGAGAGGCATTGCTGGAAATCTGGCATCACATGAGTAGGTTTGCTGTCCTTATGACTCTTCGATCTGTGATGCCACGTTTTAGCATTCAGCATTTTCCGATAGTGGTAACTAAAGTGGCCGTGGCGGCTGCTGTCCGGCTAATGGAAGTGTGACATTTTAAATTTAAGTGAGTGTATTCATCATAATAATATAATTCCAATGTATTGAAGAAATCCTGTTGATTTTTAGTAAGTATTTGTTTAGTCTATTAGTTTTAAATAGTGTAAAATAATGTGACTATAGTAGGAGAGCAGTGGTGATAACATTTGGATTTTTATCTCACATGCAGTCACAGTGAAAGCCTTGTTGTTATACTTTCTTTTCTTAAGTAGTCTCTTCTAGTTGTTCTTTTGCAATTCTTATCTTGATGTGTTTTGTTAATTTGGCTTCATGCTTTTGATCGCTAACATAAGCAAGTGCTCAAGGTGCTCCCCTTGATCATTCGCATATCTCCCACAGTGTTTTTAAAGATCACTTGTTTAATAAGATCACTTTTTAAGTGAATTTTGATGTAACTTTTGAAATCTGAAGTAACCATTCAGATTCTGGCCGCCCCCTTTCTCCCCACCCAACAATATGTTCAAAGAAAATATGCAAATGTACAGCAGAGCTTAGTGTTAAGACTAATTTGCAACACGCTTTGTACCTTGCCTTTTGGTTATTACCTGTCTGAGTATGAATATCATTTCCATATTTTTCACCAGACAGCTCGGCTAATAAGGAAATACAATTTGAGTTCGCCAGTGTGTGAGCACCATGTTTTGTCATTATTAGGTGGCCTGGAATTGATGTTGTTTGATTTGTTGCATAATAAAACCAGATAGTCCAGTGCCCTATTAAAGGATGAAATAAATTGTATACAACAAAGCAAAGCATGGCGTACCACCACCTCCTGCAGCTTGTGTAGCGCGGACACAATGCTGCAGATTGGCAATCATAAAGCTCTGAAAATAAAAAAGCACAGAAACAAATTTTGATCCCTGCCAAAGCTATAATCCTGATCGGGGACGTGGTAAGAGGCGCGGCTTGGGCTGTGCAATCGCAGAGAGTGAAATCCTTGGTATTAGGCAGCAGATGGCTCAGGTATATTGATATGAGGGGCTGCCATTACTTATGTTGATTAAAATGTGGAGATGTGGCTTATGTAAGAGAGTTATATAAACAGCTATATGATTAAGTGAAGATCAGAGTCTCTCACTTCCAGGATACCTCAATCTAACAATAAGGAGGCACCACAGATTAATGTGGCACTATCAGAAGACACATTTCCTCTTATAAATGAGGACAGCCTTTTCCAGCTCCGCACAATTATCCCATTGCTCACAATCATTTATTTATTTGTTGTGCTTTGTTGAAAGAGAACGCCCTCAACTGAGAAAGTGGGGGAGGGGGGGCTTTGTTCAGTGAGAAATAAATGGCAGCCACTTTGAAAAGCGCTTTTCTGTCAAGTGTCAGCTTTTGAGTCCAGAGGTAAAAGTCAATGTCTGTATTTTCTGTCCTGTTCATCACATCTACAAGTGCACGCGAACCATCAGGCTGCCGCCGTCCCCTGCAAACGGCTCGACTTTGATAGTCTTCATGTCTCCCTGGAAGTGTCCTCAAATTTCAGACTTGTCAAAGTTGTTTTGTCTTTATAATCCTCTTTGTAGAACATGGCCTCGTTCCATTCCCGCAGCCTCGTCATCCTCTCTCTAAGAAAACAATGCTGACAGTAACAATGTCTGTCCGTCGCGCTAAACCCTGTGCTCTGGTGTCTGTTATTGCCAAGAACTGTCCTAGTTTTGTGGGGGAGTAATTGCCTGCCGCGATACAAGGCCAGCAACCAGTTTGGCCTCGGCTGGGCGCAGGTAGAGAGGCTCAGCGTGCGGGCCGCCACGCCGACCAGCATATGGCCCTGACATACACGAGCGGCTGCCAACGGGGTCAGATGTGTTGAGAGTCGCTCAAGAGCGGAGAGGCCTTTCGTCAAGGTCACGAGCGAAGCGGCCAATATCTGCTGAGCTGTGGAGAGCGACTCTTGTCCAATATGGCAATTTATCAGGTATTGACCTCATAATCATCGCCATTTTTCATAGACGTTCCACATCACGCATCCAAGTCCCTCCACGTCTGCAATGATTAATACTGGGAGGACTGAGCCGCTCGGAGAGAAACCGTGCCATCCATTAAAGCACTTAAAGCATTCCTAAAAAGCCCCCCTGAATTGTTTATTTAGTTGCAGTCTGGGCGAAAGCACAACTTTAGATGGTTTTGATGGTCTGGTCAAATATTTAAACTGCCTTTGCATTAGATGCTCAGTTTGTCTCTGTGCTATTTGGCGAACGTCGGGGGGTGCAGCTAAATAATTAACACATTCTAAAAAGATAAGGAGGGGTGAATGAGAGGAAGGTGTCGGGGGTGGGGTGGGGAGAAATGCCTCTCCGTTTACCAGGTAAGCATTTTTACATGTGGGCAGGGGAGAGAAAATAGAGATCACACAGGCAGAGTTATGGTAATGCCCTGCTCTGGGTTCCTGTACTCAAGCTTTTTACAGCAACCCGCATCAGCCTGATATGTTAATAGGCACAATGGGATTTGGGTTTGATTAAATGTCAATGCCTGGAGGGGGAAAAAGGCTAGTGTGCAAAAAGGAAAGAAAAAAAAAGAAAAAAGCCCATTTCTCAGAATAAGAGATGTGGGCTGCTCTGGACTCAGTGGGTCCTTGGTTATCCACACAATATGGGACAGCTAAGGTTATGTGCAGTCTCAGGGGATCGGGCCATGACATGTTTGTGATTTACTCCATAACAGTTAGAAGTAGAAGTGGTTGGAGGGCGTCTCTGTCCTCTCTGAAAGGTGAGTCATGAGAGTGGGCGATTTGAGAGGGTCCTTTACTTCAATCACAGTCGAGCGCACGAGTGGAGCGTATAAGCCTATTACAAGGGTTCCTCACATTACCAAATTAACCAAAAAATTTTATCACAAGAGCCAAGGATAAGATTTAATTTGCGGCAGCGTGTCCGCTTGCTCAAAATTCATTTGCGAGGCAATCTAGCGGATACACCTTTCACGACTGTGCATCTTCAGTTCTGGCCATCTAAAGAGAGATAAAGTGTACATCTGCATCCGGAGAGGATTTATAATGGTAATTGTAAATGAGTGCATGAGTCAGAAGGAGAACATTAGAAGCAGGTACAGTGTGTGTAGGTACACTAATGATCATTATGGTAATGGAGGAGGATGAATGGTGAGGGAAGTGAGAGAGGGGGGAGACGGGAGGAAAGCAGGAGAGAGGTGCAGATAGATGAGGGTGAAGCAGTGGGGAAAATAATAAATAAAAAAAATAGGAAGAAAAGAGGCAAGAGCTCAATGAAGAGAAAAGGAATGGATCATTCTCAGGGAAAGGCTATACCTCCTGCTGGTTTGACCCAGTCTTTGTGTCCTAAATTGGGGTCCATCTTGTGTCACAGTGAGTCTGAACCCCGGGCCGGATCTCTGGAGACGCAGCCGTTCTGCTGCCTTGGCATTTCCCTCTGCTAGACGTCTGGGGGGAGAGGCCGAATCGTTCATGGCTTTCAGCTCCCCGTGGAAGATGGAGGAAGTAAAATAGGTGCCTCCTTAATTTCCTTACTATCTTTATTCCCCTTGCTCCTTCCAAAGTGAGGTCAAAAGTCAGGATCAATTACAGACGACTGGACGCGAAGCTTGCAGGGTTTCATGCTCGAGGACATCCAGTATGCAATATGTCAAGGGGGTGTGATCCAGGGTCTCTAGGTTGGAGAACAGCCTCTCTGTGCCACTATACATCCCCTGATCCTCAAGTACTGTGAACACTGTGTTATTATACATTCATCAACACATGCAGTGCGGTCTCTCTGTTTCAGCCACACACACAATCACACATACACACAAAAAGAGCGAGAACAGACAAGCGTGACTAATATGTATGCCCTGTAGAGGGCAATATTGTCTGCTGCGTTCGGAGGAGTACTTTGAAAGGGCTGTTTAAATATCTTCATGTTTCCACTGTCTGATAATGAGGTCTGTACACTTGCTCAAGGTGATGAATGAGCAACATGTAAGCTGGGATCACACAGGAGGTTTATCGTGCTGCACAAAAAACAAAAAAGTCAGTCAGTTACAATGGGAGTGATTTGTCATGTTTGTTTTAAATCTACATAAGTTACATTACCCACAAACAGAGACCAAGATGCTTTACAGTTTGCTGTTGCTTGAAATGCAGAAGGGGACTTACATGTTATTTAATACTGCATTGAATGGTCAGGTGCAGATTCATACATTTCTCTGCTAAAAGTTTGATCTGTCCTTTAACTCAGTTTGAAAACAGTTTTAACAAGTATGATCAGAGCGCCAGAGGGTCAAATTTGGCAACAACTGCACCCCGAGAGCTGCAGGTTATTGGCTTTCCTTATTTAATCTGACAGATTTAATATAAAACAGGTGATGCCTGTGCTTTTCTCAATGGCCGTGGCTTGTGGGCCCTTCATTGGGACTGGCAGAAGCACATGACTCCAGTGCTCACCGTCCAGGTCAGGACAAAGCTACTCTTTTACCTCCCGGGCCCGCTTCACAACGGCTCGTGTGTGAGCATGGAAAAAGAGTGGAAATCAAACCTCCTCTGTAAATACACGAAAGGTCTGGAATGACGTCAGAGTCCGGGGACAGCCTCCTCCGTGATTTTGCGGCCCATCGCCGGCGCCTGATTCGTTGCAGCTCTTTATATTTTGCACTCTGTGCTCCCTGACCATGATCCCAATATAAATACACCAGCACACTCCTGTCATTGAATTGTGTTTGGTAGATCGCCCACTGCTCATAAGTCTGTCTACTGTAGCATGTGTTGCAGGCAGCTACAAAAGGAATAATTTTTGCTGACTCGTGCAAGAACTTGAAAACAAACTTATTCTGGGATTCCTTTTGATGCAGTTTACTATGAACTGTAGTTTTTCATGAGTTTTTTTTTTTTTTCATTTTTCATGCTGTGCTCTTCTTCCATTACCCCAGGGCCCTCTAAGCCTTGGCCCAAGACTCTCCCACTTCCTTTTTCTTGTATTATGACTGACTGCAAAGGACTGTGTGCTCCCATCTGCCATGCATGGCCTTATTGTTTGGCCCTGACCCTCGACTGTACTGTATGTAGCCTTTCTGACTGTCCCTTGTTGTCTTGCCAGGCGTCTTATACTCTGCTCCGGCTCTCTCTCCACATTTATTTTCCTTTCCTTTGCAAACAAGTGTTTGTTTTACACGCAGCTCGTCTGATTGCGCCCTGGATAGGCAGGGTTCTTTGAAACTCAATCCATTTCCTCTATTATCCATGGCTTTGTGTGTGAAGCTTGATGCCACATTCCTGAGCTATAGTTTTGTTATTACTGTTATCATTAGTGCCATCTCAGCTGACCCACATCTGGAGAATAAACAGGAAACCTCTGCCCATTAACACAGCTCACTTGTAGAAATGTTCGCTGTATAAGTAAGACGGGTATGAAACTGATTGATTATCCAACTGGCAGGCTTAACATTTGGTCCAGGCAATAAGATTTAATCCTTCAAAGAGCAGATATAAATTGCTTTCTGTAAGTGTCCAGATGATGTGGGCTTGTCATTATTTATTCTGAGGGGCAGATCTAACAGCAGTGCAGTCTGGGAGGCAGCCAGCCCCTCCTGGAGAGGTACCGTAAGCACAACTTTCCCTGTCCCACAGTGCTTGCTTTAGGAAAGGCTCTTACATGTGGCTCACATCTGCACCCAGAGTGTGAGGCTGCTTCACTGACACCCATTTATACGGGAACAAATGTCAGTGTCGGTGTCCTGTGTGTGCAAATTGTTGAGAATAAATTATCTAACGTGCAGTTGTTTTCCTTGGTGATAAAGCATTTAAAAATATGGCCGCAGCTCTGCCTGCCATGACAGAAGTGAGATGGATTCATGTTCATCAAAGTGTGCGCACAGAGACGCCTGTGTACGAGGGGGAGGAAGTCAGCTGGAGACAGCACAAGCATGTAAACACGTAGATGCGCATTACTGTGTTCAGCATAATCTGTGAGGGGCAACTTTGCCAGATGTCCTTAATTGGGTTTTTCTACTCACCTGAGTATACGTGAACAAAATTATCTCACAAGACTAAAAAGTCACGTTTCTTCATTTTCTAACAAACAAAGGAACCTTTTTCCTCCCAGAAAGCCCAATTTATTTGTGTTGGACTGGAAAAAAGAGGCAGTATTTGATTCGTTAAAGCTTCCTGCAATTAACCGAGTACAACACATCGGCCAAGTCTGAGCTGTTAACATTGTGTAGCTGCAACTTCAGCATTCTCCAGTGGCACTGTTTTGTTCCATGATTCAACACAGAGGCTCACATTACAGATTATACCAGCGTACCATAACCGTTCACGTGAAGGTGGCCATAAGTTTGACAGTATTAGGTCACACTGTCCACACCTCGGTAAAACAGTCCAATAAGGGCACCACGTGACACATTTCTTTGCATTTTGAGATGACTTGATGACAAACCTTGTTTCCGTGGGGTTTAATCACTTCATGCCCCAGCAATTAGCCTGTCGAGGAAGAACCATGACTCACATATGCGTAAAAAAACATTTACAAAAGTGTCAGCCTGTTAGCAATCCTGATTGGCACATGTTAAGTATCAATTTGAACAGAGTGGGATTCCACTTGAATTCACCGTGTGAATGGACCAATTTTAATGCACGCTATAAGATTTTCAATTTTAGTCAAGTAGTTGGGTGGGTTGGTCACAGGAGAGCCAGTTGGTAATGAATGGTTATTATAAATCAAATGTCTAAGATTTGTCAGGGGGCTGTTTTAAAAGTACGGAGGCCTAAAATAACTCAATAATTATATGAGTCACCTTGCCACTCAGGAAAAGCTTATTTTTTTCCTCCACCAAAGTACTCCACCACTCCATCTTTGCAAAAACACATTCACAGTGTGGCCATGCACATGTAATATTTTTGGATCGGGAGGGGAAAAAAACCCACTCCCTGTCAAATTTTATGTTTTGTTCATCTGCCAAAGTAAAGGTTTGACAAGAAGGAACACAGTCATTACCACTGGCAACCATAACTTTTCACCTCAGTGCTGACGGCTTCCCTGACTGCATCACTGCTATCTGACTCCCGTCCAACCATAGTAGGATAGGCGGCGTAGACACAGCACATAAACAAACAGGTGAGTAAGTGAAAAAATACAATTAAACCCAAATATACAGCACATACACACAAAACCACAAACAAATGCAGGAGCAGATACAAATTCTGTCTGCCTGCCGTTCTCTCTCTTTCCTTCTCCTCAGGTGTATATGGTCTCTTTGACACAGTCTGCCAGTCTGCTGCCATGCAGCGCCACATTTAGCTCTGCAAGAAGCGCCAGACTGCAGCTGAGCAGAGCACAGTGAGGAGGTTATTAATGGCCTTCCTTATTTTAAGCGACAGTCTGAAAACACTGGTGGCACCATGCAGACCCTGCTAGCTGCAAGCTTGTCTTTCATCCCATCTGTCTTCACGGCACTCAGTCTCCTTGGTCCTAATGGGCCTGTGGCTGTCGCTCTGTCAGTTTGCTCCTAATGCACCCTCGTCTGTCTGGTGGGTCGCAAATGAAGGCACACAACAATCTATCACCATCAACTGATGTGTTGCACCTCTTCCTTAATTATTTGAAGTCGCGCAGCGTTTTTTTTTTAACTAACAGTGACCAGCTGTGTTAGAAAACTGTTCCTGGAAAACTTTATTTCATAACGCTTGAATTTTGCGTTATTTTTATAAACTTTAAAAGTTGAGGAAAGATGTGAAATTCTGCAGATGGTATCCCAATGTCATGCTCATGAAGGTGTCAGGAAATTAAAACTTCACGCTGTTTTCTCGAGCCTTCAGGTTATCTCTTTGCCCTTTCCTCTGTTGCCCGCTCTCTCCCTTTCACCATCCTCCCCATCCTCTTGCCTTTCATTCTTCAGAGCCCCTGAACGCTACCTATCACGACACCTCACTGTGAAATTTGACACCCGTCTGATGTATGCCTCTCTTTTCTCTCACAGGATCTGGGTGCACTTGGACGGCCTATCAATCACTCCGCAGCCCCTTCTCCTGCAGAGCTCAGCCAATCACAAGTGACTGGGTTAAATCTAACGTGACGTGTCAGACACAATGTTGTTTTTCAGTGTGTGTCTTTGGGCAACTGTATGGTCCACACACACTGAGACACACACATGCAATTATTTTCTTTTTCTCATGGTTAAGGATCAATAAGTTGTTTTCCATATGTTGTGAGGGTCAGTGTGCACTTTCCCACGTTTAATAAATCAGCTAATGCAAATAGATACGTTATTACCATTCATACACATGTAAACCCGTAAAACACCGAAAATTCCTTGAACAAGATTGCATTTATGTTGTGTCACATCGGTGTCGCCAAGCCAGTAGCTGTATATTAAACCCATCATGTAAGATTTAGTAGCTCTTATCTGGGGAATAACAAAGACTGGCAGCTTGAGTCACAACCTTTTTCAGCCCGCCAGACATCATAACACTGTCGGACATGGATATGGTGGAACCCATTACGGACTGGTCATTTCGCTCCATTGCTGCTCCGAAGCAAATGAGGAGTGACCACTGTGCTCCCTGGTGACGGAGCCCGAGAGGAAAGCTGGGACATTTAAAATCAAACGCTTCCGCTCTCCAAGGTTTGAATGAATAACCGGTATGGATATCGGGGAGGGGGGGGTGACACAACCTAAGAGGTTTTCACGTCAGTAGTGCAAGCTTTTCCCTCAAGAGGAGCAATGGATCTGGAAGTCTGGGGGATTGGGTTCAGTCTCCATCCAGCCCACAAAAACCTACCACTTCAGTGACTCCCTGAGGTACTTTGATCTTTGGTGTTTTGGCTGTGCATGCTTATCCACTGGGTTACAGCAAATGCAAAATGACTTGTTGCCAGTAAGGTTTTAGAGCAGATTGTCAGCTTTAATATGAGGGTATTATGACCCATATCAGATGAGCCGTTCAAGGACCACTGACAGCCTTCCGTGGACATGATTTCCCAGTTCCGGAGTGCCAATATTCGATAATTTTAAGATATTTCGTGTGCAGTTTTTTTTTCATTTGTTCAGAGAACATATCCTGTCAAAGCATGCAGCTTCGAAATACCCATCTCAGATTTATGCTGTGTTTGACATGAAATGAATCCGCAGCAGTGTGGTGTTTCAGGCTGGGACAAATCCGCACAAGTAAACATGTACAGGAAATCTTCAAGAATAGGAATACATATGGAGCACCACCCCATCACCACAGCCACCACACATTTACAGAAGGAAATCCAATACTAACATAAGTCTGAAGGACATTTTATGGAATTGCAATTTTTGGGGGTAGTTGCTCAAAAACAGATACTCGAAGTGTTTTCATATGTTTATTGTAATATAGCACCAAGCATGTTTTAGTTTTAAATGCACCCGTTTTAGATGGTGAAGATGATTATAAAACACAGTAGTTATATCTTCAGATAGATGCACTTTTTAATGTACATGGATGAAATGTAAAAATGCATCTGAGAAACATCACACTTTGAGTGACTTTAACCGATTTAAATGCCACAAGCAAATGTCTGAGAGAGAACTGTGGTGGTTGTAATATTTTATTGCAAAATGGACTTTTCCTAACAACCTGAGGTAGGAAAATATATATAATGAACAAAGAAACACTGACACAAATAAATTGCCCATTATATTGATTGCAGCATGAATGAAAGTCGAGAGCTGGTAAAATAAACAAATATATCTGTTGATTTAAAATCACCATTAGCCTTCATACTGCATGGAAGCTGTTGCATAGCATTACTTGTGTTTATCAATGTCAAAGGGAGATGAATAGATATGACCTGAAAATGTCTTTGGGGTAGCGCTATCCAGTAAAAATGTGACTCATAGGTTTCATGTAGGGTGTGACAACTCTGAGGGATGTGTGCACTTCCCGACCTGCAGGGAGTTTTAACTAAACCACATTATCTGGAAAAATAACCAAACAAAAAAACCCCATCAAACTGGCAATTACAATAACTATACAAAAAAACATATAGCAGCATCCTTTATAAATCATATTGATATAAAGCATAATCATACAAAAATAAATGCATAATAATTTGTTCCCTAATCATAAGAAAAGTACAAAATATGAAAAGAAACCTCTCCAGAGCACCAGTAAAAATGTGCCAGACTTAATACAATAAAAATGGTATTCATCCTTAAGTGCCATTATAATGTTATATGATAGGATTTCTATAATCAGTATTCATACACAGATATTTTATTAAAAGGCAAGGCAATGGCACAAAGACAAAATAAGTGTAATACTATTAACAAATATGTACAACAAAACATTCAGAGACATTTACAGTTAAATTTCCCACAAAAGATGACAGAATGAAAACTCTGCGAGCACGAGTGGGTACTGACAGTTTCTCATTGTGTATGTATCAAGTTTTTGTTTGGTGGGTTTTGTGCTGTCATGGAGACGACCTCTAACCCCCGGAGTGTAGCAGAGCCAGAAACATTTCAGTCATTGAGTTTGACAACAGGGCTTGATTACCGCCTATTCAAGGAGCCTAAGTGCGCTTTCTGTTTGGTGAAGCCGCCCTCCGGGGCACTCAAATCACAGCGAACACCCGGAACGCCTTCCCTCCAGGAGGGTTTTGAAGGCTGCGGGGAAAAGAAGAAACAAGAGAGGAGAGTCAACCTGGGTGCGGCATGTGTCAGATACAGAACATGTCCCAGCCTTTTTTTTTTTTTTTTTTTTTTGCAGAGAGACGTAGATGACATACACACACAAACAGATAGATTTCAGGTTTTACACAGAAATGTCCACGTCAGTGTGTTGTCTGACACTTTGATGACAGATAGGACACAAACAGATAGAGGTTGAGGCTCCCTGAGGGAGCCTCTAAAAAACCACGCATTTCTACACAAACACAGGAGACCTCATGTGTTAATCCAACAAAGACAGACATGTTGTGAAGTTAAAGGAGACAGATAAATGATGGGCAGATACTAACAGACGTCAGGCATCTCAGCAGAGTGACAAAGATAAATGTGGTGGAGAGAGACAAGGGAAGAGGGAGTGGACAGAAAGAGAGAGGAAAGGGCACAAAATAAATGAGAACGTGTGCGTGTGTCCTCTATTCTGCAGACGACAGGACAATTCAGTTGGTGCAATTTCATATCTATAAAAAAACTAGAACAGGCGATGCAGTATGTGGGTCACTTAGCTTTAAACAGAGGCTGTTACCTGGCTGGACCTATAACCTTAATGCTGTTGTAAAGTGTTACGGCATGGATTTAACACATTCTCTCACTTTATAAGCAACTCATTTCCTAGGCATTCACAAGCTCCATTCCTTGTTAACAGCTTAAAGTTCCCTTTCAGTCACTGAGGAGTCATTATATAGGAAGATGGTAACAAATGTCTGCCTGACAGTGAGGATCATAGATTGCCCCAATAATGCCAAAGTCATCAATAAAATCTTGGCTCAAGAGTTTAACTCTATCCTGCCAGAAACAATTCAAGCAGATGATTGAAAACATGTGTGATGTTCAATATCAGAGGCCTTGAACATTGTTAAAAAGTCATGTGTTCTCAGTCTTCTTGAAGTGCTAGATGAGACACATTTTACACCCTGCATATATTTAATAAGGGTAGGTGCTTTATAGTTTAGCTTAAGCTTCTTAACATCCCAATAGCCACTGTGCAAACCAATTATGTCTCTTGTTTCCTACTCTGTGTCTCTGTCTACCTTTATCCCTCTTCTTTGGAGCAGAGAAGAAAAAACGATATGATATTATAAGAAAAAAAAACCCCTCCGTGCTGACGATGCAATGCTCTATTTGCAAACTTGCTATTTTAAGCTCCATTCCACTGTTGAGTTAACTGTGTTGCATACATTTCATTTTTTCAACTCTCAGAGAGCTTAGCCCTCGTTATATTTCAGGTATACTGGGTTTTTGCTGTAAATTAGGGCTGAATTTAATTGGGTTCAGTTGCAGAAAGCTTTGTTTTTTTCACTATTACTGACCAACTCTTATGCTATTATAACAATTATTTGTACCTGGAGAGGTATAGATATATACCTTATAAATATAAATATTAGATATTGAGGTAATTTTAGGTCACAAACAATGCCTCCACACCTTATGTAAAAACTTAATTAATAATTCTTAACAAGGTTAAGGTAACAGGCTTATTGCATATTATAACCAAAACAGAACTTGCAAGACTAATTTCTTCAAAAATTTCTGATGATGATGAGAATTAATTTAATATAATTTTACTAACATAACATAACATAACATAACATAACATAATAGACAATGCTCAACAAAAGTTACTTCTATTCTTCCTTACCTAAATTTCACTTCTATGCATTTTCCAAAATGTTTAATGAGACAGTAGTAGGAGACCGATTTGAAATGCATGTTTTCACAAAAAGAATCGTAGGAGGTCTCATACAGAATCCATTCCTCCTCCACATGCGCTTTTCACAACCTTATCCAGCTTATCCACCATGTTGGTTGGAATAAGCTAAAACTGTCTTTAATTTAACCTTATATTGATCCTCTTTGTGTTACATTCCGGCAGGATCGCTCTTCCTCAATGCATCTTCCTCACAACTTTGGGGTCTTGTTTGTTTTTTCCTTATCCAAGGCACTATATTAAACTTGGAGCCTTTTCCACTGATGGTCCTTTTTGACTAAAAAGAACTTCATTAAGATGTACTCATCTTCTCTACACTAATTGCCAAGCAATTAATTATTTTAAACTAGGCGCACCCTCCCATGTGCACTGCATGAGTAATGTAACGAACTCCCTTCATCTTGAAAAGATCAGATCCACATGGGAGGGCAGAGTGGATAAATTTCTCTCTACCTGAGAGCCATTGATTTCTCATTCCTCCTCTCTGAGCCCCAGCAAATTAACCCCTTCACTTTACAACCAAGTCATGAAACAGAATGCTGACTTAGACAAGCAATTTATTCTATGACAGAATTTTAAAAATGCCTGATGTTGTATTTGTTTGTTTTTAACATTTTACTGTCATTTTTATTTTCTTGAAAAGAAAATGTAATAATTTTGTGGTATAATCTACTGAACTGCTGTATCTACTAGTATAAAAATACATATACCTTTAATTATATTTAATATAATAATATAATATATAATTATATAAGTTAAAAAATGAAAAATGTTTGAATTTCCCCTGCAAATAGCACATGCCAGTTTGTACACATACTAACTAACTTACCTCTCTGAGAAAATCCCGTTTTGATATGAAGCAATATAGTGTTTCCGCTTGTCTACTGGCATCACATCGATGTAACCGCCCACACCATTCCTGATTACTCCTGCGTGGACGGCTGCTCGGCATATACTGGACCTCTACAGAGGAATGCGAGGGGGGAGGTAATGTAAGAAATGTTGATTCATTGCAGCCTCTAAATTCATGAAAAACATCGATGACCCTGGTGGTAAATCAGCCTTTAACAACTTCATCTTCAAAAAGAGGGACTTACATCAGAGTACATTCCGGTGCCAATTACTCTGGATATGTGAGGGTTCTCCTCTAGACAGTTTCTCGGGCAGTATAACCTAAAAGGAGAACAGTTTGACAAGTTTAATGACTTGGACTTAGGTAACTAAACTTGTGAGACAGACTGACATGGAGGTAAACATTAAGTCAGGCTCATACCTTGGACAATGTTTTGCAGGCTTTTGGTATGGACACAGCTGTGCGACTGTGGTTTCACACGTGATGGCTTTGACTGCAAGAAACAATTAAAGCGAGCATCAACAAACACAGTTGCCGCACAGCTTATAATGAGTAATTTAATATACAATGTGACATATCTATAATTAAAGTGTCACTTTATTGTCAGACTCACCTGCTACTCTGGAAACTGTGAAGGAATTAGCACTTTGATATTTCCTGTCAAGAGGAATCACACAACATTGACATCATTTTCACATGTTGGGAGTACATTATACCAAGCTTGCTATCAGTATAAATTTATGGTGATTCTGAATCTATTCTAGTTTCTCACCCAAGAGACTGGACTCCGTTTTTATTGGATTTGATGAAAAAGTCCTTTCTGCCTTGTCTTGTTACATCCATCCATCCTCCATCATTATCGATGACACCAGCATGTAGACCAGCTCTGCACACGCTGGATTGCTGCAAATTAAACGTCATTTACATTAAATGCCTTAGCTGTAAGCGAGAAACACTTCATTGTCCTCCTCAAGGACACTTAAACAGGACACACGGCTGTTATTTGGCATGAACGTAGGAACAGAGCCCATCAGCTTGAGGACTTCATACATCAATTTGTGTACTTACCATTTCATAGTATACTGTCCCAACTACTTTTCCTGTAGTATCCAGGCACCCAGCTGGGCACTCATATCTGTAGAGGAAAAATAAGCTGAAATGTGCTATCTATTCCATTTTGTGTTGTTGTTTTTATCATATTTCATCTTAAATGTACCTAATACACGGTGTTCCTTTGCACTGATCTCGAAGCTTGGTGTCACAGGTCAAAAGCTGAGCTGAAAAACACAAACATAAAGGCCTTTCAGCGCTCGCGCAGGAGCCGACATGCACGAACCGGCCGCTCTGATGCGGACGACTACTTTCTAAAAGCCCAAGTTGAGTGAAACCCAGCGAGGACTATTGTTGTGATGCGTCAAGGACTGAAGGGAAGAATTCCTGCAGCAAGGTTCAGGGGTGGTCAGCAATACTAGAGGAAGCGTCTCAGCTTACAAGCACAGGCCCACTTGCACTGCAGAGAGGAAGCCATTTAAAAACCACAGCGAGCCCCTCTCACCCCTCAACCCTTCTCAGGCGGCCAAAAGCAAACACACACTCAGGAGATCGTGCTAAAATAGACCTCCCCTCCCTCCTCCAAAGAGTGACTTGCAATATTAAGTACACTTCAGAAACTGTCAAGGTTAATCAGGGAGATGACAGATAAAGGCTACAGAACATCAAGGCAATTTAAGATAAATTGCAAGGGAAATATTTCCGGTCAAGGCCTATTTTTTTTTGCACTCGTTATCCATTACTGCTTGGTCAACACTGAGCACGCAGCGACTTGCAAATTCTCTGATTTTGACCCAATTTTTAAACACATCATTTTTTTTTCTTTTAGATCATGTCCTATATGTCTTGCCAATCTCTGCACCTCCCAACAGTAAACCAGAGCCTACACCTCCCATTTTGAGATGAAACCAGATCCAGAATAAACAGTTAAATGGCAGCTTACACATCTGCTGTGTGTTGACCACTTCATTCTTGTGCAGGTCCTCTGTGGGGGGCTTGGTGGGGGCTGGGGCGGGGAGGCTGGGAGGCTCAGGCTTGGAGGCCCTGGACCGGGGCTTCTGTGGAGTGCGGGGGGCCTCCGGCTCAATGAAGTTGTTTTCTTCCGTTTCCTCTTGTAGAGTGTTGGAGCTGTCATCTTCAAGTACAGTCACAGGAACAGTAAGCAAAACATTCCTCAGGCTTTATTAATCTAGCTTTCTCTATTTCCCTCCCACCACCCCACACACACACATACCTTTGTAGCAGAGGTTGTCCTTGCAGCCTCCTCCGTAGCTGGGAGGACACGCAGAGCACGGCGTCCCATGTTTGTAAGGTGAATGGCCCCACCAGTTCCCCCTGTTCAGATCATATAACAAGCAAGGCTTATTGAACAGAATACAAACTACTCAGGCAAAATTAAGGACGCATATTGCTTGACAAAACTTTCAAACTCAGCTGCAAATGATACTGTCACATCAAAGTGACACAAGCACATTAGCCCACACATCAGTCATGTAGCTGTGAAAGAACATCACAACAAACGTGCTTACTTTGGTGAATAGTTGCAGACAAGATAGACGGCTTTGGCCCAGATCTGTCCCCACACGTTCATGTTGTAACACAAGTTGACGGCGCAGCCAATCCGGCTGCTGGTGGCCCAAACCAGCTGCGAAAAGGTGAAACGACAGACTGTGAAAAAGCGATTAAAAAGTCTGAAATCACTACAGGACGAAGTCATGAATCCTGATAAAATGGTACGATCCAGACCTAGCTACCTGTGTATAATGAGTACAAACTGGGCCGGAGCATCTGAAGGGGCAGTAGGGGTTACACTCCTGAGGGTAAGGGAAGGAGTAGTCTTTCACTTCATCATACCAGGCCTGCACATGGAAGGTGGGTGGACGATACCTGGAGAGATGAGTAAGAATACCTTTGATGACAACGTGCCAAACAACGTTTGTGTCTTAATAACCTATATGCATATACATGATACCCACACAGTCAGCGACCTTTGAGCATTAGAATATATTTGAATAATGCATTTTTATTAGTGCAAAACAAAGTCGCTCTTGTAAATGTAAATTCTTTTAATAACACTGCATTCTGAGATACAGGTGGTCACTAAAGAGACAACGTAGTGCAAGTGTGTCATAATTTCAAAATACGGTCTGACGAGGTGACTCATGCTGTACATTAACCTGCGTGTCATAAGGCTAGCAAAATGTGAATTATTTGTTTCTTTGATGTGGAATATGTCATTTATCCTACCTTCAGCTACAAACATATGTAGTTACCATCTGTAGTGCCCATTGGTTACCACAGCAATGACTTAGCAAACAAATGAACGTATTAATGGACACATGTAACAGAGTATGCACTGTTATTATTTATTCCACTTCCAATATATCCAGTAGTATACAGTAGGTGGCTCATGGGCATAAGTAAAGTGAGTAAATAATGCTGCTGGCAGCTGTAACGTTCATAGATTTTCATGAGGTATGTTGCTTAGCTCAACACTCGGAAACAAATGTGTTGAATTTATATTAATATGTCCTCTCTATAAGTATGTATGTTAGTGTTGGAGCTTTTGGAAATGCTACTACAAAATATGATAAATGGATTTAACATAAGTTGGTCATATAAGGAAAACCTCATAAACATATTCTGTTTGTTTGATTTATACACAAATAGAAATGTAAAAGTGACAAGCTGTGCTTTTATGGGGAGTGTAACCAGTGGATTTAATGCATTTTATGCGCTAAATTGGCCATATAAAGTTAAATAGTGCACTTGGCAGACAATCTGGCTAGCAGTTGTGCTAAACTAAAGCTTGCTAAAAGACCAAGATAAACATGAGGGGTTTAGAGATGATTAAGGGATCAAGAAAGAGGAAAAATGAACTTCTACTAAATACATTTGTATTGATTTTTCAAACTTTTCTCTAATCTTTCCATTTTTTGTGAAACAGAAGATCGTTATCCCTCTTTAGGCCACATATTTAAAAGTTTAAAAGTTTAAAAGAGAAATCTCTACTGGAACTGTAACAACTCACGAACATCTGATACTTTTTAATAAGCAAAACACTAGTTCAAACTTTGAGAAAATGTTATTTTCTAAGCTCATCTTCTTTAATTTAAGATCTTACTCTGAAACTAAATATAGCTGTTAAACAAATGCAGTGGAATAAAAAGTACAATATTTAACTGTGACGTATTAGGTGTAGCATAAAGTGAAAATAGAAGTATAGAAGAAATACATGCGCAAATACCTACAAATCTGATTTAAGGGCATGTTATGTCTCGTCATGTTTGTTAAGTTTTCATGTCTGTCAATGTTTCTGTTTCCTATTCTGGCGTGTCATGTTTTATTTTGAAATCCCTAACTCTCCCTCTCGTTTCAGGTCCCTTAACTTCCTGCCATTGTGTGTTTCCCACCATTGTGATTGTCTGCCCCGCCCTGATTGTTTCCACCTGTTCCCCATTACCTCTTGTGTATATATTGTCTGCGTTTCCCCTGTCTTGCTGCTGTATCGTAGCTTCTGTTTCCATGTGTTCACTGTATTCAGCGATCGAGCCAACATCCACATCAAGACCAAAGAAACCAAGCCTTTGTTTGTAAGACTTTCTTTATTAAAACCTTTAAAACTCTGCCGGTCTCCTGTCCTGCATTTGGGTCCACCTGGTCTGTAGCCCAATCGTATCAGGGCAGCACTTTAATGTACTTAGTCACAGCATCCTGTCAGACGTACCTCTTTTTCCCTTTGATAAAATAAAGGTGTATGTATGCAGAAGCTGTGTGCACTGGGTTATTGTTTACCTCCCCCAGTGTGCTCCCAGGTTCTGTCCGATCTGTGGCAGTAAACTGGCAGGACCGTGCTCCCACAGACAGGTCTCTGCCCACTCCTCTGCCGTTCGCTCCAGCTCTGTGTCCCACACCTGCACAGGAGATGACACAGAAAACAGCATAATTTTTTTTTTCCTTAAATTTTATAAGAAGCGTAAATAAACCTGACCCAGTGCAACATGTAGCTGCTTATATTAATACTAATGGGTTTTGAGAAACAGCAGTTTAGGTCACAGAAAGGCTACTGAATAACTGGAGATCTTTTTCGCCTTATAGGGTTTGTTCAGCTGTCAGTGAGGTGGTAATCAAAGAAATGCTGGATGAGGATTACCTATCATGTTATGATTTAGTAAGGAGTTGCTGTGGCTAGGTCAGTGCACTGATCTCTAAAATAAATGCAGAACTGCGTTGATGTGGTACTGCTGCTGCTCTATAAGCTTTTTGACTTTCTTATTGCTGCTCGTCTGACTTTGCCCCAGATGGGTTTTCCCTGTGGGATTGGGTGTTATTCAAAAAATGCAAAAGCTGTTTTTCCTTAAGTAATACCTTCCATATGTCTCTGCTGAGATGTCTGGGTGCAAGCTTTTGTTTCACTTTTACCTCTCTGAATTGCCCTCTCAGTCAAGTTTGGCTTTGGTTGGATACTAAAGGATCATATTCCCATTCTGGGGTTTTCTGGGAATGCAAAGAGTGTCCTTCCTCTCTGCTGACCTACATTCTACCATTAAAAAAAAAAAAAAAAAGTTAGAATAACACCAGCTGTAATTCCTCCGAAGGACACAGTATGTTCCTCTAATTGCACACCTTCACTTTCACCTTCAGTGTGGGATAGCTAATGTAACAGGTTACTTCGAGAAAGTCAATTAGTTTGCATGTGTGTGAAATAACGTGTGACTGTGTGTGTGTGTGTGAGCGAATGCATTAGTATACCGGCGGAGGTGTCAGAAGTTTGCACATTTCACACATTGGGCCCTGGAAGTCATAGCTTACCCTCACTGAAACCCCATCCAATAACAGACACCAAAATAACTCCCCCACTTCCACCACCTTCCTCCTCCATTGACCGTCACCCACTTTCAGTCCCACCAGAAACAACTGCTGTTCTCCGCATTACTTTCCGAAACACACACCTGACTAACAACAGGATGTCTGGCAGCGCCGCAAATTAACTCTGAGCTTTCTCTCTCTGGGAATCCTTTCGGCTGTTGAGAGGACACATTTGTTTAAATCAACAACGCTGAGGCAATATTTGCTGACTCTGCCGTGATTGCACAGTGTGTTATAGCAGATTTAGACACAAAGGCCTTGTAGAAATGTTACGTAACTGGCATATATAACAAATAAGCTGCTGGAGGCGCGGAGTATATTTTTTCATTCATCTCCACCCCTGCCGAGAGGGAGCGTATCAGTGTTGCAACCTCATCTGCTGCCTGTGGTCTGTCTCGCACAATAAGGCCAAATGATGACTGACAGAGCTAGCGCTAAAACAGAAACGAGAATTTGTTTACCTGAAACTCTATCTCTGCTCAGAAATTACCTCTGTTGGCAGTGAGCTGCAAATAAATGTCAGTGTGTCAGCCCTGTAATATCTGTTTTGTGATCCCTGGTTATTCCTCTTTTTTTTGCCAATATAATAGCTTTCAATGCTGAAACAAATTTATGTCATCAGTGGAAGTAGTGGAAGAATGCAGAGGGAAGCCGCTCGGTTATAACCTTGATTTCTATCTGCGTCATTTTCCCCTTCGATTTTCTCGACAAGTCACCTCCTTGCATGAGAAAATAATCAATGCGTGCACTGATAAGCAGACTGAAACACACTGCATTGAGCTTTGGTAACGATCTGCAAACCACAGCACACAGGACGTTCTGTACTTGAGCAGGGTCAACACGATGTTTAGGACTGTCAGTGAATGGTTATGGGTCTGAAAACATTTAGCCAGAGCCACAACTACAGTAAGTTTCAAGCCAAAAGTGACCAAAACTCTGGCTACAGGGTCTCTCAGCTGGAACAGGGCCGATTACAGTTTCTATCGCAAAGACGTGATTTGTGATGATCTCGCAGCTTGTCGCAGATATTAATAAATACAAGCAGCACCCTTCCAGCTCATGAACTCATTCCATCGCCCACGAACTTGCAGAGAAAGCAGACTCAGAAAGTGTCGAGCGAGACGTATATTTTACAGCTGTTGAATGTGGTACAGAGTGCAGCCGGCTTGTCAAGCTGCTGTTGTTTGCACAGTTAGCCCAGCAGGGGAGGCCTCATAACCGAGACCCCCACCCACCCTGGCCGCACTTCTGCTGATGCCCATAAGGAAAAACACCTCCTCTGCTAAAGTCTTTCACCGCTGTGCACACGGCATTGTGTATTTCACTTAACACTTCATTTGCAGCCGGGTTTTTTTTTTCTTCTCTCTCTTCCTTGGTCATCTGGTTGCATTCCAAAGCAAGTACTTCCTTTGCAAGTTTGGGTTTTCTGCTCACAGTCAATGGTGCATGCACAGAAATATCAAACCAAAAAGCAGGGGAAGGATATGGGAAGTTGAGAAAAAATAAGTGAAATAAGAAACCTGAGAGAGAATAGAGGGAAAGATGGTGTGAAAGGAGACAAAGTGGCGTGACTTAATAAGGTAGGAAAAATAATCAGTATTAAAAATGACTACTTTATTATGTCAAATAAGCTGCCCAACGACTACTACTAGTTTCCCACACCAACATAAAGTACGCAGTGTTTCATGTGGTGCATTCCAGTCCACATTAACTCACATCAGAGGTCCTGGGGCTCACCATTGTCTGAGTGTTGTCAACCGGTGAATACCATTATCTCCCATTATCATGTTAGAACAGGAACATAGTTTGACCAGAACAGCATTGCCAATTATTGTTGGCTTGACTTGAACAGGAAGCTGTCTCACTTACTAGGCATCATAAGGGATGCAGACAGGTAAATGCTAGGACTCGCCTATTTTGATTAGGAAATAATAATAATAAGGGCTAGGGTTAGGCACTCTTTATCAACAGGATAATAATAAAGCAATTATCAGGCTATCGGCTACCAACATATGATTTCCCCTGGAGTGCGGCTGCACAAAATCAGTCTTTTTGTTCCACATTTCACATTTCATTGATCAGTGATAATGGTTGGTGCTTCTCGTGGCCGCAATCCAAGAATCTGGTGCAGCACAAGGGAAAGGCCTTTCCGAGCCTTGTTGGCACAGAATCAGTCCAGAATCAGCACAGAATCATCAACAGACCAAAGTAGCCGCAGCTGCAGCAAAGGAATCACAGCAGTGAAAACTCAGGAATAAGAGAGCTTACTACGAAGGATGACTTTCAAGTGTTCCCTGTGAGCTTTTAGAGAGAGTTGGTGAGTCAGGAGTAGGAAGCAAGACTTTGAGGAACTGCTAAACCCAAAAGACGTTCTCGTCTGGACAGGACGTAGAAATGTAGGATTCAGGTTTGACCTAAAGCAAACTGGGGTATGTCCTTGGCACACCTTCAATCCTGGAACCAGAAGGTGTTTGCAGTATCCAGGGTAAGACAAGAACAACTTAAGAAAAAAGAAGGATGTTGAGGGGATTGTCCTCTTGGGCATGAGGCTTCACAGATAAGTGTGGGATCATTGGAATTTGTTAATTTGTTTTGCTGCAAGTTTTAGAACCATGTTCCCAGAGGTATTCCTTGAGCCACTCATTGTAAATGCATTTGGAGCAAGAGCTATGTTTACATTCTTGGCATTGCATCAAGCAGCTTTAGTGAGGGCATCGGACTCCCATAAGGGTATGCCTTATTGCCTCTCCTGTTTGTGATATTCGTGGAAAAGATGCAGCCAGTACAGGTGAGGCCCAGTGAGTCTCCAGCTTAGTGATATTAGGATGGCATCTTTGCTATTCTGGAATAATATCGTCCTTTTGGTCTCACTCAAGTGTGACCTTGGATGTGGACCGGAGCTCTCTAAATACTTACAATAAGTGATTTGGGAGGACTGAAATTTTCATACCATGGTATTCAGCTGATCCTCTTTACATGCATCCTCTTTGCAAAAAGTTGCTCGGATGTAAGACGTTCTACTTAATCTTTGCCACTGGGGTCTCATAATGACATTACCACAATTAAATGTCTTGGGTGAAGTTAATTCAAGGCAAGTTTATCTGTCTAGACCTTAATTATTGTGTGTTTCGACAGCCATTAGTCATTATCCTACATTGAATTAAATCGGCCGACACTTGCAGCACATTTCTGTCACGTCCCGAACTGAGAAAAAGGTCAATACAGCTTTATCTTAAACCACTGGCATCACCGCAACCTCAGAACCGAGCGCAGCCCAGCAAAGCCAAGTTAAACATCAAGGCGGGTGGGGGCCCTTTTCTCCCAAGATACCATCTGTTTGTCTTGCAGGGCTTCAAACACTGACACTTCTCTGTTTATACCTGTGGGTCAACATTTGAGCGAGAGGCAAAACCGCTGTCCCCCCACTGAAGGTGCATTGAAGCTTTGTGGTGAGCTACGTAGTGTGAATGCTTATACGGGGAATTTTTTGGGCCTCTGTGTTGGATAATGACAGAATGGGAACGGAGCCACAGGGATAAGGGAGAAGGAGGCAGCAAGAGAGAGAGAGGGCAAGAAAAGGAAACAGATGAAGGGGGGAGGAAAGAGGGGAGGATTTGAATTGATGTTATCTCTGAGTCTCTGTGATGATTGCCACGGAGGGTCAGCCGGGTTGTGGTTTTAATACAATGGCAGACACAATAACAGGGCTGATGGGCGAATGGCTGCTACATGTGTGTGTGTGTGTGTGTGTGTGTGTATGTGTGTGCGCATCTGCATGCATGCAGTGCATGTGTGCGACAGGGAGAGCAGGGGAGCATGTCCATGAAGTCTTCCAGTACAGTGAACCTGTGAGGTTTCTGAGAGGTGACAGCAGTTCAACACAGACAAAAGGACAATCAGAAAAATATGGAGCCCCTTTCAAAATAAAGTGCAGAAAATAACTGAAAAATCCACTTTACATGCGACCTGAACAGTTTCTTGTCTGAAAAATATATTGACATTTACAGAGCTGCAAAACAAGATCTCAGCCTTCATCCTTACAAGTCATTGTCTCTTTTTTACTTTACGCCCACTCTCTCTTTTCTCATTTTATCTTGCCTCATTCTTATTCAACCTCTTCATCTTCTTTTCAATTATTTTGACACCTCTTTCACTGTTTTCTGTCTCTCCATCTGTCTCTCATTGTCTCTCATTGCAAGTCTCCTTAATCATTTTTACACTTCTATTTTTATTTACCTACTCTATCACTTGCTAGCTTTCACCCTCTTTCTCTCACCTCGCGTCCTCTTGTTGCATGCCTCTCCATATTCACCCCTGGGTGCCCCTGGAGCTAAAAAAAAAACAGCTAACTGTAACAGGAGACAGTAAAAAAGAGCTGTGCGCTGCTGGCTCAGCATTTCTCCACTAGAGTGTGCCTCAACCAGGAGCCTGCCAGGCAAGACTGGTGCTTTCACACACGTACATGTGCACACACACACACACAAGGGGTCCTCAAGTCCAACCTCTCAATTATACAATTACACAGTCCAGCAGTTGCCCCCAGCAGGAACTGTTTATTTGCCTTTACCATAGAATAATACTGTCTTTTGTTTTGTAGCTCTTTAAGTGGAGATGAAAGCATGATAAAACCTCATTACCCTTCTGCACACTGTATTGATTTTTAACCTCCTAAGTGCTGTTGGTGGAAATGCTCTGTGGCGGTCAGCAGTGCCTACACATGTAGTGTATTTGGAAAAGTTCCAGATCTGTGGAGCACAGATTTTCAGAAGGTGTGGTGCGCCTGCCTGTATGTGTGTGTGTGTGTGTTCAGTGGGGGGTAGACAGCTGGCAAAACAAGCCCTGGTGCCGTGCGCTGATTCTAATTGCACTGTGAAAAGTGATCTGGCGTTGTACACACACGTGAGGGCCAAAGGATAAAGTCAAACAAATCTCTTAGCACGCGAGTAAAAAAACGCAGTAGTAATGTGATCATTGGCAAGTTGGTGGAATTCTTCTCTTCTGGCAAAACAATCAAAGTCACATGGGCACAGACTTATGTGTGTGTGTGTTTTTTGTGTGTGTGTGTGTGTGTGAGAGGAGGGGTCTCAAGTGTGAAGGTACTTAGATGCTGGTTTGTGTGTGAGCCAAGTGGGACAAGTGCCAGCCGGTCTGGTGACTGGGTCAGCTCACTAAGCTATATGGTCCACAAGTGTGCACTTGTGGAGTTCAGGATGGGGTCAAAGTGTTTTAACAAAAAGAAACTGCATGAAGTATAAATACACTTCTTCTGGGAAGCCTCCATGCACTTACCATGTACTCCATGTTGGAAGCAGGGGGGTAAACCTGGCCTCTGAGCTTGTTGTGAAGGTCCAGGATGAGCTGAGCATCGCTGTCTGTGATGGCCCTCTTCCCCCTCTGCTTGGCCTCCCACCAGTCGCCGTCCTCATCCAGGTACTTGTCCAGAATCGGCCCCCAGCCCGTGGAGTTCGAAAGCATCACCATGGATGTGGCCGTCTGGAGAAGCAGGAGCAGGGACACACCCCTCAGCCAGTGCAGAGATACGTAGCTCATCCTGGGGAAGTGCTGGAGATGGCGATCCTCTCAAAACAGTGCAGAAAGACACTCCTGTACTTCTACAGCGTGAGCAGGCGAGAGAGGCCGAGGGGAGAGAGCAAAACAGGATTACTGCAAGGATTGGGACTGTATCAAATGTGCTGAACAACTTGAGTCAGCATTGAAGTTGGTGAGGACAGTGCTTTGGCTTGCAGACGCCTGGTGATGTGGGTTCACCGGGGTTAGGACTGATGGAAGTGTGGGTTAAAGAAATCACTACAAGAGTTGAACTCCCTTGGAGATTTTACAACTTTTTTTCCCCCTAAATTAAAAAAGTGGCGAAGACAGCTTGGGAGCTGTCAAAATAAACACCACATTTCAAATCACTTTAAGCAGAACAGCTGTAATAGTTAAGTGCACAGAGTGATGCATTATGGAGTAAATGCATTCACAGTCCTGCATGTATACAGAAACTTTAAATTGAACTTTGTGGTGTGCACGCTGACAGAGGCTGACTGAACGTGCCAATGCTTAATGGAAAAATGCGCACTGGAGAACAGAAACGCGGTGTTGTGATTTAATGTAGACTTTGGAAATCATTTACCTTTAATGAATTGGACGGCGGCCCGCTTCCTTTGAGATCCTGACAGAGATCTGGCTGTGAGGAAAGAAGCAAGAAGAAGAAGAAGCACAAGAAGAAGAAATCCTCCTCCAAAGTGGGCTGCAGAGCTCAGGTGGAGCGCTGATGACTGTCCCCGGCTGCCATGTGACATAAATCAAAGAGGCGCTGTGGCTTCACTCCGCTTCATCAGTTTTAAGAGAGAGAGAGAGAGAGAGAGAGAGGCTCAGTGGCTCTTTCTTCTTTCGGGCTTCTTGCACCAAAGCCGCTAAAGCATCACTTATCCACATTTTATCCTCAACTTGGCTGCGCTTCGAGAGAGCCGCCCCCCCCTCCATCCCACCACCTCTACCTCCAACCACCCCCCCCTCCCCTGACCACGCCCCGACGTCTGTGCGCGTACAGTATAATGTGAGCAGAAACTTCTCTCTCTCTCTCTCTCTCCCTCTCTTTCTCCAATGTTGTGCTCAGCAAGTTTAAAAGTCACTCAAAGTCTCTATTCCCCTGCAAAAACAGACATTTATGTAATATTCCTGGAAAGGCTGTGATGATACTAATAGAAATGACCTCATTCCATTTGTTAATTATGGCACTAGATAATAAATATGCCTATATAACCCCCCCCCCTTTTTCTAAAAGCAAAAAAAAAAAAAAATAGATTCTTTCAAAATCTCAAATATTATAATGCCTCTGTGATATTTGTATCTTGTGTGTGCATCCTGTTTTTTCTTTGATGTTGGTTAATCCTCTGAACGTGACCAACATTCGGCTGTTTGCCCTCTCACTGGTAACTGGTAACTGGCTTGGGTCAAAAATACATTAATCTAAACCAGATCCGGCGCCCTCTGCGGGGCCTGGCAGCCGAGGTGGCCTCATTCTCCCAGGTTTAACTGTTCACAGGTGACTCCTTGAGGGGATTAAAACACAAACCAACTCTCTGTTAATTTCAAACCCCCAACTTGTCGTCACCGTTTCCCCTCCCGCCGCAACACAGTGCAAATTCCATAATGGAAACAGGCAGGTTTTGTCTTTTGTCATCTGGTCATTTTCACTGGTAGCCGTGGCACATGTGGAAACAGTAGCTAATCAACAGGCCTCTCTGTGCGTTTGCCCCCCCTGTACAGACTCACTTTCCACAGGGGGGAGACACAATCTTCTTGTATTTTACCTGACAGACATAATAAACCAAACGCTGGCCAAACCGACCATGTGCCGGCAGTGTCTCTTTCAGTAAATTCTCTTGTTTCCATGACTCCCTGGTGTTTTCATGCAGTGTTTGGCCCGTTGCCCTGACCCAACAGGTGAGTCACGGACAGTCCTGTCACTCAGTTTTGGATATGTTTGAGCTCTGTGAGATCATAATCTGGGGTTTCAGATTAAACATGGTTACTGGAGGCTGGGGAAGACACAGATTGGCAGATTGCATTTTAAACTGCGCAAGACAGTTAACAAACCTCCAGTCAGTGATTGAAGTACCAATACTACAATAGAAAAACACTCTGCTCCAAATAAAAGTCCTTCATTCAAAATGAAAAAAGTACAAATACAGAGAAATTATGAAATATATTATACTACAGTATTATATTACTGCATTAAGTTGTTAATACCGATTAACCAAAGCATAAATACCAAGTACCTAGTCAGTGGAGTTTTTACTACTTTTTTTTTTTTTTTTTTACAGTTAATTTAGTCTAGTGGCTCCCCAGATGGGGGTCTGGCCTCCTCCGCTATGTCACAGGATAAATCAGAGGGGTCATGAGATGATTAATGGGGTAGGAAGGAAGAAAAAAAAATAGATTAACAACACAAATTTGCATTCTCATTTTGGACAATCTTTGCTTTTTTAAGTAAATGCTGGATAATTTAACAAATTAAACAATCAGAGAAGTATAGAGGGAAACTGTCTCATGGGACTGCTAACAACTCTACTGTAGACATTTAAATGCTTCTACACTGGCTGGTTTATAAAGACTCACAAGCAAAGAAAGAAGATTAACAATGTATTATGCTTTTTAAGGACATGGTATTTTTTTTTCATGTAAAATCTTAAAAATATTATCCTATTAGTATAAAGTAACATGAAATACTCAAATAAAGTAAAAGTATCTCAAAATTGTTCTTGTGCACAGTACAGTACTTAAGTTAAAGATACTTTGTTACATTCACCACCGTCCTTAGTGAAGATGCACCCGGTCAGTGTGTACTGAGCACTATAAAACTCTCTTCTGGGGCGCCTCTGCTGTCTAACCTACTTCTGTGTATGTCCAGAATGTGATACAAGAGCTCTCACATTGGGACCCACCGCATTCTGAACTTCCATAAACCCAGGGTTTACTGTCTGCTCCCTGGGTCAGTAGCAGGGGCTTCGGCCACAGCCTCAGCAGCGGCCCTCTCTATGCGGTCAGACCCGGCTGCCCCCCCCCCCCCCCCCCCTCCTCTTACACCGCAGCTGAAATAGCAACGCTCTCGCTTTGCCCACAATTCCCAAGAGGGAAGCACTGCCGAAAACATTCATTCATCTGCCATAGATTTAATGCTGCTCTACATTTAGATGTGTGTGTGTGTGTGTGTGTGAGACATGGAGGAGGAGGATGCATGTGTGTTTTGTGTGTGTGTGTGTGTGTTGTGTGTGTGTGTGTGTGTGTGTGTGTGTGTGTGTGTGTGTGTGTGTGTGTGTGCTGGTACACATGCCTTCATAACATAAATATATGAGTCAGTATATAAAACATGCAATCGTTTGAAACACTCAAAATAAGTTTTATGGGCTTGGGATATGAAATGACTTATATGTACATACTAAAGTTTAAAGTTATGACTGAAATACACAAAGGCTGACTGTAAGAGCACGTCTCTGACCCGACTGTGAAAATGAAATTGTGTGGATAAAGGAAATATTTACCAACTGCTCAGGGTTTTTTTATGATTTACGGTGTGGTAATTTGGGTCAAGCCAGCTGTAACAGACAAGACATTCTCTGATTAATGTTTATTACAATGCCTGCCAGTAAATATACAGTATTTGCGCCTGTGGTGGAGCAATATAAATGATTTCATACTTGGGCTTCTTGTGTTAGCAGCTCTATCATCCCTTCTTTTTTTTCTTTTATTGCATCTGTTCTTTCCCTGCTGCATCCTGCTGTCATGTCTGTCTTAATATTTCACATTTTTCCTTTTCTTTACCATCTGACCTCCTCCCTACCTGTATGTTTCTGTCTGGCATGTGCACACAAACACTCTCCCCGACTCATACACACATTCACTTTCCATCCCTCTTTGCATCTCTCTCTCTCTCTCTCTGTCTCTCTCCCTTCTTACTGTTCTCTCCCTTTTGCTCTCTCTATCTCACCCACACAGTCATTGTTAAGCCATGGGCCCAGATGCTCCGTTCGGCACCTCCTCCATTCAGCATGTGGTCTTGCGAGAAATCCTGTGAACCCGGCAGAATGCATCGGCCGTGCCAGACCCCGCATTCACACAACAGTAGCCTCTGGACACAACAGCGAGCCACACAAACACTCTCGAAGAACACTTTCTGTTGGCCCATGTTATCTGGCACATTGCTCCCTAATGGTTCTGGTTGAGCTGAATTGAGGTCAGGGCGTTTGGAACGGAGTCGGGGTGAGAATGGGAGTAAAGAGCATCAAGGTCGTTTGGCAGACGTTCTACATCGTTGCTTTTGTGACATTATCAGCAGTGCTCAGCAGAAGGCTGCCTCAGATAGCCACTTCAGGTCAGCTCGGCTTAGTTTGTCTGCCTCTACCCCCTTGTGGTGAGGAGATGCCAATGCACATGTGAACACTTAATACATACATACACCAGTTTAATACAGTGTGTTGTACTGTGAGTTGTCTGTTTGGCTCACAGGTGTTGTTGCAGTTTAATCAGGTATGTTTACTGTCATGGTTCAAAATGAAAGATAGGACTGCAAACAGTTAATACATAAACACTGAACATATCCCATAAATTAAACATCTGTATTGTCGACTTGTATTAAATGTCTCATCTCCCTGTTCATGCCTCTCATCTTGTCACATTCAAACAGAGCATCATTCTGCATGTTATTGATGTCTTTCAGATCCTCTACATAAGTAAAAGTATGAATACCAAAATGTTAAAATATATTACAAGTAAGTCCTGGACTCACAATTATATTTTAGTGAAAGTACAGAGGTACTGTCTCATAAGTGTTAGATTATATTATCATATTATTACACATGTATTAATGTCTAAGTACATTTTTATTGTTGTAGTTGTTGTGGTGGAGCTAATTGTAAATGTTTTGTATACTGTTACGCAGTTTAATCCAGAGCAACTCACCAACACACCTTTGTAAGTAAAATTATAATATACAGACTAAATAGAGACAAAAACAGTGGAGAGGAAATATTGTAGCATATGGTGGTTATACTCAAGTCATCTACATATTGATAAACTTGTTCCTTGTTCCTGTTGTTGGCCCAAAAAAGGCTGTCCAAGAGCCCTGAAAGTCATTTAGTGAGATTTTGTGTCATTTTCGTGTGCCTGTACTGTATGTTATGTCTGTATGTGTGGACCCATTATCCTCCTCAGGTAACACATCATGTATCAAATATTTCTAATAATTATTGTAACAGTGCTATGTATCTAAAATGATAAATGAATTTGTCTTTGATGACATGATATCATTGACTGCAATCCACAGCGTCGTTGTGACATGCAGCAGTTATCCACCAGGTGTCAGTGTCTGACTTTCGCACAAAGTGCATCTCTTTGGGTTCAGATTGGAAAAGAAAACCCCAAAACTAAATAAAACTAAATAAATAAAACATGATGACAAACTAAGATGTTTCAGCCTCCCCACAAATGCAACTCTTGGCATTTTTTTTGCCAGAGAGAGACACTTATCCATCTCCCAGTGTATTACTGTAAGATCTTGAACAAAAAGACCAACATCTTGGCAAACAAATCATGTAGGGGGCGCAGAGAGCTGGGGAATTGTGGGTACCCAAATTCCCTTTGTTTTATGTCAAATTCTATGAAACCTCCAATTAAGTAATTCTACCAGAAACTCCTATTACACTGTTTCAGTGTGTTTTTGCTTCTCTGTGCTGAATGTTTAATGGATTGCTGCTTGTGGTGCAAACCAGTTGAAACCAAGAAATGTCACAATAATGCCAAATGCACTTTGGTCTAATGTCGTCTAATATCATCTCCTGGAGAGAATGCAATAATCAGGCATTTTCTGGGATTTGATATGTGGGTTGGTTTGCCACATAGGGATGTCAAAATGCTTTCTCTTTGACTCGGTCGTAAATATGAAAATAAACTTTGCTCGAGTCGTTTTTACGAGTTCAGGTCATAAAAGAGAGAGGCATTTTTTGAATGTCTTGTCTTTGTGCAGAATATTCCATTAAAGGGAATCACGTAATGCAAAACATCTCGAGTGCAAAGAGGTCAGCAAACTATAAGCCAGTGTGAGCATCAAAGCCTCTGTGAGCTTGTTGACTACAGGTATAAAAGAGAGTTGAGAGCGAAGGAGAAAAGCCCATCTGATTATGCAGCACTTTCCCAGCGCTGTGCTTCTGAGAGGACATTGATTTTGGCCCGAGTATTGCAGCTGCAGGATGTCGCTCATCTGAAGTCCCTGCGAGGCCCCGTGAGGAGGCTAACGTGGGCCCGTCCAAGACAAAGACTACAGTAGGATATGGGGGACAAACACAGAACGCCGGCCACCTTTGCCTCAGTTTATGTTCTCACACTGAACGAGGAGGGTCAAGTCTAGTCTGTCTCAGGGTTGGACATGCCGTAGATTTATTCTAATAGCTACTGTGGCAGAGGATAACAGTGCCAGGGTCTGACATGTTGGGTCAACAACATGTGATTACTTCTAATGTGACATATGAGGTGAATATAGACTACACAGTTTTATGACATAACACCAACTTATGTCTGCCATAAAATGGAATATATCTATACTGAGGTATGCCCAGTATGCTTTATTTATATTTTACTAGACCATGTGAGGAGCTTACTTTGCCAAGGCAAAAGTCACCAGACGAGAAAAGTGACCATAACATAAGCCATTCAGCTCAAACTGAAATGGTGTCTTATTTTCATTGTGTCCGACTGCATGAAACGTCAGAGCAGCTTGCTTGCATTGCTAGCGTTGGGAGTACTTGTAAGTTCAACCATGAAAATCTGGGAGAAATGAAACATTTCCCCACATGTTAGGGCAGCACTGTCCTAAATAAACAGGTTCATAGACCAAAATAGACACCTGAGACACCGCAAATGATTTGTGTACCTGAAAAGCCTTATTTTTCACTCCTTGTTTGAAGTAGGGGCACCCAACTTGAAAGAAGAAGGAGTGCAAAACCGTGCCCTGCAGTTAACTCCCTGGGAGATTTATAGCAGCAAAAAGGGTTTTGACATGTACATGCCAACATTTGAGGAGATCCCAAAACATGCTTCAAGTAGCTGACATCAGTCTCTGGGAAACACATATGTCAATACGTTCCCACCTGACCCATGTCAGAGATGTGAATGCAGCAAAAAATTATATTAAAAATATCTGTAAGTGTTTTCGCTACAGTGTAAAATTGTCTTCTATTAAATGCCTCGCAAACAGACATATAAACATAATATTGTATGCAATGTTAAATAAGGGTCACCTTTTTTCTATTGTAGACAAATAGTATATGAAGGTAATTTATTGAGTTTGACCTGGAAAACAGCAGTGGCCAAAAAATATTATAATTCAAGGCTTATTCAAATTTTCTGGCTTGTTCTGGAGCTTTTAACAGCTTCACTCGGTCTTTATCAGCCAATAGGTTTGCTTAGTTGTCACAAAAGTGGAATATGTTCTAACTTCCAATCCAATCCAATTCCATTATTCTAAACTTCGTAGCCGTTATAGGACACGTGAAGCGCTGAAACGAACAAGTGCATCTTAAGTTATGATTGTTTTGTCAGCTGCTGCTTCCGAGATCTAGAATGAGGTCAACTTTAATTCCTTGAAGTTTGAAGAAGTGTGAAAATTTTTAATATGTTATAGTTTTGTGACAACTGAGCAAACGCCATCTGCTGATAAAGAGCGAGCGATACAGTCAAAAGCTGCAGGGAAAGCAAGTAAAGGGTTATTGAGTTCAGATTGTTTTGTGAATGTTATTTGTTATTTTTTGTGCTATGTACAGTAAATTTCAGGCAAACAGTTTATGATATTGCCTATAACCAAATTTACGGTATGGTTTTCGACATCAAGCATTAACGCCAGTTCTTCTGATGTTGAGTCAGGGGTTGATTTTGGGGAGGGCCTGGACTGGGCACAGGCTGCATTTCCGATGGTTGAGCTGCAAGGGGAGCAAAATAAACATAGTTATTGTGCTTCCAACAGTGACAGACGAAAAAGAAAAAAATACAATGGATTAGAAAGAAGCCTCTCCCAATATCCCCCTCGAGGCACAGAAGAGCCAAGTTTTTTAACCATTCAGGGCTTGAAGTCAGGGAGGGCATAGAGGTTGTAGAGTACAGACACGAAAGAGGAAAGAGGGGAGAGGAGAGGAGAGAGGATTTTCTGCAGCTGCACAACAAGCATGAGCAAACCTCTAAACCATTACCAAGCTCCCTCCACGAAAGATTTATCTCCCTTTTCCACTATTGTACTCACTCAAACGCTTTCTCATACTTCTCGACATTATTGGAGTTGGATGGCTGCTTGCACATTTTGGAAACTGACTCCTCACCCGCTCCCTGTTAATAATCTATCACCCTGCCTTGGTCCCTGTGAAGTCTCCATCTTCTTTCCAAATAAACGTTTCACCACCTTCACACTTCAGGACGACAAAACTGTTTTAGCAATAACAGTTTATCTGACAGGTCAGTAATTCACTTGTGTTATTAGGAAAAGTGGTGCACCTTCGGATGAGCTTACAGATGCGTCATCGTGGCCTCAGTAGGTGTTGGCACTGGCATAAGGATTTATTGCTGCAGCAACTGAATACTGAAAATCTCTGTTTCTTCTCTCTGTCATTCTGATTGTATTTCTGCCCGCTCCTTTTCTTTGTCTTTGGGATTTTATCCCTCTTGCTTAACTATCCTTGGTTAGGTGAGGAATTCATGAGCTACAAGAACAACAGAGCACCAAACCAAGAAAAATTCAGACGAACTAGGAGAGGCTGCATTTTCAGAGGAAAATTAACGTAACCTAGCAGGTGAAATTTTGAAATAACCATTTGAAATTGCTGAACTAGGGAAATGGTTTAAGTTGCTGTTGAAATACAGACACTGTTAGGAAAGGAATTGATGTAAGCACTGAATGAAGAGACATGTCGATTTATGTGTGAGTCCTGAGTAAAACAGAAGTAAATGAAAGTGCTGAAAGGAGCTGAAATGTCTATTGAAGTGTAGGTGATAAATAGAGTTAAAGGTGGGAGACCTGGAAGGAATAAGTGACAGTTCCAGTGTGCGATTTGTTAGTCTCAGTTAAAGTGTTGCTGAAGAGAAAGCAGTTGGCAAAATTGTGTAACAGTGGACGTGAGTTAGAGGAGCTGAATTGGTTATTTTTTGTTATCAAAACCTGAAAGGGCTTGAAGTGTCAGTCTGTAAAAGTATTGAAACAAGCTGAAATGTCAGCAAAAGACAAAGTGATGGATCTATTCCAAATGTTGATTCATATGTTAAGTGGTAAAAGCAGTTTAAAGCAGTTAAATAGTCAGTTTTTGTGTACCATAAGAGGTAAAAGTAAAAATCTCAGTTGAAGTGTTGAAGACCATTCAAGTGTGTGAACAGTTCAAGTAAATTTTGTATCAATAGTGGACATTGTGTGAGTTAAGATAGAGTTTCATTGAAGTGTAAGATCTGAAAGTTGCTGGTTTGTTTGTTTAAGGACAAAAGAAAGTTCAAAAGTCAACTGACATGATGGGTGAGTTTTGTATGTCCACTCATTTGAATAGAAAAATTCACAAAAACTGTTGAATATTTACAAATGACCTTGTGAAAAAGCAAATTTCTAATGAAGCTGAACATTTTGAAGTTTAAATGACGTTCTGAAGAAGCGTCCAGAGGAACGATAACAGAGATGAAAAAGAGCAGCACATGTGCGTCGCTCAAGGTAAACACATTATTCCTTCATCACTCCATTTGCAGGTGTTTTTTAGTTCTAATTCCTGAACCATCAGAGGCCGCTTTCATCCCAGCCCAAATCCATATCGTTAACCTTTGCTTGGCCTCTGCCACTGATTGATAAGCCAGGTAAATGTCGGCAGCAGGTTGTCTAGCTCATAATAGCATCTTGCTCCTTGTCCCGCTGACGTGCCTTTTAAACACCCACCAATCATCTGTTTGGCTCCGGGTCCGGCATTTGCTCAGACAGAAGGATTTTTCCCATGCATACAAATGTGTTCCTCGAAAACTCTCAGCTGGTTGGTTCCAGGGAGCGTGCTGGTCTGTTTGGGCTGGCTGCGTGCATGAAGCTTCTTAATAAAGTGCAGGAAGTGGTTTGAAAACCTCACGCTATGCAAAGTTTAGCATGAAAATGTGGTTGTATTCCTACCTGCCAAAGTGCATTACAGTCCAGCAAACGTCTGGGTCTGGAAAGATGTTTTCTGCATCCCAGCGTGCACTTAGAATTAATGCCAATGCATGATTATCTAACGAATGTAACACGTTATAGCGGGTCTTGTTTGTTTGTTCATCAGTTTGCTTGATAGCCTGTTGATCCCATGCATTGAAATTAGATGCAGGCTGCCTCAGAACCGTATCCTGCAATCCCCGCTGGAGAAAAGAGCAAAAACGGCAGCATCTGTCCAACACATCAGAACATTTATGGCTCCCCGTCTATGTTTGTCCCTACCTTTTACCAACAGTCTGTGGAGATTGTCTGTCTTTTCCTTGCCCACCCTTTGATTTAGTCTGTATGTCTGGTGGTGACACATTCTCCCTCTCTCTGCTTCTAGCATTCCTCTCTGCTCCCTGTCTCTCCCTCTCGGTAAGGTCAATGGTTTCATTGGACAAACTCAAACAAGAGGGTCCCCTGAAACCCCTATCAGTTGTCTCTTCATTTGTGTAGACATGGACAGATGGGGCCAAAGTCAACCTTCTCTTATTAGGATTCAGATGTAGTCCCAGCATTTTTTTCTCTTCTCGCTCTCAGCCTTTGATATGCAGGATGTAGACTTTGTAAATAGCACTGTTTTAATTGAAAGTGAAAACTGAGAATCAAAGAGGCGGATTGATAGTCTGGGCAGCAACTCTGATCAATATCAGCCACGAGGAAGAGCTCAGACAACACAGCACAGACATTGGATGGTGACACTGTTCTGGCCTGAGGCAAGACACGGGTTGAATGGTACAAAATAAAGAACACAATCCAAATAAACCATTTTATTACAAATACAAAACACAACAGGAAAAGCGCAGTTCATTGCATAAATAACTTGTTGGTAATGTTAATTTAAATACAGTCAGTGCGGAAAATGTTTTCCTACTTTCTAATGCTTTATTTATTATGTTTTTTTTTCTATTGTTGCTGTTTGGTCGCCATTACGCTGATGATACAGCCTACTCAGTGTTGGATAGTGCTGAGAAACTGTTTCCATTTGAAAAGAAATTCTGATACAATTTCCATGGTAAAGGTGTTGAGGCATTTGCGTGCCAATATTATGCTAGTGCTTCGTTCATAGAAATGTACCGAGTTAATTTACATTATAGTAAATCTCAACATTATAAAAGTTGACATGCAAATGAACCATATTCAGTACTTTTTGATCGTTAAGATATATTTACAATCCTTTTACAAAACAATAAAAAAATTACTATCAATTAAATATTTTTTCCCATATAAAAATGAATAACTTACATATACTTGTTTTAGGATAGTCAAGATATAATGATTATCTACACGTACAAAAAATAATAATTTCCTTGTATTTTGGAAATTCAGAAACAATTAAGGTGCACTTGAGTGCCTAACTCCAAAAACCAAACTACGTCAGTGATCAAAACAAAATATAAACAATGGATTTGTCCAATATATCAATATATTGGTATATATATATAATATTGGTATATATACCAATATTATACCATATATATATATACCAATATATATATAATATTGGTATATAATATACCAATATACGTGTACAAAAATGATTATAAAACAAATATGTGGGTCAGATGTATTGTATGTGCTCTCTTTAGCATAAGTATTATATGAACCATGAATGAAACCGATGGAATTCCTCAAAGCATGAAACGTATGCAATGAAACACAATGTAGTCAGTGCAGATTAAAACTGCAAATGTAAATACTGAGACAAACGGGGCTTTTGACAACAGAGGTGTCACCTATGCTGACATCAGGCCTTCAAATGAAGACCTCCCAATCTGACTGATGAACACTCCTTTTGTTGTGCATTTTCAGCTTACAGTAAGTGCACTTCTGCCAACAAATTTTTAGCCAATTTGTTGCAGGACACAAATGGAAATTGCGTCAGACTTGAGGTTTGTCGTAAATGCGGCAGCTACAAAGCTGACACTGCCAGTGAAGGTTTTACCCTCTGAGGTCAAAAGCTTTGATCTTTATATCACAACCTTCCTGTGAAGGCAGAGCACACAACATGAAGGTGTGATGCCCGTAGCACCAAAGTGAGCATGTATGAGCAGCCATGATCTTGTTATGTCCCTAATTACCACATACGGATATAGTGAAAATGAAAGTGTACGCAGCACCACATGAAGTATATACTGTGTTTAAGGACCCACGCTACACATAAATTATATTTCATCAATTAAAATAGTCATAGCAATTCTGGTACAAATGACATTAATTTACAATTTATGTACAAGTCATCAACGCTAAATCGTCTGCTGCCTTCAAATGTGTGTTTGAGTCTTTAAATAAGCCCATATATACAAAATAGTGTGGTCCACGACTGTTGTGCAAATCCTTACGGGATTAAAATAATGTCTCTGTGGTACTGTAGGTTTTCAGCTTATGTCGAGAGGAAACCTGTGTTTATTTGAACCAGTGCAGGTAGTTTGTCTTGAGAGCGGGGAAGCACATGTTGTTGCTGCAGGAGCCTCCGTAGCTGGGAGGGCAGGCAGAGCACGGTACGCCTACTTTGTAGGGAGCCTCTCCAATCCAGTTACCCCTGGAAGAAAGAAACATGTACAGTGTCAATGGAGGGCTTTTTTTTTAATACAATTTTTTACATGAATCAGTATTTCCCCAAAATACAGCATTAATAGATCATCAGGTACTGGGAGAAGTTCATGTGGTCAGATATTGATTAGATCACATAAATAACAAACTGTGTACAATGTGCCTCTAATCCACGTTTAAGTTTGAGAAACTAGTAAAAAATGCAAAATATTGGTGTTAAAAGTCCATTCTTGACACTGGAAAAAACAGATGATAAAACAATCTCATCTTTACATCCACAGGTTAGCTGCTCTGGAGTTCACAACCATATCAAGTGATCTTCATCTGAAGATGAAGTTTGGCCAGTTTGCCCAAAAGCCCTTAGAGGGCTCAGGAAAATACTGAAATTAGAACATGTAGGATTCAATGACAATTGGGCCACCCCTTGTTGCCGATGAAGATCATGTGATATGACTGAAAGGTCTAGAACAGGTATAATGAGATTGTTTTGTGAAGAACAGAATATCACTTAGCAATCTGTGCTGTGTGAGCCAGTGAGAATTTGAGTATGTGTATCAGAGACACATTGTACTATGAGGTCATTAAAAACTAGTTCAGTTATGTCTTGACACCATCCAGATTCAGGACGTCTGAGAAGGCTTGTGTCTGAAAAGACGGCCACGTCCTCAATTAATAAGCTAAAATAGGTCATTGATGTCCTGAGCCTGTTACTCTTACATACTGTATGTCTCAAATCAGTGGGATTAAAGAACAGAGGTCACAAGTCAGTCACAAGTCCAAACAGGCTTTGATTCTTGGAATGTTTCAGGGAATTTTTCCTCTGTTTCGCAGGTCTCCAGAGCTTTGGTAATGCAGTACCGGTTCACAGGCTTGTATCGAGGTTATCCGAATCTCCAAACAACATGGGTGGCATTTCATAACTCAGCACAGAACAGAGCGGCCTATGTCGGGATTAAGCCTGTCGTCACCCTATCGTCATCAGGTTAACAGGTTCATTAGATTTAACAGGCTACCTAACGGCGACAACACTATACGGGATGGACTACAGGAAATCATACAGTTAACTGTGAGTTTACCAAGTATACTTACTTAGGCGAGTAGTTGCAAACTAAATACGTTGCCCGCTTCCACACTGAACCCCATACATTCATATTATGGCATGTGTGAACAGCACAGCCCACTTTATTGGATGTTGCCCACACCATCTGAGAAAAAAGACAGGTCAGCAGCCAATTAATGCCGATGTTACATAAATTTAACAGCCTGACATGTACTGCTGACTGTTGTCTGTGTACCTGTGTATAATGGGTACACATGGGTCCATAGCATCGGAGGGGGCATCGAGGGTTGCAGTCGCGGGGGTATGGAAAAGAGTAATCTTTGACCTCATCATACCATGGCTTTACCAGCTGAAGGATGGATCGATAGCTGTGAACAAAAGACAGATATGGTCAATAAGCTATGCTGTATATTACAACTGATGATAAGCAATACAGGCTGGCCCTGTCACCACATAGAGCTTCAACACCAATTTTGTTTGATTTTAGGGAAAAACAGTCAGATGCAGTTGGCTACAGGGGACTTTAGGGATTAGGAAACACAGAAACCTTTAAGACACTGACTTGGATCAGCGATTTTTAAGCCAAGACACCTGAGAAAATAATGCTTAACAGTGACCCTGTCCCTCTGTGTGTAGCATTTGTAGTTTTCACTTATTTCTTTGTTTAAGTGTGTTCCTACCAACTTTTTTATGTTCCCTGTGAATCTGATATGATATTTTTTTCAAAATTACATCATTTGTGGTGTTTCACGACAAGCAGCTCAGGTAAAGGGAAGACCTAATGTTTTGTCACATTGTGGACTGGGCCATCAAAGACTGAGAGATCCCATGAACCGCTGGTTGTTATGGCGTTTAGAGCATCTGCTACATTTTTCAAGCCACTTTGACCTCAATAAAGCTGAAATACAATATACACTGTCTGCATTATCAAAACCACATTCACAACTGACAAACTGGCCACACTTTGGGATATAAGGGCATGTAAGGCGCCAGACCCTCAGAGTTTGCAGCCAAACTACAACAATTTTAATAATTGACAATGATCGAATTCTCGTGATTGTTTTCAGGTTTATTTGGAAGATATCCCAACATGCTCTGCAGTAAAAAATGCTGACTGGTCTTACAAAATAAAAAGTGTGGACAGCAATTGGTCTGACAGAGGCAAACAATGACTGTGAATGTGACGAAGTAGGAAACATAATGTTTTCTGTACCTGTCCAATTCAGGGTTTAAAACAGGGGTCATTTGGTTGTGTGTAGCACTGGTCCTCTACAGAAAGTCTACATGCATCACCGAATATTACTTATCAAATAATTAAATCTCGAAAGTGAACTCCAATTAACAGTGCAGTTAGGTAGTTAAACTAAATACACATTTAAATGTTTTTATTAATAAAACTTCATATTAAATCAATCAACACATTGGTATAACTACTTAGGTCGACTAAAATTTTAGAAAATGACCTTCCTGTAAAGTCTCCCTGCGAGTCACAAAGAATGGTGAGAATAAGCTGTATTCCCTCGAGTCTCATGTTGTTCCTCAGTAAAAATCTAAAAGTGTAGCAACTCGTGAAGGTGGCCTGTGTTTGCAAATGGAAAGGCAAGACCCACTAAAGGGATGCACCTTTGTCCTCACGGGTCATGGCAGAAAACACCACTTTTGTTTATTTGAAGGGTCACAGGAGCATTCCTCACGCAGTCACTGGGTCACAGTGCAAAAACTTTTAGGAGAGAAAAGAGAAGAAGGGGGCTGCGAGGCAACAACCACGACTGCTGAGAGAGAGTCATTCCTGAGAGGAGCAGCAGATGTTGGTGAGGGGGAGGGGTTAAAGGTCACTCACCGTCCTGTCCTGACGGAGAGGTTTTGACCAAGGAACCTGAGGAGGTGAGGTGGCCCGTGTTCCCACAGGCAGGCGTGAGCCCAGTCCTCGGCCGTCTTAGCCAGGGTGTCGTCCCACACCTAAACACACAGAGACACGGTAGGAACATGGAAACCCATCACATAATTGAAGGAAAAATATCAACACTACATCTCCATTCGGCAGTCAGACGTGAGATAAGAGTCGGCGCTTTCTGAGCTTATGGCTCTGTTACAGGTGTTGCCATGGCAAGACGCAAAAGTCATCCATCAACTCGGTTACATAAGCCAGGAAAGTTAGCAGCCCAGTATCCCATGTAACTATTTTACAGAATAGACAGGGGGTTGGAGAGTCTTCAGATTACCAGATATCGAATTGTCAGCAGCCTCGCTCGTATATTTTCAATGGGAACAGAGGAATGAGGAGAGATTTCCTCTGATGACTTCATTCTACAGTAGCCTTGTAAAGGGAAGAGACCCCTTCATTGCATCTCAACACCAGTGCAAGTATAGGGAATGGAGATGCTGCCAGTTTTGAATGGAAATATGCTGGCTCAGTTGCTATGCTGAGCTGAAATAGTTGCTGATTTTGGAACAACCACTCAAAGTTCTTTCACAAGCATTATACTGCTTCGCTTCATGACGACAGCTCTTTATTTTGAAAGTGAAAATTGAAGCTATAAACTGGTGACCACTGCTGCGCTCTCCATATTACACTGTCAGCAGGCTACCGGTACCACACATGACCCCTCTTCCTTTGGAAGTGACTACTTTGGTGGTCCACTGCAGTGCAATCTGCTAAACAGCTAAAGACATTTGTCACTTTGCAAAGTTTTAAATATTCTCCATCACTTCATGCAACAAATTATTTGACTTGATAGATGCAAAGAAATACACAACATGGCTCCAGGTGCAGTGTGCATTAAGTGGAACATGTGCATGATTAAGTGAATTGAGTTTGAATGAAGGCTTTCACTCACCATGTACTCCATGTTGGATGCTGGAGGAAACACCTTCCCTCTCACTTTGTTATGGTAATCAAGAATGGCAAGCATGTCGTTCTGACTGATGTAACGCTTCCTCCTGATCTTGTCTGCCCCGTGGCCGTGCGCTGCGCCAGGACTGGTGAAATTGGCGGCTGGCGAGGACGCGGACGCAGCGGGGATACTCGTTGCCAATGCACTTGCTCCGCAAGATATGCACAGAAGTATCAGGTCTACGGCGAATAGCTGAGGTTTCATGTTTGCTCTGAGGAAAGCTTGCAGACTGAAAATCCCGCGTGCTGGACCGATCTGAAACGAAAGGAGACAATCTTAAAGGGTGCGCACGGACAAGGTGGGTTCCTACTCGTGCATGCTCCAAAGCTCCGGTGCTTTGCAGTAAATGACAGAAACAGCAGTGACACTCCTGCACACAGCCTCTGCTCCTACCTTTTCTACCTCGTCCCTGCGCTGCCAAGGCTGTGTCACCTCCGACGCCCCAGTAGCGGACCGGAGAGAGAGGGGGAGGGCTGCGAGTGGCGAGTTTGTGCGCTTTGCAAACTTTGTGAGTGCTTCGGCGGAGGGTCCGTCTTTGCGGGTTTATATATTGCAGCGGTCGGTGCAGGAAGTGCGCCTGCCTCGGAGGTAGAGGCACAGCCCCTCCTTGTCACCTGAAACACTCCATGATTCGGAGACGAGATGTTTGGTTTCTCCGAAATCCTTCCCGGCAGATCTTCCCCAGTTTCATCATGACATCTGCTTTGGGTTTGCGCAGCTGCAGGATGTGGAAGGACAACATTTGAGTAACAAAGTACGCCAAGGAGCATGGAACATATTAAATTACTCCTAATGACTTCTGGTTTCTCAAAAGCAAGAAGTGATGATGATCCAAGTCTTTTTCATGTGTATACTGTCAGTGAGATGTATGCTGAATCTCATGTGGGTGTGATTTATTGAAACTGTATCTTTTTTTTCTTTTAATGGACCTTTCAATCTCACAATATTGGTTGGATTAACTGGATTAAAGTGTTTTATAGCTGCTCACAATCAAGCTGTCAAATCAGCTCCATGTGCACGTGGTAAAATTTGCACTCCCCACATGCTACATTGGTCACCAGTCAGGGGACATCCACATAAACTCATGGGTGGAAGGAGGCCAGCGGTTTTATGAGTCAAATCAGTGCGAGAGCTGTGCGTCCATGTGTCCTATCAGTCTTCTTTGTCGTATTCATTATACTATAAAGATTACACTTGTTCAGTGTGTGGCTCCAGCTGTGTGGTTCGCCGGGGCAGATGCGGAGCCAAAAGAAAGAAAAAAGCCTTCTGCAGGTCATCATTTTCATTGGCAGCTGGTGAACAAATTAAAGAAACGTGACGCAGGAACAGTTTTCCTCCCCCTTTTCCCCCTCCTTCTCGCTCTTTCTTCCCTCCTCTCTCTTTACCGACGACTGGTGCTTTCCCAAAAAAACGTCTTGGAAGTGATGGACTTTTCAGGTGCTGGAATTGATGGAAGGGATATATCACTCAAGAGTGGCGCAGGGCAAAGGTTTTGTCTCTCTGTTTCGTCCCGTCCATACATTTCAGCCCTATCCACTGCTGCTCTTCCTCAATATTACAGAAATTCACCGGTATGGAAAGTTGTCAGAGTTAGAGGATAACTCATGACAGATTAGTTGATTTTTTTATCCTTCCTAGACCTGATCCAGGGCTCTGCTTTATGCCAGGACACTAAGCAGAAATGCTTTTCTCCTGTTGACTCTTGACTTTAACAGGAAAAACTTCAAATATCGGTATGCAGGAAGATTGGAGATGTGATATTGTCTTGATTTATTTTTACCTAAATAACACAGCTGACACCTTACCGGGGAGCCAGACAGGAAAATCTGGTCCACAGGGAGGACGACTTCAGCCTTTAATTCCAAAGTCAAATAGACCATCAGCTACCTTTGAGTGAACTCTGGATAGTGAAAAAGCTACTATTGGGGCACACATTTTAGAAGGAAACTTGTTTTTATGCAAGTATTTTCAAGCCATTTCCACAGAACTACACCCAACAACCTATATAATGATTTAATTCAATATATTTTGAGGTATACTGAGGTGTGATTTTGTTTCCTTTTTTCTGTTATGACTCTGCACCATAACATCTGTTCAGTATTTTGACTCATCCTCTCATCTGGTATCAATAGTCAGGCCACTCTCCGACCAGCACGGCCCACCTGCCAGAGATTCTGATCGACACGTTGCTGAGATCCTATCTCCTGGTTTATAGACATGTTATAGTCCATATCATCAGATTAGCTTAGCATACACCTTTGTTGCCACATTTTACACTATCTTCATGTTTATTTGGCCAAAGGTTCCCGATCCAAGACAAAACAATGGAGTCAAAAGTTTAGTTTCATTGTGGAAAAACTAGGATTGAAAAGAATACTGTACTTCCACTTTCTGTCTCTCTCCCTCTGTCTCTTTCTCTCTCCCCCACACACAAACACACACACGTGCAGTCTCCTCGAGGCCCCAGATGATATTCCCTCAGTCTCAGAGTGCTGGTCCTTGTTTGCACAGTGAACCCAGTGACTTCCAAAGAGGTCGGAGCGTTATTATCATATTATCAGAGGAGTAATTAGGGCATTATTTGGGGCACATGCTGCTCTGAGGGGCCTTGGGTCTGTTTTGGAAAGGCATTCTTTTTCAGACAGAGCATTTATTTACCATTAGCATTGTTCCAAGTTTCCCCCGTGCTTCCCCCCTCTCCGGAGGCCTCTCGAAGCCCAATGTTGATGCCAGTACAGCAGAGAGAATGAGGTGCAGTGGTGAGCAAGAGGGAAAGCAAAAAGGAGGAACAGCATACAGACCATAGATAGACTCAACAAGTGTTGCATTGGTTATATTTCTAGGTGCATTCAGTCAAGGTAGAAGAATTAAAAACTAAAGTGCAGAAAGATTTTGAGTAAATAGAATTTGCATGGTTTTGACTAGTAGGGAGTGTCATGTACATTTGCGCAATAACTGTCCAAAACAACCAATCATCTGTTTTCCATGCAGGTTAAACCAAATAAGCGTCATTGGACAGTTTTTGACCAAGGTCTGGAGCAGAGTGTACCAACCTGGACAATTCAATAAGTAACAAAATCTCCTCAGGATGGCTCCTCACTCTGTCTGCTATTCCAGCAATCAAAGCACATGCTGTAGACTCCAGCTCAGCTGTGCGCTCCACCCAAGGCTATTGTTACTGCGCTGGCAGAGTACACTGTGCATGGGAAAGTCACTAAGAGATCGGCAGCATGTGAATGGATGGATGAAAAAGAGTCAGATATGACTTGAAAGACAAAAACCTTTAGTAGCAGTTTGAAAGAACAAGATACTCTAGTTGTTTATGGAGCCATTGTGATGGTTTGTATTAGAATGAGAATTTATTTTTTGACTTTATGTTCAAGTTGTTTCAAGAAATAGCTCACCATTTGGTGAAATAAGCTTATTCGCTTTCTTGCAAAGAGTTAAATGAGAAGATCAACACCACTCTCATGTCTGTACAGAAAACATGATACTAGAGCCAGGGGACAGCTCACAGCACCTCTAAAGTTCACTAATGTCTTATATCTTTCTTATAAAATCTGTAAATTTGTGTAAAAACAAATCGAGGTTTTATGGGAAGTAACCTCCAGTCTTGTTCTGACTAGCTTCTCATTCTGCTAACCTGGTAAGCCTAGCCCAATTATGTGCTTGATGACTCCTTGGTCAAGTGTGGTCACTTCTCTGAGTCTCCTGGTTGCCTGGTTGCCACGATAATATAGTCTGGCACATCTCACAAAACAATGAAATGTAGTTTTTATGCTTCTGTTTCTGTAGAAATTAAACAGATGACATGTAACATGTTAGTTTGTGAGGTGGTACGTGGCTTTTGTTACCTTTGAAAACAGTTAGATTAGCTCTTTTACCCTGTTTCCTATCTTAAATTAAGTTAAGATAGCCGACAACCTGCAAGAGCAGGGACAATGTATTATTCCAACATCATTAGTCCCATGACCAAAAAATGGCCCATTGGCCCATATTTTCAGAGAAATCGGCTGTCGGACCAATGGGAATTTGTCTCCAGCATAATCGGCTGTTGGACTAATAGGATGTCGCAACAACAGCATCGCTCCACGAGAGCTTCATATTTACCGTAAAGACACCAGAGATTCAAATGTAATGTCCCAAACTGTTGAACTATTCCTATAATCAGCAATGCCAGGGAAGGCACATATGAAGACCCTGATGAAATGATAGCACTCATTACTACAAAAATGTGTTTTATACTGTATATTGGCTTTCTGAAAGGCAATTGTATTGGGGCAGCTTTGGGGTAAGTTGTGATGTCATGAGTTGGTTTTTCTTGGCCAGGGGGCAAAAAGAAATAGTGACATTTCAAGAGTAGTTTACATTGGTAAGAAGCCCAGTCTCTAACTTTAAGCTCTCCAGGCTGCTTTCGTCCACACACAGCTGTTAAACATTGTATCAGTGGAATATGCAGTTACATAGCAAATACTACTGTATGTTTCACACAGTCTGCTAACTTACAACGGGGCGAGGGCTTGTTGACAGTGAAAAAATGGGGTGAGAGGGGTGGGCGGGTGAGAAAGCTTCAACCCTGTGTCCCCATCAGAAGTTCAGGAGTGGATTATTACTCCTCCCTTGTCCAAAGAGTAACAAGCCCAGTAATTAAGTCAATAAATATTCAAGTCCGCTGATCAAAGAGGGGCCTTGCTGAGCTTCAATTTAATTCAAAATTAAATTCCTGCTGTGTTTAGACTCTATATACACCAAGGTGCTAATACAAGATCACTCTAAAGTAAAAAGTTTTCATAGAATCCAACTGGCCAGAGTCTGTCCAGCTGGTACTGTAGCTACAGTACTTATTGCTGAAAGATCACCCAATATAACCCAAAGCCACATAGCCCTGTGTTTACCGAATAGCGACCTCCACAAACACGACCGTAGAGAATCTGTTCCAGACTGGATGTTTTCCCCCTGTTGTTGTCTAGATACAAGGCTGGCTGTTGTTTGGCTGCTCAGTGGAATCTAAGGTGACTTTGTCCCCAACCTCGGTCACAGGAAGGAAACAGACGGTAAAGACCATTAAGGCACTGTGAAGAGTAAACAGAAAATGACAGTAAGAGCCACTGAGGTTCAGATTCAGCAGAATTCAAATAAAGATTTCTCCTCCAAAAGATGCAGTCAGTTCCTAGAAGAAGATGACAACAGGTAAGAGACACAAGGGGAAATTTCTAAAAACTAGAAAGTTGCAGCACCATTACATATATGTAAGGGCCTGTAAAGTCTTTCAAACAATCTTGACAAACAGAACATAAACAATTAAACACCCTTTTTCCCGAAACACCACCACAGAGTGTGGGAAAAAACCTGAGGGATTATAAAGGAGGTGCCTTTTCTTCAGGAATAAGTCGCTCAGCTTGTGCATCTATTTTTGACATGTTACATTCCTTTGCCCCCAGATATTCTCACCCTTCTATAAGACATTTACAACCATCTTTGATGCTCAGGCCTTGTAAGACCGGACAGAGACGGGGCTGTGGTCGCACACAGACATTTCTCAAGAGGTTCAGATGTCAGCTGAGAGAGAGACAGGCAAACATGAAAAATCCAGCAGGACCTAAAGTTAGAGCTGAGACATTTTATGATGTATCTTCATGACAGCAGGTAACAAAAAATATCACCTGTGACTCAGGAGTGAGCTGCCAATACCAAAACAACCTATGCAGAGTTTTCTGTGATATATAATATTTATGGCCCAAGATTATGTATCTTTGCATGACTGCAGATAGTTTTGCCTATGCTTTTTCACTTCCTTGCAGGGAGTTAGATAAGAAACAAGCTTGTGCAAGCATTCCTTTAACTTGTCCTGCAGTCTGCTCTAGCAAAGTGTTCTGATAAAGGTGGATCTCTTGTGACCTGCCTTGGCCAGCTTGGAGCAAAAGAGATGGTTAGATGCATGCCGGATGCATGGATGGCCGCCTGGCTGGACGGCTGGATCAAGCTGTGGCTGGGTAGGCCTGGAGGCAGTCTAGACAGCAGATGAGCAATGAGCTGGGCCCTGGCAGAGAGGCCCTATGGCTGGGACTCTGTTGGGCAGGGCAGGGCCTTTGGGACTCCTGTCCAATGGATGAAATACATCCACTGGACTATACTGAGTTGGAGATACTCTAACCTTTGTTATTATTATAAATGCTTCTAATTGATTATGTTTAATGTTTAATTACTGAAAAGAGATCATAAACTAGTTCCTGCCTATGTAGCTAAACTCCACTTTTATACCTATATCTCCTGATCCCTGCTCTGAAATTATTAGCTGTAAAAATCTGTTTTTCCTATAGTCAAAATTCTGCCCAGGATTTATGATTTGAGTGAAGTTCTCACTACTACTTCCAAAGAAGTGGTCATTATCACAAAGTGAAAGAAAAGCTTCAGTCCCAATCCCTACGTGGGTGGTTTAAAACTTGATCCTTGCTCACTTGGCACCTGGTAAGAGCTTTTGTGTGGCTGGAAAGTACAGGCGAGGGTTGCAACTTGCAGAATTTGCGTCCAGAGTGCAGCGGTGACATCTGGTGAACTGTACCATTCATCGTTAAAGAATATGCAAATTGTTATGTTGGATTATTTTTTATGTCAGCTTTTCTTCCTTGATCCTATTAGGGCCTGTTCATGCAGCTACCTGCCAGAACACCATGCAACAAAGTACAATAACACAAGTGATACCATTGTTACACTCATGGTACGCTCCTTTCATGATCTCAGTTGACACTATTGTTACAGAAACCTTCATCTTGCAGTGGCTGGGTTTAAAAGCGGGTTCCTGACTATGGGTATGGCATAGTCTTGCAGAGTTGTTGTTTTCTCTCTTGGCCTTGGGGGTGACAGAAATCAGGGAATCAAAACTCAAAGTACAAGGCAGGTTCAGAAGTACTAGTACTCAAATACTAAAACAGCAACAGCGCTGACATTAAAACAGTCTCTCAGCTTCTCAGATTTGATTTGTGAGTAATAGGATATCATAAAAGAAACCTATGATGTTCAGAATCACAGGCTTCTTGCGTATTTATCTCGCTTGAGTTTCAATGACGTCGAATGAATAATCAGCAATCTGTCATTAGCAGGCTCTTGCCCAGGCAATATTTATGATGACATCAGTGTTTCTGTTGGATCCAGCTTATCAGAAAGGCCAAAGCTTTCTTGTGGTTTGTGCTCCATGCAAGTGATGGATTTTATGTTAAGATGAAGCAAAGTCTCTGTGGGTTTCTGGGAGTCCCCTTTTGGCCTCCTGTCTTCGTCATCCTTGCAGTCAGCTTTGAGCAGTTTCTAGGTTTTCCCAAGTTTTCCCAACTTCAGTCGATGGGACTGGTCAAAGTGTCTCATACCTTTATTGAATATTTCCCAAATATTGGGCCAGAACCCACTTGTTGTTTAGGGTCAAGGCTAGAGACATGCTTGTCACAATCTTTTGTGTTTATTTGATCTGCCAGACTTATTGAGAGTAACCATTTAGGGGTATAGTTGTGGCGTAAGGCTGGGGACAACTGTCCGTCCCAGGGAGAGGGATCCCTCATCTGTGGCTCTTCCTCAGGTTTCTTCTTTTTCCCATAAAGGACTTTTTTGAAGTTTTTCCTGACTCGGTTCGAGGGTCTAAGGACAGAGGGTGTCACAAGTATACAGATTGTAAAGCCCTCTGAGGCAAACGATGTTTGTGATTTTGGGCGTTAAATAAAATAAATTTGAATTTGTATGCACTCTTGGTCTTCTGTCTTGGTCCAAACAAGGTGACCTCAGTTGTTTTGCACTGCACCCCCCTTTGTGAGGCTTGAACCCGCTGCGGCAGGTGGCATCCCTTGTAAGAATTTACAGCTTGGTTCTTCTGGTTCAATGCAAACAAACCAAGTTTTATGGAGCAAATACTGAGAGGTCATGGTCCCTGCAGTTTGATTGTACCATTACAGAGGAACATGGCTTCATTCATCCTGTGGTACCTGTGAGATGTTTTCAGAAATTCCAGACTACATTTTTCCAGGCATGTTAACTCTATGACATCATGAGAAACAATAATATCTATTCATGTATTTGCCCTCCCATTTATTAGATTTCATGTTTTAGAGACAGCCAAAGACAACATCAGTGTTTTCTACAGTGACCCGTTTTTTGCATTATGTCACAATACTTTTGCTTTGCCTTGCAATACATTTTGCATTCCACCCTGTAGCACTTTAGTCCAAGCATGAGCCATACTTACACATACACAGCCATAGCTTCAACCACTACAGCAAGGTAGAGCAACTGCAGCTGTATTCACAGTATGCTGCCAAAGCTTGGCCTTTTAAAAGGAATAGTTAGCAATAATTGCAGAAAGTAAAGGGTCTCTGCAGTGTCTGAGTGTTTCCCTAAATTGGCAATATCTTATAAAGTGGACTGGATCAGCACAGCAGCTGAGGATGCAAAACGTAATATGAGTTAACACAAAAGTTACTGCAACAAATGCAAGATTTATTAAAAGGTAATGCAAAAGTAGTTCCAGGGAACATTAAAGGCGTTCAGAAAAAACACAATTTTTGCATAATTTATCAGTTAATAACACTGTCTTGAATGGTTGGACCTTTTAATTTTGCTGATCCCCTGACTTTTCCTCTGGCACCAGAAATTGGGTTGACCTTTTGTGATTTTGAGTGAAACCTCGACTATGGATGGATTGCCAGGAAATACTGAACTTTGGTGATCACTTAACTTTGGATCTAGTGCCATCATCAAGTTAAAATTTTAATTTAAAACGATTCCTGGCTGTCTCAACTGTACATTGTGTTTAATGCTAATTAGCAAATGTTTATGTGCTTCACACTCCTTAAGAGTAAAAAACCTGACTCTGCTGACTCTTAATCTATCCTCACACTGACAGAATTGAACATTAAAACATCTTTTGTTGCTTTGATCAATAACTAAACTAATCCTGCTAACACCTCATGCCAGTTAGTCCAGGTTTGTGGTAAACAGGAAATAATTATTAAAATATTATTTCCATTTTTTTTTATTGGTGTTGGCAATACTCTTATGATCATCCAAATCCATGAAAACTCTAAAACCAACAAGGCTGTAGTCCATCAGTCCTTCCAAACTGTCTTTACTGTGGCAAAATATTGGTTACCATTGAAGACCTACCTAGGCTCCATCTAGATCATTTCCAAAAACAGCTGGGCACTGTAGGTTTTTTGCAAACGTTACTCAAACAGGAAAGAAAGATGCATGTGTAGGGGACTATTTTCTGCTGTGGATTAATACACATACATTACATTAGAGAGTATTTCATGCCATGCCAGGCCATCATGCCATGTATTTGGAATTGGCGCCAAATAAATTTTGATGGCCATGTTTGTTGTAATGACAGAAAATGCCATCCAGTGCAATAGTGTGGCTCACTGATGTGTTTCTGTGGCATGGAGGAATAAGCTACTTCATTAACGAGAGAGCTGAGGGTGTTGAAAGCTTGTAAGAGTGATGGGGGTTGATAGCGTATTGTATTTTCAATTCCTCATAAAAAATCAATCATCCCTTTCATTAGTCATGTTTGTGTAGACAGGTTCCTTCCCTCTTCCAATTTCTGCTGTTTACATGAATATGAACTAGAGTAGAATATAATCAACATCGTCTTGAACCCGGGTTAAAATTTCTAATATTAATGAACTCTGTCAAACTCTCATTCAAAACCTTACATTACATGAGTAAAGTTTTGTAATTCTATGCTGTTGAATCTTCCCACATAGTAAACTTTCTCTTTGTTTCCATAAACCTTTGACCCATGTGGCGTAAATATGCGGGTGTGTGTCTGGCCGTTGTTGATTGTTGTGGTGGTTTTAACTTGCTTTGCTTCAGCAAGTGTTTTGACTCTTCTCCGCAGCTTGGTAGCGTTCCCATTCATTTCTCCCGACTCGCCTCGATTCTCACGGTAATCCTTTCTGCCAAATAGTTTCACCCACTACAGACAGAGGTCTAATCAGCTGGAAACTCCCGACCCAATCTGAAGCCACCCTATGCATGCACATGTATAGATTATTAGATGATTGGCCCTTCCACTCGCACACAGTCTGCGGTGTATGCAAATGATCGCTTTGTTTCTAGAAAACAACACACTATTACTTCACTTCCTATCAAGTCTTCCAGGTTTTTGACCTATTTATTAGACTGGCGGCAGATATTCACATGTTTCTCTGCAGTAGTAAAGAACATCCAAAGTTCGTCATATCAGACGAGGAGGAAGCTGAGCCAGATCACTACGAGTACCATCCAAAAGTCATCATTATTTTTCAAGTCACTGTTATATAACTAAAAGATCGCTCTTATAATTTAGCCCTGTACCTGACCGGAGAAGCATGCTTAGTTATGTTTTATGTATCAGCTTTTGCCTTTGATGTGCTTTTAACCTTTTAATGTGTTATCAATGTATTCCAGGTGCTGTTTAGTGAAGTGGTGTCATTTTGCACTTATGTTGTACCTACTTCCCTTTAAACTTCCTGGCCTTTATTAATGATTGGATACCTGCTTTCTCCAGAATTTATTGTGACTTTTAGCCTATCGCAGCAGTGCATTGCAAGTCTGACAGGTTAGATTATCTTGTAAGACTAGCTGTACATATACTTTGCTGCTCCCATATGACAACATTAGCTTTATTCATTCCCAAACACCCACTTAAATCTAGCGAAGTAGTCATGAAACAGCTGCTTATTCACACAATCAAGCCCAATATTTACTCTCCTTTTAGCCCCATTGTTTTAACTTAAGCAGCTAAAGGCAGCGCTCTTTTCGTTAGCTAGTAGCTAAAGTCTCTGCTGTTTCGTGATGGGCAGGTAGCACACAGTCGGTATTTAACAATGTTAGCCACTACCTGGTCAACAAAATATCTGGTTTGATTTTTAGCAACTGAATTCTCCATTCTATTAACCAGCTAGTCAATAACATGGTTTTCTGGCTGTTCTGGCTTGGCAGGTAGCATAGAGTTTGTTTACCAGTGTATTTGCCGTAGACTGTGTAAAATAAGTAGAGGTAGCCATGCCAAATGACAAATGGGAACATGATATACTAAATGAACCTCATACTGTATTGAAAAAGACTTGAAAGTAGTGATTGAGACTAAACTAAACTCAGGAAAATGTTTCCTGAGGTAATAAATCAAGTGAGAAGTAGAGTCATTTTCTAATAGACTTATATACAATCAGATATCTTTTTGCCACCAGGCTGTTTGCCCCTCACTGGCCATTATAAAGAACATAGATTTAAGGTACTTTCACATTTCTTTCATTTTTTATATTCAAGAGCTATGGTTTTTGCTGAAAACAGCCCCCAGCTATGGCTGAAAAATATGTTAATGAGAGCATTTCTTTTACATTACACATACTAATTAGATGAATTTAAAAATAAAGCTATTGATTAGACCAACTTTAAGGTAATGTATCCTGTATAGCTGTTTGTAACATAGTGTTAGTGTTTAGTGCCGGACTTTCCCTTTATACACCCTTCTGAGACGACATAGCATTCGTAGTCCATCTTCCCAGAGCTGTGCAGCTTGTTGTGACAGAAATTGCTTGTTATCAACCAGGAAATTTGTCTGGGTCTTGCTAGGTCCTGGATTGGTCAGCCCTGGGCCAAAACAAATCCAACCAGCTGCTGGATTTCTGCTCCGGTTTGATAGGCAGTGAGCGCGTAAGATGTATCCCAGCATCCCCAAGCCAATGCACATTTCCTGTCCCTGTTTCCTGCTGAATATCAAAGTGCTATGGAGACTCATCAGGAGACACTGCCGCTGCACAAGTGGTCAGTTTTCCCATGAGCTGCACATGGTTACAATTAGTGCAAGGTCCTTTGTCGTCTTATTGTCTGTTTTTATTGCCTTTAACCAGATGAGCATCATCTCAGGCTAGAGACTGAAATTGAGGCCACAGAAGGAATGAAAGTAGAGCTAACCTAAAGTGCAGATACTTTGCTTTCTGGGATTGCTGGCAAAGGAAACCCTAGAATTTGTAGACCTTGGAACAGCAACGTGAATGTATTGAAAAACTTACAGCTGTCAGTTCGATGAAAGCGAATTCACAGCGGTAGGATTCAGTGAAATATGAAAAGGCAGAGAATTTAAAGCCACGCTCATTTTTCATTGCACTAAATCAAACCGTGTCTGTCATTTTATAAGCTGATATTTGTCCAAAAATGACAAAAAAAGAAGGAGAAAAAAAAAACTTATGGTGATTTCGTTGACAGATGTGAAATAGTGATTTCCTTTCCTTCCAGCAAAAATATCCACAACTGTCCTCATCCTCACAGCTCGTCGAGGAGTCTGATGCTATGACTGCTCCTGCCCCACCCTACAACACACACACACACAAACACACACCTTACAACTTATTTACATTGTGTATGTCTTTATGTTGCATTATTCATTTTGTAACATAGCCTTTAATTTTAGACAGTGCTTGAATACTTAAGTTTGAACTTTGAAAAAAATGTAGGAGCCTAATAAATGTAAATGTAAAATACTACAGGATCTTACTCCACTATATATAATAAACCCTTAACCTCCTATGTTGTGTTCTCAGCAGGTGGCCCTTTTCATTAGTCCCAGAACTAAGATAAAGTCCTGAAAAAATCGTGCTTTTTCGTTCAAATAAACTCTCAGCTGCCATTTGAGAAGCTGGTTCTTTTATGATCTTTACGTCTAAACTCCAAAATGCATTCACTCTCTCTATATGCCTGTACATAAACCTTTATTTGAACTAAACACAGCCTTTTTAATACTGGAACATGGTAAGGCAGTTCAGCTAAGATTAATTAAGGCTTTGTCAGTTTAGTGAATTGGTCACAGGATCCAGCAGTCCTCATAGCACTAAAGGCTATTATGCTCTATTGAGATGTTCTGTATATGGATCCTGCTAACTGTTTTCTTGTTCTCCTGAGACACATCACTACAGTATACCGCCTGTCATAAAGGGTATATCAAGGTGAAGTGAAGTTAAGCCTTGGCCTGAGGGACAGTCTGCCGGTCTACCGCTGTCTGCCACGTGCCCTGCTGGCTCCTCCTCCTCAGGTTAGAGGCTCATGTGCTGCTCTTCTCTCTGTGTGTCTGGAAGAGCTCTGCATCCTCCATATTTCAAGTTTCCCTGCACACTCCCCTCTCTGAGCCTCCTGTCCCAGTGTCTCACAGCACATCCTTCAAGATTCCCAGGGCACTGACCCTTCCCTCTACCCCACCTACCTGGCACCTTGGACTCGGTACAATGTGAAGAATTGACTGTTCCTTGGATGCATTTTATTGGACTTTTTAATACTGGGTTAGGCGGATCTCTTTTTGAATTTCCTTTCCTGAGGTTTTTTTTTCTTTATGCATCCAGTCAATTTCACCAGGATGACACACTCAACAGTGCTTTCCAATGCATGCTCTCATCACGTGCTAAGTTGGTTTGAAAAATTTTTCCCCATCTTTTCAGACAGCTTGTTGGGAGCCGTTCCTGTTGTGGGCCTGTAAAGCCCAGTCTGTATGTGAACAGCGGAAACGGGGGGGAAAGTCTGTCCAAACATTCATAAGTACACTCCTCCACATCTAAAGCTTACAAATGAACTCATTATATCTCATTTGTTTCATATGTACCTAAACCAAAACTGATGTGTAAAAACAACACATTGTGGGTTTAAGCTGCTGGACTATTTCTTGGCCGGGCGTAGTTACTTCCTAAACATTTTCCCAAATTGTCAAACATTTCCTTAAACTGGTCATGGTTGAGTAGGAAAAAGTGACTAAAGCAAAAAAAAATTATAAATGCTAAAAAGCTAAAAAAAAATTACACAATTGACTGTCACAGTATTCCACTGATCTACAGGTCAGCGGTAACGCGCCAAATATGCTGCAATGCACCAGCAATAAACATGGATGTATACAGTGCAGGATTTAAAATATTGCTTTTATTTGTCAGATCTCAAGGATTCACACAGTATGTTTTGGTGAGTAAGATTGAAAGTGAAGATAAGGTGCACAAAATAACTCAACAGGGTGCCTTTGAGTTGAGTTTAACTAAGTTTCCTACTATGAGATACAATCTCTTTTTCCTCCTTCACATGAATTCTTTGATGGTGTGAAACCATCTCTCCTATCCGTTAAGGTCATGTTTTTATTCTCGCACACTGTTCACAGTGACTGCCATTCCCATCAGCTAGCGTTACACCTCTTCCCCTATATTGTTATTGCTGGACGGACCACGGCGCAGCAGAGTAGCTGAGTGTCCTTCTGAGGTATTTCTCAGCACCGTTGTAATGACAAACCTTTCTCTGCCCTCTGACCCACAGAGCTCAGTCCCCGGACACACAGTAGCAGAGTGATTCCAGATGGAGGGAGTCTGTGGTAGGAAAAGGCTTCGCTGTTAGAGCTTCATCGCCACAATTTCAGGTTTCGATCACATTCCAGGCTCGGCCAATCCCAGTAAAACCAGTGACCAAAGAAGTTATGAATATGGATCCAGATTTTTGCCTTTAACAGTTTCTTTAAAAATAACTGTTTCCAAATTCACTGTGACCTGTTTGATTGATGCAGACTTGGAGACAATCAAATCTATTACTTAAAACCAGGTGTTATATGTAAGAGAGCCTATTTTTCGCTTCCTCTCTTAAAGCTTTATAGCTTCTGTGAAAGTCATTGCAATCTATGTGCGATGCGCTGTGTGTTTAAGCAGAGGTAGTGAGTCCACGCTATCAAATGACTTCTCACCCAGTTACATTTCCCCTGTGCCAATAGCACAGTCTGTGAACTTTCCCCAAAACCCAGTCCAACAAGTGTGGATACGCTAATGGTATAAACAAGCCCATCAATAAGAAAAACAGGTGCTCTCGCTCGAATGCGCTCCATTCACATGTCAGGATTGCGGTCGGTGGGAGAAAGAGGCGGCCCCGACCCCAGTCACCTTTGGGAGGAAGAGACATATCCAAAAAAGCTTTAGTCACTGTAAAAAACAAATAACAGTCCCGCCTGTGATCATTCAATCTGGAGCAGCATTCGTCTTGCTCATTCTCTCATGTTTGGCTGGAGAAACCACCGGGGTCTTTTTTGGATGGTGTCAACTGCTGCAAGGGCGCATATGCTCAACAAATTATGTAATATTACCAACTCTTAAAATCCACCGGTGAGATCAGTTGGCAAAATTGCCTTTTCTTTTCTGAGTCACCAACATTTCCATGAATCAGACACCAGCTGGGTTACTTTTCAGATTCTGGGAGGGCTGAGCCATCTCAGTTGGGTACATATTTGAAGTAAATGTTGAAAAATGGGAAGATTATAACTCACATGTCTGTACCGCAGCCAGTTAGCTTATCTTAGCCTGTAAAACTACATGTAGTTTTTACATGTTGTTTTATGTGTGGATTAGGAAAAACAGTTATAATGTGTTAATTCATGAGGCATATTTTGGACGTTGGAAAGAGCCAGACTCACTGTGTCCCTTGAGAGTATCAATGTTGTCATCGAACTATTGACAAGAAAGCAAATACTTCGCCAAATCTCAAACTGCTCCTCCAGAGTTAGACTATATGAAGTTTTCAGAAATGTCATGACTTTAAACAGCAGCAAAACTCTTCCTCAGTTATCCCATCTCATCTTGTTTTGTAGCCAACATGAATCTCATCATAATTATCTCAGTCTGCAGTCTGCGAGGGCTTTAACTGTGATGAAAAGACCTGGGCGGTGTGGTATGCTAATCTCTCTGTTAGAATTTGTTTCGCCCGGGGCATTGCAGCTTAATTAATTTTAAAACATTATTGCAAGCCGAGTTCATGCAGTGTGACAGTAGAGGAGGGGGAGCGATGGAGAAACTGTAGCTAATGTGCCCTGATTGATTTAGCCATGGTATATTCCATCAAGATATATTATAATAACGTGAATCGTATGTATGGAAATCAGAGGAAGTTCTTTTGAAGATGACGTCAGCTACACTAGTATCTAAAGCTCTCTCTACCTATCTTTACTTTAATACTAGATTTTGAGTTCAATACTAAATGTTCATAGTGATGATTCCAACATACTGATGTTTAGTGTTTAATGTTAAGTATAACTCTTACCATGTTCATCACTTGTGCTGATATTTGTCATAAACAGCATTGAATAAATTGGCTATTTGAGCTCATAGTGGCCCTAGATTGAAATTAAAATGACCAAACTTATTACAGTTCAACTCAAAGGTCAAATAGAGGAACAGCTGAATGAGATTTTACGGTAGTCCGTTCAATACTACATCTCACTCAAACCATAAATGCCAATCTGCTGGTGGTGCCAGTGGAAAGGTCAAGGCATCACGAAAGTAACTTGTAACTTTCTCCGTTTAAACATCTGTACAAAATTTCATGGCAGTCCATTATATATATATATATATATATATATATATATATATATATGACTGTGTAAGCATTTTCTAAATTATCTTTTTGCTACCAGCAAGAAGTTATTTCTGACCTCTTACCCCTCAGATTAGTTGATCCTACAAATGTGGTGCAAAATCTGGAAAGTGTAGACACCACAGTATGTAAACACAGGCCAACTGTACATAAATATCTCAATTTAGCATTCAGCTGCATCCAAGTGGCATCTAAGTGGGAATCCACAGGCTGCCGCAGTGTGTTTTAACTGGAAGACTTTGAGCTCTAGATTTGCCTCAAATCCCCTCCAGCTTGGACACAGAGGCAACCTTTACACCAAGCACCGCCGGGTGAGAAATGGATTATTTAATAAAGCTTTCTTTACTTTGCATATGCTTTCTATCCAAGATTGTTCCAGGCTCAGAGATAACGCTGTAGTATGGGAAAGAGTCAGATGCTGTCTAGTGACTTGTTTGGATTTGGTTTGAAGTGCAATAAATTGGGAATTTCCAGCCTTCCAAAATTTGTGAGTTTTCTTTGTGTTAGTCTCCCTCATTCTGAGACTTTTAGTCATTTGTACAGAGTGTAACATATTCATCATATGGAGTGAAGAAAAATTAGATGTCTGTCCAACAAAAGCAAAGTCAATCCCTGTGCCAGCTGAAGAGGGACCTGGTCTGGTCTTCTTCCATCACTCTCATTTATAGAACTGTCATGGAAAAATAACTGAAATGGTAAATCTGCTGCCGTCACATCACTGTGCTGAGACGAAGAATGACAATGGGTTTTGTTTTTTTTTTTCTCAAATGCTTTAAAAGAATCTCAAAAGTTGCATCTTAAAGGTTTAAAGGAATAGTGTAGGGACACTTTAGGAAACAGGCTCATTTGATTTGCTTTTTTTTTTGTTTGTTTAGAGGTAGATAAGATGGATGTCAGGCTCATGGTTGCATGGTCAACATGAAGCTGGAGTCAGAATTAGCATAAAGACTTGAAACGGGATAACAGCTAACCTCCAAAGGCAACATTATCCATCTATCTGCACCTTTAAAACTCACCAATTAACACGTTAAATCTGAAACGTGGGCAGTCATCAATTAGAAAACCTAACTTTTTGAAAATTCAAGTTTATCACCCAACAGCACTGGAAACAGTAACCATCCTTCAAGTGCACTAAGCCTCGACTTGTCGGTCCATCTCTCCTCAGCATGTGCAGTGTCAGTGAGGTGACCCATGTCATCAAGAACAGGCTAAGGAAACACATTCCTGGAACTCAACCATATGTGGAGGAAAAGCAGTGGGTGGTAGTGACGTAAAACATGCTCAAAGAACATACTATTAAGGCCCCCAAACAACATTCCCTTCTCCTCTGCTTTCTCTCTTATCCCAGCCTCGCAGGTTGGACATAACGGGCAGCACTTTAAGCATAAAATAGTTTGCAAATACCTCTAAATGGCAATAAAAGAAGGCTTTACGCATGTTTGGGTTAGCTGACATGTGAAAAGTATTAGTGCAAGATTTGTATCCTTTCCGTTCAGATTGCTTAACGCGGGATGTGTTGACTGCTCGTGTTTTTCTGCATCTGCTTCAGGCACATGGCTCAGAAAAGCGAAACAGGATGGACGTCACGGGTGTGAAACTGTGCTCACCTCGGCTCAACATCACGTGTCTTCCCAGCATAGCTTCATTGGCCAACAAGACAGATGCTGCACCCGGCCCTGAACATCATTTAGTTTTTGGGCATTTTCCCATAAGAACAATATTTTGATAACTGATAAGGAAAATGTGTCTTCACATGAAACGCAACTCCCTCACAATTTCTGGTTAGTGAGCTTTTATTGAACCCAAGTGTGTTCATGACTGGTTCTTTTCCCAAATCTCGGCGATTCCCCACGGGGGTGGCTGGCGTAACTCTGCCAGTGTTATTACAAAGAGCCATTAGAGAGATGACGCAGCCTGGCACAACGACTGGTGTAGTAAAATACATGCAGTTCACAGAGGAGTTCACTCACACACACACACACACACAGATCAGGGTACATTATGTAGAGTGAGAAAGGGAGATTGTTAAATAGGCCTGTGGGGATTGTTGGCAGAACCTCCTTAAGCAGAGGGGGAATGAAAATGGTTAGGTGTATGTGTGTGTGCATGCCTTTTGCTGTGTCCATGTACAAACTACCATGCTGGTTTATGAAACAATAAATTCCATCTAAGCAGATTAATGACTTTATTGTAATTGTGACAGATATGAATAAAACATGAAACAGATTATTTAAAAAATATTTGTGAATAAGTGATGCTGATCCTTATCTGTGTGGGTTATTTGTGCGGCAATGTGTCTGTGATGCCTCTGGGCTCCACTAGGGAGAGTCGCGCTCCTCTCTCTCACTTACTGTAATCGAGATCGTTGAGAGATGAGAGCTGTGTGCTGGTTTCTTCATTCCTCTAATCCCACTGTCCCCCCTGTTCAAAACATTTACTCATTTAATCACTATAAACTTGTAAATCTAAGTTTGTCCCATGTCACTGTTGTTCAGTATTAGACACAGATGTGTGTTTCATTTTTGTATGTTGCCCAAAGGGTCTTTAGCTAACTCAATCCGTAGCTGGTAAAAAAGATAATTTAGTTGTTGAAACTGATTCTGAGACAGTGCATCTATAACGGTAAAAAACGTGGGCTTTTGTTTGCGTTGCATACAATCAATCCACAATGGAATTGAGCAAAAGTTTGCTTTCCACTAACATGTGCTCTAAAGTATTCAAATCATGAAAAAAATGTTTTGAATGGGTTAAAATGATACTCTGTTAAACACTTTTAGATGTGAAAATACATGTAAAGGTCAATTAAAAAACTATAGAATATATATATATATATAAAAAAGCTATAATGAGTATTTCTGGAATCTGATTGCCCCTTTTATATATACACTTTCACATGACTCATCATTTAAAGAGGTTCGGTATCATCATCTCACCTCACTGTCTGAATTATTCTTTGTTTAAAGAAGTCTTTTCTGAGTATAAACCAAAATCATTTTAACAGTCATCATGGTTGTGTTTACAGTTCAAACTGGTTTATTGCATATTTATGACTTTTGAAGGCAATGCAATCCAATAGTGAAAGTACTGTTAGGGGAAATATTTGGACTTGGTCAATTATACATCCTTTATTGCAACAATTCAGTCACAAACTTTTCATTGAAGCCCATAATTACTTTTAAGTAAATGTCTCTTCATGTTTGTTAAGTTTTCACGTCTGTCATGTCTGTTTCCTGTTCTGGCGTGTCTGTTTTATTTTGAAAGTACTAATCTCTCCTCTCTCATTTCAGGTCCCTTTACTTCTGCTGCCATTGTGTGTTTTCCCGCCGTTGTGATTGTCTGCCCCTGCCCTGATTGTTTCCACCTGTTCCCCCATTGACCTCACCTCATGTGTATATATTGTCTGCGTGTCCCATCTTGTTGCCAAATTGTAAAATGTGCATCCATGTGACTTGTCCTTGTCATGTCATTGATCCAGCCTGTACCAAACCAAGAAAACTCTGACCAAGAACTTTGCTCTAAGAATACTCTTTATTAAACATCTTAAAATCTTTGTCACGAGTTGTGTCCTGCATTTGGGTCTACCTGCCTGGTCCACGATCCGTAACAGGCGGTCTCTGTACACAGTGTGACCCCTCTGGCCTTTTCAATAGTGCTACGAACTCTTCCTTGAGAGAAAGTGAAACTCAGGACGCAGGCCATCGCTGAGGAAATTGTTATATTTGTACGGTAATAATCCATTTGCTAGGCCACTATGCTTGAGTGGAATGGAAATAAAACTATCCAGCACAATACATCATCCAACCCAAAATCAAAATAATGGTTACCCACATGTTAGGCCAAATAAAGCCAAACACAGATTTAATTGCCTGATATGCAATCCCTCCTTTACCTCATTTTACCCCTCGGATGTCCAGTTCCTCAATAAGGATTCCCCCTCCAAGACAAAAATACCGTCCAACTGTGTAGGTGTTTCCTTTTGTTTATGCTGAGTTGGAGTTTCACCTCGTTCAGCTGATGATGGGATTTTTATTGCTGTGGCTTGCGCCCTGGCCCGCTGCTGTGGGCACAGCTGGTTAGTATGTCTCTGCAGTCTAGGTAAGCTGCAACACACAGGACCTGTGACAGCTGGCCTCAGGGACAGCGGTCGTGGCCTTTGTTGCGCTAAGTCTGGACTGGGATGGACAGAGCAGGGCAGGGCTGGGACAAGCAGTGGTCAGAAAGAGAATCTGTCTGCATTACTGAACTTAAAACTCCAGAGTGTGAGTTGTGGGGGATTCATTGAATATACTTTTTTTTATATACTCTTTTATACAAAAGCCCCATTTCTCAGCAGTTCCTTCCTTCATAGTCATGCAGTCATCTCTGCTTGACCGTGCATATAATATGTACATATATACTGTATATGAAGCCAAAATATCCACAAAAATGTCATGAACAAAGCAAAAAGTCACACATGAAGACATGAAAATTGTCTCTTTCATTATGAATTAGGTGTGACAACAGCATTGATCACATGAAAACAGCTCATTTAATCTTTGATTAATATTATGCTCAACATTTTAGTTCAGTTTAAGCAATTCAAGCAACTTGCTTACAGCAAAGATTTTGGCATGGTTCGAGAGCAATTTAACACCAGAATTTAAAGCAGTGTTTTGCATGCTGAAAGGTTTAAGCCTATTTCACTTCTGAGGACACCCAACAGTGACTTTAAAGTACACCTTTAAATAACTGTAGCAAGCTAATGTCAGCAAAAGCAACATTCATTTCTATAATTATCACCAAACTACAAGTACAGCTGAGGCTGATGGGAATGTCACATTTTGCAGGTCTGTTATACATTATTATACACACTAACTTCACTAACTACTAGCTTAAATCAAATAAATTATTGGATTAACTGAAATTTTGACCTGATGATGACACCAGATGAAAATTCAGGGTATCACCAAAGTGACTCCAATTCTCCCCGGGGAGGATGAATATTTGTGCCAAATTGTGTCAGTCTGTTCCGTAGCTGTCGAGACAATGTCAACCTCACCAAAGTCAGTATGCTTAATCCTTTTTTCATTTCATTTTCATTTCTGATTTCAACGCTTGAATTTGTTTTAGTTAGTTTAGGGTTAGGGTTAGGGTTAGTAAAATACACTGCTCAAAAAAATAAAGGGAACACTTAAACAACACAATGTAATAACTCCAAGTCAATCACACTTCTGTGAAATCAAACTGTCTGTCCACTTAGGAAGCAACACTGATTGACAATCAATTTCACATGCTGTTGTGCAAATGGAATAGACAACAGGTGGAAATTATAGGCAATTAGCAAGACACCCCCAATAAAGGAGTGGTTCTCAGGTGCAGGTGGTGACCACAGACCACTTCTCAGTTCCTATGCTTTCTGGCTGATGTTTTGGTCACTTTTGAATGCTGGCGGTGCTTTCACTCTAGTGGTAGCATGAGACGGAGTCTACAACCCACACAAGTGAAGTGGCTCAGGTAGTGCAGCTCATCCAGGATGGCACATCAATGCGAGCTGTGGCAAGAAGGTTTGCTGTGTCTGTCAGCGTAGTGTCCAGAGCATGGAGGCGCTACCAGGAGACAGGCCAGTACATCAGGAGACGTGGAGGAGGCCGTAGGAGGGCAACAACCCAGCAGCAGGACCGACCGCTACCTCCGCCTTTGTGCAAGGAGGAACAGGAGGAGCACTATGCCAGAGCCCTGCAAAATGACCTCCAGCAGGCCACAAATGTGCATGTGTCTGCTCAAACGGTCAGAAACAGAAACAGACTCCATGAGGGTGGTATGAGGGCCCGATGTCCACAGGTGGGGGTTGTGCTTACAGCCCAACAACACTGTGCAGGACGTTTTGGCATTTGCCAGAGAACACCAAGATTGGCAAATTCGCCACTGGCGCCCTGTGCTCTTCACAGATGAAAGCAGGTTCACACTGAGCACATGTGACAGACGTGACAGAGTCTGGAGACGCCGTGGAGAACGTTCTGCTGCCTGCAACATCCTCCAGCATGACCGGTTTGGCAGTGGGTCATAGTAATGGTGTGGGGTATTTCTTTGGGTGGTATTTCTTTGGGGGGCCGCACATTTCTTTGAAGCCCTTCATGTGTGCTCGCCAGAGGTGGCCTGACTGACTGCCATTAGGTACCTGAGATGAGATCCTCAGACCCCTTGTGAGACCATATGCTGGTGCGGCTGGCTCTGGGTTCCTCCTAATGCAAGACAATGCTAGACCTCAGGTGGCTGGAGTGTGTCAGCAGTTCCTGCAAGACGAAGGCATTGATGCTATGGACTGGCCCAGCCCGTTCCCCAGACCTGAATCCAATTGAGCACATCTGGGACATCAATGTCTCGCTCCATCCACCAACGCCACATTGCACCACAGACTGTTCAGGAGTTGGCGGATGCTTTCATCCAGGTCTGGGAGGAGATCCCTCAGGAGACCATCCGCCACCTCATCAGGAGCTTGCCCAGGTGTTGTAGGGTGGTCATACAGGCACGTGGAGGCCACACACACTACTGAGCCTCATTTTGACTTGTTTTAAGGACATTACATCAAAGTTGGATCAGCCTGTAGTGTGTTTTTCCACTTTAACTTTTTTGAGTGTGACTCCAAATCCAGACCTCCATGGGTTTTAAGTATTTAATAAGAATATTTCATTCATTCAGATCTAGGATGTGTTATTTTATTTTTTTAATGTTCCCTTTATTTTTTTGAGCAGTGTATGTGGAGCTTACTATATTCTGTGTCTAAACTTGTGGAGAACCACCAAAGAAAACACCTTTAGATAATGCTGATACCTTTATGTTGTGTAGGAAAGCATTTTTATCTCCAGGCATCACCCACTCCTTTTTTAAACCTGCACAATCACCACATGAGCTGGATGCTGAGATTATCAAAAGAGAGCACAGTGGCATATTTCACTGCTAAAATGTCTTTTAGACATCTTGGATGTCCATGATCTCTTTTTCTTCGCCTTCTGTCTTTCTCTTCTGTCCCTTTGTGAGACAGAAGACAAATGATGGATGAGAAGAACAACAGAATGTTTGTGTTTGGTCCCATCTGACCTTAATCCTGTTACTTTTGAAGAGTAGAAAACGTGGGCTCACACATTCTACTGAACACACACTTGAACACACACGTTGCAGCATTATGAATGCTCCAATGTGCTCTGTTGAAGGGCAATATAAATTGCTTCTCTTTCTTTTACTTTTAACAGCTGTGTTCTGGTTATTAACCACAGAAATCCCAGAGCGCTACACTTTCTAAATATCATCTCAGAGCGAGTTTCACTTTCCATCAGTGTGTTTAGGTCCAGTTGATCTTGCCAAATGCACACAATAATACAGCAGTGTGGAGGCATGACTTAGATGGCACATCATTTTCTGAGAGGTCTGACTCAGGGGGAAACACTGCATTTAAGTTTGTTGGTTTGGGACACTGCATTTACAGTTTGTTGGTTTGGGAGCAGTTCCATATCAGTGCAAATGTTTGTTAGTACAGTGCTGCCATCCAGAAATGGAGCACTCACACCAAACCTCCAGAAGCATAAAGCCTCCGATGAGGCCTTTCATTTCTCACCTTGAATGCCTCGGTAATAAAACAGAAAAGCACATGGCTAGTTCACTGCACTGACTGGACTGAACACTGATTTCTGAGAGACTTAAATTTTTTGTCCTTTTGACTTTTTAATCTGCTCTTTGTCAATTCTGAGGCCTGAGCTAAACAATCAGGTTCAACTGGAAACACTGCAGCTTCATTTCTTCCCAGGCCTCCATGCAACCCATAGTTCACATCTATTGTAATTACTGCATTATTTCTGTTTAAAGGTCATAGACTTAGACTTAGACTTGACTTTATTGATCCCTTTGAGATGGCTCCCTCAGGGAAATTTAAGTTTAAGTTCCAGCAGCATATATATACAGAAGAAGCACGCAGGTGAAAAATAAACAATAATGTACTTAAAAAAATACAAAAAATAAGAAATGAACAGAATGAATAAAATAATATAAGTAAATATATAGAGCTGAGCTGAGTATGGCTTGTAGAAATAAGTTATGGCTTTGTATGGAATAAGTTACGGATTATAAATTAAAGCTATTGCACCATATGATGAGGTTATTATTGCACCAGAGGAAAAAGTGTCCAAAGTGTTTTGTATGTGTTGTACAGGTAAGTGTACAATGGCTACCACCCCTACTCTCTATGTCCTCCTCCCCCCTTGTGAGGAGTTGTAGAGTGTGATGGCATGATGGACAAAGGAGTTCTTAAGCCTGTTGGTCCTGCACTTGGGAAGGAGCAGTCTTTCACTGAACAGGCTCCTCTGGTTGCTGATGATGACGGTGTGCAGAGGGTGGCTGGCATTGTCCATAATATCCAGCAGTTTGTCCAGAGTCCTCGACTCTGCCACCGTCACCAGAGAGTCCAGCTTCGTGCCGACCACAGAGCCGGCCCGCCTGATCAGTTTATCCAGTCTGGATGTGTCCTTCTTGGATATGCTGCCCCCCCAGCATACCACAGTGTAAAAGAGGACACTGGCAACCACAGACTGGTAAAACATCTGCAGAAGTTTGCTGCAGATGTTGAAGGACCGCAGTCTCCTTAGGAAGTACACAACCTGCTTTGTGTCTTCCCATCCCACAGGTGGCTGGTAGTGTGCGTTGTCCAGTCCAGTTTATTGTCCAACCACAGCCCGAGGTATCTGTAGGAATCCACAGCCTCCACCACAGCTCCCTCTAACAGGACAGCCCGACGTACTGTGGTCTGCCAGTGAGGTAGAGTCAGAGATCCAGTCCATCAGCTTGGGGGTCCACTCCCATCCTGCTCAGTTTGTCCCGAAGCAGAGTGGGCTGGATGGTGTTGAAGGCACTGGAGAAGTCCAAGAAAAGAATCCTCACTGTGCCGCTTCCCTTATCCAGATGGGAGTGGGCTCGATGGAGCAGGTAGAGGATGGCATCCTCCACACCAACACCTGGTTGGTAGGCGAACTGAAGGCGATCTGCAGGCGATCCTGGGCGTGCTGCACCTGGGGTCTGAGGAGGCTGAGGAGGAAGAGCCGCTCCAACGTCTTCATCAGATGTGAAGTGAGTGCCACTGGTCGGAAGTCATTCAGCTCGCTGGGCCGGTTCTTCTTCGGAACTGGAACGATGCGGGATGTCTTCCAGAGGGTGGGCACTCTCTCCCAATCTGCAGGCTAAGGTTGAAGATCCGTCACATTGTAGTGGTTCCCCCAGTTCTGCCGCGCAGGTCTTCAGTAGTCTTGGACACACTTTATCTGGGCCTGCGGCTTTCCTGGGTCGGAGCTTCCTCAGCTGTCCTCTGACCTGGTCTGTGGTGATGAGTGGCGATTGTGTTGATGTGGGGGAGGATGGGGGTGGTGTGTGTGGATGGTGTCTGGAGGGAGATGTGTGGAGGGGAGAGGGTGGGGTGGCTGTGGTGAGGGCGGGGGTGGGGGGCCAAGGGCTGGTTGAACCTGTTGAAGAAGTCATTCAGTTCGTTTGCCCTCTCCATTGTCCCCCCTACGGCTCTGGTCTTTGTGTTGAGACCTGTGATGGTCCTCACACCTTCCCAGACCTCCCTCATGTTGTTTTCCCTCAGCTTCTGCTCCACCTTTCTCCTGTAGCTGTCCTTGGCTTCCTTCACACAGTGTTTCACCTCCTTGCTGTGCTGCTTTCATGGCCTCCCTGTCTCTGCTCCTGAAGGCAGCCTTCTTCTTGTTGAGGACAGTCTTGACTTCCCAGTGTTACCCATGGCTTGTTATTAGGGTAGCAGCGGACTGTCTTGACAGGGGAGACCACGTCTGCGCAGAAGTTCAGGTAATCAATCCGTCAGACAGTGTGTCATCCCCTCTATGTCCTCACCATGCGCAGGTTCAACAGCACATCCCAGACTGTGGTGTTAAAGCAGTCTCTCAAGGCACTTTCCTTCTCAGGGGACCATCTCCTGACTGATCGGTGTTGTCACCGGTTGCTTTTGGACCAGGGGGGTATACAGTGGCTGTAGGTGGACCAGGTGGAACAGGTTGTGATCAGACTTCCCCAGTGTGGGGGAGGGGAGTCGATCTGTATGCGCATCCCGTACATTAACATACAGGAGATCAATTGTCCTGTTGTTTCTGGTCGGACAGTCTACAACCTGATTAAAAACAGCCAAAGTGCTGTGTCTGCAGCCTTGCTGTGACAGAGTGGATTTTCTCACAGGCAATGGCTGCGTCCGCTCTCGGAGGGATGTAAACACAGACGGTGATCACGTGACGACTGAACTCCCTCGGCAGATAATATGGCCGCATAATGTGTCATGTGACACAAGCCCCTTACACAGCCTCCCCACCACCCACTCACCTTCTCCATCAGGATCTACAGCTTGTAGTGTCCCATGCTTCTTTCTGGCAGATAAGAGTGGAAAGCAGACAAGGCTCAGCCCAGCTCATTTTCTCACACAAAGAAAGGCTATAAAATTGGAAGATCTGTTCAGAGAGTCACAAATATATGAAGGATGAGACAATTAAGACTACTGTCCTGCTGGCTCTGCTGAATAAGGTGTGTCTTGTGTCCAGCTTGTACGTTTTTTCTTGCTTCCAACTCTTTCTGTCTCTCTCTCTCTCTCTACTTTGCCTGCTTAAATAGTTGCAAAAGAATATTTTTAAGGAATAACTGAACTCTAGACTGAGAGTAGCAGTGCCAGTTGTCCCTCCAACTACGCCTGCCGTAACTGAGTATGGTCGGGTGTGGTGAGAAGTGTGCTTATGCCCATTAGTGATGTAATAATGTACTGGTACACTCAGCAGTGATGTGCAATGTACTCAGCAGTACATTGCACATCACTGTAGAAAGACAAGAACTTAAACCACCAGAGGTCAGCAAAAACATGATTCATCTTTGTGGATGTTAAGTTGTGCTTCAAGGCATATCCACAGTATATTATCACTATGAAGAGTGTGGACTTTTATACAGTACTATAAGTAAAATGACCTCAGTATGTGTAACTAAATAAAAGTATTGAAGTAAAGTGACCATTCATGTCTGGAGAGGTTGTAACCTGTATGAAGTAGCAAGGACCCTCCTGGACCCTCCTGGACACTGGGAAAGCATGATACCATAGCTGTCTGTGAACACAACACCAAAGACCATCTTCGAACCTAGACAGGGTGTTCACCCCTCCATCCCACCTCCATAAATGGCCACAGTTAAGTCTGGGTCAGTTCCATTGGCTGATGAAGACTGTGACAACCTTGAGTTTAGATCATTTTGTCGCGCTTGATCTGATCGGTTTAAACTTTAAATCGCTGTTGCAGCATTTGTTATGTCACCTGCTGTCAGCCTGTGACATCACTTACTGCGCTGAGGCCAAAGTGCAGCACGCTTCCAACCTTTCAGCCGCTGTAGGAATGGCATTATTCGGCCACATGTGATTCAATCTAGATCGATTTCTACACAGCAGCGGCTGCTCCTTACTGTGCGGAGTTCACTAACTTTAATCCTCAGTTAGCGCTCACTGCCTTTTGGAGGCGGAGGATGTGCAAAATGAGAGGCAAGTGTGATGTTTGTCAGCACGTCACCATTTCATTACGAATGAGAACGTGATGATGTTAACCTGACAGCTCAAAGATGCATGTTCTCTTGAGGCATCACTTCTAATCTCCAGTGATCTATTAGCGGCCATAAATAAATACCCGTCAACTTCTGCGGTCGAAATCAGAATCAGCAGGCTTCAGTCCAGGCCAAACCACCATGTAGTTTGGCTCCTACACTCCACCCCCCAGAGTTTGGCCAGTAAGTACAACAGGTTCCTGCACAGTGCATACCAACCCCCAGTTAGATTAACTTGACAATGTTATAGAAGCTCTCAGATGAACCAATAAAGAGACTCAGAGCATTCATCTCTTTATCCAAAGAAGTTCAATATAAAAAAGCAACACCCTAACATGCACAATCTCCCTCAAAGCACCTTACAGGAAGAATTTCACTGCAAAATCATTACTATCACTTCCCTTGCCCTCACAGGGCCATAGTTAGCACTTTATTTCCCTGGCTGCAGCCCCGAGGTTGAGAACTCCAAGCAGTGGAAAAAATGTCTCTCTCCACTTGGCTGGTGTTAATGGGTTCAGGCTACTCAGAGAAAACAGACCTCTCTAATCCTCCATGGATACAGTCGTGTCAATAAAACCTTCTGCCATTTAATGCCTCTCTTTGTAGCAGTGAAATACTGCTGAGATACACAGCCAAACGAGGAACTTTAAAAGGCCATTTCACTTTCAGTTGAGGCAGCATTTCTATCTTCTATCTTATTTTTTTTATTTTATCTTACAAGTCAACAGAATTGAAATTAGCACCAGGCAAACAAACACAGAAGGGCCATGTATGGATCTCTTTGTTTTGTGCTTGAGGGGATATTACCATGCAATTTTCCTCATCTCTTTCCCACAGATGCATCAACATCGAAAGCCCCGTGCTGTAATTAGAGAACTGTTTCAGGGATGGTGAGCATAGCATTGACCCTTGGCATCACATAAACCACGTTCACGGCATTTGCCATTTCTTCCATTTATGACTTTGCCACCATAACACTGGGGAGGCCATTACGCCCAGAGAGACGCAGTTATGATTTTGTTATTTCTATTGATTTATATTGCATTTGTTCTTGGACGATATTCAGTCACACAGAGACTTATTGTGTTATGTTTATTCATTTGTTCTTTCCACAACAGTATGTCATTTTGGGCACGTCTGCAGGAACTGCAGACAGGTCCAGAAGAGAAATGTTGCACAGAGAGGAAGGAGAGGAAAAAGGCAGGTTTCCTGGGTGGCGGTCAGGTGGCGGCGCAACTTGTTTTACAGCCTTCTCTCTTTCCATTTCCTTTGCAAACTTTGTTTCCTCATCAAAATACTGTACTGCACACCGCCTGCTCTCCCAGCATGATCTACACATCTCAGGCATCCATAAAGCAGGCAGACCTTTAATCTTTACGGGTGATGTTGTATTGGAATATCTCTCTGGCTCTGCACCAAGGCCACCAAACTTAATCAATGTTAATGATATACAGGTAAATACGAGCTCCCTCCGTTGCTTTTGAATGCTGTGAGGCTCGGTGGATTGTTCGTTTTGAAACAAGTGTTTCTCATTATGTCGAGTATTGTGCTTGGCAGGCAGGCCACAGAAACCCTGCCAATGCAAAATCTGCTTTCCAGTGCCTGCTTAGAATACCATATATAGTTTCACCTGTTATTCTGCTCAATTCTCCAAGATAATCCACACAGTCAGCATGTTCTCATGTCTTTGTTAAGTTTTTAAAAGTATGTTATGGCTGATATCCCGTGAAAAATAAATGTGTTTCATGCATATACAGTTAATTTCATTTGTTCTTCTTGTTATTCCTCTTAAAGTTCAGATTCAGAGCATACTCCTCTGAGTTTCTTGGTTTGTCCCCACTGACCTCTGCAATTTGTTGGTAGTATCGTAAGTATGACTGCACTTTGGAGTAAAAATAAACTATGTATGGAACATCAGACAGAAATGCTGATCAGACCCTAATTAACACTAATTATTTAAATTACTGTAGCAACAAAAGGAGTCTAGTAATCATACGTTAAAAAGGAAAAAGAATCTTTTATTATGCACAATTGCAGCAGCAGAGCCTGCATTCACTGTTAATGATTCTTAAAAAATCACACTATGAGCCTGAAATTGGGCTTGAAATGTGTTCAGCTTCAATATCAAATGCTCTGTTCCCTCGTTTCTGGCAGCCATTTTGAAAATAGCATGTTGGTTTGTAACAGAGACGTGGAATTTGTGACACACTGATGAGAGTATTACAGCTTTGACCCATCTCTACAAATTGAGTGTCTCTTTGAAGACGTGTGGGCATTTAAACAGCGATACACCGCCAGTTGAGGTTGCAGACTGAAACGTGACCCACAATCTCAAAGGTATCTGCTCACTCAGGCAACAAGCGCAGCAAGAATCAGATGCCATCATACACACACACACACACACACTCACTCACACACACAGTCACACACACACACACTCACACACACACACACACAATGCACCACCCACCTCAGTGTGGATTTGTTTTCACATTGTCACAGAAAATTCCCCTCAGGAAAACATTTTTGCAACTAACAATAGTCAGACTGTGTTGTTGTGTTCAGGCATTGGCTTTTAAAGGTCATAGAGGACAGGCTGTTTGCTTGAGCACTAAAAGTATGACTCAGCTGATTTTGATCAATTCAGTTCCTGAAATGAGTTTTCTTTGCTGCCTTGATCTTTTATTTCTGTATTAGTACAATGTTTTCATTGATATGTTATGACCAATGGAAACTGTATTGATAAAAAAAAAATTATGTTCCAATAGAGAGCTGCATCTAAAAGATAAACATAACTTATTCTAACAAGGATGAATGCATCAGTGTAAAAGACAATAACATTTAAAAACAAAATAATATCTAATAAAAGCAATACAGAAAAAACAGATTAAAGAACAGAACAGAAATTCAGCAAAAGTGTTGATTTTCTTAAAGCAGCTTTATGGAACTTTTCATTGTATGATTTTGGCGGCCCCTGTGGACAAAGGTGCAGCTTCACCTTACATTATTCTGCAAGGAGAATACTTCATCGGGAGGAAAGCGAGCAGCAGCTCCAGAGATGAACCCTCAGTTAGTGGCTGAAGCAACTCAAATTCAACCAGCGCAAACCCCAGTGAGTGCGTGCATGCATGCTCAAGCCATGTCCGCTGATGTTACGATTGGCTTCAGCTCACTGATCAGTGATTGGGGAGAATTTCCTCTTGTGCAGGACCAAAGTGGGCAACAGACAAATCAGTCATTTTATTTTGTTTGTGTCCATCTTGCATATTCAGCGATGGTGTATCAGATTGGCCGCACTGCATATAAACAAGTATACCACTTACAATTAACCCAGCCCAGATTTCATGTTTTCCTCCGGCAAAAGCAGGCACTTTCTAAGAAATGAAAACCAAAACTGAATTGTCAGCAGTAATTTCACTGGCACTGATTGTCTGGCATCTTTCAAACCACAGTGAGTGCTATTTTGGTATTGAAGTTCTGAACATGATAATGTTATCATGTGATCATGTAAGATTTTGAATTTTGAATATGCCTGAAATCTGGCCATGTTCTCATTTAGATCATCCCTATTTCATTATATCATGGTATTCTGTATGTGTTGCTCAGAGTCTGAGACTATAGAGCCATAGAACTATAAAGCAACAATCCTTAAGAAAGACCATTCACTGAGAGTTCAGTGTCCTGGATATCTCATAGGAAGTTAGACTGTATTGCTTATGTTTCCTCTGTCTGCCGACAATCAAAGAAATTACCTGGGAAAACTATTCCAGCTTCGTGCTTTATGTCTCTGCGTTACCAATAAGCCTGAGCCAAAGAAAAGGACCAGCTATACAGTTTCTACTATACTTGATATCTCTGTAAAGCCACTACAAAACCATTAAATATCTCTTCCTCCTGCCCTTCCTGTTAGATACGCTTTGAGTGTTCCTAGTTGCAAGCCAAGCTTGTAATAGCTGCACTAACTGGATTGGACAAAGTGCACCCATAAATTTGACCTGAATATGTGAGAAACTCAGGAAGCTGTGCAGACATTTTCAGGGGGTGTTATTGGTAACTCAGTGTGTGGACACTGTGGACAGTGTATATCCCTTCATGCATCTTCCAGTACACTGGAGATGCCAGTAGTTTCTTTTCACCTGACAGCAAGGTACTTCAGGAACATGCCTGAAGCTACACTGCTACCTCTCTACACCGGGGCCTCAACCAAGCACTAGTGACAAGGCAAGAAAAGGAAGCCACACCGGATTCTCATAAAGTGCAGATGTGGACTGATTGAACCCAGGTATCTGCTGTGGTAGCCACCTTTGTCTTCCTTGAGCTGCACCAATCAGGTACCCCTGATTGTGAGAGTGCTACCTTAACTGACTTTAATGAGTGATTTTTTTGGAGTTATGATTACTGATATTTTGAGACTTATCTTGTTGACTGTCTTTGATGGAGGTTTTATATGAATTTGATTATTTCTCATTGTGGAAGCTTTTTAAAGGTACCGAGCTGTGTAACCAAAGTAATGTAACTTGTAAGGTAACAAATTTCTTTTGCCACAAAGATATTAATAAAGTGGTGTAACTGCCTTTTCAATTTCACCAGTTTACCTTTGTTAGTTTACGCTCAATGTCAGTGTCTTTGGATGCTCTCCCCTCCTGTTAGCCGATGACAGGTGTTATGTAACACTTTTGATTCGCTGTGTAGAAATTCAGGCCTTACTGCCTCAGGGGCTCATGGGAGAGGAAGTGTTTTCAAAGCGAGAGGTGAGCTCACTATTTACATTAGGATGTCTGTTTAAATGGCCTCAGCTGCGTCCCGCTTCCTCCCAGGGTTTGTTCACTGCGACAGTCACACATCAGGTGGAGCGACCTTCCCTGACCTCTGGGACCAGACAGACGATACATTAGAGCAACAGCGGCATTTATCTGTCAAGATGACGCATAGTTGTAAGGTTACACGCGCTGACCTCCTCACTCATGGTTAGTATTCTTCTTATGTAATATTCAACTTATTAACTCACTTTTAACAATGAAAATGAAATTGAACAGCGGCTCCTTAAATGACCAAAATTTAACACCACCTGTCACATCTGTACACTTTCCATGCAGACACATTCAAAAGTAGAAAAAATAATAACCTCGGATCCCCGCTGAGATCACTGTGGTTAATTTGCATGATAGTGGCAAGCCCATCGTACACAGAAAATTCATTAACACATTAAAAAGCCGATGGTGTGTTTGACTTGGCCACATCTGGCCAATTGAGCAGAGATTTATAATGTGGCAGGTTCGCTCCAAACGGCGTTGGGTATCATTTCTCCCGCACAGCAGTGTTTATGTAGGCCAAGTTTAAATATTTGAGGAGCACATGTGGGGATGAATGGTGGCACAGGATTTCATCATAAAGCTGTGAAGGGCAAGCCGGCAGGGGGTCATTTTAACAGTAGTGTCAACATCATGAGATCCCCACCTCTGTCGACTCAGCAAACAGCATATATCGCCGGCGCTCTGAAAGGCGGTGACGGCTGCTTTCTGGAAGGGCCGGCTGGTTTTCTCAGAAGGCCTTTGATGCTGCCAACAGGCTCTGGACATCTTCCCTTGCTGATCTGGAAGCAGCGTGTCCAAAGTAACCATGAGGGGAACTGAGCGAGATATAGGAGAGCGGGCCCGGGGACTGATGCAGTGAAAAGGCTCTTTAGACAATGGTGACAAAGTGCTGTTGACATTGCACAAAGAGCAAAACAGCTGCTGCTCCATTCACCGAGGTAGCTCCGCTTGCCATGCCATTCCTGTGTCTAAAGTGTCATTACGTAACACCACTGTAGACACAGGAACAAATGAAGCTCATTATCTTCTCCGACATCTTTTCCATTCGTCTTGACCAGTCAGTGCACACGGAAGAATTGTCTGCTATTGGTTTCACAGATGTGATGGAGAATTTCAGATGATGCGTCTTGTCCCTCTCTCCTGATTGCTCCATTGTTCCTCTGGTTTATATCACAGTTTCCCTCCTGCCCAAGACATCCCGCTACGGTGTCCCATCTTTTCTCCAGTTCTACCCATGCAGCTCGCGGCGTCTGATTGCAAGAAGCGCCTTGTGGAAGTTTCCATGCTCCCACTCAATCGGCCGCCAGGGCGAGAGCCACATCAAGCGGGCTTAGCTGTCAGCTACTGCTGCGTGGGTTTCTGTTTACCCAGCCTGCCTGTCTGTGGGCATCCAACGCAGCTCACACATCGTCACGCCACTGTCCACCTGCCTCCCTCGCCCAACAGAAATTCAACCCAGAGAGAAATCCTCATCCTGAAATTCTCACTCTCACTAAATAGAAAGAAATGAGCTTCCTCCAGATTTTTTAGATGTCAAAATCGGGTGACATATTTACTCCTGCTTCCATATTGTATATTTGTATTTTTCTTTTTCTTCTCAAAGACACATGATTTTATTTTACTTTAGTGTTGGTTTGACTCCTCCCCTTTCACTTGCATCACCATGCATATTTCCATCCTTCACTCCCAGCCATTCGTGCCACGCTCCACCGCAAGCCTCCATCTTCCTCTAACCTCTCCACTCTGTTTGTCTCTCTGTGGGCATGCATGTCTGCTGGGGGTTTCCATGCAACTCTGCCTTTCCCAAAACAGACACCTGCTCCCCACCTCGCCTGTCCCCTCTGACGTTGACGCTCCCCACCGGGAAAAGCAAAAGAGAAGCACTGTGTTCAGTGTGAAAGGGAGTTAAAGGAAGACAGGGGGATAGAGAAATAGAGGGAGTCTGTGACGCCTTGAGACACAGTCGATTTTGTTTATTTGAGTGGCAGCGAAGAAACTGCGCACAACTCTCTGTTAGTGGTCTGACCCGCCGCCAGTCGCCATCTCTAATGTACACCAGGGGGGTTTAAAGGCGCTCTAAATGGGAATACAAATAATCCAGCAGTTGGAATGCGTGTCATAGTACAACAGAGACCTTGGTACAGGGGTGACTCGAGTCTAACGCCACATCATCAAGGACGTCAGCCACTCAACAGCTCCTCATCATTCATGCGGTAGCAAGCTTTGGCCTGCTGGGCAAACCGTATGCGGGTGCAGATCTGCAACTTTCCGGAGTCTGTTGCTGGTACCTGGAAGCTGCCAACACAACCTCAGCCCTTCACCTGATGCAGCCCCCTATCATAACACCATTAAAGGCAACAGTATGCTTCAAACAAAGTGCTTGTTGGAAATTAGGAGGCTGTGTTTGACATATTTTGTAACTCTAAAATTACAAAACTCTAAAATTCACAATCTGACATGACGCAGTGATTGGCCAGATGGGCAGAGGATGAAAAGTATAGCTTAAAAATTGCAACCTCTCTCACTTTGTTGGTGTTCAGCCCTGTGCAACAATATGAATGAAAACATGCATAGTTATCTCCAGTTTTACATTTCATCTATCTTGCCCAATCTATGAGTGTGTGGCTGTTTAGAGCAGCTATAAATACTTTGTCATTGACATATTCAGATATTTTGTAAAAACTGCATCATTTGAAGCATACTGAACCTTTAACTCTCCAACAATTTTGATTTTCTTTGTTTTTACTAAAAAAACTCTTGTGAAAACTTCCCAGGTTAAATGTCGAGTTAAATTGTTTTTGTTGATCTGACTTGCCACATGTTTCATATTCAGTAATTTTCAAACTCAAAGTACAGTCGGCTTTCCAAGTCCCTAACTCATCTCAGGTCTGCTCATTGTAATTTGGGGATGTCACAACTTTAACATGTATAAATCTTTTTCTGGCAGGTAAATTAGTATGATTGATAGTTCATCAGGAAACTGACATGTTTCTCCAAATTGTCTCATAGTTATGAATTTGGCAGAAATGGTAAGGTCTGTGATCCGCACATTAGTAAAAGCCAACAAAGTGAGCGTTTATAATAAATATTGGAAACCTGTCCTTTAAATGTCTTTGCTAATTTATCAAACTTGTCAGCAGCTCCTATAAACAGTTGACCCGCTGTTTAGAGCGAGTTAAATTTTTTGCTCTGTGTGTCTGGCCAAAGTGTTCAGGACTTTTAATGAGCTGACATCTCCTTCTAATATTACATGACACTGACTCTGCAACAAAGAAAAAAGCAATCACCGTTGTTTAACTGTTCAAGTGAGGAGACCTTTGTCCAATTATTGCGAACCACCTGTTGGATTTTAAACAACAGAATACCGAGATGTCAGGACCAATCATTTGAACTATAAAAGACCATGTCCGACTCCAAGCATAGAGGTTTTTATCGCTTTCGGCTGCCGCTGCTCTAATAGATAGCAGCCCACACAAAAATTCATTTATTCACAGGATGGATGTGTTTAAATGACATGCATATCACCCTGCATGCTGTAAAGAGGAGCAGTTTTCTAGGGAGAAAAATGCAACTACATTCAAACCCACAGAGGCTTAGGGAGTACTCCCCCCTTCCCGTGAATTATGGGGTGGATGATATTCTCCCTATAATTCACGGGGGGGGAGTATTGTTTGAGGAAACACTGCCCCCTAGTGGGGACAAACGCGCACGTCTACTTTATATTAATCAAAAACACATTTTCAAGCTCTCATTTAACGGCGGAAGCAGATTGTATTGTGCCAATGACACATAGCACAAAGCTCTTTTATCAAATATATGTGGTTTTGCATTATGTTAGCCATATATTAGGATACTGTCTCTCTCAAATTTGTCTTTTGATAGTGTGCCTGCAGTGAAAAGACACCATGGAGCCCTCTAAATGTCTTCTTTGAAAGATTTGTGGATTATAATTGTATAGTCCGATTTTCTTTTACTGTGACAGAAAAACTATTGAAATATAGATCACTTTGACCCTGAAACACAGCAGGATTTATGCATTTGCATTTTATTTATGACTTTGACCCTTATCCCTTAAAATTGCACCTGTGTGATATTAGCTTATGACAAAAAAATGTTGTCATTCTGGTTGCCATTTGCAGGGATATGATTTTCCAGACTAGTATGAGCTTATGGGCCTTTGACAGCTTGGCTCACATGTGACTTTAACACGTGTGAGGCATTTCTTTGACAGGCCTCGTTCCCCAGCCCCCCTGAACGCTGAAAACAAAGGCCAGACTTTGTTGAAAGGTCCAGCATGTGTCTGCTTTATGTGAGGTGGAGCTCACGTGAGGAGGAGTTTAAATTAAAGCTGAGCATATGTTAAATGTCAGTGCTGGCCTGGAGGTTCTGACTGAGCAAACAAATTACTGTGGATGTTGACTTCCATCCAGACGCTGGCAAATGTGATTAGCAGGCGTTACATGTTTCCTTATGAAATCCTAGAAGGTTTAAAAGCTTTATAATACATGATGATGCTGGGTTGTGAATTTTTAATGCCATTCTCACTTATATTTGATTGATTGGGAGCAGTTTAATTTTAGACAGATGTTGGATCCGACAGTCTGAACATGTAAATGAGATAGCAAAAGCATTCGTTCAGCTGTTACACAGAGAATATTTCAAACACTGATCCATCAGATCCAACAGTCAAACACGAGTGCAGGTGTGATAACAAAGAGTTCCTGCGGAGCCTTTGTCAAATGCAGACACAAGTTTCGACGTACAGTATGATGACTGCTGGGCAGATCAGTTTGTTAAATGCTGGCAGATGTGGTTATAGAAAGCAGCCTGCAGGCGTCTGGTGGACTTTTTAAATTCTTCTAACATGCAAATATGGACAACAATTAAACAATAAATGACAATGTTATGCATGTTAGGCTCTTAATAGTGATTAAAATCCACATTAAGATGTCTGACCATACCAGTGTTTTTGCACATTTTAGGCCATTTACTACAAATAAAGTATACTAATGAATTTTATTTTTAGCCATTACTTTTCAATTTCTTTATAGTACAGTATGGAAATCTGTTTTGTATATTTATGTCAAAGTGATGCTACCGTTGCATGGCACACAGTCGAAAGTCAAATTTTTTTTCAGTGTTGTCAGAGAGGAATGGTGCATTCATGTGCTCTTATTTGGATCAGAGAAACAAATGAAAAAATGATCTTTTGACATGTGATTAACTCATATCTACTATCGAAACAGTGCTTTTGGACACACAAGTTGAGGTCTGTGATTTATAACAAATGGCAAAAACATGTGAAAATACAAGTATGGTCCTTTGGGATGATTAAAAGTGCATTTTGTGCAGCCAGAAACACAGAAAATGAGACAACGAAGCTTTCAATAACATATTACTGATGCCTGCTGAATGATCATGTACTTTAACTGCACTCAATTTAAGTTACAATGTAGGTGCCATCTCCCGTATTTATCTGTGTTAATCTCCCTCCCAGTTCCCAGTTCAATCCTGAAGAAAATCAAACGCTTGGCTCCCTCAGCTGAACACAGTCAGCCTCTTCTTCATATAAAGAAAAGCGAGGTACGTAGCTCCTCCAAGAATACCTATCAGCAGAGTGGTGCCAAAAATAACCGGCGCGTTCTTCCTGGCCACACGAAACGCCACAGGCAGGACGGCAGAAATCAGGATGTTGTTCACGTGGCCCAGCACTCTCCTGAAGGCCGGACGCTCCACCACCCGTTCGTAGTATGTTTCCAGGTTCACGCGGTTACCGTTGCCCCAGTAGCGGCGGGAGAGGCCGAGGAACTTGAGGCGGTGTAAGGTGACTGCCAGAGAGACATCGGCCATGCTGAAGAACTCACCACACAGCCAGGACTGACTGCCTTCCTCTATGAACGGAAGAAGATAGAGAAGGAGACATAAAGTACACGATGACACTTCACATGAGATCCAAAATGCTACTGCAATCAAGATTTTACCGTGTTGGACAGGTCTGGGACCACAGTCGTAAAAATTTAATGGTGTCTTTTGTTTTGTGGCTGTTAAAGGTGGTTGCTAAGTGAGGAGCTGCTGTGGTTGTGTACCTGGTGTTTCCTCCACTCTCCTCTGTAATTCTGTCTCCACCTGGTCCATCACGCTCTCCAACTCATCCAGAAGCTTCTTCAGGTACTTCATGTTGTCGTGGTCAAACAGCTTGGACTGCAGAAACATTTTCACATATGAATGACGCAAATGTACTTTATATACAGACTGTTAGACAGAGAATCAAGTAGAAAAAGGGTTTCAAATCTTTACGCTGGTCTTATATAGACAGGTTGTTACGCCTTCAATTTATGCTTTTTTAGGCCGTTTTTGCCAAACAATTATGGCCTTAAAACCTACATAATACCCCCAAAATGCTCATGCTGCACTACGTGACATCTACAAACAAAACTGTATTATTTCAGCTCTAATTTGTTTAAGAAAATAAACTTTATTTTGATAATTTACAAACCATTGTTAAATGGATGAAATGTATCTTTATTTTCTATCTCTAATTTACATTAACTACATTTACCTGTGTGGGTAGCTTAGCCACTCCACTGGAGTCAAAAGCTGAGAGCAGTTACTGTAATAGACATACAGTACATATATGTACATATACTATATACGTATATATGTCTACCACTACTGCTACTTTGCTTAGCTAGAGCAGTTAGCTTCAGCAGGAGTTTAGTTTGATTTTTATTTTCCACCAAGACTACATTTAACCTTTCATTTAGTGAGGTGGAATAGCAAACTGACTTGCCAATATGTTGATTCATCAAAATGGATCATTCTACAGATAGCGATGTATCTGGGGGAAAATCAGTAAGTAAATTTAGTTTTAGCTTTCACTAAGGATATGGCTACCATATCTAACTAACTTTTGATATGGCTCTGTTGCTTTAGCCGCCTAGTTAGCTGCATCTCTGTGGCAGAGCGTGCAGAGAGAGTGACAGGGGCCTCTAGAACCGACAGATTACCGAACCAGTGTGCAGTTATTACAAAAAGTCCAGCCTTTACTCTCTTTAGTATATATGTAGCTGCTGCAAGTTGGCTCTTGGAAGTCCACCAATGTAAATCAAACAAGAAAGTTGCTTATTTGGCACTTTGCTAACTTGACTTACTTTTAAGCGTCTCTGTTTTGCTACATACGCATCTTTGAGCTCTGGGTTCTGCTCTGCCAGTTTCTTCAGCTCAGTCTGTGTGTTTCCGATCTGTGCTGTCACACACAAACACAACATCGTGTTAGACACAATGAGTTGTACTTGATACACCATACTTTTATCATTATTAGAAACCTTTACTGTGTGTCTCTCTGCTGCATCCACCTTATCAGGTACACCTTTCCTTTCCTCTCAAACAGTTTCACATTAACAGTGAATATAACGCATGCAGGCAAGAATGAAAGGTGTTCATCTAAATAGAACATTTGAGCATTTCCAAGAAAAAATGGTCTTCATGATACTTTTTTGGCATGGAGTCAGATCTCTGTGGAAGGTTGCCAACACTTTGTTCAATCCATGCCTGGAAAATACACGGCTAGAAACTAGGGGCTTGTCTAGTACCTGGTGAATTTAGCCAAATGGAGGCTGTTAAGTGTGTGTGAAGCTGCTGAAGGTAAAAATCTGTATAAAAGTGCATCAGGGTGCATCGCAGGGTGTCTTACTTCGTATACACGTGGCAGCATATGCAGGTATGTGGGAGTCCACTGTGATCTCGGGGTGGAGAATGCAGCCATGGGTGTAGGCGTCCATCTGTAGCGAGTCCAGCAGCTCTCTGTAGTGCTGCACTCTGTGATAGTATGTGCTGCCCTCTTCAGGGATCAGCTTGGGAGTGTCCTCTGGAAACAAACAAGCCATGAAGAAGAAGGAGCAATGATGTAACTTTTTTTTTCCTTACAACTTTTCTCTCTCCAAATAAAAAAGAAAGGAATCAAAGGGTTTTCTGCCAAAGCCAATAAAGGATCCTGGTATAAAAAAAGGTTTTATACACACTGTAACCTTGCCTAGGGGAGAAAACATGAGGATTTAGGTTAAGAAAAGTTATGTTTTTTTATGTTCAGTTTAACAATGGGTATTTGAACACATCATTTTTTATGAGCTTAAATATGCTTACCAGATTTTCTCTTCTTTTAAGGTGAGTGGATGAGACCTTTAATGTTATCATGGATCAGTGCAAACCAAGAGAAAACGGAAAATTAAAAAAGTGACAAACAACAAATAAACAATACAAACTGAAACCAAAAAATGACATTTAATTTAAAACAAAATAAACAACAAAAATGCTGAGAGAGAAAAACAATGTTCAAAGACAGGTAGGAAACTGAGTTGAATGGAGTCCACCTCGAATCTACCTGCTCTGTATTAAAACAGCTGCCAACAGTCTTTTTTTAGTCTCACCATCATTGAAGTTCTGCTCCAGGTAGTCCATGATCTGTGTTGGGTCACAGATGACGTTGTCATCGTGGACCAGGACCGGCACCTCACCGGTGGGATTCAGATGCATGAACCAGGGCTCGTTGTGTTCACTGAGCGGTAGGCTCACATCATACTCCTTGCAGCGCAAACCCTTCTCTGCTATGGCCAGACGCACCTGCAAAACCACAACCGTGACCGTAGACAGAAGTTTACATATCTCAGTGCTACCTCTATGACATCTGGTGTCATAGTTTCTGCATTTCTGAACGTTTTGTTCTCTTAAAGCTCCAAACTGGAATTCAACTAGCCTGATCTGAAAATATATAAGAATATAGTTCCTCACATGACAAAAACAGATGGGTTGCTGGGTTTCATTCCAAACACATTGCCAAATGTAACTAATTATCAGCTAACAGGGGTAACAACAACAAAAACATCTATCATGATGGACAGAATGGACAAGAGTAACAAAGAAATGTATCAAATGAAGTACCTAAATGTAGTGTTTTACAGGATTACTTGTACTTTAGAGTAAACATTGGAAAAACTGTCAAAGACTAAGAATGATGGCGAGAGATGTACTGAATTTTGTGCTTTCCTAGAAGTAAAATCAAATGAAATATGTACTATTCATAGTACTAATTTTCTATAATGCACAATAAATTAGTGTAGTCAAACAGTACATGTTCATAATAGAGAAACATGGGTGCTTTTAACTGTTATTTAAAAAGACTCTGGAGAATGAATAATCCTAAAAGACACTTTGAATTCTGATGTTGATATTCCCCCAGAATGGATGAGAACAGAGAGCATGGTGTTTTTCCTTGCTGGAGGGGAGACAGATGTGACCCACAGCAGTGATGAATGGATAAATATCTTCATGTGTGTCCTCCGCCGGGGAGCTGTCCGCTGAGGTGTGGTGCTGAAAGCTGCTCACCTTCTGGGAGTTGAAGGACTGAGTCCAGTGGTACAAAGTCAGCTTGGAGCCGCTCTGCTTTGCCACTGCGCCGCACCGCTGAGGAGAGTCCTGCTCGGGACCGGTCTCTATGAGAGCCGTCGTCTCTTCCTGGGACTCGGAGTTGTTTTCCGACGCCATTTTATCTGTTAGTGTTGTAGGGGACGAATGAGGGCAGCGCACCGTACCGCCTACGACAAAATGCACCCCCTACTGGCTTGGAGTTCAACATTAATATGCCTTTTTATTTTCACAGAATTTTCCACAAAGTGTTTAGAAAAAGAAATATACGTTTATTAAAAGATATTTATATTTAGAGTCAGTTTAAACCTCCATCTCCTCTTCTTCTTCGATGGTAATGTCAATTTCGTATATTTTACACATTTAAATTTCAATTAGCTTTATTAACTAGCTATTGTTTCCTATGCTAGCATAAATTAATATTATTATTATTACATTTTGATACAATTTATATTTTGGGGGGAAAAACAGATAAGTTTGATTTTGCGATATAAGGCTATCTATATAGTTGATACAACATACACTTCTTCTTCTTCTCATAGTCGTCGTACTTGTTGTTGATGGTTGATTTTATATTGCTTAACTAATTATTGTTTAATGTGTTTACATACATTATTAAAAGAGTCCAGAGTTTAAAATCTAATAAATGTAAAAACATGTCACAGTGTAAGACATAAAGACAAGTTATCATTTATACACACACCTACACTGTTAACTGTATTTGACCTTTCCAGATCTGCAGTAAACGCGTGTGGCCGGCAGAGGTCGCTGTGATCTGTTTCTTCAAAGAGTGAGCTGCCCTCGGTCTCCGCAGGTTTTGGTCAAAAAAGAGGAGGTAACATCAAAAACCTCTGATGTCAAGTAAGGTGACACTCATTGTTACAAATTGAACGAATATAAATGAAAAAAACATTTAATTCATTCAATGTAACATTCAGAGAGAAAATCACCAACCTACCAACTAAAATGTTTCAGATTGGTCGATCATCACCTAAAACACTTTTTTTTTTAACAAACTCACCGCAAACTGTCAATATTAAGCCCTCACAGTCGCCTCTGAGAATCAAACATTAAAGCAGCTATTGAATAAAAACACGTGATATTTGACGTTTGCTTTGAACACGTGACACGTGGTCTTCGAAACTTGAAAATAACGTAGCTATGTGGCGTCTCCTTATCCACATGATCACTTCACAGAATAATATTATATAATTACGGGCTATAAGATAAACACATTTTAGCTCACCGTAGATAATCACAGAAATAAATACTGCAATTATGTATCTATTACTGTAAATGTTGATGCTGGTGCGTAAAGAGTCTCTCAGATAGAGATATAGTACATATACTGTGGGTGTCTTAATCTAGGGGGGGGTGGTTGGGCTCTTCATGGAGGTGGGTGTGTGGGTGGGGGTGGGGGGGGGAAGTGGGAGGTCCCTGTGTTGTGACGTTGCGATTGGCCCGGTGTCTTTCCCTTAGCGGGGACTCGACGCCTCTCTCTCTCCCTCTGTGATCAGTGGGTGAGAGGGGGGAGACGAGCAGCACACACAGCGGAGAAAAAACCCGGCGTGCGCCTCCGGTAAATGACGCCCACCATTCATACCTCCACACTCACCGGTACGCACGCCTCTTGCGTTGCATGTCCTCACCCTCCTGTGTTTTTTTGTTTGTTTGTTTGTTCCTCTAGTCATCCTCTCGTTGGATCATCGGTTCATCTCGCCACCGGTCCTGGACCCCCCTCTCGGTCCTGGAGACGCCTGAGTCCGCAGCAGCTCTATCTCCAGTCTTCATCTGAATGACGGGCGGACGGTTTGACTTCGATGACGGCGGCACTTACTGCGGGGGGTGGGAGGATGGCAAAGCCCACGGACACGGCATCTGCACCGGACCCAAGGGCCAGGGCGAGTACGCCGGCTCCTGGTCGCACGGCTTCGAGATAGTCGGGGTGTACACCTGGCCCAGCGGGAATACCTACAAGGGCTACTGGTCCCAGGGGAAGCGGCATGGGCTCGGCGTGGAGAATAAAGGCAAGTGGATGTACCGCGGGGAGTGGAGCCACGGCTTCAAGGGTCGCTACGGGGTCCGGCAGAGCCACAACACACCTGCCAGATACGACGGCACCTGGAGCAACGGGCTGCAGGATGGATACGGGATCGAAACCTACGGCGATGGAGGTAAGAAACCCCTGTGTTAGGAGTGTGTTTGTTGAAGGTGTGTGTCGCTTTAACTGCTGATGATGATGTGTTAGGTTGGTGTGTGTGTGTGTGAGGATGCTCAGACTCAAACTGAGGGAGGCTAATGGAAACACATCAGTGAATCTCCATCTGATGTGATCAGAGTTGAAGCTGAGATTGCGCACTGCGCACCGTGGTCCAGCGCATCGTCATTCACCCCCACTCAAAAAAAAACTTACCCCCCTGATAAGTGATGTTAACTTGCTGGGTGCAGTTTGAGGTGATGCTTCGTCTCTTATTCTATCTCTTTTGGCAACTACCGGTTGCTCCTCATATGACTGTGGGAGGAGAGTGAGTCCTGCTGCCAGCTCAGTGGCACCGAGCCCCGGCTAGAAGGAGTTTGGAAATCACAGCAAATAAGTCCATTTGGAGCCAATTATAGCCAGACTATCACCTACTTCTCTGTCATTTTCACATTTGAACCTTCAGTGTCACAACACACCTCTTCGAGAGTGTGTCATTTGCATAAATGGCAATATTTCCAATGAAAACGCTGTTGTTTAGCACATTTTCATGAGATAGTGATACTTTTAGTGGCAGTTACATGTTAGAAAACCCACAAATCACATGCATCCACTGTGAAAAGTTGTAAAATAAATCTTTTTTACACTTTGGATGTACTTTCAGCTTCTATATAGCTTCATAAACTTAAGATAGACATATAAACATGGCTGACAATGTACAAATATATCTATCATATATGCACACAGCCGTGTTAAGTGAAACATAGGATTTACCCTGGACTTGCTGAAAGTCAGATGTCAGTGCAAGCCTCTCCCAGAGCTCTGATCTCACTAATCAGTTGTGTGTTCGCAGATTGTCTAGAGACTTGTGTGACCAGGGAGGGAACATCCTGGTAGCAGAAGGTCAATTGCTCACGGTCCTCTCTGCTTATAAAACACCCAAGTCGTTGGTTGATTTATGAGCATCATCTCCACTAACGGAGGCCTTATGGTCCAGAATAAATGCCTCACATATGATGGCTACAGAGGGCCAGGCTTGGGAAATCAGCTGATCCTAGAGGATCTACAGAACATCTGGCTGTCTGACCCCGCAACATCCTGATAACTTGATCTGCAGGGTCACCGATTTGAACTGCAGCGCAGAGCCAGCCTGTTAATCTCACACTGTTTATCCATCTAAACTCCTGCCCGGGGCTAGTATATCATTTTCTGTACTCTGATCATTATGGCTTCTTTCATTGTATCGGCCAGTGAGATTCAAGTGCAGGATTAACAAGCCTTTCTTATTATTAGGATCAGGATTGTAATATGATGCTCTGAAGAAGCTACAGTAGGCCAGCACATGCTCACTGGGCTCAGCAGCACCAAATGGGATTAATGAAGTATTCCTCTCATTATGTGACTCATAGCAATTCCCTGCCATCAGAGACAAACGGATGGTGGTGAATGTGCCTACTGTCAGTGGGGGAGTTAGTGGCTGCCTGAAAATAGGCTCCTAGCTGAGTGATTCACATTCATCCCAAGTGATCGTCAGTATCAGTGCCTTAATCAAATCTCTGTGATTGAGTTAGTTATGCTCACAGTTCCCAGATCTGAAGGGAAGGAGAGAAAACATTTCATCGGCTGACACAGCCTGCACCCCTACAGCTCCCCGGCGCTCCCATATGTACGGTTGCTTCCAGGACTTAGTGCTGATACAGAGAGTATCTGGCTGGCAAAATGCAAAGTGTACAAGAGAGGGAAAAGCAAAGGCATGTGAATGTCATTACAAGTACCAAAATAACTCACCATAACCATGAAGGTAAATGTAGTCCTGCCATGACTTAATAGCATTCACAAAACAGGTTAAGCATCTCCAATAAAAAGCTGTGTTGATGCAAACGCTCCCCTGAATGATTCAACCATGAGGAGCACTTCAATTTTTTTTTTTTCTGAGATAGTTTGCGGAAATCCCACACTGCAGACATTTTCAAGGCTTGTGCACTTGTTTCAATTGAATTAGATAAAAGAGAGTCTGTTTTTGGAAGTGAGCCCGATGGGACAAGCAGTACGCACAAGCAAAAACTCACACACAGGCAGCACTTTCAATGCACATTTGCTTCTTAAAATCATTGTGAGACCACTGCTGATTGTGCTTTGTAATACCAGCTAGTTCTTCCAGTCTCCTCCAAGAATATATTCTTTCAAGTACTCACCTCTCTACCAGGTAAATACAGCATTTCAAATGAGAAACTGTTAAAACAATTTTTTAATATCCCATATATAAATACTTACAAATAAATGATGTTAGACATATCATACACAGATAAATTAGCATTCCTTACTGCATTGCATTTTTTCATTGGAGAGAAGATAAAACATAATTCTACTGCACTTCTTTCTGACTTCTGAAAAACTGGATATTTCCTCTTTAGGCCTCTAAAAATCATTCAAATGAAACAATGTCTGAAGGAAATTTCACTCTTTGGATTCTCACAACTCGTTGACATGAGACATGACACATCAATAAGTAATGAGAGGTCACAAGCAGATAATAAGCATTTAAAAGTAAAAAGGTTAGGAACCACTGCTTTGTAGGATCAGGTGTATCCAGCACTGTAGGTGGGACTATTGTGACTCACTGACAGTTGTCTACCTTTTCTTCAGGTACCTATCAAGGCCAGTGGATGGGTGGGATGCGGCATGGCTATGGCGTGCGTCAGAGCGTCCCCTATGGCATGGCCACCGTGATCCGCTCTCCTCTCCGTACGTCTCTTGCCTCCCTGCGCTCCGAGCAGAGTAACGGCACGGTCGGTGCTCCAGGACCCTCTCCTCCCCTGCAGACACGCCGACGGGCAGCCGCGGCGGCTTCGTCCTTAACTTCCACTCTGACAGCGAGGTCGTCACCGGCAAGAAGAAGGGCCTGTTCCGCCGAGGCTCACTCTTCGGCAGCCTCCGGCAGCTGCGCAAGTCTGACTCTCGGACCTCAATCTCCAGCAAGCGCAGCTCTGCACGCAGTGATGCCGCCATGAGCCGCATCAGCTCCAGCGACGCCAACTCGACCATATCCATCGGTGACGGCGAGCTGCCAGATGAGGACTTTCCACTGGAGGACCATGTGGATGCCACCACGACTGAGAGCTATATGGGCGAGTGGAAGAACGACAAACGCAATGGATTTGGTGTTTCAGAGAGATCCAACGGGATGAAGTATGAGGGAGAATGGCTTAACAACAAGCGCCATGGTTACGGGTGCACGGTTTTCCCAGATGGCACCAAGGAAGAAGGAAAGTACAAAAATAACGTGCTGGTGCGTGGAATAAGGAAGCAGTTGATTCCTCTTAAGAACCCCAAAACCAAAGAGAAGGTGGATCGGGCTGTGGAGGGGGCGCAGAGGGCTGCAGCCATCGCCAGGAGTAAAGTGGAAATAGCAGCTTCCAGGTACTGTGTGTGTGTGCATGTGTGTGTGTGTCTTCATTCACGCCTCTGTAAGTGCTGCATACTGTGTAAACACAAAAAAAGACAAACATCCTCAGGAGTTCATATCCACCACTGAGGAGTCAGAGCAGCGGCCTGTTTGACAAACAACTCCTGGTCTGATTGAAGGCTCAGTCTTGTGTAAGTGGAGTCCCATGACAACAGCTCCGACCTTTATACATCATCAACAGTCAAGGCTTTTGTGTAGCCGGTGTGATCACCCCTGGAAAAGGTTCTGTTTCTATTCTCTGCCCATATCTTTCATTCCCAGGGAGAGGGGTCAGGCATCTTGTGTGTGTGTGTGCGTATGTGTGTGTGTGAGAGAGGAAGAGATATGTGTGTGCCTGTGAGTTCGTGAGCAGTATAGCCATACCTGCGAGCCGTGCCAAGTGCGTCTCGTGTGCCCAATAACGATACCTGCTCCTCCTGCCAAGTATTGCTCTGATGTGGCATCTGCTCTTTAACAGGTGGATGAGATGTGACCTTTTCATTTAAAGCCTCCCTCCTACTGGGACACAGTTCAGCGTACGCAGCATCACTTTGACATCCTCTGGTTTCGTTGCATCAGGGAATTATTAGACTGGAGACTGTGAGGATGTGTACAAGCTGTGAAAAGGTCTCAATGCAATCACGCATGTTTTGATTTCTTTTTTTTCCTCTCTTTCTCTCAGGAGGCCGCACATGAATTTGCATGCATGAAAAGTTTTCATGCTTGGTTTTCAAGGCTTGGTTTTCATTGAAAACGCAGGAACAAAAACAAACAACTCCCAGTCTGATTGAAACAAAAAAGTCAATCTTGGTCAGTAAGGTTCATCCTCAGGGGACCATAAATATCCATACAAAACTTCCTTTATCATCCACCTGAGGCTTGCTGAGACATTTCACTAAAAAACAAAACTTTAAAACTCATGGTGGCACTAGTTAAAAAGTCAGTAGGGTTCATGCACTGGGGATCATGAGTGTTCATAAGTGACTGACTGACCAACAGGCTGGCATTGCCATCTTTAGAGCACTTAGTTATTTATAATGGGTGTCATTATTTCACTAAATGATTAATCCACAACATATTTTAACTGATGAAGTGAAATACCCACGCTCAATATCATAAAACACTGGACACAAGGATTAAGAGTGTTTTGGCTCAGAGCTGAACTTGCCATTTACAAAAATACAGTGATAGCACTTTGTGAATAGCAGGCTTTATTGTAATATCCAGACATTCTTTGAAAATAGAATAATTCCTTTCCGGCGAGCGGGGCGGAAAATTGCGGTTTCCTGCAGATTTCAAGGATATAAGATAAAGATTACATAAGGTGGATTTAACGTGCTTAATACTAAGGATAAGACCCACAGATACCATGAGTCTTTATCTGTGTCAGTGATGGCCAGTGAGGATGAGATAAACCTTCTGGGTGGGGGAAAGAGGAAAAAAAATGGATGATGAGTTTGAAAGAAAGAGCCATCAGATCCCCTCTTTGGCTGCGCATTAGAGCAACAGTTTACAGCAGAAGGAGGCACATGACCTGATGCATGGCACCAAAGCAGCAACAGTAAAAGCATTTAAGCTGATACTAAGTGTTTATGGCGGTAAACATTGGTCCTCTGCACTGTAGTAAGTGATCAAATTACTGCCCGGTACGTGCTGTTCCATCATGTGCTGCAGGAACCCTCAAAACAAGCTCCTCTGTTCCCCCAGAATGAAATCCGGATTTTTCCTTTTTTAAGACCTTACTCGCATTGGAAACAGTGAGAGCGGCAGCGGCGGTTTGTGTGTAAGCAGGTTATGTAAGTCTCATTATACAGTGCATGGCAAAAGATGCACTCGTATCGATCCAGTTCTGGTCACATGATGCTCTGTCTTTGAATGTGGAGCGTACCCGGTTGGGGAGGGGGGTTGGGGTGGAGGAAGAAGGGAGACATAGCTGGTAGAAGAGAGAGAGAGTAGAGAGAGAGAGAGAGAGAGAGAGAGAGAGAGAGTAAAAATGGATTGAAGTCAGAGACGGGGATTTGATTGAATAAGATGGGGGATGCTGCGACTTTGCTGAGCAAGAGGTTTCTGAGAGTCTGGAGCAGACGGAAATGAAAAGAGAGGCGAATTTAAAAAAAAAAAAAAGAAGGGCGCTGAAGGGACACTCCCGCCCCTCCCTCCCCTGTGAATTACTGTACAGAGGAGCTATCCCATCTGCCTCTGGGGTGGAGCTGATGACCTCATGCTCGTAATCAGCCGGTCGATAGAGAGCTGGTGTGAGTTGTGTGTCTGTGACCCCCATTCACTGTCACTGTTATCTATGTAAAATGGACTTCCACACACATAGCGCTAAGTTTGCTCTTGTGTCCGTCTGTGTGTGTTTGTGTGTGTGTGAGGGTGTGTATGCCTGGTGTGGTTGTGTCAGGGGCCTGTGAACTGAGATAAGTGACTGAGCCATTGAAACATTTACCGTGTCATGATGCTTCTCCCATAAAGCCTCTTTGTTACAGATCAGCAGTTTTGGTATCCCGGCAGCTCAGTGTTGTGTCAGTATATACACTGTGTAATCTGCAATAATGGCCTTTGTTACACCTAAACTTTCCCCGCCTCTCGCTATGCTATCTCACGAAAGCAGGAGTCTAAAGAAGACCTCACAAAAGCTACAAAAGTTGCATAATAGTTTAAATTTCAACAGAATTTCTACATAATACACTGATATTTGTCATATTCATACACTTCTTTTCAACCTATAAGGTACTGATTTTCTATTGTGTTTTATCTGACCCTCCTTTTCTCAGGTTTCTCACGTTGATGAAGCATACCACCACTAGAACGCTAAAGATGATTAAAATGCCAAAACAAACATGCTGCGAGCCAGTTTCGGTTTGATAGCACTGTTTGCTCTGCAGGCTGCAGTGAAAGGTTAACCAACACCTAATATGCACATCCTCCGGATATGGGAAAGATATTTTAAGATGCTTATTTTTTTCTTTGCGGCAATCAGCAAAAAGTTGAGACTAATGATATTCAAAAATGTTTAGATTGAACACATTTTAACCTCCGCCCGTGAGGCCGCTTTATGGACAGATAGGATATTGGTAAAGAAATTGGATAGATCTTGGTGGTGGTCCAATTAGTTATTTCTGGCATTAGATATGTATACATTTACTGCATGTGTGTACAGTATTTTGCACATATTATTGTAGGGTGATAGACATGCAGGAGATGACAACCAAAAATAAGCTTAATGTCTCATACTTGTAATAAGTCTAATGCAGTTTCTGTGTTATTCAGAATTGTGTGTTTCACTCCACCAAATGGTAAACATACCGAATGATTGGAGAGTAAAACCTTTTTTTGTTTTTGCATGTTGAGTATGATTTGATAACAATCAAGAACAAAATATGACATTATTAACATTCACATAATGAGAACTGTTGACAATATACTATTACAACTAACTGTAATTATAACCAGAATTATAAAATTACTATAATAGAGGTAATTACATGGTTCAAAATCCTTGAAATATGTTTTAGGATCACAAATTTGATTAAATATAATTTGTGTGTAATAGTAATAAGATGTTCGGGTGTCATTTTTTTAAGCCTCTTTCAGCTTTGCTCTTTTCAAATGCCTTGTAACTTCATAGTTAACATAATAATATGTGGTTAATTTATACAGCTTTGCAGCTCAGGTTTAAATTTGCTTAATTTATTGAGATTCACGCTGACAGCACAGAATATTCTGAATGACAGAAAGAAAATGTTGTGCTTGTTTCACATCACGCTAACATCCAAGAATATTCTCGAAGTTGAATATTTTCTTAATGTCTCTACTGAACACGTGAAGTCAGCAACTGTACATACTAGTAGTAAAACATTAGGTTCATGCGTGCACATGTATCTCTCTCTCTCTCTCTCTCTCTCTCTCTCTCTCTCTCTCTCTCTCATACACACACACATTTACAAACACTCACAGCCACACAGACTATCTATATACATTCACCTAATCAGAACCTGCCTCTCTCCACACAGGAACACATCTCACATCACACACACACACAGATACAGATACATACAGTGAGAGGGCATGCGGTGTGTGCTACTCTGCTAGTGTGTCAGCAGTGAGCACTGACTAAATAAGGCAAGGCATCGGTTGGCTTATCAGCACCAGCCAGGAATATATACCCGTCCCACCACTGATATAGCAGCCCGCCATCTCACTCACACTATCATCTCTCCCAACTCTGTGTGTGTATGTGTGTGTCCTCGTAAACGGGAGGAAAAGATTTAAAGAGAATGGGAGTAACTGTTTGTTTGGATGTGAGAGACAAGATAAAGCCGCCATTGTTTGGCAAAGAGAACAGAGAAAGTGTGTGTGTGTGTGCGCGGAGCATTTGTGTCCAGGGGTGTTTGTTTATCACCTGCTGTGCGATGACCTCAGCCTCTCACCACCTGCCCTTTTTGGAGAGAGTTATAGATCGGCCCGTGTTTCAACATGCAAACAAAATAATCCCAAGCCGCAGTACATCATGTAAGATTCCGTCTTGGCTGTCCTCGACGGCGGTGACTCCTCCGGCTTCAAACATGGGTGGAGGTGCAATTGGGTTCATTTTTGTCCTGTTGTGTGTGTGTGTGCGTTCATGCATGCATGCGTTTGATCTGGGCGTTGGTGCCACCTCACGCAGAGCTTTTCACAAACTGGCGCCACACACCTCGCAAAGGTATGTCCAGTTTGCGCCTTTATGAAGTGACAAAATGTACAGTAGCAATGGGGCACGGAGGGTACAGTAACCGTAACTGTGGGAAAGACTGCTGGCCGCCTGAATCACAAGTCAGAGTAAAGCACGCCACCTCATACAGTATATTTAACCCCCCTTTGCCCCCCCCTTTGCCCCCCCCCCCCCCCAACATGTCTCATAATTAAGGCAATGTGATGGTGTGAGCTAACGCAACATTTATTGCTGACTGAATCAAGAGCTCACGTAAAATAACCGGCCCCATGCGCCTCGTATTATCTATATCTGTAGCATTAATGACCGGAGTCGTTTGACGTCCTGCACATACGAAAGAGCTATAAATAATCTAGCTGATGCAACGACGCGAGCATCATGAGCTAGTCGAGCAGTTTCCAAATGACCCAATCAAATTACAGTGTGTAATGTAATCTTATTTTGTACTTCATCACATTATCAGTAACAGTGTAGTTAGCAGCCCGAAAAATGTCAGTAGATGAAACCACGGCTGAAGTGATATAAGGGAAAGCCGGCAGCGACGTTGAGCAGTCAGTCCGCCACTGAAATATGTCACCAACTGCTGGGTGGATTGCCATGATATTTTGACATTTGTGGCTCCCGGATGATGTGTCGTAATGATTTTGTTGATGCCCTGTCTTTTCTTTCCACGGGGTTAACATTTGTGGTTGTGAGAGAAATGTCTCAACAAATACCAGATGGACTGCCATTCACTTTTGTGTACACATCAGTCCCCATGCCCATCGGTCATAACTTTGATGATCCCTTAATTTTCCATCCGTCATGAGGTCAAAACAACCTTTACCCAGAGAAGAGCGGATATGTACTGAGTAAGTAGCTCAGTACAGAAAGTTCATTCCTTCTTGTAAAACACTAAGAATGAATGACTATTGACTATTACGATGCCACATGTACATAAATAGGAATGATTTGGAGAGAAGTTGGCGTGAGGCTAAATAGACCTGATTTTCTGACTTACAGTTACACTGCATTAAAGCTTTGTTCCTCAGGGAGCAGAGGAGAATAGCCTGTGGGAGATGGCTGTGTGTGAGTGTGAGCGGCGCGCTGGGCCGTGTCGACAGCAGTGGTGATAGGATTGGGTTTCACCGACGTGCCATCACACTGTGTGGCTGCGGCTTGTAATCTCTCTGAGAACGGCACATATTTCTGCAGCTTCTCAAAGAAAGACTGGGATGAGTCAGGCAGGCAGGCGGGCAGGCGGGCGAGCGAGCAGGAAGGCGGAGGGGGGAGTCATGTGGAGGCCAAGGCTGTTATAAAGAGGTTAACTCGTGTAGTGGCTCACCTGCGATCATTAAAAATTTAGCACTCCTTGTACAGATGCTTTACCCACTCTTCCATTTCCTCTACAGTCTTTTTCCTGACTTGCTGTATGAAGAATTTCCTACAAGGCTGTCCTCCCGTCATTATTAAAGAGCGAATGTTCTACACTGCTTCTTTCTTGTATCTTCGTGTCTCTGTTAATTGTGTATGTAACAGGGGTTACTGAGAGTCAGCGGAGCGAGTAAAACATTGTATTAGACACATTGTGATTTGAGATGTAGAGAAATAATGAGTGCGAGTTAATAGTGTTTCTGCTCAGCAAGCTCTCTGAGGATTTCCCTCTGCGTGTATGTGTGTGTTGGTGTGTGTGTGTGCTGCAGAATTCAGATTTTATGTAAAAATCCCAAATGTCACTGTGCAACCGTGTCTAACTCTATACACCTGTTCAGGAGGTGTTTACAGGAACAACACACTGGGATCAGTGGCTCTGAAGTCGACCGGTGAGGTGATACACAGACACTGAGTCATGGGCTCTGCTAAAGGACAATCTTTACTGTCTATTCAGTGTAAGTTATTGTTGGTGTTAGTGTGCTCTTGTATCCACTGACAGACCAAAAAACACTGTGCGTGACCTGAACCAGAGGCACCATCACTGGAAGGGAATAAACCTGTTAACTCCGCAAAATAGTGTCCACAGCATGCAGACGGTGACTGTGGCAATCTCTATAAATAGATATGCACTGGAGAGGCAGAGCACACTTATACTTAGCATACCCTTAAACTCAGGCATTATTGTCTCTTTTGTAGACTTGAGCACATACATACATGATATCTTGTATATTGCAGTATTGTACAATAGTGTGTGTCAGGCTGCAAGTAGCAATTCATTCCATTCATTTCATTCGATTAATCTGTTGATTATTTTCTCAATTCATCATTTGTTTTTGCCATCTCCAAATGTATTGCCTTGTGTGACCAACACTCAACAAGCCAGAGATGTTCATTTTATAATTACAATGTACAATTTACAAAATGTCTGACCGTGATCATCCAACACTGTTCATATTCAACATTACATGTATGGTAGTATCCACATCAACATTAAGTATCAATAATTAATGCCAGTAATATCTTTCAAATGCACAGACAGATTGAAAACTCGTAAAACCTGTTTTTGTACCTACCAGCACAGCCGCGTGTCTTTAACCTCTGGATACTAATGTGCCCCTGCTAAATCTGTTCAGCCACTCTGATTGGCTAGCTAGGCCGCTTTCACTCCAGATGTTCATGGATTGGATTATGGAATTATCACTTCTCCTCTTGGGGCAGAGTATTGCTTTTCCAATGCAGAGACCCTTTGTAGAGCATGCAACCACCCTTGTAATCACACACGTGGATGACACTGTATGCGTGTGCATGTTTGTGTGATTGTAACGTATCTTTAAGTGTAAATGTGGTTGCATAATGAAGATATTCCGTACATTGCTGTCACCTTTGTACAGTAATTCACTGGATTATATAATCGTAATGATGCAGAACTTGACCCATGTATCCTTAGTAATTGCAGTTGATGGTAATAAGACATTATTGTTAAAGTGTTTTTCATAATAGTTCAATTGTTTTTGTGCATGTCTCCCAGTTAATCCATGAAATAGCCATAAAAGATACACTGTACAAAGACTGCATCACAATTTTGTCAGCTGTGGGCAGATGTAAACTAATGCTAATGCTCCTTCTGGCTTTGCACTGAAGAGGAAATTGATGGTTGTGTGTATATGATAGCACGCGTTTGTATGTGTGTGTGCGTGTTTGTGTGTGTGTGTAAAGCACGCGCGCTGACAGTGGGGGGAATGTGAATTGTGGCAGGAGATTGGAGGAGAGAGAGCACAGACCATAATTAAAACTATTCCTTAAGCTCAAGCGGTTGCCAGGCAATGTGACCTTTACTCACAGGTTCAGCATCGGATGTTGAGCCTCGTAGTTAAATGAGACACACCGTGGAGCGTCTGTTTGTGTGTGTGTTTCTTTGTACCTGTGTCTTCTTTGTTTTCAGCCAAGTTGTAAAACCTTTTACATAAATTTGTCAAAGCATATTTAACTTTTTTTAATAAATGTATATATTTTTTGTTTTTGTGTGTACATTGTAGTTTTGTGTCTATTATATTTGTGTTTGTGGAAGACTATGCCCATACACTAGGCTGTAGTGTGGCTTTTGTGCATTTGCAAATTCATTAATACAGGCCAGATGCCTCGTTGGACAGCTTGCTCAAGTGTCTCTGGTGGTTGCTATGGTTACTGCCTCGCCGCCGTCATCATCGTGTCAGCCATTTGTTGATTTTCTTTATGAAGTAGTAGAGTGAGGAGGCGTTGTCGGTTTATTATGGTGTTTATTCATCCTTTAAGGCTTGTTCAACGTGCCTGGTTCCAGTTGGAGATTTACAAGAGATTTATGTGCCGTTATCATGGAGATGACACTGCAAAGTCGCCTCAGTGTGTCCTTTATTCACACTGATTCCCAGTGGGCCTCATTATGCCATGTCCCACTAATGGTCCTTTTCAACTTCTCATGCAGATTTGATGGGTGTAAGTATGTGTTAACGCAAGACAGGGAGCTCACCTTTTTAAGCTTTTTACATGTATGTGTGTTTGCAGGTGTACGTTGCAGGTGTGTAACGTTTGCACGGTCATGTGTGATTTGCAGTGGAGTAGAGCCCTGTGTGTGTGCGTTTGTCTGTGAGTACAGTATGTGTGATGCAATACAAACCCAGGTTAAGTTGCTTAAATTGCCAGCTCGTTGACTCCCTGGATAACAGCAGCCTGTGCGTGTGAAAACAGACAGATGCTGACAGACAGCAACACAAAAACTGGAGCTCCTGTCCCAAGATTCATCCTGAGTTCACAATATTGACTCAAGTGATGTTTTTTTTTTTTTCGGGTTTTCTTCTGTCATTATTTTTTTAATGCTGAAATAGTTTTATTATTATTATTATTATTATTATTATTTTAATTGAATATCTTTAGCCTCTGGAATATTATATGGATGCACCAATCCCACTATTTTCTCCAGATAACAAATCCAATTTCTCAGCTCAGGGAATGTGCCAATACTGATTCCCTATCCAGTACCGGTGCCCTCTTGTTTTCCCTGAATTATAACTCGGCGGAACTAATTGGAATAATTTTTATGTAATGTAATAAATAATTTGTTGACGCAACGAATGTAGTGGAGACACTGAATTTTGTCAAATTTATTGACAAAGAAACTACATTTGGTTGGACATCAGTTATCTTTGTACCGATTCAGCACTTCCCTGATAAATCAGGTAACTGATGAACTCTACTTCACTTTACTCATCACTTTGGATCTCCTGTCCTTCTTCATCTTCTTAATTTGATTTTTAGCTAATCTACAAAGGCCTCGTCCTTTTACCGGTAAACTTTGTATCCAGTGATGCTGTGCACTTCAGTGAACTACATGACCTTTGCTCGGTGATCATAATCGGCAAAAGTTACTTAAATGAATATCATGTGAGTTAAATCCACTCTGTATTATAAAGATTTAGGAGTGGACAAAGTGAACTCAGCTCAAATGTTTTACTAAGGGTTCCATTCATGTTTTCATTACTGTCTTCTATGTCTTTCCTTTTGGTGATTAAAACATTTTCTTTTGCTTTGACAATATTAAGGCTGAAAAAAAGGGGTATACTTGGAGGCGTGCAGGTGTCTCAGCTCTAATACTAGCTTTGTCTGCCTACAGTGACAAAAAAAAATGAAGGCAACAGTAAAATCAAACCCAAGCTTCAAAATGTCACAGATACTACAATCCTGTTTTTCTGCAGTGTATCGTTTAGCCCCCCCCTCACCCTCCTTCCCTCTTTCTGTCATTAGCTGTTTCAGCTGTGGCCATGTTTCACTAGCAGTGTTGACACAAAGAGCACAGAGCTGAGGTCTGAATCCCTGCCACTGCCCTTAACCAAAACCAGGGGGATCATCTCAGCGAGGGGATTCTGTGTCACTCTCTCAGCAGACCCATAACAGATCTCTGAACGTGTACCACGCAAACACCTGCACTCACACTTGTGCAGAATTTATCATAATACAGTCGGTCAGTGTTTGCAGTAGTTTCTGAGGAGCACCTACACACATTCACGCACTAAAATCCTGAACACATACCTGTGACCATGTGTGTTTGGACGAAGGCCAGGTAAAGTCTCAGCGGAGGGTTCAGCGCAGGGCTCATGAGTAGAGAACACCAGTGGGAGATTAGGTCTGTTTGTAATCCACAGACAAAAAGGTCAGTAGAGTTTGGGGATTTTTTTTTTCTTGTTTAATCAAAAAACGATTCTACTCATTCTTCTTCCCAGAAATGAAGTCTGTTTGGGAGCTGATTTTCAATCTGTCTCTACCTGCCCGTCCAGGCTTTATATCATGAGTAAACAGAATAAATATCTGGGGGTAAATAGAAATGGATTCTGGCTCTTTAAGTCATGAAGGTGCAGATCAAAAATGATTTTAAAAGCTTCTGTTTCATTTTCCACAAATCTAATAAAACAAAACTATACATACTGTATTCACTGCATTACTTAAAGAGTCATTTTTGGGAAATAGACTTGACTTTCTTTGCAAGAAACGAGATAACTGACACCTCTCTCGTGTTTGTACACTAGAGCCAAGAGTTAGGTGAGCCAATGTATTATTGGCGAATAGGTGTTATTTCCCAGATATAGTTAATAGTTTAAAATAAAATTTTCTGTCTTTTCATTTAAGCTGTGATCACGGAGTATCTTTGCCATTTCTTTTGTTTCCTTTTCTTCTATAATCGGACTGTCTATTCATTACTTATTATTACTGCTACTATTATTCCTGCGTCCTTTGTTATGCTTTCATCCTTTCAAGTGTTTCTCATATTGTCCAGCCAAGTTCGATTTATTCAGGTGTCTGTCGTTGTGTTTTTATGCTCTTGCTCTGTGCATTTGTGTCTGCACACATGCCTTGCTACATTGAACAAACCTTGCATGTTCACTGGAAACACGAAGAAAGACTATGATTCAGAAAGTATGTTTTTTTGTGGGGGTTTTTGCAAGGCTGGCCATAAGACGGGGGAAGAATTCGATAAGCCTAATTGATCTTGGATGCTGCTTTTCTATTTGGAGTGTGCATATCTGTACTTTTACTGAGAGGAGTGACGGGATGGAAAAGAGAAAGAAGGGGAATGAGCCCAGAGCCCCAGCCCGCCAGAACCACCAGGACGTCCCGAGATATAAAATGCTTCAAGCACAGTACAGGGCAGTGCCCAAATATTCTCATTATACAGCACCGTAGCTCTCTCTTCAGGATAAAGTTAGATTATCTCATAATGACAGCCACTCCATCTCCCATTTAAAGCCTCATTTGCTGTAGCCATTGTCCCCCGCCCCACACACCACTGCAGCCCCTGGTAATGTGAGCCCAGACATCAGCCCAGGAATAATTCCTGAATAATTTCAGCGTCGGTTTTAGCTAACCACTAATGGTGTTAGTCATGCTTGAGTAATCCTGAATTAGCACCAGCCGGGAATTCAATAGGGAATTCAAGTGCTAGTTTGTGCAGACTTTCTGAGATGTTCTTTGCTGCTCCTTTGGACCTGGGGACTGTTTGGGCGAGATAGGGGGCAGTGATTTCTGTTGATGCATAATACCCTTTCATGAGCAGAACAAAGAGCGTCACCGTCCAAATGGAGGGCGACTGTCAAACACGTCTCTCGCTGTGTAGTAGCAAAGTTCTCTGAGTTGTGGGCCAAGAAATTGAGTGATGGAGTTTAAAGGGAGATTGTTGAGTGCTGTATTATATACTGTACCAGTCAGCATTCCAGTTACCAAGCTTGGACTGGCGCGAGGGGTGAGGGGGGGCTGCGTATTGGGAGACGCTAAGATGGGGAGCGGATTGGGAGGGGTGGAGGGGACCAAGAGATGAAGGGGGTGCAGAACTGTGTCAGCATATGTGAGGAAGATTCCTCAAATAGGCCATAGCCTGGGGAGTGATGGACTGAAGCTTCACTCAGGGGAATGTGCACACACAATGCCAGACACACACACACACACAATCGCATAACACGCATAACACGCATAATACAGATACACACATACTGTATTCTGCGAGAGACCGGGGGTATGAGCAACCTTAAAGGAGGATGCGCCGTGCCGCAAGGGAACTGGGGTTTGAAATTTAACCCTACAGTAAAATTAGAGGGGCTGAGATGCATACCTCAGCAGGTCTAAATACCCAAGAGTCTTTAGAGGGGCAATCTGTCTCATTCTCTGTCTCTGTCTCTCTACCCCCCCCCCCCCCTCTCTCTCCAGTTCTTCCCTTTCCTTTGCCGTACCCTTTTTCCTTGGTCTGTGTTTTTCTCACCCTCTGTCTCAAGCGCACACACACGCACAGACACACATACCACGGAGAGAAAGAGCATCCGCCGTGCCGGCTGCCAAACTGACTCAACACAATTCATTTGTCGCAGTAATGAAACGACCATGAATCTCACCGGGCCTTCATCAATATCGTCCCTCAAACGGAGCTCCAGTCTAAAAGGAATCACTTGAAAGCCTTTGCTGCTTTCTACACTTTGTCCAGATTTCTGCAAACTGTTGTGTGTGTGTGTGTGTTTGTGTGTGTGTGTTTGCTTGTGTGATATTTGCATTTGTGCCAGCAGGTGCATTTATGGATTCAAATACCTTGATTTGCTTAGGCCCAACCCCAGAACTCCACCAGACGGGAGCGCCTGCAGAGCCCAGAACGAGACGTGAACAGGTGTTGCTTTATATTCAGACGCAAATCTGGAAGGGGGGCTGCAGACTGCCTGACAAGTTATAGAACTTTTTCAAAGGTCAATCGTGAGCTTGCATATTCTTGTTTACTCAGACTTTTTTAGTTTTTTACCTTGAATTTGGGATCGAAAAGACAATAAATTACTATTATTTGTAATGCTTGTGGTTGTGTACAGAGGCTAATCACAGCTGCTGTAAGCAATTTTTTTACATTAATAAAATAAAATCTGAACCTGTTCACCCGATACTAACAAACCCAAAGAGTTATTGCCTGATTCTAAAATTTCCCTTTGCTATACAAGGAATTAATCATCAGCTTTTTGGCTCTGATAAATCCACTTAATGCAAACTGTCCATCACCAAATAGAAGATAGACAAAGTTAGCAACTAGCTGGCGAACATTTAGCAGCTAAAGAGTCGGATATTTTCCTCAGGAGCTAAAAGGAGAGTGACTGTTGTCAGACGTACACAAACATGAAGGCCGATGTTGCTCCTTAACTGCGTTAGCCATTCCAACTTGTTAAAGAGACGATATGCCCGTGTTGTGTTTACGGCTTGTTGCGCTGCCCCCAAGAGGACAGGAAATAGATTACTGCAGTCGGTGCATTGTGGGAAGGTGTCAGTATCGCTCACTCGTTTGATCAAAAGTGTCTTTAAGATTAAATTTACCGATGCCAGGAAGAAAGCCAAGCAACCCTCTCGTCCCTGCACTCCACATGCCCATGTTTTCTCGCCTCGCGTTTCGCTCTCCTCTCGTCCCACTGCTCTATCACACTCCAATCGTTCTCCGCCTGTCACCTCCCGCCACCAGACATCCTGTCTGTGAACAGTCTGCATCGCTTCCTGGGTCTGCCCGTGACTTTCTGCACGCTCCACCTAAAGGGAACTGTTAAGATCCTCAGGATGTGTCATGGGCATGCGGTATACATTCATGCCTCCTTTCACTTGGCTGCATATTTCACACATTTCAGAAATAGAAGCACGTATGTCCTTGTGGCAGTGTGTGCGGTAAGTGGATGTGTACAGTATGCGTGTCAGCGGTGTGATGTAACCAGGATGCTTTAATGTCGGTTTTAAACAGTGAAGTGCTGGAAGAAGTAGAGCATTGTGCGTTAAAATGGTTGCGACTGATGAAAATGTCTTAAATCTGAATTTAAATCTGCAGCTGGTCAGTGGTTTTCCAGAGACGGCGCTGCCTGTAAACACAGCCTGAGTGCTTCCTCTGTCCATGGTTGGTGTAGGGACTTATTTCTGGAGAGGAAACTGTCTGTCTCTCTCGACAGCATATGGCTCCTCATGCATTTTAATATCTCACTGTCCCAGCCCATCAAAAAACAGGACAGCACCGAGTCCAAGGACAGAGAAGCTGTCTGAAATAGAGACATCTGTCCGTCGGGGTCACTCTGACACAAAGACAGAGGGAGGGAAGGAGAGGAGGATGCGTCAATAGACAGATCAAGAGGGATCCGGGGGGAAAAAAGCAGGAGCATTGATTGAAAGAGAGGAGGGATGGTGAAAGAAAGAGGGAGATGAAGATGGATGAGTGGGGTTAAGTGGGGCACAAGGCACAGCTGTCAATACTTACAGTGATACTTGGACAACCCATCTGGATCTTTGCATTCCATGTGGCACTGTCAATGTTGTTGTTGTTATTCCAATTATGACACAATGTTGTGTCAGGGTCCCACTCGCTATCACTATGCATTTCATATTGTTGCATAATTAGGTCTTTTTTGAAGGGAGTCTGGTGGTGCAGTCGCAGCTCTGTGTGCCTTGCATGTGTGTACAGTATCTTTTGGTGGAGTTTTCAAGGGATTTGTTAAGCAGGTCACCCCCCGGCCTCTGTCTGTCCAACCGTGGTGCGCTCCCATAATACCTCTCAGTGCTAATGCTAAGCTCACATTGATCCCAAAACGTATTACTCTTCTGCCTTTTGGCTTTTGAGCATCAGCATAGTATAGCGGATGCGGATGCAAGATTTTCTCATGCAGATGTTTAGGCACAAGTGTTGTTGTCAGTACAATGTCTTTTTATTTATTTATTTATTGATTGATTTGGGTTAGGGTTAAAAAATAGTTTTTTATTTTATTTTATTTTATTATTTAATTGTTAGATTTACATTACATCAGTCACCTAAAAGGATTTTTTTTGCTGCTAACTGGCATGGGATTCAAACATAAGCCTTCACTACACCACCTGTTGTTTATACATATTGTATTATGATAAGATATAATTATATGTGTATCTGTGTGTGTGTGTGTGTGTGTGTGTGTGTGTGTGTGTGTGCCTTTTGGGCACTGCTCCTGTGTGGTCCGGCAGCAGCGCAGTGCTCCAGACTGGATTAAGGTTTTGCTTGGTTGTGGCTGCACTCCATTTGGAAAATCAGGATTTGGATTTGAGATAGAAGCACAAGGGGAGGTGTTATGTCATCCTCAAGAGGGACAGGCTGAGTGATACAGCTCAAAGATGAGGCAAACGAGGGAGGGGAGGAGGAGTCAGAGGGGTGGAAAAGAGAAAAAGACCATAGAAGGAAGCTGTTGTGTTAATATTAATGGTGAAAGTGTCATGGATGCAGCAAGCAGATGCAGTCACTGGTCAGTGTGGTGTGATAGAAAACATAAAATATGTGTTTGTGTACGTTTCTATAAAGTTATGCTGGTTTTCACCCACTTCACGTCTTTACCTCTGAGTTATGGCGCAACTCTAATGTCGTCTCTGTTTGTGGTTTTCCAGAACGGCCCATGCCAGGACAAAAAGCGAGGCCGCAGAGCAGGCCGCCATCTCCGCTGTGCACGACTCTGAAATTGCCAGAGCGGTTGCTAGGGAGCTCTCGCCTAACTTCTACCAACCAGGTAACCTTTAACAGCAAGCCGTCACACTCGACACATGTCCGATATTTTCAAGTATGTTCCTGCTGGCAAAGTGTGGACATCGCACAGGCTTAGTGGGGATGAGTGTCCCTAGTGTCTCTTCCACTGTCTGAATGAGAAACACTTGGACTGCAGGTGCACTGAGGGGTCATGGAGGTCGGATGTGTTTGCAGCACTTGATTAAATACAATACCGTTTCAAGTAGTGCATAAGCACTGCATAAGGTTCCAGCTATCTATGCATGCAAGCACAGTTTTGGACAAGATATTTAGACATTTTTAACATGACTGACCCAGATATATGAAGTGTGAGTCCTCGCTAAGACTGTTGCAGGGGCCTGGAGGGGGGCTTTATCACATGAGTGACTCACCCCCAACAGTGGGACATTTATCCAGCCATGCCATTCTAAAATTCCCCCTCACCTCCACTCTCTTTTTTTTTTAGCTACACAGTCTTCATGCAGCCGATCTGTCCATTCAAACTATGTTTTTTAGGAACTGGGTAAGTGGTAACGGGTTTGTTACTTTGTATGACTAATGATGTTTGCACACATTGTTTACACAAGCTGTGTCTGAGTCAGTAATGAGCTTGTTCTGGGTGCACAAAAGCGTAAGGGTTTGGTGTTCCAGGGCTGTAATCGAAGACTAGAGGTATTGAGAATGACTTCTAACGCCACAATGGAGGACTGTGTTTAGACAAAACAGAGCCAGCTTGAAGCAGGGCACTGTATTCTGGATGGAAGGCTTGTCCTCGCTCTCAAAGGCCTGTTGTAAGCGCTCGGAAACACTTGCTAAATTTTGCAGCCATAAATTCGGCCAAAAAAAAAAAAAGTGAGAAAACCAAAATGTGTGGGGTGTTTTTTGTTTTTTTTTCAGATCATATCAAGCCTTTTCTTTAGTTGAGCACAGAAATGTCTTACAGGTATATGAGGGGTGGAAACGTACTGCTCCTAATACCAAGCAGCTCTCATCTTTCCTCTGCCTGGAGGTTAAACAGGCACACAGCCATACTATACAGCAGCGCACAGCGTAGGGTGTCAACTCGACTCTGTTTAGTTCATTTACAAGGTAAGCTGAGTTTTACAAGGCAATGCCAGACATATAATACTACATAAATAGTGGGGGGAACAGATCCTTTTTTGTCAGAGAGCTTGAGAAGCACGTAGAGGTGGAACACAAGGGCAAAAAAGGGGGCAACATGAGAACAAGGTGAATCAAAATTTAAGTTTTTAATGCAGCATTTCACTCTTTTTCCCTATTTGGTTAATTCTAGTATTTTCTGCAAGCAGATCCAGACCACATGTTGTCTTTGCTTTCGTTTAACATGTTACATTGGAAACACAGGCGAGCATTTCTGCCAGTATTTGATTATAAGTTTTGGAAGAATTTCAAAAAAGCCAACGTTTAAATTGAATTAACTTTGAATTAGACAGATGTCAGTCAGATAGATAGGTTCTATTAATATTGCTTGAAAATGCTAGGATATTCAGAAGTGCTATGTCATACCTTTTTTGTTTATTTTTATTCAGCGTGTAAGATCTTCACTGGCCTCGCCTCCTCCACTGTGTGTAATATATTTAGGCCTTTGAGCTAGCCGACCTTGGGCCCTTGCCAAAAGACGCCACAAAATAGTGGGTGACAAATAGATTGACAATGGGACCATTCAAGTATGTCCCTCCACTAAGCCGCAGCAATGGTCAGCCCGGGCCAGAGACATCCTGCGGCTTGTTTGTGTTGTGGAAAACGGTGGTCATGCTTGGCCGGACGGGTGATCTCCGGGTCTGCACGGAGAGTGTCCTTGCCTTATAAGTCAGATCATGAATGAGAAAGTGGCCGATGTCATAATAATGTGCAGCGCAGGGCAACATCTGAGCCACGGCGTTTAAACTTTCTGTTACGTAAGCACGTCTGGTAAGCCCAGCTAAAAGCCGGGAAGGCACCTGCAGGCCAAGCCCCATTTTCCATACATTGGTTTTATTCGTAGTCTATGAAAATGTTTGTCTCACACTGGTTTGAAGAATTAAGAATGGCTTACTTTTAGGTTTGTTGCTGGTTCACTATTTCTCCTCAGGCAAGATTCATCATGTTTGAGTCTAAACAGTTTCCACTATTTGCAGCTTCCTGGCAAAACACCTGCCACTATGATTAACATCAAAGAAAAATTAACTGTGTACTTATGCCAGGTTGATGTAAAATCCATTTTTTTAATTATTCAGTCACCTTTTGTATCACAATGACAAAGCTGCCGAATTGAATTACCCAGCATTACCAGGAACTTTCCCAAACTAATCAGCTTTGCTTCCTCAATGTCTACCTCTACAGTGGAAATATTCTCACTTCCTCTCATCCCTCAGCTTCTAGTAAGTCCTCTAGGGTAACAACCAGGGGTCTAAACCCTTTGTTGTTTGTAATTGGCATTTCAGACTCATAGCAGATTATCACCCAGATTGGGAGTGGGTACTTCAAAAGGGAAGAGAGGGTCACAGAAAGGACCCACAGGGAACAGGACCCTGACCTTTATGATTGGTTCACATAAAGCACCTTGGGGGGGGGGGGGGCCTGTGTCGTGTGACGTTAATTGGGCTATATTTGGTGCTCACTGGGGTCTATCCTTATGGAGACATAGCTGAAATCCTTATGTGAAATCCTTATGTGCTGAGAGGAGTTGGGCCCTGCGCTCGCCCCTCTCAAGGGCTGACGCAGAGCAGCTGTCCCTTCCTTCAGCCAGTCGCAAAGAGGGGGGTGGGGGGGTTGGTTGCGGGGCCGGGGGCCCAGCAGGTGGGCCCTCCCTGCCCTGTTTGACCCAGTCAAGGTACACTTGGACCAGGTGGAACCATAAAAGCCTGGACCTGTCAGGGCTGCAAACCAGACAGGAGCAGGTGCTGCTTTATATTCATGGCAGCAGGTGCCATGAAGTTTCAAGACAGAAGTTCAGCTTAAAGTTTAATGTCATGCAGCGACTTCTTATGACTTTCAAGGAAACAGCATATAAATTATTTTAAGATATCACAGATCTGATCCTTTTCCGAGAGTTATAGGCAATTTCTTATCTGTCCCATTCATGGAAATGGTTGGTATCAAGTAATGTAAGGTAGATGGGACGTTATGTTCATATGATTACTGTGTCAGCCCTTCATTATAAATAAAAGGCAGGAAAAGAGGCTAATCCTGGAGAACCTGCCCATGTCTCCATCAATCACACGTCAGGCCATGTGTGGCATGGTGCCACTCACTACCAAAGCACAGGAACACAGTGATTACACTCAACCAGTGGCCACGGACAATTATACTTTGTTTGCATGTGTTTGTATAAGTCCAAATGTAAGTGTGCCTATGTGCGTATGTGTGTGTATGTGTGTGCGGCTGTCCAACAGTAGTGGAAGTAATCTGGCCAAACAATGACAGCTCCCCCTGCCCATCTGCCAGTGTGAGTAGGAGGAAAGAAGAAAGAGAAAATCTAAAACGCTACAAATTGAGTCATGAATCGTAAATTTAACAGTGTAGAGAACATGCTGAGAGCACAACCCACAGAACAGACTAATACATATATAAAACAACACAGAGTACAAATACAAAACACTTGAAAGACATGTTATTATATTTTATATATAGACACAATGAAACACTTAACCAAACAGCTTGCTTTAGGAAGTATACATTTTATATTCCCTGTTGACTGATCTGTGCATCTGACAAGGATGTAAAGGGAAGGCAGCAACCAAGACTTGTCATCATTCATATAACAACAATAACCTTGGGTCAGTGTTTGACTGTCAGCGCCTCATGACAAACAAGATTAAAATGGTGAAAATAAATTTTCCTCGCAGGCCTCAATGGCTTTTCAACTAGTCTTATGAGACTATATTATAAGTTACTGTCCCCATATGAATCTTCCGTTGAACTCAGAAAGATGCACAATGGCAACAGATGTGATAACCACACATACTGTACCCCCCCTCACCCCCATACATGCACACGGACATACTGAAGCTCCCCTTTTGCCACTGCTGTTCATCTCATATTAAGGTCAGCAGGGGTTAGGCAGGGTCTTAAACAGCCATTGTGTTTTTGTGCAAGGGTATGATCGTGTGTGTGTGTCAGCGCGTGTGTTTTGCTAAGGGAGCACTGGAGCAGAAAATGTGCCGTGGATTAACATGAACAGAACTGGCAACCACGGCTTAAACAAAACCTTGTATTCTAATAACCTCGAAGAGACAATGATGAGGCTGGAAGGAAAAGACATATTACAGTTCCACTTTTCTTTAAAAAAATAAAAATCTTACATTTTAGGGAAATAATCCTCCAAATGCTGTAATTCAGATCTTCATTTTTGCTTATTTGGGTTTGTGTGGAGTATTTTTGTCTTGATCATGACTAATTCCCTCGGCCTATTTCAATGACCCTCTTTGGAAGGCTGCGGACTCAGCCCAGCTGATCAATGTTCAGATGAAAGAAACACCACGGCCATTTGGGTAATTGAGTCCCAGTACATGTTCAAGCTGACCTGGCAGGATTCCTTGGTGGAGCACATCCAATAAATCTTCACTCACTCATCACAAGATCTACACCGACAGAAATATCTGTAAAATATCTGTTTCCAGCAGATTCTTTGGAAGCTTTTTAGCACTGAAACACAATGTCCGTGTTCGGGAATATTTTGGAAATTTAGCATGGCTTCAGTAGTGTAGTGGAAGTCGCTTTTGAGACCCCCAGTGTTGCACTTCTATGCGAGGCCGGGGTCATTTTAGTGCCGAGAACCATTCAGAAAATGCCTGGAACCCCTCGCAGGAATCTGTCCCCAAACAGAGTGAAACAGCTCAGGCCCGCCCATGAAGCCCTAACCCTAGCCCTGTTGAGTTATGGTGTGAAATGAAGCTCAGCAGATATATTAAGCCCCGCATATGTTCGGATGTCCCTCAGTCTCTTTGTAGTGGGTCTTATTGGTTGTGGTGGTTATGAAACAAATTAAGAAAGCCACGCAGCCAAAAAATACTTTGGGCTTATGAGTACTGAGGCCCAGAAGATTCAGCGATAAGGCCATTTACGCTGATGTGGGATTGGATACGCTTGTTCCCTTCTGGGTTTGAGGTTTGTACAATTGTTCCAAGAGGTGCTAAATGTCAAATCTAAATCTATATGAAGCCTTTTATTGAATTACAGTGCACAAACTTAATAGGGGGCATGCATATAAGAGGCGTCTCGTAAATCCTTTTGATTGATGTCCGAGATTAACCAGTTTTGCAACCCAATAATCTAGTCAATACTGAACGCAACGTGAAGACAATAGAGTCACATTACCTTACACTCACTGATTATATAGTATGTGGTGGGGATGAATAGGAGTGGAGCTCCCATCAGCTTAGAATGAAATCTCAGTAATGTATCTCCTTCATATCCATATGAAATCGATTGGCTATATAATTTCCAGGTTTCTTTCTCTCTGGTTCAAATTGGCTATATGGGATGCGGAGGATCCTTCTCTGCTCATGCCATCTGATGTACTTCAAACAAAGCAGCATTGTCCCTGTGTTAGTCACTCTGACACCGTCTAATTTAGGCGAAGTGAAAAAAAAAGCAGGCAAACAAAGAGCCTGATGTCTCTAATAAATATTAATTCAGTACGGAACAAAGGGACAGCTAAAGTGTAATTTTTCCCACATGCAAAAAATCCATTTACATTCAGATTCAGGCCCCATTGTCCACACATTAGACGACGTAATGTGCATAATAAAAATTCAAAAGATGTATAGTTAAAAGCACATTTAGTCTAGATGCAGCGGTATCATTAGACTGTCTGTGTCCACTAACCCAGAACCTCAGTCCATGAACTCCTGATGGAGAGAAAGGAAGTAGCCAACACTACGAGCTTCCCCTGACAAAAAGGGAGGCATCGCGGCCCCTTGAGGTCGACTCCCTTTATCAGTACAGCCGTGTTGGTTGGATGCTGACAATTGCTGTGACAGGGGCCTTTCCATAAAAACAACACAGTGATAAAACAGAATGACTGATGATGAGGAAGAGCCTGAGAGGAGGCTTCCTTTTGTGAAATGGTGTTTGTGACCCTGCATTAATCAATCTGTTTTTCCCGTCAGCTTCAGTCGTGCAGAATGATTTCATATACAATGTTGATTCATGAATATTTTATGTCTAAGTTAAACTATGCTTAGGGCCGGCTCTGTTTTAAATCTAGCTCACAGCGGAACTCTCCAATGAGGCAGGACTGATGGACTGATGAAGGACTAAATGCTCTGTTCGCCTAATCTTGGACAGTGACTGGATCAGGAATAGCAGTGGTGTTGGTTCAGGGTTAGGTTGGTTCTCCTGTGTCATCGCTGAACTTCATTTTAACCTTAGACAATGGGGCATTTGAAATTTGATGTAATCTCAGTAAACGTGTGCTAGGCAGGCGGTAGCCCCAGTTTCTGCCTCTCGTGAATTGAATCATCACATTCAAGCTTGTTCCCTGGTGTTCTTTGTAAAACTCAGATCAAGCCAAATCTACCACAGTTTTGAAACTATTTTCCATATACTTTGAAGGAATAGTATAATAGACATTTGGAGGACCATTTCCATGTCTGTACGATAGAGATGACACAACAGCCAGAATCTGGTTATCTTAGCACAAGGACTGGAAACAGCTAGCATGACATACGTTATGTGTTGTTTGACATAAACAAGATATAACATGGAGATTCCTGAGTTTTAGAGGTTCTGGTAGGTTCCAGTCTTGGTGTTTGGTTAACCAGCTGATGTTGGTGGCTTCCTATTTACTTTACAGACTTGAGAGAGGTGTCAGTCTGATCAAATTCCTAGCAAAAAATGTATTTCCCAAAATGTCAAACTATTGTTTAAAGAGACATCTGTCTTCATTGTTGAAATATTACATCAGTACCACAATGAAAAATATTCTGTTTCCCAAGTTGGAACCAAATAAAGGTACAAACTGGGATGGTTCAGGCATGTATCTGTAGATTATTATTTTTGTTAAAGTGTATCACCTCTCTTGTCTTTGCAGGACCTGACTACGTAAAACAACAATTAAAGGAGCCTGTGGAGATTAAAGAGGTCCCCGTTGAGAAGAAGGAAGAGTCCCCAAAAGATTCTCCCCACTTTTACCGCAAAGGTACCACTCCTCCACGCTCCCCTGAGACCGGCCCTGCCGCCACGCCTTCCCCCTCGCCTCTCTCCAGCAAGAAGAAAGGTCAGATCGCCAACAGCACCAGCCGCAAAACTAGCAAAGAGGAAAAACCTTCCCGCAAGATAAGCAAGGAAGAGAAGTCAAGTCATAAGGCCAGCAAAGACGAGCGGCCCAGTAGAAAGCTGAGTAAAGAGGAGAGGCCGGCCGTCTCCGATGGCCCTAAAAGCTCTAACGTGTATGTTGAGGCTCCACCTAAGCCCGCCAAAAATCAGCAGCCTACCACAGCTCCGCCTCCTCCACATCCTCCAGCAGTTCCAGTCAATGGCGAGGTCCACAGCGAGTACCACAGTTACTACGTCAAGGCCCCTACAAGGGTCCCTCCACCCCCGGACCCCGAGGAGGATCTAGAAGAAGAGCCTAATGCCCTGGCCCTGGCACGTATGCCCCCACAACCCCCTAAGTCCTTTAGTACTCCCACTCCTAAGCCAGCCTCCTTACGGGAGAGCAAGAGCGATCAGAAACTCAGGAAGCAGGATTCCCTAAAGCCAAAGAGCCTCGCAGACACAAAGAAAGCCAGTATGGAGATTGCAGAGAACATGGAAGATACAGTGAGTATCAGAATGGCAAATGGTGTTTTTGATGGAATACTTTGACATTTTGAGAAACACACTTTTTTCCTTCTTCCCAAGAGTTACACAAAAACATTGATACCACTCTTATATCTGTATGGTAACTACAAAGCTGGAGCCAGCAGCCGCTTAGCTTAGCTTAGCACAAAGACTGGAAACAGGGGAAAACAACTGCTAGCCTGCCAGGCTCTGTCCAAGGGTAACAAAATCTGCCTACCAGCACCTCCAAATCTCTCCAGTTAACACGTTACATCTTGTTTGTTTAACCCATGCAAAATGTGACGCGTAATAAACGGCAATCAACATTCTGCACGGCGTTATGTGCCAGACTATTTCTTGGCCAGGTCCAGTAACTTGTGTCCACTGGTTAGCTCCACTTGCAAGTGACTTAATGTAGCGTGTTAATTAGTCGGATTAGGCAGATTTTGTTACCTTTGGACAGAGCCATGGTTGCTGTTTCTGTCCGTTTCCCATCTCTGTACTGAGCTAGGCTAACTGGCTGCTGGCAGTAGCCTCATGTCTACCATACAGATGAGAGTGGTAAGTTTGGCTAAAAAGGTAAATACATATTTCCCAAAATGTAAAACTATTCTTTCAATATTTTGTACTTCTTTCCATTCAAGTGGCTCTTAATAATCTTGTTTTGTGAAGATAGACAGTACAGTGCATAGGATGTTGTTGCAGATTGGCATGTGATATTCATTCTTTATCATGTCTTTTTCTTTTTGCAGGGTCCTAACTCGATCCTTGTTGCTATGGTAATGCTGTTGAATATTGGCCTTGCAATTATATTTGTCCATTTTCTGACATGATGATGCTGTTTCTCAGGTAAGTTCATGTATTTTCCTCGACACCTTTATGCATCAACAAAAATGAAATTCATGCATTTCTAAAGATGATTCTAAATCTTTTCGCCACAATGTGTGTCTCAAAATGTGACAAGCAGCCAATTAAATCCAAACAAACGGTTTTATGTTGCAGTGAAACCATGGCAACCGGTACAGTTGCATCGCCGGCCTTGAAAAATGAAAATGGCGCCAGTGAGACACGGGGGCGGCCGTAGGTGTTTAGGAATCAGCGTGGCACCGAAGAGAATCAGGAGGAAGGCATCAGTACCACCAACCTGTCATGGGCCTTCTTTAGGTCCAGCCCCGTGAATTAGCTCTCCTTTGGCTTCTCTGAAAGCCGAAGGTGAAATGTCGTGTCTAGTGAGATAAAAAATAAAAAGTTTAAAAATGCAACCAAACATACACAGTCTGAAAAAAGAAGTAATTGAAACCCACACGTGTGCTGATCCAAGCACTGGTCTCTGTAGTCCACTGCTTTGGCAGAGATAGCGGTGGGCTGACGGACTTTGCTGGAAGAGTGTGGAGATGCACTTTTAGATGACGGGAGCAAACAGCTGCCTTTCTATTTTGCCATCTGACGTTTTGATGGGGAGATGTGAGCCCGGCGGCCGTTGGGGGAGGGTGGGGGAGGACATTCACGGCGGGAGCGTGCTCGGGTGTTTGGAGAGTTTTCTGGGGTTCACACCACTCTTGCGACAGGAAACTGGGCACGGCCGTTGCCAGCAGTCAGTGCTAGCACGGTCACTAGCCAGTCTTACTCTGTTTACCCAATCATCACCGCAGCTTTCTCGAGCTCCGTCCATGGTAACCCACAATACACTGCTTTGAAACACTCCCCATGCATGGTACAGTTTTGACATTTTGTTTTTGTTTGTTTTCTGTTTTATCGTAGCTTTTTTTTTTTTTTTTTTGTTCATTGTTGTTCTATGAATGTTTGTTACCTGCAGTCATATGCTTGGGGTTGAAAAGGAAATTTCTTTGCTTCTCAAAATTAGTAAATTAATTTGTTTTCCCTTTATTTTAAAATTATATTCATTTTTTTAACAACTGAGTTGTAATTTGACATTACACATTCATGTTACTGAAAGTGCAATATTCTAAGGAAAGCTCATAGTATATTTTGCCAAAAATGGAGGGTTGTACCATCCTAGAAATCCTATGTTCCATTTATTTTGTTAGACTCATGGTTTGAATAGACTGGTTTTGTGAGAAGGTGCCGATTAACAGCCGGCGTATTGTTTAGGAAGGAAGTTCACACTTTAAAAGCTACACGGCTCTGTGAGAGTGAAGTAACACATGTCTTATGTTATTTATTAAATCAGAAGGATTTCATTGTATGTGCATAGACCATTTTGCTTGAATCCCTTCATTCAAATCTTTGCTTTCATTGTTTCAGTATACCACTAAAAAAATGCAAAAGATGCCATTCACAGAGCTGCTTCTGTAGGCCCAGCAGCACTTGCGTGCTTATGAGACTGGATCAAGACAGTCGAGCGGACAGTGGAAGTTGATATTATTCAGGTTGAGGCCATGGGGAATGTGGCACCAGGGCGAAGGAGATATGCCTTTTAAAGTCTTTAACAGTACTGCTGTTTACCTCAGAAAAAGATGAGGTGGGGGGGATGCCATCCTTGTCTTAATTTTGTCGTGTGGGGGATACTATGACTGTTGTCATCACCTGAATCATGCTTTTAACTTGCCTCATCGTAGCTGTTTGTAGTCTTTGTTGCAGGTATGGCATGAGTTTCTTTGATTTAGAAAAAAAAAGTGGTTATTTATAAGGTTGACATTTACTGTCATCACTACCAAGATTAATTATTTATTCATTGTACATGATGTGTTTGTGAACATTGGTCACCATAAAAAGGGCTTTAATATGGCTAGGTTTTCTTTGCTGCAACTCAGTTTTCAACTTGACTGTATTGTCTGTTACACAGTGAGCAGCACGTCACATTTGGGGAATGCTTCAGCCAGTTAGATTGTTTGCAAACTGTCCACATAACTACAGGAAAACTAATTTTTAAAATGCATTGAAGATCTGGAACAGTCAATAAGAGCAGACCAACAAAAAAATTGTTTGCTGTATTACAAATGTGATGCGTTAAATAACGATTGTTAACCCTTTCTTTGCCACACCCTCTTTTTCTTGTTTTAACTGTCTTCACGCGAGCATAGTGAAGACTGGAGTTTCAGAGGGTTTAACAGAACAGCCTGTTTATGGGATATTTTTTGAAATGCAACGTTGCATGTTGGAGTCATTTATATATAGATTATTATATACTATTTGTAAGGATTTTTACAGAGCACAATCCAGAATCTGGTATGAGTTGGTATTTTTCTAACAATTTGCACACCTGTATTTTGACAATGAATATAACTTGTTTGTAATTGGTAATGTAATGCACATATGATAATGTTTGACAGTGGAAAAAAAAAAGTTTATTTCTAATTGGATGTACTGTATGTACCATTTGGGGATGTGAAAGGCAGATGTACTTGTTTGAGTATTTTAGCATATGACGAGGAACTGCGGGAGAATTTTGATATCTCAAGGTTCATGTTACCCCACTGATTTGTGCAAAGTCTTTGGAGATGAAGTTATGTGTATAACAATAAAGATGTTATGCCTTGTTAACTACATTTTGCTCTTTTCTGATCTTTTTGATACTCTTACACTAACACGCATCAATCCAACGCTCATAACTTTCAACCTTCCAGGTGTCGTGATTTGATATGTTGAATTATTTTCAATATTATTCTCATACAAAAATCACCAATGTTGTGTGAACATTAACTGTGAAAAATGAAACATAAAACAATACAGCGCAGCATAGTAGACAGAAAATAATAATATACTAAATAATATATAATATACATTTACACTGGTATAACATCTGAAGATGGATTTGAATTGATGGCTGCAAGGATTTCCACTCTTACAAGAACATTTTAAATTCTAGTCTCACGCTCAGTTCTGTGTATCTCCGACGTTCATCATCTCATCAGTGCTTAGCCTCCTAGCAATGATGGCCTCATGGTGACCTTCTCATAATGAGGTCTGGGGGGGAAAATCGTAGGCACGAAATCAAAGTTTCTTAGTCAGGGTCTCACATTAAAGGCACAGAGCACAGGCAGGTGCCACAGTTTGTCTGGGGTCAGTTTGTACTGTTTCCACTGCCGATCAGCCTTGGATTAGTGTAGTGTTACACCAGCAGCGGCACCTGCCTGGAATCAGCAACGCCATGTCATGCACTTGCTGTGCCCTCTGCCCTGAGGCCGCCAGACACTACAATCCCTGCAGGGTTTTCTCATCTCACACTGTCTCATGGTGTAAACTTTGGTTTTCAATAAATTTCAGTTCTTAACTCTCTTATATTACTATTTGTTTATCATAATTGGACATGGCAAGTCCTTACATTATTGATTTATTAACTTTGTCTAATAGATTGAAATACCAGGTGTCATTAATGCTACTGACAATTATAGTATCATTGCCTCTGAAGGAATATTCTGAGTGGGTAATCCTGGCACTTAAAAACCAAGCTTGTCAGTGATAGTATAGAATATCTCCGTTACTATTCTAATATGACACACCATGCTGGACACCATTTTGTTGCTCAAGTAGTCCTGGACAAATATAAACCAAACCCTTATAAGCATATCCTACCATTTACCTAATTCCAGTGACAGCAATCATCGGGACCAGGGTGGAAAATCTACAATAATCTTGGTCATATTCAACAAAAGTGCATGTACCATCTACTGTGCAGGGAACAGAGACCATATGGATTTACTGCAGCAGGACTGTGACAGTGTGATAGCGCGGCACATGCCAACATGACCGTGGCATGCATTTGATGTGGATTTCATTTTGGTCACACTGCACCTTGGGCTGATAATAGCTTCCCGCTCTGATGAGCTTACCAGCCACTAAACATTGTTTCACAAGTTGTCACAGATGGTGATCTGCCAGAAGAGAAGAGCCAAATTTAGAGATTTAGTGAAACCTATGGAAGACCACAGATGTCATGCAAATTGTAATTCAAAATCAGGAATTAATAAAATATTTTACAAATCAATTAATTACTCACCAAATAAAGAGACTGAATTACTGTAATACCTGTCCAAAGTGTCTCTCACACAACGTCATCAGGATCAGCTCCAGCCTCCTTCATTGGGAGTTTTAAATGACATATTTATTGATTATTTTAATGTAGCTTCTTTAAAAACCTCTTTTGACCTGTTTATTGAAGGAGTCACATATTGATTTATAAATTATTTTAATAATTCTGCTTTTTATTCACCATGTAAATATAAATTATTAAAATGCTTAAATAGACTCTTTATTTATAGACATTGTAGATATTGAAGATGGTTTGCTTATTTATTCATGTTTTTCATCAATCAATGAAATGCTTAGTACCATTTCCACTACACTTTTGGTCCTCCATAATGTGTGACCAGTATTGATAATGAAATATTTAAACAATGACAATCTCTATGTTTTAAAGCTGATGGCAAATAATAATTATATGTTAATAAGCAGTTATCAGTGCTTTTCAGCACAATGTAGTATTTGTTAATGGGTGTAAGAACATATCACTGTATATGATTACACTTCAATTGTGTTATTAAACTGGTGTATGTTTATACATTTTTTCCATAATCAGTTATTTGATTATTGTGGATAATAAAGCATTTATTGTTTATATACTGCTTATAAATGCTAAGAAGAGGTGGAGAGAGTTCATTATTGGCTGTTTCAGATAAATCCTGTAAATCCGTTACTGATTGGTTGATTAATAGTAAAAGAATATTTCCTTATCTGCTGTGTTTGTGTAAGCATTGTCGTGGATATACAGTACACTATAGGCATCGTAGGTCTGGCATATACCCACTAAGATAAAAGCAGGAGTTTTTTGCGTGTATATTTAACCTCCCTCCCCTCCCTGAGACCAAGGCCTCCACCTTCTGACTAAAATGCGACTTGGTGCTTTCTAAAATTGGATTAAGGCTTGTAAGCAGTGAGGGGATATCAGTGCCCAGCATTTTTAAAAACTGTTGCTAAGACATCAGTATTAAGTGGATCCCCTTTCCATGCCTTGCATATAGCTAGCTTCGTTTGGCATCACTTCGTCTGTTATATTTACACAAACAAACCTCAGTTATAAGAGCATAAACCTAGCCCTCTGTCAGCTAAAGTAAACTATTACCCGTGTCTTATCATTTAAACAGGCAGCACTTTCTTTTTTTTTTTTTTTGACTGACACAAGCTAATGCTCTCACATGCTGAAAAGAGCATACAGACATACAAAAAAACAACAACAACAAAAACAATTTCCTTGAATGCCATTTAAGCACACGACTTTCCATGTTCTGTTTATCTAATGGCAGTTTTATCATAGGGGTCTGTCGGGTGAGTCATTATAGTTCAAACAAGCAGGGCCTCAACACAGTGCATTAGCCTTGAGCTACTGAATGTAAATGGTTGTCACATCCTCTTATCTGTCTGTTATGCCATTTGAAGCTTTCATCATGTGTGGAGTAGGGGCAATAAACTAACACGGTTTTGTAGAAAACACGTGCATAAAGCTGGAACATTTTCAGATCATTTTATGATTTGTAAAGATTTTTTTTTCCTCCTATGTGTTCTCCTCTGCTCGTGTCTCGGTTATGAGCGAACCACTTTGTCTTGATGGTTGCATAAGTTGGTGGCTTTGAATCATTATTGTATTGCTGGGCGCAGCGTTAATCACGATCATAACAATGTTGCTTCAGTGACTCAGAGAGTGCGTTGTGTTACTACTTTGGCTGCTGTAGCTGCAATTTTCAGAAGCGGCTTGATAAAATACATAAAAGTCTCCTTTCTCTGTTTGCTCTTCTACCTGTGTTTATCCAAGACATACATGATTAAGAGATTTCACCGCTGTGTTTGGGTACATAAAGGTATCGCAACAGCAGTCACAATGACCAATGTTTTTTTTCCTAAGTTGTCACTGTGCAGTGTGTTCAGCCATCAGCTTCCAATAGGATTCCTGAAAAAAAATTAATGACTTAATAATTTGCCAGACATTGTGTCCGTCCAAGGATCGCACATGGCAGATGTGTGCCGCGTGAGTCAGCATTCAAACATTCACCAAATGGTATTACTCTACGTGGTGTGATGGTTGTGATGGCTGCGCCTCAGCATGTCTGAGCTCGACATCACACAATAAAACCAGTCTAATATGTCTTTTTTCCACATTATGACACATTACAGCTGTCACTTATTTTCTTGTTGAACCACATTCTATAACACAAAGTAGAATCAAAGCTCTTATAATTTTTTTTATCATTATTATTGCTTTGGGGTAGTTTAACAGTGCTTGAATGAATACATATTAATTACATGAAATGTAATAATTTTACCTAGCATCCAGTGAGACATAATTGTTAGTGACACATTATGGGTTAATGATGCTCCTCTCCAGCAAAGGTTCATGATATAAGGACCAACAGGAGGAGTGCAGGGCACTGTGACTCGCTGCAGGCAAAAGGGACAGTACCCTCAAACTCATTGTGACAAGCCTCTCCTTCTTTTCAGAGAAGAAATGCCCAAAGACACTCCTCCCCCATCTTTCCCTGTCATGACTAAAATTCTGACCTGGTTTCATTCAGGGCCTCCACAGCTAAGCTATTGTACTGTTCATATATGATCCTGTATATTGACATTTGACCGACTCTGTGGTATTGAAAATGGTTGTGAAAAGGAGGTGTGTGTGTGTGTGTGTGTGATGTAAGGAATGTAGGAATGTAAACCAAGCTGAATGTGGCTGACATTTAACTACACTAATAAGTGTAAAGGTGGGCAAGGGCCTTTTCTAGCAAGTTAACTGCGCCCCACCTTTTCCAGAACGGGTATGTGCAAGACAGTGTGATCTGAGAGAGCATACAGCCAATGTGTTAAAGGGACGGATGAGATCATTTGGCACAACGAGAGAGTTTTCATGTATTGTGTGTGTGTGTGTGTGCATGTGTGTGTTAAGGAAGCCCTGTTCTGAGGGCCCACAGGAGCCTCCCCCAAAATAGAGCTGAGAGCAGCTGCAGTGGGGTGGGTCGTATCAGAGAGACATCAAAGCGACTGCCGCTACCCACCCGCTCTGATCATAAGCACTAATAATGGTGTAATGGGGGACTGGAAGGTCAGTGATTGTTTTTGGTTGGTGTGTGTGTGTGTGTGTGTCTTTGTGTGTGAGAGTCAACAGGCAGGAGTCTACTAGAACTTTCTGGAACATAAACTGGCAGCATAGCTAAGCCTGGTATTACTGTAAGACAAATACCAGGTCAGGTGTCACCTCTGCAGAAGGCCCTGTTGACGTCTGCAGTGGCAACGAGACCGGCCAATTAGATAAGACTGACTCGGGTAGTCTGGGGAGATGGTCTCTTTTGACCCACCTCGTGGATCCCTCATATCTGTGCGTGAATCAACAACAGTATAGGGGGAGGGGAAATAAAAGTTTAAATTCCTTACCGTCCATGAGGAGAACTACACCCCCTCAGAAAACACCTCTGGGCCAAACATCGCAGGCGCTCTCCATGGTCTACTCTTAGTGTCACAGCTTGGGTAACTCTGCGTCCATTTGGAAGCCTCAGATTTCAACAGTCATCACTTTTCCAGCATGAAAGAAGCCCAGCTGGGATCAGGGCAAAGTCACATTCTGAACCTGACCGTGACTACAGTATGTCCCCTCTTCTCAACTGTCCCCGATCTACGTGGCCGACCCCCCTTTAGCTGCTAGAGGAGAACTCATGAGCTGTAATAGTTGGTTGTCAATAAAACAAATACTCTTAATGATCAACTTTAGAAAATATGGGTCTTTTAGTTATACCAGTATCCACACTGGTGAATATTACTCTTATTGCTATACCATACTGTTTTGATTAAAATAATGTACCATATGCTTGAATAATAGATTTCGACCAGCTGACTTTTTGAAAAGTGTAGCGTGAAGTGCAGGCCGTCTCTCTCTCACTCCCTCATTCTTTCTTGAATCCAGATTTATGGGCCTGCAAAATGTCTCTGTCATGTCCAATCAGCACCTGCTCTCCCTCATCACAGCCAGTGGAGACAGTCAGGGAGGGCAACCTGAGACACAGGCGCCCCCTACAGGCCCCTCAGGACCATCCCTTCATGTGTGCGAACTGCTGCAAATGTGACGAGTCATCTCAGTCCTTTATTAGAATTAAAAATTCATAACCTTATTTCCCCTCTCTTGTCTAAACTTAAGCTTTGTATCTGGTGACACCGATACAAAGCGTACAGGGGAGGTTTAAATGTGCATTGTCCAGAAATAGCGCATGATTTTTATTGCCAAGTAAGTTAATAACACATAAAAGGAATTTGTCTTGATATGTTGGTGCAAAAACATATAAACATAGTAAATAGAAAAAATAAAATAAAACGCAGAGGTATAAATTAAATACAAAATAGACAAAATTATAAAGTAGACAGTAGCCTACTATAAAAATATTTAAATAATTTAAAAAATAAGATAAAGAAAAGACAGTATGTAAAAACGTTTTGCATCCTTGAACATTAAAGAGGGAAGTTTTTCTAACATATAAACTGGGTTTTAATCCTCAAATAGACTTTTTTGTTGTTGTTGTTTTTAGTAAAAGGGACCATTTCTCCTGATACATGGAATTCAACGGGAGACATTTGTCGCGGACTGGTGTTGCTACAAACTAGTTCCGGGTCTCAACAGCCTGGTGGGTAACGTTAGCTGAAGCTCACTTCACTCCTCTTTCTGCTGCAGGGTGGTAAGAAATAGTGTTGTGTCTCGATTACACGCTTTCGTGGGCGGTTGTGCCTCGGACTGTTCCTTCGATATGAATTTTAATCACTGAACGATCGATAAAATAAATTTAAAACATTATCGTCCGTTTGACAAGGCGTTAGCTGGCTAGCCGGCTAGCCGGCTAACGCTGACGGCTGCTTTTGAAAACATTTCGGATGAGAAACACAAAACCATATTTAAACTGGACAACAGATGAGAAGATGCAGCTGCTTTGATTTATTTATTTTAATGGCAGACATGTCATGTTATTGTTTATAAGTGGTAGCTATTTGTATTCATTATTTAGCGTTAAATTACACGATGATTTTCACTAACTAGCACCAATTAAATGTCCAGCTGACGGTGCCATCTATGTGAGAAGCGTTGTTATATGTTACATAATAATGGTAAAGTCTTTATGTTGAATGGTCTTGGTGTCCTAATTAGATGGTTTTGTGTTTCAGGGTAAAGAAACTCCAGGACAGGATGGGTGAGTGATTGACTGAGCTGGTCTTTAAAGTCATCAGGTTTTTAAAATGTCTACTCACACCAGAGTAACATGTAGATGTGCAACTAATAGTTATTTTCAGTATTGATTCATAGATTGAGCATTCGTTGATTAATTGATCAGTTGTTTGCTCCTTAAAATGTCAGAAAATGGTGATAATGTTGATCACTTTTTTCCAAAGCCGGAGGTGAAGTCCTCAAATGTCCTGTGTTATTCACAGCCCAAAAGATGTTCAGTTTACTGTCATAGAGGACTAAGGAACCAGAAGATAAATAATAAGAATAGGACATTAAAACTGGTCAGATGTTTGTGCGTGTGTTTAGCTCACACCTGTCTGAGGCTCAGTTTTTGTTACCCCACAGATGGTGAAGAGAGAACCTACGGTGGCTGTGAAGGGCCAGATGCCATGTATGTGAAGCTGATCTCTTCAGATGGACATGAATTCATCGTGAAAAGAGAACACGCCTTGACATCTGGGACCATCAAAGCCATGTTGAGCGGTCCAGGTGAGGAAAAGACAGAATATAGCAAAACAGCCCGTTCTTCTCTGTGTTAAACTTGTCACATCTTTGCATAGTGAATTAACCAAAGCTTCACTACTTCACAGAAATAACCCTGGTAAACAAGTAGAGGTCCACTATGCCCATCAAATAAATTCCTCAACAGACACAGTGGCAGTACTTATATTAAAGACTAAAGACTAAAATGCAACAATGTGACACATGTTTTGTCAGAAATAAGTGGGGATTAGCTCATGCTGTTTTCTACTCAGACTGCTGCATTCCTGTCATTCTTTAAATGTTTAAGTGGTTTTCTGGAATTATAGGTATAGATTGTGTGCTGCAACATCAGGACACACTGTGACAATGAGGTCAAAACATCTGTAGAATTAAATGTTATTGTTGCATCTTTTAACAGTAACAACACAGCTGATGTGCATTAGAATATGTGAAGGTATGTGGGAAATGTGTACAGTGGCGAGGCTTTGAGTGATTAGTGTATTGATGTTTATTTAGTCAGGTTAATTCTCCCCGTCCAGTTGGTGGCGCTGTGCTCCCTCCATACAAATGTTTTGTTTGATTTCAGAAATTTTTGTCTAAGTTCATTATTTCCGCTCATGATGCCGACTGTAACCCTCCGTCTGCAGGTCAGTTTGCTGAGAATGAAACCAATGAAGTGAACTTCAGGGAGATTCCCTCTCATGTCCTGTCCAAGGTCTGCATGTACTTCACCTACAAGGTCCGTTACACCAACAGCTCCACAGAAATACCTGAATTCCCCATCGCTCCGGAGATCGCACTGGAACTGCTCATGGCTGCAAACTTTTTGGATTGCTAAATTACAGAGATAATGTAGCGGCTTAAAACTTTAAAGCTTTTTTTGTTTGTTTTGGTTTTTTTTTAGATTTTTTTTTTTGGAATATTTGAACTGTTTTGTCATTCACATCCTATGAATATTTTTTTCTTTTTGCACCTGGCTTTCTCTCTTAGTCTCTAATTTTATTAGTACAATATTAAAGGATTTCATTCTAATATAATAAAAGGAAATGGCAGACTTCATCACTTGCCCCAGAATGTGATAAATGTGCCCTTGCCCCTTAAATCTTTCCTCACCTCTGCAGCTTAATAAAGACCTGTTTGGTGAGCACTTTGTTTCCAGTTTCTACTGTGTTGTATATCAAGCACATCTCACTTTAACAAGGAGGAGATCTGTCATGTTGCTCTTTATTCTCGTGATAAGGATGTTTGAAGGATGAAATACATAGTACGAGACATCTCTAAATCTGTTCAGACAATAGGACACAGTACGTATGCCTTGGAGGACTGCTCTGTGGCAGTTCTGCTCCAGTAAACCACTGATGTGTTAAAAGATGTTTCTGATTTTCCAAGATGAGATATTAAGAGTGGATAAGAAGGTGTATGTGATATGTTCCAGAATAAAGAAAGAAACTTATGGACACGTAAGTATGAGAAAGTGAAAAAATAGCCTCATGACCAATCAAATTAGGGAAAATGACAAATGCAAGCAGATGGACATTAGTTCAAATCTTGTTTTGAACACATATGTTAAGGTATATATCAGCAAATGTATATGTTAGTGCATGATATAGTAATCCTAATGCTGAGGGTGAATGTGGAGAGTCTCTTTTGAGCTATTATCTGGCTTGTTAACAGGACATTGCTCTCTGTGTCATCCACATCAGGTGGGAGCTCGTATCACGTCTCAGCTAACATTGGCCACAGAGTGAAGGCTTTCATTTTTGCAGAAACCTTAGGAGGTTTCATCAGATTACACCTCATTTGAATAAGATGTTCAAAACTTTGCTGATACAAATAAATACTAAACATACTTCCTCTGCTTTAGACATCTGGCATTGATGTACAAAGGGAATGAAAACGTTTGAGGGTTTAATAAGTTAAATTTTTCTACTCCTCGAGAACAGCTGGACATTTTATTTTCTTTTTGTTGAAAAAAAGGTAAGGCTAGGTGAAAAAAACAAGATATTAATTTAAAAGGCACAGTTAATTTGGAGTTTAAGATGAATATATGACAGCATGATAATATAGATAATCAGTGTGTTTTTAATATTTAACTTCACATGAATTAGTTTCCTGATTTTCAGATTTAAATCATGAGAAACAAACATGAGGACAGACCAACACCCGTGCAGCTCTGCAGTTTTTAATTTTTCCCTTCATGTAAATTATTTGATTAAATTTTACTATCTGAAAGACAAACATGAGAACAGAACCACGTTTACTGCAGCACTTGATAAAGGACAATGTAGATAATCAGAGTTTGTTTTTAATGTTTTACTTTAATTATTTGATGATGAGGATGAGGCAGGTCAGCCCTCCTTCAGCAGAGGTCATTGACCCTCCCTGACGCCCCTCGTGACCTCAGATGATTTTAACACTTTTATTTTATTTTATTCATTTTATTCAACACCACGTTACAAAGCAGCCGCGCATCACTCTAACAAAATTAAACGAGCGAGGGTAAAAAAAAATAAAAATTCAGTGGATTGTGTTTTGTTTTTTTTTTTCCTCCTCTTGTCAAAACAACCTCTCCTCCCACGTGACGCCCTGACGTACGGTGCTCCTCTGTGCGCTGATGCAGGAGGGAGGGGGGGGTTTCCATCATGGCGTCGATGCAGGTAAGAGCACTATTCACAGCCAGGGCGTTGTTTATAACCCGCCCGAAGCCTCCGACCCTCCGACCCTCCATCCCCGGCGGTCTTCGGCTCCGTTTGGGCCTCTTGTGTTAGCTCGAAGCGGGGGCGACGCTGAAGGGAGGGCGGCGACGTTTGTCCCCCCTTTAAACCCGCTCGGCTCGCAGCGCTAGCAACACAACTTAGCCCACCATCACCTCCATCATCAGCACCAAGTCGAGGCAGGCGTAGACACAAGCCCTTCTTTTTCCCTGGGTGTATTTGTCGATGGGGTGGTGTGTGTGTTGTCCCTGTGTCAGTAAAAAAGGGACGCGGTTTTGTTTTTTTTTTAAGTTGACTTCGGTGTTTTTGAAGCGAGTTAGCCGTTCGTTAGCATGCCGGCTAACGAGGGAGTGCGCAGATTGAGTGGAAGCACTTTTTTTTTCCTCTCACAGGCGAACAGGTGCATCGCTTCTCTTCACACAGCTGTGGACGAAGGACCCACGTTTGGCTAATTTCTTTTAAAAAACACACAAACACACGGGCAACCTTATACATTAGTCCACCGAGTGACTGAGGTCGTTGCTGTATCTTTCTTCACCTGTCTAATCGTTTTGTTTGAGTCTTGTCAGTCAGGGTGGAGTTGGACAGGATGTTAGCTGTAATTAATAATATATGTAATGATATTTAAGTGTTTTGGTTATGGGTCTCTCACTAAAATGAAGGAGCAAGCAGGCGATGCTTTCTGTATTTGTTTTTTTGTGATGTGCCTCTGTTGTTTGTTTATTATGGGTTGTTTATTGTCATGAAACACACCAAGTGGCCACTTTACTAAGTACGCTACTATGGACGGCTCTGTGACAACAGTGTTGTTGAGTTCAGTGACATGTTTTAGTACTGATGTGACTGGCAAGGGTGGTAAAATACTGGACTGTCGTTATATTCATTGGTGTGTCTAACATTATGACCCTATGATGGTTGTAAACAGGGAGAATAAAACATAACACCTCTCAGTATAATGTAGTGCAATGCAACAGCAACTTTAACTGTGACCTAAAACATATTGAGTTTACGTGTTTTAGACCAAAACTAAACATTATAAACTTTGTAAACGAATAATTTATAGCAGAGCTGTTGTATTGGGCTGAATATTGTGAACCAAATGTTGAAATGACAGTAGATCTGCTGTAGTGACTTGCATTAGATTGGACAGGTGTCCCTAATAAAGTGTAAAGAGTTTATGTATATTTAACAGTGCTGAGTGCGGTAGAGACCAAAACCTCTTTCTCTCCAACAGAAAAGGCTACAAAAGGAATTATTAGCCCTGCAAAATGATCCGCCCCCGGGAATGACTCTCAACGAAAAAAGTGTACAGAACACCATCACGCAGTAAGTATATTTCTTTTCCATCGCATGTGATTCATTTGTCAGAGCGTGGCGTCACCTCCGCCTACGGCAGTCATCAAAGGAGGTTTTTTGCATCTATGAATAAACCAGTGGTCCTTAATTATTTTCTGTCATGCCCCCCCCTGGAAGACAGAAATTTTTTTCACGCCCCCACCTGAATTGAAATACTATTGAGAACCCGATAATATTATATTTATTTATCTGTCCAAACCACTATATGAGTTGCTGGCACCAGCATTCTGCATACAATCACCTGATTATTAAAATAGATTAATAAAATGAGCTGAGATAACATCTGCAACAACTTAAAACAATTTGCAAGTTCAATTTATTAACTCAATTTGTAACATTTAAACAAGACTGCTCAGTCTGTGTGATTCTCAAAACAGAGAAAAAAGTGCAAATGATTCACTGGGATGTGCATTTTTATAGACTTAACACAGTAACATTCAAAACTTTTGTTGAACTGTAAACATTGGTCACTTGTCAGCTTCATCAGCTTATTCCTTTTCAAAAAAGTACAGTGGTACCTTGACTTACGAGTGTCCCAACTAACAAGTTTTTCGAGATATGAGCCGTCTCTCGGCTGATTTTTTTTTTGCTTTGAGTTGAGAGCTAAAACTCAAGTTACGAGCAAGCTTCAGATGTCCCACCGTTGGTTGGTGCAGTGAACGCCACAGTGAGCATCCCGAGTCTCACTCGGTCACTTTAAGCAGTCAGTCGCAGTGAAGCAGCAGTGTTGTGTCGCATTTGTGCTTTCAGTTATTTTGCAAAACTTCGTTTTTCCAACCATGGGTCTGAAGAAAGTGAGTGCGAAGGACAGTGCTGAGAAGAAGAAAGCGGATGATGTGCACTGAATTAAAGAAAGAAATTATCAAAATATCGAAATCGAAAATAATTTTATACAATATTTATTTATAAGTACATTTTTCTTATTTAAAAACGTAATAAAAAAAATTGCAGTGTTTTTGGGGTGTCCGGAACGAATTAATGGCATTTCAGTTCATTTCAATGGGGAAAACTGATCTGACATACGAGTAATATGAGTTACGAGCTCCGTCATGGAATCGAATTAAACTCGTAAGTCAAGGCACCACTGTGTATGACTTTTTAACATTTGTTTTTTTTATGCTAAATTTGCAACAATATTATCAGAAGAGATGAAATTGCATAACATTTGCATTTACTTTGTACTTCTGTACTTTTTACTATGTATTTCTTCTACTGGGTTGAGCGGGCAGCCCCGCCTCTCGCGCCCCACTATTTGAGAAATACTGGAATAAATGGAGATGTGGCTTTTGTGAAATGTTTTTATGTTCTGTCACAGTGACAGGGCAGCGTGGCGAGCATGCAGCCGGTACCATGCACGCTGTAAAGGTTACTGGCACAATGGTAGGAGGCATTAACACGCAAAGCTCTTGTAGCCTCAGCAGCGACTGGTGAGGAGGAATCGGGGTCATCCCAGTGACTGGCAGCTCTGGCCCCTCCGCAGAGTGTCTCTAATGCACAGTGTCACTATTCATCCTTATAAAATATTTAGTGGCTGGCATGCAGGAGTTGGGGCTAGGGTAGCAAGGAACGGAGGCTGCTTCGATGACCTTTCTGTCTGGGTGTCTTAAATGCTCAAGATTATGTTATCTGAGCAAGTCAAACTGTGTCTGATGAGCAGCGTGTGGGGTATGCAGGGGCGAGTCGTGGTCCTGTGAATGGATTTGAGGCGAATTTCTGGCTGTCATTCAAGTATCTCTTCAGCTGCATTGACTTTGAAAGTCGCTGCCTGGTCACACTCGTCCTACAGCATCGCTGCTCGGGGCTCTTGCTGCCTTAAAGACGAAATACGTGCGGCGGTGCTCTTGGTTAATTTAAGACAGCTTAACAATGAACAATCCATTACGTCTGAATCTCCCTCATTAGATAACAGTGGCCCCGGTGCATCTGAATGTTTTATGTTTTGCATGGCTGAAAAGTCTCCAAACCAGTTCAGCTGGCTTCCACGCTCACTATGCTGCATCCCAAGTTTGCGATGGTATGTGTGGGCGTGCCTTTTTGTCCTCAACTCTGCCGTTGAAAAGTCTGTTCAGTCCCGGGTCAGTTTTCTGTCACAGTGATTGACAGTAGGAGAGGTTTTCCCATTTTGTTACACGTGTCAAGTAAAACACAAATACTCTTTCTCTGCTCTGCATTCAGACTAATCTTCCCTATCCTTTTTTTTTTTTTTTTTAACAAACATGAGTGGAGTGGGACTCACTAGTGACAGTGCTGCATGTGTGACTGTGATAAGGCAACCATGTGTTTTTAGTTATTTAGCTTTTGTTTATATTGTACACTTTGTTTCCCAGTGCTGTTCATTAGATTACAGTGTCTTTCCGTTGACTTTGTGGTAGTTCAGATTGATGCTGCACTGAGTCAGCCATCGCAAACAAGAGTATTGTTTCTTTAAAACACTGCAGTCTCTCATATGTGTACTCACCCCCCACCTTCACTAAGTGGCTCTGTGTTATTTTCGTTGACTGGATCTTATAATCACCAGGCTATGGGGAATTTGAGCAAGTTGAGCGTGATGTCCTTGGAGTCCTTGACTGTGTTCAGCGTGGGTTGCATCAGGTGCATCGTGTACAGCATTACCACTGCCCTCTAAGCTTTACTTCCTGGATGTAAAATGAAGCTCCACTCAGACTCTTTGACCGTTGGACTTCCTAAGACTGACCCAGCACGTAGGCCTAAATGATCATGTGCCCGAGGCTAGATTTGAAAGAGACACAAGGCCATAAACCCAAACAACAGCCACAAGTCTCTTCGGTGTCCTTTCTGCACTGCTTGCTGAGAAGAAATTAGGCCAGAGACTGTGATGGTGACATCAGTGTTCCTTTTTCTTCTCTTCTGAGGTTTCTACTGTGGCCAAGCATCATCCCCATCAACCCATGTTTGCACTTGACTTCAATATTTGGCTTTTTCTTTGCCAGTGAAGCAAAATCTAGCCTCTGAGTTTTGGACATAGAGAAGGTGCATTGAGCGGGTGGACTGTCCTTGATCCCAAAGACACAGGATCAAGCCCTCGTGTTTGCAACCATCTCCCTTTCTGAGCAAGACATCGAATCCCTCACAGCTCAGTCAGCACAGTTCTGTAGCCAGGCTACAGAGGCGAAAATAGATTTTGTCCACTAGATCAATAGAGTATCACATTATTACTAAACCTCTGTCATAACCCCGCTGAAGATTGAATGTCACTGGCATGAGTCAGACTTTGATCACACACTTACTGCAGCGCGGCAGCTCACATTTTCTATTGTTCTTTTTTAATGATAATGAAATGGAAGTCATTCTGTACATGTTTCTATCTAATCTACCCCCAAATGATGAGACAGAGCGTAAGGCCTGTTATTAATCATCAGTAGACAAGTACTTACAGACACAACATGTCATGATTAGCAGGTAACACAAAGTACAGCTGAGGCTGATGGGAATATCATTGGCAATGTATTGGACAATTGTAAATGGATGATGGTGCTAGGGATGAAGTCATTAACCTTAATATTACATACAATTACTTCTGAGGGGGGAATTAATGTGTGTACCAACTGTAATTGTAACCAATCCAATAGCTGTTGTGACAATTCACACAAAACTACATACCAGTGTCAGGGTGGACACGTCGGTATGCCTCATGTGGGCACCACATAGGTCTGTACAAAATTTCATGGTAACCCATCCAGTAGATATTTCAGAGAGATTTAAGTTACAGACAACCTACAGTCTGGAAACGCCACTATGATGGCTGAGAAAAACAAACAGTGCTGTGTTGTCCAAAAGCATTTCTTCCCAGAGCACAGGGTCTGTCGTTAAAGGAAGTATTAACCTGATATCCTGACTTGACAGGAGGAATTTAATGACTCCGGTGTGACTTGCTCCATTATCTCTAAAATATTTTGCACCAGGTCGGCCTTAAAGTTGTCACAAGGTGTAGAAAACACCATTGGAAAAATCCAGTGACTCATCTCTCAGTAGGTCTTTTAAAACTGACAGGTGTTTTGGTTATTTAAGAGTTTACAGAGTGAAAGCATTTTAAATCAAAACCTAAAAAATGAATAACATGGTTTTACCTTACCCGTGTGTTGGTTCAGTTTATAGTCAGTGTAATCTTTTTACTTTTCGTTTGAGTGAAATGTTTTTCATAGTTTAATACTGCGCTTTTCTTCCAGGTGGATTGTAGACATGGAGGGAGCACCTGGCACACTCTATGAAGGAGAGAAATTTCAGCTGCTTTTCAAATTTAGTAGTCGATATCCTTTTGATTCACCTCAGGTAAGCAGAAGTTTCTGTGCGGCCGTCAGCGTGTGTTTGTTTGCGGGGTAAATGTGAGGTGCTTTGTCTTATTCTCAGCTTGAAAAGCTCTTTGTAAGTGCAGTCCATTTAGCGTTTTGTTTTGAGGACCTAGAAAGTCCCGTCTGCTTCAACCATGAGGTACAAGCTACTCTGCTGGATGTGGACACCAGTGACTAAATATCCAATATACGTTCTCTGTAATAGGTTGATAAAACAATGTTTTTAATTATGAAAGTGGCTACCAAAATAGATCCATACGCTGCCTGTTTGAAGGGAAATTTTTTTAGAGAGGTGTCCTTTTACAAACAAAATGGAAAAACTGATGACCTGTTTTAAACAATCCTCCATATCCACTGTCTGGACTCCTGCGATAATCACATGAAACACATCGGCTCTGCAGTTGTTGGTGGAATGAATCTCGGTTTTGAAACACCGGAGCCGGGAATCACTAACAGAGACACCAGTTCAGAGCTCTGCTAAAGCCATGTTTGAGGGGATTAGTTTAACTCAACAATCTTGTTTCACTCATCAGGAGCCTGGTCGGCTAAAAATAGACAACCAGTCGATGTAGAGAAAATTAGATAAACCTCGCTACTTAGCCTCTATCCTCACAAATAGGAAGGACGGGTTGTTGCCCTCTGTTGGACTCTCCTCAGGGCCCCCGAAGGAAATTGACTGCTGCAGTGCGTTGAATAAGCTCCAGTGGTAATTCTATGTTGCACAAATGTGTATTTGTGATAGTATGTGAGCAGCCGCCCCTGTAGTTAATGCTATTATTGTCATGAGAAGACGGGGAAAAAAAGTGTGTGGCCATTAGCTTTCTTATACTCAGTTGATAACATTTGCATTAACAGCTTGTAGTTTCAGTCTCTGGACTTAGAGATTCTCTTGTTCTTATTTCTGTTGCATGCTTACAAAAAAATCTGCAGGTTTATAACCAAAACATGTGACCTTTTATTATATCTTTTTTTTTTTATGTCGTCTTTTAGGGCTTCTTTTTTTCTAGTGTTCCCACCACATATCTTCCCATCTCAGAGCTCAGACCTTTGAGCTTTGCGCAAATCAGACATTTGAGTAAATATTTTACCTTTCTGTAAGCGAGGAGCCTTTCACTTGTCTTGGTGTTTTGAGCCCAGTGCCAGCTTGTACTCTCCACCCCTTTCTGTAACACTCATCTTGTCACCCCCCCCCCCACTCCAGACCCAGTGATGTGGAGTCTGCACTCTCCTGTGAGGCCCTATCTGGTGCCAGACTGCCTCAACCCATTGTTACCCTTCATTACCCACTTTACCTACCCTGACTCCCCCCTCCTCTTCACTTCTGCACCTCAGTCTTGAGTTCCTCTCCTCTCATCACGCTGTCTCTATCGTCCTGTTTAGACCTGACTCTTTCACCCTTTTACCAACTGATATCTCCGGTCCCTTTTTATAGAACATCGCTCCTGTTTTTTTTTTTAAATAAAACATGTCTCCTCTCTGAGTCTCCCATTCTCCCTTCCCCTCTCTCACCCCACCCTGGCCCCTCTGTTCTAATCCCACAGCCTCATGTTGCTGCTGAGGGCTAAGCCTGAGCTTATAAAGCAAGTCTCATTATTTAATTAATGGAAAAAATTCTCAACTTTTCCCAGACAAGTACTCTCCCAAGTGACCACCAAAATGCCTTCAATATAAATACAAATCACCTTTTTAGAGGGTTATTATTAAGACCTATTTAATGAATGATCTAAAGACCCCACCCCCGTTTGTTTTTTCTTTGATTTGCTGTTGCAGGTAATGTTCACAGGAGAGAATATACCTGTCCACCCTCACGTGTATAGTAACGGTCACATCTGTCTATCCATTCTAACGGAAGATTGGTCGCCAGCCCTCTCGGTGCAATCAGTTTGTCTTAGCATTATCAGCATGTTGTCCAGCTGCAAAGAAAAGGTAAGGAACCCGCAGTGATGCCTGAGGCAATCATGCAAATTATACGCTTGTCAAAATGTTCACTCTAAATGTCCGTGTCTTTTTTGCAGAGACGACCGCCTGATAACTCCTTTTATGTAAGAACGTGTAACAAAAATCCAAAGAAGACAAAATGGTGGTATCACGGTGAGTATTTTATACTTAAATTGTTTGATCTTTCCTTTTTTGGGTCAGAGGCCATAAAGACATCATCATTTGAATCCTTTTTGTTTGCCTTCACAGATGATACATGCTAATGTACAAACTTTGTAATAATCGTAGAAGAAAGAAGTCCTACTGACCTACGTAAAGCACTTTTTAATCATTCAGTCTTTGAACTCTGACCTTTGACTGGAACAATGGACACCATGCGCTGGAGGCTCTTGACTGCATTTCCCCCTGCGGACAGTTGGATGCATGTTTTAGTCGGTTGTAATATAGAGAACGGAAATAATGGGACGTTTAGATGCACCCAAGATGGATCGTTTTTTGGCAAAAAGGCAGTAATGCGGTGAGCAAGCAAGGTGGATTTGTAGTGAGATAATTAAGATTCCTGTTTTAAGATTATTATTGTTACGTTTTTGTTTCTGTGTGGGTGCATTTTAAGGTCCTTGTGTTGTGCAATAAGAACTGATGGATGCATGCTTGGGCCTACAAAGAGAAATCCAAATCTAATCATTTTCTGGAAGGGATCTGACCATCACAACCCCGAGAAAATGCTTCATCTGTTTGTTTGTTTTTAAATTATATGCACTGTGAAAGTATCTAGTTTAATGCGGCACTATAATAGTATGTTATTCCAAACTTGCAGTTGCACTGTAAGCAGTCCTCCACTTATTTATCAGGTTAAAGGGTTTTAGTTTCCAACACTGAATCAAAACGCAGTTTTCTTCTTCATCTTCCAATTCGAGAGCTGGCTGCAGTTCTTCCTGCCGTTGGACAGAATGTTGGTACAGATGGGAATCAAACAGATATGACGATACATCTTTTAGTCAGCCGATGACCTCAGCGTGCATCTATGGTTGGGCTGAACTCATGTAGTGTTCACAAGTCCAGCCCTGAAGATGTGCAGTGGCGTCTCTTCCATATAAAGAATGTCTGAGAAAACATTGTCACATGATCCATTTTTATTTGTATGATACTTTTTTTTTTATTTCATGCTTTAATCTTCGAAAATGTTCGATTTTAAATGTCTTGAGTTCTTTTTTTACTGTACTGTTTTTTTTTTTTCAACTAGCTGAAACTTTAAAAAGGGGGGTGGGAGGTGTTTTGATGGGTCAGTATGTTTTGGGGATTTATTTTGTATTGTTATTTAATTTAAATCTTTGTTCTCCAGAGTGGTAACGAATGACGAACAGGAGTGATTGTGATTCCCCCTGGTCAGAGTTTTGGCTCAGGTACTTTTTTCAATAAAGAGATCACCTCTAAAAAGATACCTATCAGATATTTTGAATTTAACTATATTTTCACCAAAAGAGACTGTTACGTTGTAAACTTATAACATGTCTGAAACTATTGTATATAAGTCTTTGCATTGTTGGATGACGTGAAAGAAATTAGCAGAGGATGCATTTACTTTATAGCAGAATGATTAATAGGAGTGCTTTATTTCATTGGAAGTTAGCCTGCATCTTTTGCTAATTAGGAAGTGTACAGACAGCAAAAACACTACTGTTGGTAAAAAATAATTAAAAAAAAAAGTTTAGTAGTTTTACAGTGGGGGTGCATGCAATTTCAAACCCTACTTTTTCTTATTGGCATCAGACATCGTGAGAAGTTTTAGTCTTTCCATAACTTAGGTAACAGTTTATGGGATGGATGTTACAAAGCTCACCTCCAGAGGTTGTGTGGCTCTTCTGTCATTTCCAACTGTAATCGCTCCATTCCTCAAGAAAAGTTTATCGCCATCCAGTCAGAGATACTTGAATTTTCCATCTTGGGTTGTTTGTATTGCATTTGCTTTTTTTTTTTTTTTTTTTTCCCAGGGTCTAGCTGATTTTTCTTGAATGAACATGAGTGAATGTGATGATAATCTATACTGTAGAGGAGATTACCACAGCACACTGCTATCTCAAAAACTATATTGATAACTTAAAGACATCTATTTAACCGATTTTTTTTTTTTTTTAATAATAGCTTCATTGTAATGGTCTTGTCTGCTGTCACCGGGCTGCGAGAAAAAGGTGGTAAGACTGAAATGATTGTGTAAATGCAGTCACAGCAGCATTTGTGTGAGGGGAGACAAGAAGCCTTCACACAGTAGGCAGTGGATCAGAAAAGAGTTGAAAGAGTTGCAAGTGAATATGTTACAAAGGTTTGGATGTGACATGGGTTTTTTTTTTTTTTTTCCTTTTTCAATGTGGTTTGAACTCTTAGCTTGCAGGTTGTTGTGAGTGATCAACACTAATGAGGGTGTGTTATTTATATTTGAAATTTTGTTCTGGGATGTGCAAGCTCCATGTAATAGGTGCCTGTTCATTTTCATAATCAATAATAAAAGCAAAGATTCACTTTTATTCAATCTTGGTGTGCACAGTGTTTTAGTATATGTTTCTGTCTTCATGGGTTTTTTAATGCTGATGTAAATTTAAACTAAATGGCCCCACTCAAAAGAGGATGACTGCTAGGAAGGGAAAAAAATAAATAAATAAAACTATTATTTGTCAGAAACTGTCTGAGGACATGTAAGTCACATGTCAAGTTTTCTCACGGCAATGATCAAATCTATTAAGGAATCACACACTTAAAAATGTCTCATGTTTAATATGCGATGCATACCATCATACCATGTAAAATTACAAAGTTATTTTCAGAAATATTTCATGCCAGTTATTTCAGTAAGCTAAAAAAATAAATTACAAATATTCATTCTTATTCATGATTACAGGTACACTAAGGCTATGGCTAATTCACTACCCTAGTCTTTAAAATATATTCAACATAGGCCAAACTACCTGTATTTCTTTTCTTAATTGTGTGCTGTATATAGTGCTGGTCAAGCTTCAAAAAGCGCCCACTCAAACTTTACTTTGAAACCTTTTACATGTACAAATCTGTCTGATAGATTTGTACATGTAAAAGGTTCCAAGTAAAGTTTGGTACGTACCTTGGTTTTGAGGTTATGGTTCAGTGCATTTTCAGTACTGTTGTATTGTTTTTTTTTCTTGTCCCACTAATGCTAACATGCAAATGAGTTAGCATGTTCAATAAGCTACTAGTACCAAATATCTAATCAACCAATCACATGGCAGCAATTCGGTGCATTTGAGTGTACAGACATGGTCAAGCCAATCTGCTTGAATTCAAACCCACCTTCAGAATGGGAAAGAAAGGCGATTTAAGTGACTTTGAACATGGCATGGTTGCTGGTGGCATTAAATGTACTTCAATTACATTCCAGCACTGTCTAAAATAACAATTCATTAGTGGCTTTGACATTTATCAATAACACATTCATGCTCTATGCAATGTGTATGTGGTCTTTCAAATCAAGTGGTCCCTGAAAGTTGGTCATCAAGCAGCAACTGGTCCACAGCTGGTTGACTGTCCCGAACAAAGTTGGAGGAAGAATGCTGTCCCATATATGATACTCTTTCACTCTTCTGATTGCTCTTTCAACAAGAATTTGCAGCCCGGCTGCGGCTTGTGCTCTTGGAGCATTGTCATGGTTGAACTGTGCTGTGCTTTTAAAAGGGGGTGTGATCAGTATTGCTCCACGGTCAGTCAGCATATTATCAAGGCTGAACCCTTTGTCTGCCATGCAGCCGTCTCCAGGCTCCAGCAGGTCAAGTATCCCACACTGTTCAGTGAGCTCTTGATCTGAGATTAAGCCGACGTAGAGACTGGACACAAAAATCACAGCACCACACGGGGCAATCCCAATTAACCCCTTGAAGGTTTTAGCGTTCCCGTAGCTTGAGGAAACCTCCGATTGGAGAGTGAGGGGTGATTGGCTCTGGCAACGCACCTCCATAAAGTCAACAATCACCCTCACATCCGGACTATACTGCCTGAACGCGAGCGGCATGGTGGACTTCACCTGCTGTCTGCTCATCCAGATGGGCAAGGAGCCGAGGAGCAGGTAGAGGTAGTTAGCCCATGTTATTACGACGCAGTAGACCATGGACACACTGACCTGAAAGATGTCAGCCAGCACCTTCTCTTTCAGGCCCGCAGCGACACGGCAACAGTACAGGAAGAACTCATCGATTAGCTGCAACGGACGGGGTGACGTGGGTGAAAATATCTGTCCCTTTTCCTGCGCCTTTGACCAGTACACCAGCATGGACGCCGACGGTTGAACAGCCTCCCAGAAGGCAAGAAAAGCCTCTTCTGATGGAAATCTTGTATAGAAATGCATATCATCATCGGAGACACAAAACTTGTGGAAATCCAAATGGCTCACTTTCAGCTGAGTCAGCTCTGTTTCCAGCTTCTGAACTTCTGCTTTCAACATCTGTATGCGTACAGATGGAGTATCCAGTGTACCTGTATGAGATTAAGGGGATTAAAAAAGATTATTTTCATTTGACATTCATTTAGATTCATTTGACATTCATTTCTTCAATTAATTTCTTACTTGTTCGGTCCATGAAATGAAAGCAAATGTTGAAAAATGTTGATCCCCAAAGCCCAGATATCTTATCTCTCCAAAAGATATTCAGTTTACTATCATATAGGTGTAAAAAGCTGAAAATATTCACATTTAAGGAGCCGAAATTTGAGACTTGAGACATCTTCTTCTTAAAAAATGACTCAAAACAATTAATCAAACATCAAAATAATTACCAATTAATGTAATAGTTGATAATGATTTCATTAATTGGTGCAAACAATCTCTGACAAAAGCCCCAAACTGTGATTAGTGATATTAGGCTATATTATAAAAATGACTTAACCCACGTGTCAGATAATAATACAGGATATATTTAAAATCTGTACGATATTAGGCATATATAAAACAAATAACACAAATGTAAAATAACCTACTCTACCATTCCCTGACACACACACCTAGAGCAGGAGGGAGAGCGTAGACATGGTCTCCTCTCGCCCCGGTATGGAGGTCCTCACACCGGCCACCTGTCAGAGAAAGGCCGGGGCGAGTGTTCCCCGCCTGTCGTGACTCTCCCCAGTTATTCCACTGAAAACGGGATGGGACTGCTCCGATTTTCAGCCGCTTGCACCTGACAGCCGGAGTGTAGTCTGTTTCTCGGAAGTGCAGGCTGCAAACAAACGTGCTACCTCGCAGTACATTGAAGTCCGGACCTTCAACGCGACGGACCGCCCGGACCCACTTCTTCCTCTCGGCCGTGTCGCTGGGGAAGCCGTGGAAACTTAAATAAGGCTGCCGCTGTTTGTTGGTTTTACAAAGAGGCACGGAGCAGTAGCACTTTGACTTGGACTCGGCCATTGCTGCACTACAGGAAGTCAGTATGGACAACAAAGACAGCTTCCGGGTTAATCGTGAAAACAGCCTATAGCGCGTCTTGATTTGATCAACGTGGGCGGGGCTTACTATGCATGGGCGGGTTGCACCTGTCATTGGAAACACCTTGTTGTTATGATAATCTTTTTTTTCTTATTATTATTCTTCTTATTATTTGATATGTTCCCATAGTAACTACAGTATGATCTCTGTTATTATTGATTAATCTGCAGAATATTCTTTCTTTGAGGAAAATACTGAAAAATCATAAATTCCTGTATGCCCCAAGCTGCAAATGGCTTACTCGAAACAATCATCAAAAAATCTATAGATAATCAATTTCATAATAATCATATAAGGCAAATCTTAACAATTAATAGTCTGGAACAAGGAATCTTTCAGCATTGACAATTAATTGACAAAACATTCTAGCTGTGATATTTAGTATATTATTTATTTATTTTTTATTATTATTATTTATTTATTATTTATAATTTTTTTTTTTTTTTACTCATCAAAGATTCTATGTTGGAGAGCTCCTTTCTGGATTTATGTGAAGGTGCAACCTTGAAATAAATAAAAGCGATGTCCAAAAAAGTTATGGAAAATAGTCTGAGCTGTGATCTAAAGCTTTAATCAATGTTATTCAAGTATGTAGTAACTAACTGTATATAAAGATATACGATAATCTTTATATACAGTGTATGATATATATACACACAGACAAAGATATACGATATCTTTATATACAGTGTATGATATATATACACACAGACACACAAATGAGTCATGTAGTTTGCCTATTTATTGGTAATAAGGTAATTTAAATAATATCACATCAGATTTGAAAAATAATTGGAAAAGACTAAGAATAAGAGTAGAGAAACATATTAAATGCAGATGCTTATGGGCACCAGAGCTCACTAGATGGTTTGATGGGGATGAAAAATACATGAATAAAATGCTTCAGCCTTTACAGAAATGGATTCAGTCAGTCAGTCAGTCACTATCTCAACCCAGTTTCACACCTATGGAAGAATTTCATCCAATGTACAAGACAATGCCTCCCCACCACTGTAACCATCAAACAAACTTTTATTTATTATAAGTAAAAGTTTATATAGGAGCTATTAAGACCATTTATGAATATTTTTGCCTTTAAAGTGTTTACCTTGCCAATGTTTGCTATCTTTTTCAACACAACACACACACACACACGGCACACACTGGCATGAATCAGGAACCTGAAAGGCTTAAGTAAAGGTAGTATAAATAAAGGAGGGAATATCTTGTGGAAGAATATTTATCCCTCCAACAGAGATCCACATATTTGGTAAGAAGCACTAAAGCTGTCCAGGAGGATATCTTTTGGTATGTACGCTATTGGTACACTGTTAGTACATAAAAATTACACCATAACTCTGGAGTAAATATGCTGTATATTGTGGGTGATCTAAATGAATCTAAAACAAATAATTTCATTGCGCACAGCCTGTCACAACTCACTGTTACGAAAGAGTCGTTGCCTTTACAGACTTTCAACTGTGTGTTATTTCACTATGCATGCATGTGTGAAAAGAAGAACACAGGATGAATCCAGTGTTTCACACCATGTACAATTTCATCTTTGTAAGGAGAGTACACTGGTCCCTCTGTGACATGAAGCCCACCACTGTCCCACAAGAAAAAAGTGGTTTAGTGGCACCATCTATTGGTCACACTACAACAGCACTTTTGTCAAATCTCTTGAGGATCGACAATTCATTTTGTTACCTCTTTTTCTCAAGCCCCCCACCCCCATTTACCATACTTCTTAATAAAAAGATCCCACTGGAACTGATAACTAACCACTAACCCTAAGCCTGCAAAAAAGAAAAAAAAGAAAAAAAAAAACTGGTAGTGACACAGAATCCAGACCTGATGGTCTTGTGGTTTGTGGGACACTCAAGGCATTTAAACCCAAGGCAAACCCCTACATATGAGGTGCCCTTAAGCAAAGACAGTAAATCCTGCTATCTGAGGCAGGGAGTTCTGTCCTGCAGGTGGTATCCAGGTTTATAATTAATCTAATAATTAGACCTAAAGAAAAAAAACGAAATAGGTCACATTAGAAAAAAAAAACAAGCCTGGAAAGGTGAATTTGTGCTCTGAATCAAAGTTGCACTGTTTCAGGCTCCGAGGCAGCGAACCAGGACTGTACCAATCCGCACCGCCGCGGGGGTGGACGCTTCATTCAAATTTCACCTCAAACCGTAATGACGGCGAGTTTGGCGACAAGCAGTGCTTGACACAGACCAAAATAAACAAAACAGAAACGCTACACGTGAAATATGCAAATGAGCGGCCCCTCGCCTCTGACGGGACGTGTTTCAGTGTCACCCAGACAAATAACGTGGTCTGTTCCCTCTTCCATCCAGTTCTCTTTAGTGTTTGCCAATGTCGGAGGTGTAACTGGGGTCTGGCCCTGGACAAAGGTAAAAAATACTATAAAATATTTGCCCCTGTGCCGCTGGATAGTCTCTGGGTCATTCGCCACGCTGTCGCCGGTCAGTGTGTGAGGTTGCGGCGGACTGAACCCCCCCTCCGCCAGACTTTTCGTGGAAGATGGGGCGGTATGGAGATGCTAGCAAGAGGGGTGCTCGGCCGATCAGCCATGATGAGCCTCAACCGGCTAAACTAGCTCTGTTGGAGGCGGCTAGGTGGTGTATATTCACCGGGAGACACCGCACAGACATGTTGACGGCGGCATGCGTGCCCGCTGAGTCTGCTGGTTTGTTTTTAGGAGCTGACATTTGCAGGAAACGCCGTTTTCCCCCACCCACCCCCGTTGGTTAAGGTTAGCTGCCTGCTAAGCGGCAGTGTATGGGTTCAGGGGTTGCAGGCAGTCCTGGAGCTCTGTCAGTCAGCCCCACCTCCGTGTTCAGCCCACCGTGTGTATCGTCCGTGCACCGGAGTTTGCTGTTTGTTGTGGTGTTTGTGCATGCTGCTGCTGCGAGGGAGGGAGAGAGAGAGAGAGAGGACAGCAGGAGAGGTGGTGACCCCAAGAACCTCAGGGGGGTGGGCGTGCAGGATGCAGGGAGGGTGTCGACTGCATGCACTGAGTCGAGGTGACAGACCAGTGGAGAAGTTGCGTTTTATTTTGTGTGCATTGAAGTCAGTGTCAGCTTTTTTTCTGCACATGCCACAGCTCTGTTGTTTACACCAGTCCAACCACTGTCCTCTGTCTGCTGTGAACACTGGCCATAGGAAACACCTGTAATCATGATACCAGGGTGAAGCCCATGAAAACTGTCTCCACAGACCTATCTGCTATTTAAAGCCTGTCTGCAGTTAAACCATGGTTTAGAGAAGAAGACGTAGATTTCTTTTAGCACTTTGTTTGGTATCTTTTTAATTAACTTATAATTTATTTTCCATTGACGTGGTGTTTGAAGATGTTGTCCATCACCTGGAGGTGCCAGGTTCAAAGCCTTCAAAGCATTTCATAAAGTGCCCAAGCGCGATTTCAACTCCCTCCAGGGGTTCAGTTTCGTGTCTGACCCTTTGCTCAGACCCTTGTGGGGACGTGAGAAGAATTTCGTTTATATCCCCTCTGTGCCTGCCACATATTAATGTGAACCAGTGGTGGAGCTGTCTTGGGAAAATGTTGTGATACAGTTTGTACCTTTTTTATGCATTTATTAAATTTTACTCAGTCTATTTGATATTTTGTTGATGAGAGACACATGGTAGCATATTATGTTACTTATATTGCATGGCCTCAGGCGGTAACCTATGTGTAATGCATGGATAAAAAGATAAAGATGTTGTGGGTTGTGTTAATTTTTACCAGACAGTTGAACCCTCTCTGCTGTTCATATGAACCTGTGTCTACTTCATGTAGGCCAATTTACTTCTCTTTAATCTCAAATAAAATGTGATTGAGCATCCATTGTCTTGATCGGGTTGCTATCACTGAATTCTCTCCTTTTTCCGGGGAGCTTAACAGCAGTAACATGAGCAAAGCTCCTTCAAATAAAGGTTCATTGTCTGGCTGTATTAGCTGCCAGTGGATCAGAATGTAAGATAGGCCTAGGGCTGCTCAGTTTGAAGTCTGTGCTCAGTCTTTGCCCACAGAAATCTGTCAAATGACAGTGAGCAGCTTTGAATTGTGCAGAATAATGAATAATAATTAATAAGAAATTCAATCTTTTACATCAAACAACTCAGATTTTGCCCAGCATGTTTCTATTTTAATAGATCTATAATTATTAGTCTGTTTCTAAATAACCTCAGAGATGTTAATTGTTGTCTGATTTCAGGAATAGAGCATGGCTCAAGTGAAAGTACAGACCTCAGCACCCCTGGCTGGTCCTGGCCTCTCCCCCGGAGTTCCCCCAACGGCCATGGCCAGCCCAGGATCCCTGGGTCTGCAGCCCTCCGTCAACGGCACAGGCCCGGCCCCCACACCCGCCTGCCCCGCTCCTGCAGTCGGATATGGGGACGCCCCTGTGTCTGCCACACCGCCAGGTAGAACATCAATCAACGGAATATTTTTCTATCAGAGGATATGAAGTGATCATCAGACCTGCAGCTCCTGTTCTCTCTTATTGCCTAAATCATATGGTATTGATCGACTAATGCTGATAATATTTCTTATTGTTAAATTGACAGTCCTGAATTACAGTCACCGGCCTGTAAGATTCTGTGACTTTCAGACAAATCAAAACACACCTGAGCCCCTGCCCATCTGCTGAAGAGGAAAAATGTATTGAACAAATGCTCGTGTCTTTTCTGCTAATTGGCTCATTTGTTTTGTGAGTGTTTTATTTACTGAACTGTGTCTCTTGTGCAGAAGACATGATCATTTGATTTTGGTTAAACTGACATGTAAATGCTGCATAATATGCATTCTACAATATATAAATATACCTATTTCAGTCACTCATTCAAATTATAAAATGTGTTGTATCAATACATGATAATTATTTGTCTATATAGCTCTCTCTCTGGTACTCTCACCACGTTGCTCAGTGGACCATGTATTCTGCTGTGCTCTGTTTCAGGCCCGCCCCAGGAGAACATGGCAAACCCTAAAGAGAAAACTCCAATGTGTTTGGTGAATGAGTTAGCCCGTTTTAATAGGATCCAACCACAGTACAAGCTCCTCAATGAGAGAGGCCCTGCACACGCTAAGGTAAGGAATGGAGACCTAACACTGAAGTTGAAGACTGTGCATGGGGATCATCTTTTATCTGTTGTAACACCCACGCAATGACACAAAATCAGAGATGGTGGCATGACTACACACATTTACCTGTCGGGAATGACAGCTTCGTTTTGAGTACTTTTCTCAACATATTGGCCATGCAGACCACAGCTTCTACTGCAGCGCTCCTGGGGGAATGTTGGTAAAAATGTAGTCGGCTGTAATGCTGTCGGGTAATGTCTCTCCCTCTGGGCATCACTGTTCCAGATCTTCACGGTGCAGCTGACTCTTGGGGAGCAGGTGTGGGAGGCAGAGGGCACCAGCATTAAAAAGGCCCAGCACTCCACAGCCGCCAAAGCGTTGGATGAGAGCATCCTTCCCAGGCCAGCACCCCGCTCCCCTAAAGTGGACATCAACAGCAACCCAGGTACTGCAACCACTACAAAATCTCATTGCACGGATTAATAAGACTGTGTCTGTGAAGTATTTATATATTTATATAGTATAAGAACCAGCTTGTTTCCAATGTGTTCAGCTCGGAATACCCGAAATTATATAGATGCAAAATGGCTATTTCAACTGAGGCACATTGTTATAAAGCAAGTTAATGTTTGTCATCAGGATTCCTTAAAGGAAGTGTGAAATATTTGGGAAAATGAGCTCAGCGAGCAAAGACTAATCCATGTCTAACTTATGTTTAATACTTAACAGCAGATAACCGTTGCAGGCTGTCAGACAGAGTAAGATGGGATAATAACCTGTCAGAATGTCAGCTATTTAAAGTATTTGTAGTAAGACTGTTTTTAATGAGAGATTTCCTCATGAATTTAACTCTAACTAAGTTCCCATTTTGAGGTTGTTCAATAGTATTATTTTTTTTATTTAAGTATTTTCAAACTTGTAACTGCTGGTAATATTTTTGAGCATGTCTTCATCTCACTCTCAGTTTTCTTAGATCTTTTTCCAAATGGAACATATAACTTATTCAGTGGTGTCAAGTAAATCTGTGAGTGGAGGCAGTGGTAAAATTAGTCAGCTGTGGAGCTGCACATCACTTATTGCATAATTGCAAGCTCACTGCGTATCAGAAACCACTATGAAAAATTGGTTAAAGTGGTTAAAGCTGTTGTCAGATGCTGTGAGCTGTGTTTGTAGTTTCAGTGTTTTTAAGTGTATATTGTTCATTTCTGTCCATCCTTATGTCAAGTTTAGAGGGTCTTGGAAGGCACTGATATTACTACCTGTGAATAACTTGCACTACCATGTATCAAAAAAACTGAACTGTTCTTTAAAGGTTGAATTAGTGCCCTCTACTGGGCATTTCTTCTCGAGCTACACATCCCAGTGAAAATAGGTTTGTTCATTTGGAGGGTGAAAGGGAGGCCTCAAAAGTCACTCCAGAAAGCAGCATTTTGCTTTTGGGCCTTTGCTACTTTTCACATGTGATAACGTTGAGGGGCAGACACGCTGGGAAAGCATTTGTGTCACGGTGGTGCCTTTCAGCCTCCATTAATAATGGAACGTTTCAGTATTTTGGATTTTCACCTGGAGCACTTTGGCCCCCAGGTGTGGCTCTCAAGCTGCTGGATATATTTAGATAATCCACATTCACAACAAGGCCAGTTCGGGTTATCTCAATAAAGCCTAAGTGCAGGCTTATGTTTTGTCTCTGGCCAAAATAATACCACTTGCCTTCCTTACCTCCCCTGCCCTCTTTGGCATTGTAGTAGTGAAAGACCTCATGGCCAGCTCTTAATGGGATAAAGAAAGCCCTGTGATAGGTTATGCAACATCAGTGGGGAGCTGTGGGATTAGCAGTGCATGCATCATACACAGTCAGAATGGTAGGAAAGTTTTTAGGTAAAATACAGACGTCCTTATATTTAACATGACTCGTTAAGTCGACAGATAGCAATACTACGTACATGATTTTGACAAGTGTTGGTATTTAACGCTTACTACAAATGTTCACTGCCTTGGTTTTAATCTTTCAAATTGAATTTTCTTTTTTTCTCATATACAGGCAGTATAACACCCACAGTGGAGCTAAATGGTCTGGCCATGAAGAGAGGGGAGCCAGCTATCTACCGGCCTTTGGATCCCAAACCCATGCCCAACTACAGAGCTAACTACAACTTCAGAGGGATGTTCAACCAAAGGTGAGCTCAGGGGGATGAACTAACCCAGCTGCGTGAACTGTTGATTTCAGCTCCAATCTTATAGTTTCAACACTGGTGGTGAAGAGCTATCATTCCCAAGTGAAATCAATTGTACTTTTGTTAACTCATTCTTGAAACTGTTCCCTGTCCCACATTTATTTTTGTCTTTTGAGTCTTTGACTCACCACACTAGCATGGATAAAACTGCAGATATATGTCCACAAATGGAGTCTGATTACTCACCTGGATCTCAGCAGGGTAAAGCATCCATTTTGTTGTCAACTTCTATACATGATCACTTTGCTTTAATGTGGTCGAACTCTCAGTTTAGTTACTCACACTCAGTGCTGCTGCAAAGGTGTGATAAACATAGAAGGGTACTGTGTGATCGCCTTTATTGGAGTTCCATGCTGAAACTGTAAACGAAGCTGTAGAAAAGACAATACATTGTCTTGTTCACATTTCTCCCACACACCACATGACTGCGTCTATGGAAGCACATCTCATTGTTTTGCAACTGCCTTGTTTTCCCCATCCATGTTAAAAAAACAGAAGAGAGAGATTTTAATTGACTTTTGAAAGCTTCATTTTGGTTGCCTTAAATGCTTGCATGGAATGAAGTAGCTGGCTAAAAGGCAGGGGAACAGTTAAGCTTTAAGATTCATTCACTTAGTGATGACATGGTCTTGATATATTTCGGATGGCCCCAAGCTGCATTGTGTCTTTGATCCCACTGGCTCAGATGTGTGTCAGACGTGGCCCTCCACCCCACATGTTTTGTAAACTGATGAACGTTTTGCCCTCACGGGGTCCCTTTGCACTTAGTCTCTGTCAGTGTTTTTTCTTCCCTTTCCTTCGTTTAAAAAAATCTTTTTGCTTTACCGGAGCCATCTAGCCATTCCTGAAACTCCATAAAAATGCCACAGAAGTACAATTAATGATCCCCCACCTCCCTGTGTGAAGGAATGTTATTCAGGACTTCGGATGTGTTGACGTGCCTAACACAAAATCCAGGTACACAGCTGTACTCTTAGTAAAGAATGGGTGTTTTTGGATCTTTAGACAGGATAAAAAGAAAAAACATCAACCAAGAAAACAAGTGAAGCATGTTGTCAAAGAGAAATTAGTACATCTTTTTCCTATCTCTAAAAGGCAACCATATATGGTTTTCGTGTTTTATGGCTGTCCTTAATGAGGATTTGACAGAAATATCAGCTTGATATAAATATTATGGTGAGATGAGTGTGCACACAGTTTACAGAAGCTGATTTATGTGGCTCCAGAGCAAACGCTGTCCGTGAGAACACAGTATATTTCATAAAGCCAGTATTCATCTAGGTTAGTTTGATATAGTCATTTTCAGGAGTCACTATGATTCCCTCCAGATGGCAGTGTTTCCTCATTTAAAAAATCTTACATCAGTGCACTTTCAAAGGTGATTGAGCACCCATTTTGTAACAGGCAAGATAGGAATGTGCTTATTTAATGTAGGTTTTCATAGGTATGGATCTCTGCAATGGAGTTTGTAGTATTTGCATGCAAAGCTAAACACACTCTAAACTCAGGAGACAGTAACAAGAAGAAGCGTGCATGTCTGTTTTGCTTTTTACACAAACTTTGGCACGGCAAAGTCCTATGGTAAGGAATTCTGATGCCAAATGTGTGGGATTTGTTTTTAAAAACGCAAACGCTTTGCCAGAAAATAGTCAGTGTTTCAGTTGGATTGTTGGGTAACCGACTCTAGTCAGCAGACAGTCTAGCATCTGGCTCACATCTTTTACTATTTGATCCATGCAGGAACAAACAGGAGGTGAAAGACAAATGTCTGTGGGGTGGAGGGGAAAATCTGTTTTCCAGCATCTGTCTGTCAATGTCATATGTCACAGTGATGAGTTTCTAAGAGACAGGCTGCAGCTATTCCTCATGGTCTGCTTTGTTTTCTTATGCCACTCTGGAAGGAAGAGAGAGGGGTGAGGGGATGTGAGTGTCTGAAAGAGAAAAGACATAGGAGTATATATTATCCCAAGGTCACTTATGTTTTTCATGAGGTCTCTTCCTTTCAGTGTGGTCGAGCCCTGGATTAATGAAAGCGAGACCTTCTGAATATGAATTCTTTTCATCAGACGACTGACTATGTGGCGGAGTGACAGGCCATATCCACAATCAGTCACCTTAACGATGCTACGGGGAAACGAAGGTTTCCATATGCCCACGTCCTTACCTATTATGATGAATAAGAGTGATCCGGAGTCATGTTGATGGAAAATCTTCCCATTAAAAGGGCAGCCTGGCTCTGATCCATCAGCGCTCTAATCACCACCTAGACCAGTATTGATTCATTCAGAAAGTGCCCTGATGAGAAAATATGGCGATAATATGAAATGTGCATTTATCAGCGTCTTAATGAATCTTATTTATGGCAAGGGGCCTGTGCATAATTTCGCACCATCCAAGTCCATGTTTAAATCTGCGATCCATCTCTGTTATCCCGCAGTCATAACCACACCATTGTTCACACTCAGATACTGAACATATTCTAGAGTGTTTTTCAGCTTGCTGAATTGGCCATTGAGCTGCTGTGGAACAGTACATGGAAACTCAGGCCAAGTGATTCAAATGAATGATCACTGAATCAGGAAAATATTTTTGTTATCAAGAAATGTGGTTACATCAACCGCTTTCATGGACGATCCCCGACTCCCGTGTTATCATTGGAACACCTGATTCCGATGACTCACACTAGGCTCCTCCAGCCTATCCACGCCGCTCCCAGCTTTTCCCCCTGCTGCTTTGATTCCCAGGGGGGCGGGGGCGCCTGCATCCTGCATTCTGTCAGAGTTGGAATTGGAAAAGAGCAGTTGGATAGGACTTTCCCTGTAAGAGCAAAGCAGAGCAGTCAGAAGCCGCCCCACCTCCTCCGGGCCCTCATTTGGTTATGACCGTAACATTATGTCAGCTGGAAGAATAGTGGGCTGAATGACTGGGGGTGCTTTGCTCTGTGACATTTCCTCCTGTGATGGTGTTCAGATACTGAGCCGGCCGTTACTGCTTTCTCTGCCGGAAACGGAGAGGAAGAGCGGGTCACCTGTGCTGCAGAGGATCCACTACCTGCAGTGTTGTGTTAGCCTGTGTGCAATTTTACACCAACAGAAGACAAATTTTATTTTCAAAACTAAAGGAAAACACTCCTTTCAGTGTAAACCATTGCTCGTAATGTAGAACTGTAATTATTTCTCACAGCTCCACTCAGTCCTTCAAAGCATTTTCAGCATCTTCCAGTTCATAGTTTTGATCTTTCAGCCCTCATCTTTGCTGATCTGTTTCAGTCTCATTGCTCTTATCGAGCCTGTTTCCCTCCCCAGCAGCAAAGCTGATAAACCTACTGTGTGCTATCTGCCCAGCATCAAACACCAGGCAGATGATGTTAGCCATTAGCTGGTGTGAACATTGTGGAGCAGTTAACAGCTGAAGAGACACGATTATGATGTTCTGTAGCTGCTCAATATGTAAATAGGCAACTGTTTGCTAACACTTTGGCCATATGAACTTTATAAGGTGATAACATTCTATCCATTTTTCTTTTCCTAGAAGCTTTTAATAAGCTGTCCTCACCAAGAGAGAATATCTACAGTGTTCCCAAACCTAATTACTTTTGAGTGCAAGGCAGCATGATATAAATCATCTAAACCAAAATGCTCCTTTTAAGAAAAACTCATACAATGAAAAGCAGTAAAAACTTACAACAGTGAGCATTAAGCTTTAAATACAAGCCTTAAATACTTGTTGTTTGTCGAGCTTTGCTTTTGAACTGGGGCACAGGAGGAGTCATAAAATGCGTCATGGCTGTGCTCTGCCTTATAGCTATGTGGCATGTGGCAGTGTCCTTGTAAAACCAATGACGTCCTTACATATGCCTTTGTGACGCTGTGTGTGCGTTTACACTCATGTAAGAAATCTAAAGAGACAGTTGCCATGGAACGATACTTATCCTTGAAAAATGAATACCCTTCTCATATGCCCCCTTTAGCACACACACACACACACACACACACACAAGCACAGATGCACACATACACAGGTGTACTTTGGCATATACATCTCTAATTGGGCCGACCTGGCTCACTGAAAAGGCGAATCTGCCCACAAGCGCTTTTTCTATATTCAACATTTCCTCTCATCTCTTCCTATATGTGGAGGTATCAGATATCCCCTGAGGTCCCCTTCACGCACGAAGTCACCTTTTTTTTTTTTTTTTTTTTTCTTCGCTCACTTTCTCCCACTCAAATTTATTTTTCTTATATGGCTTACTGGCCTGTCAGGCTTTAGAATCTCATACAGTCTAATCGGGACACCGTGTGCTCTTTGGTCCACTCGAGCATGCCACAGATATGGTTTCTCTTATCCGACCCATCACCACTGCTGTCCAAAAACAAAAGGGAGCTGCCAAAGCCCACAAGGTAGAGACTTCAGAGGAATAACTTTTTATTACCTTTTTTTTTCTCCATATCACCACGTAGCTGTGTAGATCGCTTAATCTGATGCGCTCGCTCAGATAGTTCATAAATTATGATGGGCGACATGCCAGAGCAAAGAATAATCTGTCCAAATTGTACAAATGGGTGTAAACTCATAAAACAGTGTTTTATTGAGGAGACTGGGGGTGGAGGAGTGGAATACAGGTCCAACATAAACAAATGCTCAGAATGATTTGTGCTCAACAGACTCAGTGACACAGAAGTCTGGTCTCCCCTTTCATCTTCTCTCCTCTGAGTGGAGTTTCGTGTTTGTGTATCCGTGTGTGTCCTCCTCTCCTCTTTTGCCCTGATGTATTAAACGCAAAAATGGACCTGAGTCTGCGATGTACGAAGCGGGTTACATCAGTAGAAATGCCTTTTTCATAATTCTCCCTCTCGGTATGTTTGGCAGAGCGAGTCGGCTGACTAAGTGGGCTACTTCGCAAGAAAATACACATTGCACAAATACACACCACTTAACTTGTATCTTTTCCCAGGAAATCGGACCCCTCTTTTGCCGTAGCACTCGGTGATTCTTCTCACCTCCTGGGCAGCTGCGCAGAATCAGCGCCGAGCAGTAAATGACTGTCAAGAAAACGCACGGCAGACCATGACACTTTCCTGTTTCGCAGCAGTGTTGCAGAAGAGCAGCAACTTTTTCACATTCATCCACTTATTGCCTAATCCCAACTACTGTTCCTTAAATACTTTTGTGAAATTCCTCCTCAACACATTCCAGAGATACTCCAGTTGTGGTTTGTGATCTCATTTATACTATTGGGATCATCCTCTGTGCATTCCCACCCAGGATGGAGATGCATAAAACATCCTTGCAGAGAAACGCATGAGCAATCATTTCTGTAAAAAGTGTCTGTATTAATTTTCCAGTGTAACATGTTGGTGTTTGTGTGAGTCTGCTGATCTACAAATGGAGGACAGGTTGCTTTTTTTTTTCCTTTCTGGGGAAACAGCTTGTGAGTTCACAATGTGTGAAAACTTAGCAATCACTAATCACCCTCCTGTGGTTGGTCGTGCCACTGGAAGAAGTGATGAGGAAAACAGAGGGATGACAAATGAACACTTGGCTTACTTTGGTCTGAATCACGCCAGCGGTAGACACACTGTTGGACCACGCGATTGCCTCTTTTGAGGGTTCACGCTGCCATATTACTTTGAGGAGATCTGTCATCTTGCATCATTATAACACTTTTCAGAGCAGGGAAAGTCAAAGCAAAGTTTGTTCTGTTAAGTGAGGCCGCACTTCTTCTTTGGTGGTCCTACCAGCGCTCGCAAGGAAATGGGGTGGGGGAATCTGAGCAACCGTGTTTTACGTTATGTAATCGGTTTGTGTTGCATTCTCAGCAAAGGCAAACCACAATTCAGCTAAAAAAAAAAAAAAATCCTCTTTTTAATGTTGTCTGCACATCTGAGTCTGAACAGCGTTGTTCTGACCTGACCTTAAATGACGAAGAGGACTAAATTAACCTTTCCTCCAAGAACCAATTGGCTGATTGATTAATCACTCAACTGGCTATTTTTTATTATTTTTCCCCATGGATGTTGCTCGCAGAGGATTAAACAAATGCTACAGTATAAAAAAATACACACATTTTTGTTCATTTCTGACACATTCAGTCTTAACTGCTCATTGACATTGCCACATAAATCTTCAAGGGACTGAATGCAAGCGATAAATGACAATAGCCAATTAAGAAGAACTATTTATCAGTCAGTAAAATATGTTGCGTGTTGCCCCGTATTTTCTGTATGAAAAGACAAAAGGAAAATCACTCGCAGGCACACAGGCTTGTATAGAAAACAAGTCAGAACCATTTGGCAATAACAAATTCATATTATTCCCTTTTAGAAAATGGCACAGGAGAGTTTTTTTCCTAACAAAGCAATTTGTTTTCCCCTCTTAATGACAATGAACATAAAACAGCAGGTCACAATGTAATATTCTTAATGAGGACAGCAGGGTCTGATTTTAGACTGATCCCCAGCCAGCCATTCCTCTCAGCCAGCCAATTCTTAACAGTTGGCACTAGAAGGGCACGAGGGTTAAGAAGTGTTTTTTCGCCGTGTCACATAAATGCGCACATGGTGTGATTGCTCCACATACACAGGCAAGTCTTCGATTACTCACTGATATTTTTCTCTGCTTAGGGACTCAGAATTATTCACGCAATGCCTATTCTTAGTCAGATGATTCGAGAATCTACTATTTTTCCCATGCTTGCTTTTATTACTGGCATAATGAAATCAGCCCTTGTTTTTCTACCTAGTAAGCCCATTTGCATCTCCCCCCCGTAGTGTGCTACCTGTCAGTCGTGGCACTGTAAATCTATCATGTTTGGAAACAATACTTGATGTACCGCTGTGACTCAGCAATAAAGTGTGACAGGAGAGCCGGGGTCGGTTTACACAGGGCCCGCGACTTCCCGTGAGCCAGGCCCGGGAGGAGGGCACGAGAGACAGCACACTGATTACAGAGGCTCATACAAGGAGAGCTTTAATCTCTTGTTCAAAAACTGAAAACCACAACAAACAGTAAAAAACAATGAACGTTGTCAGATTGGACAATTTAATTAAAAAGAAGTTATGAAAGCTCTTGTTTTATGCACTGCCGTCTGTTAGCAATTCCTGTTAAATGGCTGTTGTCGGTACAGGCAGCGATATGAGTAGTCCATATGAGACACCAGCTGTCTGCTGCACGGAGACACGGCAGTGCAGCACACTGGGGGGATATGAGGTAAGAAAATACATTGGTCCTAGCATGACAGACTTTAATGAAAATCTACAGAATGTATGGCTCTGTTATATTAAACCGTAGAATTAGAGCTATTACGGGCCTTTTGAAAGACTCGGATGGTGAGCCAACACGCGATTGGCTGCATGTTCGCACTTATCGGGTTTTACACCTGACTAGAAACAGTTTGAAATATTCAAAGTTTTTATTCCACTGTAAGATTCACACACTCTAATGAAATCCAACACTGCCTGGTTTGCCAGCACATAAACCATTCAGATTCTTCATCGTCACAGTGAATGAATGCTGTATCTCTGAATCAGAGCTGCCTGAGGGGACGCGCGATTGAATAACATTAGCTGTGCTTGGCTTCTCTGAGGCCGCTGCCGATCTCACACACACACACACACACACACACTCGGTTTCTCATTATCACTTTAGACCTGTTTGTTTGCACTTTTAAAGGACTTTTCACACTTGCTCTCTCGCTTCTGTAACCTGCTGGATAATAATCATCTGAAAGGTTAACACTCTTTACACTCGTTACAGTTTTTAAAACCTTTGAAGTAAAACCATAGTTTGCTTTGTGATGACCCTCATGTGGCTGTCAGCATCTTTTCAGGAAAATAACAGGGAGCATCTGCGCTCTGAATTAAACTTCACGAAACCATATTAGACTGAAAAAAGGCAACATTTTAAGGATATCAGCTCTGATCTGGCTAAATGGCCAAAATAACAAAGGTCCAGCATTTAGGCACAAGATGGATTAAACTCAAACAAATGATCAAACAAAAAATGTTCACCCATAACAGTACAGTCAACATCAACGACCTGCTTTTGTCACAGTTTTTTTAACCCATTACTCATTTTATTTTTCATGATTTTTATACACCACACTTTTCACCAAAAAACTTTCACCAAAGACTGAAATGGGAATTTGTGCTTTGAATCTACCCTAAATGGTCGTTTTGTGTCTCATATACGGGGGGGATACATGGAAAAATATTGCTTAACAAGCAACTACTGACAAAGAAATAATCCCATGTGAAACCGCAGCCCTGTCATCATACTGAATAAGTTTCTCCCCTGTGGATTAGTGCTTTGTTTGCGATGTTTACTTGACTTCATGCGCTGTTTTCTCACACCACGATGCATTTTCTACATTAGCAATTGCGTGAGGCAGAAGCGAAGGAAAGCAATCAATGATGGACACAGGGAATGAAGTATGGAAGTTGGGAGGGAGAGAAAACAACTAAGGGTCTGACAGGAGATTGGAAGAAAGTGCAGCTGGTGGAGCAGTGAGCCTGTCCAAGTTTTATCTTTTTTTTAATCTTTTTTTTTTTCTTCCCCCCTCGAATCTCTGTCACCCTTCTGCTCCCGGCACAGCCCCGTCCCATTTACAAGGCTCTGAGCCAGCTGTGTGTGTTTATGTCTGTGTGTGTAATTGTGGTTTAATGCATACAACTATTTGTGTTTGCGTGTGTGGCCAGTAGATGTCTTGGTGGTCAAGCTCAGTGACGCTGGAAGACAAAGTGGGCCAGGACACTCCCTCATTCATGTCTTGGTATTTGTCTGTGTTTAGTTGGCCCATTTTTTCCCGTCGGCTGCTCTTTGCTGTAGTGGAACACATATGTTTCTCCGTCTTCAATACAAAAGCGAACCACAGATATATGTGCTTCCATTGTTTTAAAGTGATTACCACTAGCAAAAAAAAGTGGTTCTCAACATTTTCAACTTTTATTAACACTTGTACAATTCGGTGCTATTGAATGCAGCAGAAGCAGAAGAATGTAGTGTAATGTTACTTCACCATCTTTAACCTACAAACTAACCTATGAGCTAAACTGCACTAAAATGAATATAATTACGTTTTTATTCCATTTATTCCATTCCATTATTCCATTTTAGTTTCATTTGAAAATTTTCAACTGATGTTTACCCCGTTACGCTGTGTGATTTTGAGCTGCCCTAGGCAATGGTTGACAGCTGTGAGAGAAAAGTGGTGAAATCTGTTTTCATCAGTTGAAAATGGTGGTTTAAGATTTACAGTTAGACATGTTTGACGGCTGATTTATCCTGCGTGAAAATTCAATAGAATGTCAGAAATTTAAGACCAAAATCCAAAAACGTGACTGGTAATATTACCCATGTTTACAAGCAAACCAATCAGAATACCACAGTGGTGGGTTAGCATAATGCCAATGCTAAAAACACTCTCACACACACTGAAAAATCTGCATTTCATGTCGACTTCTTCTCCCCCGTACGTGACCAAGTCCACGTTCTCCTTCTCTTCTTCTTTTGAGGTTTTTTTTTATTTATTTATGCATAGATTTTCCAGCAAAACAACACAACGCTTATTTATTGTCAAACCACATTTTTTTGATTGTTTCATCTTTTAAAGACAGCGAGGAGTACACCAGCGGAGATGAGAATTGCGATCAAAAGAACATAACAACACAGACCGACAACAATGGCAGCGCAACCAATTTTAAAGTCCATTATCACAGCACCAGTCCAAGGCACAGAGAGACCAGTAAACATGCACAAGAATCAACACCAGAATATCCCTTACTTAACTATAAATGCAAGCGCCCACTCAGACAAAGATCACCCTCATTATTAAATCATATTGTTGTGCTAAATTATCAAATCGTTAAGGGCGCACGTACCTGCACTGCTACATGTATCCCCTGTGGTATTTAATGAGTGGTACAGTTGACCACCACTGGAGTCGCTAACAACAACCACAGTTGACTGGACTGATCAAGGGCGGCAGTATATCCTAAACAGAATTGAATTTGATGTGTTCTCATGGGCAGAATGGCAGCTTTATGACTGAGAGGAAGTGCTGCATTTGGTTTTGATTGCTGCGGTCAGCGCAGATTCGCCAGCCAAAGCTGTTGAAATTTTCACCGCTCCCTATACGCTGCCATCTGCAACCGGTCAACAATGTCATGTGTTAAGTTACATGCTACATATTTGCCCCCATAGAACTATAGGAGCTCTTTTATCACTGCGAGTTTGCAGCTTGTTTTTTTTTATTCGTTTGCTGCAACTACACAACTACAAGGTTATGGTACTTTTCTGCGTGTGAGCTGTGTTAGGGTTAGTAAGGTTAGGTTAGTTATGGTCATTATGTAACTAGAATATTGATCTGGTCCGCGTGGCATGGTGAGGAGAGGCTGTATCGGGTGCTGTAAATGTAAATTTCCTGCAAAATATTTAAAATGTCAATAATGATAATTTCAGTTTAGGAACAAGTAGTAAGATGTAGTAAGAGAAAATGAGCTGTTTTTTTTTTCTACACAGGCATTAAGACAGGAAATAGTTTTTCATACCACAAGAGAACAGAGTTTCCAGCTGAAATGTCACCCTGTCATTTATAGTAATAATTGCAATACCTTATCTTCCATTTCCCAGTAGGACTGTGTGTGGGCTCAGAAACGGTGTCTTTGGATGCATCTGTCTCTGTGTGTGTTCACGGCGTGAAGCCTTTGACTGATTAAGATGAAATAGTAACCTTAACTAACGTGGCCCACATTAAAGAGAGCTGCTGGGACGCCGCTGGCCTCAAAGTCAAATTCATTACTCACTGCTAAATGCTGATGAGTTATCATTTGATTGAGTTGCGGCGTCAGTCTTTTTTTTTTTTTTTCTCTCGCTCATGCCAGAGTCGCAGCAGATGCATACACATACACGCACACGCACAATATTAATACACACGCACACACACGCACACACACACACACACACACACACACACACACACACGTCATCACACAGACATTGTGGTGGGTTTTTTTCTTATTTTTCCTTTCCTTTCAGCAGTCTCCACACCCTCCCCACAGGTGTCCTGGTCCAATTCCCTCTCTGTAGTAATAATAATAACAAAAATAATAATTGATAACACAGAACAGGCAGATCCAGCCAGCATGTGCTGATTTTTGTACTGGCCACGGAGCGCTGACGTGATTTTCCTGCCTTTTTTTTTTTGTCTGCGTGATTTTGATGTGTGTGTGTGCGTGCGCTCGCCTGTGTTCTTGGCTGACTCGCATGTGTGTAAGCCACTACTTTCCCACGTTGTGGAGTAGGGTCTCCCACAGGCCTCCCTCCATGTCCCCCTCTCTCTCTCTCTCTCTCTTTCTCTTTTCTCTTCTCTCTCTCTCTCTCTCTCTCTCTCTCTCTCTCTCTCTCTCTCTCTCTCTCTCTCTTCTTTATCCTTCTCTCTCTCAGTCTCCCTCCTCTCTCTTCTTTATCCCTCTCTCTCTCCTCCTCTCTGCACCTGTACTCTGCGCTCCAGCCCCAGCTGCTCCCATCTCGGCTCAGTGCTGTTGGCTGGAGCCCATGTTGCACTTGGCATGTCCTCTGAGACCCTGGGGCCACGCTTGACGTGCGAGGGCCAGGCAGGCCCCCGCCCAGGGAAAGGCTCCCGTGGCCAGGAGGAGCTGAGAGCAGGCGGATGAGAGGAGGGCCGTGGGCTGGAGAAAGACCTGCTGGAATTCTGGGAGTAAAACGCTGACTCATTGTTAGGCCTGCTGAGCAGAAGATTGAGGAAATATGTGGGGAGAAGAAAAGAAGGGAGGAGATGTTCAGAGAAACGACAGACGTGTTAAGTGTTATCTCGTAAGAGTTACTGTTAGTCAGGAGGCAGCATTTCCGATATTTTGGACAAGAAAATGCCACAAATAACTACACTGTTCCAGTTTATTACCACTTGGGACTCATTTCCTCAGTTCCTCTCACTTCTGATAACACTGTACTCACAAAACTCTTGAAACATGGTGACATGGCAAAGAGTGATGAGGCAAAATTGATGTTTAAACCGTCAGACATGTTGTAAACCAGCCAACAGTTCAGTCATGTTCAGTCTTTCTGTCTGTCAGTTTATTTCGTTGTAATATCAAAACTTGAGTTAAATGTGATGGATGTTCACGGTGGATAATCTCCATAATAATTTTGTCACTGGTACATTTAAAAAATGCACGGTAGTCTCTCTGCTCATGTCTCTTGACCCATCTGAGCAATGTCTTCAGTCCATTTCCATATCTTGGTCATTAAAATTGGTGAGCAAAGTTTTATTGGGGTTATTATTGCCAATAGGAATGATGCCCAAGACTACCAAAATAAGATCCAAGTCATAATAAATTGTAATTACACTGTAACTTTTGGTAACATTGGCCAGCAGTGAAGTTTGGAACACACATTCACGTCCCCCTCTGGATGAAATATAAAAACTTTGGTGATCCCCAGACTCTTCATTATAGTTATCAAGTGGAAATGTTGATTTGTCTGCTACTTTTGTTGATGACCGAATACCTGTTAAACTTATGACACTCCCACCAGCCTGTGCTGTACTAATTATCACCATGGTAACATGCTAAACTAAGTTAGTAAGCATGATAAACAATATACCTTCTGAACTTCAGCATGCTAGCATTATCATTTCGAGTATGTTGGCACACTGAGATGAGCATTTTGTGCTAAGCGCTGCTGAGTCTTACTCTTTAAAAGATACCAGAGAATGAATTCCTCGTAACTTTAAATAACTTATACAGTACAAGGACTGACAGCCCAGTATACAGTACAAGGTAGTGGTTGTAGTTTTCCAACATATTAAAAAGCATTTGTTGGGCTGCTGTTGAATATGGTGGTGGTATGATCTCTTCATTTAATGATGTGCATGTGTGCAAGTCTCCAGTGCACACAGGTTTTCCTGTCCTACATATTCCAGCCTCTTGGATTTTCGAGCTTCTTGGGTTCCCCAAATTCCAATCAAGTATTAAATCTCACTGCTGCTGCAGTGCCAAGTAGGATGTTTTTGTAAAACTGAATAGACTTACAAACACGCAGAAAAAGGATAGCAGCATTTTTGTAAAGCTTGTTGTTAATTTTCTTCGGCGTATAGTGAAATTAACTCCTCCACGCTCACCAGCTATTGATTTTCATTGTCCCATTAAAAGCCCAGTGCCTTGACGAAAACATGAAAGCATTAAATACATTTTGGTTCAGTTCGATAAATCTCAGCTGTTGCTGCTATCCGTTTGTGTCTACCACATATGTTGGCTGTATGTCCTTGTAAATATAATTGTATGCTGGCAGAGAAGAAAGAGGACTGGGAGACGGATATTAAAAAGTTTGGATTACTCTCTTCTCTTGTTAGCTTTCCCACTATTTCTCTTTCCTTGTCCTCGATCCGGCAGACATTCTCAGCCCTTCTCCTCCTGACCCAGGAGGGGGTATCACACACGCGGACTCGCAGACCTCTAAATCTGCTCGGTGACAGCTCAGTCCCGCTCTGTCAGGGCCCAAAGAAAGAGAGGAAAATCTATGTTCTGGGCCAGAAGAAAGAGGAGAGGATATATATGTCCCTGTGCTTTGTTAGGCATCCCTAAGCTGAGATTCAATAGCAAGACATCAGTCAAGTGGTCGGCCAACAGGCTATTGTCTAGCAATTGACCCTGATGAAGTGATGGGCCTTTAATTTGGGAACGGTGCAAACGATGTGAATTGATAACTTGGCTCATAATGTCTAAGCCTCTTCCTTTCCTTGTTTTCCACATATACGTTTTAGAATATAACAATTCACTGCACCAGTTTAAAATTAAGAATAATAGATATTCTCACCTCGCTCTGTTATTTTGTTCATTCCAGGTACCATTATCCTGTTCCTAAGATCTTCTATGTGCAGCTGTCTGTGGGGAGTCATGAGTTTATTGGCGAGGGACGCACCCGCCAAGCAGCCAGACACAGCGCTGCCATGAAGGCCCTGCAAGCCCTGCGCAACGAACCCATCCCTGAACGGCCACCACAGGTAAACACAGGGGAGACACTCAAAAACAAACAAAAAAAAGTGTAACTGAAGTGTGTGAGTAACTAATTTCTTTGCAGCAGACCATTTTCAGCTGTGTTACTAATAAAGATTTGGGTTAAAAGTTAGTGTTTGCAGCAGCAGGACGGCATATGTGGGATTGAGTTAAAATAAACTATGGTGCCAATGTTCAAAAGAACATGTCACCCAGTGCAACAGGGTGCCTGTTTTTAAATGAGCCGTATGTCATAGAGGATCAAGATATATAAGGTGTGTCTCCACATCCAGTGTCCCACTTTCTTATGATCCCTCATCCACACTCTACTAGTAACCACTTATGTGAAACATGGCATTATGTATTACTAACGAAGTGTCACTTGTTCACTTGTTATCAACATCCTGCAAAATATTGTATTATCTATTACTCTGCCAAGTGCTTTGGTGATTTAATCATTTTGCCAAAATATAAAGATACTTGACATGAGTTCCCTGAGGTAGAGATGATCTCTTTTAAACTGTTTGTTTTGACCAGAAAACATAAGCTAACATAAGCAACCAAAAAGATATTCAGGTAATTGTCATAAAAGACAAAAAATACATTTGAGAGGATGTAACCAGAATATTTTTCTGTGAGAGTAATTGGTTGATGGACTAATTACACTTCTACAATGTAGCTAAGCATTGACATTATATGTTCGGTAATGTGGAACCTCCATCCATCCATCCATCCATCTTCATCCGCTTTATCCGGGGCCGGGTCGCGGAGGCAGCAGTCTGAGCAGAGATGCCCAGACTTCCCTCACCCCAGACACTTCCTCCAGCTCTTCCGGGGGGATTCCTGAGGCGTTCCCAGGCCAGCTGAGAGACCTGGGCGTGTCCTGGGTCTTCCAACACAAGCTGTGTCGTCTGCACGCATTTGAACCTCCCACCCCCACCGACCTGATGTTCTGTCATTTGTTCAGTTTCTTAAAAGTAATTGCACTCAACTGGTCCTCAAATCATCGCAGCCTCATCCCTTCAGCACTTGTATCACCTTGTGACTGCATTCACGTCAGATGACTGTGAACCTACTCGACCCTCTCCAACTTGAAAACTCTTCCCTTAATGAGAAGTCAAAGGATTTGTGCCGCTCATCTGTTAGTGGGGGCTCTGTTAAAGTGTTGCGCAGTGTTTTTTGCTCATGCTAAGGTAAATGCCTAAGCAGCTTTCATCAGATTGAATCCAAATCCACCTCAGCTCTAATTACTCTAATGTATAATTGAAGCCCGGCAGTTCACCTGGCAGGGGTTTATTTTCTCTATGCACTTTTTCTGTATTTGGTCCTTTTTCTTTCTGCCTCCTCCCAATGTCTCTGTACCTTTCCAGAGTTTCCCTTCAGGCATAGCTGTTAACTGTTGTTATCATCTCCCACCGGAAATCAAATTACCCCATATCCTCACCGCCTGGCATGGCTGATGGTTATTCAAAACGCTTTGGCTCCTCTCACCTGCCTGACTCGCTGTCTTGTGGCGTCGGCCTCCATAAATGTGTTCTTTGTTTGCCGCTGCTTCTGAGTCTTGCTTTACAAATTGAGGCACATTGTGTCTACAGCATGTGTCCGTCATTCTGTCTCCGCATGAGTGTGTGTGTGTGTGTGCGTGTGTTTGTGTGTGTGTGCTCTCACATGTGTAAATGTGTGGACACCCTCGGGCTAAAAGTGTTCCTTGTTACCATGGGCTGTCAGTCTTTTATTTTGAGGAAGACCACAGGTAAATATCCATGACGCTCTAATTGTGTTGTGTTTATACACAGGTAGAGCAACAATATGTAACCCTAGGAAACACACACACAGAAAAAGAACATCCAACTTTACGGGGCTTCAGGCAATGAGGATTATATAATGAAACTGCTGACTAACTCGTAAATCCCTTCCACTTAGTTTCGGTGCTGGTGATGCTATTTAAATGACGATATCTGATATTAAACAAGTGGGCTCCCTCACTTGATAAAACACAAACAGCGTATGCACTGGGTTTGTTTTTTGTTTTACGAATAGAAATCTGCATCATCACTTTCAAAGAAAAAGGTCACATGGTTGATGTGAAGGGAGATCTATTTATATCTGTGAATTGTAGCCTTCATAATAAACTAAAAAGTGTGTTGTTCTGTCCTTTGTGAGTCTCTTCCTCACAACCCTTTGAACTAGAGTCCTTTTGCCCTGTTTCGAAATCAATTGCCCATGAGCATGGATGTGAATGTGAGGCATTCTGTCCGCCCACAGGCACTGTTCATTCACAGCAGCTCTTCAAGAGCGAGAGGTAATGTCTCAGAGCACTCTAGGGATTTCTTTACTTGCTTATACTTTCCCCAGGACTCTCTGTCCAGTCAGTCTATAAGTAGAAGCAGCACTAAAGTCAGATTTAGCCCTGTATTTGTCTTTGTCACAGGGAGTACGCTGGTGTGCTTGGCCATTCCTGTTTGCACGCTAATACACTCCCACAGACACATGCAGACGCTTACGCCCAGCGGCTTGTTAATGCAACCTTGAGACGGGATTCACACTATTAATCACACCCATCGCAGATAGAGGCTGTAGGAGATGTAACCATGAAAACCACGAATACATATGAAAATAGTTAATGGAAGAAGAATGGACGAGGCCCTTTGGACTGACTCATTTCTCTCATGTCCACATACGTACATTACAAGAGGCGATATATGTATGTCTCATCACACACAAAGCAAAGTACAGGGCAGGAACACACACACATACACACACACACACACCTCCCGCCAAATGTGAGGTCTTTCGCCCGGTGCGGTAGGTGCATCGCGCCACATGACTGTGCTTCCTGTGAAATCCAAGAGAGCTCACAGTATGAATCATGAGTCGTATCAGGTCACACAATGAGGCAGGAGAAGGGAAGAAGCCCAAAGGGAAAGACCGCAGCCATTCAGACTTAATCAGACAAAGAGCTGGACATGAGAAGATAAAGATCGAGACAGAACTCTGCCTTCCCATAGACAACTGGCACCGAAAAGCCCTTTGTTGTGTGTCTAACGATATGATCTCTATAGCGTAAAACTTTTTCTTTATTGGTAGGAGGGGCTCGTAATTAATTTAAAAGATCCTGAAAACCATTCTGTTAGATTCATTCTGCCATATTTAAACAACCAACTTAGTAATTAGAAAAACATTAAACTGACTGCAGACTCAAACCTGAGTCATCTGGTGTTAAGTCCAAAATTACTTCATAGATACATGGGCGGCAAATTTTGTGGATAGAGATAAATTTCCTCTAATTTTTAACATAGCAAAGTTGTTAGGTTTGTCTGGATAAAATGAAAAAAGAATGGTTATTCCACTGAAACCTGCTGGTGCTTTCCCACTAACCTTAACTGTCCTTTCCTTATGGATCTGCTCCACATCTCTGATGAAAACACAAATTTGAGCCCTTGTTCTCCAGTTTCGTCTTTCATGGTTCTCGATGTTCGCAAATCATAATTCAACTATCTAGAACAGAGAGTTAATGTAAAAAAAAAAAAAAAAAAACTCTTGCTTTTTGGGAAGGGACCACCCGTTTTTCGAGACCTTCCTGTGCAGACAGACCACCAGTCCTGGAATACTGAGTTCCCAATCCTGTATCAGATAAGGATCATAGCCAGAAAAGAGACGGGCTTGTCGTTGCAGCAGCTTGGCCGACATCCACCTTTGTAGGCATGTAATTCGTGGTTTGATATGTGCCACAGTTTTTTTTTTTTTTTTAAAGAAAACTTAGATTTCCAAAAAATCTCTTCATTAAACAGTGGCTCTTTGACCATAAAACTTACATAAAACGAAATCTCCAAATTGCTCCAACTTAATAACAAACTTAATAACTTAATAACAAAAATATCCGCACACGAGGGAACATCATAGAAGGCAGCAAGCACTTTGTGTTCTCTACGACTGAATATCGTATGGGATTTGTTACTGCTTTGGCCCAGAGCGCTCTGGAGAGAAGTGTTTTAACCCAATAGACACACTTAAGGGATGCCATTTCAAACAGTTTAGCATCTTTAGTGTAGTTGTTTCCACAGACATTTAGTGGATTGAACAGTGTCTAAACCACTGTTTATTTTTCAGTGTTACTCTAATTAATAGAAGATAATAATAATTGGGGCATACTGAACAGTTCATGAATAATAGATAATAATTAGTGAGACTGAACGATTAGTGCGACCTATAACCATAAAGAGGCACCTTTCCTTCTTTTCCAGAGCCCAGAAGAAAAAGGGGAGACTGAGGAAGGCACTGATGCCAGCAAATCAGAGATCAGCCTGGTCTACGAAATTGCCCTGAAAAGGAACCTATCTGTCAACTTTGAGGTGAGGAAAGCATGACAGAGTTCTGACTCTATGTTATACAAACGGCCACAAAAATATGGCCATGTGACGGCATTACTATTGGTGTTACTGTGCATTGCAATTCATGTTCCTCCTCTAAGTAATCACAGAATGAAGGATGAGTCCACGCTGATAAGGGATGTATGAGTAGAATGTATTAGAATGTATTATCAGGATTAACTAAATGTCATAATACAGTAAGTATTGCAAAAACTAAACAACTCATTAAAAATTGACAGAGTCACGCTGATAAGACTCTGATGATACAGAAATATCAACTACCAGTTACCCGTCAGTGAGGTCATTTATCGAAAAGAGAGTCCAAAAAGTGTTTTAGATGCGTCACCGCCTTTTAAGAAAAATTCTTATGGTATTAAGTTTAGTGTGTTTCCGGACTGACGTAGAACTTCAGTTTGGTGTTTTCCTATTAACTTGGGCCATGACTCAGCTGATAAGGTGCTGATTTGTTTTCCTTTAGTAGTCACTCTTGGTTACAGTCCCAACAAAATTAAAAGGTCTTATATTTATCAATGAGACTTTTTTTTTTAACTAAATGTAACAACCAGTATTCCTCTCTGACACAAATCAAAAGTTATATCCCACCAGTGTTTAATATTCACACCCAAGACATTATTACACACACATTCAATGCTACATAATTTAATAATGTAATGTAATATAATGTAATTCAATATGACATGTGAACCTTGGGAGCTGGACTAAAATTCTAAATTAAATTAAGTTGCACATTGCTTGCCTATACATCATAACCAATATAAGTTTATAATGATTAACCAAGTTAAGGTGTGAAGGTATTAGGATATTAAACAAGTTTAGTACAAACCCTGCAATTATATAAACAAAACATCACCTTATTCTTTCTGACACCCGTCCCCACCACTCTGAAGAAGTCAAAACAGCTGTATTCCCTGTTCCCACATTACACTACAAGGAGTCCTCTTCCTTAAATTGTTCTGTTTACTGTCTGAATTTGGGTCCTGCACAGTTGACAGAATTGCAATGTGATTGAATCTAATAAAAATGAGTTAAAATCCTAAATCTGCCTGGCATTTGCTATATTCTGTCGATGTGATCCATTGCTGTTTCAAATCACAGGTTGTTGTGAAGGGGCAGGCGGAGAGGCAGAGCTGTTGCCCCCCTGATCCTCTCTAAAACAAACATCTGATCAGAGTCATTGGGGCAATACAATACAGCTATTCACATTAACATGCAAGTCCAGCTGCTCAGTATCAAGCATCAAATTACCTTCATTTCAGTGCATTACATAAAAAGTGTTTCCAGCTGCAGATTTTCAGATTAAACTAACCTAAATTCAGTACTTGACCAGCAGCGCTGCTTGTACTCTCTCACATGTGCGTCGAGTTACTTGTCACACACCTGCAGCGGTCTGTGACTGCGCTGTATCACTAAAACATTGCCTGAGCAATCAATCACTGCTGAGCCAAGTTTCGCAAATCCTGACAGCATATCCTCTTCTGTGGACACAATGACAGTCCTTTTCTGTGTGAAAGACCTCCCCGGCTCTCATAAGTGTATTAGTTAGTAGTGGTATAAGTGTATTTCTTATAACTCGAGCAAAGGCGGTCATTGACTTGTCGGAGGTGAACAGCTGCTGGAAATCCAGAAGTCTGGTATTGAAACCTCAGTGCTTTGTAGAAACAAAGTACTAACTTTGTTGGGATTTGCCTTTTAACGTCAGTGCATTCTTAGTCAGTTCAACACCAGCATTAGAGGTGGTTGTGGTGGTGGTGGTTTCTCTTTGGTTAGAACATTTTGTTATTATTCACAGCTGCCTCTGAGGAAAGCTTTTTGCAGCAGAGGGTTGGTGACCTTGATAAACTGAGCTGCCCAGTGCTGCTGCAGTCTCCCACTGATGGCCACTGGCACGCTCCGCTAGATAAGACGAGGGTTAAGTGCCTCGCTCAGGGTTTTAGTTTTGACTAGTAAGATTCCTCTGGACAGTACAGGGAATCCCACCGCTGCTTTTCTAGCCTTTAGAGCCACTGACTCAAACTTTTCTACATCTTTGAAGAAGTGTGGTGTCCTCACATGACCTGTTGGGTCCGCTCTCCTTGGTTTTCACCGTCTCAGCTGACTCATCCAATATTCACTCCCTGATCCCCCCCTCTTATTCTGCTGCACTCTGCAAGGTGCCCAAAACAAGGGAGGCTCAGTTTACTCTGTGTGCCCCCTCCCTTCTTCCACAGAATACCTGCCCTCCACCTCTCCTACCATCACCGTTGAGGCTACGGTAGGGGAATAGGCGGATAAGAGGAAATGGAGACAAGGATGGAAGGAAGGGAGGGAGACTCTTCTCAGTCTGTTGACTTTGCTTGCTAGTAATAGTTTACACAACACTGGAAAAATTATCATGAAAGCCATCCAATCCTCCCTTTTACACCCCTCGGCCCCCTCTGTCCCCTTTTTTGTTCAAAAACACATTTGCTCATCAGAGCATGACATTGCTATCCTTCCTGGAACTACTATTAATAATTTCAGCCAGCTAAATCTGGATTGATGTGATTCATTATCTGTCATGTCTTTGTCACTGTCAGCAATTACTCTAGCTTTCATTTTCTGTCTTTCCAAATTGGAAGCTGACAGCGGCGGTTTTTAAAGGCAGACCACAGCCACATTCCTCCAAACGGTCTCTCTTCTGTTCGCTGTCAGCCTGGAGACTGGCTGCTCATTACTGCCATCTGATGAGCGGTAAATCAGTGACCCCCTCTCCGCTTCTACACTTTGTCGTTTTTTTCACCATCAACAGCTATCACCCCTTGCCTGTTGCACAAGTTGTGATTTGTGCCTTGTTTGTTCCGCCTTTTCTGTGCTGCAGATACACTGTTTGATTTAAAGTGGTGAGAAACTGCGGTCAGATTAATAGTTTTGTTCCCCTAAATGGTGTCTTTTTCTTTTAGTTGCACTCAAATCTGCTAGTTGATTAGTTTTGTTCTCCACCTCTGCACGTCAATCACACCACATTTGTTTTCCTGTGCCATGTTAAGCTAAACTGTCCGAAGGCCAGGCTGCGTCAAAGCAATTATCCTTTCCCTCCCCTGGCATAACATACCTTTCTCTCCCCCTCATATCCCTGATGGCTCTCCAGCAGATTTACTTTCATCCTTAATCAGCATGTTGCATGCAATACGCTCCCATGCTGCCACTGCGCTGTGGTTAGAGACCAAGTGTGAATTACACACGTCTCTGTGGGTCTTTCTTGCCCATTGGGTCCATTACATTACAGCTCATTAGACAAAGTTTGGCCTCAACTCCCACCCCGCCATGTCACATCCCCTTTACCGTGTCTCCTTTGATGCACTGAGAAGAAATGGTACACTCCCACACCTCCAGTAACAGTCGAAATCTTAAACTCAAACACACACAGTTATGTATTCATGCGCCCTACACAAAACGATCATCCCTCATGTGAACGCCTTTCACAGCAGCCATGTTTTCACATCATCTCATCCTTGCCCTCACTGGGGCATGAAATTACCCGTGAGTCACTGCTAGTGAGTGTCTGCTTTCCTATCCCTCTGCATCGATGAGGGTCGCCGCCACCCTGAGAGCCAGTTGGCTCATTTAATCCCCCCATCAGGCAATATCAAACAGATGTCAGCATCAAAGAGGAACCAATCTATAAATCACAGCTTGTGTTGGATCTGAGGCTCCCTTTTCCAAGGAGGACACAAGAGAAGAGGGTCCGGGCCAAGAACCACCCATCTTACAAGGAGCAGCTTCCCTCAGGGCTTGTCCATCCACCGGTCGTCACAAAAGAGCCTTTCTTCCCTCTACCAGTCCCCACCATTGTCCTACCCTGCTCCCATAGCCTGCTCTTCCCAAGTACCTGAGGTCTCGCATGCACGGATCCTCAGACTGCTCAGGGTATTAATGTCTCCATGAGAAGCTGAAGAGAAGGCCTCCCATGTTAAAGAAAAGAAGAGATGAAGAGACAAGGGGAGAAGGGGATTGAAAGAAAAAAAAAGAAATCTACATTGAATTACCAAGCGTTTCCTGTGTACAACCTGATCCTCGTCATTAGGGTGGTAGACGGGCGTGTTTGTGTGTTTGTTTGCATGTATGTGTATGTGGGTGTGCGTGTAAATGAATGGAAGTGCTGAAATCCCATCGGTGTGGCGCAGATCCCGTGTCGTCTGCCAGGAGACTGACTGCAGCTCGTCTGCCGCCATCCTGGGCCAAGAGTGTGTGACGTGCGTGCACAGATACACACTTTGTTTCATGCACTTTGTTGGCTGTACCATGTACCTACACGGGCCACATTTTGATGCTTTGCTTGCTCTTAGTATGTGCGTGTTTTCACTTTAGGCAGCATAATTGAATCTTGTCAGCGCAAAGTTTGTCCGTCAATTAATCTTTCATGTTCTTACAAGCTCTGAGAGTGTTTTGGATAAGCAGAAAGAAAGCAGGCAACTAACAAAGCAAAAAAAAAAAAACCCACAAAGCACACTGACTCAGTCTTGACCATTCGTCTATGTAAAGAAAATTGCAATTATTTTTAAGCATGTAATAAATATGATGGATCATTGAATGTGTTTTTGGTTTCTTTAGTTATGAACCAAATAATTCCACTGACACTGAAATACAGTTTGTAGAATGAAATCTGAAATGTTTTTGACCACAGCACAACACGTGCTTTACACTCTCACAAATATGCGGCCAGTTATATTAGCTTAAACCAAAGGCTGGAAACTGAGGGGTGAGAGGAACAGCTAGCCTGGCTCTTTCCAAAGTTAACAACATACACCTACAAGCACTTCCGAAGCTCAGTTATTGAAATGTTATAATTTCTTTGTAAGATCTGCACCAAAACAAAAGTGTGTTTTGATAATTTGCTTGTTTCATAGGGGGTTATGTGGCAGGCTATTTCTTGGCTGAGCCCTGTAAGTTTCTGGAGTCTCTGCTGATTGCCTGACAAACAAATAATGACGTGCAGCAGAGGTTCATGGCTGCAATCAAACCTGGAATGTATGCTGTGAATAGTTACACATGTTTAAAAGGGACTGTGATGGACGCGGGGAGAGAGGAAGCTCAAACGAGCAATGAAGTGAGTACAGCTACACAAGTGAGGACAGCTGAAGGGGCTTCTTGCCCTGCACGTCCCATCCTTCACTACCGCAGCATCGAAGACACCAGTCATATCTAGTTCTGTTAATAGCTCAAATTTACTCTCTCCACGTGGCATAATGGCTTCAAACTTCTGCAGATGTTTTACCAGTCTGTGGTTGCCAGTGTCCTCTTTTACACTGTGGTATGCTGGGGGGGCAGCATATCCAAAAAGGACACATCCAGACTGGATAAACTGATCAGGCGGGCCGGCTCTGTGGTTCGGCACGAAGCTGGACTCTCTGGTGACGGTGGCAGAGTCGAGGACTCTGGACAAACTCCTGGATATTATGGACAATGCCAGCCACCCTCTGCACACCGTCATCAGCAACCAGAGGAGCCTGTTCAGTGAAAGACTGCTCCTTCCCAAGTGCAGGACCAACAGGCTCAAGAACTCCTTTGTCCATCATGCCATCACACTCTACAACTCCTCACAAGGGGGGAGGAGGACATAGAGTAGGGGTGGTAGCCATTGTACATTTTACTTGTACAACACTTACATACATTGGACACTTTTTCCCCTAGTGCAATAACCCCATCATATGCAATAATGTGCAATAATTTTAATTTATAACTAACTTAACTTATACTTATACTATACAAAGCCATAACTTATTTCACACGATGCCATACTCAGCTCTTTCTATTTACTTATAGTATTTTATTCCCATTCTTTATATTTTGTATTTTAAGTACTTACTGTTTTATTTTTCAACTGTGTGCTTCTATACCTGTATGCTGCTGGAAACGTAAATTTCCCTGAGGGAGTCATCCCAAAGGGATCAATAAAGTGAAGTCTAAGTCTAAGTCTAAGTCTATAATCTCAGCTGACCTGCAAGCCAGGGAAATGTGTAGTGTCATCAGCACCATCGACGCACGGCCGAGACAGTTCCAAAGTGGGATGCATCTCGTCCCGTTGAATGTTGCAATGTACAAGAAGCTGCCATGTTACATTTTCTTTTTGTGGTGATGAGCAAGACCAGAGCAGATCCCCTGGGCTGGAGTGAGCTCGGCTGTTAGCTTGGACAGCCAGTGCTTCAAGGCTTCCCCACAGCACACATCCCTACATTTACTTCAGCTCATTGTGCTGGAATGCTGACAGGCTAACAGGTACACTGGCAGCGAACACGGGGCCAGTGTCAGTCGTGTTAAGAGTGTCCTGCAGTTACTGACGTAAGATGAAGAAACCCACATACAACTTCTTTTTTCTGCCTGTATTTGGATGCAAATTTAGATGGAGATGAAATGCTAGTTAACTGCAAATCAATAATTTTAACTACTTTACAGACATTATTTATTTCTGCAATAAAAGGCTACAAATATGAGTGTTTTGTTTATGTTGTAGGAGATGTGAGCGTAGTTTTGTCCATTTCTGACTATTTAATGATGGATTTGGCTTTACTTTGTGTGGTTTTCGTGCACCAGACTTGTCATTTTCATGTATTGATTGAAAAATAAACACCAGTTTGTATTTGTGTAGTTATGTTGTAGAGAAGAATACACATTATCCTTTGTTCTCCTCGAGGTCTGGTATTAGTCTGTGTTGATGTGCGAAGTGTTTGAGGAATGCTTCAGGTTCCACTTATCAGTTTAATCTGTTTTATCGGTCGCTGAGTTCAAATGAACTGTTTCTAGATTGCATCTGATTGCTACAATTTGTGCTGTCTGCACCACAAATTGGACTCGAGTAAAGGGGAGCTGGAGAGAGAGGGAGGGAGGGGGTGTTGAGAAAGACGGCAGCTACAGCTAGAGGGAGAGCAAGAGAGAAAGCGAGCGAGCTATGAAATGAAAAATGTGTCCACATTAGCCGAACATGTACTGTTGGACTCAGTAAGTGTGTGAAACCTAATTCTTCCTCCAGTGTGTTTTCCTAAATAAAGTTGGGGAGAACCCCACCTGCCACATGCACACACACGCACACACACACACACTTGCACACACACACTTGCACACTGTTCTTGGACTTCACAGGAAGTAGATGTGATTGCAGAAGCATGACCTAACGCCAGCCGGTGTTTGTTTTAGGTCTCCCAGGTGACCAGAGGCTAGAGAAAGGAAACTGAGTCCTCAACACCAGAGACTGTCATCTAGGAACATGTTCCTCTTCATGTGTGTGTTTGTACGTCAGTGTGTGTGTGTGTGTTTTGTATATGAATAACATGGGCGCATATGGGTGGGTAGCACTGAGTCCATCGAGAACAGATGTTTTGGACCACCTGGTGTACTTGCTTGCAGAGTGTGCTACACACACTCCCTCACACATATCATGCACAACAAAAATGCTCACATGCATTCAATTTCTTTCTGTCTTTTATACTTTTGCTGGTTTTCTGGGTGACAAACCTGGTATGAGACAAACTCAACCGGATGTTTAATTTGCACAAGTTTCTCATTTCCAACCCGTCCCACCTGTATGTCTCCCCAGGTGTTGAAGGAGAGCGGCCCCCCACACATGAAAAGCTTCCTGACCCGCGTTACTGTGGGGGAGTTCTCTGCCGAGGGTGAGGGCAACAGCAAGAAGCTCTCCAAGAAGCGTGCCGCTCTGTCCATCCTGCAGGACCTGAAGAAGCTGCCCTTCATCCCCGCTGTGGAGAAACCCAAGACGCACTACAAGAAACGTACCAAGACCATCCTCAAGGTGCTGCAGCAGGGCTGGCCTGTGACTTTAGTGTGTCAGTTCAAATAATCATGTTATGCAGAACATTTTTTGACACACTCAAGGCATCTATGTCTTTTGGAAAGGTACAGTCAACTGAAAAGTGTTCCTTCTGGCCAGTCATAATGCATTTTAGTATGGCAGAATCACTCATAGTGACCATTTGAACTCGTTGATTGCAATGTGGATAAAAGTTGACATGGGGAATTTACATAACGGCACCGGCACCGCTGACATTTGAACAATGTGTAAAATATGATTTCTTTCCATCCAATTTCCTGTTACTTGTCTCAGTATCTTTTGCATCTGACCACTGCAGATAAATTTGATCTAATTTCCGCTCACTCACATACAGTACTGTTGTATATGACAGAACAATACACATACACACCTACTGCAGTTAAGCTCAGTAGACTGCCAACTACTGCGATAATACCATAAATCAATGTGATAATTGGAACTGATCATGGTATGTCTTTGTTTCTTCCTCCTAGACGGGACCAGACTATGGCCAAGGCATGAATCCCATCAGCCGTCTGGCTCAGATCCAGCAGGCCAAGAAGGAGAAGGAGCCGGAGTACTTGCTGCTCTCTGAAAGGGGGATGCCCCGACGTCGGGAGTTCATCATGCAGGTAAACATGTTCTCCTCATTTTCTCATATTTCTTATTACAAGGAACCAATTTCCCAACAGGGATTTTTGAAGTTTTAGCTAATGCAGTTGAATAAAATGAAGTGCAGCTGAGATGAAGAAGAACAAATGGATTTGGCTTATGCATGCAAGGAAAGGAGCTTAACTATCAAGTACTGAATTTTATTCTAACACTGTGTCAGCACAGGAGGATGAATTCAGGCACATTACTAAGAGTAAGTCACACTTCTTGTTACTTCTCAAAGCCCAACACACAAGCACTGTGGCCACAATCTGAAAAGGAAGAAAATACTCTCACCAGCTTGAAAGAGGGGACTGAAAAAATCTGCAGAAATGCTGTAATAATGAATACAAAGGCACCCTGCCTATGAGTTCATGGACGAGGAATATGCTTGAGAAGGTGCTGCTATAAAGTTGTTCCGGTTGGTTCTGAACCAAAGAGCATGTATACACTGACTGTAGGGGAAATGCAAGCCAATGGTAGAAAAAGAATAAACCCTATCTGTCAGGTTAAAGGCGGCCAGCAGCAGCAATATATAACCACTTTACACTAGAACACGAGTTTCTTGGTTTTCTCTCGGGACGGTGATCTGTTTTCCTATTTCAGTCATGTGTGTAGTCCCGTCCTCAATCCTGCGTACAAGCAACAAACTCCATGTTACAGGACAAAGCCTGAGGTGATTTAGGAGTACAGAGCTCTAACTGAGCTTTTCTCACCACTGAAACACATCCTGAAATACAGTTTAACCCTCACAAAGTAAACGCTGTCCCAGTGGGTCAACAAACATATTATAAATATTATAATACATTATTATACAATATTGTCATATTGTGGGGTTTTAAATCTGATAATGCAGTCACATTAAGTGGACTCACCACATGGAAGTCCCCATAGATCCACATCCACAACAGGCGCACTACTCATTGCAATTCTACATTGAAAACGTTTTGGTTTAATCGCAGTTTTTGTAAGGCTAGGTCAATCTTTTTGCTCTGTGTCTGTCCCTGCACAATTTAGTTTTATCCTGAGGACAGCAGCACGCCCTAAAGTTGGGCTAAGAACATATTTATGCATCAGCCCTTTGCCCCGCTTCCGTTTCTGATGTGCTGACAGCAAACATTTCATTTCTGTGCCAAGCGTTGTTCTTTTAAACTGTTTTTTTTTTTATGCATGCGGCCTCTCTTTGTAGGCGTTTTGTTTGTAATTTCTCCTCTATTATCAGCTGAACAATGACAGCACCGGTTTCAACATCCAAACGTAACAAAGATCGTCAGCAGCACCCGGGCCCTCAGTGTCGCAGATTATTAATTGCATAAAAAGATGAAAGGAAATGTTTGGCTGAAGTGCAGTATGAATGTTTAGTGTCCAAGCAACACAGTTTATAACACAACATGGTTGCCAGTTTGTGATTCCAGTATGAACAGCCACTGAGGTTAGTAGTATGGTTGTGTCCTGCACCACTTCTACATGTACATCTACATTTGCACAACATAGGAAAGCTTGACAATTGAGTTTTGGCTCCAGTACCGTTGTGCATGTAGAGGATAATTTATCATTTAATTGGAAATTCTCTTCTGTGCACTGTTAGAGTCTTGGACCTCCCCGCACTCCCTCATACTCCCTCTTGTCTCTACGCTCTTTTTGCTCCTCTCTCATCCAGCCCCGTTCCCTCTTCTGTTTGATATTCATTATTTTTATAGCGTGCACACAACGCTCAGAATAGATGAACATCCGTCTTTACAGCCCGGTGGAGCAGCCAGCAGTTTTATACTCTTAAACTGCCATTTCAAGCTGTTATTGCAAGTAAAGAAAGCGCACAGGCTGTCTTCTGCACTACAGAGCGTTATTAAAATATGCTGTGTTTAGTGAGGAGCCAGCATTCGTTAACAGAATAAAATGCTGTGGTCTCCATGCAGCTACGACCTTTAACCCTTAAGTGAGTTGCGAATGATTTGCTGTTTATCACTAATCCGGTAAATAGAGCGGAGACTTTTGTATGCAGAAGAAATCTCATCAGATGCCACGGTTACCTGATTTACAGTTGCTTCGAGGCCTAAAAAAGCCACATTGTTAGTAGCAAACAGGAAAAACAGGAAAACCTGTCAATTAGTTCGTTGTGGTTGAGATCTGGCACAGATTAATTGTGGTCAGCTTTGAAATTGATTTGCTTAGTGTTTGATAGAAACTGGCACTGCCTATTTCTCTTTTATCTCCATAACTTTTACAGGCTTGCACATAAAAGCTACATTATTATCCCACACTGCCATTCATGCGAATAAGCTCACATGCGTGCTATTCACTTACCATAAGGTTGTGATGATGGCTAGAATAAATGTTAAAAATTAACTTGGACTTTTAGTTTTTCAGTTTAATCTTTCATGCTTTAGTGAGCACAGTTGGGCTTTCTGTAGAAACTGACTTACTGTGAACCACGTTACTGCTTCTGTTAAACACTTAAGTGCTCACAGTAATCTGGTTATGCTGTACACACATACAGTTAATGTACCAAACATGTCAACATCACGAGGTAATTGATAAATGGGTTTACAGTCTTTGGCATTGTTGTTTGTTGCGCTATTTTGATTTTAAGCGTTGATGTGAAGATTTAGGTTTAGCTGAGAACAAACTCAGCAAATTGTTTTATGGTCCGCCTGTTGTTGTTGCCACCATGCATGTGCATCTACAAGTCAGTGGTCCGTTTCATGTACGAGACAAACAGCCGGCGTAGTCCGTTTTGATTTATGCACAAGGTTTTTACTGAGCCGTCTTTGTCTTACCCATCCAACTATTCTTTCTGTGTCCGTCTCTCAGTCAGACTCTCACTCTTTGTCTCTCTCTCTCTCCATAATCCTCTTCTTTCATAAGAGCAATAGAGCTTCTCTTAGCATCAGGCAGTAATTCAGCCTCAAACCTATTCTCCATGACTCTTTGATACACATATTAGGCCCTGCGAGTGTGTGTGTGTGGTGGGGGGGGGCTCGCATGCAAATATGTGTGTGTTCCTTTTGTGCTCTCCACTCGCTCTTCTAAAATTTCCACATTGTGTCCCTTGGTAAACAGCATAGCTCAAATGTTTTCGCAGCTGTTTATTTATTTATTTTATTTTATTTTATTTTTAACATTACCCACGACTAGTTGTAGAAAAAAGCTATCTTTGAGTAGATTATATTAAAAAAAATTAAAAAGGAGTGATTGTGTTTGTTTTAGCCATTGGGTAACTTATTGAGGCTCCCCTTCCCATTGTATGTTGCAGCCTACTTGACGCATTCAGACCAGTACTCAGTGAGCATGTCAGACCACTTTGAGTAAGTGCACCGAGGCCTGGCTGTTCACAGGCTTTGGCTCCCACAATGTTATTTGTAGAGTGTAATTGTCTGTTTGCATAACATAACGACGTCTGATATTCTTTTGGAAATATCTGCTTACATTCTGTGCAGACAGATTTAATGTTTTGGGATCATTGAAAAACAAACACTTCACTTGGAGTCTTTTTTTTTTTTTTTTGGTACGATGTAAATTGCACAGCTGACTCTGCTCAAAAGTGAAGCGCTCTCTGCTGAAAGTGAATGGAACCTTGACAGGAAGAGGGAAGTCATGAGAAAAGTCATGTTAATGTTTTTTTTTGGCCATTCGGTGATTCATTGTGATGGGATGTTTCTACACATTAATAATATTCAACTGTGAATCTGAAGTTAGTGTCATTTTGAATTTCTTTATCTCGTGCGTGTACCTACGCATTTGTGTGTTTGCATTCGCACGTGTGCAGGTGAAGGTGAATAACGAGGTCGCCACGGGAACAGGACCCAACAAGAAGGTGGCCAAGCGGAACGCAGCCGAGGCGATGCTCCTGCAGCTGGGATACAAGGCCTCCACGGTCCCCCAGAACCCCACTGAGGTACGAACTCCACTCCTGTTGCTTACGCCAACTTGTTTATTTTATAGCCGGTTTCTAAACATGTCTCCCACTCTGTTCATTTATTTTAGTGCCTGATTACTGGAAGTGTAGGTAGTTTGTATGTACAGTATGCGGTCAGAGCTTTACTGAGGGTAAGGAGCTTTTAGTATAAAATGTCAAATCACAATTTCGACATAATCAAATTGCCTATTTTGTTCCACCAGCAGTCCAAATATCATTCTCCAGTAGAATAAACCGGAGAATAGTAGCAAATCCTCACATCAAAGATAAAATTGGAACAAGATCATTTCATCATCATGATCTCTTATGAAAACTGTTTCTGATGAGTTTCCTGTAAAGAAGCGATTTATCAACTAATTGCTTCAGCTGAAGAAGGGACACCCCGGCTGAAACTGTTTATTACAGCAAATGCAATTTTGCTAAAATTTTTAGTCTTATGTTATATTACACTGAAAGGTTTTGGACTTTTGGTCGGACAAAACAAGCAATTTAAAGACGTCACCTTGACATTTTACAGATAACAACCAGCAGATGAATCGATGATAAAAAATATGTTGCAGCCCTAATCTTTAGATTTAAACTTAAATTTATGTTGGATTATATTTCACAAATGAGGTGTATGAACTACATTACATTGTCATTAACTACCCTGAGCCAACAATCTCTTATATCTATCAATATTTTGGCCGTTATTTTATGTGTGTCGAGTGTTTGCAGGCAATTCCCACGAAAGCTGAACCGGCAGTAAGTAGGTCACTCTTGGTGATATAATTTCAGCAACGCCTGAACTATTTTGATGAGTGTTTCTTGGAAAGTGCCCTTGTCTACACATGTAAAAAACAGGCCACTTTTTTGGTATTCCAGTCACATTAGCGGCGGGGGCAGCAGACGCACTCTGAAGGATTACATGAAGAATTTCTCTGCACTGCTCCCATCTCGTCCATACACTATCTCATCTGTGCAGCACCGTGCAGAATACAAGAAGTGCTGATGCTTGGTCAATTCTCAGATTTATCACGAGTCCCAGTGCCGCTGACCTTATTATGTATTATGCAACCTGTTCAGCTCCTCTGAACCGAACGTGTTTTGCAAGCAACCATTGATCTCCATCATCTTTATTCACCTCATTGGTTTTTACGCTCAAGAGAGCAGATTAGGATAGAGACGGCGTTACATAACCAGGCTTTCTGTAGAATATCCATCGCTCCCCAGACAGCTCATTAGTTAGATATGTGCTGCTGCATATATCTTACTCAGACAGCTACACCATATAGCTAAAGGATGACACATTGCTCTTATCAGAATGACTGTGAAGTTGACTTGTTTTTGTTTTTTTTTTCAAAGACGCCACAACCCAGCTTGCAGTCAATATTTCCTTTTGCCCTCATCCCCATATTAAACAATCTGACCTTATTTACTTTGCTTCTTTATGTGGTTACCCCTGATAAATTCTCAAAGCTTCTCGCTGAAAATGCTCAAGTCGCGTGTGTCGACGAGGTGATGTCAGATGCCGCACACAAGTTACTGAATTACTGCCCACGTCATTGCGTGTTTTATCTGGAAGCCCCATAAACTACTATGTTTTGATGTCTAAGGTTTCAGATTAATGAGAGTCTGCCTGGCTGGAAATAAGCAAGTCTCCCTGTTTAAGCTAATTCCTGGCAAGAGGATGAGAGCTTTCTGGTTACACTCACGGCAGAATATTTAGACAGAGTGGAGTTAGTGGCTGAAACACGGCTGTGCAACGGCCTGACAACTCTGAAAACATCTCTATAAGAATTAGCAGTGGCGGCCTACTTCCCACTAGATCCTCAGACAACCCCGAGCTCTATGGAATGAGTAAACAGCGTTTGCCAAGCTCCTGTTTTGTAGGACAGGTTGTCTCTCTTTAGATGTCTCTCTTTCCGCCTCCCCTTCTGTTGGGAGCTCTACATTCCCACCGTGGGATTGTGGGTGATCTGTGCAAAAGTGTTAAGAGACTTGGAGGACGGGGAAGGTGGGAGGTGGGGTGGGGAGGTGCGGGGTTGCATTTGTTTACAGCCGTGTCATCTCCTCAGCTGTCACACACATCAGAAATTATTTGTTTTTCAGCATCACACACGTGCGTTTGGGGCTGTGTGTGTTTGTGCAGTCAGACACGCATACCACAGCAGAAGTACCACACTGAATAGGGTCCTTTTTTTTCTGCAGTTACCAAACACTGACAACCCCCCCTAATTAAGTAGCTGGCCTAGACAGACACTAGGCTCCTTAAGCATCCCCTCCTGTGAGCGCTCGTCTCTTTGTGGGCCAAACAGTAGGAAGGAACTCGTCTGACATGCGTGAAGAAGCTGTCTGTTCAAGAATCTACATCTCTCTTACCTCCCCCTTCTCCCCTTCTCTCCGCATCACCACAGATGGACAACAAAGGCTGGAACGGACAAAAGGCGTCATTTACCGAAGCGACAAGTAACAGTGAGTATCCGCACGTCTCCCTGTGTCTCTCTCCATTTCCTCCTCCTCCTCCTCTCCGGCTCTCCATCGCTCCCTCCGTTCTGCAGGTGGTTTTAGCCGCCGAGACGGCCCGGCGTTTAATCTCTGTGACTGGTCAATGGGCTTCTGACTGTCAGCTTAATCGACCGTGCATCCTCGTGGGGAGCCTGCGAATTCAGGCTCATTCACACAGGCTTACAGGGCCGGCACACTGAGGCCCTCCGGGGAGTCCCCCCACTGCCTTCCTGTGCGTGAAAGAAAACGTAGCCTTTCACTCAGGATTAACACACGAGCACTCTGGACCACAGATGCACACACACACGCCATAATCCTGCAAACACAGACACGCTGAGGCAGGATGTATGGTGATATGATATGAAGATATATATGAAGCAAGATATACCTAACTTAGCTGCATTTCTCCTTAACGTACCAGCTTTGCCAAAATAAGAGAAAAAAGAGCTCATGAAAATGTACTAGAACTTTGAAGCATCATGTATATCTCTATCATGTCTCTTTTGATTAGCTTATGCCTGTTTTCACAATTCATCACCTCTCAGAAGCTGTTTTTTACATATTATAATTTTACAATTTTATTTGGACCCTGCAGTTTGAGTCCTGCCCAGATGATCCAGCCTCACTGGAGGGTAGGTCCAGAATAAGGGGTAGTTCAGATATTTTGACGTGGGGTTGTTTGAGAAACTTATCCATAGCAAATAGGTTCTACAAAAAGTTTCACCTCTCATCTGAGAAGCTTCTTCAGTTTTGTCTGAAACCTGTCAGAGAACTGAAGAATGTTCTCAGAAGAAAGGTGGAACATCTTCAAGAACCTCAATCAGAAAGTCCAGCTGACTTTCTTCTAGTTCTTAGAAACATAGTCTGTGTATTACAAACAGTAGATAGAGAGTCAGCCAGAGTACTGGAAGTAAGCAATGGATGGTAAGTAATGGAAGCTAAGCAATGTACTACTGTGGACGGGGCCAGCAGAAAAAGGTATTTTAGCTACCTAAAAACAACAACAAATAAAACATTAAGAATGAGTGAGGGTATACCTTTATGAACCAGAATATACAGAAAAATACTTTTTTCAGAGGGAGACTGAACGGGCATATGCAAATTAAACTTTTTTCTTTTCTTTTTTTAAAAATTTTTTTTTAGCTAAAATACATTTTACCACTGGCTGCATCCACAGGAGTACATTGTTTAACTTCTGTGGCTGGTACTCCAGCAGGCTCCCTAAACTGGAAGCGCATTGACCACCATCTACTGTAGGTAATACACTCACTATGGATAAGTACCTCATACAACCCCACCTGCAAAACTCTAAACTGTCCTTTTAATTACCTTGACAACTGTTGGTTGGACTGCATTCCTACACTTGACAATAACCTGTTCACTTAAGAGAACCTGCTCTGTTCGTCTATGTGTCTCTGTCAAGCCAGATATGACAAGAATGGAAAGGCAGCCTCCTTAGTCATCACCTCATTTGGAAAAAATCCTCTGCTTGTGGACGTTAGTAAAGTGTAGACAAACACAAAATAGTTTCTTGACAGGATTTATGTATGAATTTACACGGGAATGTGATGGCCTTAGGGGACACGAATGGGACTAAAAAGCGTAAGGATGCAATTTTGTAGGAAACAGCTGGTCTCCATCAGCTGTATCTGTTGTCAAGCTGGTTGTCTTGTCTGTAATCAAAATAAAAATAAAGAAAAAAATCTCTCTCTCACCAAAGTCAAACTCTATTTCAGGACTTTCTATTTTCAGTTGTTTTTCCTTGTTTCTAGAGTCTGGAAGCAATGTTATCTTTCCCTTTATTCCACACTGTGTGGGCGTTAAGTTGATATTCATTGCAGGTGTAGTAAGAATTCCTAGTCGTGGTGTTGCTTAAGCAGATTTACGTGCGTCGTAATATCTGAGCTTGATTAGCTGTGACGTCCCAGCACGATAAAAGGAGACACTGCGAGCAGTTCCACTCTGGATGCCAGCAAAGTAAATGCCAGCAGCTTGAGAAAGAGCAGTTTAAGGGGACAAATGAACGGTCTGTGAGATGTGGAGCAGCAGAGTGGAAAACAAACAGATAGCCTTATTAGATCCGAATGTGCTGTCGTCACTCGGGCCTAATGGAGGCTTCTGGCAGCCCGGCGCTGCTCTGACATTGGGTATCCAGCTTCGGCATGGTGAGGAAAAAGAATGTGATGTTTCAGCTTTCTCATGTTGAAAAGTACAAAGCGGACGGGTGAGACTAATCACTCGGACTCATTGTGTTTGCTCGTTGCTGGTCCTGCGCTCGATATACAGAATCCAGATGAGAATGGAGCCCCTACCACAACTTAGACAGCGCTCAAACGCGTGATTTAGTCTAATCTTCTGAAAGATATATCATCTAAATTGTGTTTATAGATAAATGGTTGTCTCTTGCATAAACTATTTTGGTGGTTGTGGTTTCTATGGTAGCCCAAGCTCCAGGAATTGCCCAATACCTCCAGAGGAGAGCCCCCTGGGAAACAAAGTCTCCTGTATTTGGTGATTATTCCTATTGTTGGCTTTCGAGTGTGCCTTTGGTCCCATGCCATTCCCAGTCATAGTTTATCTCACACTTAGCTTGAGGCTTAACTATCTGCTAATTACCTCTTTAAAGTTGCCCAAACCGCACAACACTCACACGACGCTAATGTCTGAATAATGTTTATTGCATAAACACCATTTACAACTCATTCAAACAGATACAGCTGGTCCCAGTTCTCTGTGTGTGTCTATGATTGCTGAATGGAAGACGTTTCTGGTTTGTCTCTTGTTTTGATTGACTATGCAGTTTATTGAATAGAAGTGGGAATAACTAAATCAGTTTGCAGCATTGCAGCATGCGCAGTAAAAAAATAAGCTTGGCATCAGAATGATTCTAACATCTTTTATGTGATAAACAGTCCTAATTGTAGTTTGTGTGTGTGTTTTTTTAGAACAAACAAATAGCAGAGAATTAATTGTCCTGACTCATTTCTGTGAAATCAAAGTTTAAATCTATTTGCTCCTTCTTGTTAATGTTTTCACATTCAGCTCTTGACAGACTTTACAAGTGTTTAGATTACTCAAACTGTTTCACTGCAAAGTTTTTCACTATTAAATCAAGTTTTATAGGGATTTTAAAGTTCAAGTGAACAACAGCTGTCAGTCTTGTTTTTACTGACCTCCAGTGGTCTGGAGTCTTCTCACTTCCACTTCTCACCCTGCTGCAGTTGTTTAAATGTTATGACACAGTACTTAGGTGTAACGTGACTTTTTCTTGCGCATCAGCACTTTATACAGGCTGCTGGTACTCTTTCTGCCCATTTAGTATCAGGTTCTCTGGTGATTTATAATGTCCCTAAATCAACTGCATTACCCAGGGTGCTTCACATGAGGCTCACGTGTTCCCGTTCTCGCCTGCCTGCTTTTCTCCGTCAACAGCTAGCCTAAGTTACATTACTAACCATACTATAATATTGGCTCTAAAAGGACACCAAGAGAACATAAACAGAGTCTTCTGACTTCCACTTCTCACCCTGCTGCAGTTGTTTAAACTGACTCGCTGGAGTCAGACAATGGCAAGTTTCAAACATGGACGAGATGTGCTTCGAGTGTGTGACATACTAAAAGTAGACAGAAGAGAAAGTAACAAGGGATTTAGCGGTTCAGTAAAGTTGGAAATATGGCTCTGTTGGTAATTAACCAGGACTGAAATCATGAAGATTTCAGTCCTGGTTAATTTGCAGATACCTGAGGTTAGTGGTGGTGACAGGGAGTGTGGTGTACTAATGCAGGTCAGTTCAAAATGATTCCCGATCAACCACAGGGTGCATCACATGAGGCTCATGAGCTAATTTGTCCCAGTGGCCACCCACAGTACTGCAGCTCTGGCCCTAAACATGTTCTCTCCATAGCCTACCATTATAAACAAAAAGATTAAAATCTTTCATTTAATTGAATGATCACCATCTTGGAGTCTAGTATCCGGCACTTATAATACATCTGATCTGTTCATAGCAATTGTGGCTTGGGAGGATTCATACTGAACATACATTGTCATCAATGTCACCCAGTGCTGTAATTTTTAACTCATGATTGAAAGTATTGTACCACGTTACAAAATTGTGGGTATCCATTGGCTTTCGTCTTTTTTTTTTTTTTTTACTCTGCCAAGAACAGAGGAAAGTAGGTAAATGTGTCACAGGCTATTCACTTATGGCTCTGTCCTTCCGTTCCTGCGTCTCCACATAAAACACACACACATACGCCTCAAACACCCACAAGAAGTCATTGTATTTGTGTGTGTGTGTACTGAAATGTGTGGTTCTGTCCTTTGCCCTGTGTGAGCTGTGGGATGCAGTGCTACAACAAACAGGGTGGCTGAGAGACAGGAAGGGAGTGTAAAAAGAAAGAAGAAGAAAAAGAAGTAAGAAGAGAGTGATTTTTCTCCCTTCTATTCCCATGGGTATTGCAGCAGGGCTTTTCACTCGAGTTGCCACATTTCATTTCCTGCTGTGCATATTTGTGTGTGCGTGGATGCGTGTCTGTGCGTCCCGTGCGCGTGTGAACTATGTGAGGGTCTTGCTCCACCGTGGTGATTTATAGCGGCGGGCTCCGGCCCTATCTGTTTTCGATCAGTCTCATGCTTGGCTCTGGCTTCCCTCCAGCGCTCCCCTGGCCCACCGGACGCCGAGTCTGGGTGGGACCCCTCCAAAACTGCCTGGAACCAGCACCACAAACACGCTCTCTCCCTCACTCTTTCATTCCCCGCTTCTCAGCCTCACTCTTCTTTTCTCCTCTTTAACTTGCTCCTCACTTTCTTGCGCACACGTTTCACAATTCCTCCCCGACATCCTCAAACGCGCACAAACACACTCCGTCACTCTCGCACGCTCACCCTTGCCGTCTCCGGTCCTTTTTCTCACTCTTGCTCATTCTTGCTGTCCCGCTTCTTGTTCACCATCAGCTGACACCAGCTTCGTGCACTCAAATCACATGCAAACACCCTCGCAGGCACGCCCACACACACACACACACACACACACACACTCACTCACTCACTCACTCACTCACCAGACGGACACACTCACATGGACTGCATTCGCCGCCCCTTCTCAGCCCCCCACCACCACCACACCACTTCCACCACAATATTCTATGTCCACAGCTGATGTCATGTTGGCTAACACCTTTCATTTTTTTGTGATACATTCAGTATGCACAGGCCTGCGAGTTTTACTTGCGTAAATTCAAATTAAAGTTGTCATCATGATTGGGAGGGGGGGGAAAAATCCTAGCAGTTGTGTCATTGCTGGCATGGGGCTGTTTGTTGTAGTATGAGTAATAAGTCCTGGATTTCATTGCCGTTTCCTTCAGCTTTTCTGCTCCTCTGGAAAGGCAAACTTCATTGTTCATAATGGGAAATACTGTCTGCAGGTTCCCAGAAACCTTAGGCCAGTGTAAGCTACAAGTGCGCAAAGTCTCTTTGTACTGTGTGTGTCTGTGTGTGTGTGTGTGATGGTAATGTTAACTCAAACAGGAAGTGGCCTGTCAGTCATGCGCTCACTCCAGCGCTTTCTCCCAGCTGTTGGTCTGTACGCACACACAAACAAGCACACACAGACGTACGCACTGACACACACACAGCTGGTCTTCCTGTCTCTGGTGACCTTGGCTGGGCTTCGAAGGCTCCGCATGGTTTTCACATCCACTCATCCCCACCTCCTCTTCCATCTGAACTGGCTCCCAGCTCATCCTCCTCCTTTTATCCTGTCTTTCTCTCTCCCCTTCACGTCCTCTCTTCTTCTTTCACATCTCATATTGCTTCCCCTCGCTCTCACCGCAGCCTCCAAGTGACGAAAGTACTGAACCTCAACCGGTCGGTGTTTCCTCCTTCCACCTGTCTCGACCATTTCGGGACAGTGATGTCAAGAGCACACGAAGCCAACATAAACGAACGAGATTCATCCAAATGGTCTGGATCGGAAAACATACCCTTGGAGCGCCGTTGTGCTCAGCTGGCTAGAACTGCAGCATATCTGGACCGAGCTGCGTCCTGTTAAAAGAAAAGCTGGTCAGAGGCGGCGCGGCCTCTCCGATCCAAATCACTCAGGACGTTTCCTCAAGCCACCGAAATATTCTCACAGGAACCTTGATCTCAGACCGAACCCGCTTCCGAGTTCTGTCGGGGTCTCCGTTTGAAGAGACGTTTATAAGTGAAACAGGATGCCGCTTAGCTGACAGCGCTGTTTCCCATCAGTGATGAAGTCATAGCTGCTCTGTTGATATTGGTGGATGCTCCGTTTGTGTCTGTGTGTTTGTGTTTGAGAGCTAGAAAGAAAGAGGCTGTGTGTGTGTGTTTCCCAGCAGACACTTTGATAGTGTTCGGAAGTGCCAAACCACATGAAACTGTCATCTACGTTCAGTGATGGAATGCCAGTTTCGGAGCCAGCTCACACGCTCGTAGACACACACAAATGGACACGGTTAGCCATGCACACATGCACAAACACACCCTGGCATTGTCTTTTAGTAAGTGACAGAGGAATGCATCTGCAAATCATTTCAGCGGTTAATAATGACAGCCATAATAACACTCTTTCTCTCTTCTCTTTCTCCCAACTTTGTCCTCATCCATACTTTTATTTATATCCAATTCATCTTTGTCTACTTCCACCCTCTCTCCTCATCTTTGTTCATTTATCCGTTTGTCCAACCCTTATTTTGTTCCCCTTTTTCTCTCCTCCTCTCCCCGTCATCTCAATCTCCTCCTCCATCCATCCTCCCCACCTTCTTCCTTCACCCCTTGCAGCCCAGAAAGGTCTGCTCCACCTCAGCCCCGACGTCTACCAGGAGATGGAGGCCAGCAGGAAGCAGGGGGGCAGCGCTCCGGGCCCCGGGGGCAGCGGCGGCGGCTCTGTCAACTACATGACATCCAAAGACATGGGGCCTTGCCCTGCCCCGCTGCCCCCAGGACACCCTCCGTACTACAGTGGCTCATCCCCCTCACCCAGCCCGACCGCTACCATGGCCAGGGAGCTGCTGCTTAACGGTCAGTCACCCACAGCCGACGCCTCCCTGCCCATGAAGGGGAAGAACTCCGCCCTGGCCTGCGGCGTCTCAGTGCAGCCTGCACAGCAGCTGGACTACCTGGCTCGCATCCAGGGCTTCCAGGTGAGACATGGTACTTCAAGGGTGTCGGTAGCTCCACAAAAAAAGTCTAAAAGGTATACATTAAATGAAAATTCTACTATCATACAACTAGAGCTTTGACAGTCTTTCCCATTGGTAATAATAATAATACTCACCAAGTCAATTGCTGAGATCTGGAAACACAGCAACATATCTACAGCAAAGTCCAAGTCTGGCAAACTAAGATAAAACAAAGGTAAATGATAAAATTACCCAAGCTGCTCATTGTAAACACCTGTCACAGTTTACAGAGTGACTTCCTGGTTAAAATGTGACATATTGCCTACATGAGGATTTTCCTCAAGAAATGGGTTAGCAAATTTACAATCTGACCGATCACCTGCTGAGCTGAATCAGACAGAGTCTGATGCATCTCCGTTTGTTATCAAAATAGTTACTAGATGATGGTGTAAACAGTCACCTCACTCATGTGGCCTGATATTATCATTCACAAAAAATGTAGTTACCTTGTCAAACTTCAAACTCACTGTAGTTGTCCATGCAATTTGCAACTTTTAGGTTTACATTTACACTTTGACTTTACATTTTATTCACAACCTTTCGGCAAGAAATCTATATTTACTTTGATGAATATTATATTATTATAACTGATAGAAATTAGGACAGTGAGACTTAAGTTGTAATAATTCAGAATTCCTCTGTAAATTTGTTCAGTTTTGCACATTGCACTACGTTGGTGGTTTGTTTCTTCTGGTGAAGGCCCCATCACGGAGGCCACACCCATAGGCATGCAATTGCTTCCGATTTCACATTTATTTCACTTGTGGAATGTAGGCTTGTATTTAATTTTAACTGCCACCAAATAAGTAATAAAAGTCATAATTTAAACTAAATATCAGACACCCTGTGGTACAGTCATACAGTATGCACACATGCTAAAGTGACAGCACAGATGTTAGCGTGACCATGCATAAATATGACCCCCCCCCCCTCCACACACACACACACACACACACACACACATTCCTGCCCTGATTCCTCTTCCTTACTCTGAATCACAATGTATTCCCAGTAAACCTCTGTGGTTACAAAAAGGAAAAGACGCGCACAAACCCTCCCCCCCACACACACGCACACACACACCACTTAAAACCTCTCCACACAAGAGAGGCAGGCTTTCCGCATCAAAACACACGTACCTAACATTGCTTCACTCACACACACACAAGCATACACACAGCAGTTACAGGTGATGCGAGGTGTAGGTTGTGCAAAATGACACCACTTTAGGAGAGCCTTTCCCAGAAGAAGAGAGCAACGAGAGTGGTGCTCCTGCAAGACAAGAGGACAAGGTCCAGGGAGTGGAGCTGCTCGATAACTATCCGTTTTCTGTTTCTCACTGTGGACATTATTGGCAGGCAGCGGATTTAGAGCTGGAACGAAACCTCACAGGTGCTTCTGTCATTACCAGACTGGACACACACAGAACAGAAAACGCACACTCGCCGTCAGCGCTGTCTGTGTGTGTCTTTGTGTGTGAAAGAGAGGACTGCCCAGTGTCTGTTTTAATCAGTGCCGTCTGATCTTGCGGTGCATACCATGCCACTGATACCAGTGCCCGTTCATTTAAGCTGCAGATGCCTTTTATCAGTTTGAGCGAAAACATTTTATCTTAACCTGCTGAGGGTTCCTTTGAAAGGCCTTTGTTATTGCTCTGAGCCTTCCTGTGTGTGTGTGTAACCTGAGAGAGCTCTGCTGCCTGGCCAAGCCCAAACACACTTGTACATATGCATGTGCACACGCTCTCACACACACACACACACACACACACACACCCACAGGAGGTTCTGTTTAGTAGAAACGTTGGGCTAAGCCTGTGTGTGAAGTTTAAGTCTTTATTGTTCTCATACTGCACAAACCATATCCCACTTTACATAAATAGAAGTACGTTTTTGTCTATGCATCTTTACATGCATTGATTGCAAGTACATATACACACTCACATAATTTGCTCTTTGCATGTTTCCGTGTGCGTGTGTGTGTTTCTTAAGTGAGGAAATTAGGCTGTAATTGAGACATGCAGACAATATGTGTTCTATTGAGGGAATGTTTCATATCATGTGGGTTTGTAATGAGAACCTCTGCTTGCCTACAAAGCCATGTTAGGCGGACTTTTTAAGGCTTATGTATTCTTTTGTGTTTTTGTGGGCTAAACTGCCACAGATTGCAAATGTTTTTGCCAAAAAAATGCACTTGTCTGCTTTTCCACTGGACACGTAATGTGCCACTTTGTGTCGAGCTGGCTTTACCCTCAACCACATTTGACAACAAACGAGCGCTCAGATCCATCGTAAGATTTTAAGATAAGTAATTTGATAATAATCTCCTTGTCTGATTAGTAACTTTGTTTTTGTAATGTAATTGTGTTATCCAAGTGAGCGGATTACACTGACCGCCCAACACTGGATTAAAGCAACTAAGCAAGCACTGAGGACATTCTCATAGTGTCTGTTTCATCCATCCAGCTCCACAGACAAAGGCCCGGGCCTACCTGCTAAGCCCCTCTTTTGATTTGATTGGAAAATAGCCTCTGGTGGGAGCTCTGACTGGATAAGCAACAGTGTGTTGTACTCACGCCAGCTTGGAGCAAGGATGCTGGCACTTACTCCAGTGTGTTTGTGTGTGTGTACGTGTGAGTGTGTGTGTATTTCCTATTAATTTGGCTGGCGTGTTGTTGGCACGGCGGGTATGCGCTGGAAGTAGGGCAGAAACAAAGAAGCAGGAGGTAATAGACAACACATGGACCAAGGATGAAGTACGGAGTAAGAGCCACGTAACAGATTCTTCCTCTTTCTCTTTGTCCCTGTATCTCTCTCTTTGCTTTCTTTGGTTAATTATCACTGTGCATTGGTCTTTCTGCACCTTCATAATGGCCCCCTCTGTTCTTATTTCCTCCCTTCCGCTGCCACAAATTTCCTAACTCGCTCATTTCTCTCGCTGTTCGTGTAGTTTGAAGAAGCTGAAGGGTTTGACCCCAGCATTGCAGTCACCAGCTGCCCATTTATTCTGCCATCACATTACTTAATAGAGTCATCTCAGACTGCGACCGCTTGAGATTATTAACTGTTGCCTTCCTTTAAAGCAAGCAGGAGATTTTTATATAGCAGATCAATGATTGATGGAAATCTAATGATTTTATTGGAGCCATGATACGCACCTGGACTGAGAGAAGACTACCACTCCCAGAGCTGATTTGTCCTCTCTTCATTCCTTCACACCTGTTTGCATGCGCTGTATTTCCAATAACCCGCTTGGTTCTTGGAAGACTGGAGTGTTTATCGGAGCAGCTCCCCCTGCTTGTCTGTGTCTGAATGTGGATAGGCAGAGTTGGAGAGATTTAGTGGTCGAGTGAGTTAATGAAGAAGAAGAGAGTGAAAGGGACGGAGCCAGAGAGAGAAAGGAAGTGTGGATGAAAGACCACTGTGTGTGTGTGTGTGTGTGTTTTGTGTGTGTGTGTGTTGGTGTTATGACATGCTGCTTTTATTTGTGGACCAGTGATTTCTCTCCCACTGATGGCAAAGACTGGGGAAGGCGTGTCCCCAGTTACATCAGCACCCAGCGGGTGAGCTTCTGTGAAATCGGGTGTGATTATATAGCCGAATATATTCTTTCATATAATTTCTTTAATTCTTTTTAGAGATAAAGATAATCTTGGTTCATCTGTGGCTCAGATGGTTTTAGTTCGCATCCTATTTTCTCTTTTTCTCAGATTTATGTTTTGGATAAGTGGACCTGATTAGTTTGACATCTGTATATAGCTTGGGCTGTAAATCATGATCTCATCTAAAGCGACACAAAGTAGTTAGCTCAGTTCAGTCTCATTTTAAAGTGAGACCATGTAACTTCAACTTAGCAGCAATCACTGTGGCTCAAGTGACGTTAATTGGGATATTGGTAAGATAAAACTTTATTAATCTCACATCGCGGAAATTCAGCTGCTCAGTAGAAAGATAAATATGAGAAGTACAAAGATAGATTTTAAAATATAGAAGTTAAAAAGGCAGTTATTTAGCATTGTAAAGTAGTAAGACACACCATACAGAAATATATACAGAAAGTTAGTTAGTATAGAACATTAATTACCATAAGCTACTGATCATAGCAGAATAAATAAGGCTGTGGCTGACAAACATCTGACTCTGTTAAATTGAGCAACTGCATTTTATTGCTGACGAATTCAACTTTTTATTTGTGAGAGCAACAATTTGTAATTTCTTCTTTCAAAAGTTACATCATCTCACATTAAATTGTGTCCACTTTGAAGACCACTTGATCTGACACGTGTATGATGTCACCCTTTTTTAGCCTTTTGGTTATACTGAATGTAGATGAAATGAACCTTGTTGAACCAAAGGCGCATAAAAAAAAACGATATGACAATGAACAGTAAGCAGGCATCTCATTATTTTTGTTGCTCATAATACAGTAAGCCATATTCCTAAGTAACTGGCAGGTACAGTGAATGTAGCACCCTTTCAGCATGAATTAGAAATTACACCCCTCCTGAGATTGTGCAAATGGAAACTATGACAGAATCACTTTGTGTATCGTAGTGGAGATTTTAAACAGCCTGCAGAGTTTTGATGACCGCCATTAAGCATAACCTCACAGATTAGCTTGTATCATGAGTGCATGTGAAGAGCTGGATCTCTCAAATCAGGAGCTCAGGAGCCTCCTTATGCATGACATTAAAGGTGCTCAGTGGAAAGTACAAAAAAATGAATAACCGCGCAATTGGATGGGGTCAGATGTTAACTTTTAGTGACACAGGATATTGCAACGTTTAAGAAATTGTTAATATCCTCTCCCATAAGGCGATCAAAGGTCAGTGTACTGTACTATAACATTCCAGGTTGTGTCTGGAGGAGCTGAATGGTATCTACTGCATCTATCTGTGCTGTCCACCTGCTAAATCCAAACGCAATAACACGGCAGAGATAGCGATCAGCTGAGTTATGTTATCTATCCATGACAGGCTTAACTCGGGAGATGGATTTGGAGAAAAAGGGAGGGCCCGCGCTCTTCGCCGTCCTGGAATCAGAACTTCTATGTTGGAAATCCCATGTTAATGAAAACACTACCCTTGGCGGGTGGCTGGTGTTGAAATCCATTCAGTACAGTTCCCAGGATTTCTCACACTTTCAGGTTGTTTGTTCTTCTCTCTCTCCGCCTTCTTCTTTGGCTGTGTAGAAGAATCCACCTCAGATGGTGCCGACTACACCTTGTACCCTGCCCGGGAATTTCTACGCTCTCTTTTTTTCTTCCTTTTTCTCCCCCTTTCCTGATCTCCACTGCTGACTCTCATTTCTCTGTATCAACATCAAACGCCTGATCTAGTACAAACGTTCAGACTCTAACAGTTTGTTTCCAACTTCCTTGTCATCGTCTCATTCCTCCACTCTCTGTTTACTCTGGGATTTGCGTTAGAAAATACATTTTGGGATGGCTAATCCCACGACGTTTGATTTCTGTGGCAGGGTGATGGCTTCCAGCTGCGCTCTGCGGCATATTTGTGTGAAGAGCGATCTTCGAAAACAAGTTTTGTCGGTGGTATAAATCAGACCGTTAATGCTGTGCTGGCTCGGCGCACAGTCTCTCTGCTTACATGGTGGCCCTGTGTGTGCATGTTGGTGCGTATGCCTGTGTCTGTGTGTGTCTGGCAAAACTGAGTGATGATGTTTTTACACCACAATCAAGCCCATTTGCAAAGCTGTAAATCAAATACCCTCAAGTGCCAGCACAGCATATTACAAATTTGAATATGCAGCATAATCTTTTTTTAACTTGCCTTTGTTCTTTTGTGTTTTGATAGTATTGATCGTATTTCATGTAACGCTCAACACTCAGGCAGTGATAGCAGCTTTGTGCCAGGGCGGCCTCAGCATCGGGGAGATGGAGGGTGTGTTAACCTGGCACTTTGTTTGGAATCCAAACAGTTCTCTTCATTATCGGCACATTATTTGTCGCTGTGGAAAGAGCTAGCCTAACTCTGTCCAAAAGGTAAATAAATCCACCTAGCTCTGCAACCTTAGAGAAACGACAAGACTCAGAGAAGTCATCAGTCCAGACAAAGCGTCTGGCACACGTTTTTGTGCACATTAAACAAACAAGATAAATCGTGTTAATTAGTGTGCTCTAGAGGTGGTGATAGGAGGTTCTTTTCCCCATTGAACACACCCATGCTAGCTGCCCCCACCGTTTCCAGTCTTAATGATAAGCAAAGGTTACCAGCTGCTGAATTTATGATGTACAAATATGAGCTTGGTATCAATTTTTCCTTAAAGAAATGAGTGGCTAATAACAGCAATGCTGGAAATATTTTAATAACATGAACAGATGATGTACATGGTGATAAATATCCATTACACAGGCAGGCAAACATATTTGAATGTGCATATTGTACTGTTATGTATTATAGTTACTTTATTTTACCATTGTAACACCCTCTCTATTTTTTTAAGTTTTTGGGTAGAGCAGCTTTCTGATTGTGTCAGATACAAATGTTAATGTATCGCATGACTGACTTATTGGGGCACATTAGGACACACAGCCGGTTGTTGTATTTCTCTTGGAAAATCTATTTTGGGAACCCCAAGTTCTAACGAACTGACTTCCTAAGAACTCTGTCTCATTGTCTTAGAACTTTTCTCGGGCAAAGGGCTCTCAAACTTTTTAGAGTAGCAGCTTCATTTGCCCCGAACCTCCTGCTATTTGAAGTGAAAGGTATATTAACAGGGTGCTTTAAACATTCTTGACCCCCGCTGTCCCCACTGAAGTGGCTCTGCGTGGACCTAATTGCTTCTCACCAACAAAGACAGTGTTCCTCAGCTGAGAGGACTTGTTTATTTTCGTAAAATTGAAGTTATTTCCGTGCTCTTTGACTCTCCACAGCCTGCACTTGGCTTAGTCTGGAATCGAGCTCTTAGTCCTCCAGTGCTTGTGTTCTGTGGTTTTAACTGAAGTAATATGACAACATACCTAATAAGTATTTGTTTTTGCAGTTACCTTGACAGCATTGTGTAACAGAGTCCTAATGATATGGACATTTGCATCTATGCCCATTGTGAATTTGTGCATGTGTTTTGCCTGCATTTGTGTGTCTCCTTTGCTGCTTGTAGGTGTGCGCATGCATATTTGTGCGCTTAACATGATATTCGAGGACGGCTGCCTCAGCGCAACGAGTGTTTTACGTGGTACGTGATTGCTTTTTAGTTTGTGCATGTTCGTGTTTGTTCGAATAAAGAGGAGCATTTGAAGAGGAGCTATCCAGCTTTAGAAGCCAGATGTCAGAGGTCGTTCCACATTAGTGCCGCCGATCAATCGCAGGCCTTGCGTAACTCTCCTGCTTCTTTGTCTCTAAAGGAAGTGGATTAGAGGCTGTTTTCTGAGTTGGGACCTGGAATGATTAGTTAGGCCTGTTTAGGATGCATGCACTCACAGATGCATACAAACATGCACTCAAAACAGACGGCCTGGACGGGAAAATAGAAGGGTTTGTTTTTAAGATGCTCGTTATTTCGGTTTCCGCCAAATCATCACAAATGAGATGATGCTGTGTTCTTTGATCCTGGCACGTCAGGCAACCTTCTTTCCTGACAGCAGGTCAGAGTCGATGGAAAATCCCCAAAGTAATCACGAACTTTGACTGTTTCATCAACAAGCCACCATGGAAGGAAGACCTCCAGGTGACTTGTGGTGATCTGCCAAATTTGCTGTTTTAACCAGAGTTTGGCTGGGAGATGGAGCAAGTCGTGTTTATTTACACAGTCCAATATCACATACAGTGTGTCAGTGGGCATTAGTGACTTACAACCGCAGTTTTTCCAGAACAAGCTTAAGATCTCTAAAAGGATGAAGAAAGAGAAAAGGAATGCTTAAGCACATAACTTAATGTTAAACATGTTGATTTCTAGTAGGTATAATGTTTGCCATGTTCAAAGTTTTTTAAGCATGCTAATACTTGCTAATTAGCACAACACTCAAAGTTAAGTTGCGGCTAATGGGGGATTAAGTTTTGCAAGTGCTTGTTCATAACCCAAAATTTTAGACAAATTAGAAGTTTGACCTGATGATGGCACTAGAGGGAAGGTTAAGGGACCACCAAAACAACTACAATTCATCCAGTGGGGAACATGAACTTCTGAACCAAATTTCATGGCAATCCGTTAAGTAGCTGTTGAAATATGCCACTCAGAGCTACAAATATCAGCCTCATGGTGACACTGGAGGAGGCGTCGGGATCATCAAAATCCTTAGGATACTTCGTCTGGGAACCATGAATGTCTGTAAAAGATGCTTTTTGACTGGTTGTTTTAATCAACTGAACATACACACTTGCTTGCATATACAAGACAATGGGGGAATTTGGTTATTATTAGAAATTTGATATGTCCAAGCATATATCTCTCTCTTATAATGAGCGACTGAAAGAGAGTGTCTGTTTCCTCCAGCGCCATCGAAGGGCCTCACCCTCGGCTGGAGTCCTGACAGCTTGCAATAAATGAACCAAGCCAAGTGCCCGCTGATCAGACAGCATGATTACACCATACATCACGGGCTCCCAACCATGGGCCTCCATACTGCCTGAATGAACCAGACGACTGGACAATTACACGCGCACACACACACACATAAAGAGTCGTGTTTGTGTTCACCCCGTAAAGCACAAACACAGTCGTTCTTCACACACAGGTTGAACTCAGAAAATTATGAAAAAAAGGTGTATTTCCAGTTTGTTTTAGACATTTTCAAACTTCTTAAGTAGGATTCTTGTTAACAAACGATTATTCTTACCCCTAAAGAGACCCAATCCTCTGTTTTTTTTTTCACTCCTCCCTCTTTCCTTCTCTCTCCTTTTAATGTTGAAATCTGGAGAATTTATTAGAGATTAATTTGTCAGAGAAGGCTTTTTCCACTGCTCACTTTACTACATTCATCATTCATACACATAACAGATAGCATTCCACAATTTATCACCGTGGACCCATCTCCTCATCCGCAGGTATGTGTGTGTATTCACACTGTACATTATATCACATATGTTCATATCTCCAGGTGTTTGCGTGTGTCATGATGGGTCTTTGTATTGATGGGCAGACATCCATGTTTCTGGCTGGCTGGAGCGCGCACACACACACACACACTTTTCGACATATGATCATAACTCTTTCAGAAAGACGCACTCACACACCTCACTCTGGAAGCTTTCAGTCACAGATCATATACGGCTGCTTGTATGCATGTGCGTACCCATAAGTCCAGGATGTATAGCCAACAAAATCGTAGGCTACAGATGAGGAAAGTTAATGTGCACAAAGGGAAACACAGAGACAAACCAACACCCACTTGGTATATAAATTCAACAGATAGTGACGTCAAATGTTTTCAACACATCTTCCTGTAATATTAGCTGTTATGGAGATCAGACATTGATCATAAATATAAAAGTATGTCAGCTGGATTTGTGGATCATCATTATGGTATTTGGGGCTCTCCCCATGACAGATTTTGGGACTTGGGACAGTTTGAATTACCTGTGAACATTTGAGGTGACAGGGAGAGTGCACCTATGATGATTAACTTGTAGCTCGTTTCAAAGTTTATGCAACCACTGTTTCTTTTGTTTAACTACATCACTTTTTTAGCTGGTCCACAAAATGAAAGGATTTAGTTAAAGTTAACTAGCTATAGATGGGAGAAAAAGAAGCATTTAATTAACTCAAATACTACAGGCAAGTTCTAAGGTGGAATGTTTTATTGGGTGTTCAGCCAGATCATGTAGACTGCATAATTTCCTCACTTGGAGAAAAAAAAAAGTGGCAGAGCAACCTGTGTGCTCCAGCAGCACTGCCAGCACTGTGTACCAATGACAGCCATCCCACTCTGAATACTTGCGTCTAATTAGAGATAAGGACTTCAAGGATTTTCCTTTTTATTGAAACAAATATCATCTCATCTGCTTATATGTAGCCCTTTATTTCATGGGCTATTTGGGATTATTCGGGTACAAATAAAAATATATATGCAGCATTCGAATACTAATTTGGAAACTAATTACCATTGCAACAGCAGAAACTTCAAAGCATTTTGGTTAGCCTTAATGGTATCCATTTTGTTCATAACAAATTCTACTCTTCATGGCTCTAGAAATAATCCTTTTTTATTAGCCCTGACTTATCTGAGAAATTTGAAGTAAATCCCTTTGTAATGAAATATCTAGATGCGGTTTTGTCCTTTCTTCATCTTCAATTCCTCCTAGCTTACTCTTTTCTTTGCTTTGCTTGTTTAAAACCATTTTGAAACTGCATTGTCTCCCCTCGTTCCTTCTGTCCTCTGTCTCTCTGCATCAGTCAGGTATTTGTCTTCTTTCGGTTCTCACAGTTATTTGTGCCTTTTACTAAGATGCCTTCAGCTGTCGTGAGCATAAGTAGGCCAGGCAAAACGCATGCATGTGCACACAGACATACACCTGCGAATACACACACATGTGCGGCGAGCCAATGAGAAGTAGGGCAGACAAGCAGGCAGCATTAACAAAAGCCCTTGGATCTCAGGAGCAGACTGTCCCAGAGGAGCATCATGTCATAACAGCTCTGATTGCACAGCATTTAGGAATGCCTGCAGAGTTAACCTCTCAATGATGAGGGGTCGCCAGTGATGTCACCACTACCGCCTCAGATGCCCCCCCCACCACCCTCAATTACACATACACATCCTTACCCCCCACATTGCCATCTCTGTGTGGTGTGGGGTAATTGTCCACAAATGGTCTGTGGTGGCAATTAGACATGCAATATTTGCTCTCAAGTCAACCACTTCCCACCGAAAACTTGAGACGCTTCAGTTCACTTGTCTTTTGTGCTTTGACTGATCTTTTCCTGTATTTACTTTTTCTTGTGGGGGTAACTCAGTTTGCCTACCTTTCGCCCTCTCTTCCAGGTGCAGTACAGTGATGCGCAGAGCGGCAAGGATTTCGTGACCTACCTGACCCTCTCCCCTGTGCAAATGACTTTCCACGGCACCGGGAGCACCCTCCAAGCCAATAGCCATGACCAGGTGTGTGTGTGTGTGTGCGTGCAAAGGCTGAGTGTCAAACCTGTTGAATGCACTGTTGCTCATAGGAAATCATACATAAGTATCTTAGCATTATAGATCATCATCAACATGAAAATGTTTTACAAAAACTCCCATTAATTGTATAGTTAGATTATAGTCGTCAAGGTCAGACATTTGAAACAAATATTAAGTTGTGTTAGGAATGTAGTGCGAGTTGGTATTGCATGTTATTTTAGCACTTTGGTTAAGGTTATTTTCCTTATTTATAGAAGAGATGCTCTGTCCAAACAAGTTAATGGGGAACCTATTAAGTAATCTCTTTTGCAACTCACAAACTAATATTTGATTTTTGTGGGCAACGATGGTGTTGATACTTGAGAATAACAAAAAAGAATAATAAAAAGAAAAGCATTTGATCAAATGTCATATTTATTTTCTTTCATAAACATAAAATAAATATTTGGAAATAGGTTTAGGTAAAGATATCTTGCAGTTGTAAAATAAACTGAATTATTTTAGCTCTAAATAAAACACATCAAACTAAAACTGCATTGAGAAAATCTTTTTGCCAACAGTAAACAGCCATGCCAATATGTCCAACCCAATAATGGCCGTTAATGTCAGCCAGGCGTCTGCTTCTGGTTCAGTGAAGTGTGGCATATAGTGTATATAGTGTAGTATATAGGGCATATTCTGAGGAGACTTTGGCAGGGGTCTCATCTTCTAATTAACAGAGAAGCCTCGGCTCTGTGGGTTTAGTATTAATCATCAGAACCACCTGTGATAATAATCAGTCATTGTATTTCTCCTTGACAAGTGCCTGTTCCACCCACACACAGCCGCCAGCTCTCTGCGATTTTCAATCCATCAAAGTAATCTCCATCCTGATATCTGAAAGAGTATGTCCACAACTTGTGGCGTACCCCTCTTTCTCTCTCCCTCCCTCTCCAGTTTTCTCACTCACTCTCTCTCTCACATACTCCCCGTATTCAGAAGGAGGCTCTTTGTCTTGTGTTGCCCAAGCAGAAAACCAGTTGCTTACATTCTATCATCTAAACATAGGACGCCCCTTTATTCAGCAGTCTTCAAAGCTTTAATAAAGGGCCGACCCGGCCCTGAATGGGACAGCTGACAGGGGGCTAGTGCCGCCACCGCTAACTGAGAGCCAAGCCAATATAGGCCAGGCAGGTCTGCGTCCTCGGGACCTGTTGTTGCCAGGAGCACTGGGGCATGACCGACTGTTGGAGAAGGCCTTTCTTTTTCTCTTCTCAGTACAGTGAGGAGTGCGACCACAAAGGGAGCACCTAACAATAAGGGGTGACCCTCAGCAGCCCCCCAAACCTCAACACTTGTCGAACAAAGTAGGCCTGAAGGCGTGACACATTTGGATGATGATGGTGCACGGACAGTGGCGGATGTGAGGATGGGCTTGTTGTTGACATACTAATAAGGCTCCCGTAGTTACCTGCGAGTCAACAGAATAGGTTCCCCGTGTGTGCTGGAGAATCTCAGACTCCCTGTTGTGCGCATTCAGATCGATCCGTCTCTGAGTTTCCTTTTAATGCTTCACTGGAGATCCACGTGTTCCCTGTGCCACATGTTGGCCATGGCACCCGTGCACACAAACACATGCCTTCCACTTTTATCTGTAATTAGATGTTGTAAATTTCATGAGATGGAGCAGGGGGATCTCTTGACTAAGAAATGATAAAAACCCTTTCCTGGAGCAGGCCTTCTGTTGCTCACACACACACACAAATTGTCATGCATGGTGAATCCCGTGTGTATCATTGTAACAACTCTGTGGGAATTTCCTGCTGCGTTATCTGCATTGTCATGGAGGTTTATGTCAGGTAGACCAGCGCGATTGATAAAGATCAACAGCTAAAGGAAATCCTCTCCACACCTCTTTGCCCATGATGTATGAAGGAAAGATGTGTAGGATATGGGCTGCAGTTAGGGATGAATGGCTGAGGAAATTACAGTTGGCAAAACAAGCACTTGATGAAAAGTAAGCCATATTCATTTATTAGTGTTAAAACGTTGTTGATGTGGAGTTTGATTTATCATTCTGTGTCTTTGTTTGCAAACACAAAATAGGCTAGCGTCATCCCCGCGTTCACTGATGACTTGTGTGTTTCCGTCTATACTAATATTTTTTTTCTAAATTTTATTGCGTACTCTTGCGGTTTAGTCTTTTTTTGGCTACATGAGCAAGGCTTCACTAAAAAGGAATTGTTTTAGTCTTTGTTTTGGTGTCAGAGGTATAATGAGAACAGTTTGGCCCGTAAATCAAAACTACAAAAGCTGTCAGCTGGTGATCATCCCACTTATGTAGCCTCCATGTTAAATGAGTACGAAACAATGACTTGAAGAAAGAACACACGCAGTGCCAAAACTTCTTACTTTTTGTTACAGATCAAAGAAAAGATGTAATCTGATCAGTCAGTCAGCTAACTGTAGAACAATAGCAGTAGTAATAATGGGGATGCTTACTATAAATAATACTTTGAGGGTCAGTCTGCAGTTTGTGGCCAAAACTTAGTTGTTTTGGTTTGAAACTCTTGCGTTCCTCCCACCCTCCCCCGTGTGCTCCTCTCTCTGTCTGCCTCAGGATGGGTTGCACTAGTTATTCAGTCTATTATCCATTATTGAGTTTGTGTGGGGCGCTGGGAGTCTCATGGTTAAGTTGCATACCACATAAGATCCAGGCTGGGGAAGCTACATGACACACCCCTCTCTGTTCTCATGTTTCCTGCCTCTAAACTGGCAAAACTGAAAATAATCATTAAAAAAAATACATAAATGAAAAATTTGCCTAAAGTTCTTTCCTAAATTGTTTTGCAGCCTTAAAATTTTAGCCATTAAAGACTTAAAGTGATGAGTTTTTCAGTTGCTGGAAAACATCCAAAGTCAAAAGCTATCAACTATGTAAAAACAGAAGTTACTTAAACATCACAAACTGTAGCATAACTTCCAAAAAAATAAACTTAACTGCCAATCCTTTCTAAGTTGAATTACTACTGTGTTTTATCTGTACATGCATACATGGGGAGATGTGTTTTGGTGATTAGAACATCTTGGAAATGTGCGATTTTGCTATCCTAGCTAACTGTCATTAAGTCATTCAATCTCACGTTTTCAGTGTGATGTTTGGTCATTTGAGGTGCACTGTGTTATTGTAGTAAGCTAACATTAGAGCTACGTTTTGTCACTTAATTGAGTTAACTTTGTGACCGATACACCTGGTAGTTTGTGTAAATATTTGAAGAACATAAATGAAAATGAAACTCATCATCATCATTTGATTTTATATACATTTGTGTTTAATAATGTCACCAGTGAGTTTGGACATAAATGGAGTTGTGTATCGTTGATGTGCTGAATCAGACGCGTGAAAGAGAAGAAATTACCTGCTAAAGGTACAGAGGTGGTGATCTGATAGTAAAACCCTGGTGCAGCCTTCTGTTGGAGAGTAAACATTAATGATCGAGAGCAGAGGTGTCGTTGGTGTAATTTTACAATGGTCTGCTCTTTGTCAACAAGTGCAAACACACACTAGCGCACACACACACATACATAAGCACACACTGCAGTGCTTGGGTGCCATAATCCGTGGTCTTGTGTAGACATTCCTGGAGGGCCTGTATGTGTGAGAGATATACAGCTGAGTGCTCTTTTTGACCTTATGTGCCATCTACTCAGTGCCATCTGCCAAACACATGTGAGCCCGCAGGCAGCCATGTTCACTGAAACTCGCCTGGAGCCAAAGATGTTTGTCAACATGTGCTCCATTTAGATTATTCTTGTTGGTAGCTTCAGCATTATGTTGCAGTACGGTTACTTAATAAGCCAAATGGATGAAAAATGTGTCAGTTACAAGACCAAATTATAGGCCGTGGCAGTGGGATATATTTAGACTTTTTTTTTCAACAGGGCTGGATGCTTTTTAGACAGGCTGATTTCTGTGTTTGTTCTGCAGAGCTGAAGTAACTCTCTGGCAGTCCCTCTGTGGCGGCAGTGGGACACCAGGGGGGCCGAGGCCCGCTGAGATGTGTGTGAGGTGTCGCTGGTCCAACATGAGCGGCCTGCAATCGAAGATGACAGGGTGACTGTTGTCTGCCACTAGACTCTGAGTGTGTACATGTGTGTTGTTGTGTGTGTGTGTGTGTGTGTGTGTGGGGTTGCATTGCGTGCAGTAATGTCCTCAGCTGAGCCACCCCAGGTCCCGGGGGCCCTGTCTCCCAGATTGTCAGCTGTGGCTGCTTAGGTTTCCTGCAGCAAGAGCACATTTTGGCTGATTTGATATGACATGCTGAACCCAGTGTATCAGGATTAAAATGTGTTTTAGACATGCTTTCAGGTAATGAGGCCTCCTTTTCTGGATTATTTTTTCTCGATTTATTTCTTGCGAGTTGACCCAGGCCTGCCAGGTCTCTCTCTGTTCCTGGAAATGTTATTTCTCTCTCTTCCCGTTATCGTTTGTAATCTAGCTAAGCAAAAGATACATTTTTTTCATTGCCTGTCTAACGGACTGCACAGAGATAGTGCTATGATTCCCTTTGTGAAAAGGTCCTTCACAAAGCCGACATTACCTTACAAAAACACTTGGTCACATGCTTGCTCCCTTGACTGTTTCTGTTATCTTATGACGGATTCAAAAACACGCACTGATAACCGTGACATTAGGTTACCCAATCCCTCCCTACAGAAACAAAACATTGGACAGTTCTGCTAAAATTAATTGGGCATCTGACCTTGTCCCTGGTATGTGGACTTCTGCTGCCAGCAGAGTTGCGTTGAGGAAACAAAGGATGAAGGAACAGGGCTGTAGGGGAGTGATAATGAGGACCAGCGGTGTGGAGTAGATATATTTACATTTCGCCCACATTCCTGTCTTCAGTCATTTGGCTTGGTTGACAATGGGAATAAATGAGAGAGTGACAGTAGGAGAGCGCGGTGGCAGCGAGAGGATAGATTGGCCTGATTCATGGCGTGGTGACTGCTGGGATGGTCTTCAGAGATCCCCCACGGAGCTCGGCAGAACAGCAGGAGAGGGAGCTGCAGAGGGGTGGAGTTTGCACAGGCCTCGTGTTTGAAGTCCTTCTTCCCGACTGGGGCACATACGTTACCCAAGGCAGGGCTCCTCTCAGGGGGTCCCCGCAGGAGTGTTACCCAACCAGGCAGCTGTCGGACAGCCTCTCCTCCCTTCTTATCTGTCCTGTCTGTCTCCTCTTTATGTGCTAGTGTTGTGTAACCAAACACAGCACCTGGACGTATCCTAAATCACTCTATGTGTAGGAAAAAAAAAGGGGGACTGGGACCTAATCTGCATCGACACAGCCTGAAGGTTTTCAGTGTTGAAGACCTTCAGTATGCTGAAGACCTTCCCTTAGTGATGTCTAAACATACGTGGTGTGTCAGCGTGTCGCTTGTGGCGTATCTGAAGGAAAAATTGGGTCAAAATGTGACTTGGGAAAGACAAGAGAAATATTTGTTTAATGCAGGGCCACAGCTCAGTGTAACGCTCCTGTTCTTTGGCCTGAGTTCGTCCGTTGCTTTCATGAGCCGAGCCAATGCACAATGTACTCAGCTAAATGGCAACAAGTGGAAATGAAAGCGCAGTTACAGCCTGTACAGTTCTTTATCGTTGTACTGGGGAGAAATTTGGCTTGAAGCGGAGCACAGAAGAACAATGGCAGCACACACATAACAGCACAGTAGATCATATACCTGTTGCTGCTATGGTAAATATTTGGCGTTTTAATAGCTCAGCTGAGGCCTTTGTGCTGTGGGTTGAAGCTGGGAAAGTCATACTCTAATCCCTGTTTGAGCTGATACTGCTAATATTGACTGGCAGAGAGTCAGATTTATTTAAATGTGTTCACTGCAAAGAAGTTGCTTGTTGAATATTTTGATATTTACAACTCTGAACTCTGGAATCAAGTCAGTTCAAATGAACTGAGTACATATTGAGACAGGTATGATCAGAGTTTGCAGCAGGAGGCATGTGTTCGCAGCAGAGCTCTCATTCTTCACTATAATTAGCTCACATGATATAGAACCACAGGGGGAGCAGTCACACACACACACGCCCCGCTCCCCCTCAACACCACCTTTCAAAGGAGCTCGTACCTTGCTTCCCTCCCCAACACCACCTCAACCCAGCACTCCCACCGTCAGATCTACCTGACCCCTGCTGCTCCCCTTACCCAACACCAGCCTGTTCCCGCCCCGGAGAGAGGACAAAGTGAAGCGTCCACCGGGCGATCCATCACTCCCGCCTGTCTTCCCGCATGCCCTCCTCAGGAAACACCTTTCAGACCAGGAGATTAGAGTGTGACGGGAGAGGAGGGGAGCAGTGAAAGAATGATGGAGGAGGAGGAAGAGGGGGTAAACGATTTAGAGAGGGAGAGAGAGAGAGACAGAGAAAGAGAGAACTCTGGAGAGAAATTGATTGAGTGGGGATATGTGAGATTGATGAGGACAGGGAATGAGAAGATGGGAAATGTATGTGACTGTCTGTTTTTTTTTTTCTTCTTTGCACACCAGAGAAAGCAGTGACCAGTGGGGAGAGAATAAACATGAACTTGCCCATTAGGGGATGTGTTGATAGCTCCAAGTGGCCCCTTGGAACATTAGCATGTCTATTAAGGGCTGACATGGTGTGGAAATGAGCACACACACGTGTGGTGGCACACACATGCAAACACTCTGAGCCCCATTTACTTTTACATAACATGAAAGATAAACAACAGACCTAGCGTATGTTGTCTAAGTAGGGAATGATAAAACTATAATGAGATGCTGTGCTCCTGCAGGTGTTGTGTTGTACTGTTATGTAACACTACATTATAGCCCCTTTCAGACATGCACCCATTTGCATTACTGTGATGGTAATTTAACATGTCACTCATGTTTGAATAAGCACCCACGTCACTTTTACGCAAAAGTTGCACTGGCAGTACTATTAGGTCAGACCCTAGTGAGGAGAAAATAAATTAAATCTTTATTTTTAAAAAGCTACAAACATAACACTTTTTTTTAAATGTGATATTTGACCTAAACAGCCGATTATCAAAATTGGCATTAAGATAAGACAAGATCATCTTTTATTGATCCCACAGTGGGAAAATTTTACACTGTTACAGCAGCTCAAAAACAACAGGGACTTTTCTGTCAACTGATTTACCTTTTTTCTACAAATTATTTTTGCACCATGTATAGTTGGTTTACCCATATTACAGAGGGGAAAAAATCCTCCTAGTACAATATATGGCCATGTTTTTTTTTGTTTGTTTGTTTTTTTTTTTAGATTTCTCCCTCTGAGATTTCTGCCTTCACTCCAAGGTAAAGGAGAATTTTATCTGTGGTGCTCAAAACAATGACGCTGAGATTTAATATTCAACCGAAAACAATGTTCCTCATTTAAGGATAACCCCCACAACGTGATATGGACGAATTATATATAACATATTTTTTTGGTAGAAAGTAGTTCCATTGAAACTGTACAGTGTAAAAAGAGCGACAGAATTAGTCTTATTTGTATATTTGGTGAACTGATCCTTTAACACCATGTAGCAAAGCAGTTGACCTTGTGTCATGTTGCATGAGTAGTATGAATTATTGACACTGACATATTCCTCCTGGGCAGACAGCATTTCATTGGGGTTACCACCAGCGTGCAAACAGCCTTCTCTCACAAAAAACTGAATTTATCCCCAAATGCTGGCTAACCAAATGCTAACAGATAATAACTTCTTTTCTGCCCTTATGAAAACAAAACTGAAATGCCTGCATCTGCGCTCTAGGCCGCTGGCATGTGTTTCTAAAGAATGTGCTCGAAAGTAACTCGACACTTTCTGGTTGTCAGAGATGTATAAAATTGTCAGACGCTCAGATATATGGAGAGCATGACAGATGGTGTTACACCACCTGCCAATTTAGATTCAATTCCATAACCTGGAGTTTCTCTCAGAGCTGAATTGAGATGTGATACGCTCAAAGAGACGAAAACATGGAGACCATATCCACAACTGATGAAACTAATTGTTCTCCCTACCTGTTGTTGTGGGACCTGTCAGACCAGGGTGATTGCCTTAAGGCAACCAAAGGTGCTACATTCATTATCACCTCCGTGCTAAGAGGAGAAAGATGTTTTGGCAGTGGTCTTGCAGCCTTCAGTGCTGTTGGGCTCAGTGTGTGATTTCCCACACACACAAATTTGGTGTGGATAAAGGTCTCTAAGCCAATCACACCTCTCTTCGCTCAGCAGCCCCTGTGGGAGGCATCAGCAAGCCAGGCTAATTGCTAATTCGCTTGCTACCGCTCTTTGTAGCGCCCCATGGCTCATTAACTTAATGTCATTTGATACTGACTGATAGTTCGCCTTGCTGAAAAGGTCCCCAAGATAAGGGCTGGGTGTTTAATCTTTATTCCGCTGCGTCGCCATCTCCCTGTGACAAGGTGCGAGATGTGTCACCTGCGGAGAATACACCTTTTCTAACAATAACACAGTTTTTCACTCTGCAAAGGTTAACACATGTCCTTTGTTTGATAATCTGCATTATGCAAACTGTTTTACCATCCTTTACCACAAACCAATGCTCTCTCTGACATCTATTGCACAGCTCTCGGAGGAAAAGTTCTGGTTTTTAAGAAGCCCTATAACTTGATATGTGACACACGTCTTGTGGTTAAAAACTTCTAAGAATTAATCATCACGGAGTGCTCTGTAAGCAAATCACACACTGACAGTAATTGCAGGCACACCTCACAGGCATAAAAACAACCGCACATATACATAGACAAACACACACACACACAATGGCCAGTATTGTTGTTCGTAATTATACTCTTTTGTTGATTTCCTGACTTACTGAAATCAGATCTCCCAAATGCTTAGATGCTATTTGTTTGTGAAAGTTGTTTTTGATTTCCATCATACACATTATGATTATGGTATGTCTTTCTGAAATTACAGGCTATCACTCTGATTTCGTTGATAGGTCCAGAGCCGTACAAAGCGAGGTTCCTTGTGCCCGATACAGCGTTGCTGCAAGTGATTTATTTAACCCCAACTGCAGCCATGAGGCAAAAAGATGAGCCTTTCTTTCATGGCTAAATGACCCTTACTGTTCACCGGCAGGTAACGACGCCTCCAGTGGTGGGAGTCGGGTCGTTAATGTCCCATGTTAGGATCAGTGCTCTCTGGCTGCGTACTGAGTTATGGAGATGAGCGTAGCGACTGGGGAATGTTTTTCTGTCTGTCTGAGACCTCCCCCCTTCCTCCCTGCCCCCCCACTACAACCACCGTCCTCTCATCTGGATGTTAACGCATTCTCAGGCCTCAAACAGCAGACATTTTGAAACACTCAAAACAACAGCCACGTCGGGGGTTAACACCAGTTACGACTTAGGTGTCACACACTCCTGCGGTTTAAGTAAACACTGAGTGTGTGTGTGTGTGTGTGTGTGTGTGTGTGTCTGCCTGCCTCATAACAGTATCTTCGTGATCTTCCAAATCTCCTCTGTAAATAAAGTCACAAGTGAAAGCTTGTGTTCTGTTTCACATGCAAATTCAGCCCAACCTTTTGCATTTAAAGGAGATAAGGAAAGATTAAGCAAACCACAGTGTCACTACCTAAATGTGAGAGGAAAAAACTGCAGCAGCAAGTGAAACAGGAGATGCGTGGCTTTTTTTTTAAGGGGGATTAACTCTCCTTTTGCATGTCTTAGCTAGCTGAGCAAAAGGCAGCCCTGCTCTCTCCTGTTGCGTATGACAGCTATCACAGGCTTAGAGGCTTGCAATGATTTAGTAAGCATTTACCTTGAATATGATCTAGTGATGATATGACAAATTATACTGCTTTGTACTCTCAGGTGCGCAGTCTTAGTTTATGTATTTTAACTTGAAATTTATTTGTTAGTTGCACCCTTTTTAAAGGGGAACCTGGTGTGTAAAATGACACATTGAAGTTTTACAGGGAGTCATGTGCCAGTTTATTTCTTTGCCAGGACTAGTGACTTCTTGGAGTGTACATGGGTTTCCTGGAAAGCTCTTAGCTGAGAAATAGTTTTTATATGAATTAAACAAACAAAATGTTTATGTATAAGCTTCAGGGTGGTGGTAGGCAGATAGTCACTTTTGTGATGGTGTTTCCTCTGTATCCACTCTTTGTGTTAAACTAAGCTAACTAGTTACTGGCTCCAGCTGCATATTTACCATGCTGACATCTGAGAGCGCAGTCTTCTCATTAAACTCTCTGTAAGAAGCCTATTTTCCCAATCTTACCAGTCTAGGTTTAACATTATAATAATTGATTAGGGTGTTCCTTAAGGCACCATATTGGGATCCCTGTTATTCTCCCTGCAGTACCCTTTGTCTTTTTTCAATTATATTGATTGCATAGTAATGTATTGGTTTTTCTTTTCCCTTTATACGCCTTTGGGATGTCTATATATGTTACTGGTTTTGATTAAATCCTCTCTGCGTCATTCAGATGATGTGTAGAAAGACTGTATATGTAACAGCCAAACCTGTAGTCAGGAAAACATTCATTTTAAATCCATATGTAACTCATCTAGCCTTGTTATGAATGCAGAGACTAAAGGAAACCACAGAACGTCATTATCTCAACGGTCATTTATCCTTCTATAGAACGCACACCTCAATTTACCATGAAGAGAGGGAAATTATGTTTTGATTGCACCGCTATAGATGCTCTGTAGACTGTATATGTGCAACAGAGGAAGGCATTTTATCTGCAGTACTTTCACGTGCCCACATGTGCGCACATTCTGTTGGAGTGATGCTGTAATGACTTTCCCAAAATGGTGTGATTTATTGTACGTGTTTTCAAGTGAGAGGTCTAATGCAGCATAGTTACTAAATAAACATTTATTTTAGAGGCCCCCTTTTCCTCCGGGACATCTTCTCTATTCCTAATTCCCCTCTACTTCTCTCTTAGCCCCGCACTCATTCCCTTTCTTTCACTCTCTGTTGCTCTGTCTGTCTTTCCCCCTTTGAGTCTTGCACTCACCCCCGCATACGCATCTCCCCTGTGCCCAGTGAGTAAACGTGGAACCGTGTGAGCCTTCAGGAGGACTTTGAAATGAGACATGGCTGGGACATCAGAGGACTCTGCCACTCTCAATGAAGCCTGCTTGATTTATAAGAGAGCATGGAGGTGTGGGGGGGGGGGGGTTGTTTCCAGAGGCACACAAGGCCATGAGGTCCTCCATTAGTACCCTGACCCCTGTTTCATGGGACCAACCAGTGCATAGGCGGAGAGGGAGGAGAAGAATGGAGGTATGGATGGATGGTGGACATGGGGGGCTTTTCTCTTTTACCATAGAAAGTCTGCTATTTACATTTTCACAGCAGAAATGAGAAACCCTAGCTTGGTCATTTGTCAATGGCCTGTGGTGTCCTGACTTAAACGTCTGCTGGTTGTACCTGATCCCTCGCTCAGGCCCATCTCTGCTCCCGCTTTTACGATCCTCCTCACAGTTTTACTGTCCACAATCTAATTAGCTGTGTCTTAATCACGTGTTAAAGCGCAGCGCCTTCCTGGTGTTTACTGTCTGTTTGCCATGCTGTAAAAATGTGTGAGGTGGCTCGTAAAAACATGCCCACAGAGGATTAAGTACTCACTTTCCTTTTGTAAATAAAATCACAGCATCACTGAAAATAATGGGTTATAGCCACTATACTATGCTGCTGCAGAAAAGTGGATTGCCTTGATATTTTTTAAACTATTCAGACTCTTCAAGAAAAGCATCCCTATTCTGGAAACCAGTTCCAATGATTTAATTTGAATCCTGTTATATTTTATGTTCGTCTACAGTCCATGGCATTGTAGAGAAATGTGATATTAAAAGGTGTCCCATGCGGCTTAAATTGTGGCACAAATGACTTATTTAATTTCCTTTTTTATCCGCCTACGTCAATGTCTGTTTGCTCATCGCGTCAGCCACTCTGTTTACAGACTGAATCCATAACGTGGCTTTGTTCCTGTTGTTTATGAACACTCTGTGACAGGCCTGCCGGCTTTAAGCTAACTCAGTAATGGCATTATGCTAACATTTTTAAAAAGACATATGTTTTCAGTGTGCATTACGTTACACTTTTTTCCCCCATCACGCTCCATCTTTGGCTAGTTAGAGTGGCCCCTGGATCTATTCATCAGAAAACCAGCCTAGTTGGAGGAGCCTTACCCAGCAAAGCCTGTCTCTTGATATAAGCATACTGGAATTTATTGTTTTCAGTAAACATGCCTTATACATAATCTGTCTCTGCTGTACACACTGCCAGTTGCCATAGGAACATAGTAGGGTTTTCATAACACTTCAGGGGCTCCGTTAGGCACGATGGGTCTCAACTGACCCCCGTCACACATCGAGCATGGGATTTAGGTACAAGACAAAATGTCCATCCGTGTCTTATAGGCCCGGCGAGCATGCTGGGTAATGAGAAACAGTCACAGGCCTTGTGGGGATCCATAGCAAATTATAAAACACCGCAACAGGTTTTACAGGCGTGTCCCTTGTGTGTGCGAGGTGATTAAAAGTCAGTGCAGAAAGGAGCTGAGGGAGCCACAAGGAGGAAGAGACAAGAGGAAGAAGGTGTAAAACGCCGTCTGACTGCGCGTCCTCTCTTGTTACCGGATGTCCTTGTTCACCAGACATCCACTCCCTCATACACAGTGCTCTCTCTCTCCCTCTTTCTCTCTCTGACAAGAAAATATAAAGGGCTCGTGATGGAGAGTTGGGGATTATTGCATGCAGCTGGCGGCTGTCACAGTGAGACACTTAGCCCCTCTCCCCTCACGCTTTATCTTAACCCTTTCATATACTACATCCCCCATGTTCCTCTTTTCACTTTTCCACACCTGTAAGTCACCTCTGTAAATCTTGTCAACCTTCTTTGTTGGTCTAAAGGGGTCAGTACGCATGAAATAAAGTGCCATACAGCACCTGAAACCCCCTCCCCCATTACCTTTTGGATAGAGAAATGGAGGGGGATTGACACTGACAATTTCTGTAGCTTTCTAAACTCATAGTCTGACATTCATACCCACTTCAACCAACCAGTGTGTACAAGTGAAACTGTGTTTTATTCATGCTCCACACAAGCACTTCTGTCCCTTTTTTTCAAGAAATGTGTGCAACACCATGGCTGACTTTGAGAACGAGGCTGTGAAGTTGTGCACCATTATTCTAATCAACTATTATCCGATTTCAGCCCTCATCTTCGAGTGTAGTCGTTCGGAACCAATATAAACACTTTTTGCCTTCAGACATATTCCACCGACACATTGTGAACTGCTTCGTTTCAAGCATGCCCCAGGCTTTAACTCATACTGACGTTCTGAGCTCAAGACAACCAGCAGCTGTTGTCATTATGAGGGAACAGGAGGTTTTAATAACTACTCTGTAAAGTGAAGTTGCTGTTCTAATGACTCATCGGACCTATTTTTTCATTTGTTCTGTCCATTTTTAATACAGACGGTATTTTAGCTTCCATCACGATGAAGAAATAATTGGATTCCAATATTGGGGCAGATAACAGCCAGCAACGCTCTTTGACATCCAGGCTAATATCCTCACTTGCGATTGACACGTCCCACTGCAGTATCTTTACTAACTTTATTATCTATGCAAATGTGGGGAAGCGATTAAGAATTGGATCCTACCTCTGGTGTGGGCTGCTCAGGCTGGGTCTTTTCCTCTGGTTGTGTAGCAGCCAGGCAACAACCGCAGTCATCACATTTGCATCCCCACCCAACCTCTGCTTGTACCACTGCCCACTTTAACTAGGCTGAGCGCCTCATTGCCAAGCAAACAGTGTGAGTTTGTCATTTTGAATTCAGGACAATGAAAACTGGCAGGGAGAGAGCAGTTAAAAGGATCATGTGGTTGATCTTTGACACAAAGAGAAAAGCAGAAAGGAAAATGGAGATCAGGACGCAGAGAAGAGCAGAAAAGAGAGAAATGGGGCGCCTCTCGAGACCAGTCACTATCTCTCGACCGATAAGGGAGCGAGTGCCTGAAGGCTGGCTTTTCTTCCCACAGCTTACTGTACCTCCCCAGGGCAATTTGAGTCCAATTGTTCAAGATTATAGAAGCTTCTCCCTCCGGCATAGAAAGGTGGATCTTGCGGGTGGAGATGAGGTGATGTAACACTGCTTTGGAGGAACCCGATGGAAACAGGCATGAGCCATACAGCACAGTCAGATGGATGTTTCTCATATCTCCCACAATGACTTTGGGAAGTGAATCTTCAGTATGACATTTGATGATGTCCTAGACTTCTTCACATTTGCATGTTCAGTCCCTCGGATGACTTATAAACACAGCAATGTTGGTGAAGCAACCTTTTTTCTTTTTATGTCTCTAATACACATGAAACATAGGTTTGTAAATTAAGTAACTGTGGTTCATTGGACGAGTCATAAAGGAATCACACAGACTCTGTCTCATCATCCAGGTTGCATCTGTGTGTGGTGGGGGGTGTCTGTCCATGAAAATATGAATGTCTGTCTTTTTGGACAGCATTTCAGCTTAGTCAGTGGTCATGTTGGTGAGTCACTTGGCCTTGAGGCTGTTTTTCTCCTCTTACCCAATATCTTCACAGGCAGTAGTCCCATCACTAATGCATTCTTCATGCCCCATATCTCATCCCATGCTGTATTTAGTCACTGATTCATGAGCAACCTTGGAATAAGTTAACAATATTGATAAACACAGGTTCCCCCTGTGTGTGTACCGTAACATCCTGCGGGTGGCAGTTTCCTTTCTCAATAAAAATGTGTCATCGTCTCCATTCTTGATGAAAGGGAAAGTGTCATACTTTCTCCTCTTGGTCAAGGAATGTGTCATTTTAACAGTGTTTAGTCACTCTTGACCTACATTGTTTTAGGATGTGAAGACAGAGTGCTGCACACATAGATGCAACAGCAAAACAATATAGGTCACCCAGTCTGTAAGAAAATTAAAATAAATGGTAACACTTTATTTAAACTCCCTCCCGTATTTGTTTATATTTTGATGTAAGTTCAAATACATTAACAGTCAGTAATAATGTTTTTTTTCCATTTTGGGCCTATAATAATTTTATGGTGTGTCAAACCCTTTGTATTTAAAAATACTTAAAACATATTATTGTGTATTATTACAACCTTATGTAATTAAGCATTTATTAACTTATACATGACACATCATGGGATGAGTTAAAGTTGTTGATAAATATACTAATAAATTACATATACTAAATTTCATTGTTTCTCCTGACAGCTACATTATAATGTGGCACAGTGTCTGACAAACAACTTATAATGGCTTATATACTGGTTATAAATGCTAAATAGTCTTACCAATTAATCTTCCTTAGTTTTTTTTATTATTGTTAACTTATGATTATGATATGTTATAACATCAAACATAACCAAGCTCAATGATTATTTTCTCGACAAAGTTTGATTGTGGCACACTAGCACAGTGTTATCATAGAGGCCGTCTTCGGCTGTATCTGCTTTTCTTCCGAGAAGCTTTGCTGACAAGGCAGGAGTATGGTATGCTGAGGTGCGTCTGCCCCTCGCCCTCTGCCCATATGTTTTGTATTACGCCCTAGGAGGTGCCATCCTCAGCAGCTCGGTGATGGGAGGGGATAAAGCAGGCCTCTCCGGCCCAAATGACGCATGACATGGTGCTGCACCCTGGGCCCTTATTTATGGCTTCCCATGTCAGCGAAGGCTTGCTCCCCTAGGGAGCCCCATGGCTGTTACCCGCAAAGCCAGCCGTCAGTGCTCATCCCAGGCCAGGAGACACACAAAAGAACACACATACTATCCACTGTAGGAATTCTGATCACCATAATGTGGCAGCATGCACACATAACTGAGAAGTATGCAGAAATCAAATAGATGTCCTCATGGAGAAATGTATTTAGCTGTACAACATTCACAGTTGCTACACTGCTTCACAAGAAGTGAAGTGGCGCAGTTGAAGAGCTACTTCAGAAGAATTAACATCATGTCAGGCAGCAGCTAGGCCTCTGCCAGGCACACACTGTCTCTTTTATCAATGCCTCTGATGTGGAAGAGGATGTGAAATCTGGAGAGAGAGTGAGGAAGAGATTTGGTGAGAGGATCTGAATACATTTTCTCTGTAGTTACTCAAGAATCCATGTACATATCACACCACATTAACAAATAGACGCATACACTGCCAGCACTCATGCACACACAGGTGTCCTCCACAAGCTATCCGGGACTGCTCCAGTGATCCCCGTCCAGGGTTTTGATGTGGGTAGAAGGAAAAGAAAAGAATTTAGAGGAAACGAAAGCCAAGGAATGAGAGGAAGCTTGAGAGTAGATGACAGAAGGAAAAAAGGGGAAGAGAAAATCTGCAATAGATAATGTTTAAAAGAATTTAATGAACATCAGAGGAAGATGTGATGTGATGGCACGGTAGTGACAACAGGGTTAACATGGGACAAAAAGATGGCTTGGGTTTTCTCTTCCCTGGTAGATCATATTTCTTTGCGCTTTGAGGAGTGAGCGTAAAAAGAGGGAGCACTGTCAAGGTTTTATGTGGCCTTTTGAAAAATGAACAAGCCCCCTCCAGTACAATATATCCAGTCTCAGAACCTCTCTGACAACAGGGCACTCATTTTTCCAACTTCCCAGGTCCTGCCTGTAAAACACCCTGTTTGAAATCCACTCTGGTCATTGTTTAGTCTAGTGGAAGTCCCTTAGATCATCCTCATCAGCAGCCGTCCTGCATCCCCTTCATGTTCTGAGTCCCCCGCCCCCCTCGCAACAGCTCACAACCAGCCACCCGGCCTTAATCAGACTCTTTCTAGCATTATTAAGACCTGACAGCCAGCATGTTATTGCAGAATAAGAGGATGAATGGTGACTATACATTTGAGCAAACAAAAGTGAGCAGTTTGGATTACACTCCATCCACCCCGGCATTGCGTCAAGTTCTAAGAAGAACCTCTGCTGTGGTTAGCGTGTGGTGGAGTGGTACTTGGTAGAAGTGGGGAAGTGCGTCTCACCTAAAACTGTTCCTGTAAATGATGCATTGCTCCACTTTCTAGCCATGACAAAGACTAATGTTACACAAAAATTATTAAGGATTTTCACAGCCACTCATGAAAATTTCTACTTTAAACCACAACAAAGGCCGTCGTCATGTCCAACAGTGTCTACTCACTGCAGGTGGGTTTTGATCGCTAGGAACCACATAATAGCTCAGCACAGAGTCTATTAAGCCAACTTTTTCTCTTTCACTTTTGCATATAATGCTGTGTGCATGTATTAAAGCACACCTGCAGAGTTGTTAAAGGTTTCTAGTTCTGCTAAGACCATAAAAAAATTTCCCTGAAGAAGATACCAAGCATTCCCTCTCTCCTGCCTCTTGCTTCCTTGGATAGTGTGGACATCTAAACACACAACTTGGACAATTTTGCAGGATCAAAGCAAAGATGGGAGGCTGCCGCTGGTGCTCTTGGCCTGGACCTTAGATTAGAGAAGGCTTTGAGCAGTCCACCTGTATCATACAGAGCCAGAGAAAGGCCTGGAAGTCTGAAAGTGTTTGGTGGAGAGGAACAATACCACACTGTACTACTGAGACTGGGTCATTGGGTTAAACCTTAAGATGTTGTCTGTGCTTTCATCTGGCCTCCAGCAGAGCAGAGGCAGGATCTGATCTGATAAAGCCAAAAGAACATGCAAAGTAGGCCAACGTTTCCCTTTCTTCTCTAGGAGGAGAGAAGGAGATGCAAGTATGTGAGACTGAATGATGTGCTGGTGGTCTTCACCTCATTAGGACCTCCCTGGTGTCTTTGATGGCTGCTAAGGGCCAGAGGGTGAAGTGATGGAGATCGAAGGATTGGAGCCTCCTGTCCCGTCTTGGCTCTTTTTCCTTTCCCACCAAACATTTATTTTTCTCTTTTTTTCTATTTCCTTTCCAATCATACCCTCCCTCTTTTCCCTTTGTTCTTTTTTATTTCTTTACACCTTTTCTCCCCTAGCCAGCCTCCCATTCCCCAAAATGTCTTTATTGCTTCCCTGGAACCCAGTAGTCCAGCAGTGAGAGCTGACACAGGGGTCTGATTTGTCAGGGTCAGTGTGATCCAACGATCCATCAGATCCATCAGTCCGATACCAGGGACTCCTGGGGGACCGGGCCTTTGTTTGGCTAAGCTGCTGACGGAAGCGAAGCCTCTGTCGGGGAAACCATTAAGAGCCCAGCAGGCCCAGAAAAATGAGCTGCCCTTGTCACTCCACATCGGGAGCTTGGCCACGGTCGCAGATCCTCCTCAGACGCCGTCACATTTGATCGCTGTTTGTCTAAGCCTTTGAACTAGGGACAGCTAGGTAGATAGATGAATGAGCCCATGTGTGAAGTGGCCATGGGGAGCTTCATGTTGTTCCCCCAGTGCTGGATTGATGGCAAGTGCTGGTTTGCTATCTGATGTTGAGGGAATGAAAGGATAGGTGAAGATGGAGTGATGAGGGTGAATTCAGTACCTGGTTCATAGGAATTCTCTCTCAAGGATTGCTAGGTTTAAACCTCATGAGGCTGTTCCAGTCACAAGAGTGCGTGCTTGTAAGTGTTTCCAGGTGACAGTGAATTGCGTTGCAGCAAAAGGTTAAACTTTTATGCCGAACAACCCTGTATTGTGTTATTGGAACCCCCTACATCGGCATCCCTGCTGTGCCAACACAGTGGTCTCATTGAAGTGAATGAGGACCTGTTTTGTTTACTTGTAGTACTTGTAGTGCTAATGTTGGTCTTAACATGCCCTTAAGCCGGCACTATACTCAATTAAAAGTACTTGTTGGATGGTCGACCAGCTTCAGAAAACCCCTCGCTAAATCCTTCCATCGTCAGATGTTTTTTGAGGGTGGATTGGTCTAACCATTTCTGTGACTTTCTGAATTCAACATCCACACCCACTTCAAGCAGCAGTTAGCTAGGTGTGAAGTCATCCTGTCTTTGAGTGTGGCTATTCAGAACAGCTATAATAATCATGGTGGTAAAGCTCCTAGTGTCCACTTAACCAATTTTTTTTCTGTTTTAAGCATCAGCGTTAAAAGTCTTCACCATTTGATTCCTGTCCCCATGTGTTAATGACTCAGCATCCTCTCTGCACATTGTCTCCTAACCCGCCTCTTACTCTCTCTTTGTTTCATGACAGAGATGGAACACCTCCACCTTGCGTGTCATGGCCTCAGACTAAACATACTCCTCTGGTGTTGATGCATCAGTGTAGCAGTTGCCTCTAACGATGACCAACTTATCTCATTAGAAAAATAATGATTTCACTGGCCGTCATTCCCACAGATAGGCCCAGTATTTGTCTTAAGCTTGGTGTCCTTCACTGAGCTGCAGGCCCCAGTGATTGGCTGCCACTGCCCTCATGCCTGCCTGTCGTATATCAGCAGCGCTGCCACCGTCAAGCCCCTGATTTATGACTGTTTATCTCCAGTCACCAACCCCACCCCTCCAACAGATGGGCTCTGGCTATTTACTTAGGGAGAGGAAGGTCCCAAACCGATTGAATAAATACAACAAACAAGAGGTAATCACCGGGAAGTTGGTTGTGATTGCAATTTATTGGTCAGAAGGGAAAATGGAGATTCATCTGGCCCTGCTGTTTATCAGGTGTGACCTGATCATGTGCCCTAGATCCATCTGGCTGCATTAGAGTTCCCTCTTATCTTAATTACTTTTTCCCCTTCAGTATGTGTGGACAGCCCTAGTCGTTGTGAGATGACACGATGGTGCTGCACACTTGAATAAAAAAAAAAACGCTTATATTCAGAGTCCCCCGATGTGATTTATGTTTATTAACAGTGTAATTGTGAAAACATTCCCTCAGCTGTCATGTTCTACGGGGTTGTCACCTTAAATCTCTGCAAGTATATTCAAGCTCTAAATCTCACAGGCTGTCAGATCTTCACAGAGGAAAAAAACACATTGCACCATAAATTGTCTGTTACAGACTTAGAGGGGCTCTAGTTGACAGTCTCTGGAGAAAGGCCTTAAGTAAAAACCCAACAGTATCAATTTTTCAAACCAGTCCGACTATATTGTTGCAGATTTTTTCACTACCTGTAAGCATTAGTTGTTTTTTTTCCTCTTTTTGATGGATACAAACCAGATTTTGACCCTTGCACCTGTCGGCCATAAATTATGATTCCTGGTTTCTGTTACTCATAATCTGAAGTTAAACGCTTTGAAAATTATTTTGGGCTCAAGCACAGAGATAATGGTGTGGAACATCCTCCTCTACATATTGCATTCCATAGAGACACATTGATACGACACGCAGCGGGGTTTATATTTTCTCAGGATTAAACCATGATGAATGTTTCCTCTCAGAGTGTATGAGCTTAAATACCAACCGTTATTCACACAGAGACGTCTCTGTGTCTGCATCTCCGAAAGCCTCAGAAAAGCGTCTCCCATTCAGATGTTCCTGTGAGGAGAATTTAGCGTCAGCACCACGTGGCCGATATAACTAATAAGGATAAAGTACAGATTGACGTTGGTGGGCTCCATAATGAGGTAAACTCAGCCAGTCGTCACATCTCACTCATCCGCTGAGCAGAGCCATGGATGCCTTATCTTGACTCTAATTAAGCGCTGATGGGGTGTAAAGCATCCAGGCTGGTTCTGACCACTGTAGTACGTGTGGAAAATAATAAAGTGGAGCTTTAGGAGGTGATATGATTAGTTTATTTTAATGGGGGTTGGTTTGTAATTTTTCTTTTAGTGGTGGTATAACCTTTATATTGGGCAGTAGGGTTTAGTACTTTTATTTCTTGAATGTTTCAGCCTGTGTTCCAGTTTATAAAAATGGGCCTGCAAATAAAGTCACTGTTAAATCTAACACAAGTGCAACAAATAAAAAAAAAAAGAATATTTATTCAGACACTGGATAATGAACCAAATAACTTTGGTCATCTAGTGATTTCGAGGACTCAAGCAACTGAGTTACAGGACTGATGTGGATGTGATTCTCATGCTTAAGTCACAGAAATAAACTAATATGGGTCCACCAGGAGAAACTGTTGGACCTGTTGTGCGATACGACATCGAGTTTTATTTGAAAAGCATCCATAAGTAATTGTCTATTGGAAGTCAGTGACACCCAGAATGACAAAATGATTAGTAAGGACGCCGTTAAAACAGTTGGTGGTGCTTTGCAGAGGACCCTTAGATCCTTGTTAAACAGCACAATCACACACTAATGGCAGATTTAGTTGTCATTTCTCAGATGCTAAAATGTTGCATTTTTAACTGAGCATCAACAGTATTTGAACAGTGGTCATGATGGTTGGTATCTTAGACAGACTGCCACCCCCCTCTGCTCCAACTCAGCCCACAGAGAGAAGGCGAACACATCTGGAGCCAATCTTTAGGATGGAGGAAGGATCTGTGTCAGGATCGGACCAGCAAACCTGGTTAAGATCAAATCGACCGGCTCGTCTTTGACGCTCTTAAAACGGCTCTTTCCCAGAAGTGGCCCACAATTAGTGTCCGCTTTGTGACATCGATTGTTTTTGGAGGTAAAAGTACCGCTACAGGAGTGGACCAGCACTTCGAAGTTAGAGTGTTACAGCACAAATTGGACTAAAAAAAAAAAAAAACACCTCTGCCTCTCAAGTCTGGTTTATTATTTTGTTTATCTCCCAGTCCCGCTTCAGAAAGCACGTGTGTAAGTCTCTCACTGCACCTCTCGACTCCCACACGTGTTGCGTATATTATGATAGCAGGCTGGACCCTCCTCACATCACCAGCAGCCCCTCTCTCTGGCACGGACGGGCGAGTGATGAGCAGGAAGGAAATGACATCATGGCATTTTTGATGGAGGCTTGGCACAACGTTTATTATTCAAGCATAGCCTGAATTCATGGCAACGTGGATGCGATGTAGTTTTTTTCCAATAACATGCCATCAGATGGCTACAAATGGCTGGTTGTTATTATGGACTAAATGTGGCGGACACAGTAATTCAAAGAGGCAGAGTAGTGTAATTTTTTTCACTCCAAGCTTCTCCTCAACCACAAATTGAGCAGATTTAAGTCATTACACAATTAATAATATAAATGTGACACGCACACTTGTTTATTTTCACTTTTTGTTATTTAGTGTAGGTTTCTGGGCTGCGTGCTGCGTTACATTTATGATTGATTGCTATTTCAGACCTGCTGCTATTTGTTTTGGCTATTTGGTCGGCGGGAATACAGATGTCACTCAGACTGACTTAGGAAAATGCAGAGCAGCCAAAACATAAAGTGGAAATGTTAACCCAATAACGCTAGATAAACAGCCACCAGAGAGGAGCCAAACACAACAGAGGGCGAAGGGAAAGTGTCCTGCTGGCATCAGGTTTCCCAGAGTAAGTGTTATTTGAAAAGCAGCTGAAGGGTGACACTCACTCTCCTCCCACCCAATCTCTCTCCTCTCCTTCCCTCCTCCCTCCCTCACTCACTCACTCGACCATCTGTTGTTCCCTCTCTTCTCAGGCTGCTCTAAGTGCCTTGAAACAGCTGTCGGAGCAGGGACTGGACCCGGTGGATGGCTCCATCAAGGTACGGTAGTATCACACTCGCAAAGGAGACGCTCTGCGCTCACTTGCTGCTGCATGTTTTGCCAATCGGGCCGCGAGGACAGATGCTTGTTGAGCGAGGAGCCAGATGTGCGTGTGCCAGTCTGGCTTATTGCACATCCTCGGGGCTGCGTGCTGGCCCATCATCAACTCGCTCCCCGCCCACACTCACGTCCAACATTTCCGCTCGACATTTTTCCTCCATAGGAAAGCAACAGTAGGCGTATATATTTACATGAACCACACTCATGTCAGTGCCCCTGCGCTTTGCATGATGGCTATCTATCACCACCAAGGCGTAATCATGACAGAAAAAGAGGGCTTTCTCCACGCACTGCACGATCCCCTCCCTTCCCCTCGCTCCCTATCTCCTCCACGACGAGGAAGGGAGGGAAGGGAAGGAGGAAGGATGACAGCGGCGAATGGAGTAGGAAAGCGGGAACACTGTGGGGGTTTTTTTTGGAAACCAGGGAGGAAATCAAGCGATTCTGGAGTATTTTCATAGTAGGTGTGCCCTGGGAAAAAAACATTTAGACAGGGCTGTTTTCTTGCAGTCCCCCCTAGAGAGAAAGAGGAAAGGAACAAAGAGAGGAAAGACGTCCGCAGCATTACAGCACCTTTGTTTAGGTCACCATCAGAGGAGAGGGGCAAATATGGCAGAGATTGCACTTTCACCTCAGCGGTTAATTGCTCATTTCTCAGTCTTTCCCTTCTCAGTCTCTAAAACACATTAACCCACCCATACTTTGCTGTTGGTCATCGGACTTCATCTCATTGCAGGTATCAATATGACAATATACTTTTTATCCTCCGCCAAATAAGCTGGCTATCTTTTGGCTACAACCCTCTGTGTTCGTGGTCCTCCCTGATAAAAAAAAAACAAAAAAACACAGAACAGGAGACCCACCTGATCAGTTAGAGTGAAACAGATTGAGGTCAAGGACTTCTTAAGTGTCCAGAGTAACAGCGGCGGCACTTTCGCTTTCTCTGCAAGTTTTCTTTCACAAGAATCGCTTATCGCTCATTTTTACCCAGAGAATCCCGGTATCTTCCCCAGGAACACGTAGAACAAATTACCGGCAGCAGCGTTGATTAATAGGAACATCGCTCGAGTCCTTGGACAGGATCTGCCCTAACACCATTCTATTTGTCTTTTCAGGCCAGTGAACCATGTGGGAGGGAGGACGGACATTAAACAGACTAACTCAGGCACCACCACTCAGGTCTGCAAGGATTCAAAGGCTGTCGTCTAGGAGCTGACAACCCCGAACCCCCTTCCTTCGGCATACACGAACCCGACAAACCCTCCCTTCACCCCGATCTCCCACAACCTCCAACCCACAGTGTCCCCACTACCCACGATTCCCCCCAAGCCCCCTCTACCCTCCCTCCCCATCCCCACGATTGCCACTGTATCCTGCAAAACCTGTCAACATGCAATAGGGTGGATGTGCACCGAGAAATGACCGACTAAAACACCATTACCTGAGTCTATGTGAAGACAACGCTATCTTAACACGTTTATTGATGATTTCAGTCAAAAATTTAGAGGTAAAAAAAAAAGATAAGTAAACAAAACACAAACTAATGAGATAAATGCATGGTACTGTATGAATCAAGGGAAATCCAAAGTGATAAACTGCATAGACAACTTTCCCTTTGGATCAATGTCTGTTGGTATGGTTAAAACAAATATGTACATCATGCCATTGAAATACAAAAGAAACATTTTAGGGAAGAAACCAACTTGCGTACAGTAGCTTTTTTTTTCGGGGGGTATTATGTTTCCGTTTTCCGCTTTTTGTTTGTTTGTTTGTTTGTTTGTTTTGTTTTGTTTTTGTTTTTTCTCTTTTGTTATTTTACTAATCTAACAATGCTTGAGTACTGTATTTAAAATTAACCAATGCCAGTGCTGTGAAAGTTGTAGTTGTTGTCTTCATATATAGTCACCCAGCTTACCTTGTATGCTGACATAAGAAAAAAAAGAGTTCATCTATCTATATGGATGTGTATGACTTGCAAGAGTATCATATTCCAAAAAATAACACAGAAAAAGTTTTTTTTCATGTGGACAAAAAGGACAAAACTGGTGTTAGCAGTAATCAGTAGAAGTGTTGACCGCCCGGGAGGGAAGGTTGGATTAACCTTTGCTTCCTGAAAAAAGGGGGTCTGACTTTTCCCGTTTAACACGACCCCCACACTGGCATAGCATCACTGGAGCATCTTGACCGACAGCAGAGGCAAAGGGCGCCACCACGGTTGTACTTTTTAATCTCGAAAAAGGAGCCAGTCGCATTGACCGATGGCTCATTTTTTGCGCACATTCTCTATGCAATGCCAGTAAACTTTTAACATAGATTCCAAACTTCGGAGAGTTTTGTACGGGCAGTGTGACTGCATGTCCTCCAGTGAATGAAAAGTCCTCTCCATTCCAGTGATTTTGTGTCAGTGGATCGCCCCTCCCCTCTCTCTCTCTCTCCCTCCCCCCCCCCCACAGTTTTGTCGATCACATCTACACCCATTGTGTGTGTTGTATTGACCCGCCAAGGCATCAACTGGGTGCTTTTAATGCCAGCATTCTGGAGTGCATCCTTTGAACGGAGGGAGCCTGCGTCCGATTTACAGGCTCCCTCCCTCCAATGGCCACTTTGAATCACTTCGTTCACAGACAATGAGGATGGGTCGTCTTCTCTGCTGTGAGTGCAATGTATGATAAGGCTGTTTCTGTTACTGAAATGCAGTAAAAACACCTCAGTTCATGTGGAAAAAAAACAACTAGTTTCCATGCTTCTTCATTTTCTCCTCCCAACAGGTGTAAACACAATATCTCACTCCAGCTGCAATTAGCAGTTTAAATAAATCAACTTTATCTCACACTTTAATATGCTGAAACTAAGAATTAATAATTATTAAATGAACAATTAAGTGGAAATGAGAAATGGGGTGATGATATAAGCAGGGAATTTAGTGTTGAAGAATAAACAGGCGTCTCGCCTCCTCAAACTTCTGTTGAACATTTCATCATCCATTTACCAGATTTTTCAAGTGCTTTCTACCACATCTAACAGTTTTGCAAGGACAGAGTTCTCTTCAGTCGGGTGATGTGTGGAAAGCTCCGGTAAAAGCTAGCAAGTGAACCTTGAATTGAATTAATATTTTGTGACCCCACTTTTCCCAAGGTTGAGAAAGAGCTTTCATGTTCAGTCCAAAAGGCAGTTTGGAAACAGTTTTTGCACCTGACACACAAAGCCCTGCATTCGCTTTTAATTCTCCAAAATCACAGTCCAACTGAGATTTTACTCAAGTGAGAGAATCTTTTCAAGAAACATAGAGCACAAATAATTACGTCCATCTCAAAGAGAAATAGACTTCTCATTGTCCTCATAAATAACATTTATTGGGTCGTTAAAGTGTACCTCTTAAATGCCCATGCTACTGCATTCATTAGTCATAATGACTAATAAAATTTAATGAGCAAATCACAACAAATTGGGTAGTTTTGCTCCAAAAAAACAAAAGTGCGCACTAAAAACCGTAAGTGCGTTATTTATCCAACTCTCTTCATAACACGTTGTCCTCTACTTCTTTATCTAATGCTGCAGCAGCGTGGTATATGAGTTTATAAACCATCTGAAGACTCCAGGCTCAAGATTTATCTGCAACCTTAACTCACCATGGTGTCTCATCTCAGTAGTATTATAAAGTATCCCTTATCTTAAAGGATCATTGGGGATGTTTTTCTTTTGGACAAATCCTGCGAAAAGACCAAAACCAATAATGCATTAGTCCGTCTCACTGTACTTTTTGATGGCTCCTCCTTGTGTTCCACCAACTGACTGCTGCAGAAAAATTTTAAAACATAAAGTCTTAATTTAAATAAAGGCTCAGAAATGTTTTCAAGGCGACAACTGCAGATCAATACACTCTAGTGAACATTTATTGCGGCATTATAGGTGGATTGACTTAAATAACCTGCAATGTTCAGGCTCTGGCTACACAGATGGTACTTGTGATCAACTCAATGTAGATTTTGGCCTTTTTGTGTTGTTGTCGACATACAGAAAAATCTGGACTATCACCAGACTTGTAAATAAACTCGTCTGTCTTTGAGGGCAGCCTGCTGGTTTATCAGCAGTTTCACAGTTTAAAATGTAGCAATGCAACCCAATATGACAAATTGCTTTCTGAGGACAAAGACACTGTTTCGTGTTGGTACAAATGAATAACTACAATGGTTATAAAGTTATTACATCATGGTCATTTATACTATACAGAAGCTAACCTCATTCTGCAGTCGTCATTGGCACAAACGCAGTTTGTTTTTTTCCAAATCGAGACACTTAATCTTTAACTTTATGACTCTCACCTGGACTAATAGCACAAGTGTGCACATGTGTGCGCCTTATCTATTGCATACTTGGGTTGCATCATTCCAGCACCTTCACTCGCTTTCTGCTGCTAACTCCTCCAAACTGCGCTGTGCTCTCCCCCATTAGCGAGATGAACGAGCGAACAGGACAGCGGTGGTCTAATTCACCCTCGCTGACTAATGGACTCAGCTGGCAGCTACATCTGCTTGCCATTGAGGAGCGCCAAGGCTGTTCACACACATTAGCGGCAGATCTCTATTCCAGAAGCTTGTTCAGGTAGTGGCAGACCAGCTTGAGGCCGTGTTAGACCCGAGATGAATTGCCGCACACTGACCGGCCAATATGGGAAGTGAGCCTTACTGCCCAAAATAGAAAGAAATCAATGTTGCTGTGGAGCTTGTCCGTGCCATGCAAAAGCAAATGCCAGAGTCATTGATTTTTCCGTCTGAATTATGCGCCATCGACCCCCTTGAAGTCCTCTAAATTAGAGCGGTATTAACAGGAGGATAAAAGACTGAGGGGAATCCTATAGATGTTGATGAATCTCCAAGCAGCGGTTCCAGCCAAAATCCTAATAGTTTTTTTTTTTCCCCCGGATGAGTCAAAAGCATTTTTTGTGTGTACTTAAGAAAGGCCGATTTCACACTTGAGGCCGTTTTGAGCCGCGGGGAAGCCCTGATGTGGCTGCACTTGGTGCTGATTGCTTCTGTACACAGAGGGATCGAAACTGTCAGTGCAGCTCTCACTCGTATTAGAACTAATCTGCCACTGAGCAACTTTATCCAGGCCCGATTAGTCACGGCAGAGGAGCGCTGCATGCTGCGGGCCGAAGCTCTGACATCTCCGCGCCTCCTTGTAATGCACCGAGGAGGTTGGAGAAAAGCGATCGGGGGCTGGAGGATGCGTGTCTTCTCTGTCGCTGACCAAGAAATCAATTTGTTCTGTGGAGAGATGAGTGTCCCCTCTTACACTGATAGATGTGTCAACCCCCAGGCTCCATTTTGGATTCAACAGCTTTAAGATTTGAAGGTAAAATTTTGCTTAGTTCCAACATGAGAAGCATACGTTAAGTAAAGGACATTTTAATGGTGGATGCACTTCACCAGAGCTAGCAAGTCCATTTCTGGTTTTATACCTGGATTTGCATTTTCAGTCTTTAAGCTCTGTGTTTTCTGCATCAGTGCTCAATTTAAATATCTCAATGGACTGAGATAGCACTGTTTATCTGACCCACAAAGTCAAGCCTTCAGGCCTGGGCTCATGACTCTGGTGTTCATAAGATTTTTACACACCAAACACAGTGTATTTTATCACAATTAATTTATTGTAACTGTTTAATTTTATGTGCTTTGAAATGCTGTTCTGTTATTCATTTCAAGGTAGTGATATTTACCCAGAGTTTAGGACACAGAAATACATTTCTGGAGAGGAAACATGAATCATTTCATTGTTTTTATTTTCTTGGCCTAAATTTATTTAAAAAATTTCTGCACTCAACTCTTGAGTTTAAAGCATGGATGAGCAGATGAGATTTTGTGACATCACAACTAATTTAGAAGCCAGTCGTGGTCAAATATGCAACCTACACAAGTGTGGTGTCAAAACATGTGTTTCGTAATTGGAATTTGGAATTAAAAATATTTGCACATTTACAAAAATTATTATTCGATCAGAGTATTTTTACATGTCTTTAAAAATATGCCCAGAGGGCATCTTTAAGTCTATGAAGTCTAAAATGTTTGTATAGGACTGCTCCTCTGACCCACTAAAATGTGTCCCAAAATGCATTTTCATTAAGCTTGAGAGAAATCTGTTTTTTTCCAAGCTCAGCAACAGCCACGTGCAACTCTCAGAACATAAACAACACCTTAGGTCACTAAAATCCCCAAGTTTTCTGACAAATACCAAGGACATGACCTCAACAGAGTCTACAGCCATGCACAAACAACTCAGCAGTTTGAGCATGTGAGTCCAAATCTAGCTCCTGACATCTTAATGTGATACTTAACTGACAGCAATTAGGAAATGGGGACTTTTTTTTGCTTGCTTTCCTTTGGGGAAGTAAAAGGTCAGGGTTAGCTCCAGTACCAAATGATGAGAGTTTCACTGTTGTGGCTCCCAAAAGTAGGTTTTAACCCAGGTAGTCCTATTGATGATTGTTTTTGCTAACCATTAATCATTCTGTATGTGAATGGAAAGAATATGTGACCTGCTGTTATCCTTTCAGTTCACAACTTTCCTCTTTCCTTTTCAGTAACTTACAGTGGCACTTTTTTTTAACTCTTACGGTAGGCCTTTCTTTTGAAAATCACATGCCTGCCTGTGCTGCACTTACAGTATATTTACTTATAAAGGCAAATGCCTCCTACTCTCTTTAGCCAACACCCATATCTATGAAGGCCGCCTGACTCAAGAGGTGACACAATGTGGGAGGACAGTGACACAGATACTCGTCAAAAGAGTAGTCATAAAGAGGAGAAAAGGGCTGGGTGGGTGTCATCTTAACAATGGAAACACTGTGCAAGAGATTCATCAGCACTGCAGAAGATCCTCTTTCCTGTCACTCACTGTGGTGATTCACAGAGCAACACTGGCCACTACTACGAGTGACGAATTTTAAAATTACAGCCCGGGTCACGGCAAGAGTGTGGGTGTAAAAAGGTCACATAACAACAACACGCCATTTAATAATCTAAATCACTTTTATTAATTTAAGTTAGGTAGAGACACTAAACATTGGAACCACGTTTGCTCTGCTATGGAGCAGTCTTCAGAAAATTACAAAAGAAAAGAGGCTTATGTCAAACTGTCAAAAAAAAAAAGAGGCAAAAATTAAGAGGTAGAGAATTTAGGCTCATCACTGTGACTGAAGGAATGATGCCTATTGGAATGTAGTTGAAATTCAAAAACTTTTGTCGTCCCAAAGGTATATAAAATATTCATACATCAAATATGGTGGAGACAGTCATTTTGGGATACTGGGGTACTTACAACATTAAAACATTTACATTTCACTTTAACTGGACAAGGTGGACGATGGAGAGGAAAGCTAAAGTGTTACTTTGGAAAGAATAATGGAAAGCTAGTGTCTTTAATGCATTTCCCTCGACCACACACACATCAGTGTTGGGACAGCGGTCAGCCTGGAGTTACAGCCTATGTCGGGTTATTTTTATTAAATTTTTTTTTTAAACAAATAATATTGGTAACAGATAAATTTACAATATAAACACCACAGATCTTGAAAATAAAGACAAATGAGAGAAACAAAAATGCATTTCCCTCTCAGTTTCTCCCAAAGCAGTACATTCTGAATGTGTCACAAATGCTAGTTCAACCCAGGACAGTGACGCCCTCGTCCACTTTTCATTTAAGAGGTTAAGTCGATACAGACCTGAAATAATAGGACCATTAAAAGGGACACATCACACCAGAAACACCTCTGAAGATTTAAGTCAGACCTCTGAACTTCCCATTTGGAATGCGTAGACTTCATTAATCAACATATTTGCTACATGTCTGTAACGTAAGTATTTAACAACAGAATATGGTAAACTTTTATTGTGAAATATTTATCGTGCTTCCTTTTAAATGGCAAAAGCTGTTATCAGAGCCTTGTTAGGCTGAAAACCAATTTCCTGACTGACTGAAAAAAAAAAGCCTCTGCGCGGGGAGACGTTGGGTAGTTTGAAATGCTGTGTTGAACCTTCCTACACAGAGAATGCTGGCAGTGTAGAGAAATATCTGAAATTACAGTGCATGTCTACAAAAATAAAATAAGTGAAAACATTTTTTTTACTGTTTGTACAGTAACATACTGTATATTTCCACAATGACACTACATAAGGCTGGTGACTACATTATGTAAATAGTTAATTATTGGATACCTTCTCTGTATGATTTCAAAACTAGTGACAGAATATAGATGTTGGTTTCTTTAAACAAACTTAAAAACTTAAAAAAAAAAAAAGACAAAACAAAGTCAAATAAATCCTTTGTGTAGTACACAGCTTTCTTTGTTCCAGAGGAACAATATGGTAAACCTTTGCATTTGCTCAATGCAAGTGCACCAGTCTAGATTCAGTCTTTCCTTCTGTCCGTCTTCCCCAATTTCATCCTCAGTGGTTGTTTCCTCATGCTTGCAGGTTTATGTGCCTCTGTTCGTGTTACAAACAGCGCCCCCACTAGATCCCATTCTTTGCCTCATTGTTGTTCATGGCCTCCTTTCTCTGAGCTAGGAAGGGGTACATGCACTTGTCGGCGCCTAGGAACCGGTACATGCACACAATGGCTTCGAAGGGCAGGATGCTGCGGAGACGGGACAGACATGAGATAAGATTAGTGACACAGGATACTCCTGTATGGTTTACAGAAAGCTAAGGGAGGGAATATTCAAACAAGGGAGGGGTGGTGTGTGTGTGGGGAGGAGGAGTCGTGTATAGGATGTATAGGAAGAAGTGTGGCTCACCTTTTCATGAAGTTGATGAAGTTGACCATATAGACGATGCGAGGTGTGCAGATCATGGGCTGGTCGGTGAGGATGGCCCTCATGGCCTGTTTCACACAGAACTCTGGCTTCAGTGGAGGCAGAAAAGGCTCAATCTCCTTTCTGAATGGGGTAAAAAAAAATTCAGGGAACTTAAAACTTTGGTAGGAAATAGAGATGGCTTTCACAGGTTGAGTTTACTTTATTGAGCTTCTTTTCTAGTGCATTTTATTGACATATTGTTGTAATTCTAGCTCTTGAATGTATATTACAACAAATTTGAGTCAATCCATGAATAAAGTAATACTGGTTTAAAAAAAAAAAAAAAAAAAAAGTTCTCCACAGTAATGGAGATCGCTTCAAAGTGGCGGGACAGTAAAGCACAAAGGATATGCCACCTGCTGACTGTAACCATCAAACAAAGTGAGAACTATTACAGCAGCAGCAGGAGGGGGGAGGCGGGTGGTAGCCCAGGTGCACCTGTTGGTGAGGTTTTCCCCTGGGAAAGTCGCTCTCTTTGTTTAAGCGGAGCGCTGACCAATAGGTACACAAGCCACTTTATAATATCCAACACGACACAAACTGTCATCTGCTGCTTTGAAGTTGAAAAAAAAAAAAGGTGTTTGTGAGGCAATTTTATAGAGCGGAAATTAGAGATGACAAACTCATCCCAGGTGCAAGTAAGCTTTTAAAAAGAGAAACTGCGCACATAAAAAACAATTACGCTGGCTGGTGTGTGTTGGCACTAACCTTATCCTGCAGCCTTTAAACATTCCCGTGTCTACCAGGTAAGGGCACACCAGAGTCATGTTGATGCCATCCTTCTCTGAGGCCTTCAGCTCATGGCTCAGTGACTCGTGGAACCCAATGGCACCAAACTTACTGGCACAGTAATCCTGAGGGAATAAAGAGAGAACAGGTTAGCCCTGTAAAACTCTGCCCCTGCCCGCGCCCAGGGACCGCAGAGAACATTATCAAACATGGCCCCACGGGCACAGAGGGCTCTCCTTGCTGTTAATGATACAGCCACAAAAACCTGAGTGAGCCTGTCCCCCGTTCTACGGTTTCATTAGCATTCTTCTCCAGTGCATCAGGAGACCACTCTGCTTGGCGGGAAGGTTTTGATGTGGTTCACCGTGGAAATAATCTTTTTTTTTTGTTAAAAAAAAAAAAAAAAAAAGGCATGAGCAAACACAGATGCATGTCGATAAACATGGGGAGGATAAAGAGATTTGACTGTGCCCACATGACAGACGAGGACTTTGGTTTCCCTGAAATTAATGTGCACGTCTAAAATCACATTGGAGGCATTTCCAGGAAGCATAATAGCTGAACAAAAACTGACTAAACTTCAGTCCCTTTGAAGGGGGACTTTATCATTATGGATGAATGCTTGTACAACAAAAGCAAACGTGCAGCTATGAAAACAAGGCAAATGGAGCGGTAGTCCCTGCAGACGATGTGAAAATGACACCATTCTCAGCCAAAAGGGATAACTGAGAACTCTGTTCCTTGAAATGTCAAAATAAAACCTAGGAGGGCTACCAATTTACTCCCTCTGTGGTTATGGAGATAAGTGACTCCACTAAATATTTTAATATGCATTAAAATAACCCCCCCTGAAAAAAGAAAAAAATTTGTACTCAAGGCAAAAAAAAAAAAAAAAAAAAACACTATAGGAAGAGAAACCAAAACCTTATCCATTGAAAGCTGCTGTGAGCTGAATACTGAGTGGGCACCACGTTGTTCACAAAGCAGTGATGAAGATGTCTCTGTCCCTTGGGGAGCTGTCAGCTCATTCTGGCCCAGGGGCCAGAGCCCAATAGGAGCCCGACACCCCCACTGCTGCAGATAGAGGAATCTATAAGAGGCTCCCCAATGCTCATCTGTGTCCCTTAATTTAACGGGTGGAGGGACAACTAGAGAAAGGGGGCCTAACCTCCCCCAGCCCAGTGTGCTAGCTGGCACTCCGAGGGCCTCGGAGAAAAGCACTGGTTTTGGATGGTGGGAACGATGGGATGTGTATGTGTTGTTGTGTATGATACTAACCTCCACTCCAGCTGTGCTGAATAAACCCAGGGAGCTGGCAACCGTCACAATGTGACCATGATTCAGCTCCAGCATCTTGGGGAGAAACGCCTTGGTGGTCTGGGGGAAGGAAAGAAGAGACAGAAGGGCAAAGGAAAAAAAAAAAGAAAAAAAAAAGAGGAAGGTTAGTTCACTTGTGCAGTTTGTCTGTGCCAAAGCCCTTTGATCCTCTCTGCCTCCTATCCTCCCCCCATGTGTTTCTCCCTCTTCTCCATGGTGATGCAGAGAGAGGCGTCTGAATGAGAATTCATAACAGGCAATAAAAGAAAACAAAAAAAAGAAATCAGTCTGAGCACTGGAGGTGAAGCATTTGAAAGTATAAACATTTCTCCTTTGTGGTAGGTGTGAATTAGATGTTGAGGGAAGAGGAGAACAAGGGTGGTTTTCCCCTCTCCAGGTATTCACTGAACAAACAGGTATGTGGTGTGTGTGTGCGCTGCTGTACAATCTGTTCTTTTCCCACACAGATCTGGTGCCCGTCGTTGGGCCCGGCTCTAAAGACTTGGTGACAACACCAATCATAGGCCTCCGTTCACTCAACAACAATACAATCCAGCCTCTCGTCTACCCACACAGGCTTGCGCCCTGCCCGAGCAGCAGTCAGCAGAACAATCAGTGGCGAGATGAACGCAGAGATGAAAGAGTTTCACCGGACTGCCACGTGAGAGGGCCGAGTGGCTCCACCGGCCGGTCCAATGAGAGTTAGTGAGGTGGTGAGAAGAGCCACCCTGCGGAGGAGATCCACAGAGGCACTTAGTGCTTGATTAACCTGTGGGTCCATTCTTCTTCCTGCCCGTCTGCTGACTTTGGACACAGCATGAGCCAATCAGCAGGTGTGACATGTGACGACAGTGACAAGAACTGACCAATCACTCTCCCAGTAGGAGGTCTACAAACAAGCAGCAGGCCTTTTGTTGGGAGCGCTGCTAGATCTATTCAAGTCAGATGTGCGCTGCCATAGTGAGGAACAATGCACGTAGCCCACACTCTTAAGAGTGGAGGTTGCAAATGAAAACACAGGACGCCTTTGTATCAAAACAACATGAGATTCCCATTGGCGCTGGAACATCTTGTGGATAAATTGATAAAACTACATAGGGAGAATTAAATAATAAAAAATACAGAACTTTTGGTGGCGTGTAAATTTTTTTTTTTTTAAGACATCACTTTGGGTTCTGGAAAATTGGGGTGAGCATTTGTTATGACTTTTGACAGTCTCATTCCCAGCTTACACTAATTCTGTGGTCATATAAATGAAAAGTAACAGTTTCATTGGTTGGTACAGTATGTAAGCCCGGCCAGAGAAATGATTCAACCTCCTTTGTAAACATTTGCTGGAGGGGGAGCACAGAGCCAGAGAGTGCACGGTACCAGGTAGTACAGCCATGAAGCCACTGGCAGGGGAGGAAAAGCCTCATTAAAACTGCACCCAGAGATTAACTGCATCGGACCTACTGACTTCTAGTGTGATCTCTGCTGTGCTTTAAAACCACCTTTAGACATCTTGCTCCTTTCTTTTGCAAGGAGAGTAAAAGTGGAAGCAGTAAGTCAGATCTATGCAGAGAAACGCTGGGGGGTAAGGAAGATGACTTCATCGTTTTGGAGTTTATTCTATGGCCAGGTACAGTATAGCTCGTCTGACTCAGCTCCAAACATCTGCACTTTTCCAGGACATACATTTTTAAGTTGCTACAATATTCAACTCATCGAATGATGGGGGCCCCAAAGAGAGGGAGCACGAGAACACGAGGCCTGGGTAAAAGCTGAGAAAGGCCTCTGCAAGCCAGAATGGCAGCGGATGAGGGAGAGAGAGAGAGAGTTGCGTGCAAATGAAGCATTAACTTAAGATATGCCCATACCTGACTTGAGCCAAAGTTTCCCACTCCCACAGCAACTTTTAGAAAGCAGGGAATGACTTGATCTGGCACAGCGCTGTACGACTAAAGCCAACACTCAGATACGACTGGACAATTTTGCTGAGTGGTCTGGAAATAACTGGAACGGACGGAGGGAGGAGAGGCCGGTTCTCTCGGCCGGGAGGACGGGGCTGAGCGCGAACGAGCGTCCTGTCTCTCTCCCACCCTCGCTCGATGTCCTGCTTCTCATGGCAGCTCTGGCATGTGGGTATGACCCCCGCTGACCTCTCAGACACAAAATGTGTGAAGGCAACCAGGGGCTCATGTCTTACATCAGAGCCGCCGTAATTGGGTCTCAACGCTCCCTCGTTCCGCTAAATTACCCACTGACACAGTTGGGCCTCCTTGGCCTATGTGGGGGTGCCTTGCCCGCTGCACCCTCTAATTGGTGCGTGCCCCCAGGCATTTAGCATTTAAGCCACACAAAGCTTCTTGCAGCTGGGGTGTCAGGCTGCATTAGTGCAATTGCCTGACCAACAGGAATATGAACAAAATATTGGCCTTTGCGTAGGACCAGATGGCCATTTAATTGGGCTGACTTCTCCCTGGATGAGAGAATGAAGGAGAGAGGGGGAGAAAAAAAAAAAAAAAAAAACGCCTGAGCTCGAGAGCTCGAGGAACAACAGATCGTGGAATCCGAGCGGGTTGGGTTTACTGGACATCGGGGATGATGGATGCAGATTGGTCATGTTGTGGCTGTGATAGTCATTAAGCCTCTGCTACAGTTGACTAAACCTCAAACCCCTCCTGCTGCTGAATCCAATTTACCTGGAAAGCAACTACATCAATAGGTCAGAGAGGACGTGGTGTCCCGGAATCTGATAGAACGTGTCACCACAGCTAATTGGACGCAAACAACCCAATTAGTTCACAGTGATCTGAGCTCCTGTACATCTGTCCAAGTAGAGAAGAAGATTTTTTTTGTTTTTTACCTGAGGCCTGTTTAATGATTTTAGTCACGTCATATGACTGATCAGATTTCGCAGTCCATTTACTGTTTTTGCAGCTGTTTTTTGTTATGCATGAATGCAGCAACAGTAGATTGGTCCTATAAGAAATGTCCTAAACGCTAATTTTGAATGAATTAATTTGTTGACTTCTTAGCTGCCTGTTCTGATATTTTAATCTCATCAAGAGCGGAAACTATTTTCAACCATTGTCATAATTGATTTAAGCCTTTCATTGAGCAAAAACGTCAAACAGTCTGTTGTCCCAATGAATCAAAAGTGAGGACAGACGCCGTTCTACGTCACATGATAGCAAACCGAATATCTTTGTGTTTTGGCTAGAAAAATCCAATTTGAAGACATCGCACTTAGAGCTATCGGAAATTGAGTTTATTTTATTCTATAATATAATTGGCAGATTTAGAGAGAGATATAATTGGCAGCTGCAGCCCTAATCCCTCGTCTCTTGAGATCTGAACAGGTACTTGCTCAGGGAGAGACCCTACATGGGAGTAGTCATGGCTGGCTCCAGTGAGGGGGTACAGGTGCACCAGGCCCAGGGAGGGGCCCATATAAAACCAGTCAAGTAGGACCCTTCTGCCTGGCTGCCTCCTTTCTCTGGATACAGCAGGAATGCGGCCTGCGGAACTTGGCTCCTGTCGCCTGGCATCTTGTCAAGCTGATCCACAGACAAGAAAGCAATTGTCAGATAAAGTGGGTCAGCAGCAGCTTACCATTACCCTCTCGCCTCGCCTGTGGATGGGACGGCACTGCCTTCCTTCCTCTTTTCTTTCCTCTGCTCTTTTCCCGCCATATCACTGTCGAGTGCTCTGCACTATGGTGTGATCGCACAAGAGATGTACGAGTTCCCTGAGTTGGAGTTACAGCTCATTGTCCATAAACCAACTGTTGGATAACCAGCTCAAGATGCTGAGGATGATTTCCTTTCATGTCATTCCACTAGACACACACACTAATCCTCAAACACAAACTCTGGTGACACTGACATGACTCCACGTTGCCTGTACCGACGCTAAAAACCAAAAACAAAACAAATTGCCAGCTGGACTAATCAACGCATCAAACAAAGTAAATGTTTTGACCCCCTGCCTCATAAAAACCTAAAAGGGAGCGAGGGACTGAATCATAGCTGTGTGTGTGTGTGTGTGTGTGTGTGTGTGTGTGTGTGTGTGCATGCGTGTGTGTATGGGGCAGAGCCGGATGAACAGAGCTGGCCTCCATGCCACTGCCTCCAAAATCAGGTTGGGAGGAGTCAGAGGGGCCTGTGGAAGGAGGACAGAAGAAGTGTGGGGTCTGAGCTGGGCCGGTCTGACACACACACACACACGCTAAGATTACCATCCGTTTCCGGCTCATGTCTCCATCGGGGACAAATTCCCACTACACTATCCAACAAATGACAGCTTACCAAAAATAAAAATCTTTTCTTTCCTCATCTGGACTGTGGCCTTTACACCGGTGCGTTTAACATGGAAGGAAAGATTTGAACCTGCTGCTGCATCACACTTTAGAAACTGAGAGTTTAGGTTCATTTTGATATCTGTTAGAAATCAATGCAGGGAGGCAGAGACATTTTGGGGATTGACATTGTGCACTTATGCCTCAGTGTATAATTCACCACAGACTATGTCCACACAGAGCCTTCAAAAATAAATTTCATTTAAAAAATAAATAAATAAATTAAAAAAATTAAAAAAAAAAAAAAAGGGTGGGCAAAACCTTTGAGGCTCTGTTAATGAAAAACAATGAGAGACAAGTGGCCCTTTGATTGCATCTCAAACTTTGTGTTCAGAAAACTCAAACTCCTCTTTTGTAATATCCCTTTAGTGTCAGTATTACAAGCTTGAAGCTAAATAAACAAGGTTTAAAATCCACTTCAAACTTTGAATGCCATAAACAGAGTGTATTGGTTGAGTCATAAACCACAACTAAGCCATTTTATAAAACCTGTTGTTCCACAAGGAAAAACAAAATCAAAGGTTTGTGTAATGTACCACCTGCATGCAGTGAGTAACTGTACCGTGTTTGTGTAAGAGAGGAAAGTGGACAGGTCCGTGTTAGTCTAAGCTCTATTCATCTAGCTTGTGTCTTTAATGAACCACATCCTCCATTCTGGCTATCGCCATTCATTAAGTCCCCCTTTTATCTGCCCCCCCACCTCTAAAGAAACCACACTCTCCACAGAATATGGGCGAACACAAACACAGGCCGCTATTAAAAATCCCAAATCTGCCACCCAACCACTGGATCCTGACTCCAAATCCTGGATGTAAAAGAACGTGGAGATGGCCAGCAGAGAGGCGCATGAATAGCTGAATGGAGCACCCATTAAGGTGGAAATACACAACCTGCCTGACTGACAACACAAGAGATTTTCATGCTCAATTAGGGAGCTTCACAATCACTGTGGTTTCATGGTATCACAGAGCGCAGTTCTCTGTAAAAAGAGGAACCTGCGGCCAAAAGATCCGAAATGAGCATCATCCGCTTCACTTAGCTCATTGCTCAATATATCGCGACAAATGCAATCTCAGATGAAATGGTCAATTCAGAGCTGTGCCACTGGGGAAAGGACACATTCTCAGTCACTGCAATTTACTCCACGTCAGCAGGCCTGTGAGACAATTTGTGCACAATCACTACAATTGTCCCATAGAAGGTGACTGTAGCCAAGCAATGCAATCTATTGTCATTGCTGCTTGATTTGGGATTGGAGGAGTGGGGCTTAAATGCTAACCACTCAACTGTCAGTCCCATTACTGAGGCTGCTCTTCTCAATGGGTTTATAATTGTCAGGCTGCAACCATTGTCTACTGAACACACAAACACACACACGCAAACACTCGGACAAGCCGCGATAGCACCTGGTCTGCTCAATGCTTTAGCTGATGATTATCTAAAGTGCAACATATTCGCTCTCAGATCCATGTAGCCTTTTGGATGAGCATTCACACCGAAAGGCCCGAGGAACAGAACCAGAGGAAAAAAAAAAAAAAAGTGAGACACAACAAATCGCCGCCTGCCAACGAAATGCGGTGAGCTGATCAGACACCGATCCAACCCACGTACAGAACCCCCTGCTTCCATCAGGCCAAGTCAGATTTGTGAAGATCTACGCGGGGAAAAAAAAAAAGAAAAAAAAAAAAAAAAAAAGGAAGAGAAGAAGGAAAGGCTGACACTGATATCGCTGGGATCATCACAGACTGGAGCTGCCAAAAGAGCAGCCAAGGAGAGACTTACAAGAGCCAATCCCGTGACTTTTCTCTGGCAGAATTAAATTAAGTGGAGCTGAAATCTGAACATGGAAGGGAACTATTTATGGTCATACTTTTTCAATCCTAGAGGAACACACACACACACCTTTGATTCTTGAGTTTGGCACACAGAGGGATAAGATTATGAATAGGCATGCGAGTCAGACTGGAAACATTCCTGTGAACCTAGCATCACAGTAAACACATTTGATAACATTGTGCTCATGGAAACTGGGGCAGATATGTCAAAGTATCAAGCTGCGACACCCGCGTCCAACTCGAAACCACTCTGGAGTTCGCCCCCTTCTCGGCAGAAGCTGGCGCGCCCGCGGCTCGACTCACCCAGAAGTGTGCGTGACAGTTGACCACCATGGTGCGCTCGATCAGCTCGTCGGGGCACTCCAGGAGGTGATGGCCCGAGACCACGCCGGCGTTGTTGATCAGTATGTCCACCTCTCCCACCTCTCGCCGCACCTTCTCGGCCGTGGAGTACACGCTCTCCCGCTTCCCCACGTCGCACACGTAGGTGTAGACCTGCGGCTGGAAAGGAGGGACCTCCTCTACACCTCCAACAGGCCCTGTAGGTGGAAGAAATACAAAAAGAGAGAGAGATGGGAGCAGAGGTGATGAGAGTGATCAATGAAAAAGTTTGCTCAGCATGCTGAGCCTGTTGATGAGAATAAGAAATCTGAGATATTGTTATAGATTCAGGGTTTAGAAAAGTATGTCAGGGGGTTGGTTTTCGGCAAAGTGTGGCATCATTTTGGAAAACAGGAAGAGACCCATTTAGAAGTCAGACTTGTGTGAAAATCTGAGATTGTGAGCAAAGATGCCATCAGTGCTGCCTGACACAGCTCTGTGGGCTGATATCCCTGAAATGTCATTTGCCGCTGCAAAAACACAATGTGACCCAAAACTGTGACCGTGCGTAAAGACGGAGAACATCCAAAGTGCTGCAGAGAGAGCAAACTTACCGTCTTTGGTGATGGGAGTGTCCAGTTCATGGTATATCTGCCGCACCATCTCCGCCGTTTCCTCGTTGCTCTGGCTGTTTATGTCCCATAGCACCAGTATCGCTCGTCTCCGGGCGAACTCCTTGGCGAAGAGCCGCCCGAGGCCGCTGCCGGCCCCGGTGATCACGCACACCTGTCCCGCCACGCTCTTCTCCTTGGGCCGCACCACCCACTTGGCCCCGGCGGTCACAAAAGCCCACAGCACCTTCAGGATGACCACGAAGAACTCCGCGATAATGATCATCATCTTGAAGCAGGCTCTCTTTTTTGCTTTTCTCTCTTTTCTTTCAGTCAACTCAAAGCGGCGGCAGAAGACGCGCAGGGAGCGTTTCTCCTCTGGAGAGCGGGTTTCTTTGTGTGCAGCGGAGAGTCAACGCCGACACAAGTTGTGCGGGGAAAAAAACGCCGACAAACAGCTCATGCACAAAAGTAGAAGAAAGAGAAAGAGAAAGAGGGAGCGTGGCCTGGTGCGCAACTCGTGGGCGCAGACAGAGTTGAGGCGCAGCTCAGAGTCCAGCTGCCACCACGGCGCACGGTTTGCACTGAGTTATGAGCAGCTGCTGCGGACTGTGTGCCTCCCACTTCCTCTGCTGCCTCAGCCGCTCCTCCACTTCGTCTCATCCTCAGCCGCATCTCGCTCTGCTATTTATTCAGTCCACCCATCGGCGCTCCGACCCAATGGGGGCCGAGACCGGAGCTCCTGTCAGGATGAGGCGCCGGGTCCGCGCGCAGCACTCAGACTGTGATGTAACCCGAAACACTTTACGCAACCTCCTCCACGATTCAACATTTCAAAAGATCACAGAAGATGCTACATTTAAAACGAAGTTATAGATAGATAGATAGATAGATAGATAGATAGATAGATAGATAGATAGATAGATAGATAGATAGATAGAGATAGATAGAGATAGATAGATAGATAGATTAAAGGTGATCAGATCTTGTTTTAATCCTATTTGTTTTTATTTATTTGATCTAGCATTGGCATTTTAGGACAATTTAAGACACTCAAACCGCCCACTCCCCAACACACGAAATGCAGATTTCACATATCAGTCCATATCCCACAAGTGTAGGTCAATGTCCATACATGGAGAAAAAAAAGCTAGTTCCTTAGATATGTCCGTAATTATTTCACGTCTTTCGAGCTGGTTTTGTCTGAACGCGTTAATCAGCTCAAATCAAAGGTCAAGCCGTCTAAGACATAAAAATGTACCGAGAGATCCACTGCGATCTGTTCATTGCGGAAAATGAAAGTCGATCGACAGACAGACGTAAAAAAAAGGCTAGGCAGTATAAATACACATGACGACAAACATGAAGGTAAATATGAGGGCCTGCAGACAGACAGACACAGACAGACACAGACACAGGCGCGGCAGGGATGCGTTACATTTACCTACGTGTGTTTTTTTTCTTATTTAATGCAGTTTACGACATTATGTAACGTCCTGCAGCAGGATGTTTGATGGGCGTGTCTGGGGGCCAAATCAAACCACCGGTGTTCACTTTTCAAAATGTAAACATAAAAATGTGTAAATGGCATCCCGTGAAAGTCCAACATTTCTCAGTAAAAGTGGGAGAGAAAATGACAAACAGGTCCGCTTATTCTGAATGTCATCTACAAAGAGACTCAGCACTGATGGGTATTAAACTGCAGCTCTTCGTGCTATTTAGGCCTGTAAGCCCGTGAGTTTTTCCATGCAAAATACTTGATTTTACATATGAAAAATAGTTGCAAAAGAATTTCCAAAGAAAGGGAAAATAAGCTATAAACTACCCCAACATGTACATCAAGTAAAATAAAAGAATGGGGCGAGTGTGTATAATTTACGGTAATATTTCAGTTGAGTGTGCATGTTTGACTAATGCATTTATCAGTTAAACTCAAAATGGCGTTTGATGTCAGCCTCCAAAGTGTTGTTCCTTATGCTCATAGCCGTGCTGCATCACACGGAGTGTGTTTTAAAACCTGAAGCAGACGAGGCGGTCTGTGATCCAGGATCCAGCGCAGAGGTCCAGCAGAGGAAACTTTAGGCTCTCTCCTGGTTTGTAAAATGAAGAGTTTGTAAAATGAAGTGCGTGCTCCCTCTGCCGGGACAGAGAGTGAACATCACCTGTGGCATGGAGTGACAGAGACAGCCTCACAAACCTGCTGTAGACCATCTTATTTCATACAGTGAACACACTGGTGATGGAAATGTTGTCTTGAATTACAGAAGTCATAAGATTTCTAGTATTTGTTGTTTAAATTGTAACTAATAACACCATCTAATTCATTATCAGCTTTATTGTCCAGGTACGTCTCTCACTGTACACACACAGAAATAGAAATACATATAGTTTTAAACAAGGACAACAGCTCTGTAAGGTAAAAATAAAACTGAAAAAGCTTTTTTATTAAAAATGACAATGGAAAAGTGTGTGTGTGTGTGTGTGTGTGTGTGTGTGTGTGTGTGTGAGAGAGAGAGAGAGAGAGAGAGAGAGAGAGAGAGAGTGTATCTCTCTCTCTGTACATGATAATACATGATCATTTTTAGTAAATACGTATAATATATGTATACATGTAGAGAAAATAAAAAATAGTACTGTAAGGTTTTGATGGTGGTAAACCTCTACAAACTGGATGAACCAAGCAGCATTGAGGAGCAAAGCATGATGGAACAATAAAAAGCAACAAACCAGCAGGGAATTTTTGTTCCAGAGCTCTAGATTTTTTTAATTATAGGCATGTACAAAGTACAGCTCTCACCAAAGCAGCAGGACAAAGGAGTCACCAAGGTGCAACAGGTTATAACAGACTGCAGCAGCAGAGTCCTTCAACTGGACCCCCTTCTCACACACTGCACTAATTCCTCACCTGGCCTTTATACCTGAGTCCCTTCCCACCCCAGTGAAATTAATTAACATTATTTACATCTATTTACTAAACATTTATTTACATTTAACATACACAATGCAAGTAACTACACAATACAAAATAAACACGTAACAGAAAGAAAATACTAAACAGAAGCCAAACTTAACAAAAATCATCTATACCCCCTCCCCTTTCCCTCCACCTCCACCCCCTGGTGAGCCCAAACATGGATCCCCTGCAGTTTGCATACCATACCATCCCAGCCCGGCATTGGGGTGGATGATGCCTGTCATCTACCTGCTGCAGAGATCCCTGTCTCACCTGGAGGAGGACACTGGAAACACTGTGAGGATTACCTTTTTTGACTTCTCCAGTGCTTTCAACACAATCCACCCCCTACTGCTCAGGGTGAAGCTGGAGAGAGCGGGGGCCAGTGACCAGCTGCTGCTGCATGGGTCAACCAACTACCTCACTGACAGACCCCAGTTTGTGAGGCTGCAGGACTGTGTGTCCGATGTGGTGGTCTGCAGCACAGGTGCCCCCCAGGGAACAGTCCTCTCACCTTTCCTCTTCACCCCCTGTACACATCGGACTTACACATACTCCACGGACAGTTACCACCTCCAGAAGTTCTCCGATGACACACTGCCATTGTGGTAAAGGATGTGTGTCAGAGGGGAACGACTGTGAGTACAGTACAGGAAGGTCATCATGGACTTTGTCGACTGGTGTGAGCTGAATCACCTTCAAGTCAATGCCAGCAAGACAAAGGAGATGGTGATCGACTTCAGCAGGAAACCCTCATCTGAGATTGCACCGCAGTGAACATACAGGGACTTGACATTGAGAGAGTGCGAGGACGTACAAGTACCTGGGTGTTCACTTAAATAACAACAAACTGGACTGGACTGACAACACTGACTCGCTCTACAAGAGGGGTCAGAGTCGTCTTTACATGCTGAGGAGAGACTGGGATCTTTTGGTGTGTGCAGGCCACTGCTGAGGACTTTTTATGAGACTGTGGTGACATCCATGGTCTCCAGTGCAGTGGTCTGCTGGGGAGGGGGGTGTTCTGAGCGGGACAAGAAGAGGCTCAACAGACTGATTAAAAAGAGCCAGCTCAGTCTGTGGCTGCCCCCTGGACTCCATCGAGGTGACTGGGGAGAGGAGGGCTCTGGCCAAACTGTCCACTGTCATGGACAACACCTCCCACCCTCTGCATCAGACTGTGGGGGCCTTAAGCAGCTCCTTCAGTAACAGACTCAGACACCCAAGGTGTAGGAAGGAGCACTTCCACAGGTCCTTCATCCTTCATCAAGACTGTTTAATGCTGCACTGTAATTCTGTAATTACAACACTTTCATACCACAGCAGGACTGATGTTTACTGATGTTTCATCATTCCACTGATGTTTACTGATGTTTACTGATGTCCTAGCTATGCACTTTATGGTCTTTTTTCATTCCACTCATTTACTTATACGGTTAATTCATATCTGCTATATATCCATATTCACCTGTGCAATAACACCTCACCACTGCACATCTAACTGGCTGGGTGAGGCTGTGTATATAAATACTGTTTCTTTCTTTTTCTCTTATTATTACTATTTACTATTTATTGTACATATTGTTTTTTGTGTTTTGTGTTTATTCTGTCTCTATTATTTAATGTCTCTTTTAAATTGTTGTTTGAGCTGCTGTAACAGTGAAATTTCCCCACCGTGGGATCAATAAAGGATCTTATCTTATCTTATCTCTGATCCTTCAACTCAGCCTAACAATGACAACACGCCACCCAGAAATGGACCTTGATGAGAAAAAACGTTAGAGAGGGTCCTTTCACAATACCAAAACAAAATAAACTTCTTGTATCAGTCTGTGTCTTGTATCTTCAAAAACAAACATGCATGTGTGTATTGCTTTTCACCTTACTGAGGGGGATGCTTTCCAGCTCCCTCACAAGTACTCACAACAGTAACATGTAGAAAGCAAAACAACAAAAAAAAAACAAAACAATAAAATTTTAAATAATTATAAAGGTAACAAAACTAAGGGGCTATTCAACAAACAGTATTAATGTCATATTTGATCAACAAATATCCACATGGTTTTAAAATATTATGGCAGCTTAACAGTCAGGCAGCTGGATGGATAGCCCGTAGAGGTCCTAATTCCTTTAACGCGCACATGCGCAAAAGGAATTTTCTCTTTCTCGGTGGGCACAATGGCGGACGCAGAGTGAGTGTTTTCTGCCGTGTGAAAATCTGAACACATCTAGTGTTCAGACAATCATCCGTCTTGTTTTTACATACTAGATTGGTTGCTTACTTTATATACATCATAATCCTTTCAATATTTTGAAAGATTGTCTCTATTATAGATGTTAAACATCACTTTATTTAGACGTGGTTGCACCAGTCCAACATGGCTGTCTCCAGCCTCCATGTACTCGAGAAGAAGCTGGTTTCTCTGGTTTAAAAGGAGGGAAAAGTTAGAAATTAACTATTAAAATATGTGTCCAACTTTGACGGTACGGTTTATACCTCCCAGACACACAGGGTAGTGTTATAACGTAGCAGCACAACTTGTGTAAAAGCCGGTAAATGACAGGTTAGCATGTTAGCAGCGGCGAAGATGACACGTTTCACTGTAAGTTAGTGGATTAGCCCAGCGAGGAGAATATATAATATCACTGTTTCCACTGTGGTCCTAATTCTTTGTACATTTAACAGAAAAAAGGTCCCGGCGGTCCCTGAGAGCCTTTTGAAAAGGCGAAAGGCCTTTGCCACCATGAAGGCCATGCGTGTGAAGAAGATGCTGGCTGAGAAGAAGGTACGTTGTACTTTAATTCAAAGAACGGATTTCATGTTAGATGGTGCTTCTTACACTGGGAGTGAGCATCTTTTTTATTATTACTTGTCCCCAGGCCCGCAAAGTGACCAGGAAACTCATCTACAAGAGGGCTGAGAAGTACCACAAGGAGTACAGGCAGATGCACAGGCGTGAAATCCGCCTGAATCGCTCTGCTCGCAAAGTGGGCAACTACTATGTGCCAGCCGAGCCCAAACTGGCCTTTGTCATCAGGATCAGAGGGTGAGTGTTGTCTGCTATGTAGGGATACAATTCATCAGGAGCATTTACATGGATTACTAGACTTCCAACAAGACAAATTATGTTCAAGCTGTTTATGGTTGGTTTAAACAACTTTTCAGAATCTTGCTCACATGCCATGTTTTATTGCTGACATACTGATGGAAGCTAATCTAGACTGAATATTATATCAATATCAATATATTCATTCTGTTAAAACTGTTTTAAGATGTTCTGATGTAGTGTTACATGTGAGCAGGTGAAATATAGTCATTGTTAAAGAAGTAGGTAATCTTAAAAATTGGTTAGGTAATCTGTGGTGATCTTACTCCTGGCTCTACCTGCTGCCTCTAAGGCCATGTGACAAGAATCCATTGTCATGGTCGAAAACAGCTGGACTATCTGGAGCTTTACTCGCTGCTCATGCATAGCTCCACTGTACATGTGCTGTCTCGGAGCAGATGCAACAGTGTTTAAACAAGAATAAAATGTCTAAGCTACAAGAGTTTACATGAAAGATTAGTAAACAGATGAGCAATAAAGCGAGTTAAAAACAGAAAATTAGACTGAGCAACGCTGATGCTGCTAGCGAGAGAGCTAGTGCACACATTAGAGAGAGGAAGGGACTGGGAATGTATACTCTATTTGTCAAAATAAGATCACTCTCAAAATCTTACTGACTGCTGCTTTAAGCAGTTTAAATACTGTGTTGTACATAGCAAAATATGTCCATTTCAACGTCATTTGCGTTCAGAAACACCTATATTTGGCTGATATAGAAATCCATGTAAATGTACTTGGTAACATGTCTTTGCCCTGTAAATACTTTTGGTCATGTGGTTTATGATGCATGCTCTTTCCCCGACTTATCGACAATGTTGATACACATTTGTAAAATAAGCCAATTTTGTCTGAAACCACAGCCCATCCACTTGATGAGAAGGCTACATACTGATGCTAACCTGTATGCTAATCATTATGGTCATTTGTCTTGCAGTATCAACGGAGTCAGCCCCAAGGTCCGCAAAGTTCTGCAGCTCCTCCGTCTGCGCCAGATCTTCAACGGTGTGTTCGTCAAGCTGAACAAGGCTTCAATCAACATGCTCAGGATCGCCGAGCCATACATCGCTTGGGGGTAGGGCTGTTGTCACTAAATCTTGATGTTGACCTGGAAGCAAGAATATCCAAATGCATTCCCATCGTGGTCCATGCTAAACATTAAGTGCTGAGCACTGTTACTGGTGACTACTGAATTTTTATCACTGGAATGTGGTTAGTGATGCTGAACTTTTTTCCCCATCTTATCGACCATGGTGAATACTGACTGAAACTAAGCCAGTTTAGTCTGAAACCACATCCCATGATGAAACCAGACAGTGTGCAGCATTCACACATCTGCATTTTGAGAAAATAGTTAATTGCTCTGCTCATGTGGACTATCATGATGACATCTTGTCACTGTCACACAGGACAGGGAATGACACACTGGATATGCTTTGTTTCTCCCACCACCCTTAAAAAAAAAATAAAATAAATAGCTGTTATCTCAATCTTCCAGAGAAAATAACCCAGCATTAACTGCACTTAATGTTGCTGCTCTTGACTTTAAATGTCAGAGAATAACTACAGTTAAACAACTTGCATGAAAATATAGGCATAATGTCAAACTTGATTGCAAGAGGTGAAAGCAGTTACATAAAGATAGCTTTAATGGCTTCTTAAGTGTGTAAGAGTAAAAGAAAAAGCAAGTTTGATCTGGATGTTTGACACAACAGTGCAGTAATATATGGAATTGGCTAACAAAGCTTGATGGTGATACAGATGTGGATATTGTTTAAGAGTACCTTAGTTACCTATGTCCAACCTCAGTGTCCAGTGTTTGCTTTTGTGTAACCATAAGAATTTCATCTTGTTCTAATCCTATCATTACATCCAATACATCCAATACATCAGTGTGGTGAAACAGTGGTGGTCGGTTGGACATGGCCCACATGTTGCCCTTGAAATGTTGGTTTGGTTTGTCTGTTTATGAGTGACAATGCCAATATGTGATTTTTTTCACTAAATATCCTTGTTCACATTACACAGCTGGTCGGTGACAGTACTGTGTAATGTGATGTGAAATGCATGGCAAATGCAACACCAGGTTTATAAAGTTATACAGTGTTTGTATAATGCTGATTTGTCTTTGACTGTAGGCTGAGGACATGACCCAAAGGGCCACATGTGTTGAGATGACCTTTAAGGCCAGGTTTAAGTTAGGCTATAACTACTACTTAAACTTAATTTGGTGAAATAGTGTAATTCTGAACATACAATGTGGTGATGTCTTTGAAAAATGTCTGAAAGATAAAACCATGCAAATTTTGCTATTGAGAGCTACATTGCTACACACTGAATTGAGCTCCTTGTTTAACCTCATGATCTGCTGTTCCCCTAGATACCCCAACCTGAAGTCTGTGCGTGAGCTCATCTACAAACGTGGCCATGGCAGGATGAGGAAACAGCGCATTGCCCTCACAGACAATGCTCTGGTGGAGAAGGCCCTTGGTATGAATACTTTATTCCTAAGTAAAGCAAATGTTTGTATGTGTATATGCACGGTATACATGTGCATATATGAAGGTGAAGATTATTGAAGAAAACCTCAATGTAATTCACAATTTAAGATTGACATGAGTCCTCGAAGGGAGTAATAGACAACTGTATGCTTCCTCTGAGCTTTTATATAATACATTGGCTTCATAAGGCAGTTCTAAAGTACTGGTGTTAATAGCAGCTGTAAAGTACACTTACAGTTGGGATAGCAACACAGTGTACTGTTTAAGGCATAGTTCTACATGTGGTTAATGATGCACACTTTTTTCCCCGTCTTATCGACTATGGTGAGAAAAAACTGAAAACTAAGCCAGTTTTGTCTGAAACCACATGACTTTACCATTAGGATGCATTATTTTTTAAAACATTTGACATAACTCTTACCTTCACTGATTTCTCCCATTTTGTAAGTAATAATTGTTAGCGGGAGCGGAGTTGAATTTGTTAGGCATATTGTGTTTTGGTCTGCAGGCAAATATGGCATCATCTGCGTTGAGGACCTCATCCATGAGATTTTCACAGTTGGAAAGAACTTCAAGCCTGCCAACAACTTCCTGTGGCCCTTCAAGCTGTCTTCACCCCGCGGCGGCATGAACAAGAAGACCACACACTTTGTGGAGGGAGGTGATGCTGGCAACAGGGAGGATCAAATCAACAGAATGATCAGGAGGATGAACTAAAGTTATGGTGAGTTGTAGGAACAGCGCACATCTCAAAAGCACACTTGGCTCATTAGATGTGGTTAATGATGCACAATCTTTTTTCCCCATCTTATCGACTATGGTGAAAACCAGCTGACAATAAGCCAACTATGTCTGAAACCACATCTTAGCCTTGAAATCAACCACTTTAGATGCTTCGTTCTGTGCATGACACATTGAGATGAAGTGAAAGCAAATCTAAAACTTCCTAAAGCAGATTGGATTCACTTAAGCAATATTTAGTAGTAATCTTATCCAAAAGAGTATTTAGAGACTGAAGTTTGTTCTAAAAGTGACCATGTAGGTGCAAATGACGATGGCCATGTTTAGTTTCTCCATCTAACAGTGTGTCTTTTGGTCTTTCAGGTTTTTCAAAGGACTCAAAATATACAATAAAAAACATTGGAAAAAAAAAACCCTGGATGTGTCAATGTGTCTTTGTGCCATTTATTACATACAATCTCCTATTTGGTATCTTTAGGTTTTTGTTTTATTAGTGGTGTTTGGTTTTCCCCTCTTGAGAAATAAGCCCACCAGTGACACCAGAAATTGTGGGCCAACAATATACACTGCTCACTGCTCAAAAAAATAAAGGGAACTTAAACTTAAACAACACAATGTAACTCCAAGTCAATCACACACAAGGAGTGGTTCTGCAGGTGGTGACCACAGACCACTTCTCAGTTCCTATGCTTTCTGGCTGATGTTTTGGTCACTTTTGAATGCTGGCAGTGCTTTTACGGAGGAACTGCCAGAGCCCTGCAAAATGACCTCCAGCAGGCCACAAATGTGCATGTGTCTGCTCAAACGGTCAGAAACAGACTCCATGAGGGTGGTATGAGGGCCCGACGTCCACAGGTGGGGGTTGTGCTTACAGCACAACACTGTGCAGAACGTTTGGCATTTGTCAGAGAACACCAAGATTGGCAAATTCGCCACTGGTGCCCTGTGCTCTTCACAGATGAAAGCAGGTTCACACTGAGCACATGTGACAGACGTGACAGAGTCTGGAGACGCCGTGGAGAACGTTCTGCTGCCTGCAACATCCTCCAGCATGACCGGTTTGGCAGTGGGTCAGTAATGGTGTGGGGTGGCATTTCTTTGGGGGGCCAAGGGCCGCACAGCCCTCCATGTGCTCGCCAGAGGTAGCCTGACTGCCATTAGGTATTAGATGAGATTCTACTGAGATGAGCCCTTGTGAGACCATATGCTGGTGCGGTTGGCCCTGGGTTCCTCCTAATGCAACACAATGCTAGACCTCATGTGGCTGGAGTGTGTCAGCAGTTCCTGCAAGATGAAGGCAGTGATGCTATGGACTGGCCCGCCCTGTTCCCCAGACCTGAATCCAATTGAGCACATCTGGGACATCATGTCTCGCTCCATCCACCAACGCCACGTTTAGTCCAGGTCTGGGAGGAGATCCCTCAGGAGACCATCCATCCGCCACCTCATCAGGAGCATGCCCAGGTGTTGTAGGGAGGTCATACAGGCACGTGGAGGCCACACACACTACTGAGCCTCATTTTGACTTGTTTTAAGGACATTACATCAAAGTTGGATCAGCCTGTAGTGTGTTTTTCCACTTTAATTTTGAGTGTGACTCCAAATCCAGACCTCCATGGGTTAACAAATTTGATTTCCATTGATAATTTTTGTGTGATTTTGTTGTCAGCACATCACATTCAACTATGTAAAGAACAAAGTATTTAATAAGAATATTTCATTCATTCAGATCTAGGATGTGTTACTTTAGAAAAAAAAGACCTTGTGTTGGACTTAAACTTAAATATTAAATGACGGGCCGGTCGTCAAGGTAACGTGAAGACGGTTTGAGTAATGTACGAGTAACGGTGTTTTTCATGCAGCCTGTTTCCATGGCGACGCGGTGACTCGGTAGCTTTCACCACGGAGAGCCCGCAGCCTGGCATCGCCGCTCCGCCGCTGCTGGGGGGGGAGAAGTGGGAGATAACTTTCTAACAGTTCACCGTCATAATGCCCAGGTGTCGCCCACCCCGGCCCCTAAGCTGGTAATGTCCGTCCACGGCCGTCGCACGGCAGCTCCAACATGATGGCTTTCCAGGCGAACGCGTCGCTGCCCGCCGCCGCGAAGGCTCTGATACCGGAGGGAGGCTCACATTACGGCCCTGGCCCGTACCGGAGCCTGGGGATGCGAGCGGGCGGAGGACGAGCAGCCTTCAGGCAAAACGCTCACATGCGGAGGACATTTCCCGTCGTCCAGCCCCTGAGCAGTGAGTAAGAGCAGCGCTCCGCCACAATGCGCCACAGTCGTTCAGCTGCTGCTAGCTTACAGCGTGTGTTCAATGTCGCCCCTGTTGTAGAGTCCAGAGACTGGAGAGCCCTGGTCGGTGGATTAATAGTCGGAGGGTAAGATGTGTCCACAGAAGCACCTCAGTGTGCAGCTAATGGTTCATTTATTAGAGCTGCTGCAGCATCCGCACATTGCTGAAGAGAGGCCGGGTATGGTTGTTTCTGCTCTGCACCAAATATCCAATAAATCTTATTGAGGGGTTTGGAAAGCTCCATGCTATAATGGAGAGGTGTACATGGTGACACAGAAGAACAAAAAAAGTACAAACTGATGTACTTAAGTACAGTTTTGAGGTCATGTACTTCACTTGAGTATTTACATGTCATTCATACTTTTTACTCCTACGTTTATTTAACACATTAAGTTGCAGATTCTGATTGACACTGCACAATACTGTATAATCAGCAGTTAAATTATGATGCATTATTATGGATAAAGAAAGACTTCACAAGCAGTGGTATATATAATAAAGAATTAACCCCCACCTTTTACACCTGCAACATTTAAGTCATATGCACATTAATGCATCAATAGATAAAATACAATAATACACAGCATTCTGAAACAGTGAGAACTTTTACTTTTGGTAAAGTGTATTTTGATGCTGATATGTTTGCCTTAAGTGAAATTTTGAATGAGGGACTATGATGAGTATTTCCGCACTTTGCTCCTCCAACTAAAGTAAAATATCTAATAACTTCTTCCACCACGGAAACACTGTATAATATGTATATGTATGAATATTGTTAGTGGTATTACAGTGGGCAAAGCAAACTATGAATAAGACACAAATGGTGCACTGTATAATGTCATTATTCTGCATGGTATTCATCTTTTTAAAATGCACGTGTCATGTTTCTTATTCCTCTTTTTTCATTCTTTGTGTAGGTCACCTAATTTAGCCAAAGATGACGACGTGGAGTCAGAGAACAATGAGCTGGAGAAAGATCTCTGTGGGAGACACTTTCTTTTTGATGAAAAATGTAAGTTCTGCTCTTTTATTATTACAGTTGAGATTTTTTTTTTAAACTCAGAAACACTGTATGTTAGTCATGTCTGACCCAAACACTGAATTGTTTTTCAAAAGTGGATTCACATTGAATTTGACGTCAGTTACTGGAATGTAACCCAACAGCCAGTAGGTGGAGTTGTCATCATACATAATGAACACCGGTCTCAATTCGGTGACTGCAAGTGTTGAAACGTGCAAGCAACTTACAGATATTTCAAGTTTACAGTCACACATAATGATTGCATTAGTACATGACAGCAAGAGGTTTGCCATATTCCTTTGAATATCCCTTATTGTCTTCATATCAAATGATAGTTCTGAATGACTTATATATATACTTATTTTTAGGCATGAGGTTAGAGAGGACCAGAACTGTTATTCCTCCGCTGCCAAGAGACTACCATGTGCACAGACCTGGCAACCTGCATCCCTTCAGCCTCTCCAAGGAGCTTTCCCACAGCCATGCTGGGCGGCCCTTCACCCTGGGGTAACCAGTGGATTAATGTCACTCAGTCCAGTAGTCGTGGCTGCGCTCTTCGCGAGACATTTCCAGAGACAGCTGCACAGATCGCAGTAATTAGGCTGAATCATTGTCTCATGATGAGAATATGAGGAAAAAGCAGCCAAATACAATTATTATTTTGATATGCGTAATTTATCTGTCACGAACAGAAGATTTCAAGCTGATGTTTAAAAGGATTCCAGCTAAAATTGAATCATAGTTATTTTACCATAATAGTGAGATCACAACCATTTGTTACTATTAGTCATCAGTTTGTGAGAACAGTTTAGTTTGATAGCAGTTATTAGAAACAGACAGAAAGCTGCCTTCATTTTCACACAATACTTTGGGAAAACACACACCTTGTCTTTTCATAAATATATATAAAAATGGATAAATGCAGACATTGAAAGACACCATATACAGAGGATTTATTTTAACAGTCACATGTTCATAATGTCCTCAATTCTGTCTTCCAGCTACCCTGAAAGATATGAGTTAAATACAAGTCCAGCCATCCTCTTTCCTTCCTCTTTAGTCCTCAATGGCAGAAACTCCTTCTCAGTTGAGAACTGCAAGCTCAGCAGGTAATTTTCGCCTCTTTGAACTAAATCAGACCAAGCCGGTCAATAGTCCTCTCAATTATTCCTCAGACCTCTTCTGTTGTCTCTCTGTCCTGCAGGCCTAAGGTGAATTATCCAACCTACAATCTGCAGACTGTTAAAGACAATCACAAGAGTGAGTTATTTGTTATTTGAAGCCGCGACCTGACCTGGTTTGTCCATCCTCAGGTATTTGTTGTGGTCTCGACAAGTCAGGTCAGCACACCCTGTCTGTTTGTAGCCAGTGAATCCAACCTTCAACCTGTACAGGTGTTTATGTCGTTGATTTATTGGTGGCGAACATGACGTTTTTATGGATTTCTCTATCTTCAAACAAAAAGCTGGGGTCATAACAAAGGGGCCACATGGAGAAAAGGGAGTGTTCACAGTTATCAGATGGAGTACGGTCTTATTTCAACTGTTTGTTCCCCTTTAAAGCGCAAATACTGCACTTTTCTCTTTTAATTTACACCCCTATTTACTCCACACTGAAACTGGCAATCACACAGACAAAATCAAGCACCCAAGACTTGATTGCTAATTGAACTTACAAAATCAATACTATTCAGAAAATGGGGACATGTAGATAAAAAGAAGCAGTGTGGCATAGTGAACTGCCTCTTATATTGTGCTTTTTATTGTCAGTGTATCAGCCTAATATTTCTTCTTCTCTCTGTCCCGTTCATGCCTCTCTGTCTCTGCCTCTTTCCACACAGGCCAGTCCTACCCGGACCCAATGGTTGGAGCCTCGCGCTCTTTCATTCACAGGATATCTGAGCTGTCCTCTTTGGAGGGCGAGACGGTGAGGCAAGAAAAACTCAAGAAAATGAGGAAACCTCGAAAACCTCCATCCTGACAATCACCTTCTTCCCAGTCCCGCCGGTTGAGGATCAAAACTTCCGAGTCCGTGCCAACGACGTCTGAGCAAAATAAAACATCTAGGGCACCGTGTTCATTTCAGTGGCTTGTTCTGACTGCTTGCTCGTCCTCGGTGGTATTAGTTTCCTGCCTAACATGGCTGATCTTCACATTTTGGGACTCCTGACCTGAGCTCCTCTCCTTTAGTGATTACACGTAGTATGTGCTGTGGTAAACTGCAGTGTTTGCTACAACAGTAACTGCTCATAATAAATATTATTCAATATTTTCTACTCTGGCTCACAGCTGTCAGTAGTTTTCCACTGCATGAGAAGATATTTATTTTACCTTTCTAATGGCTTCTAATGGCTGTTATGTAACACTGCCATGATTCTTGCTGTATCATCCATATGCTGCAGATGCTGTCCAGCTTGGATCTCATTGCCGTTATATCCTAATTAAGCTTCGTTACGTAAGTGAAACATCTATGTACATATGGAAAAGTTTAGCAAAACCATTATTGTGCCTTGTTAAACGTCTTCCTGAAATAAAATACATTTATTTTTCTTATTGTTATTATTTTTGTTAGGAGCTCCTTCCCTTTTGTGAGTCATGTTTTTTGGCACGCACGCGACATATCGACCAGCACGACCATCAGAATGCCTAAAAGATTGCAATGAAACATAATCTGCATTCCATATTTACAAAACAGATACAAAACTGTGCCCCCAGATCCCAGAATGTGGTACTTTCCCACATAATGCATTGTTTTGTTGCTTTATAGAGGGCAGCTCATGTCTCTGAATGGTCTTGTTCATCGCTTTCGACAAAGACAGCAGTCATTGCAATTGTCTTTTTGTCTGGAGAGAAATGAGGACTTCATTATTATTTGAAGATGTAGCAGCTAGAGTTATTAAATGTAAAATCTGTGAAAATTCAGTTTGCACAATGATTAACTTTGTTATTTGAACTGAATTAACTTTTTCCTAAAACTTTCCAAAATGTGACTTTTCGCCGTCCTCTGAACTCAGCTGCAGCCCTGAAATCATAGCATGAATAACTAAAGCAAAAAGACAAAAGTAGTGATTATATTACAGGAATTAAACTGTCACTCATGCACATGATTGAAGATATATAACAAACCTAAAATGATGAAGTATTCACCTGCCGCCATGTGAGTGTGTGTGTGTGCTGCAGATGATAATTAGCACAAGGTATGAAGCCAGATGCCACAGCTGCAGCCACAGACATTAGCCCGAGGCAGTGGATAGTAAAAGCGCACAAAAAAAGGCATTGTGTGCGACACAAATCCCATCTTGCTTAAAAGTTTGCCTGTTTGAAAGACAAAGTAGGAGCTCCCGCACCCACCTCTAAACTTGATCGAAATAAAAAGATGGTTTATTATTCAGCTGGTTTACATCTCACACTGCTCTTTTCAGTGTCTACGTTGATATTTATCTTTAACTGAATATTTTTAAAGCACAAAATCCTCAGCATTTCACTTGGCGTGACAATGAATAAAAGTAAATAAAAAGGTGTGTCCCAGATGAAGTTTTGACTTTGTTTGTTATCTCCTCATTACAGCCAGCATCAGCTTCACCCAGCACTAATCAGAAGGGTAGAGCATGCAGGAAGCAGAGCAAAGACGGACACTTTGCTGTCATTTTAAGGATGATGAGGCCCTGCAGTCTGTCGCTGAGATCATTCTGAATGGAGGCCGCCTTCTTGACGCTCAAAAGATGTTTAAAGAGAAACATCAAGGGTTTTTATTTTTGACGTTTCCGTTTGATTAAACAAAGTGGGGGCAGCAGAGGAAGGGGAGGACGGTCAACAAAGACTCATCAGGATGTGCATGAGAGCAAGGATTTCGGTCACTGTGCCACCGTGAAACTCTGCTGTCAACTGTGTGTTTCATTTCCCGGGAGTGTATCCCCAGAGCTCCCTATTAAATACAAGCGTGATGTTAGCCTAACGTTGGGTTCTGCTTGTGTTCCCCCCCCCCCCCCTCCCTTCCTTCCTCCCTCCCTGTGGACGGCGAGGTGTGCATTTCAGGGACACACAGTGACCTAGAAACACAGAGCCATCCCCCTTATTCATGCTAAGTGAAGGGGCTGCATTCACGCTCAAACGGAGGCCGGGTTTAATAAGAGCCGTGCCGGGGGCCTGCCCACAAGTGGTTTATTGTTTCACTGTAGTTCCAGGGAGCTCTTAACCGGGACGGCACCAGACGAAGAGCTCATTTGAATCACCCAGCGCTTCACATTTGATACCGTAATCTTTCGCATGCTGTTTAAATGTATTTTCTATCCCAAGCAGTCGGTGAGGGCAGAGTGTCCCCAGCTCAACCAGTGCTGCAGTGAAGAAAAGCCAGGTTGTGTGTTACTGTTTCACCTGACTTGATGTCGTGCCAGTTGAGTCTATCAGCGGGGATCAGAGAATGTAGCCCGTCTGCCAAATTATTAACTTTGCCAACGCCTCGAATCAGAAATGGCCTAAGTATGTTGGGGTCAGCGCGAGAGGAAAGGAGCCAGCTCGGATCTAGGGACGGAAATCACAGCTTTATTCCCCTCAGAAATGAATGCGGATGCTGTGTTTGCTGTTTTCTTTGCCACTAATCAATATCGTCAGTGTATTTTTGGAACAACATTGCGTCCAATGAGCAGTGTGAAACAGGATTGCCAACCACCTCTGCAGTTCCCCTCAGCTATATGGAGCTTTATGGTGCCTTTCAGCTCATTGTTTTTCACAGTATTGGCTCAAATTTTAGGTCTCAAGCCTTTCAAATGTGATGATTTGAGCTTTTTCTTAGTATAAGTTATCATAAATTGAATATCTTTGAGCCTTGGGCTGTTGGTTGGACAAAATAAGACATTTGAAGGCATTTTATGATGTGTGCTGGACGAAGCAATAAAAAATGAACGCAATAACTTAATATTTAATGAAACAGATCACTGCAGTGCAGTCTTAATTCGGTTATCTCTCACAGCATCACATCTTATGTTTGCACGGAAATGGACATGAAAGCAGCCAATAAAAATTCTTGCTTTCCAAAGGCTGCGACTCTCTGTTGTGAAACCAGTTTGGGGCTCTAGAGACGCTTGTTAAAGGATCGAAAGATAGTTACACAGTGATCAAAACCAAATGATAGAGCAAACAAGCGACATGTGTCAACAATAACCCAACGGGTCCCATAGTAACCTGTGTGTCTGTGTGTTCAAATGGGGGCACACAGAGGTCACATCTTTGCCATCACACAGGCACAGCAGAGCCGAAGACTGTGTGTCTGATCTGTGGCAACGGAGCTTACTGTGCTGCAAATATACACTCTCCACCCAGAGCCTCAAGATAGTAAAAAACCAAGATAATTTTTTATCATTTAAGACAGTTCCCATACATGTTTTTATAGCCGCCATGTGAAGAGGCCTTTTTTTAAATTGTTTATTCTCCCACTATACATTCCTGACCTCAAAAAGTATCTGTTATTGCCAGGTGTGAGTGAGATTTGACAACAATACATGAGGCAAAGCGTGACTGGGAAATTCTGTCAAATGATTTTCAGCGCTGGCCCTTGATGCACAGCGTTGTGTGTTTTGTGATATTTGCACTCTTTGCCCTTGGCGGAGCAACACACGCGCACGCACACACACGCACGCAAGTCCAGGGGCCTAACCTTTCCGCGGCTCTCTGACATTTCACAACATGATTTATGAAATCCACTGTGATAGATGCGCCCTCTCTCCTAGTCATTACTATTACCTGAGAGTTTCATCTCTCTCTGAGGCAGGGGTCAGTCCCACACACACCTCTAATGTCTGCATTGATTTACACGCATATGGAAATATGTGCCAACATAGCTGACTGATGAGGGGACAATTATCAGTGGTGATGTCAGGCTCGGGCAGGGGGGAGAAAAACTTTCATCAGTATCAGTGTCTTTGTTGTCATTACGTTGGCGCTGCTCCAAGGCCAGCCAGCCCGCAGAGCTGTTGCCAAGGCGTCATCAGTCCTCCTCTATGCTGCCACAGTCCTGGAGGAGCGCGTTATCGTCCACAAACCATCAAACGGTAATGACCTGTAATGAATGGAGCATCATTAGCGGGGTGTACTAGATGGCTCATCACCTCGTGTAAGAGCAAGAGACACCGGGTCAGGGTGGAAGTTGTAATCCTCAGGTACAAGAGTGCGCCATTTTTGTACACAATCTTTAAGGTGACTTGGAAAATCTGAGCAGTTCGTTTTTCCACCTGTTCAGTCTCGCATACCTGCTCCGCCTGATGACACAAGCCAAGTCAAACATCCAACTTCTCAGCTCTCTAAATAGTGACTCATGTGTGTGTGTGTGTGTGTGTGTGCGTGTGGACAGGTACAGGTACATCATTCACACAAGGCATAAGATAAAAGACAAAATGCACACTTACAGGTCACACACACAGAGTATTGTTACACATCAACAGATAATGTGGGAGTCTTAAGGAAGTAAGAGGACAGCTGAGTGGTGAATTCATTGGCCAGGGGACAAAGGCTTCCATTCATGAGACAGAAACTGTGTTTACTCATCAGAAAGAAGCAAAGGAAGACTAATTAGCCTCACTGGCTGTTTAATAAAATATTTGTTTATGGTTGAATATTTTTAGGTCATGTTATGTTTGTATCAAAGGTACATTCTTGATTATAGGTTGGATTTCGAACATCAGCATAGAAAGTTAGGAAAAGTGACAGCTCAAAACCTTAAAAAGTAGAAGTGGATGAACAATGAGACCTGAGGCGGACTCAGTCACACACCACATGTTTTCATTACCTTTGATTAGTTTAAAAATATATAGTCCTTTTGAGCATTCAGGTTCTTCTTACAGGTATTATTATTTATGATTCCCCACACAGCCGAGGTGCATCTGTGTGCATGTGAGATACAGAGAGGGTGTTGTCCTGGTCAGAGGTGACATTGTCGGGCGTACCTTTACAACACGTGGCGAGATGAAAAGGTGCATTCTGGCATTTGTCAACAAAGGTTTTGAAACTATGGCAACGCGGGTCAGCGGTTACCATGGGGACAGCCACGGTTTGCATTCCCCACATAGGCGAGATGGAGCTAGGATTCACCCTGCCGTCTCCTTGACGCCCAGTACGAGAAGTGGTGGCACGCACACTGACTAAATCCAATCAATCTCCCTCTGCATCTCCTGCTCTTCCCTTGTGTTTGTCAAATGGAGTGAGTCGTGTGCGCCGCTGCCATGAAATCAGTCTGTGACATGGCAGCTTGTGACAGGGTTTGAAGACTATAAACACACTTAGTTACAGGTACACGGCTTAATTTCCTTTCCTCTCTACTTGCGTACGCTAAGAAAACTCCAAGCAGGGTGCGTTATGTGGGAAGGCTGATCGTCTTTGACAAGTGCACAGCAAGGGCAGGAGGTCCAGGGTTGGGGGCCTGTCAGATGTAAAACACACACGCTTTGATGTGCACTTCCAACGTGCTGCAGCCATAGCAAACTGATGCAGGTGTAAGTCTTGCATCAGTGGGCAGATCAAATCAGCACTGCAAAGGCAACTTGTGTGACACTTGAGCCGTGTCCCTTTTGTTTTTCTCAATCTAAAGCATTTCAAAACAGACACCTTCTTAAAAATACTTCACTTTTTTTTAACATAAAGTATGAAAATTGTGAGGATTATCGCCAATTACCCTCTCAGACTTAATATACACCGATTCAGACACATGCTCCTCAGTGATGCTGCTGCTGATGAATATGGTGGAGATGAAAGCTATTACTGTCGCTTGACCTACCTGCTTATGGCCAGACGAAGAATCAAAGGACCCAAACAGGCCCCCCCCCCTGTCTCTCAAGACAGGAGAGGCAGACTGTCCAGATCATTACAAATATCTGCTCCTTCTATAGCAGTCAGCGTAAAGGGAGGCCTCATTTCCCGCTAACGCTCCCTGCGGAGGCCTCATTTGTTTCCCATGAGATGGAGGAGGAACTGCTCAAATAAAAAGCTGACCCTCTTGAGTTCACAATATCCTCAGACATTCAGGCTCCTTGAACAAACATAACAGTAAAAAGAAATGCTTTTTTTTGCTGGTGCCCTGCAAAATTATATGTCTAATTGTTCTTAAAATTCATAAGCATAAAGTTTTGTGAGTAATTGGAAAAAGTTCTTTAAGAGTAAAAATAGCGTAAAGTAGAATATGTTATAAGCCTCTTGTATTGAAACCATTATATTAGACATCATCATAATGGTGCTCTCTCTATTAAGCATGTCTTAATTTCACTGAGAGCAGCAAATCTAATCATCCTTATAATCAATCATCTGTCAGCGACGAGCCCCATCCTAATGAGATAAAACAATTAGCCTTGCTAACGTTGTCATAGATGTGCCTCTCCAGATTTACACTATGTGAAATTAATCTGTCACCCACCTCTCACCAGAGCTGTGCGTCAGCAGTTATAAATTAAGGCCACGCCTTGGTCTGCAAAAAACATCATGTACTGATTCACACCCTGAAGCTGGGACAATCCACCTGTTGTACACTGTCTCACTGCGGGCTGACAATGGATCCTTGGAGAAATTATTTGACATTTTGTGAAATATGCTTAGTTGCTTTCTTGCCAAGAGTTAAATGAAAAGATCGATCCCACTCTCACGTCCGTACACTAAATATGAAGGTACAGCTAGGAGTCAGTTATCTTAGATTAACATAAAGACTGGAAACAGTGAGGAAACAGCGATCCTGGCTCTGTCCCACAGTTTAAGAATACTGACTTACAGCACTGCTAAAGCTAATTAACATGCACATCTCATTTGTTAAAACCATTTGTATAAAAACCGTAGCGTAAAAACGGCAGGTTGTAGTTTTGCCGAGAGTTATGGACTGGGACTACATGTTGTTTTTACACTTCAGTTTCAGCAGGAATTAGGCATATAATATTTTAATAAGTGAACTTATTAAAAGGTTCTGGCAGGCGGATTTTAAACATTTGGACAGAGCCAGTCCAGCTCTCTCCATCTGTCTTAATGCTGTATCTTCGTCTTTACTGTACAAATCTGAGAGTTATCAGTCCGCTTCTCTAACTTGCAGCAAGAAAGCAAACAAGCCTTATTCCCAAAAATGGCAAAAAAAAACAAACAAAATATCAGATGACTTGATTAATCAGTCAAATAAAAGCATCAAAGTATCATCAAATGGCGTCTAAAGTTTGGGGGTTTCTGGAAGGTTACTAGTAACAACAGTAACAGCAGGAGAATGGAAAAAGGCAGCGAGGTGAGAACCAAAGGGTGGCTTTACAGCGCTCAGCGGGCCCCCTGGCACAATTGTCTGGAGACCTGCCAACTGCTCACATTCCTCCCTTTCTTTTGGGACTCAGAGGTCTGGGGTGGCAGAGACTGGCATCAGGGGTCACCGTAAATCTGCCGAGAGGCGGTTTAGAAAGAAAAAAAAGGGTAAATAACAATAAGACAGGTAAGGAAGTGAGAGCAAGAAAGAGAGAGAGAGAGAGAGAGAGAGAGAAAGAACAGAAGCTGGAGGCAAAACACACACCAAACTCACCAGCTCACCCCCTCCCTCGCCTGCATTGTCTCCTCCCTTGTGTGATCGACTGAAGGGAGGTGCTCAGTTGGGAACAAGGGAGAGGAGACACCAGCTCTGAGGAGGAGGAGGAGGAGGGCGAACACACACAGACATAATATGAGAGACATGGGAGTCTAATCAGAGCTGGAATGGGGTGTTCTGTGCTGTAGGTTGCTCCGCAGACCTGCTGGAGGGAAACAGAGGGGCTGGACACAGGAGACGGACACAGGAATTCTAGGTCACAAGGGCTCCTGTGGCAGAGCACAGTCTCGGCTGGGCTGGGCCGGTATTTCAACCTCTCCCTCTCACAGGCATGAGTACGACAGACATAGAGTAGGTCCGGGGAGGGAGTAAAGACTTAGAAATAAGAGTGGTGGATTTCTGGTGCAACCGAGAGGCCTGTGTTTTACTCCAGGGGTCGACTTCTGGCCTGACCCCCTCTCATGATGGGATCCTCCGTGGAGTTTGCCTGTCTGTTGCTGCTGGTTTTCACTCTCGGAGGGAACCGCTTGGCATCTGGGGGCTGCTCGGGGAAATGCTGCCGGGGCAGAGACTTGAGCTGCCAGACCACCGACTGGAGGATGGACCGCGTGTACGGGACGTGCTACTGCGACGAGGGCTGCGTCAGGACCAAGGACTGCTGCTTCGACTACTTCACAGAGTGCCCAGGTGAGGGGGCAAAGGGAAGGGGCCGCTCCGAGTGTGAATGAATCCAAAGAGGAGGCGCTGTGCATTTTCTTTTATTGCAAACGCCTCATCTATATGACACCGGCGGGAGATAACCTGTCTCATGAGATAACCTGAACCCTGTCAGATGAAAGATAAAGATAGTTGGAGAGATTATTTGCAGTACTTGTCCACACTGAGCTGCTTATCAGAAATGGTGACACAGAGCTGGAAGGCGTGGATATGTTCCAAACTCACCCAAGGCATGTGAAACTGTGCACATTTATCTTCCTGTAATGTCAAACACGCATGTGTGGTTTGCTCTGTAGCCTTCAACCTGAAACAGTTATTTTCCTCCTGCAGCATGTGTCATGGCTGTTCCACCACGCACAAATGCAAAACAACGGCAACAGTCAGTTCACCAAATCACCCAGGCGGGCTCTGAGTCCAACCTCATTTCAGTGGACTGGCCCACATAATGGAATTAGTACAAATATTTGAAGAATGTGATTCTGTCAATCAGTTGTAGCAATTACAGTTCCAGTCAAACAAGCCAAGCGTACCTAATATGTGTTATAGGCCGGTAGTTGCCAAATCTGCATGCTTAACACATCAAAGCTCGATCATCAAGCGCAGAGAGCAACAGAAAAGAAAAATCACAGGACCTGGTGATTGAACGGGCTGCTCACTTGGCGCGCTCTCAAATAACTTGTAGGGGAGCAGGAAACACTAATTCTACAAGTCACAATCAATGCTTCATTGATCTAAAGTTATTTCCTGGATATTTAGCTCCATTACAGTGATTCACAGGGAAAATTATAATCATGGTGTCTGCTAGAATACTGCAAGGTTTTTGCTCAGAAGTGTCACCTCTGCACACACTCTGAACCTGAGGAGTCACTGTTTGTGTTGTAAATCCCCCCCCACACACACACACATTTTGACTGCCTGCTACCACCAGAGGATATCCTTTAATAATAATGCTGGGGTGCCCTGACATCCAGCTCAGGACTGCACCGTGAGCGACTGGAGCTTTTGGAGCGGCTGTGCCAAGCCGTGCCAGCCCTCGATGCGAGTCCGCGTCCGCCACATAGAGCAGCGGCCCAGCAACAGCGGAGAGCCCTGTCCCAGGCTGGAGGAGCGGGGCGGCTGCAGGGAGTACAGAGACCACCAGGGCGCCCACTGTGGACTCAACTCAGGTATATAAATACAACTTAACATGTTGTTGCTATTGCTATTGACTTGATTTTAACATGCATGCTTACTTATTGGACTTTATTTGAAATTTAAATGGGCTAAAACTCAATGGACAGAACAGAAATACTGAACTGGTTTCTCTTATCAGGTCCTGCATTCATCACCAGCGTGGAGTTTGGCAAGGGGAGGCCCAAGCACGACAACTATGGAAACCCCCTGGACCCTGGGTAAGTTTCACATCATGCATTCTGAAACTGCATACGACCTCAGGTATCTTTAAATTCGAGAGTTGAAAAGTTCACGCATGCTGCCAGGGGTTAACCTCACTTTTTGCATTATGCTGTGTAACCCAACCCCCCCCAAAAAAAAGAAAAAAGATAACAGGTGTTTGCTCACCTGGACGTCTGTCTACAAACCATTAAATCTAACAACGTTGAGCGACTGCCCACAACCCTTTGAAATTAAATACTCTGACTTTAATAAGCACTGTCACATGAGAAGCACATACACAAGAGCTCCAGATGACAGTGGTATTGTGTGCCGCTTATGGTGCACCCACCCACTGACTGAATTACTGTTATTCCTATTTCATAAAGGGTCTTTCCATATGATACTGAATTATAAGATGATTAAAGGTTGCTTCTCTTTGGTGCACTGATGAAGCTGTCCTGACTCAGTGGTTGTAATATCCATTGAATGAATGTGGGACCTTCATGACCTTCTGACCCTGCTCCCCTCAGGTTCTGTGTGGAATTCACTCTGGAGTCCCGGACACCCCACTGTACGGTGGAAAACCGGCCCAACACGCACTGGATGCGCTACATAACCGAAGGCTTTAAAGTGTGTGTGGCATGTGAGCCTCCCGCCATGCGCAACAATAGTGGCAGCTGCCAAGGAGACGGTCAGGAATCAGACAAGTATGAAGTTGTGACCCTTTATGTGTGTGTGTGTTCTCTCAGCAGCCTGGCACATTTGTACATGCCAGGTTCCTGAAACAACATTTTCTTTAATAGTTTCACATTAAAATCTAACAAAAAGCATCTTGAGCAATTCAGAAAAAAACAAAACAAAAAAACATCCAGCACTAATCTAAGTTCAGCAACATCTTGTCCTAAACAAATATAAAACCATGATCGTTCGGGGCTGTGTTGCAGAGATGCTGTGCTTCACTGGCAGGCGGTGGGGAACCATCGGTGCAGCGGGACATGGAAGAAGATCCAGAAAACCCAGCGGTGCGACTGTCCACCACAACACAGCTTCGTCTTCATCTGATCCCAAACAAAGCAATGCAGAACAACCCTCTCATCTGGTGTCCACGATAACATGATCGCAGCCAAGCTCCAAATCATTGGTGAGACTGAAATATCGTGTTGGGATCAGAGGCCTCAATGCGACGGGCAAGAAGAGACTTGTGACTTTGAGAGTGGTGCAGAAAAATTATGTCTCTAATAAATAATGCTACGTTTTTCACTACAATCACCACACACATTTCCATTGTTGAAGCACACTGTTGTAAGTTGTACAGTATTCTGCCTTTTTCTAGTACATATTAAGCACCTCTCAAATTGATTTTGCATATTTTTTATTGTAACAGGCAAAAATATTTAACTTAAACTTTTAAATCATAAAACTATTTTACATTTGCACTGTAATGATGTGTTTTGAAAAAAAAAACAAACAAACAAAAAAAAACCCAGCCCAGCATTACTGTGTTGAGTGCCCTCTGGTGGTGAGACATTTTCTTAGTGCAAACAGAGCAGCTGAAAACAACACACTAATAACAGAAAAGGAACACCTTCAGCGGTGAAGTCGTGGGGCTGAAAAGAGGTAAATGAGGAGGAGCTTAATTTTATTTACAAGTGGACGGCTACATTGTACAAGTTGGCGAGGCACTCTGCTTCTTCAGCCGACTTGATGCGACCTCATTAGGACTCTCCAGCGGTCTTTTAACATGGTGCCAGTGCGTCCTTCGAAGTCATAATCCATTAATATGCGAGACCACTTCCCCTGGCCATGACGTTTAACTCCATCCTTGAGGCATTTGTCCAGCTGGGATGTCCATTTCTAAAGTAAGTTAAAAACAAAAACTCAAGGTTTGGGGATTTTTAGGAATTTGCCCAATGGAAAGGTATAATTTGACTTGGGACAAATTAACCGGAAAGAAAACTAAATATACTGTGTGGATCGGCTCACCTCAGGTCGTTTTCTTGTCTTTTGGATTGTCGAGGTGTTCTTTGACGTTTCGGATGTGATCTTAGATAACTCTGATGGTCGGAGGTTAAAGTTCTCTTTAGCTTTTGTTCACGCTCAGAAATGTGTGTCAAATATAGTATCTAAAGCACTTTATAAAAAAATTAAAGAGTTGTTACAACAGACAAAAGCAAAAACACATTTTGTTTTTAACAGAAATATCTAGGTGGAGGAAAAATAAAAACATACCACTCTTGGGGATTCTTCTGACAGAGACAAAAGCCTTCTTGCATGAATCAGGTGTCCAAACATCAGTAATTCTAGTTGACAGGAGTTTCCGTTTTGTTCTGTGGAAGTGTAAAACAGCGTGATAAGTTGATTTTTTTTCTCCACATATGCCTTCAATTTACTGTTTAGGCCAGCTTGTTGAATTTACACCCAAACAGAGACAGTATGAGGCAAAAGATTTATTTCTGATTCAAAAGATTCACTTCTACTCACCTCGAAGATACAGACTTCTCCTTTAACCTGTAAATGTGCAGCATATTAGTCAATATAGAAGACAAACACACACAGATACATACAAATACAACAGGGGGTGTTGCAGGTTCCTTCATACTTTTTATCCTGTGGTGATTTGTTGGCAGTTTCGGACAGAGCACCGTCCTGCTTGTCCTCCAGAGCCTCTGTGTTCTCTGATAACTGGACCATCTTTGCGGCCGCCTGACAGATGGACACACACACACACACACACACACACACACACACATAAGCATAAATTATGTTCCTAAATATTACCCTTTTATACTCTTCCAAAACGATTAACTTTCAGGTTTAAGTGTTGCTGTAATGTGAAAGCAAAACTAATGAGTCTTTCCACTGCCCTTCAAAGTTTAACCTCGGTCAGCGGCCTCTATGTAAATCATTCTTGAAACTTTCATGAATAAGCGAGTCTGGGGGACTGCGAGGACGGCTCTGCTGAACGTGGCCGTTTGCCCTTCCAACAAATTTTGATGACAAATTGTCAATTAACCATGACTGATAATGTCACATCAGCACCTTTCAGTTGGTCAAAGCACTATTACTCAGAAGGACGAGAGAGAAAAGCTGAAGAGGTCGGCGCGCAGGATCGAGGCGATATATTGAGTGGCAAAAAGTGTTTGTTAAACCTTGCTGCTGGCTGGAGCCAAACATCGGACACCTTCTGTATTCGCAGATGAACTCGTCTGTGACAGATGGAACTCAATTCCTCTGACGCTTGTTTGGATTAAAGGACACTATGTAAGTTAAAATGAATCTGTGATATGTTGGTGTGACTTTTTGAGCATGGAATACAGCACAACTAAAAGTATATTTTTTCATTTGGGAGGAGGGAGGGGACTAATCCTCTTGGTCAATGTCTTGCACCAAGACATAATCATTCAATCTTTCCACAACTATTCTAATTCCTTATTTTTCAGCCATACAAAGTTAATTCTTAATTTTACATATGTACTAGTCTTGCAGGGCGAGCCGTATACACCAGAAGCACATAAATGTTTATTCTCATCATGGATAAACTGTGCAAATCCTACTCTGGGGGGAACAATTTTCAAAGTAAAAGTGTGAGACCTGTCTTTCTGCACAACCAGTGAACCTGTGAGCTGAGGTATGATTAAAAATAAATGAACTTGGCCTCCAGCACACTGGGGCAGGTGCTGTACCTTGAGTAGGTAGTCGGAGGGATTCTTCTTCAAGTAGGCATCCAAGTAAGACTGTACTGTCTCCAGCAGGCGGCTGTAGCTGAAGCTCATGAGGAAAGGGTGGTAAGTTTCCTTCTGCGTCACTATTGTTGTCAGTTTAACCCTCAAGCTCTGTTGAACAATGCCGTTTGTTAAGTGTTAAAATCACTCTGGGCCACCAAATGCTCCTGTACTGACTGTTTGCTTTGGAAAAAATGAGAGGCAATTATAGACGTACAGACCTGCGGGAATTCAAGGTTATTCTCTAACCACTTGAGGGCATAGGAGGCAGAAGATCTTTGGCCTTTCTCCAAGCACACAGCGACAGACTATGAACAGAACCACAGGCATTTAAAGCCATGTCTGGACATTTTCTGATCATGTGTATATACACCTCCCCAAATAATCTGCATGATTACCTGGACAACCAAGAGAATGTTAATGTTTTTGAATAAAGTTTCATCTTCCACAGTGTCCTTGAGGTTTGGCCATAATTTGGCAGCAGACATCAGCGGCATCGCACTCTCATCCTCATCAAACCGGACATCTGGGGGTGAGGGAGGGGAAAAAAAAGAAGAAAAAAAATCAGAAAAGCTTGTATGTTTTGTACTTTTCTCTGTACTCAAGAGTACAGAACGACAGGCTAGATGTTAAAATAATTAATTTTAGCTTGAAGTTACTTTTCTAACAGCTCTTATAATAAACCAGCTCATCAAAATACTTCATCATCTGTGCATTTTTACATGAGCTTCAATCTCAGCTGGAATCAGTTTCAACTAGTAAACATCCTGGATATAAACCGGAAACAAAGCACAGAGCCCCCCCCCCCCTTTTTTTTCAAAAATAAATAAATAAATAAACACTTACTTGCTCATATAAATTTATTTTTATAAGGCCTAAATCAGCTTCTGACTGCCACAACTTACCCAACTGTTTTCCAAGCATGACTCTGGCAAGGACGGCACAGATCATCTTTTTCTCCTCAGGGAGGCCTGACTTCAGAGGTGGTCCCTGACAAATGGCTAAAAGGAAAGAAGAAAACACTAGGTCTAGGTCTTCAGAAACTTTACAAAGAGAGGAAGATGGTGTTTCTACAATCACATTAATATAGACATTAATGCAGAGTGATGCTGTGGGAACTCTTACTTATTATATTATTATATTTACTGTAGGTTATTGTAGCTACTTTCAGCACAGCACGGGGCCTCTGTGTTTTAATCTTGAGGTCGTCCCACGCGTACTGAATTTATCCCTTAATATTTATGCAGTTATGTTAAAGCATAAATACAGTCTCTCCTTTACCACTCAACACCTCCTTTCTCAGTTTTATCACTACATTTATTTCCTTTGTATCTTCTTAAAGGAGTGAGATCCAGCGCAATATCACTCTATATATATCAGCCTATATGGAGGATATATGTACTGTACTTATGTTTATAGCGTGTGTGTGCCATTTTTCCATCCATCCATCCATCCATTTTCAACCGCTTGATCCGGGACCGGGTCGCGGAGGCAGCAGTCTGAGCAGAGATGCCCAGACTCCCTCCCTCACCCCAGACACTTCCTCCAGCTCTTCCGGGGGGATCCCGAGGCGTTCCCAGGCCAGCTGAGAGACATAGTCTCTCCAGCGTGTCCTGGGTCTTCCCTGAGGCCTCCTCCCGGTGGGACACGCCTGGAACACCTCCCTAGGGAGGCGTCCAGGGGGCATCCGAAGCACAGATGCCCAAGCCACCTCAGCTGACTCCTCTCGATGCGAAGGAGCAGCGGCTCTACTACTCCGAGCTCCGTCCCGAGTGACCGAGCTTCTCACCCTATCTCTAAGGGAGCGCCCAGCCACCCTGCGGAGGAAACTCATTTCGGCCGCTTGTATCCATCGCGATCTTGTCCTTCGGTCGGTCATTACCCAAAGTTCATGACCATAGGTGAGGGTGGGAACGTAGATTGACCGGTGCGTAAATCGAGAGCTTCGCGCTTTCGACTCAGCTCCTTCTTCACCAGGTACACCGACCGCATAACTGCGGACGCTGCACCAATCCGCCTGTCAATCTCATGCTCCATCTTTCCCTCACTCGTGAACAAGACCCCGAGATACTTGAACTCCTCCACTTGAGGCAGGACCTCTCCACCCACCTGCGGAGAGGGCACGCCACCCTTTTCCGGTCGAGAACCATGGCCTCAGATTTGGAGGTGCTGATTCTCATCCCAGCCGCTTCACACTCGGCTGCAAACCGCTCCAGTACATGCTGAAGGTCCTGGCCTGATGAAGCCATCAGGACAACATCATCTGCAAAAAGCAGAGATGAAATCCTGTGGTTCCCATTGCCATTTTTTTACCTTATTTAATTATACATGTATGTATTTTTATACTTCTTTTCACACTTATCTTCCTATTGAGCTGCTGTAACAAGTGAATTTGTAGTATCCATGTGGGATTAATAAAGTTTTATCTTATCTCTCTTACAATGAACTAAGGCAGTTGTCATCTTAAATATCAAAAAAAGGCCTTACTTGGACTTAAAACATTACGGACTTAATTTTATGTTGACAACATCATATTTCGCAGTGATATATAACTAATTTCATCTATTTGTTGTAGTAACTTGGCTTTTTTAACATTTAACGAGGCTGTTTCAGTTTTGCCAATTTGTGCACACAAATGATTGACTTCCGCCTGAGTTAGCTAACTTTAAAAACTTTTAACGCTACCTCGGACAGATAATATTAAGGTGCCTGGTTATTTTAAATAAGTAATTATCTGATAATTAATGTGTTAAAGTGTGCGATTAACTCTAATTTACCCTCCAGAGTCGACAGTGTGTCACTGAACTCGTCATGTTTTCCTTCCTTGAATCGTCGACAGAGACTCACAAACATGAAGTCCAACATCCAGCCGGCAGCTACAGCGGTAACTCGGGCAAAATGCTCATCTCCGTCTATATAACTCAAATCTGTAGCGCTTTTATTGTTGTTTTCGGGCTCCATGTTTGCTGTTTACTGTTTACTTCTTCAGTCCGTCTTCCTCTTTGTAAGTTGATTTCCGCGCGTTTTAACGTCTCGCGTCAGTTTAGTGCTGAACAGTGTGCGTCGCCCCCTGGTGTTTGGGAGGCGAAACTACAAGCAGAGTTTTCACATCACTGACCATAAAGGAAAAAATTGACCTGACCTTGGTTTTCATCTTTTTTTGGTTTGTTTGGGCTGTTTCAGAGCAAAGCTGGCTCAACTCTGTGGCCATTCTACCAAGTTCTGAGGTTTTATTGGGACTGCCTCGCAGTGAAATATGTGTATGTAAATGCACCCGGAGTGTGGAGATTGCAGGCGGCCAATCCATAAAATTGAATTAACTTGTTTACTCGACTTCTCCGTTTGCCAAAATGCGACACAAATGATACACACTGTCACAGAGCAAAGCTTGTGTACATTTTTACACACTTTGACTTTGCATGTTGTTGACAGGGGTAGATGATGATGCCTGTGCTCATTTTTCAAATTATTCCAAATCTGACTCCACATTACAAAAAAGTCTCTGGTCTGTCAGATTAAAAACTCTAAAAGACTCATATTCACATTAAAAAGACAGAAAAGTCAGTGTTTCAGAAGGTGTATTTTAGTTTGTTTTCTTTACATGGCGCAAGTTTAGTCTTTTTGTTTTGAGTTTACAGCAATACCTGAGACAAATTCTGTCATACAGACATCCTATCCCACTTATAATATGTCAAAGCTTATAATGTAATAAACACTATAATTGTAACCCTCTAGAACACAATGGCTGTAATGTCATTCTATCCCTGTGTGATACAATAAATACAATAACAGGCCAATGCATTTGAATAATGCATTATCAACCTTTTTACCTCATTTTTGAGTGTATGAGTGCTTTAAGTTTTTTTTTTTTTTTCACACTGCATGCCAGAGCTTCTGCTTTTGAAATTTGGGAGTGCTGTTTATGGTCAGTATTGCTGTTTGGCAGCAGTACATAACAGACATGTGGAAATCCATTGATTGCATCTAATGGAATGTAAAACATTTCCTGCTGTGATAAATCATTTATCAACCAGTCACACTAGACCGCTCAGTTGTCTGCTTTCATGGGTATGAAAAACAACTTTGCATACCTTCTTGTTCGACATGCAATATCAGTGTTAATTAGTTCTGTATGTAATGATGCTTAATATGCAAAAAAAAAATGCAGGTGTTGCCAGCTCATTTGCAGAGTAGAGAACAGCAAATCCACAAGCACATGAGTTATATACACATTTATTTGTTATTCTGCATATGCTAATAGACGTAATGGGGAACAATGCTCTACAGAAATGTTGACATACATGTACCATAACAAAGTGTTCTGTGGTCACATAATTGTTCGGACTACTACATGCATACAAAGATGTTGCTTTGTACAGAAACAGTCTGTAGCTCAGAAGGTGTCTAATGATAATGTTCTCCAAAGCTGAACAGAAAGAGAGAGAAAAAAACTTAAGAGGCAAAATACACAGAGACATAAGAAAAAACAATGCATTTCAGGGAGCAAGGTTCGGTAAGCACGCATGAGTGACACAGACGATACCCATTCTCTCAGAGAAAATAAAGACACAACCTTTCCACTCTGTATAGTATCATGGATGATAATGCCATTGCGAGACAGTAAGACAGAGCACAGTCCATTTTTCTGTCAGCTCACAGAATTAATTTCAGTATCCACACAAACATCATTCCAAGGGAATATATAGCTGATCAATCCAGATCCCCTGTTTCTCTACCCTACCTGTCAAAATGAAGGGTTATTTGAGGCTAACACAGAGACATGGATACTACAAACAAGGGATGAAGGGAAAGAAAAAAACTTTAAATTGAACGTACAGGTACAGAAAAACAAGAGCTTTAACGGGAAGGTTGTCATCTAACCTTCCTTAAAATAAAAAGACAAATGAAAACCCCAAACGACAACAACAACCAGCACTGACCCCGCGTTTTTACTTTGGAAGGTACCAAAGAATCTGAGTTTCCAATGAGGGATCAACAATTTCACATGAAAAGATAATTCCATGAGCTCTCGCATAAATCTCTGATTACGGAGTTAAATTATGTTGGTCTGGGCATACAGTATGTACACAGACAAAAAGGAAACATGGACCACAACTGATCACTGATGTGATGTAACCCTTTGGGAGGATGCCACCTCACCTGTCCTCTCAAAGCCTTCCTTTATGCTAGCCTTCCTCTCACCCACTGATCACTGTTCCCGAGGGCATGCTATAGGGTTAGAGCCTCTGAAGCTGCAGGGACTGGATGGTGTCAGCATGTGATGAATTCAGATGTATCGGTTCAGTGACAGCAGGGGTCTTTTCCTGCCCATCTGTGGCAGCTCGGACACATCGCTCCCCTCCGGTTTACATCTCAGCTCTGAAACTCTAACAGCAGTTCAACTTCTGTCCCTTTGTTTGTGCTCCTTCCTGCCTCACCGAAGACTGATGGGGGTGGACACTGAATGTAGTACACAGATTTACCCAGGAGGAGGGAGAAATATTGCCGCTCCTTACTCCAGGAGCCAAGACATCAAAGTGAATTTGACAACATCACCTTTCAAAAAGTACAGAATTAACTAGTTGACATTAGCTGTTAAAGAAAAAACAGAGAATCTATCCAATCGGAACATCAGAGAGTTATAGAAAACCTGAGAACTCAATAACATTACTTGTATCTATTACATAAAGACCTGATTTCTCCTATAAAATTAGAATTTTCTGTACAGTGCTATATGAACAAAGCAAAATGACTTGCTGCCTTCTCATAAACAGCAGTGTTATGAAAAGGCACGCATCATTTCAACCACCATATGGCAGGAAATTGTGGTCGTGCTCCATTTTGGTTTAGAAAAAATAGAATCATTCTCGACGTTAATTCACAAAAAACATAAAATCCTTTGTGTGTGGCCATTGAAATGAGATTATCTTAATATCTTCCACAGACATTTGTTAGATTTTTATGCAAATCTAACAGCAATATAAAAGGCCAAAAGTGGTCAATTTGGATCCCTATTCCCACAGATAATCGAATTTGAGGTCCATTTATATCTGGCATTAAGGTGCTTGACAGCACATGCCAGCCATGTTATATGAAAAAGTAAAAGTCAAATTCTCATTTGCATTGTTTGTGAGATTCTGGTAGTTGTAATACTGTTTTGCCTCATAATAAAGATATAACATTTGAAAAATACAAGTAATTTCTGCCTGTACACTTACAAATCCCATAGACAGAAAATAAAGTGCCACAATTCTTGGCCTGCATAGATTGCAGTATGCGGTATTGCACATTCCACACCTCTCTGTGAGAACAAAAAAAAACAAAACCCCATGATAATGATAAGAAAATGAAAGAAAACAATAAAACAAACAACAAAGAATTCACCCACGTACTTCCTGTCAGTACCGTTCTGGTTTGTGTGGCTTTCACAAACACACTACTAGTACACTCAGCCAAGTGTCATGCTGAAACAATAAATAAATATTCCAGCAATAAAATTGGAATCAAAGGCAACATACAACAGATATTTTCAGTCAGTGTAAAACAAAAGCGAGAAAGAAGATGAGAGAAAAAAAAAGAACTCCTTTGGGTTTAAGTTTGACTGAAAATAGTTTTGTTCACAATAAAACACAATAAATTACAGTCCAAGACACTACGGATATACAAAAAAAAAGATGCCTTAAACTTATCAGCAGGATCGGATAAACTCGCAGTAGTATGGAACAAACGTCAACAACAACATCAGGGCGCTGAGGATAGGACAATGAACACAATGCAGGTTAACAAACCATAAGGAACACAAAAAAAACATAACTACTGTCATGATACATGTTTTTACTGTATATGTTACTATGCAGCTGAGATAGATGAAAGCTTGTCAGTGTGCTTGATTTGGTCCGTTGATATCACAAGGAATACTGTCTTTTTTTGTGTGGTAGTCTAACCCTTTTGAATTGCCAAAATAGATAATTATAGTGTAAAGCATATATGTGTGCCAATGACCAGATCTACTGTGCTGAATTAATAAATAGTCTTAAATCTGTTTTATCAAATCTCACTTACCTACTGTAGAATTTCTCTACAACCAATCTAGACCTACATATTTCATAATTTATTCTTAAAGCTACTCTTAGATGTATATATCTGAAGTCGGAGATTAAATAAGATTTATTTGTGATTTGATTGGAATCAAAAGGCCAAACAAGGAGTAAAATATCTTTAACCTTGTCCTAACCTCTGAAACCGCATGATAAATACACTAAATAGTATCTGATAGTTCTTGTCCTTACTGGTTACATATGAATTTTGGCAACTACAGGTGTATTTAGAGGAAACAGCATGTTTTTGTCCTTCTTGCCCACTGTCATTAGTTCAAGACTGAATATCGGATGCTCAACTGAAAGTTCAACAGTCGTTATGAAAACCAAAAGCAATAATGTCAACATTACAGTTTCATACACCATTTTTCACACAAAAAACATTACAGGGTCGTCATGGGAACACTTTGCATTTCCACAAAAGGTAATGATATGTTTTTTTATAGGTCGCTACGATGCAACACCCAGTCTGAGGGCTCTCAGTTCAACCCCCACCCACCCCTCTCTTTTCACATTACAAATATTTGTACCTTCAGTGACAGTTTTCCTTTGCAATCCTGTGCATTGTCATTGCCTTAGATGTCCTAGTATTTACAGTGGAGCGCTTTCAGCAAACTAAGCACCGTAAAATATCTGTCTTTTTTAAATGCATGCTTTTTACATATAAGTCCCTCTGTGCATTTCCTTCTTTTGCTAGAAAAAGGAGACTGTCATTATGTACATCAGAAGGATCAAAGTGTCTGCTTGAGTTGATGAATTCCCTCTGTCTTTCAAGAGCCTCCTCTTTGAGCCCACTGTTTTTCCCCAAGTCATTCTTAAATCTGCACGAAGAACTGCAGTTTCTTTTTCAGCAATACACAACAACACAAGTAAAAGGGACTTGTCATGCCATGCAAAAATATCTGTCACTACAACTGCACCCTTGTCTTTTCTTCCTGCTCTCCCACAAACCAGGCTGAGGTTGCAGTGGGTCTACTGTCCCCCGGAGCTTCTCTCACAGTCACATGCTGGTTTCACAGGTCGGAGAGAGACTGCCATCCCCGGGTATCAGGTGGATGTCGGATGTAAACATGTGGTTCTCTACTTTGTGTCCACTTTGGTTGCTGTCAGCCTTGACTTCCTCACCCGCCCCAACCACACCTTGGGTGCAATTTTGTGCTGTCTTGGGCGACAAGGGTGCGACTGCAGCACCCGCCACCTCCATCAGATGCTTGTCCTCATGGTTCTCTGTGGATTGATCTTCATCGCCGGGTGGGGTGTCCACCACCAGCCTCTTAGGAGACAACGGGCAGGTCTCCTCCTCCATGACCGGGAGCAGCACCTCTGAACTGGGGATGAGTGGTGATATCTCTCCCTCAGGGGACTCGTCTTCCAGGATGCTGGAGCTGATGTCTCCAGGAGAGGTAGTGCTGGGTGGTGTTAGCGGGCCTTCAGCAGAGGTCTTAGCTGAGTTGACCTTCAACCCCTTTATTTTAAGAGGATTATTACCTCTCATGGAGCTCTGGATGTTCTCCACAGCACTATTAAAGCTCTCCCCTTCCTCTATGTGGAGCTCTGTTCCGTCACCTGGGTTGACAGATTCGTAGAGGCCATCTTTGAGTATGACGTCAGGAGAGCTGCCGTCATCGATGGCCCTCAGTTGGCTAAGATCCAGAGGTGGTGGCGCCCTGGGGTGTCTGATTTGAGAGGGCCCTACTTCTTCATCGGAGTCTTGTTTTCTTAAGTCCACTGAGCAGCTCGCAAGATTATCTGGTGAGGAGCGTTGGACCTCCTTCATCTCCAGCTCTACCTCCTCTTTTAATGTACTGTCAGGGCTGTAAGACTTCCTAGGTGAGACAGGGCCAGTCATGGTTGTGCTCAGAGTGCTCATGGAGCTTGTTGTATTGAGGTTAGTGAAGGACTGTGACTTGGTCATCTGGTTGTACATTTCCTCCAGTTTTTGCACATTAAGGTGCTGCGGGGTCCTGTTTGTCCGCTGGGGACTTCCAGTGGTGTTGATGGTTATGCGATGAGGGGTGCTTTGCAGCAGAGACTCAGGGTTTCTTTTATCTGGAGATTTCAGGTTTGTCTCAGAGGAGGCATGCCTGGTCGAGCTGCCCCAGCGGTTAGGCGACAGGTGGTTGTCAAGGGTGGTTTTGTCATCTCCTTTCTCTATCACCACATCCATCAGTTCCATACTGCGGGCAAAGGCATCTTTTAGGTTCATTGACACTATGCTGCCATTTCTCTTGGCTCTCTCCAGTGCCTCCCTCCTCTTGATAGCCTTCTCCTGCCTCTTCTGCTCCTTGTAGAACTCAGAGAAGTTGTTGACAATAATAGGGATGGGTAGGGCGATGACCAGCACTCCTGCAATGCAACAGAGCCCACCCACAATTTTTCCAAGTAAAGTCTGTGGGTAAATGTCACCATAGCCAACTGTTGTCATTGTAATAGTTGCCCACCAGAATGAGGCAGGGATACTGGTGAATTTGGTGGCATCTTCATCTTTCTCAGCAAAGAAGACCAAGCTGGAAAATATCATGATGCCCATTGCAAGAAATAAAATAAGCAGCCCCAGTTCATTGTAGCTCCTTCTCAAAGTAAACCCTAGAGACTGGAGCCCCGTGGAGTGCCTGGCCAACTTCAAGATCCTCAATATTCTCATGATCCTGAAAATCTGTACCACACGGCGCACGTTTTGGAACTGAAGCACGCTCTTGTTGGACTCGGTGAGGAAGATGGTGACATAATAGGGCAGAATGGCCAGCAAGTCAATGACATTCAGCGGGCCTTTGAAGAACTTCCACTTATTAGGAGAGGAGAGGAAGCGAAGGAGGTACTCCATGGTGAACCATGCAATACACACAGCCTCCACGTGGGCAAGCTGGGGGTTGTCGTTGGCCTGGCCGAACTCGTCTATGACCTGGAGCTCTGGTAAGGTGTTGAGAGAGAGAGCGATGGTGGAGAGGACGATGAACAAGATGGAGATGATGGCCAGAATCTGAAAAAAAGATAAGAAAAAGGAATAAAATATCAGCAGGATTCATCCATGTTCATGTAAAGAAATTACTTTCATTGTCATTGTTGATACACTTACAGATATACAGATATTCAGAATTCAGAATATGAATACACACTACAAATACGTGAGCCACAAAATGTTGACTCAAGATATAGATCTTGTCTTTCTCAGTCAGTCTATCACTTTATCCGCCTCAGTCAACATATTATGGGTGAGTTTCTTGTGATAGATGTGGCATACACTGAGAATAATCATAAGTGTCTGAGTTGAGTTAGGGACAGAACGAGATGCATAAATAAAGGCTGAAAGACACAGAGTATTAATAATATGGCTCTAATGGAGTGTCTGTCTTTGCAAAAAAGACACTATGGGTGTGTTCTTGAATGAAAATGAGCCCTCTTAATGCATATTAGAAATATAAAGCACATCACAGTATTGTTTTTTAAGGATAAAGGAAAGTAGTGGGTTAAGGTAAAATGACAAAAGAAGTTACCAAGTGAAGTAAGGGAACATAACTAGGCCAGACAGCTATTTTGGAAACAGAGGAGTGTGTTGGTGTGTGTGGGATCAATCTACAATAGATGAAAGGATTTTGGCTCCACCTGTTGGCAACAGTCTGAAACTATCTGTCTCAACACATAATGTATTGTTGCTTTCAGCATGCAGCAATAAAAGAAAAGTTTCAGGAAGAAAGTTTTTTTTTTTAAATTAAAAACTACCATTTGTTCTTGTGAAATAAAACGCTTTGATATTGTTTCCTGTGCCTTCTACTCAGTAAGGGGATGGGTAAGAACATCCAACATAATCCTATGAGGTCAGCACAGCATGAGACTGCCTTTCAACTGCGGCTCTTTACCTTGACCGGGATTTATTGACCTCGATAGATAAAATATGGCCCACTCTGACTGAGGTTTGGTATATGTAAAATGAGAGTGTGTGAGCAATATATGGTGAGTAGAAGTTCTTTCATAATTTGTCCCTTTGCTCTTCTTCTACAGCACCTCTCCATATTTTATCAAAGCCTCTGCCTTGCACCAGAACCAGAAATATATACAGTGCAAAAATTAGTTGATGCCCTTTTTTCCACAGCAGAAAAGTCTCCCGCACTCGTTAGTACAGCAGCGTAAACTCAACAATCAACTGAAATCCAGAGCATGGAAAAATGTGCATTCTTTTGTGTGAAGTCCTCTATGACCTGAGCAATATAAAACCTATTAAAATCTAATGAACAAAGATTGAGGAGTCTCAGTCAAGATAGGAAACCAAGACACCCTGAATACCAATCACGGGCCCCATTAAGTTGCACTGATTATCTCACATAAATTTATCCATTGCAGTTTGGAGACAGTCACTCCACCTCCAGTGAGACTTCCCTAATTTAGCAAACACTGCATATTGGTGAATATTGTGCAGGGATGAAGTTCAAGGATTTTGCAGAGGTGTTCAGGGGTCAGCTATTTCTGTGGTCTATCCATTAGGCTCCATGTGTAAAAAAAAGTATTTTAAAGAAAGGACACTCTTTCGATTAGGTGAGAAAGAGAGAGAAGAAATTATAGAGACAGAAAGCGAAATAAAGACAAGGGGGTGTCATGGCTCAGCAGAGGAAGTGTTATCACTAAATGAATGCCGGTGCTGATTAGGTTAAACCTATTAGCAGCTAAGTGATGCAACCCGGGCCTGGCTGGCCTGGGCTGGCACCGGGCTGGAAGTGAAGGAACAGTGAGGACGCAGATTACTTCAATACCCCTGAACTTTCTGGCAAGCTCATTTGAGGCGCACCACCCCCCTGATGCCAAGCTGCTCAATCAGAGGACCTTTTGCTTGTGTTCCTATCACTGAACACTTCGGCACAAAGTCAGCCCCAAAGTTAGAAGAGCAGATCAGAGCATGAGATAATGATTTTGCTCAGTTTATAGACGTACTTATGTTCGCTGACGCGCAAGAACAAATGTGATTTATGAAAATGCAGGCAAGGGTCTGCCATTCTTTAGAGGTCAACTATTCTTTGTTTAGATTCACATTAACTGCCTCATTTAGATAGGGTTAATCTTCCATTGTTCCGCACTTTGGAGCATATGAGACCTTTAAAACTGTGCTGTGAACAGCTGAATGAGTGGACTTGTGGGCAGACACACAGACGCAGACAGAGAGAGAGAGAAAGTGATTAATGTTTTCACTGACCCACACCCATGCAATCTCACCTTCCTACACACCCATGCGCCCCTCGCTCACGGACGGCAAAGAATGGCATTTGAGCGTGAGAATGAGCAATTCCAAGGTGGCTTACATTAACCTGCTGTAATTGAGTGGGAGTAGTTAAGAAGATCAATTACTTGGACTCAGTCTTCTTTGGCCCTAATTTGCATGTGTGGTGGCATTAAGTATAGCATGAAATGCTGCGAGTGGCGGATTTAAAGACGGAAAGGGGCGCAGCCAGCCCAGCTGACCTGGAAGCGGCCCAGTGGAGGAGAAGCTAACAGAGGCAGGAAGTGAAACAAGGTATCTCACTGAACTTCACTGGATGCCTCTAAATCTTGGGAGTGATTCTTTGAGCAGGAGTTCAAAGAGGCAATACAACTGGGTTTAACATGTCACAGGTAGCGTGATCATTCTACTAATCAATGCTACCTGCCAACTCAGATGTCTGCATACCTACATACCTACATATGACAAGGTTGCTTTTGTCCATAATAGCTGAACGTTGTGACAAAAGATTGCTGAAGTTAAACATCAAAGTTATACGCAACCAAATGGAAGCTGTCAGATATTCGACATGATTTGTATTTACGAACTGCCTCAAATAAAGCTGAAGGTTTTACTGTATGTAAGCCCTTTCTTTCACCTTCCTCTGTCTATCTTGGTCTTTCCGTCTCACTGTCCCTGATCCTGTGACCCCGGGGCACCACAGTTAAGTCATGGTCAGGACAGTCATGAGACCTGATTGGCTTAGACGAGAGGGTAATGTCTTCAGATGATTAAGCGATGTGTGACGTGCTTTAGTCGACCGGCTATTCTGGCCGTTTTACTATCCCCTCCACCCGTTCCACTGCAAAGACTGCCTAGCATGACTGTGCAGGAACAAAAAAAGAAAAAAAAAGCTCCTTCACTTTGAAATTTACGAAGAGATGAAAGACAGATGGAGGGGGAGAATTATTGAATGTCACGTGACTTTTTTATTTTCATACAATACTCTGAGGATTTCCAGGGATACTTTGGTCCTCACTCCTGAGCATATTATAAAACACATCATGAAAAAATAAATCACTTGGTGAATGTCCTCGCAAAAACTAAAACCAGCTGGCTCAGTTCCTCCAGGGACAGCTTAAAAATATAGTGCCAGCGACTGCGCAGGCAGCCGTTTAGGAGAATATCTCTTGTGCATCAAGGGAGCGACTGTACTTTAGCCACCAACATTAACCACACTCACAATTTCAATTCCACATCTCCTTTAAGGTAGCATTACATCCTCTGGGAGACCTGAGCAGGCAGTGTGAAGTTGATTCAGAGGAGAAAACACGCCAGAGCCACTGAGTTAAGAGCTCTCTTGAGCCTCTCCTGTGAGCCTCTCTTGATTTCCATCTTCAGCCACCTGTCATCTCGACCACTGCTCTTGAAATTGCAAGAATCACCTTTCCCCCATCCACTTTCAGTTCCCACAGGAAGCAGTCAATAGGCCCACTAACTCCTCTCTAAATGTCCTGTCACCGGTGACAGCCAGGCAGTTGCACGGTTATACCCTGCTTCACCTTTGCTGCCCTCTTCCCCCCATCATTCCTCAGTTTGAGGGAGGAAAGATGCGGTGGGGAAGAAAAATAGCCCGCGCCACACCACTGGCCCATCTGCCAGCTTGTGGGGAAGCTATCGATTGTGTACACATCACATTATGGACACTGAGCCAAGCCCAGCGAGCCCCTATTGATCTCCTTGCCCGGAGCTCTTATGGACCATGATCCACCTCTGAGGTTCCTGCTGACCCACCCTCCCCTCCACTTGTGTCATCAATTAGTACCGGGCTAAGTAAGCCATTCTTCAGGTATGATAATTTTTTGCTGTGGAATCAATCCAAGCGATTATGGCTATGGTAATGTGGATTGATCCCACGACTTGTGCGCTATTTCATCCTCTGAGGCTGTATCTCCTCCAGGGTGATGACACTGTCAATGCATGTGCGAGTGAACGGTGTCATAAAACTACACAGCTTTGTGTATACATTCAAACACTGTATAATTCATTCATTAAATCCATTAATTCAATGAATTACCGTCCCGAGTTCACATGTACAAGTGGGACGTTTCACTTCATTATTCAGACCAATGGCTCCATATGCTGGAAATAGGTTTAGGAGGACCCAAATGCCAAAGTCTGACTCCTAAATGTGAACAAATTCCATTAGTGAGCCATTACCAGCCATTAATGGTGGCACTGAGCAAATATGGCATTGTTAAGGAACCTGGCACACATACTTAAGGAGAGATTTACGGCATAGATAGTGAGGATATGACTTGAATACATGCAGAGATTCAATATTAATCAACAAAGGAGGAGAGACATCTTCCCTCCCACTCTGTCAAGATTCTGCTGGTTAAGTACCTCTTTTGTGGCTAGTTTCCAAGGGACGTGTTGTGTGTGTGCGGGGGGGGAGTGTATTTGGTGGCCATCCACTGTTTTGTCCCACAGCTATCCTCCGAGGTTCAGAGAGGTTTGGAGGGATGCCACAGTCATTACAACGATTTGGACACAACTGATTCAACTGAATTCCTTAAAACTGGCACAGTATGCGTGCATTTGAAATATGTCCCAGGATATGTTTTTTTCTGTTTTATAACTTTGCAACAAAATCGGATCATAGAAGCCACTCCAGCGTCCATCTGGCTAACTATTTTTGGCAGCTCCAGTGGGAGTTTAGTGCATAATAACGAAGGCTTATTATTTCAAGAAAAGACTATTGAGCTGTTCATATATCTTTGACAGCTCTCAGTGCAGTCAATAATTGCAGTGGATATAACCCATTTGTATTGGCATAACGCAGCATCGCCATACTCTGTCACTTACAATTTAATTTGTCATCAGTCAGCTAGACTACATTACGTGTCCCTCTGCGCTTGGCAGCCTTTGTCAGGAGTATCGGCATGATGTGATTAGTCACAATTTCAGGGTCAATCTCAGTGAGGTGACTTGCAATCAGCGTGAGAGACAAACTTTGCATGGAAATTATTTTTCTTGTTGATTTGTTTTTTCACGTTCATATTAAATATATTAATTATTTGCCGGGTTCCGAGCGTTTCAATGTGAGGTTCCCTAAGCAACATAAAAATTGGTTGAGTGAGCTGACGGTATTTGAGAGGAACGTTAATCAATAAGCGGTTCTCTTCAACTTGCAGGCCACCTGCACCCTTTGTGGATTGAGGTTTTTTTTAGCCACTATACTGCAGGAGAAAAAAAGAGAGAAAGAACTAATAAAAAATAAAAAAATGACATTTTGAATGACGCGTCTATACATTATTCAGAAGAGTCCTTCCACATTCTTCCACTGCTGTAGGAGTGTGTTTCCTCTGATCTCTTCACCAAACTTCATTGTGTCCCCTTTTCTTCCCATTCTTGTAAACACATTGTTTGTGTGCTATTCACTCTCCCCCTCAAAGCCCTTTCACTCCTTTTCCAGGTTTTATTTACTTTTTCTTTCTTTTTTGTGTGCTGGAATTATATTTGTTTGTGTGTTACTTTCTTTCTTTCTTTTTTTTGTGGAACCAGGGAGGAAAGTGGGCTAGTGTGAATTATTTATAGAGTATGTTTGTCCATAGGGCCACAAACACGCCTGCACAGAACAGGGAACATGGCTGTGCATGTAAGCATGTGGCGCTCCATCACAACTCAGATGAGTTTAGGTTGAGCGATGCGAAATTTAAACGATTAGCAGACTGAAATATAATACATATAAAATTATGTATTAGCTAACACATTGTACTGACAGTTCCTCTGTTTGTGGTGTTTGTTTTAATGACATATTAACAGAGTCCCATTAAAACTGCTGCTAATTCACTGTTACAATAAGATAGGGAGGGACATGTGTCAGTGTATGAATCCCCTGATGACTTCTTTTGTGATGTTGCAGTCACATTGTGGTGGTACAGAGGAAACACCGAACCAGACGTTTGTTGTTTTTAGGAGAAGAATGGTACTATGAGACCCAACACAAATTTTCTCCAAACTTAGAGTCACATGGGACAAAACTAAATAAAAATGGGAAATTGAAAAGTTCAGCTAATTCAATACAGTGAACTGTTTGTCCAATTTTGCTTTCTACCCTGACAAATAACAAGAGATTTTTGAAAAGCCCTGCAGGAGCAAAAGGTGCAGCCAAAAATATGCATTGTGAAAACAATGCACACAACAATGTGATGCTAAAACAGGCTGAAGGGATTCCAGGAAAAAGTCTGATGAATAAATGTACAAATTTGAGGAGCATCGTTGTTAGAGCTAGTTATCCCTATGTTACAAATAAGCACAAACATAAAATGTTACTTATTCTTTGGACGAGTAACACCGATTTTTAGATTTTTGCTTTACTGTATGTATATTCATGATAAATAAACAGAAAAGCCAATTAGGGCTGACATCCAGCAATAGTGACCGGCGTAGCATTTTTAGACCACAATGCTGCGCAGTACAACAGCACTCAGGTAAACTCAAACATTTATGAACGAGCTGCCACACAATGAATTCACAGTCACACTCACAACGGGAGCGCTCCAAATGCTAAACTTGAGATCGCAAGCCAGCAAGGCCATGTCTGGACTCAACCTTGGGAGAAATTCCACGACTCTCCTTCTCAATCAAGTGTATTGATGAATTTATTTAAAGCTCTGATGGGATCCTTGAGCCATCCGCTGACTGAAATAGATATCTAATGCTCAGTCCATCCTACTGTATATTCTGTAACATAGCCCTCTCCCTGTCATATCAGATTTCTACACCCGGTATAGTCGTCAGCACAGATATGATCACAGTTCAACAATACTTCATCAGTGTATTAAAAAAGATTTCCCACCGTGCACTGATACTATTTCTGCAGACGACTCAGCAGTTTAGTGAATTAAGCGTTGGATGTTAGAGCGGTTCCTGCTGAGAACAAGCCTCCCAGGAAGGGCAGTGAGGAAAGTCATGCACACGCACCACCATTCATGTAATGCAGAGAACAAACTCAGATGCAGGGCAACGTCTTGATTAGTCTTAGCGAGGTCAACACTTTCACTTTCGGCAAACTTCTTATCGCACCGATCTTTGTCACTCTCTTTATCTGACTCTCTCTCCGTCCTCTGTAATCTGTCCATCACTGTTGCCCTCTTAGCCACCTTGCAGCCAATCACGGGCCCTGACTTTCAGAAAACAAATGTCAGGAAAAAAACAGAAAGAGAGAGGCTGGCGTTGAAGGAGAGAGCAGGCTGTGAGACACAAAGCTGTGTTTCCTATTACACCCTCAAAATTATAGAGATATGGGAGCAAAATTCAGTTATGAAATAAAACTAATTTATAAAGAATATAAAACCTGCAGTAATAAACAAAAGATAGTACTCCTAGTGGGAGAAAATCCAATAAAACTAATCGTAGAGGTAAAATATGTAAGAACTTGCCGTGAGCTATAGAAGAAGAATGCTGTATGAGACAGCCAGAGCTGAGGGTTTGCTTGTTTCTATGCCTTTGTCTTCTGTTAACATTACTGTGTTGCTGTGTAATTGCTTTGGCTATGTCTTACCATAACAATAAATCTTTCTGACGACAATCAAGATATATATATATATTTACTTTAGAAACCAATTTAAACCATGTCCTTCCTCCACGTCCTTTCCCTACCAGGAGAAAGGGTGGCAGAAGTGGAAAAAAAGCATGTGCATGTGCGCTTCATGGGGTGTGTGTGTGTGTGTTTTTCTGGGGAGAACAAGCCTTCAGCCCTTATGGCGTGACAACATTATTAACCTATATGCCTCTGACATCCCACCCCCTGAGAGAGGAGAACAGCAGGCAGACCACAGATACAGCCATTACCCTCACACTCACACACACATACACTCTGGTGCACATGTACATGCACATGAGGGCTTCTCTGGCATGCACATACAGTATGTGAGCAAACACATGTTCATTAGACTGCATTGCAAAAGATGGCTCTTTCGAAAAGAAGCCATCATGCAAAATAACATAATTGCAATAGATAACTTTTGAGTTTTGAGTGTTTTGAATAATTTTCAGTCGAGGAGCTCCGTGCTCCCGCAGGGGTGTGTGCCTTCGTGTGTGACAGGGAGAGAGCCGCCACAGCGAGCAGTCAACAGGGCTAAGTGTAATTACTGCTAAGTGTGCTAGCCCCTTGCGCCTGAGTAGTGATCGTTGTGTTAATCACTCGGCCAGGGCCCCATAATCAACACTTCCTCGAGCCACAGACCAGCGGCAGGCGGGAGAAAACAAACATGCGGCCCAAACCCTTTAACAGTTAATATTCATGATGCGCCGAGTGCTGCAAATAACTCACGGGGTGCTCGGCTGCTCCAGAGCTCGCCTGTGTGTATGCAGATAAGGACACGGGAAGGATCTCTTACAAGCTCCCTGCTCCCCTCTACCCCCGAGTCACCCGATAACATCATCCATCTGAGCTTGGAGGCTGAGGGCGGATGAGAAGGTGGAGTGGGAGAGGTAGAGAGGCATGTTTGTGTATGTGTGATAGAAATTTACTCAGGAATAAGAATTACCCTCCTGTCTCATCTCCTGACCACTTTTCCTTCACAGATAAGAATGGGAAAACCTCACAGGGAAGAACTCCTCCCACACACACACACACACCAAAAAACATACAGCACAAATACTTCCCCACATACACTTTTCCTCTGCCTCTTGCTCTCTCACAATCTTGTCTTCTCTCGTTCCAAAACACACACTGTCACCTTCAGCTGCACTCGGCAGGCTCCATAACTCTCTCAGCACTACACCCTCGCATGAAAAAGAGAATTCCCCCCTCTCTCTTTTTTTCTCTCTCTCTTTTCTCTCCTCCTCCTCCTCCTTCCCTCTCGTACCTCTATCTGTTATCCTCAATGACTACGCGTCACCTTGCTGTCTGAGTCAAACTCTGTAACCATGGAGATGTCTCCCAGCACTACTAGCGCAAGTCGAGCAGAGAGCAGCTCTCTGACTTAAACATTGTTTTTTCCCTCTGATGCAGCACCTTTACCATTCAGATGAGTCCGCCGAACCCCTCGGAGCGGCGGGACGACGACGGGGACGGATCCCGGGGTAAAGGGAGGTTACTCGGGCGCATTGGACTTCAAAGCGAAACCCATCAGCCTCAACGCATGCCATTGTGAATTCCAACAATATGAGATAACATTAGCAGTTAAGTGGGGGAAGTTTTGATTAGGGAGGCTGCGGTGTGACTCCACTGGTCCCCCACTGAGCTACAAATGACCTCAGAAACTTTAGAAATGACAAATGACACTGTTGGGTTGTAGTTTAGTGAGAGCCGGACAAAGACCATAGACCGCCCACAAGAGGGAGCTCCTCTTCCCTCTGCAACTGGATTCAACTAGTAGCGAGAATGTCTCTTTGTGACTTTGCGATTTGATCCCCCCCCAGTTTTTTTTTTTTAGCAGGAAGGAGGTCAGTTGAAGGTGGAGAGAAAACTCCGGCTTCAAGCTGCTGGGTTTTGATGCGCAAAGGAGGAGTTGAGATAATCCCTCGACTATTCCCTCTATCCTTCACGCAGAGAGTGAGAAACACACACTTTCTCTCTCTCCGTCTCCTTCTGCTTCTCATCGGGGACCGCAGGAAGAGTAGTGGTCACCGAGGGGCCAGCTAATCCAAATCAAGTATAAAGTTTAAAGCACAACCCTGAGCCCTGAGTGGCACTCCCCTTCATTCATATTCCCCAGCATCCAGCATCCACCCCAACAGCATCACTCCAAAATGCTGGACTGTTTGACTGCTGGCTTCAGATGTGCACATTATGTCAATCTCAACTGCACCTCTCACAAAGTCTCTTTCAAGTTATGTGCTAGCTGTGCAAAACTCTCTATCAGGCTGATTTATTGCCTCTGTCCCCTGTCTGCCTTTAACAAACACAAACACAAAATCACTGACACACACATATCTGCACATGGGCTTGTACTTTTTCTAAGAAGCTGATTTTTTTTTAGGAATATCTTTCTCCATCTCTCCTCTGGGGAAACTGGGGTGAATATAAACCGAGCTCTGTTTACCGCAAGAAACACACCAAGCTGACAACACGGTTCCCTTTCTAATGAGATTCACCCTGATGATGTTTGCATGAATATATTCATGAGTGACAAAGGGAGGGGGGGGGAAGGATGGCAACAAGAGCAGCCGAGTAAGTGAATAGGCAAATAAAGTGTCAAACAACAGGCAGCAAGACCAACAAACAAATAGCCAACCAAAGACAAAACCTAATTAAAAAAATACACCAACCCTCCCTTCTTTTGAGAAAACTCATTCTGATGCATGTGAACTAATATTTCATGGCCTCCACATGAGTCTCCTGCATCATCTCGGAATTTCTCAGCCTTTTTTTTTTCATAAAAATTGCAGTTTGGCCCTCTTCTTCCCAATTACCAAACAACACCTTGACACTGCCGTCTGCTCCTAGAGAAAGAGAGAGGCTCGGCTCGGACGGCGTCAACAACATATCGACGCTTCTCTCTGTAACCATGGAAACTTGTGAATGGAATCCCCGCTTCTCATGTGTGAAAGGCGGCCGTCACCACGGGAAAAGCTGCAGAATTCGATTTTGTGCCCATCATCATCGGGTGTGTAATTATTGCTACTGAAACCTCGATAAAACCCACTTCCCATGCCCGCATATACATACACAGACGCACGCTTGCAGTTTTAATAAAGCCATGAGTGATTTCGTCAATTATCTTAGCCGGGGCAACCCCCTTACGTAGAACAACACATGCTGCTCTCTCCCTCGCAATGTGCCATGATGTTTACTTCAGTAATGACTCATGCTGGATCATACTCGGCGGTTGTCGGCAACAAAAGAACAGCCAAAAGAATAGAAATAGAATAGAAATGCGACTTTGGGAGGGAAAAAGAAAAAAAAAAAAGGCTGTATGAATGACTGGGCAATTGAGCTGAGTGCTGCTTCATGGCAGAGGCAAGCAGGGAGCGCTGATAAGGGAGCTGTAATAACAGGCAGAATTTCACAGGCTTTGTTCCACGGCAAATGAGAGTGATGATCACCAGGCTTGGGAGCGGCACTGGGTGACTGTTTCCATGGCGTTAGAGTGAGGTATGCCTGTGCGTGTGCGTGTGGATGTCCGAGTGGGTGGTAGTACTGTGTGTACTGGGGGAGGTGCGGTGGGGGCGGAGGCTGGGGTATTATTGATAGGTTGCCTGTCCTTGAGAAGGCCAGATTGGGACGCCCCCACTCTTCACGGGAGATTTCCTTTAATTAATCCAAATGAGGACACACTTGCAATTCTCGCAGGAACACACATACACACACACACACACACAAACAACTGCATGCAATCATCACCACAGCAGTGAGGGAAAGGGATCGAAGTGCAGGACTGTGTGTCAGAATTTTACAGATGTTACTCTAAAAGTGCAGAAAATAAAAATTAATTGGCAAATATGCATTATAGCCACACTAGCAGCTTTGGACTTTGATGCTTTGAGATAAATACTAATGTCAGCATGCTAACATGCCAGTGTTTAGCATGTAACATTTACCATGCCTACCACCTAAGTTTAGCCTTTTAACATGCTAGCATTTGTCAAATAACAGTGAAAATAAAAGTGCAACTGAGGATGATGATGTCAATTAAAACTGACCTGATGTTGGCACCTGTTATGATCATGAATATTTGTACCAAATTTCATAGCAGTCCATCCAGTAGTTCTCAGGGTAATTCAATCTGCGATCCAAATCTAATGCCCTCAGTCCATCAATCCTTCCAATAGTTGTTGAGATATTTCAGTCTGGACCAAAGTATCATATCCCCAAAAACAAGTTTAAAATAAACATATTGTGGGCAGCTGTGTTACTGTAAGCAGAATCGTATCTTTCGCATTTCTACATAACCCGCCTGACTTTGACGTAGTGATTTGTGTGCGTTTCATTTTGAATCTCCTGTTCTGTGTCCATCGTCTCTGTGTACATCGCTTGTATTGGCAGACATCTGAGTGTGATGTTAGTCAGTGTGGCCTTACGGCTTATAGCCCAGTCAAATCAGGTAATCAGCACAGCTGCGTCGGAGCAGGTATAGGATTAACGAATCTGTGCGTATAAGACGATAAGCCCCCACAACATTTCCACAAACACCAGGAGTGTTTCCACGCAGGTGGGGAGGGAGCGGGGAGGTGAAAATGAAAAGCTAGGTGTGCAATCAGATTATTTATCTATTATCTCTCATGTGAGGGAAAGAGTGAGTAACTGCTTACAACCCTCTTTATATCCTTACTAAAGATAGACTTCAAATCCTATTACAATTATCCTGAACCATCCTCAGATTGAAGGGTATGAATGCCCCTGCAGAGTCAACACCCCAAACTGCAGATCCCAGCAGGAGGCAGGGGAAGAGTGAAAGGAGAGCCTCTGGTGTTGCACCAACACATGGATGGTGAATTCCCAACAGTCAAGATGTTTCCTTTGCGCAACATGGGTTAAAGTACACTGCTGCACAGTTATTAAAGCCCAGTGTGGGGGCTGATGGTGAGAGATGAGAGAATTGGAGGGTTGAGCGTACACGAGCAGACGCAGCAGAAGACAAAAATTATAGTAGAGCATTTGCTGATAATAATATAGCTATCATGCCCTGGGGCTGATTCACTGATGCACGAATCAGAGCACATGATAAATTCACATGTGTGTGTCTGTGTGTGTGTTGGAGAGGAGGGGTGCATGACGTGGCTCAGAGAAGAGGTGCTGCCCTTCACACAGAACACCCACATTTCGGCAAGCATCTGCGCCGCTGAATGTGCAAGACACCAAATCCCAACCAGCTCTGTGGCTGACCGTGACCTTTGAACTCCCAGCGGAGGGATGTACAGACAGTAATACTACTAATTGCATCTCTAATGTCTCTCACAGGCCCTGTAGTAGACAATAATAAATCAAGATGAAATTCAATAACAACAACTACAAGCTGAGTCTAAAAAGAGCAGATGACAGTAGTAATAATATACACGCATACTAACTAATTCTAAAAGCCAATTAATCAATTGGTCATAAATCAAGAGCAGTATGGATAACCATTAATCATCATTTATGATGCAAACATGTTAAAAAAATCTAGTTTCAGCCTCTCAAGTGTGAGGATTTGCTGCTTTTCTTAGTTTTTATATAATTTTCCCTTGGATATCTTTGGATTTTGGACTGTTGGATGGAAATAAACAAAAATGTTTTACTATTTTCTGACGTTTTGTGGGTTAAACAATTACTCAGATTAAACATAGGAGGTAGATTCAATAGTTAAAACAATTGTTAATTGCAGCCTTACTGCAGTAATTCATTTCTTTGTCACTGCAACACCACATGTAATGCACATCTGACAGAAATACACATGTAAATAATACAGACACAGAGAGTAAACAGTAATCAGTGCTCATGCTGCTGGGATGAAACAGTAGGAGGATGGGAGGCATATTGTGCTCATACCTAAATCCAATGAAGAGTGAACAAACAATTAAACCTTTACACACTGACATTCTTGGATGTGTAATCCTATTACGGGAAGAACTCCTGTGCTACGTTGGTGCACTGTGAAGTGGATCGGCGGCTTTGACAAAGATGAAAATTAATTTCACTGCACGTTTCTCGGGCAGCGATCGCGGGCTACACTTAACAGAGAGGGCCGGGAGAGACAGAAAAAAGACAATACGCGCAACATAAAAGGGAAAATGAGGAGAGCCAGAGCTCTACTCAGGCTACGTCTAATGCTGCCAGCCAGCTCCTGAGAACCTAATGCAATCAGGAACCAGGATGGCCCTGGTGCTGACCCAAAATGGCTTTGAAGTGTGTCAGGCCAGGGAGTCTACTTTCACATCGCCAGGGTCACGGAGCACAGTATTCTTTCTAAAAAACCCTCTCTAAATCCTGTGAATCAGCAGTTCTTTCCAGATGTTTTGTTGATATAAAGATCGGACCAAATAGTCCTGAATGAAGAGCTCTGCTAACATGCTCTCTTCATAGTTTAGAGGCCTCTGATACCATGATAAGCAAGCACAAATCTTTCATCGTAGTCAGATGATGATCTATTTTGTTGAGGTAACAATGCGCTGCCATCGTTTTAAGTGTCTATTAATCATCCTTATTACATGGACTAATAAAAAGCAAACCTGCAACCTTGTAGGGTACTATGACATTTTTAAAGGGCTAATAATTCCAATGTCCCACGGAGAGAAAACACTATAAAATGGGCTAATGTGGGATCAGAGGTAAATTATATCTTGATTAAGAAGGAGCCAGGGGAATTTCTTCTTTGGCTTGCATAAAGGTTGTAAAATAGACACCATCCTATGAGCTTATCTTCCTTTTTCAATCTGTAAGCATCAAGCATCTGTCTCAAACAGCCATTTAAGTTCTTCCAAAAGCTAAGAAGTCCAGTCAAAATGATGCTGTTGTACATAGCTAGTGAACCTCTGTGTTGTTGTTTCCAATTGGCGTTGCACATCTTTGCACAGTGTGTTTGTTTCTGATGTAACAGCTGCTAGACGTGTTTAATAAAATGCACATATTTGCAGTGTTATGCGGTTATGAAGGAGGCGAGAACGCTGTGAAAGCAGAGTTAGTCATTCTTTAAAAAGGGGAGAAATCTTTATGCTCTCACGAAAGGTTTAGTGAACTCTGTTATGTATAATTCATAGCTGTAGTTTCAGTTCTTACTGAGCATGTGAAAAAAAAAGAAGAAGTTGAGAATTGATAGCAAGACTTTTCAAACTTTCGGCCTCGCAGTAATTGGCCGGCTTTTTGAACTTTTATTTTTCACTTATTCGCTCGGTTTCTGCAAATCTCGATAGAAAACAGTTGAGCAACACTTGAACACACACTATTCCTTAGCCAAAAAAAAAAAAAAAAACCTGAAAAAAACTCTAGGTCAAAATAATTGGCCGTGTCTCTTCTGGTGTCACTGATCCTTTTCGTTTTTTCCGCTACGTTGCCTCGGCTGTGTAGCAGCAGGTAAACAATTTATTATAGTTACCCCCCACTCACAGCAGGGGGACTCTTCCTCTTCATAATTTAAGCCAGGATACAAGAAAACAAGTCCCCTCTGTCTCCCCCTGCTAGTGATGCACATCGAGCTAACACCTCGCAAAGTGAGTCTTCGCTGAGCAAACAAACATAACCACTCTCCACAACGCTTAACTTAACACGATTGATACGCTTGGGGCAAGTCTTAGGAAACAGCAGGCTCTCCCTTGCAGAAACACTAACACACATAAAAACTGAATAATGTACAATATAATGAGTGTAAACCTCTGCCCCTGGCTTACAAGGTTGAATACATTCACATTTTATTATGAGGAATAGCGCAGCAAAAGAACTCAGATTACTAAAGTCATTATGCTATGACAAATATTGTTACAGGATATTTATACAGGATCTGATACTTTCCCACTTTATTGCACAACATTTAAATCATGGTAAGGTAGAGCTGAATAAATCAGCAGCATTGTGATTGTCTGTGTGGGAATAGCATGTGTATGTGTGTGTGTGTGCGCTATTTTGGGAGCGCATGTGTGTCAATAACAGTGAGAAACCCGCAGTAAATCGCGGCACTCTTAGCCACTGGCCCATTAGAAACCAGTACTAATGAGCAGCATTAGAAGCTTCTTACTTCCTGTGTTGACCTCCCCTTGCTGCTCGGCTCCACGCTCCAGTTCAAATGCAGAATTTATGCTACAAGAACAGTCCGCTGAGGCCCACCGTACTCTCAGAAAATCCCGCAATCAATGTCAGATATTGATTCTTATTCATTAAGTCCAGTCACAAGCCCTCCTGGCGTGCGGCTTTTACTCTGAAAAGCCCATCTGAAATTTTCATTAGAATTAATGGGGATTGGTTGGTAGGGAAATGTGATCGCCTCGGCTGGGACGTGTGTGTTTGTAATAATGGATTTAGGACAGCGGTGTGAACGCTCAGGTGTACTATGGGGATTACTGGTCCGCCGAGTCCGATTTCTTTCCGTTCCACACATCCCAGTCTAATCCCCCTTTTTTATGGTGCAAAGCGAACAAATAATTTCTTTGTTTCTCTCAGTTTGCGCACAATTTTTTCCCCGGTGAAGGCGAAACGCTGGCCGGACTGTGACACGACATAGGTGTGACACAAATAACACCGGCTGCACTTGTAGTATGTAAAGACGATATTCCTGTAAGGATCCTGAACGCCCCCATGCTTGCGTATATATGTGCGCACGTGTGCATGTCTTTGGTTTAAAAGCTTTCCTGTGCATCTGAATGATGATGTCATTGCTGGCATCAGTGGTTCCTGCTTGACAAACAGGAACAGTGGATCCCACGGCTGCCAGCGTATGTGGCTAAATTAGGCCTGGGGACAGCAGACCACACTCTGATGTCACTAGGGGGGTCTAAGAACATTTGCCACATGAGCAACGGTGGCTTTAATCTTGGCACCCGCGCACATTGCATGCCATCGCTGCATTCCCCTCAAACCATGGCCTCGCTTTCTCGTTCTCATTCAACTCTCCTGCCTCAGCCTCTATGACAAAACATACTCTCCTTCTTCTTCCCTGACTCGCCCACTCTATGTCTTCTCTTGTTCTTCTCCTCCACGGTGGAACTCAGTCCGTCAGACGACTGAAACCCAAAGGGACATGATGCCCCACGCACACCGCTGCACTGATTTTCTAAAATCCTGACAGTCAGAAAGGAGCGCATACTGGGTGACTTTGTAAATACAAGACGACAAGATGATGTCCCTCGTGCATCCATCATGGTCTGTCTTTACAATTTACGGCGAAAGCAGCGCTGTAAAGTCAAAACTGCATAAAACTGTGTGTCGGGCTCTGAGCGCTGCCAAACAAACACTGTATGATTTAACCTCCTGACAGTCAACACCAACTGGCACAGACTGGAACAGCCCTGATCCAACTTGGTCTGATCAGTCATAATACCCAAAGCATTACAATAATCTGCTTATTCCAGTTATGCTTTGGGTGTCATGTGTCCCCTCCTCTTAATACTGAGGACTGCCTCCTTCTCCTTTTTGCCTCTCTTCCTCCCGCCCGCCCGCTCAATTCATCACTCAATTCCATCTCCTCACAGCAATGTCTTGCGTCCAACTAAAAACATCATCACTTGCGACTGACTGATGGACCGCCTGCCTGGATGAAGAGTCAACACAGTGTGACGCCGTCTTTGTTTTTTTCCGACATCTCTGTTTGCGACAAAAAAGGATACGAGTTGCTGAAGCCATCTGTAGGAGGATCAAGAGTAATCCCGCCTGACAGGCAAACCCCCTAATGACTCTGTGTGCCACAGTGAAGTTTGTTAACACGAATGAGGCAGATATTGATGATAGTAAGTGGCACGGCTCATCTGCTGCACTGTGCGGGAGCGTGTGGCTTCGCCGTGGGCTGCTGGGTAAACAAGATACTTCTTTTTCCTCCTTATGATCTCTGTGATGGTGTGTGAGCCAAAGCTGGGAGGTGAGGCGGCCAGAGAACAGGGAACATGTGGGTGCCTTTAGGGGACGCTGCGTTTTAGACACTTGGATGCCTGTAAATTGCGTGCCTGCAGAAACACACAAAGCACGCAAGCATGTGCACACGCAGGACATCGCAAACAAGCTGAGAAATTCATTTCTCTGCTGAATTTTTAGCAATTAGCCAAACTGCTCCTCTCCCTCTTTCATACAATGATCTTGAAGTTAACCCCTTGGACCTTTAGAGGATCGGACACAGATTATCGGAGACAAATGACCAATTACAATAGATTACATGGTACAGATTTCAAAGCATTCCCTACTCAATGATCAATCTCCCTTAATTATTAATTTGATGCAACTTTCCCCCTCTGTCTCTCACGTATGCAATTACTTTAGCCTTAATGGATACCCAGACATATAATGCTGATTCTCCTGTAAGAGGAATGTTACAAATGCCCCCAGCTGGCCTTATCTTTATTTGGAGCTGCCTATTCTGGGTCAGCACTTTGGGCAGGTAGGCTATTTACAGGAGTGTAAGTGTTCAAAGACTTTTCACGGGTCCCAGAGGGAGGCTGTGGAGGGCGCATGGCGGATCAGGTGGATGCTGGAGGGACGAGCAGAGGCCGGCCATTAGGTGTCTGGTGACTGTGAAATTGCAAAAAAAAATATAAATATGTAGAACAAAAAAAAAAATGCACCTAAAGGGACACTGGCACATCCCTCGCAATGTTAGCACATGTAGAAGTTTTTTACATTTTTTACTGTTTATTTATGTTGAGGGACAGTACGCAGATTTATGAATGAGGTATGAAAACAATCCTCAGAGAGAGTCAACTCCATCCCTGTGAATGCTTCTGCGAACAAGATGAGGGTGGGGGAATAAATCCAGAAAGGGGGAGTGTCAAGGGAGTGAACCAGAGAAAGATGGAAGAGAAGAGAAGAGAAGAGAAGAGAAGAGAAGAGAAGAGAAGAGAAGAAGAGAAGAGAAGAGAAGAGAAGAGAAGAGATCATGTGCATAGCTGTCTGAGGAAATGAGTATAAATATCCCTCTTTCCTTTCATGACTAATGAGCTACACACACACACACAGATAAAAATAGGCACTACTTTTTAAGCAAATTTCCTCAGTCTCTTATTTCAGATTCATTTCCTTCATAAATTCTAGGGAGTACAGCCACATGACCAAATACCTGCTAATGAGAGATCCGTAGCAGGCGTGATAGACTGGATGCTTTACTGGGCTGTGTGCCGTTCGCGTGCGTGCGTGTGCTTGCGTACAAGTGCGTGCTTTGGTCGGGAGGAGTGGGGAGTCACGCGTTACCAAAATGCTGCAGATGGGAATACGTGTGGGAGGACCACGGAATCTCCCCAAGAGTCTGCGCCGCATCCACGCCATATTTGGTGCTTCAGAGTATCGCTGTCAGTCAAGCCAAGTTTCAAGTACAGTGTGTGCGTCCAGTCGACCTCGGATGAAAAGTTTTTCCAAATAATTTGTCCTGTTTGTCTTACCCTGCTTGGACTGCCTAAATGTTGGCATTTACGGTATCAGCACTATTTAGATGTGCCAGATGTTGACACTCGCGGAAACGTATAATAAACTGACTTTGAAATACTTTCCGGGGATTGCCTTATACTTTCTGCAACCCCAGCTGGTGCTCAGTGCCTATGTGACCAGTGCAACCCATTTGGCACATAAGTACAACAAAGTCAGCTCAAACAAAGCATAACAACCCTTGTGTGACATTAAACCCCCCCTCAGCTGTAAATAAGAGGCCAGTCCAAGCGTGTTGGCCCTCCCGAAAGAGCCACTGTCCTCCCAGCTGCTGAAAGTATGCTCCAGGCGTCCTGTAGTTGGGCTTATGATCCCTGACCAGAAACAAGCTCAATCTCTGATATCTACTTTATGATCTGCACTCCCCAGCACACACACATTTTTCACACACATTTCTCTGTCTGTGTGTGTGCATGTGTGTACACCGCAGCTCCTCCTGCCTGCTGCTCTCTCCACTGATCTGCAGCAGCGTTGGTGGGGCCGCCCACACGCCTTCCTCATCATGAGTTGCATCCTGACTCCTCTAAAGTAGTAAGTCCTGTGAGCGAGCCCATTACCTATGCCAGCGATTTTTTTTGCCATCGTGAGCCTTCACAGTGGATGTTTGGAGGGTTAAGAGTAACTTGACATCAGGGAAACTGTTCCATTTTTAGATAGTTGCATAGTCACAGGCCGCTGCTGCTCCCCAGGATAAACTCAGCGAACCGCCGTCTCACATGGGGATACACCTAGACAGACTGCAACTGGAGCCTGTACCAGGAAATTCAGACTGTTCTCACACAACAGCAATGAAAACCATGCTGAGATAGCGAGCTCGTGTTGCTGTAGGTTATAGTCTGCTAGATAGAAATAAACATAAAAATAAAAAAGGGGGAAGCTATAGCAGCACGGCTGCAGCAGAGGGAGGACAGATTCTGACATGGACATATCGCCTCTCCAGTGATGCATGCAGCATTAAGGCCCAGGGAGCCTCCTCTTGACTTCCTTCAACCCTCAATAAAGACAAAAAAGAAATTCCCACCGGATGACCTCGCTTCTGTTGCCCTCCCATAGTTTACTCCTCCCTTCCCTTCCTCTGAAGAGGCCACCTTTAACCCAGCGCCGAGAAGATCCATTGTTTTCCTCCCTCTTCCCCCACACCTGTCACTGTTCGTGCTCGCAGAAAGGCCTCGGTGATGGGGAGATTGCTGCCTTTCATTTGTCTAGCCCACTGCTCTGCTTACTGTGAAGCTGTAATTAGTGTCAAGAACAAATTTGTTGGTGCTAATAAGGCTGCAAGCTGTGGTGCTAGCAAGCACAACATGGCAACACACAGGGCGGAGGAACCAGATGTAGCCACGGCTGGCTGATGGAGAGGTAAGTCTGGGAAGCTGGAAACCGAGGAAGAAAAGTCTTGGTTTTTTAGCAATGCCGGCTGCGTGGCTCGAGGGATGTCAGCCTGTTGGTTGGTCTGTTTACCACTTTGGTTCAGACTGAAAAATACCGGATGCACTGCTATAAAACTTGCTCTTGCTCAGGATGAATGATAATCACTTTGCAATGTCTTAATTATTTATCAAACACCATCATCGGGTCAAAATCATTTGTTCCGTTTTAATTTGGTTTATGACAATATAACTGCAAAAGTGATGACACTTCCCGTCAACCTCAGCTGTCCTCATTCTCTCTCACACACAAACAGAAACACGCCCACTTCGACAACAAACTTGTGACTGCCACTGCCCTGCTAATGGCACCATTCCTGTTATTAGTATTTGTTTTATGTATGTTTTAATGAAAGGAGGCACATCTTTACATGTGTGACAGCACTCTTAACTTATTGCACTTGATTCAACTTAACAGTACTAAGCACTCTAACATCTTTGTACTTGCTTTATGTCTTTTTTATCTATTGATTTTGTTCTTATTGTGTAAACTGTAGCACTGAAGAAACAATTTCATTTCCCTGCATAATGAAGATTGTTTATGAAGAGAAAGACAATAAATTCTTAAAAATGTTAGCATGTTAAACCACTTAACCTTGGATGGGCATCATAAATACCTGCTTGATATCAGCATGTTAGCACCAGTGTTACCGGCATGTTAGAAATTTAGCTGCAAGCACGGCCGAGGACTCTTCCTCTTGTTATGGGAGAGGCTGCTCTCTCACATGACAAGACACTAAATCTCCAGCAGCCTCCACCAGTCACAGTAGGTTACAAAGGTCTTATCCTTATAACAAGCATGTAGTGCTGATGTAGCCGGAATTGAATCAGCAGTGAAAGATGAGTCCTTCATTTGGATGTGACAAAAACTGTAGAAAGTAACAAAACTATCTGGAATGATATATTGGCTACCCCACAGAGAGCTCACATAAAAAGCGAGTGATAATAAAAAATAAGAAGGATGCAACAAGATGAAGTGTGTTTATGGCTGACTTACTTGATTTAAGATTACGTTGTGAGGCAGAAAGGAAAGCCTTGATGAAAAGATTTATGTACATTGAGATTTTCTCTAATCCATATAACGATCCTCAATGAGAATGCGGCACACAGTGCTGGCTGCAACCAGGCAATGTTAATGGAAACCCTAACAGGAGGATTTTCCACAGTCTGGGGCAGAAAAACATAATTTTATTTCCTGAGAGATATAATAGCCAAATCAATCACTTCCATTTGTAATGAGGAGAAAAATACAGGCTTAATCTGTCTCTCTTTAGAGCCATAAGCTCTTTCTTCTCAAGACACTCTTTTTTCACGCCCTGAATATAGTTTAGGCGCCATGAAAATAGATCCAGGAATATTTCCAGCAGAAGAGATGCCAATGTCACACCATGGCCATCTCACAGAGGCCCGTTATCAAAGGAGGTATTACTCTAGCGTATTCAGAAAGAGATAATCCATACACGGCAAGCTCTCAGCAGATATATGCCCTAGGAAAAGCCATTTCAAACACCTAGCACAGTTTTATTGCTTATGAAAGAAGAGCTAAAACCCTTTACTGAAGACCGAGGTATAAGCTCCTGTGTGCTCGATTGAGCAAAAGCAACAGTGTTTGGTGCAGCTCAGTTCACCTTGTTATTTGGGAGCTGAATATAATTCGCAGAGGGGAATATCAGCTGCGGTGTATGGAATGATTCTTTAAAACAAAACAGCTTATTGATTGAAATAACTTAATCACTATCAACCACAAGCCCCATTAAAGTACCTAGCAGGGCATTCATGCAATCAGTTAATGTTCTTGAAGTCTATATGCTCACTGAATATTATTGTAGGCTTACTATATCTATTCTTCCGCCCTCCATCCCACCCACCTCTCCATCCTTTTCCCCTTCTCCTTCCTGTCTTATGTTCCTGTCAGCAGCGTCCACCTGAAACAAACTTTGTCTCCTCATCAGACAGTGGGGAGAGTGTCAGTGCTGATTAAAGCTCTGAAGAACAATCTATTCCTCAGGGACACAAACTGAGCCAAACATTACAGCCAGACCCCCTGTCCTGAGAAGAAGGGGGGGTCCGTGGAACTATGAGAGACTACTCCTGTTTGCTAAATTACGTCGAGCATTGAAAAGTGCCCTCTTTGACACACAGTGCGGCTAATCATCTGGTATTCATCATTACTTGTACAATTTTAGTTTCCCCCCGCTGATTAAAGTCTGAGAGGTTCTCTGATGGGTGAGGAAATGAACTTTGCTTCTTTGTCTGTTGCTATGCGGTTAATGGGAGGGCTGGATGCACCTCACTATCTCTTGGTTACAGAAAAGTAAAAGGGAAAAAAGCCTTTTTCCTCTTTATCGACTGGTACTGTTACAGGTACTGTAAAATTCAAGAGTTTAATTTTTACCTCAGGCTGCACTCTCTCTCTTTCATGGATGTTCAGACATGTGACCTTCCTATCTTAGTACAAAACAAACCACACCATTATCCTCTAGAGAAACATTACAGGAATGTCCAATTATAAAGAGTGCAAGATGCAATAAGCAATACTGCATATTTCTCTTTCATAAATCAGAAATACCCATGCTGTAAATGCACAATAACACCGAAGGAGAAGAAGACAACATGGGAGAAGAAAGGAGAAGTTAGTTGTATATATATACTTACATATTTTAGCATCATTGCATATTAGTGCTGGCCAGTCTCTTATCATGGTGTATGTAATTTTATTGTGACTGAGTGTATTTTCTGGAAATGTAATTCAATACTGAGAGAAACGCAAATATCTACCCTGTCTCCTAGAAATTACATTCATATACAATTCATTTATCACAACAAATATGCTTTCAAAGGATTCAATTATGCCCACATTATATTTTCTGGACCGCATGATAAGGCAACATTTTCACTCAATGCATCTGCAAAGCTGCACAGTGTTCACACAGTAAAACTTCTGTAAAATGTAGATTAAACTAAGGATCATCGTCTTGGCTAAATCTAAAAAAAGTCAACAAACACTGTTACAATTACAATAATCAGATGGAAGTTGTGATATTATATACATTTTTCACCTCTCTATGGCATATTATATTTTATTTCATGACTTTTTGCTACGTCTCATAATCCAGGTTATCTCAGTGTTCAACAGACCGTAAGCAGTCAAGGATGAGTAATTTTCTAGGGCACAAAGACAGACTTTGGGCATTGCTGGCATCACTAGTGAGCTATTTGTACCCCCCAGAACCCAGATGGTTGGTGTGAATAGAAAAAAGAAAAAAAAAAAGAAAGAGAAATAAGCAGCAAGATTTAGACAAGGTGGCAAGAAGGGCAGAGAAGATTATGTAGAGGTCCGCTTGTGGTATGTAACAATTCAGGGGCAGCGATGAAGTTCTGCTTTCTTTTTTTCCCCCCACTCTTTATTCGCCTTGTCTATTTATTTCTCTGACCTGCTGCTGTCTCTTCAACATCTGCCCACAGGGGAACTAAGCAGATTAATTGAAAGATTTGGATTTCTTTTCATTTAGCTTGGCTGACTCCGAGACTTTCTCCTTCTTGTTTGCCCGCCCTCTCCCCCCCCCCCCGTCCTGTTCACAATCGCTCGACCTTTTCTCGCACGGCCCTCTCCACTTCCTGCAGCTACGCATGTCTCTGTTCAGAATGAGACGAAGAGACCCAAAAATGTCGTCATGGCATTGTTTATAGCAAAGCATCCCCGCCGCAGATTTGGAAGTCCGCCCCGCCACCCGCTAGGAGTGGAGAATTATGTTTATCATTTATTGAGGAGATAAAAACAAGCTGGCAGGAGAAATTACAGGCCTGTGTGTCTGGGTGTGTGAGATGAGGACACAATGAGCGAAATAAAAAATATCAGTCATCGGGGACATAAACTTATGATCAATCCTTATGTCCCCACGGTGCAATGAAATGCTTTTTCCACATTGCCGATGTTCTAATGAGATTTTATATGATACTGTTATTGATTCTGAAACAGAGCAGTGAGATTGGGCTTGCAAAACAGTGACGCCACTCATATCTACACAGCTCTCAAGACTGGCATCACACACATACACGGGGTCCAATGAGACTGAAGGACGCAGTTCTTGTGAGCATTTCCTGCTTTCATTGCGGTGATATTCCCAGACAGCGAGGTGATGGGTTTCGAGGACATGCATGCATTACAGCAAAGGTAAATGGAAAAACCGGGGGGGAACAGGGGAATAAAGAGAGACGCGGAAATCACAGGAGAGGAAGAGGTAGGTACAACTTGTAATCTGGAGTTTTGAAGGTGAACCTTCAAGGTAGCTATTACAGGCTCTGGGCACTTGGCTGAACTCTTCCAGCTCACACGTGATCCTGCGCGTCCACAAGCTCACACACACACACAAATGCGAGTGCATGTGGGCACATACACACAAACTTGACAACAAAATCTCACCTACGCATAAACTTTCCACTTCCCGTGAAAAGGTCAAGTTGCTTGCTGCCGTTTCCGAGTCAATTAATTGTCATTCATTCAACATTAGAGGGCTTAGACGAAAATTTGCTGATGAACTGAAGAATGTTCTCAAAAAATGTCAAATGGTACAGCTTATAAAAGTGACATTTTGACTGAAAATCCTGATTTCATACCATATTAACAGCACTGACAGCCTGGAAATGTCAAACAAATCCAGCTCAGCAACCTTAAACTGCCTTTAATTTAAAATGTTCTGTGGAAGCTAATGACTGGGGACATAATTGCATTACCAAAGTGAGGTATCAGTGCGCATATACAGTCACATGCACATAAAACCTTGAGTAATATTGTGCAAATTGCCCAAATACACGCATGCACACACATTACACTACATCCTGCACAAAATCAAATTCTACATGGCACACAGATTCACACCCAAACACGTACACACACACGCCCATGGGTGCCATAATGAGGCCGTCTGATTTAGTGTATTGATCACGCTCTGTAAGCTGCAGAGGGTCTTTGGAGAGCATGGCATCACATAAAAGACAACATTACAGCTTATCATCTGGGGCCAAACACAAGGTGACCTTCACTTTACTGCCTCATGGTCCAGCCTGTTACAATTAGTCACATGGGGGGAGAGATAACGTGTGTGTTCCAGGATTTCACTGTGCATGCAGCCTCTGTGGGCAAGTACACGTATGTCAAAAGCACTTTAACAAGGAGAACTTGAAAGAAGGAATAGCAGGTGTTTATAATAATATATATAAAAAATGTATAATAAAAAAAACTATGGATGTTTTTTGGGGACATTTTTCTATTTTGTTTTTGTCTAATTTCTGTCTATATGGCAACATCATGCATATTCAACAACATTTTTCTAATATCAGTACATTTGACACAGTTAAAACAAAAAATAATATCAAGTCATTCCCCTAAAGCCCATATATGTACAATATACACTTATGTAGACACAAAATTGCACCTGCAGAAAAAAACTCTTGCAGATTTGTGTCCTTTAATTTACACACACACACACACACACACACACATATATATATATATATATATATGTATATAAGATATTTCCAGGAGACCATTAGCTTAGCAAAAAGACAGGAGGCAGGGAAAAACAGCTAGAGTGGATCTGTCCAAATATATGCCTACTAGCACCCATAACTCTATTCCTTTAGCACTGGTGGTTACAACAGGTGTGTGCATAGGTAATCATAAAAAATGCTTGTTTGTGTTACATTAAGTACAAAAACCACAGGACTGAAGCTGCATGCTACAGCAAGCCTGACACACAGAAATACTGTACACATACAGTTTGAACACCCAGCATCATCCTGACACAGCACCGTGCCTGTTCTCCCATCATGCACAGACTGGGCTGAACAGCTTGTCCGTACAACATCCTTGCACAACAAACAGCCTAAAGTAGCATCATTAGCCAGCTACTGCAGGAAGGCTGAACGTTTTTTGCTTCGCGCCCTCCTCTCTTGTACTTTCAAATGACCATATGGCTTGGTTCATAATTATGTATACATTTTTGAATACATCACTCCTGCAGAGCTTTCTTATTTCTCTCCCACACTGCGAGTCAGTGTTGGACAAGATGTTTTTACTTCATTCAAAATCTTACTATGTCGTACTACAAATTAATTCAAAGTCAGACACCCAGAGAAGACAGAAAAAAAAAACACATAATTAAATACAATCCTCCATTTATCCGTGCATCTGCACTCACTGACGTAGCCTGTTTCCAGATGAACGGAAATATAGGGAGGAGTTTATGTCTCTCCTTGACCTATGCTCTGACAGGGGTTTAGATCTGCGACATTTTATAACCATTTCCTGGTAAATGATAGATCTGTGGGGTCACCGGGAGACAACCTTTTGTCAGGGGACTGAAATGATAAAATACCTGTGCTGCCAATGGGAGGTTTGGGTGTTTTTATATGGGAGGTTTGGGTGTTGCACTAGATGTGCTTTGTGTGCTATTCTGGGTTTTGTGTTCTGGGTTTTGTGTTTGAGAGGAACCTCATTTTCCCATCATTTTGTCTCCAACCTATGTATGAAATTTTGTTCTTTACTTTGCATTTAGTAAAATTCCAGTGAGATTGTGCTTATTCTTTTTGTTTCCCTGTGTCCCTGTGTCTTACCAAATCATCTCATGTGAGGAGCAAAGGTACTACATGGTACTACTGTAAGATCCCTGTCCAGTGAAAACTTTGTGTCTCTCAAAGTCATCTGTCAGACATTTCAGGGAGTAAGAAAAATCACCCTGTTTAAAGCTTCACACCGATGCCTTTAAAATAGTCTTTAGTGAGCCTAATGGCGTGTTCAGACAGAAAGCAAAGTGAATTTTTTGCCTCTCGCCACCCGTGTGATGGCCAGACCAGTTGTGCAGTATGTGTTTATCCGCTCCACACAGCCGATGAAACACCTCTGCAGACAGAGCTGTCCGCCAGCTAGCGGTGGAGCATGTGTGGGAATGTGCCTTTGTGTACTCAGGCTCTGAAACTCCTGGACTTTCTATTTCCTTCTAGTCTCTTATCATCTTGTCTCTGAATATTTGTAAAGGAGATGAAGCCGTGGAATGAACGCTACTTTTTACTACATTTTTGCCTCCATTCGCACCCACTGACCCGCTGCCTCATACTGCCATCTTTCCATTGCATTCAATCGCACAGCTTTTGAAATTCACCTCACGTCCTATCTCAACTCTCCATAAGAGGCAGATACATGGGTCTACTGGGCAGTGTCAATATGCTACATCAGATAACCGTATCTGTGCAGTGCTTTACACATTACATTACGTGGAAGTCTTTACCACTTAGTTTGCTCTTCATTAGGATAGGAGTTTTTCCATTTCCTAAATTCCCTGGAGGGGCTGATTAAACTTTCATCTAATCTAACGGGGTTGGGAAAAAAAAAACAAAACGATTTCATTCATCTTGACTTTTCAAACCCATTTTGAAGAGCGAGTGTGAAGAAGGCTTATAACATGATGGGCTCACGCAATTGACCTATGATCTCACTCTTTAAGATATGGCAGCCATTTGCATTTGGGGCTCTCACATGTTCAGTCCAAACTGGCGTACAGATTTAACCCATCACATTAAAATGTACATCAACCCAAAAAATGCACAGTTGATTCAGACAAAAAGATTTACATCCGTATCTAATATCCAAACCCAAAAATGAAATGATCAAATTACTGGACTGCAGGTTTCTTTCAGGCAGTCCTGTTAAGAGGGCGAAGGCTGGCGGATGGTGTATTTTGGGGGAACACTTTTTGAGTGCTGTGTCCTCCAGAGTGAGAGGGCTGGTGCGTCTTGCCAAAAACGGAAGAATGCCGTGATCGATACGCTGCCACAGCTATTCCAGGGGCAATGACAAAGTGAGTGTATTGAATTTTCCACATTTTTGGTCCAAGAGAAATGATACTATTGAAGAAGAATCCCAAAGTGTTTCCCAGTTTGAACATGCGTTTCTTTTGATATGCTCTTTAAAATAGCAACACTACGGCGGGACCACGACTGCCTCCGCTAGCTCATTTATGATGACGTCACCTGTTATGTAGACTAATACATTGTTTCAAAGGCATTCAATTACCGGCAGACATTTCCGTGACCTGAAGTCTCACAAAGGCACTGACATCATCACTTTCAATACCTGTAACTACTTACTTAAAATATCTCACATTTAATTCTGTGGCAGTCATTTACGAACTCGCAGGGTGCCTGTGAGTGTGTAGGTGTACACGTGTGAGTATGTGAGAGTGTGTGTGGTGTTTCGCAGAGCTGTGAGCCGGTCTCTTCTACTGTGATTTTCCTTTCTCTTCCTCTAATCCTTTAATGAGGTGACCATGGTTACAGTTTCCTACAGCCCCCAGTGCAGGAGGATGGATAAGGTGTTCACATTTGAGCACTACAATATATTGTAGCTTATGAACTGGTGGCTATAGCTGGCCATTACAGCCTGTAAGGATGACCAAGTATCCGGAATATGGGCTATGACAGTCATATTTCTTTATATCGTCAACTTACCACCGCCTTTTCCTATATCACGCTGCTGGCAGGGTATCCGTGATGAGGTAATCTACTCTGTTAGGCTGTAGAGCTATGTGCTTTTTCTGCTTACACTCTGTACCTCTTTTCATTTCAATCGAATGGAGTGAAAGTAAAATATGTCAACTCTAGTTCGAGGTGTCTTTTGGCCAAGCGGGGTGATCCATCCGCTCGATCCGCTTGTGTTCGCTCGTGGCTCGTGGTTGTGGCAGCTCTTCATTTCGCTTGGCCCGCTGAGCTCTATCTCTCGCACGAATCTTGTTTTAGTCCACAAAACAGTTATCATCACATCCTTTGTTCCACAGTATAATGTTGAAAAGAAAGTTGGAAAAAGATACAAACTGTAGCATGCAACATAGTTTTGTAAGTAAATGATGTTAAGTGCAATGAACCGTGGTCCACATTTTTGCATTACATCACATAAAATTCTTCATACAATTTTTCATGTGTTTGGGTTTAACCCTTAATTAAAAATTATGGTTTTGCCATTAATTGGGTTTGTTTGGTGCCATTAATTATGGCAACACGACACAACATAGTTATATCATCATGAGTCAGTCCAGTAAAGTAGGACAGCAGACAGCTAAAATACTTAGTTTCTTCAAAGTTGGATCTGTGTTTTCTGAATAGTTAAAAATCTCTGATTCTAATGTGGGACTCTAAGTGCATTTTTTTAAACCTGCAGTGAACTTTTTTTTTAAGCAATTCATCAGCTTAGGCGGTGTTCAGCCCGTTTACGTGAGCTCTGACCGAGAGTGGCCGCGCTGAGCTTTTTAGTAACTGCCATTGTCTTGGTTTGTTGATTTTTACAGGGGAGTCATTGGACTCAGTGTTGATTTGGAAATATAGCTTAATGCGGCTTTAAATATCAGCGCTCACTGCCAAGACACATCATCCTTCCTTCCAGGTTTTCTCAATAACAGAGCAGATGGACAGACAGACGAACGCAGCTCAGCCCTCAAAATGCAGCAGCACACGATCACAACATCTTACTGTAGTGACAGCAGTCATAAATACAGATTTGTAGCCTCACTGTTAGTTACTCCCCAGATAGTAGTTTTATCAGCTGCGTATATCTGGAGCTATATTTAACTCATGAGGCACCATATGGAGAAACAAAGCACTCAAAGTGGTCTTAGTGTTTATACTGAGAGGTCTTAATGCTCTACATAACATTGTATGTCTCCATTTGGCACAGTGTTGTCTCGGTTTAAATCAAAAGTGATAGCTTATAAATATTACACACCCGACCTGCTATATAAATAGAACGAGCAGACATAGCTATGACTCTTCATGCCAGCTTGATTTGCATAAACTGCTGCGTAAAACTGCCTTGTTTTATGACGATAAGCTCGTCAAAACTGGCTTGAAACATGAAAAGAGAGATTAACATTAGCTCTTACCGCAGAAAACACAATTCCAGTTAAAAACTTTGAAGTTGGGTGGAAAGAAAGCAGCGGACTAATTTCTTTTGCAGAGTGTGGGTGTTAAGTACAAAGAAAGAGTCTCCTGCTAGCTTACCTGTCTTCAGGAACACATTGCAGGTTGCAATGCTGTGATATTATCCTGTAGATATATATATATGTGTGTGTGTATGCACATGCACGTTTCTTTAAAGCACAGTCACAAAGATGTTTCCATTGCTTGCAGAAATGACAGAAATATAGGGAGGCTGCAGGAAGACATGTGACAGTGGAGTAACTCAGAGGTGGAATCAACCCTGAGGCCAAAGAGTACATGACAAGGTAGGAGGTCAAGGCAGGTCAGATTGTCAGGGACATGACTGCAGGGTAGTGATTAAGAAGAGTCAGTCAGCAATATGGAAATAAGAGAGAGATTAGGATGTGACTGTGTGTCTTTTAGTTGAGGCAAGAACAGTGTGGAGGTGAGGAGGAATGGAGAATATCTGGGAACAGATAGGAAAGAGTTATGTTGAAGGAAACACTGAGCCAGGTAAGAATTTGGACTCTGTTTCTCCTCATTAGGTTTCTTTCAGTTTAAAAGTCTGGTCAAAGCAAAGAACGTGACGGCAACAATCAGGCACAACAACAATCATGGCGGAGGTGGTGGACTCCTACGAACCACTGACATTGTTTCTTCCTGCTTTCTCTCTATGAGGTGGTTTACTAGCCCCTCGTGTTTTGTTCTGAGGCTTGCACATAAGGAGTTATGTTGGAGGAAAAAAAAGGCCTACAGCCTAACAAATTAATATAGGCTATAGATAAAGTCTCTATCTCTAGGCTCTCTATTACTTAATGTAAGATGACTACTAATAATACATAGTTCTGAATACTACTTAAGAAACCTCCATGGTGTAGCGCAAGTGAAATATTTGTGGCTGCAGGAGTCAATACTTTCCAGTCTGTCTTAAGAAATCTCATGTATAAATGTATTTGCACGCTTAAAGGCTCTGAAAATGAAATAATCTACACGCTACCAATCTTAGCTATGGAAACACTGGAACAGGTGTCTCTTTGTAAGACAATGATGTATGAATTGTTTTATTATGTTATTTTACACTGTGATTTTTATTGTGTTTATTCTCTATGCAACGTCTTTTCTTTTATATTTTATCTGTCTCCTGAGTCTGAAGGTTCAAGTTCACAAACTTTGAACTCCACATGAAAAACCTGATTTCCTGCTCCTGTGATAAAAAACTCCACTTGCGGTGGATTGAATAAATTCATTTCACAGTTTTTAAAATTCTGGCGCGAGCTGTCTGCCTGCCTTTGACAGCTCTCTTTGTTTTTAGGTAATAGAGAAGATGTGTCATCTCTCCCTCTCTTTGTCTAGGAAAACTCCACAAACTGTAAAATGCACAAATCCGAGAGAGCCTGACACGAACAAACCATAATCCGCTGTGACACCCAGCACATTCCCTCCGCCATAACACGGCTTTTATGCAGTTACATTACAGCCTCTCATGTATGTGATTAAATTAGGAGTCAAACGCAGCTACTGTCACTCCGGCTTTGTGCTTGCTGAACTTCCATGCGGCATCCCACGAGACTTTGATTAGCTAAGTGTGTTTCTCTTTGTAGGGAGGGACAATGGCTCTCTCTGTGCATCCATAAATGAAGTAAAAACACTTTTTTCTATGCCACAGAATGCCAGCAGGACATTCACTCACTTACTTTTCTGGAGTTTGGTTTATCTCGTAGCACTTTTTATTGGTGAGGTGCAAAGACATGTGCTTGGAAAGGGAAATTACATCGCCTCATCCTCCTCCTGACTCCCTGATGCAGACTGCACTCTGCCTTTCTCTTAGCTCACCCTCCATGAAATTGAAAGATAAAAGATCAAATTGATTGGGAGCCAATCAATAAGTTTGAAAAGTTTGGCAGAGACGAGTTCCCTTTTATTTCCCACACTGTCACCTTCCATCAAACGGCTGCTCCTGTGCTTTGAAGTGAGGAAGGAACGGGAACGTCATGCTGTCAGCAAGCTCAGGCGTACACGTACATCCCCACACACAAAACACACACACACACACACACACACACACACACACACGCTTTTCCAGACCAGAATTAATGAGGTAAGAATGCCAGCTTAAGGCTTGCTTGGGATAAATCCATGTATAGATAAAGCAAAGCTGAGGAAACTCAATCTGTTGTCCTAACCTCTGCTGCCAAGGCCAACACACAAGCTTTCCTCTCCTCCCTTTTTTCATTTGGCCATCGAACACTGGAGAGTTTAGCCGAGTCAAGTCCGCACGAGTTATTGAGGGTGACCAACCAACCAAAAAAGTACCTAAAACCTAATCCGAATGTCTTAAAGGCTTAAACTGGGAACAACCTTCTACACCATCTCTCTCATAGTAATAATAGTACTATGCTTTCAAGAGGGTGCATTGCCATTGAAACTGAGCGAGAGAAGAGAGGGAGTGTAAAAAAAAAAAAAAAATCTTCCTGCTTTTTACTTGCAAGACCGCAGTTCAAGCACACTTCAAGTCAGCTGCATAGCAAAGTCTTATGTAAGCGCCATGTTGTCGGAAGTCAACAAGTCCAACATCGATTTGCACTCGCAAGGGTACAAGCTGCGGAGTTTGGGAATAGTGAAGTGCATCGCAGGGTTGTTCTGGTGGTCCGCTAAGGTGTCAGTGAGAAAATATTGACCCTAAACTGTCCACAATCCGAAGACGGGGAATTATTCCAACTGGGTTCCTGAAATCTGATGACAAGAGATGACATGTAACAGAATAGCAATGGTATCAGATTCGTGACATGCTCTGTCAAGGGTTTGGTTTCCGAGTTCAGTTTCAGATCGAAAAGGATGCAAAGTAAGTAATCTAACCACATTCTATTAAAGGAAACATAAATGTACCATGGAGCCTATTACACATGGTGTCTCCTACATCCCCTCCATCAGGAGTTTTCTCTTCAAACTGCAACTGCTGTGGCTGCATTTTCCCACTGCTGCAATATGAATTCTATCAAGATGACAGAGTTTTACATTGCAGACAAATAAAAGTAAATTAAAGCCACGTGGGTCAAACACAGCTATGACATAAAAGTCTATAAGAAGCTTAAGATATTGTTGAAATGTTTACATGAGAGAGCTTTCTTTTCCGGGAAGCTTTCCACAAACATCTGCCCATACCAGGCCAGGAGGAACAACTAAGCCGCTGCTTGACGTGCTCCATGCACACGCGCCAGCGAGCACGAGCGCAGGTACCATATTTACCACACTGCTTTGTACAACCTGCACAACCCGCAGCTGCACCCATAAATTTCCACCATGCCTCATATTTCCCTTTCCAACTTTTATTTCATGCTTTTGAACATGACCGGGGACTCTCTCCATCGACCCACCAACAAACCAAGCATTACTGTTAAACAATGGACATTTCATGCTTCCATGCTATATCTTCCACTCTTCGGAAATCAATGGTCCCCTGGGTTCATTTCACCAATCACCTTCTTTTCATCCTCCTTAACACTAAGCTTCCCCACTGCTGAAAAAAAAAAAAAAAAGCCTGCGCCACCAAGCGTATCTACGGATATGTATGCATGGCAACAGTTGCCTGGAGCTACCAAAGCTAAGAATAACTCGATTTTGGAGCAAGGGCTAGAGAAAAATCATTCACAAGAAACCTTTGCAGTTCCAGTTAATGAGTCTCTCCTCTCATGCTGACAGTTAATTTTAATGAAATGCAGTCCTTTCAATTTACATAATAATCCCTTCACAACAAAATTAATAACAATGATGCAGAGAATCAATCATTCCTAATTACGATATCAGAAAGTAATTTGACGCCTTATCGTTATGTAAATATTCTTATTTATGCAGGAGGTGGCCTCATTGGGAACAGACTATAAAGGGCAGAGGAGGGCCTCATCTATGGATGGACATTTGGAACTGACAAATAATCACAGCATTCCTAAATTTTTTACATATTTTTGTGATCAGTTCAACCCTGGATTCATATGGAAACACACAGACAAACACTCACAAACACACACACTGCACACACATTACACACACACAGCTGTCAAGAAGTCACTGTGGCCCGCAGTCGGTAAACACGGTACACGACCATGGCAACGGCTAAATGCCACAGCACAAGTGGAGCACATTTTACCCACTGGGAACTCACACCACAAATCCAACTAAATGTCAAAAGAATATTCAAATAAAGTATCTCACATCTTTGGGGACATAAAACGAACACAACACAAACTTTTTACAGGGTAGCTGTCTTTAACAAATTGGGATTCAAGAGGTCTCATCAGCGAGCTGTAGTCTAAGAGACTGTAAGATGGTTGTTTTTGGAGAAAACACCTTTAGCGTTATATCCTGATTATTTAAACTTATCAATCACTGATGTGTTATGAAAACCATGAATTCATGTGAGCGTTGATGTTGCTGACTTTTCGCCATCTGCCCCTTTTTCTACCCTCTCGTTTTCTACATCTTTCCAGTCCATGTATGTTTATCCATTGGTGTGCTGACTCCTCATATGGCCGTCTGCTCAGTGGGATGCTCTGCGGAGGTCCATGTGACCGTGGAGGGTGTCTTTGGACCAGCTTTTGTCCCTCATTCATCAGCCTGAGCAGACGAGGTGGGCACACAGATGAATACTTGGCTCTCTTTGTGCGTCCGAGCTGCTATCATGCCTTTGTGAGACAACTGACCCTTGTGTCCCTCTGCCCCCGCCTTACCCCTCCCTCCTCTCCGTTCCCCTATCATTCGCTCACCCACCCTCACCCACACGGGAGCGGCAATTAGGGAGACATTAGACCGGTGAGCCAAACCTCCTCTCTCCATGACCTTCCCCCCTGGGGAAGGCGGCCGAGGCGGAGAGAGGGGAGATCTGAAAAACGATCTGAAAAAACGGCCGGCCTACAGCTGCACCCCTCCCTCAAAGGCTGTAACCTCGAAAAAAAACCCCAACAACACCCAGATGAACAGAGGGAGAGGCTGGCTGGAAAATATATATAGAGAGATGTATGACACTGTGGTCATCCAATGGTCCAACTGTGTCCACAGCGGAAGGTGAGAAGGGAAGTCAAAGGGGTGAAATAATTTACAGCAACCTCGGTCTGTCTGACCTCGCTTGCCTGCCAGTACACCAGCTGCAGCAAACCTGAGCACAGCCTCACCTGTCTGGATTGTGCTTTTTTTAAAACCACCCATGATGGTTATGTCTTTACTTGCAGGCATTCTGGTTTGTACTAAACCATGAATGAAAAAAGAAAAAAGAAAAAAAAAGATGTGAATTATTTGGAACGATTCCTGAGAGCTTTCCTTATTAATTTAGTTTATGCCAAGGTACAGAGAAAAATGTCCATGACTAAAACTTTCAATTAAACAAGGCAATAATTCATACTAAATATGTTCATGTTGAATTAAAATAATTCCTTAGTTTCAATGAAACAGAATTTTTTAGTCAAGGTGAACCATTTTACTATTCACCAATATAATTTCCTTTTTAGTCCTCTTTATCCTGCATTATTGTACTGTATATGCACATATCTGTGCCCCACAAACTCACGCTTGTTCATCAAGAGCAGTAGGACACTGGGAAGAGCAGGGGCTTTTCCACCAACAAAACTTCAATCTGAGTCACTCCACTATCCCACCACTCATGCACACAACATCACTCATGGTCTAACCGCTCCCAGTCCCGGCCTCACAGAGATAACGAATTGTATAACAACAATGGAGATGTGGAAACAGTGGAGACATTTAAGAGCACAATGTAACACACAATAATAGAGGTAACACACATAAAATGTCCATAAGTCAGTTATCCAGGTGCACGCTGGGAGATTTCCCTATGCATCTACCTCTGATTATTGCAATTAAGTCTCCAACTAACTATTAACTTTAGAAATCCAATAATATTTTCTAATATTTGTCTTCCACTGCAATCCTAATTGAATCCAATTAAAAACAACACTTTTGAAAAATTGCAAATTAATATCTTAGAGCACACAATTAAATTAATTAATTAACAGTTTTAGGCTTTTGGAATGATAAAATATAAATAAATGAACATCATTGCTATAATTCTTTCCAGTGCAGGGATTCAACAAATGATTACTTTCATTGCTACTTATTATGTTAATTATTTTTTGATTAGACAGAAGAGTCCAAGATGATGTCTTCAACTGTCAAAAGTCTGAAGATATTAAATTTTCCTTGATATAAACCAGAGAAAAGCAGTAAATTCTTGCCTTTGGAAGGGGGAAACCAGAAAATGTTTGACATCTTTGCTTGATAAATGACATAGATGATTAACAACATTGTTTAATCAGCCTAATTTTTTTCAAGAATTGTGACCTCAACCAGGATCGGCTTGAATCTCTGAAAACACATTGGAAAGGATTCTGTCAGGAGCAGGTGAGAAGTTACTTGGTATTCTACGACTGAATGTGGCCCTGAGGCTCATTTTCCTTCTCCGTGTGGCTCACCCCTGTATTATTTGGGCAGGATTTGAGCAGCATCAAAAGATAATTACAGGAGAAAGCTTCCCCTTGTCACTCCTCTGCCGTTAGTTTCTCAGAGGAGGCTGTGACCTACAGGGATTTCCCATCACCAGTCTTCTTAAATCACTTCGTTCATGTTTATATATCTATTCACATTAAAATATTATATTATAATCAGGCTTTGGCTTACTTACAGACAACTTTAAATGACATGCGTAAACCCTCACTAGTCATACATGTGACTGAACTCTCCCAAGCTCTGATGCACATGTAGTCATATACATAAACATGAGCACTTGTCCAGCCATGTGCAGTCATACTCGCACACACATCCCACAACCCACCGTAGAGAAACTCACACCCTCTTCAGGCAAAGGAACACAATTTTATTCAGTGTTTTGGAAAACACTCAAATGCCCCCTGACTATGCGTTTGAGAGCAGGTAACGAAGACGCAAATCAGCAATAAGGAGAAATGCAAAGGCAAAGAAGAGTGAAAACTGACAGCTAAAGTGCAAAGAAAGATGACGGGCCAAGAAATGAAGGAGAGGAGAGAGGAATGGAAAAGTGTAAAAGAACACTGGAGAGTAGACAGAGGAGTAGAAGAGTGGGTACAGTAAAAGCTCTCCTCTGTGTTGGCATACTGCCAGCCCCTGGACAGAGATGCAGCTCGCTGCTCTCCGCCTACTGACCGCCTCCTCATCTGAACGCTCACTCTGCATTAAGGGCCCCAATCAAATATTCATTCTCCAAAACCAGCACTTATATAACCAATACAACAAGTATGTCTCCATGCTGACCTGACTGAACAGAACAATGTGTTACACCAAGCGAGGAGCAAACAATCATCCGTGCGGCGAGCAAAGGGTCAGCAGCGCCGGCGCACTCAGAATAGATGATATTCTTGCACAGCAGCTAACAAGCTCTGCCTCTAAAGTGCACTGCCACAGTTAATTAATGAATATATCACTTCAGATGGAAAGTAGGAGGCTCAGTTCATGAAACCGAGAAATGGGCAAACACGGAGAGGCTGAGGTTGCTTTTATTTGCTTTGATAATGAAAGCAAAACAGCGCTAAATAAATGAAAAGGACAGAGACGTTTTCTGCATTCAGGAGGTCCAACAAACGTGTTGAATGCAAAACATTTGCAGAACCAATCTGGAATTGCACTTTTCATTTTAATCCTGCACTGTTAACACCCATGTTTGCTAGCTACTGTAGCGATGTTTTCTTAGCACATAGGGATGTTTCTTGGCATGTTACTGCAACAAACTGTTATTGAGTGGAGTACCCTAAAACTGCTGGCCGGTGAGTGTACTGCACCACCATGCGCTTGTGCACATATGTGATTTTCGTGCAAGCCTTTCCTGCTAACAAAAACACTGTTCAAAAGCACTACTACTGATCAAAAACTCCACAAGATATCGTTAAAAGAAGCAAGTCAGCAGAAAACCAAATTTCATTGAAAAATTACTTTTCTGGAAGCCTAGACGGCATTTAACCAATCTTTCTTTTTCTGGTAAAATGCTGTTGAAAGAAGGTTTAAAAATGGTTTGTTTTTCTAATGTTGATTTTTATCTTACTGGGGACTTCTTTATTACATAACCTATAATGTTTCAATGTTTTAAACCCAAATTGGCATTTTGTTAAGTACCAAGAAATTATTCAATTTTCAAACTTCATATTTTTAGCCTGAATGTACCCTGAATACCCTGAAACACTCTGAGCTTTGACGTGATTCTACTGCAGTGGCTGCACGGGTAAAGCATTTTTTTAGTCAGCAGCAGCTTTAAATCGGTGAACACATTTTACTGAGCATCAGCAACCCTCACATCGCCAGTGACTCTTTCTTTGATCACAATTTAATCCATTTGGTCCAGTGACACTTGAAAAGTCAATAAGTCAATGATTTAATTATTTTATCCTATTCATGTGTGCCAGGAGCCAACAGGAAGTCAGGCACTCCCCAGAGAAAGCCTCTGACGCAAATGCTCTCAAACGGCTCGGCTGGAGACTCCGGTGAGCATGCTCAATGAGCCTCAACATGGAGGTGTGAAGAAGCCTGTGGAGGCTTTTTCGGCATATACGCTAAGTGAGCAGCTTTCATAGGAATGAATGGGGCGGCATCTTGATGTAGCTCTCCTTAATAAATTCATGTTCCTGACCTTCAAATCACCAGTTCAGTGCTTACTGGGCCATGTCTTTAAAATGTCAAAAAAGGGAATTTTTCATGTACCACCTTGTCCTTAACAATATAGACCCGTAACTGATTTAATCTTATCACAATCCCGATCATTGCAACAATGGCAGAACTTGGGGGCCATTACATTTTGTCACCATGGTAACTAGCCTTATCAGTGGACACCAGTGAACATCTTTGTTATTTGTCGATTGACCTCAATTCTTCTCGGGGATTTGACCTGTGTGGATGTCATCTCAGCAGAAAGGCACTAATACAGGCTGGACAGGACACCGTGTAATCTGGCAAATAAAGACACGAGAAACCACTAGCTCATTGAAAAGGGTATTACGTTTAGTCTTGACAGAGCAAATTACACTGTCCTTAATGCAAGTCAGCAGTCGCCGGAGCAGAAAAAGTTTGTGCCATCAGTGAAAAAAACAAAACAAGACTCCTATGTCATTCTTCATCCTGCTCCTGCTCTTGACATTTCGATGATTTGTGGGTAACAACAAAGACATTAAGGCTGAACTGACAGATGCCACACAATGAAACCCGTCGCCATCAATCAACCGCAGGCCGCATCTCTGGTGCTTGCTGATAATCTTAATCAAGGGCAATTAAGTCTGCATCAAACCTCAATACTTTTCTATGCAATGTTTCCTGCAGTTCAGACTTTTATCTTACATTAGAGAATTTCAAGTCCCAACAGTAGACTTGCTTGATGTGTGTTTCTTAGTTTTCTGTCTCCACTGTCTGTCTTCGGAAAGTGGATGAAATAGAGTGCCTATCATCTAGACTTTCATAACCTGGATGCTACTGTGTGGGGGGGAAAGCCAAAGTCTCCACTGTTAAGTGGTCAGTAATGGCAAAGTAATTCAATCCGAGTGGGTCTTTCTCTATCCACTCAAAACTTCCGGTACAATCCCTCCTTGTTATGCGGGTGGGCAGCTTTCCGGAAAACACACCAAGACATCTTAGTGACTCTGCCAACAAGCCAGTGATGCAATGGCAATTAGAATGCAATTAGGGTTGCAATTGTTCTTTAATTGAATTGGGTTTGGGGCTTAAAGGGCTGCGAGAAAAAAGCATATAAGCCACATCTTAATCTTGAGACATAAAGTGAGTGGTGCTGCCTGCTGAGGCACGACGGTGATTCCAGGGTTTAAGAGCAGGCTGAATTTTGGGCTAATCCCAATCGGAACACAAGATTAGGGTTGTGTAGGATGAGCTCCAAGGCATGAGAGAGAAAGAGAGAGACCAGCAGACAATGATGGAAAAAAAGCTCTTAGTTTAGGAGGATATGGAAACATTTTGTTTTTCATAAAGGTCAGAATGATTGCTCTCTTTCTCTTTCTGCTCCTGCCTAAATTGCATCACACAAATCACCTCTGCCTCTGGAACACAAGAAGATTGTCTTTTACTGTTTTCTGCTGATTACGCTCTCTTTCTGTCTGTTTTATACTCTATTTTAAAAGAACTTTTAACACCTTACTCTTCAAGTAACATTGGATGACGTAGGGCTCCATTTATAATGTAATTCTCTGCATTGATACATGTTAAAATGTAACAAACAAAAACACAAATCCAAATGGAATAGCTTGACTTCTTCCTCTAAGGAGATCGATACCACTCTCACGGCTGTGTGGTGACTGTGAAGCTACAGACAGCAGCCGGTTAGCTTAAAGACTGGAAACAGGAGGAAACAGCTAGGCTGGCTCAGTCCAAATGTAACAAAATCTGTCTACCAGCAACTCAAAAGCTCACTAATTAACACTCTATATCTCCTTACAGTGGGAATCTGACGGAGATGATGAGACTCTAGGAAATGACTGAGAATGAAGTGAATCGAGTGTGAAAGAGAGGTCATCGTTGCAGAGGTCTGATTACAGTCCATAGTTCACAGACCATACTGCACTTGTTATAAGAGAAGGTTTAGTAGGTGGCAAAATGTCACAGCAGCACTGACACTTCCAGCACACTGAGCCGAAGCATTCTGCAAATCTAGAAGAAGTGGTAGGATATCAAAGTTTGTGCCAAGTAGCGCGCCGACAAAGCTTAGCTGCCACTGGTGAGGTTCAGGGGACACCTGAGCTCAGTCCCTTTCGGTGGTTTTTGGCTTCTATAAATGGAGACAGTCGCATCTGAGGTGTTGTTCCACGGAAGGAAAGAGACACAGACCTTTTAATGGATGAAGCTGCTGTTAGTGAACCAGGGAAGTTCCTTTATTGTGTGTTAAAAAGCGCCAAAGCAGCTAATTACACACTTCACAGCTCGCTGGTCATTCATAAATGGCTTCTGAAATAAACAAAAAAACAATGTTTAAGCCTGAATTTTGATGATTCAGCCTCGCCAAACCTCACTCAAGTTATTTCTTAAAATGAATCAACTATTGCCACACTCATTTTCTTGTGCATATATAACATTTATAAATGTGGCCCTGAGCTTCTGTCCTGCATGCTCTTCCCTATCAGACACATCTAGCACTCTCTCACTATCCACTAATTTCTTTGAGAACCTTTAGACCAAACATTGATGCAACAAACACTGCCATGACCAACACACACACACACATATACACACTGCATGGTGAAATCCCATTTAACTAGATTAACCTCTGTGAAATGCTTAGTGAACATGCAACACTGACTCAGACAAGTTGTACAGCAGCTCTGACCATGCTGCTTGTTAAACATGACCCAGCTCTCACGCTCTCTTCCCTACACTCACACACACAGACAGACACACACATGTACAAAGAGGAATCAAAGTGAGCATCCTTCTGTACATGTGTAATGGTGTTATGAATTATGGATGTGCTGCACCATTGTCTCTAGTGAAGGTGGAAAAGGCAATGCAGTGCCAGCTGATGTGTCATATCTCAGAGAGGGATGGCAGATGGCTCTTTAAGTTTACATATAAATTCTGTTCAGACCTTTACTATGTGTAAATATGTACATACTAAATATTTGTACATATATAACATATGTTTGTATATTTTCTGTGCACATATGTGTAAATGAGGATAAGTTACATACTCTACACTGTGTGGTTTTGGTGACTTTGTCACATTGTGTGCACACATTGGGTGTTGCTTTACATCGAACATCAGCAAAGTGACAGGTCGGCTGGATGCCAACAGCCATCCGCTTATCAAGTGTCATTGTTGCTTCTTCCAGGAGGGCACTCCAGTATGCAGTACACTGACAGTACACATAAAAGACATGATGAACTTGGAGAGACAACACTTGCTGCCACTGCCTCTGCTGTTGAGTCTGAGGGTCTTGTGCCCATGCAAAAAAGACTGCTGTTTTTCCCTATAAACTGTTCAAAGTATCATTGAGAGAAGTAACAATATAACCTCTCCGGTGTTGCTGAAACAATCACTCAGTTCACAGATGACTTCATACACAACCACCTTACATTACCGCACAAAAATAACAAGGGAATAATGAGGAAATACATCTTGGCTTAATGTCTTTCTTGGAAAATCGATGGGGAACAGAACATATTAGTAATAACATTGTAATAAAGCACATTAGGCTTATAGGTGATGTTTAGTTTAAAGTCAAATAACAATAATAAGAACATGAAATGCAAGAGGAATTAATGATCTCTGAAGATTGTTGCACTTGACTGTTCTATCTGTGTGTCTAAGTAATTTATCAGAGTAGAAAAAGTTGACATTTGGATGGTTTCATGACATCATCTTTGTGTTCAAGTAACTTGTGTTTAACAGTTGTTACTGTTTTTGCCCTCTCAGCAGATCAATATGTAATTAACCTATAATTTTGACTAGTCTCTCCAGTCATGTCATATATGCTCTATATGAATGCCACTACTTCTAACCTCTTACGCTCTTCTTCTCTGTGACTCCCCTCCAACAAGTGTATTTAGCTTTTCTATCAGCGAGTGAGTAGGGCCACGTGTGGTGAGAAAGCTTTCCCCCGTGATGGCAGTGATCTCTAAGAGCTTTTACCATCTCAATTTCCCAGAACAGACTTTAGGGAGGCTCCAATATCTAACAATTAGCAGCTTCCTCGCTGGAATACTAGAGTGTATCATTAATGTCCACAAAAACATTTTGGCCAGCCACCGCCTGCTCCATAACACAACGCTAATGCATGTTTTCAAGTGTTGCACATCCTAGTGTGGCCTCGTACACAAACCGAAAGGACAACTGATTTTACATTTCCTATCACTTTACAGCCCTTCGAAATAAACATATACATTAGAAATAAGGGACATTAGACAATGTAATGCCACAAAACTCTGTCACAACCAGTACGATATATAATGTGGCACACCAGGGGAGGATGCTGCACTAAACTGTATGATGTATAAACAATGTGAAGTTCTACCATAAAAGCAAATCGATACTCATTCAGAACATGATTTATGAATGCAGGCAGTTACAGGGAGCGTGCCAGACTCCATGCACGCTGCATGGGTTTGGATAAAGTAGAGCCATGAATCACTTTCACATGGCAAAAGGCATGGATAAATCATAATTGGCTTGCACTGAGTCACGCGTGCTGGCTACTAGACTGGATCTACAAATTGCTGCGGAGATGGACAATGGTGCTGCGTTATGATGATGGCTTGCTTCTCTAACTTCCTGAAATGGGTCTCATCACGGGACATAGACAAACTCTCTGTCTCCGTTAACAGATCCTTTCACGCAGTGTCGCACCTGCTGCGCTGTGTGCTGAATGGGCTGGCGCATCCTTTATGTCAGATCATGACAAGACCACACATGCACACCCATTAGACACCTCCTTCCTGGATAGGAGGAAAGTCATCAAGTCCTTGACAGTTGCAAAAATAATTTTCCCTATAGACCTTTGCACACACACCCATACTCAGTGTCCGTCCCATCCTGATAAGCATCGTCAGTGATAATGGCTTTGTTAATGAAGTGAGACGTGCTTGAGACCAGCGGCTGATGCAGCTGATGGTTATCAGTGGGTGGAGCCGTCAGTGGTGCAGTAATAAAGTCAATATTTCCTGGGACACACTGCTGAGACGCTCACTATGTACCTGCACATTATCTTTGCGATCTGTGTCTTTGTATGTGTGGTTTTCACTGTGCGTCTATCTGTGTAATGTGCTAATCCTGCATGATAATGACCTAATGAACATATGGTGCATGTGCTATGTGTGTTTGCATGTGAATCTATAAAAAGGCACACTACCACAGAGTTATTCCGCGCCGCTTCCTGCAATCAGCTACAAAGCATCATTCAGCTGCTCACGTTAATGACGGCTTTCATGTAGAGAACAGCAAATTACAACATTCAATTGTAACAGGAGATCACAGCGGGGGCCTCTTGACCATTAGTAAGTCTGCCAAACACACATCACACATATTAACCGCCCATCATTGAGAAACAACCGCACAGAGGATGTTACCTCACTTAACAGCCAGCAATTTGATGGGATGTGGGTTTGGGAAATGTGCAATGGCATGTTGGCTATACCAGGTTCCATACTGAATCTCATTACATCTATCAAACTCTCATTTACGGACGAGGTCGCTAACAGCAATGCACCTCCAGTAGTGTTTATGGGCATTCTTCATAAAAGAGTCCATCAGTGCTTTCATTAGAAGCCAGCTTTGGGCAGATCCCACAAAATTCCACTCACGTCCTTTTATCTGGCCATGAAACCCTTCAGGTGTGTCAGCGTGTCATATAATCAGCTCGCGTTAAATTAGACCAAGGCTAATGTCACCCCAATCTCAACAGGGTGGCTAATTACTGTCACCCATCCTCTCATCCCCCGGAGATGTGAGGTCACGGGGAGGGTCAGGAGAGGGAATTTCTTCTGCAAAACAACAAAGTCGGAGGCCAAAGAGCCCGAAAGTAGGAGAACCGACTAACTTCATCATCCTTCAAAATGAAATTGGAGGATCGACTATGGATCAGCCCTGAACCATCTGACAACTGTAATATATTGTATTTGAATTTCACTAAACCTTGGGCACAACAGCGTTCCAAAAATGTCACATTACATTGATAAATTACACTGATAAGTCCAAAAGGGGGCATGGAAAATAATTTACTTGCCAATCTGTACATCATGCGCAATATATTAGACAGCACTGAATCAATCTATTAACCAATCAATCAATCTATTTACCTATCCATCTATCTATCTATGCTCTACAAGGTGACTGACAGCCGTCTGCTCACACCCACTATCAATCACAAAATCTTTGAGCATTATGCCCATTACGTGTCATCCAAAAAGAGGGAAAGACACATCATTCACCAAATGCTCTGCTGTATCTGTCAAACAGAAGAAGCGCAGAGAAATGGAGTGAGGAGATATGGAAATGGAGAGGAGAGGGATCAAATGAAGACGGGATTGCAAGGTGGGGGGAAAGAAGGAGATGTGCACACCGACATAAAGCCCCCATTAATCACAGGCCTGTCCTGCATGCCTCATGTGACAAATGAAACAGAATAATGGTTTCTGTGAGGGGGAAAATGTGGCCCTCATACGGTAACGACTCCCCCACCCTTCCTCCATAGCCAGATATCAAATTAATACCAGCTATAGGGGCCTACTTAGAGTCTGCACGACCCTTTGCCATACGGCCGTCTTAACTGATTAGACAACTGCATCGCATGTGTGACAGAATTTTTATGAACTCATTTGCCAATTCTTTCATGCAATTTTCAGCCTTCACCAATGACTGCGTTTGCTCCCCAAACACAAGTAAATTGTTGAGCATAATGATAATAACAAATCACTTATCACATGCACCTGGCTTTTCAGGAGAGGGGCTGCGGCACAAAACTATTACAGCAAAGAGACAGGTTGTACTTCATTTCATTGCAATCCACTAAGTCGTGCGAGGTCTCAGGAGACGCATAGTGGATCTCAGTATTATGATGATGTTATGCCCGTGTAGGCAAGAAACACACACATACACACACACACACACACTTACACCACACACACACACACACACACACACACACACACACACACACACACACAAACAAAAAATCCACACCAAAGTAAGGATTGCTTTGAAATTCTGCAGGTCTAAAACCCAGCAAGACATAATGGGACTTAAAGATCAGCCGGCTGATAACTTACTACCTTTAGGTAACTAACTCACGACCTTTGAACCTTTGTTTCAAAGTTAAAAGTCCAAATGGAGGTGTTTTAAAATCCATCTAACTGGAATGGCGAGGGGGCTGAAGTGTTAGCTTATAGCAAAAGAAGAAGCAAGCAAAATGCACATCCCTCTAATCCCAAACTTCTTATTATTATGTATTATTATCTTAATTCAGTGGGTTCTTAGTTTACCTTGCTAACAATTGACACTCTCAAGCACACATTCAGAATAACCTTGTCTTGTGGCTGAAGGACTATGAGGAACATTCAGCCAGCTATCAGTAAATACTTCTTTAACTGAGCTGGGTTGAGTAAGAAAAGTAATATCTTGAGTAACTATTCACTTTTGCTGTTGAGTTAAAATAAACTAATGTAAATACAGCGACAGACTCGGGCTATCTGAGGTACAGGGGCGTGGTCGTGGTGGGGCACCATCAAATGAAAGTCGTGATGTATTTATGGTGAAACAATATCAGGATCTTTTTCTACCATGTAGTGCCTATATGACACTGCATTGCATTTTCTCCACTGGAAGGGCGCCCTTAAGGGCATCATATTACATTGTTTTGTGCATGCGGCCACTATAGAGGGCACTTCATCATCTTTTATGTACAATGGGAGCATCCAGGGAAACACTTTTGCAGCATTTTGCACTTTTTAAATACTTTTTCTGAGAGTTTATAGTCATTAAAACTGACAATAAATATGTGTGTTTATCATGAGTATTCTTACAGGCACAGTCTAATCTGGCATGGCCCTCCTTTATCTGTATGTGATGAAGCAAGATTTTCAGAGGAGACTGAAGAAAAGCCACTCGCTCGCACTACACAAAGAATAACAAATTTGCCAACTCTCCCCTCCATGTATCGTATCCAGCTGTTCAGCACCACATCAAACCCCTGCATTTGTTCATAATTGATGGCCTGCTGCACTGTGGGAATTGCAAAGGAGGATACAATACCGTCTCATTGTTTGGTTAAAACATGAGGATGCTGCAATCAGTGTGTTTGGTGAGGTACATTACATGGGCTAGCATCACAGAGAGAGGTGCAGAGAGAGAGAGAGAGAGAGAGAGAGAGAGAGAAACAGTATACAGTTTGGGCTTTTTATTGGATGAGAGAGTGAGAGATATTGCTGTACCGTCACATACAGTTCACACCTCATGGTTCTGCCCTTCCTGGGTGTTTTAGATGAAATGTCAGGATATTATGAGGTTTGATGAGGTGAGGGTACATATGTGCGTGGCTGTTCACCTTGGTGTATGAACATTAAAGAGAAGGTAATCATGCGGTTATATGATCTGCTTAAATATATCACTATGATTCTCTATGGAGCATATTGTGGGAGCTTTCATATGGAGTATTTTTACATGGAGATGTAGGTGTTTATCTGTGTAAGTTTCTGTGTGTGTTAATGTGTGTGTGTGTGTGCCCCAGCTTTGGTCAGGTCATGTAATATAGAGTTATTGTTCTCCATGAAGTAAATACAAGAGGAAGGAATAATCTAAGAGAGATTGCTTTCCCAACCGCCAACAGCAGCTCAATGAAAAAAGGTTAATACTCTCAGTCAGGCGGAGAATAGCAGAAAACATACAGCTCCATATTTCCTTTCTCTCTTGTTGCTCCTCAGCTATTTGGACAGGCTCACTGGTCCACATGCGACAGAAAAATAAAAAAATGAAACAAACAAAAAAAAAACAAAAAAAAAAACAAGCCAATAATGAGCCACGATGATGATGTTGCAAATGTCACCAAGTAAACAGCGCGCACATCCACATAGCTTCCCTCAGAGTGCTTCCTCGCACTCCCACAGAAGTCCATTAGCTTGTCATTCGCTTTCTTTACAGTCATTCAGCTTTTGCACATGGCCCGTGGCAGTGTGGAGCAGCTTGCTCCACATGAATAACAATATCTGATTATTCAGACAGAAGCCAAGTGACTCAGCTGTCTCTACTGTATTCTATCATCTCATCTCCTCCTTTCTCTTCTCCCTTTCTTTCTCCTGCTTAATCTGCTCAACCACTTAGGTTCTTTCTCTTCTTTGCATTCTTTCTTTCCTTTGTGTCTCTCCTTTATTAATCTGGTAGGTTATGGTTCACATCGTTCATTTCTCTACATCCTCCCCCTCCCTCTGTGCTTGTTTCTTTTTCTTCTTTTTTTTTTTTTTTTTTGGTGTGTACATTCTCTTATGGAATGCGGAAAAGCTAACTTTGCCAACGGCCATGTCGGCTTGCTGTTGTGTGGGCGGGATCACAGAAGGATGAGGGGGAGTCTGCCACATTCATAGGACAGGTAGAGCACAGTAAAGTCAGCCCTGCTGTCGAGACATAAAAATAAAGCCTGGGACAGAGCGCCCACAGGGACAGCCTTGTCTGTTTCCACCTTAGAATACACTTAACCTCCAACTGGATATATTTAGACCAAGCAGGCTTGTTCATTTTTCTCCCTCTTATATTTCTGCTTTAAACTATGAATGGCTGACCAAACAAACACCAGACAAAATGCTCTGAAAAAATGCAACCCTATAATTATCTTTTCATAATCAGCCTTTTAGAACATCCATATCTTAAATTTATAATCCTTTCCTAAACCCCTCAGTTGCTGGTGGTAATCAGCTAGTGCAGTCCCAGAAATGTGGGGGCAGTAAATTCTCCTTGTGAAGTTTGTCAGAAATACAACACAAGAGCAACCGCTTTATCTGTTTACAGTGCAGCTAACCAAACTCCACCCATCCATACATTATCTTTACCACTTATCCTAATGTAGGGTCACGGGGGTGCTGGAGCCTATCCCAGCTGACATCAAAACCAACCAGACTCAAGTGGTTTTAATAAAGGAGCTGGTCAAAAAATAATTGGCCATGAAAAACTACGATTTTATTTCATATTGCAAGTTGGAGGGGTGTAGCCTGTTGCCTGCATGTCTTCATCTGACAGCTATAAAACTTCCTGCAACATTTAATACTGATAAAAAAATTAAAAAATGCCTCTGGTTCTGTTTTGTACTATTGCGACAAATACATGCATTTTGTGGTGTTGAATGCTTTTAATGCAAACAGTAGTGGGAAATGCTCAGTTTGCATTGGCTGGAACTTAATATGGCTCTGATATGGCTTTCAAGAGTGAACAGTGACGCTGATATCAGTGAGATGAAATTACACTTCAACAGAAATGCTAGATTTCAGACATATATTGTTTCCTGTTAAACCCTTGTGCGTATGGATCCAGCGCCTTAATGGTGGACCCCGTCATTAACAATGAAAACTACTATAAAGAGAGCTATTACAATTACTAAGAAAAAGATGTCCATATAATATTAAAAAAACAGGATTTGATTTCATGAAAATCTTAATAATTCTAACTTCCAAAAAAAGTCTTAAGCATGTGACTGTGAAGAAAAAAAAAGGTTCACTACCAGGCGTATCAACAAATCAGCTGGAGCAGAGTGAGGCAGCGCTCCATTGCTGAGACAGAAATGTAAATGTATGATATAACCGCCCTTTTCTCCTGACTAGCTTGCATAAAAGCTGGAGTCATTTAAATAAACTGACAGGGCAGACAGTAAGACAGCCCCACAGTCGTGGTTTCCTAGAGGTAACGCTCTTTGATAAGGAAATAAGCCTCAGAGGACTCCAAAGAGCTGTCCGAGTCAGCCCGTTTCAGATCTGGGCGAAGTGCACCGGAACAATAAAGGTGGGACTCTCACCAGAGCCAAACCAACTCCACATCAAAAGACATCCGTCCTTTCCTTTGCCTTTCATTGCCACTCTATCCACTTTCTTCCCTGCTTCCCTTTCTATTGTGGAGTTGAGGAGTAACCTCTCTCTATTTTTCCTTTTCCCTTTATCAACTAGTTTTTTTTTCTTTTTCCACTGATGAAATATAACCTCCTCCCCTCTCTGTCAAATAGTGTTAAGTGGGTAACTTATTTTTTAGCATAAATGCAAGGACAGATAATCCCCCTACCCTTTTAATGCACACCCGCCCTCCTTCCATTTCTCTTTCAATGCCCGCTGTCCCCTGAGCCCCCTTTAAACATCCAGTGTCTTTCATTTCACCTCCTCCGGAGCGGGAGACCTGGCGACCTGAAACATAAAGCTTTAATTGTGGTGATGGAGTGCTGACCTGCAATCATAGGGGCCGCAGGAATCAGTAGTGCAGCAGGGTCACCATGTTATTAGCAAATGAGGAGATGCAGGGTTTCTGATAGCACGGCAACGGAGACACGGCGACGCAGGTGTGAAAAGTTTTCGATCCTACAGGAGACTCTCTCAGAGAACACCAGAGCGGTGAACAAGTGCTGAGTCAGGATGTGTCTAATTAATAGAGGTATGATAACAGCTACCCTGCCTTACCAAATGTTGTGCTCCATTTCTGTATCTTGGGGCGCTGTTCGATAATTACCCTGCTAATGAGAGGAAGGGGGTGGGGGCCAGATCAAATCAGTGCAGATAATGGGGGTTAAGTGAATTGTAAAGACCAAAATGTCCCTCTGTATTCTTCTGATGCACTAATTACCGCTCACCATAGAAAACACAAACCCATATCATGATCTCCATTGTTGCTGCTCTGTCCATCACAAAAGATGACAGCGAGACAAACACGAGGATTAGGATCTATCAAGCGGTATCAGATGTCATGCAGGAACACAAGATTCAGGGGGGTATTTCATGGTAGTGCCGGATGAAATTTGAAATATGATATACAGGACGAGCACTGCCTTCTGCTATGATAGATAGTTGGACCTTTTGTGCAAAGCTTTCCCTCAAAAGGAGACCTATGATCTATGACTGTCACTCATGGATCAAGACCAGCTGACTGATATCAGTAGCCGTGCAATTCCTCTGGAAGAAGCCATCAATAATGGAAAGGGCCAGAGAGATGAGACGAGTAGACAATGTAGTTCAGTTGCATTAACCATGAGAGGGTCTCCCTCCATTGTCTTCTCCGGCTTACTTTTTCATAGGAAATTTAGAAGAGAACAGATGGAAATCAGTCCGGGTAAGAACAGACAGCAGGTGCTCTGGCTTCACAGAAGTGCCAGGGATTGATCGGGGAAATGGAGGAGTGGCCATGGGCACAAACTAAGGCCTGGGCCGGTGGCCAGAAAGAACGCAGCTGCACAATTCCCACTGTCCTAGCCAGGTCTGTGGCGAGGCGCCTCCATCTTGTGCTGTGTGTGTCTAACACGCTTAGTCTGCCAAGTGCTTCTTTTTAATTAACTACTCCATACAGCTGTATAATTACTCTACTAACCTTCCCTAATCAGTCGCTCGCTGGTGCATACCATATTTTTCTGCACTCGTTCGTTGCTCATTACCTGAATGCGTCCTTAATGCAAAGCCAACGGAAGACTCAGGGTTGACTGTTTTGGGTGAAGGGGAGCGCAGATTTAGCCAATGGCGACACTGCGCCGTAGACGTTTGGCATGAGACTTGATACACAAGCAGTTTTGAGGCTCATACAAACACCGGTGGAATTATTTTACAAGACGTTATTGTCTGAAAGGTGTTTACATGCTGCACACTCTCTTCCAGTCAGTTTTGTTTGGATGTATTCACCAGATTGTGCACCAATTCTGTCTCTATAATCAGGCAGCTGTATCACAGTGAGGGAAGAAACATAATTGTATGCTTTCTTTTCCATTCAGCCCAATGCAGTGCGAAGTGTGAAAGTATCTACTGTTGTCTTGGTTACATCTTCCTTCTTGTCTTCTCTGCCTCTATAAATAACGCTGAGGGGTCTGAACTCAGAGGAAGCCCCCATTGGTATGCGTCAACAGTTGGAACACAGTGTAAAGCATCAAGTAGCAAAAATGAATGGCAGAGTGTAGGAAATGACATTTGAAACCAGATAAATTGCACATTGTCATATAAACCGTATTGATCCAGATTGGAAGGCGAGTTGGGACACAAGAGATTAACTTGAACGACACAATCTGTCAGCGCATCAATAATAAGGCTTAGTTAATGAACATAAACATATAATCTATTAGGGAGCAAATACACAAAGCAACATGACACAATGGCATGTGATTCCCATACTTGTGTGGTAGAACGACCTTCTCTTAAGCCTGTGCATGAGCAATCTGACACTGGAACTGGGCCGATGTGGATTCCAGTGTGTTGCTGTTGATCCTGCTGGCAGGTAGGATTTAGCACAGAATTTTAACTGCATTTTGTATTTAGTCGCTCTGCTTTTAGTGTAGGTGTTAATGGTTGAATGTGTTGTGCGCAAAGTGCACCTGTTTTCTGTGAAACACAGGCTAACATGCAGACAGATTCAGCAGCTATATATTGGATGTCATTCCAGGTAAGGCGACAGGGGGACATGAAGATTACAAAAGAGGCAGCCTCACAGGCGTATAGATATGACTTAATTCAACAGTACAATGTCAGTAAAAATGTTTATATCCCAATATTGATACATATTATATTTTCATAAGGAAAATTTATGAAATTTATGTTCATCAGAAGAAAACATAACATGTATAAAAGAAAAGGTCTCCCATTGTAAGTTTCCAATTACAATTTGCTTGCAATCAGAGATTTGTAAAACATAATAACACAGCTTGTGTTGTGTTGTTTTACAAATCTCAGTTAAATTAATACAGATAAATCAATGCATAGATTTGTAGACTGTAGACATTTATTTTATTTTGCCACAATTTTCATAGTGATATTTTAGTCTTTGCTTGGATTGTCAATCTTTTATGATTGTAAACTGAACATTTTGGAAATGTGGACTGTTGGCCGGACAACTTGCCAACTTGAGCTTTAAGAAATCATGACAGACACTGTCATTGTTTTCTGACAGTTGATAAACCAAAGAATTAATCAATTAACTGAGAAAATAATTTGCAAACCCATTGAAAATTATTTAGAATTTTTTTTTGCAGCCCTGATAATATCATAATACTCCTATGAAAGTCAATTCAAATTCACATCACTTTGAATCACTGAAATATTAAATCAATGTTAAATTGCATAAGCTGAATCTGAATACTTGCAAATAGCTGTAACCCAGCAGGAGATATTTCTTCTCATAATGCACACTGTCTCACTGCATGAAAGCTAATGTGTTCATATAATACACACACTGCATGCATTTCAGCAGTCAGATATCCACGTTTGCCTGCATGTCTCACAGCAGGCGAAGCTACAACAGCATGAGACAAGTGAAAATGTGTTTGTGAGTGCGCTCTTCTTTAAACACCAATGGTATTTTGTCATAGAGCTACTTGTTTTTTCTGTCTCTTGGCTCGCAGGCATTTAGGAAATCATCTTACATGTTGTTTTCTTAAATCTTACATGTTGCGTGTTTACTGCTGCTTTGCATGTTTTAACATGCAAAGCAGAAGTAAACGTGCCTCAACCACAGCGGGTGCTGCATCCTGCAGATAGGCTGCTCCCATCATTCCCCCTGAGAGTTGTAACTGCCTCTCTGGGATGGGTGGGTGATGTCACTGATGCTTTCCGGTGCGCTGCTCCTGTAATGGAGTCAATTTAGCTCCACACTGAGCCATTTCTGTCCAGCCTCACCCCATGAAGGACACATTAGTCCCACCCGCCCTCCGTCCCTCCATCTCCCGTTTCTTTCTCTTATCTCTCTCTTTCACTTCCTGCCGTTCCCTCTGATCTTTCTCTCCACGCCTCTCCCACTTTATATCTTACATCCACACATTTACATTTTGTTTCCAGAGCTACACTTCATCAGCTTTTCCCATAACACACCTCACCACCCCCTCACCTACAGGATGGGTGGGGTGCGATAAATTTTCGCTCCACCCGACAATGATACAGGCCTGCATACACATACAGGGCATAATTATATTATAGCCAAATGAAAACTGTAGCAAAATGTCCTAATTAAATGCTAATCAGTGTCCCTGGGAGTAGTGATAGGGCTCAGAGAAATGTATACACCACGCTCACATAGAGACACAACCATACCAAACACATATCCCAGTAGCCTCAGAGTATATTTTGGATTAAAGTAAACACCACTTTCACTGGGTTGTTCAGTTTCTTGGAAGCAGCTGTGTGGGAGTGCGTTGTGTTTAAACACCCCACTATCTGAGGCGAGCACTCCCGCTGCCTCCTTTGAAGCTGCCTCAACTTCAACCCCAGACAAGTTTGACATTCTCTCTCAACATTTCTTTCTTTTTTTTTTTTTTTAAACCAGAAGCATAAACATAAATTGCCATCCATCACTATCAAAGCCTATCACGGTCACTCCCTCTCCATCACCTTCCTGTATCTCCAGAAGTATGCAGTGTTTTCCTTTTGCTCTGCTCCAGCCAGAGTTCCCTGAGCTTATTAATCCACACTCACTCCCATCCAGCCTCAAACTCCTTCCCCTCCATCTCTTCCTCATGCATGAGTACACAAAGAAAGGATTAAGTTATCAGGATGATAAAGTGATATCCATACACTTCTGTAGAGGCGCTAAATTTGACTTGTCACAGTGGAAACTGAACTTTAAATAGACCACCCTATGTTTATGCCAGATTAGTCCCGGTGCACGCATGGCTTACTTACTAATTTGCCTAAGTTGTCTTACGTGGTGGCGTCAGATTAGGTGGTGTGATGACTTGCACTCTTGCCGCACGGGTCTGTGGGCTTGTCGTTCAGAGTTCAACTGCAGGTGCCTGGATTTGCTGAGGGAAACGGTCGAGTACAATCGCATGAAATATTAATGAGCTGCAAGTACATATGTAACATACTATTTGGGATGATGAAGGTCACATACAGTGTCCTCCACAGGGGGAGAAGTAAAATGCAGGGCAGTTTACTCTGCTGGATGGAGGAGCACAGAATAGTGGGTGGGCGCGTGGGGGGAAGCAAATAGAGGCCAGAAAAAGGGATTGGCATCAAGGGAAGAAAAAGAAGAGAATAACAAATAAAGTAGCACATCGGGGAGAGATGAAGAAATGAAAGAGGAAAATTAAAATGGGATTTAAAGGTGTGATGTTTAAGTGATGGACTGAGTGCAGGTGGAGAGGATCACTGCCCCACATTCTAGATGACATATTCCCTGGTGTGTAGACAGCTCAGTGTCCCCGTCCCAAACTGAACCTGACACCTTGACTTTGCTCTGTTTGTACTACTGCACATTATGCTCTGTCACACTTTCAGCTTCGTCAGCTAAATGCAAATATGTCTCGTACATAAACAGAGATATGAGCTAGCACCTATGCTCTGAACTTCAAAATAATAGAGACCACGAGGCCATTGACTGGTCAAGTGAAGACCAGTTCATTTGAAGAAGGGGAGACATGTGAGATGGGAGATTATTGCACTTCCACTTGTGGTTAGGGAAACAAGCAGGCTTTCTATTGTGCTATGCTGTACAAGTCAAGAGTGGAATGTGCTTTGCAAAGAGTGGTACCCTTTAAGGCGCAGGGTGAACATACATGGTCATTAAACATTTACCTCAATCTGCAGTGGCTAAGAGAGGTTATTTCATTTCATTATTTCATTTGACAGCCATATTGATGAAACCCTTGGATCGAACCAAACATCAAATAAATAGAGTTAGGAAATTATTTAGGGACTATTGATTGATCCTCAGTAGTGTGTTTTTCTCCCATGTTCAGTCTTCTATGTGGCCTAGCAACAAACACTCTGTGAGCTGGCTGCAGTTGCAAGCAAGGAGAGAGGAGGAGAGGAGCCCTGAAGCTATCAGTAAAAATCTTGTGGATAGGAGCCACGTCCCTGTTATGGTCACAGAGTCACAACCTTCACCAAAGAACCATCCCTGTGAAGCTGTGTCTACTGCACTTCTTCATAATATGCTTTTATCCCTCCTATGCTGCAGTCTATTACTCTGACACACTGTAGCTCACCTCTCTCTCTCTCTCTCTCTCTCTCTCTCACTCTGCCTATGGTATTTCCCAGTCCTTGCTCTATATTTCATTTTCCTGTGCCAAAACTGTTTCTGTCTGCGAGCACTTTGTTGCAATTCAAGTAAATGTCCTGGCTATCAATATTTCATAAGTACATCTCCCTTACTATCTCCTCCTTAGCTGGTGCGACTAGATACAAATGAGAGCTTTGTCAGAGCACAGAGCAGATATCTTCGGCTGATAAGATTGGAGATTTCATTATCATGCTATTCAAGTTCATAAAAAAAACAGTCTCAGCAAAGAGTTTGCTCAACCGGAGCTCATGTTTAATCTAAAGGACAAAGAACTAAAGGGAAATTTGTTTAACATTCACTATCGAGATGGTATTAAATATATTCTTGTGAATGGAGCTCCATGCCTGCTGCAGAGCACTTCAATTGGAATGTGCTTTGCATGATGCTGTGCATGCAGTGTTCTACATGGCTGGCTACAGTGTGCTGCATCTGCACTCCTACACAGTCATGTACACATACGCACACGTGTGCAGTGTGCACTAATGTAATCTGCAGGCTGTGTACACTGCATCTTTCAGCGCAGGGTCCAGTGGGGACCAATTGGAAAACTCTTATACACGGCTGTTTCTGCAGGCATGCAGGCTAACCACCTGAAAACGTGAATATAAATACACACATTACCACATACACGTGCCCAGTACAAATGACCATGCATGTATGTACACATGCTCAGATACGGCTATATAGTATGTTTGGAGTCTGACCAATCATATCACAAGAAAGAATGTTGAATGCTTCTTCAAAATCTGAAAACAAGATTGTGGTAATGGTTACATTGAAAAAAACATTGCGTGTGATGTGATGCAGTGGAGAGGATAGCTGATCTGGGTAACGTGTGAACAAATTATTGTCTGTTTACACATTCCAGCAGATACAGAGCAACATTAGCATTACTGTAATTTGTAGTTGTGTTTCAGGTGACCGAACAAATGTGATATTCACTTTCCTTTTAGCTCTGCTTTGGTTTCCACCAACTCAAGAGTAAATTATATGGCTCTTTAATGCTCCGCTATGTTCAACAGCTCATCGCTAACTATGTCCCTCTGCTCTTTGGTTCTGTGCAAGAACAAGTGGATTTGAAAAAGTGGATTTTTAAAGCTTTTCTCTTCACAACAATGCTTATGAGAGCTTATAGAGTAAACCAAAACAATAAAGTTGAGGTAAAACCAAAACAATGAGCTGAAAGACGCTAAAATGCTCCACAGAGTTGAGGGAAAATACAGAGTTGGGTGATAACTGTCAGTTTCACAAATCATCTGACCCGTTGATACAAAAACAAAAATTGCTTAGAGACGCTTATTTGAAACAAAATCAGCTTTTTTAAAATTCATGTCCACCTCCCACCTGTGCTGGATTTTTGTTTTGCCTGGAGACAGAGAAGCCAGTCGCTCCAGATTAGGCTGTGAACCCCGGCGAACCAAGGTGTCCCTCAACAACTCGCACCCTCCCCCATTAAGCCTCTGCTTGGCTTCCTATAAGACAAGCTAAACACACAACGCTGGTAATGAGCCCGCCTTTGGCCCTGCGTAGTCTTAATCTGATATATGCCAGCAATGCTAATTGATTCGCCATCGTCATGAGCATGTGATTGGTGCGATGATAGGCAGGCAGGATGCCACAGCTGACACCGTGTAACAGGGCAGTTCATTTCTGTCCTCAGACTCTGTGTCGTCAGAGGGGATTGGAGCAGCAGCACATCAGGTTGGGGGTGTGTCTGCCTGTCAGTCAGTCAGACAGGAGACTGGATTTATACCTCTCGACACCAGAGTTAATCCTTGCAAGAAGACAGACTTGGGGTTTCAATTAGAAAAGAGTAATTTGTGGAATTTCCTTGCGCTCAGAAAGACAAATTACGCCGCTGTGATTAAATCGGCGCACCTCTTAAACACGCTGAAATGGTAAACATTTTTAAATTAATATTTATTAAACTTTTAAACTATTAAACATAAACAGCATTCCTCCGTCACAACTTTCCACTGCCAAAGTGTGTGCTGTTTCGCCAGACGCATTCCTACAACTCTGGGGAGATCCATCAGTTGTGTAAACCTGTAAATCTGGTGGCAAACCTACAGATGTAAGAGTGGATCTGGAGTGGAGGAATGAGGCGAAAACAAAAAATAAATAAGTGTTTTAATGTTAAATAAATTGACGTGTCAGAGAGAATACAGATAAATGTTAATCTTTTGATGAATACATCCCTGTACTTCCTCAGCTGCCTGAGAGAGAAAGCAATGTTTCAGGAATGGAAGTGAAGATGACACAGTTTTTTCTCTTTTTTTTTCTTTCATCTGTCTTGTTTGAATGTTCCTCTGCATATAAATGTATCCTAGCGTGTGTATACTCTTGTGCAGGCGAGACTGCTTGAAAATGAAATTAATACGCCTCTTGAGACATACATGCCCATACATACACAGCTAAAAGGTCACCCTGGAAGTGTGTCACTTTATAAAATTCCATATTATCCCAGCTGAATTTTTCACTGATTAAAGGACAGGGTTTCAGCAACTGTGACATGTGAAGAAAGGGAATAAATACATATTGAAGTAATAACAGAGGAGATGAATCCTGCATCCAAGGGTGGATGAATCACTGCCTTGCCCCGATTTAATGCTTCACATTATAATCCGCATTAGTCTTTACCCATTCACAATGCAGTTATATGTTTAAATGAGACCTCCTAATCTCTCCTCATATTCCCACTGGTAGGGAGAAAATCTAGATTTTCAGGTTTTTATTCTCTGCATGATTACACATTCTTGTTTACTCAAAGTGTTGGAGGGACCAGCCGCCTTGTTGGTATTTTTAGAAGTGAGCTTTCCTTAACATCTGCATCTAAGTGTTAAGCAGTTTTAATGCTAAGCTTTATGGTGTCTATCCATGGCATAAGATGACTTCTACTGCAACATTAATGTCGTTTTAAAGCGGCATTAGTGGGATTCAAATAGAGCAAGACTACTCACTGTATAGTGGGGAAAAGCAACCACTCAAAAAGGCGAGAATAGCAACACTGGAAACGTGACAAAGGCCGGTGCTACTTTGCCTTATATCAACAGCCATCCATCAACATTAGTATTGTTATTCGGTTTCAGACACCTTATTCAATACCTTGGAACAGGAAGCAAAAACTGGGGATGCTTAAGAGTGCTAGGTGGCCTTTAGATACTGTCACGCTACTTAAGGGGGATTTATTGCAAAACAAGTATACTTTAAAAATCTTTATCTGGGCCAGTGCCAGAGACAGTGGCCAACACCAGTAGGGCAGAATGCTAGTGGGTTTGGAAACAGCAATTTTTTTAATATAAATAGGTGGATACCTCCCATAAATGTTTTGTATGAGTATCTGGAAAAAGGGGAGACAGGAGACTCAGAGGGAAGCAAGTGATTTGGGAGCAAAGGCAAATGATTGGAGGACACTAGGGTAAGATGAAGGGCACAGAAAAATAGGTGAACAAGAATATTTCACACCAGAGATGAGGATAATCAAAGCAGGTTATAAAGAGAATCAACTAGACAGTGAGTCACTGAAGGTGAATCACAAACAGGCATAAAGGAAAAAGAGCTGAGCTGCTGCAAAAGTAGCACCAAGTTCAGAAAAATAAATATAAGAATCCAGACATATAAATACACAATATCTGCTGGGAGCTGAGGGAGTGAAACAGCAAATATCAGAAACATGCAAGTGTGTACAAGCCAGCACACCAGCACAGCCACATTGTGCTTGGCCAGTGGTGTTTCTTGGGATGATAATTGCACCGTACATACTACACAGCCCTGTAGTCTGAAATACAAAGAGACAGGTGGGCCTTTCAGCACACCGGTCAATACCTGAGAGTCATCCTATCGATTGGCAAGGCCTCAACCAAATGTCAACACCCAGCAGACCAAAATCTTCCCTGATCCCGCAGTGATGCAGGACAGATCCCTCTTTAGCTGGCAGTACGAGCACAAAGAAGACTTGCGCTGTGATTTGTGCTCTAACAGAAGAGGTACAGGGTTACCATTCGTTTTCATGTTTAAGGTGACATTCACACATACTTACTGAGTTAAATGTTGACTACAGACAGCAGACCAGGCCCACATCTGCACACACACCAGAGAAAGGCAGAAAGCAGTGTGACCTTGCAGGTGTGTCTAACGCTGATCCTGTGGCCGGCTGCTTGGATTCCTGACATTGACACAGGTCACATGGTCTAAGTGTGGGTCCCTGTCCCTGTGTGCCCTCGGGCAACCCTGGGTCCTTCCCACCAATGACAGTAAGCTGATTACAATCACACTAGGGAGCTAAAAGAGTGTATCAATGCCGCTTGTCACCTCGAGTGACAAGACAGACGAATGGACCGTTCCAGTTGAGGGCACATTTAGTGACGTGTCTGACTGATTTTATGAATGGCCTGGTCAAAAGCTGAATGGCATAGGATGAGCTGGATGAACAAATGATACAAAGCTATTCATTTTTGTCTAATATTTCACACACCAGCTGTTAGAGGGATTAAAGCTGAAACCCTTGGGGTTACAGAGAGGTTTCGGCAAGTGGTAGGGATTCTGCTGCCTGAAAGACCTGCACTAAATCTATTGATTTAATCAACACTTTGTAGAATCTTCTTAAAACGAGAGTAAGAAAAATGGTGTAATTCAAAATACAATTTTCCTTTTAAAATCAAAATAACTAAAATCTAATTAAATTTGTGATATTAATTTTTTTTTTACTTATTTATTAGTTTTAGAAAAAAAAGTCAGGGGATCACCAAAGTGCTGTTCATCCTGTTCATCAGCTGTTCATCACAGATCTGTAATATTTCTGTTTGGACCAACAGACCGACATTGCCATCCACTCACATGGCTAAAAAAAAATATTGGCACATATATCAGGAGAAATTCAAGTGAAGAAACTCTTGAAACAAGCAGAAATATCTCCTGCAACGGTCATAAATTCTTAAATACTGTGCTTAAATTTTTATGATTGAATATGAGAATACAGTATTTAAGATGAACTTGGATTGGATGTCAGATATAAGAAAGCTCAAATTTAAGGTGCATTAAAGCAGCACTGGAGCCAGGCAGAGTTACTGTGGTCAGCAAAGAGGAACTCCTGTGGCTCAGCAGAAGACGCGGGAGGCCCGCACACGTAACTAAGAGCAGGAGATATAATAATTTCTTCTGTCACTTCCTGGGGTGCTGGGAGACAGCAAACAGCTGGCAGCGCAGCCCACAGTGACGCCAACAGCATGATGACACAAAAGAAAAGCGAAGTGAGAAAGAGGGGAGGACGGTGGATGAAAATGCAGGAGGGTCCTACAGAGGAGCTAAAATAGGAATAAAAAAAAAAAAACAGGAAAAGCTAAAGACTGGGGAGGAGGAGGAGAAGGAGGAACAGGTGGTGGTGATGAGAGGGAAATGCGAAGAAAAAATGTGTTTGCGCAATCACAACAACCTCTGCTTTGTCACCCGGTATCCACGAGGCAGCGGCTAACAAGTGGCTTCAGCGGCCCTTTTCAAACTCCCACTGATCTGCGCTATCCATCTCTTTTCTTTTTTACATCCTCAGAGGTGCCCTCGTAGTGCAGAGGTTTTTAATTAATCTCTTCAACCTAAAAAAAAAACAAGTGCCTGTTCTGCTGCTAACGCTCTGGAGACCCTCTGATTGGCCTGGATGCGAGAAAAGCAGAGACACCATTCTTCCCCTTTCTTTTCACATAAACACGAACTCAGCTTGCCCTCGTATTCCCTCTTGTTTTTCTCCAGCCTTAAACAGAGGGGAGCAGATTATTACATCTTTGTGCAAATAAAATTGACGATGTCATATCACACAAGCGACTGCACTGAATATGACTGCGTGGACTCATTTGAACACACGGCTGCATATAGGCGGTAATAGGAGGTAATTTCAGTGTCAGCGAGAACGATTAAAGCCTTTGCTGGAAATGACACAAACAGAAAATTACCAAAAACACTTCAGCGGGAAAAAGAAAATGATCCCGGTGAAAAAGGATGTGATCTGAGGGCAAGCTGAAGTCAGCGAGTCCTGAACTATGCTGATGATGTACACCACAAGCGTCTCCCATGCATTTGCATTTGGGGTTGGTTGTGGGGGCTGAGGTACCAGCTGCTCTGCCTCTCACACAGCCTGTATAGAGATGAATTGCTCCCTGGGTGTCAATAAGTCACCATGGCACACCACGGTCACCATGGAAACTACGCAAACACGGCATTTCCGAGGAAACAAGTAAAATGAAGTTGATTACACATTCCTTTTTTTTTCCTTTCAAGAGCTCCTTTGAGGGTTTTTCTTGGTCAGTGGAGGCCGCCAAGGATATCCCCTTTTGTTAGTGAGGATTCTCGAAATGCATCGCTCGGTTGTGCTTCTCCACCAGTCATTTTTAAGGTGCCTGGATTGTTTGTGAATTCACATCATGTACAGCTACTTGGTTTTTGTATCCAGAAGCTAAAAAAAAAAAAAAAAAAGGCCTCAGTGCTGCAGCTCTGGGAGTGCACAGGAAGTGGGGAAGTGGGGACAACTGAGGAAGTACTTCTTCTGTCCAGTGGCGCTGAATCATAAACATGACTGATATAGAGCCAAATGTAAAAACACCACAATGAATACCAATGCACTCTCATATCGCTGCTTCCAAGATGGAGCGGCAAGCAGGGTCACAATTCAGCTTTCACCCTGACGAGTAAATAAAGACGGATATGTGGAAGGGGAAGGGGGAAAACAAAGCTGCGAGATGAAAGGGGTGCAGGAAGTCAGAGTTATAAGAGGATATGGAGGATTGCGGGGCGCTGGTGATAAAAAAAGCAAATGTATAGGGAGGCTGTGAAAGCAGCTGGGTCGGTAAACAGCGAATGGAGAGGAGGTGAGGGATATTGGGATATTGAAAGAGAGATGGCACAGGCAGAGTGAGGGAGACAACAGGGTGGCACTCACTGTGTTGTGGCACCCGCACAATGCTGCCTCAGCACTATTTGAAGGTTCTCAGATAAACAGGTGCGTGTGTGAGGAGGGCATAATATGTGTGCTACTGTATGTATGTGCAGAGATGTGGAAAACTAACTGTGAGCCGTGGGTACATAGCGAGTGTTTGTGTGTGAAGGGGGCTCACTGAAGCACGTAATAGAGACCTGGTGTTCATAGCGTTCAGAATGATGACTCTTCCGGGCCCCCCCGTCCTCTCTCCGTCTCCCCCTATTTCAGACTCTTTCCGGGGACGGGGAGAGCAGCAAAAAGACAGGGTGAGCAAACCTCACAGGGGGCAGCAGTGGAGGCAATGAGCGGGAGGACAGGGAGGAGATGAGGAAGGCAGGAGGAGGAAGGAACACATTAGCCTCTTACCCAGAGTGTCACTCAAGCTGGCAGTGCCAGTCAGCGCCGCCGTTCGCTGTTGGTTCACAGCCACTCCCAGCCTTCAGTGGGATTTATGTCTCGCTCTGATGGTGCTTAGACCTGGGGCTTTTTGCCAATTTAGGTCCCCTGAACCTTTTGCAGGCTGAGCAGGCAACTCATAGAGAGTGTGTAAGAAGAAATAGTAGACTAAAGTAAAATAAATAACGCTTACTTAAAGAGGCTATAGTCAAATTTTTTTTTTTTTTTTTAACTAGTTCTTTGCAAGAGCCCTCCCACTATGAGAGCGTAATCATTAAACAACAGAGATATGATTCCAGACTCTGTTAGCTGGAACTTTTAGTGTCTTTCTACTCATTGTTTCAGTCTGGCCCGCAACTTTACTGTTTTGTTTCACTTTCAGTTGTCATTTAGCAGCATGTAGAAGTGAAAGAGACTTATTTGAGACCAAACTGGAGCCATGAGGAGAGTGAATATTGCTTGTGTTGGAGGTGTAAATCACCAACTTTTTTTTGCAGCCATCTCTGCTTAAAACATGATAATATGTCACATTGTCACGTTGTCTTGTTTCACCTGCTCCTGAGTGGCCACAAAATCAGATATTACAAGTAAGTGTAAGTAGGAGCTGATGATAGATCAACAAAAACACATTCATATGGGTATGTGGAGCTGCTGTGGCAGGAATCACCTCTGATTAATGATTCGAGTCACTTCTCGCTGCTTTTTTCTGGATTTCATTTTCTGTTTTGGGCAGCTGGTCGGTCAAAGTGAGCTGAAGAGCTCACCTCTGGGAAATTAACATTTTGTACACTAAATGATTACTTGAAGAAAACTTACATATTAATTGATTATAAAAATATAAAATGATTGTTAGTAGCAGCCCTGGTCACAACAGATTTGTTCACTTAGGAAATGTGAGGGTGTATTCTGGGGATGACAGTAGAATTACTAATGAGACTTCAGCCATCAGGGCTCTCACACCATCTGGCCACTCATTAGCCTTGTCTTGTATCGGCCATGTTGTTTGTACTAGACTTGTGTTAAAGTGAGTTTTTCTCATTCCACTGGATCCAGCGTTGTCTGTTGTTCTCTCCCCTCTCTATTCCTATTCCTAAGTGTGCGAATATCGCAGTGTATATTAGTCGTGCCTCATGAGTTTCATTTAATGATATCTTTATTCATGAATCACTACGGGCATGCTCAAGTGCAATAAGCCTTAAGACAGGCCGGTGGGTTCTGCTGGGACACCACGGCCACTAAGCTGCATCTAGACAGTAATTCCTCTGCATGCAAGTTCCCACTGGTAATCATGAAAACAGGGGAAAGCACCAGCGGGTTATTTGTGTGGAGAAAAGCAAAACCAGAGGAGATGATGGAGGTGTGTTTTGCCACAGCCACGCACGCTGATCAATGAATATTTCTGGAATAATTAAAAATGTACAATGGCGTGATTTCAAGGGATCAATTTTACAGGTCAGCAACATCAATAGTTTTCTCTTACTTCATCTTCAACAGCTTCCTTTGCCTCACTTCAGATGTTCCCTTTCAACCCTGCGGGTCAGACTCTCAGATGCACTTTAGTTGGATCAATAAAGGGCTGCAGTCTCCTAACCCCCTCTTAATTTTAAATATGACCCTGAGATATGTGATGAGCAGTTGATTTAATGTCCCTTTTGGGCATTATTTGCCCCGTATATTTTTATTTTTGTACACACAGTGGTCCATCAGCACTATCAGCAGAAACAGCTGAAGTGTAAACTCACTGAATATAATGTAAACACACTCAATGCTAAGAACTGGGCTATGAGACATAATTTCATAGGTTTTAAAGTGTTTTCTGTTTTTCACAGTCAACTTACACTACAATCCTGGTGAACGTGCGACGCTGCTGTTATGAAAGTTGATATTTGCTGCTTGGTAACATAACTATAAATTCAAACAGCACAAACAAAACGGTGGAGAGTGGAAAGTGCTCTATCCACTGCTTACCCCGCTCGAGCAGTTTGTTCTCCATATGAGGAAATTCATGTTTATAGTGAGGAAATAGCAGAACAGAACTAGTGAGTATTCCCTATGTATACAACAAATGAGCCACTTTTCATGAAAACAATAGAGGACACGCTCGCAGACGCTTTAAACAAATGAAATGGCAAGAGCAAGGCCTGAACAGTGCATTTTGAGAAACAAAGGACTGAAATGAGCTCAGGAGAAGCACTGCATGTTACTTAGAAAGCAAAGTGCCTATGCCTTTATAAAGCTTCCATTATCCATATAATAATATAATATATAATAAACACCATCTTATGGGATAATCCTCATGTTGACTTATAGAAAGTCAAGATAGACAGCGGTGGACAAGGGGGCTTGGTTAAAGTGTGTCCTGGAACATCCAGATGATAAATGCTGCTGCCTCTGCCAACGCAGGGACTATAAGGACTCATGTCACCTATAATCTAGGAGGTTCACTCTTATCTGATTATGATTGCGGGGTAAAGAGGATTTAGGTGCTGGTGCCTAAATGCTAGGCTGTACTGATTAGAGGCCTGGTGGAAGGCTTATGTAACTAGGAAACTGCAGGAGGAGAGAAGGTGCGCGCTACCTAAATGACAACCTCCGCTCCTGTAATACATCCTGATAACTTCCTAAAGGCCAAATAAGATAATGCAGTGCAATAATAACTCCTTGCGGGTTGCGCAGAGGCATCACCTTGAGAAGAATAGCAGACTCAGAAACACTGAGGCGTGCTTACGAATGTGACTGGAGACCCACAGGCACCAAAATCTGATTTCGACAGTCAAGCCTAGCATCCCGTGCACAGGCTTCACACTACATAAGAAGAAAATAACTAAAATCCATTTGCCCAACAAGCTGAGAACATTTTACTATGAAATGCCAGTCCCTATTGATTTAACCCTCTAAAGACTAACCACAATCCAGGCAGAGTATAAAAGATGATACTGAAAAATAACTGACAGGTTGCTTATATTTGAGCTGGAGGCACACATGTCGAGACTTAATGCTGTCTAAAGGCCTCTCCCCATCCCCACCTCCCTTCATGTTTGACGCTCCTGCTATCAGAAACTACATCAGTGCACACAAAAGGCCAAATGCTTGTTTCAGGGATATAAAATCCTGGAAGGAAGCAAAGTGACAGAGGGCAAGAGGCAGTGATCTGAAACAACAGGCAGCTCCAAGTGCTGTGGACGTACAGCACAACTGTGTGCAAATTTAACTGTCACGCTTACAGCTGTGTATCCATACTGTCAGCTCTGATGTGTCACATATCCATGATTCTATAAGTTCATCGAGAAAATCAACGGTGCGTTTTGTGCATTTTCTGCATTTTCTGCATTAACGCAGATGAAAACGACAAAATTCACAAGGACCGGCTGGTTTGAGGCGTCTGTTACAGTACCTTATTATGCTACAGCTTCCTCACATTGTGTCATCAGCAGTGTCTGTGGTGGACCGATTCTGGCTGCTCCCGAGCGTGGGAGGACCAAACAGCACAAGTCTGCGCCCATTGCTTAGCATTCCCACTAGCTAGACTAGATTATTAGATCAGGGAAAGAGTAATGGTGCACATCCACATTAAGAGCAAGCACAAGGCTAGACATGGCTGATGTAGGGAGGACGGGGGGGTCTGATACAAAACCCAACTTGAAATGTCTGGCAAGTAGAAACATTGATCTCTTTAAAATGCTCTGAATCCTCGGCCATTATTTTCCTGGGCTGCACAGATTGAATGGACTCTGTAGTGAAGAAACCCTAAACAGAGGAATGTTTTCTCCCTTAGAGTGATTGGTGTATTCCAGCTTTAATATTTCATATGACACTGTTAATATTCCGAAAAGCTTATCTATAAAGCTCTGCGAGAGCACAAATCAGAACTGGAAAGATGCTGCTCTTGCAAAGTATACTATACATATATTAAAACTGAGGACTGTGAGCATCCATGTAACAACTAATAGCATTAATTTATGAGACCAGGACCACAGCCTGACTCATATGTTAATGCCGCGGCTCTCACTAAATCACTAGTTGTGTAGCAGACGGCTGGCCGCGTCCTGATATTTATTACACACTCTCCGCACAGGGAGAAATGCATCCGAGGCATCTAATCGCATTCTCTGTCACGCTGACAGAAAGACAAGAGCGCGGGCAGGTCACAAACCGCTTTTATAAGTTACATGCACCAAGATGCGTCTATAATGATTGGTGATGGGTTACACAGCCACACGGGGAAATATAAAAGCAAAAGTCACTGTAATTCAGGCTCCCCGCAGCCATCCAGCAATTTGGTTATGGCTTCCTTGTATGAGCTTGTGCTAAGTGTATTTGCTGCACAACTACAGCCGTGACTCATTGTAAACAAAAGAGGGTCAGGGTAGCACAAATCCTTCTGGCTCCATTTCAAGGATGACACGTTCTACTGGATTAATAGAAATTATAGCCCACAGTGAGGAAACAAAGGCAACATCCAGCTGATATGTGTTTTTTTCTGTTTTTAACATGATGGGAAGAAGCGCTTAACAAAGAGAGGGTCAAGGTTTACAGATGTCACTTAAAATTACTTTAATTCTGTGTTAAATGAAGTTCCCACATGTGTGATTCAGCTATTCTGGGTGAAGACTCCTGCAGGTGTGTGCTCATATACAGCACAGGGGCTGGCAAGATCTTGTTGTGACACAAACGTCTCACTTTTCACCCTGGACGCTCGCCTGTGACAAGCCAACCACCAGATAGAACCAGACACAAAATATCTTCGGGCCCCTCCTCCTCCTCCTCCTGCTGCTCACGCAAGGAACTCGACCAAAAATCACGCAATAACACTGAGAGGCCACTGCATTAGCCCATGTCCTCTTTGTTTTGACCATTTCATTCATTATTCATTGGGAAAGGTTTGCACAGATCGAGCTCTGCGTCCCGAGGCGTAACTTACATGACTGCATCTCTTACATCACTCTCTCTCTCTCTCAGGGCTTTCCTCTGCCACTGTCTTTTCTGCCATCTCTCCTTCCTTCACTTGTGGCTTTCTCAGACCACCTCTCCGCTGCTTTCTCCAACTGTATTTTTTCTTGGTGCGGCGTCTGCTTGGTTTCCATCTTTTGCAGTCTGCAAGTGCCTTGCCTGCACTCCCAAAGCGTGCACTGCTGTTATTGCTAATGAATGTAACCCTAGCTTGATTGACCCCGCTGAAAAGGTCAGTCCTCTCATGCTTAACCTTTATTTAAGGGCAGAGAGGGCCATAGGTGCCACAAAGCAGCACTTGGGGCTCTAATATCTGATTAAGTAAGAGGGAAAAGGAAGGGAGTGAGAGAAAAAGAGCAAGAGAGGGAGAGAGAATATGTGTCTGCCAGAGGACTCTGTGATTGCATTTGACAAAGGGCTCAGGTTGCTTTGTATAAATGTGCGCGGCTGTGTACCAGCCTAGTAATGGCATTTCCTTGGTCAAGGGCTTTCAAGGGTTCTCACAGACAGGCTTCCCTGACCTCGGGGAGCTGCCATCTGACGGCCGAGCGGCCCCGGCAGTCCATTTCCAAAAGTGCTTTCAGCGCGATCGCAGGACTGAGCCATTAGAAGAGCCACGTTCGGGTTCTCCTCGTAACGTCAATGCAATTTGAGTTAGGGCGGGATTTCCCTTTAAGGTTCCACAGGCTTCCCCCGTGCAATAGTGAACAGGTCAGCAAATATTGAGATGGTCTGGGGAATGAGGGGCCGCGCTGAGGAGGTAAATCACTTTATATATCACATGGCAGATCAAATTACTCCACTGCTGTCACCTGAGTTTGCCTTACATTAGATATTGGCAGCCTCCTGATAATTGATTCTTGACATGGACAGCTTCCCCACCAAGGACGAATGAAACTATTAAACTGATGCAGGATCCTTGCCGATCACAAATCACTGGTCGATTTAGGGAAAACAAGGCGTGCAGGTACAACACAGGTAGGAAGAGCAAACAATTATAGCAGCCCCATAAATGGAGCTGAACCATATGTATTCAGCGTCATTACCATGTTTCCCATTTGAATGCTGCTCTATGAACCCAGTGCAAGGGCTCTGAAATTGAGTCCAGCATGATTTCCAAACTGTCTCAGCTGAAGGGGAGAGGCCCCAACAAGGCGTCACACCGCACAACAGGAGCTGCATCTCTCACACAGAGGAGATGATGTTGCCGTAGTCACACACACACACGCACACAGAGAGGACCCTGCACTTATGATCCCCTGACATGGAATATAATCCCGTCCAGCCCAGCCCTGCACTGCCTGATGATGAGATCAGGATACTGGAGACCAAAGGTAAATTACCAGTGATTGGATTTCATCTAGGTTGACCTACCTAATTGAGGACGGAGTCAAAGTGGAAATGGAGGTGGAGGAGGAGTTGAAAGAAATGTCATCTTTTTTTTTTTTCTTTTCTTTTTTTTTTTTTTTTTACCAGGAAGGGCATTTCTGTACAGGCATTTGATTTCTGTATTTATCATGTGCAAGTAAAGCCTGCTTCTGACTGATGCAGCAATTTTCCCAAACATGTGGTACATGGCGGGAAGGGAGAAGCATCTATGACTACCTCACATCAAAGCCAAATAAACGCTGGCACTCAATCGGCACACCCGCAACAGGCTTTTGACGTCTTTTTCGCTGAATCTCAGTCAGATCCAGAGAGGAGCGCGTCCGATCAGTGAGTGAGACTGACATGTATTAACGAGAGGAAGGAGATTTGCGTCGCTCCCTCCAAGAGATGTGCAGCGTCACAAGTCACCGGCAGATCTGGCCTCTGCTGACATACTTTATCCCCGCACAGAGAGCAACTCTGCTGACGCACTCACCAATTATTTTGTCAAAGCAAACGAAGTCTAAATGTAGCTGCTCACTACCGATTTAGAACTATACATTTGGCTTTGGCCTCGTGTTTGCATGCATCACACATCTGCTCTGCTTCTTTTCCTCCATCCACACACAATTGTTACCCAAAGACCGCAGCTTTCTCTATTTTTAAATCAGCCCTCAACAACTGTTGCCACTTACAAAGATGGAAACCAGGCAGATGGCACAGGCGAACACCTGATGAGACTACAGTACACGCCTGTTTAAGATTCAAATTGATGAACTCGTGCTTATTCTTTTACAGGTGGGAGTAGGGCCTTTAATCAGTGCGCTTGTAATGTGCCATGATCCAGGCAGAGTGTTCGGCTCCGAATGCGATTGGGAAATGTGAGATGGGGGCGGTGCGATCACACTTCCAGTTTCGGTTCCCTACCTTGGCAGCCACCGAGGAGCTGGGCTTCTCCAGGAGATCCCACAGCTTCTTCCTCTTGTCTGGGCAGCAGGTGTTATCAAACTCTCCCTCTCCCTCCCTCTCCCTCATTGTCTCTGCCTCCCGCCGCAGCTCCTCGTTCATCTGCTCCTTCTTCTGGTGGTAGCGGGCCTGGCAGCAGGACTCCAGGTAGATCTCATCGATCCCCCAGTAGTCCAACTCCTGGCCAAACGAAAGGGCGCACATCTCCTCCATCATGTGCAGTTTGCCCGTGCGGTAAAAGTTCAGAATGGAGGTGAAGGCCCCCGGGTGTCTGTCAAAGAAGTACTCATTCTCGGTCAGGCTGTAGTCGTCGCAGACCTCCATCAGGGACTCGTGGGTATTGCAGTCCCGAAGCTTGCCGAGCCGGGTCCTGGGTAGCCGGTCCAGGGTCCGCCACAAGACCTCGTGGTTCAGGCCCCCGACGTTGAGACGGACCCTGCGGGAGCGGGCTTTGGTGCGGATGATGTCAATGGGCTCAGGGGGCATGGAGGGAGTGGCTCGGGCGGTGGCGGGCTTGAGCCCTGCCGGTCCCTCCCAGCTTCTCGGCCATGGTGATGGAAAAGGAGACTTATCGGGGGAGGATGTTAAGATGACACAAAAAAGGGGGGGGGAAATGTCTAAAAATGTTCAATTATGTTGGATCCTCTTTAGGAAAGTCCCTCCATGGCTGAGAAAAGAAAAGAGACAGATTGTGAAATGATTAAATGGCTAACCACACATCAGTTAATCTAGTTCAGCATCGGAAATTTCAATTTGAATGTATTACAAAATTTAACATCTTTTTTGAGCATATCTCAAGAAACCAAAAGTAAATCAGCTCCTTTCCGGTAGCACTAGGACGCAGTCACCTGTTACTTCATATTATCAAAAATAGCAACAGCTGCACAGCATTATTGATCCCTCTCATCACATTTCTAAGAAGGTGTTAGGCAGAATCAATGATTCTGTTTTAACAGTCAATATGGCTGCTTTGCTTTGCACTTCACTCCAGCAGTGTTATGGCTGTGGTGAGGCAATGAACTCCTGCTGGAGCACTACTTTCTGTGCAGCCCATCGGTCGAAATGGGACTTGGTGGCAGGTCAGGAAAGAAATTAACTGAGAGAAACCTTGAAATCCACTGATGTCTTCCTGGCATTTGGATGGAGGAAGCGCGTGTGACAGCAATTTCTGAAGTCTTATTTAACTTCAAATACCTCTTCCGTCACCCTGTCTGGTCATTATAATCACATACTCTGACCAATATAACCTCTTCGCACATGAAAAAAGGCACTATATAGTCATTTTCATTTGAGCAAAATGATTAAAATGCCCCTTACACTTGGATAAGTCCTCAAAAATGATATTAAAAGTTGTAAATGTTGGACACCTTAATTATTAACTGAGGCAGGTTACCATTTTTAATTAGAAACGAGGCTGTATCATCCCTACACAGGACTGAGATAAGCGGATGTTCTTAAATGCAACAGTTTTTAGTCACATTTGGCACTGCCTGATAATCTGTACCAAACACTTGCCACATTGTGCTGTTCAAACGGTACATTATGAGTACGTGTGTGTGTGGGAAGGGATGGGAAGCTGCATCACGTTGCAAATGTATACGTCTCGACTTGTTCTGCAGTCCTATAAATTAGAAACACTGCGTACCTGTTACGCTACAGCCCATTTCCCTGAGAGGTTTTTCATAACCCAAGCAAGCCCCTATGCAAATCAGCCTCTAAAATCTGTAGGTACATGGCAGCGCTCTGTCCAAAGTGGGATACAAATGTTGGGGAAAAGTCATAGAAAAAAAAACTGTCTCTCTCACCTTGCCGAGATGAACCACCTTTTGCATGCAAACTCCTCTCGTTCCTCGGGGAGCAGGGGATGAGAGGGGAGCCGGGATCCCCCTTCAGTCAAGCGGCCACGGCCGAGGAGAGCTCTCCGCGGGCGCCGCGCACAGAACGCGCGTCCCACATTTTATTGGAAAATGAGTCGAGAAGAGAAGACAGGTAAAAAAAAAAAAAAAGAAAGAAATAAAATCAAAAGGAAAAAAAAAAAGAAAAGAAAAAGAAGCCTAAATGTTCTTTCCTTCTATATGCGAGGAAACAACCGGCGCTGATTCGCCATGGGAGCACTGGGGAAAGAGTCCAGCCTCCCTCCAAAAAAAGCGAAAAGAGCGTGCGTCGGGCGGAGGAGACGGGGCGCACACAATCACTGTGCTGCAGACGTCGTGCGCGTAAAAGGCAACGCGAAGGGAAGGGACGGGATAGGCGAGCTGCGGAGTGTCCCGCCGCACACTACACGAGGAGGAGCGGAGGGGTGCGCACGGGCTGCACCACATCCGAGAGCTGGAAAAAAAACAAAACAAGAAAACCTCAGTGCGAGCTGGATCGCACAGCTCGATCCCTGACGCGTTTGTGATTTAGTTGTGGGAGCGTGGTGAAGTGTGGAGAGTTGATTTTTTTTTTTTTATTGTTTCAGTTATTATGATTAGATCTCGTAATATTAAAGCTGCAGTGCACACACACACTGAACCAAAAGCGCGCACACACCTTTATTTGATATATATCTTAGAGATCACATCAGCACCAGTGGCCACATAAATGTTGGTTTTAAGGTGCTAGTGGCAAACGATATGAGGGGCACAGTTTGCCACAGGCAGCCTCGTGAAATGACCATGAAATATTCTGTTGCCTCTGCCCGGGCTTTTATTTTGCAGCACCGTGACACTTAAAGGAAATGATCAAAAATGATGTTTAACTGAGCTTCCTAAAAGAACGTAAACACAACAAATTGCTCCCTCAGGCCCTCACTCACCCTCTCCCACTCTCTCCCTCTCTCGACCACACACACCCATTACAGGTGAAACAGCTACATCCTCGAAGGCAACAACTCGCCTACCATCTGAGATGCTCCACTCCACCCACAGCAAGTAACCTGATCCACAGAAGACAAGGCGGTGGCCTGACCCCTTTTCCTTGACCACTCAAGAGAGTAGTCAGCAGTGCTGCAGGGCGGCATTAAACCTGGGCAGACACTCCTCATGCCTCCCAAGTAATCAAAACCCATCTTATCTATTAGCTATCAATATGTAATGATCTCCCTGCTCCCTGGTTTTAAATGAATAAATAGATATATTAAATTATGTATCCCTTATTATGACTCAGACTGTTGGAGCGTTCTCTCCCCTCTCCTCTCTCCATCCTTCAGCCCTCAGTTCATATTAATAGTGTTCAATACAGCAGTGATATTCCCCCCCCTAGAGCTTATGTGTCAGGTGAACATTTCCCCTTAGCCAAGCGTTTTTCCAGAAATTTGATTATGTGCTGCATACGTGTAATTGATTTCCTTGCCATGTTCCTTCCTTCCAGTGACAAGTGATCAATACTGCTGCATTGACTACACAGAGCCTTTGTGTGCACGTATACTGTGTCTTAACTGTGTGGGCACTCTTGTTTGAAGGTCAAAGGCTATGGCGCTGCCCAGACGTCACATATGGATCCGCAGATATACAGCTTCACATAGTCTGCACAGCGTAATCTCACATCACATGTATGAGAAATCAGTTGTGGAGCTGATTAATTATTTGAATGTGACTCCAGCACTCGGGCTGTCTCCATCTCTTTGCCATGCAACTTTGACTTGAATATGACAAGAGGGTTAGAGGAGTCATGAGAATATATGCATCCAAGGTGCAAAGATAACTATTGAAGTTTTTTTTTTTTTTTTAAATAAAAATGTTTACCCCTTAAATACAGAAAAAGTTAAACCCTTCACACCATGATGACATTTGTTTGACAGTGTTCAGGTCCAGAGTAGTGAAGCATCTTCTTGACCCCTAAGTGACAGACGTAAATCATTCTCTTGACAACAACAAAACTGCTGATGACAGAGTCATTAATTACTTAGAGTACAGAGAAATGATTAAGGGCAATTGACTGTGTCCCCCTCCATTAATTATTGTCAAACTCGCAGCCAATCAGCTATGCTATGATTCATGATGTGCGAGGTAGCAGTGATACAAAATAATCAGCAGAGCAGGCCTGCGTGGCACAGCTTCCAGAGCAGACAAATGTGTTTAATGTCATACTTTGTGCAGTAGATGGTTCCAGCTTTATACCAGCACCACCTGCATGCATGGGTACTCCGGGGAGTTGAAGCCAGCCTGCGACCCACCGTGTGGGCGGAATAACTCGAGTTAGCAGCTTGATATCTGTAATTACCAACTTTCCGTATAGAATTGTGTCGACGCTCTGCAGGTTACAAAAGACTAGAATTTTTTTTTTTTACAGGGTGTTCATAGAGATGAGGTTGTGTGAGTTTTTTTAAATTCCTGTGTACTATGTGGGCATGTGTGCTTGTGTGGGTTGTTGCCATAGAAACCCAAATTGTAGCATCATACTGAAGAAACACTTTGGGCCATGGAGCCAGATAGACTTGCGACCTAGCGTGGCTGGCAGTGATTGAATCAACTGTTTGGTCAATTAACCTTTGCTGTCCGCATTTATTTGAATATATTATGCACCCTGACAGTGATAATGTGATAATGGAGACTGATTGCCAAGCAGAAGTTTTCTACAGTAGGTATTCTCTATGTGAAGACAGAGAGAAGTTATAAAGAACAGCTTAAAGGTGAGGAGCCTAACAGCCATCTCCAGCCTCGCTCTTTGCGAGCGTGCTCTCATCAATCTCAGACCAAAAAGAGTTGACTGACTGCACCGGCTGCCTCATCCCTGAGCCATCACTGCCTGCTGTATTTTCCCTTTCCAATTTGTCATAAAATGTGTCCACTCCATCATCCAAACAACACCGTGGAGACACTTGCAATCCACAGCTCCTGCCTCTGACGCTGTCAGCACATGAGAGAGACACACCATCATCTGTTCATAACGCCTTCATCAGAGAGATACACCAAGGAGCAATGCACAGATCGTTTTCAGCTTTCCTCAATGTATCCGCTTATATATACATATATATGCTACTAGTGGACTGTCAACGTATGAATATATCCATGAAAAAGTGAAAAATAAATCCATGACTTTAACAGAATTAAGCTTGCAAGACTTCATGTGAAATGGCTCTCTGTGTGTGGTGGAAGACACACAGAGAGAGAAAGAAATGTGGACGGCTGTAATTTACTGTGAGCTCTTGTAGGAGAGGGAGAACAAAAGTCACATTCAGTTAAATTACAATAATGAGCATTCAATCAATATTGGACACAATTCTATTAATAGAAAGCTGCAATAGATGTGAATACTTGTAAAGGAAAAAAAAGCACGTTGGTGAGCAAGGTTAAAAATGTGGGCATGCATTCCCCTTCCAATCTATCTCTCTGCTGCCTGCTGCCACTGCATGATATTTTTTAAAAATCTAGAATGTAACCTAATTTTCAAAGATGTCATTTATTATCGTGAAAAATTCAAAAATTCAGATTCAGTATTGAGGAAAGCCCATTTACTGCCTCGCTGTGAGGCCGCCAGCTGTGAGTTTGAAGACTTTGTAAGTGTACCATGGCACAGTGCAGCCTGTACAAACGTGTGTGTGAGGCTGCGCCTGTACGTGATTGTGTATGTGTGTTTTTTTGTCAATAAGGGGGAGGAAACACACAATAGCAGCAGCCTGTTTATTCTCATTGGCTATTTTTAGCTGCTGGCCATGTCAAGGTCCACACCAACCACCCACCCACAGTGGGCAGCAGTGGCCTTCAATATAATGGTCTGTTGCAGACCCAAGTCATTAATCTATGTCATCCCTTCATTCATCCCGCAAAACACACCTGTTCACATCTGATGCCGCCAGCAACAACCAACGTGTCATAAATACACACAGCACAATGAACGTGAACATGCTTTGGTATTTTGTTGTGCGAAATGCGACTACAGTACGCAGGGTGTCCTGGGGGCTTATTGGTCTAAGTCTGTACCATGTAATCATGCGTCTACTAAATCCTGGTTCAAATCCAACCAAGGACCTTTGCAATATGTCATCTCCCTCTCTATCTCCCTGTGTTTATTGTCTCTCCATGCTGCCATCAATCAAAGTGAGCCAACAATGCCTTAAAGACAATCTTTTAAAAATCCTGTTTCCTTAGTGTGGACATGTACTCCATGGCACTCTGGCCTCAGCGTTCTGATGTGTTGTAAACAGGGGACAAACAAACTTGATTGATTACCACTCTGTCCTGCTGGTTGTGTTTGCATAATACGTCCAGGGCCATGGATCACTAATTGAATTGGAGTTGCTTTTATATTTTTATTGGGATGCCCACAGTGGTGTTGTCCGGCACGGCAAAGCACGCATGCTGCCACAGGAAAGTCAGAAAGAAACACACACTGAGATGCTTTCCTCAGCTTTGACTCTAAACCTCAACATCACATCCTTTTGCAGCACAGCTCCAGAGTAGCCTCCAGATTTCAAGAGTTTGCACCATGCTCATCAACATGCATCAGTGTGAATAATGCTGCCTTGCAGGGTAGACAAGATGCTCAGTGCCGCACCTTAACCCAAAGTGCTTGTGGCAGCACGATAATGCGAATATAATGCACTTCGTCTAATTGCTGCAAAGGCACCAATTGCTGGCAATGTGGCCTGCTTCTAGTGTCAAGAGTTGTCCTATGAGAGTAAGTGTTTATGTAATCAGGGTAGGTGTGGCACCTCTAGCGTGTTCCAGTGATCACTGTGTGTTGTACACTGAAGTGAGAGACGGGGAGGAGAGACCATGGGATGAATAGCAATGAAGTCACTCGTGGTGTAGCTGGCACATTAGCTGGGCCTGGGGTGGACCATTTTGTATGTTCAGTCTGCTCCTGACTTCTTTTAATGTTTTGAGGGTGAAAGTGCCATTTTTATGTTCTGTTTTATCCAACACACAGCACCCTACCAGTGAATAGGTTTATCAGAGGAAACAAACCAGTTAGTGAAAGAGTTTTCACCTCATGGGCCCCGGTGACACGTCTATGTCATCGCTATCAGATCTCTCACTGTTTTGCATCTTTAACGGGTGGAGCTAACATTACCAAAATACATCTTTTTTTGCATCCACGCTGGCCTGCTAATCTATGCATATCATCCCTGTAAATCACTTATGCTGATGTAGCACAAAGGCATTGGTGTTTATGCCGCCATAAGTCACAGTGTTGCATTGATACTGTTGTCAGTTGTGTAATTGGGTCCACAGGTAGTGTTATGGTGTTATGAGTCCCTCTGCGAAATAATGTGAAAGATTAATCATTTGGACAGGAAACCAAAACTTGCCCACTCCTGGGAGGGATATTGTGATGGGGGAAATTCTTTCCTCCTCTCACAAATGAACACAGATGAAAGGAGGAGGTAGATCTGTTCAGATTGGTGGGTAATGCTGACTGTGTTTGTACCTTTTCACAAATTATGTTTAAAATACGCAGAATTGCATAAACCTAATGAAGAAAATCCAAAGTACAAAACACTGGTGAGCCGTGTACCATAGTATTGATAATAATGAGGTATTTTCTAACATAAAAAGACGATGATGGGGCATTTTGTTTAGACACTAGTCACATAGTGCACTAAGGTGTTATGGCCTCCTGTAATGTTGATATGGTACTTAACCGCTAATGTGTTGCAGCTCCAATTAATACACTGTTAAATGGTTTGCTGGCTGAAAACAACATTTAATGTACTGTGTGTCCATTTACAAGTTTAGCTGACAAAGAGCAAAGTTCAGAGACTCAAGTGCTCTGACATTAAAGTCTAGCAGAACTTCTCATGGGGGTTTCTTTTTATGTTTAGTCCCAACTGCATTAGTGTTTCATGCATTTTGCTCATGCTTGATCCATGCCTAATTTACTTGATTTATGTATTCACAGCTGCATTCTGTGTCCTGCTGTGAACACACCAATGGGTGACAAATGTTTACAATTAGGGCTAACTATGGGCGTGTGCCGACGTATGTTGTCTGCGTGTCGAGGTCAAACTGGAGCAGGTGATGTCGCCCCGGTCTTGTTTCCCCATCCAGCTGTTGTTTACCTGCTGATGTCGGTCCGCGGTCACATCTGGGCTTTAAGTGTGAGAGATAGGGTTGTGCTGACATCTAATCCCCCATCCCCTCAGCTAACAGGCTGGACAGTGTATGACCATCTGTGTGTTTGTGTGTGAATGAGTGAGTGATGACCTTGGATATTTACATTCAGCACTTCATCAAGTCACTTGAGGTGTAGCAGTCCAACGTACACAACTGACATGTCCAATCACTATCAGCACCCAGTGGTGATATGTTATCATTTTATCTCGCTTGTGTCTTTCAAGGTTACACATATATTGGACTTTAAAGATAATGCTAACTCCTGGAGATGTCAAGGCTCTTGATGGACTCTATCAGCTGCTCCTTGGAAACGCCCTCTAATTTAAACCAGTCTATCAAAGAGGTCACTGGTGCTGATCTTGACTTCTGTCCTTGATTGTAGGTGATCCCTGGAACGTGTCCCACAGTGATTGGTCCAGACCAGTATCATGGTGCAGGAAGATGGAACAAGACGGGACTGGGGACCGCGCAGCAGTGTGCACCGCTGTAGCACAGTATCAACTAACATGATTAGAGTACTCAGGTGTCTTCATTCCCTGATGGTCCTGATGGTTTATGAAAATAGACTCTGAATAAAAATCCAGTTTTGAGAACTGGACTGTATTTGTCCTTATATGCATATCTTGGGCCAGGCAGTATTTTGGTATTTATAGAAAGACTGCACATAGTGCACATAAAGTGAAAGGAACTGAGGGTTGACAAGAACCCAGCAGTGCTTTTTGCCTGAGGGCTCCCTCGTAGGTTAATGCGGCAATGCTGGGGAAAATAAAGTAAAATGCTACCCTAAAAAGAAAACCATGACTTTGGGCATTGTCCCAGACGGACATTTAAGAGCCAGTCACGAATTTGAACGCATCGTGCCCTCTCTAGGAGTACTCTTTTACTCCAAATAGCACAGTCCAGGGAATCCCTTTGCTTAGAGGAATTGTGCCTGTCCTCCTGTGTTCCTTTCTCTGCCCTTTCTTTCTTTCTTTCTCTGAGTTGCTACACACACAAACAAATATGTTTTCAGATTCAATATGTTGGAAAATACTCACCCCCTCCCCATTATTTTGGGAGGCTGTGGATTTCCAAGTAGAGGGGGGCACTCACACACTCACACACCTTCAAAGTCCAGCTTGACCTCAGGCTTCTTGCATTTCAATGTCCTGCCCAACACCATTCGGGGGATCAGTGCCAAACAGTATAGCTACTTAAATGCATTTGCTTTTAATGTCCCATTCACCTCCGTAACATCCATGGCAGTTGCCTCTCTAGTAGAAGCTCAAAATACTGATTCAGTGAAGTCATCTTTGATGCTGTTGATGTATCTTAATACTCTTTTAAAAATAGACCAAGCGTGTGTCTCGGAAAACACAATGCAGATACACACGCCTTTTGGGACATAGTGCTGGTACATGTGTTGTGAGGCTGACATTTGTCTTTTAGGATGGTTTATCTTTTGGTCAGCCTGTGTGGTGCATGTCATGAGTTTTACACACATAATTATTTATGGGCCAGTACTTCAATGCACTTACCATCAGCAGAAGTGAATTAGGTTTTCCCTGTCTGTAAATCTAAGACAGTGTTTAAGTGTTTTCTCTCTTACTTGGTTTTATTTGACTATGTAGGCCCAGTTGAGAAGAAAGGCCAAATGCTGTTTATGTAAACCTAAAACTTTCAATATCCTTTTCCACATCTTTTCAAAGGTTACCATGATTTCCTTGTAAGGGTATTGGCTAAGATCATCCTAGCCTTAGCATGCTTTTGGGAAACACTGTCCCTGATTGATTTTTACTGCACGAAAAAAATCTGACCCGAGTACTGCACTTTCAAATCCCCCCTGACGAGGCAGGTTGAATGGATCCTGTTAGGACACAACACTTCCTTCCGCCCATCCATCATGTGACATGCCAGGCAACGCTGTGCAGCTCAACACGCCCTCTACCCAGAACACAGGTCCAAGCCCTTGTCCAAAAGCGGAGCCATCATGAGAAGTATCAAAATGAGTTATTGCTGTCACCGCAAAGGAGAACCCCTAAGGACAGATGGCGGCCCTTGGATCATTGCACCCACATTAACCTTCCTGTGAAGGGATCAGGAGCAGGCTTACTTTCACAGGGGAGTTGGGTCATTGTTCTAAGAATACCATTTCTGGTTTTTGGAGGGCACTGAAAGAGACCCGTGCTCAGTAGCTCCTGTGGCAGAAAAGCCCTTCCGGACCTGGCAGATAGACAGAAAAAAGGAATGAAGCCCTCAAAAGGAACGACAGACAGGCCCTTTGGCAGCGGTGGTAATGTTATCCCTCGGGTGCTCTGTAACTCACACCTGAGGGAAAGGTTAGCGCTCATCTGAACTCTATCCATTTGATTACCGTGACAGAGGCAGAGGTAATTAAGTTAATACAGTTTAATTATGTTGAGTAGGATTCAATGAATGTTTCATTGTTATCCCTGGATACTGGCAGCACAACGCAGTTTGAGATAGCTGTGCCACCAACAAGTGTTGGAGCAGAATGGGGATTTGGACATGGCTCCGGAAATGAACACTTCCATTGCCACCAGCTGATTAACATGTATAGCCAAAAGTCACTTGAGAGTAGCGGGTGATCTGTTTGATAATTCATCCGGAAAATATATTTTCATTCACTGATTTTAAAAGTCATTAAAGTTGCATATTTGTGGCATTAATCATGCTTTACAGTACGTGAGATTTAAGAATAGAGTAAAAAAAAAACAACTGCTGTTTGGTTTGAACAAAATAATTTACAAGCCATCATCCTTCATGCTGTTACGATAGATGGATCCCATTACTGTACTTAAGTACAATGTTTATGCAGCACCGTTACTGTGTTGTCAAGAACACCGGTGACATATTTTTCAATCGTGCATTACACACAAATTGGGTCCTTTCAACATGTCACGGGATGATTAATATAAATCAAAAGTAAACATCACCACCTTTCCCTCTACATTAAGACACGCAATTACATAACAGCTTGATCCTGAGTATACATTCAGACAGTGGTTTCTGAACCTACCTTAACTCCGGCCCATTCCGCTTCAAGGTTGGCCGCATGCTTACTGTCCATTGTTGAAACCGTATTGAGTGCTGTCTTTTTTAATGACTGCATTCATCAGTATAAGCTTTCAGTCATTTGAAATACAGCTTGACTGTGTTCTATGCAAGGTGTTTAATTGTCTGCTCTTTAAGTGCCCTCTTGGTATTTTATTGAACTAATTTATTCTGAATGGAAACCCTAGAGGGTATAAAGCCATCTGTTTGACATTGCCAGCTGGACCCTGTCCGATAAGAGACATTTTTACAGCGAGGTTAAGCTTCAGGGTTTAAAAATACACAATGCGGCGAGGGTGGTGAGTGTGGATCTTTAGAATTGGAGGAGGTGTGCGGCTGATTCCAAATGAAGGCGAAGCTACTGAATACGCACTGATTAGATCATAAATTATGATCTCAATCTTGTTGTCCTAAACTAAAAGACAGAGTGTTTGGAGAAATCAATAATCCGCAGAGTGCAGGAAGAGACACTTTAAAACAGCTGAGATAACAGCTGAACACCTGATAGAAGATAGAGAGAAATTTGTGCAATGCCAATGAATAAATTATTGCCTTTTTTTTTTCTTACTGCAAGGTCAGCTCTGTTGCTTGGCTTCTCCAGGGAAACCTCCGCCAACACATATGAGCTCACACACAAACACACACACGCGGATGCACACAAACGTAGTCCCACACACTGGTCAATCTCAGGCACCCCACCAACACATGCACCAGTGCAAATGTCTTCCCACACAGAAATGCATCTTATGAGAGCATGCACATGCACGCACTGCAGCTCCACGTGCACCTGTGGAGAAGGAGTGCATTTGTGCATAAACAGACACACACATGCACGCACTCCTTGTTGTGGTTTTCTCATAGCCCAATGTGTTATAATGAGCACTGAGTTATACAAAGGGCACCTTCACAGTGAGACTCTTGACCTGTACATGTGGGAAGCTGTTTGCTGTGGGAGAGGAGGAGGTTCAAGGGTGAACACGGCTTTCAGCAAATACACTGAAATTACTGCACAGAGGAGCCAATATCACAGAGTATCAGATGTGCACTTTCCCACAATCTTTGTGGTTTCTTGCAGGCACAATGTTTTTTACTTTAATGTTAAAGTTCATCAAAATCTCACAAATTTGAGAGTAACACGTGATAAGATGGAAAGTGCTGCATGTACTTTCCATACTGTACTGTATATATGAGCTCACATAGACACCCCCAAAATAAATCGGAAGGATAGAGAATGATTAAACTTTTTAGGATTATTTACTGTGTGCTGAGCAGACATGCTGGGAGTTATTTATTTGCCGACCATCAAAAACATTTATGAGTCTGTTTCAGCAGTATGCTCCAAACAAGAAGTCATAAATCTACCGGTGTATACTCGCTCCCCTCCCCTCCCCTCCGCTCCCTGCCCTCCCTGTGTTGAGCTGTCTCCAGCTTGCTATCTCTCCCTCCAACTCTTCTTTCTCTCATTTCTCATTTTTCAGTGGCCCTCATCACCCGAGTAAGTGCCAGCGCTCATAAAGATTTGCCATCAATTTCAAATTCATCAGTCCTGATTGGATTTTTGGGGCGGGGGTGGGAAGGGAGGTGGGTCCGTTTTGATGTGGTGTTGCCTCTTGAACAGTGAAGCGGAACACATTTCAAAACTAAATGTCCTTGATGCAGCAATTCTGGGAAAAAGAAGTGGGATAGACTGTGGCCACAAGGTAGAAAGGATTAATAAGAGGTGCCACAGTTTCCAGGATGATGCTGCACTCCACAAGCATTTTCGTGCATTTGTCAGATAAGCATTTCCTCTCCAATTAAAAATTCAACAGCGCGCCTGTCGAAGCACAGTGTGATGTTGGTGAATGGTCTGTCTAAACGACTCAGAGAGTTCTTGCAGTTCGCCTCCGGAGTTCCTTCAGCTTGTGTGTTCCAGTAAGAGATCTGTGTTGTCTCCACAAGGTGGTGTCATGCTCATTAGCTAAATATTGCAGCTCACTTTCACAGCCTGGTCTGTCTATAGGCCTGATGTACCCTCAGGTGTGTGTGTGTGATAATGCCCCTCCCTTTCCCACATCTACGTCACCAGCCAAAAGAAATGAAGTAAAGTAGGGATGACTGTAATTAACTTTGATTTTTTTTCCCTGTTTTTATTGTTTGTCACAGTCAGTTGAAACTGTCTGTGGACTCTTGTTATCCTGCAGTGTGGAGTGCCAAGTGCGACTACAAAACCATTTGCCGCTGAGAGCTGTTCAGCGATGTGAGACGGTGAAGCCAACCACTCATTACTACAGTTTGGACGGTATCGGCCCGCAGAGTTGGCTGTCTTGACCCGTCCATTGACCTTCAAAATAATGGTTGCATTGGAGTGGAGACAGTTCATTATCCACAATGCCTGTCAGTCCACCAGCTCATACATCCTCAATCACTAAATAAGGGCAAGAAAACAGGGCATCCTGGAGTGGAGAGAGCTTGACTCTCATCTCTATCTCCTATCTGTCCTTTTTTTTTCCCTCTATCCGCTCAGCCTTCCAGCCTAATCTCCTCTTGTGTCTCTCCCCTCAGTTTGTCCTCACTCATTATCAGTGCTTTGAAACAACTGCAAATCAATCACATCCTGTATGGATTTTCTAAACCTGCAATTCCAAGCTGTGCGCAAGAAGACGTAATGAGTGATTACACAATACAATTATAAGTACACCGCTTTCATCTACAGAGCACTCGTGGTCAGCTCTGGTCATGGCTGACTTTACCCAGGCATAACCCTCTTGGTGTCAGGGTTAACAAGCTTTGTCTGGGCCAAGCAAGTGGAACTAACCATGACTCATGATCGGCTTACTCATCCACAACCAGGGTTCACAGGAGCATCGAGCTATTAACATTGGTCGGCCTACGTGTGTGTGGAACTTTGTCAAAACGTCAGAAACCAAAGGCTCTCAGATCAAATTTTACTTTAAGAGGCTGCAAAAACACAAAACATATTTCCTTAGCCTCCTATTTTACATTTATGTGATGTGTCAATACGATTGTTGGTATATAATCATTGTGGATCGTTTTTCATGATCCTGCCCTGTGTTCCTTGGTTCTTCCTTGTGTTCCTCTTGGTATTATATTGTTCCTTTGTTTGTTTGTGTCCTTTGTTTTGTCAGTTCATCTGTGTTCTTCCCCGTGATTCACATTCAACACCTAGTAAATGCCAGCTAGTTAGTTAGTTAGCCAAGTTAGATAAGCAACAGTGAGCTTATCCAGTCAAGCCAACTAGCAAAACCAACAAAAGCAAAAACCATGTGACCAACCCAAAAAATACATGACCGGTTTAGAGTGAAGAGTAAAGGAGGCACTATATAATATTGTCACCACATCTCCCATGGCATTTGATGATGCTATGCCTTACCCAGTGGAGGAGAGGACCCACCAGCTCTGTGGCTGAAGTGTAAATTTTAGTATTAATGATGGGCACAGAGCCCAGCACCGGCAGATGGAAGAATACTGTTGAAGGGGATTAAAGGTGGACTCAGGGGAAGTGGCCCTCCAGGTACGTCAGGGGATTGAGCAGAGAGAAGCACGTGAAGGGCATTGATCGCTTTCTGGATGAAGCTGCAACACACACCCTTCTCTTCTTCAGTCCTGGCCTGAAGTTATTGCTGATCTGCATGACCTGAGAACTATTCTGGTGAGCTAAAAAAAACCCAAACACAACTTTGACTTTTGCCCCAAAAAATTGGAAGAGTTCAGTTAATAATATAAGCAGCACAACTCCAGTGCATGTAAAAATCATCAGTATCAGTATCAGTATATATCACAAACATAGCTGCAATTAATGATACCAGTATCTGGCTGCAAAGTGAGTTTTTATTGTTTTTTAAGAACAGAAAATGTCGACAATTTAACATTTTCTTAACCAAACCATAATAGTGATAGATACAACTCTCCACTAACAAGTGTGTGAGGGCATGGCCTCACAAACTGAGCAGATGGTGTAGCTAGGATGGGATAGAAATGATACTGCCTTTGACCTGACAAGCAGCAGCAGTCTGTGTAGCTCATGATTGTTTTTCTGATTTGACCTGTGCGAATCCACACAGATAATCACAGGCACCGGGATCAAGGATTTAGACCTCGAGAGGAGGGGTTCCTGCAGTCATAATGCTCATGGTAGTCTCAAGACAATGCAGTTGAGCTCACCTCAGCTTAGCTCAGACCAGCTGGGGCTTTGACAGATACAAAACAAAGGAGAGAGAGAGAGAGATACAAGCAGAAACTGCACTTTAAGTCTAGTGGAGGAAGGAATCATCTTTCTGTTAGTTCTCGTGTCCAATACAGCTCTGACCTCTCAGCCTGTCATGCACAAATAGTTTTAACGCTATTGGGTTATGCTGTCAAAAATAACATTTTGCACCGCGAGGGAAACATTTCAAACGGTTCAGTTCAGAAATACCCTCCTAAGCCATAATTCAGAGCGGCATCAGAGAGTTACAAGTCCATATCCCACTTCTGAAACCCTGTCAATTTTTCACTTCAGCCTTCATTAATTCCTGGTGGGGACAACTTATAGTTTGCTTGTAGGAGGCAAGAATCAAAGTTTAAAATCGAACCACTGAACTTTATACCAAACGGAATGGTGTCCTGTCAAAAGAAAGTACTTGTTGTCAAGTTCCCCAGCCCTTTCTGAATCTTTCGGGGCTGTGTTTTTATTTTGATTTATTTGAGCTTTTTCCTCTCTGTCTCTGGATTAGGTTGTCTAAACCCAACAGAGGATGATGAACAATGTTGTGTAATGAACTACATGTACGTTTTGCAGTAGTTTGCCAATATTTCAACTAGATTAATATATTGCATAGAAATACAAGCCATTAGGTTACTTTTTTTCCATTTTGTGGGTAGTTAACCACTGGAACTACAATTCTGGGCCATAATAGGAAAGGAATGATTTTTAAAATTTTTATTTTACCATTGCTTCTCTAATGCTCAGATGGGATTGTGTAGCTCAGGACAGGTTCAGGTGTCAGGGTAATTCCAGGAAGCTTTGAATCTTGAGCCTTTGAATCACTGAATGAATTTGTAAAACTAAACTTGAAAACACAAGGTGTCAATTAGTAGCATGTATAAATTATTGTTATTTATTAATGTTCTATTATTGTATACAGTATTGTGCAGTATTATTGTATATAGTCACCTGGCTAAATGAACTGTAGTACCCCCACCTGGATTCTAGTTTCACTCAAGAGGGCACTTGTCTGACTGATGGGGATGGTGTAGATAATATGTATGACTTAATATGTACGAAGTGGGAATCTTTTACAGGCATGTGACTTTTTGCAGTATGTTTTTATTAATTCATATTAGTGCATTTTCACAAATGTAGTTTCAAAAGTAGTTTGAACAACTTTCTACGTAGCTTTAGTTAACCAAACTAGATTTCTCCCTTAAGTAGCTTTGCTGTAGTTCAACTACTTCAAAGAAGTAAGTGATAGCATACAAAGCTGTCAAAGTAACTTCTTCAACACTGGCAATGAAGAAAAAGCTTCACACAGAAATAAATAGGTAAATTAAGTACGACGGCAAAAAAGGAAACTAAGATATAAAAGTGGTAATACAACATTTCTAAAAACTCAAAAATGTATTTACCATCATCTTTTTATGTGAGGTGGACAGTTTCCAGTTGTATTTCTTCTTAAGCTTATTATCATTTACCTAATCACCTCCATAGGCCCCCGTACATGTGAGTCACTGTATAAAGAGGTCTCGTGAACATTTTACATCTTTGTAGAAAACTAAATTAATAATAGGCCCCTTAAAAAGTGCTGCAAAACACTGGAAATAAAATTTTATTGAATATAAGTCCAGTATTGACAGACTCAGACTGCAAATTCTACACAATTGTTAGGAAGATTCATTCATATCGTGGTGTTTACTTACTGAAGACAGAGCTAAATCATCACATGGATGCTGAGCAACTGATGTTTACAGGTGTGAGATACCAGCCCTGCTGTGTGCTGTCTCACTTGGACAGGCACATTTGGCATTCATAATTCACTCAGTGTCATGTGGAATATTAAAATATTAAAAAAAATAACAACCGTACCTCTGTTTTACTGTTATTAACACCAGCATACAGAGTATTGTAATTGCCTTGAGGAAATACACAGAGAAATACAAGTGTAAGACATTTCTTTCCTTCCAAATGAGGAAAGCATTCAAAAGTGTCTCGCTGGCATAAATCCATATCTCAGTAAAGCCTGAAAATCATGCTTTTGAGCTCTTAATTATGTGCTTAGAAAGAATCTAATCCCCAGTATGACTAAAGAGATTCCCTGTGCAAATACTGAAATTGAAATTTGCATCCTTGTTTTCGAGTGATTTACAATGTCTGACAGATTCGTCACTGTCAAGCAGGAGTGTTAAACCATAATAACCGTATTAAAAAAAATTTTGTTGGTTCACGCCGGCTTAATGGACTTGGAAGTGACTTTTTGTTTGATTATAATCCGGTGACAGTGCATGTGAAAAGTCAAACACGCTGAGTACGTTTTCAGCAGGGGACAAATAGAGTGTCAAAAAGCAGTCTGGCAGCCAGGCCTGCAGCACAGTCCCCGAGGAAACCACCGCTCAGAGGTAACCTCATTTATAAGTGATGGAACACCAACGCAGTGCCACATGTTACCAGGACCACACCCACCCACCCACGCACACGCGCATACACACCTACACACACACACATACAGAGATGCACACACACACACACACATACATGCACACACCCCACTTAGGCTGTTGTGAACTTCTGATTGACAGCTCTCTGCGGGCAAAGCACTCTGCATATTGCTGTTCTCAGCCACTTTTTTTGTGTACAGCAACACATTAATCTGTCCCTTTTTTCACTTTTTAAACCAATAATAGGCTTTCCTACTGCAAGCTCACTACTTTAAATACCTTTTATGGGTGACATGCGTCACAAATATTTCTCCGTGCTGCCTGAAGAGGTTATCTTGCAAGCAAAACACTCAATATGTAAATCAGGGCAAATGTATAAAATTGGAAATAATGTCTATTAGTAATGGTGGTATCAAATGCATGGGTAAGCATGTGGGAAAGCATGTAAGAAATGACATTTTTTATGCAGTGGGGATTTGCAGGGTGTGCAATATGCTCTCTGCATGATGGCATGAATGTATAATTTAGTCCAGTAGGCCGTCCAACACCGACGTGTCAGCAGTTGCGGTTTGTTTGGACAGGTGCAGTGGAACATCTTTCCAGAGGTGCCGCTGCTAAAGGCACATTCCCTCCATCTGAAGGACTGAATATTCAAATCATATCATTACATAGCCACTATAGATATAGGCGCACTCAAAAAGGCAATCCCTGAAACAAATTTAGTCAAAACATGCACATGTGCACCACTTGGACTTCCTCACCCTTTCTTCCATCTCTCCGCTTTTATGCACTGAATTATAATGCATCGCAAATTTCCAAGACCAACACGACCATATTGTTCTGCAGGTTTTAGTCGTGTTTATTTATCTAACACAACCTAATCCGGGCAATTCATCAAGCTCAGCCAAAGAGATAAAATTGTCTTTGTGACACCGGCTCAGCTTTTGCTGCATGTGGGGCTTTTCCGCAAATACAGTTCGGACAACAGCACATCTGGACTGTTGGTACTGTGTGGTACAGAAACATAAAGACCACAACTACCAGACTTAAAAATAGCTTTTTCCCCAGAGTTGTATGATCCATTTCCCCCCATTGAGAACTTGAACCAACTTGACTTAAACAACTGACCCACCCCCCTACTGTACATTGCTGCTACAACTTTAAATCTTTAGACATTTATGTACATATTGACATATTTTTACATATATTTATGTTTAAAGCTGGAAAGTCACCAATCTTAATTTCATTATGTGAAAACATGATGACAAATAAAGATTCTTGATTCTTTATTCTTCTTGATCTCAGAGATAACCCATGAGAACAATAACCGGGCAAATATTAGTTTTGAGCTATTAGATGTATGCTCGGCCTGGACTCTGGATCTGAATAAAGTATACCTGCCGACGTTTATTATGATGGATAGTTTTTTGCTTTATTGTTTGGCAGCAAAATAGAACCTAAAGATTTTTAATAAAATTAGAGAATTGTTTGTGTACTGTACTGCTTCATTAATTACAAAACAGCTGCTATAAATCAGACCTGCGTCTGTAGTTGCAATTTATTTTTAGTTTTCCATTTCGGAAGTTAAGTCTGGTATGTTGTCAGCCAGAAAATGAAAGTTTGTAAAGTTTCATAACTTTTAAAGATGTATTGCACAATTTCCAAAGACCTTTTAACTGGTATCAAACTATAACAAGAGTCCAAAGCCATACTAACAGCTCTGTGTGGCGGCACAGCTCAGACTGCTGTTTTACTGCTGCTTACAGATGACGCCAATGGGAACATCATTAGCTTGGCACACATTTGATCATAAACGAAGGTGCTGGACAAATAGAAACTATGACCCGTTGATGGAGCTAGATTAAAGCATCATTATGGAGCATATATTAGGGACCATGAAACTTGACCATGACCATGAATGTTCAAATTATCATTGCAAAATGAGTAGTTGTTGGAGGTGTTGCTGGAATATGTTAGAGAAAAAGTTCTCACAGTGAGTGCCTCATCTATTTGATGTAATATTCTTGCGTGGTATTAATTTAACTTTTTTAAAATAAGAATTTTTTTAAAGCTGTGCTTGCACGGCAGCTGGAATATGCCTTTTGGGTCGTCAGACCAGTTTGCAATCTCAGATGATTGTAACATTCCCTTGATGATAATACTGGTAGAAATACTAGTATAATCCTCAGTTAATGATATACCTTATCTGATAATCCTGCTTGATAAAGATTCCCTGAGCAATATTCCTTAATCCCCACCATCAACAAGGAGGTCTTAGTCTTTATTCCATCTTGTCAAGAGTCACTTGCTTTAAGGGAGAAAAGCAGCAGGACAGACGTCATCCCGAACACAAGTGGTGAAGGAAATAGCTCTCCTCTGTGGAGTAAAGGTTTGATAAATAGTATAAACAGTGTGTTATGCGCAGCTGCATGTCTTCTTGAGTTTGTTGAAAATGTCAGGGAACCTCGCCTTTCAAATAGTAACAATAATGAGGAGAGGAAATGCAGACTTGAAATGACGGCTGTGTTGGACACAAACGCATGCTGTCGGGGAAAGTGCTGTAAATAAGCACAAAATGAAAAACTATAAGTGTGTAAAAAAAAATTAAAAACACATTTCGCACTGTGCCTGTTTTGTCCTCATTGTTACACTATCAAATATCAGTCTACATTAACTTAGTTTATTGTGATGGAGACAGCAGCATCAAGTTTACTGATTGATGTGCTGCTGCCAGCAAAAGTTCCTATCACATTACAACATGGGCTGCCTTCATCTCTGCAAATGCATAATGGGAGTCATTTGGTCACAAGGGGCAGCGTCTTGTCTGCATTAGGAGACAGGCTGGGTTAGGCTCACTCCCCACTTATAAGCCCTATTGCTGTGGTGAAGTGAACATCCTGGTTGCTCAGCTCCACACCAGCATCGCACAAATAGAGTAAGTACACCATGCCTTCAAATTAGTCTTTAATATATGAACTTTACTGCTTATTTATCAAAACCTATGCGAGTTACTGAAAAGGGATATTATTTTAGGGATATTTTGGATGTTGAGAAATGTTTTCAATGTGGAAAATGTGTTTCAATTTAAAAGTTTTAGTTCATGTTTTGCTTAAAGTGTCAACTTAACCAAATATACTTCATGTAATTGGATTACAATCCGTTTTTGTGCAGAATTACATCCAACAAGTGTCCACCTAACTTAAACAGTTAAATGTGTTCTTTATCTATTTAAGCTCATCATCATATAATATTTCTGTTTCGTGATCATAATCTAATGCAGTGTGGCACAACTTGGCTATTGTGCTTTTGCTTCAAAAATCTACTCTTAATTAAGAATCACTCTATTACTGTACTGAACTGTAGTGTGATTAAATTCTATAAGCAAACATTTATCCCATCTGTAATACTACGGTACACTATTGAATATGAACAATGTACTATACATAGCCTATCCCTTTCATGCAAGGATGTCATTGTTTAATGCAATTACATCTATGACCTGTTTTTCAGCCCTTAGAGAAATGTGTTTACCAGTGCCCATTAGTGCACTTCCTGCATCCTTCGGCTGTGCAAACAGATGAGTGGTGTGGACTTAATTACAAAAAATAAATGACACTTATTTACCGCCACTGCTCGGAAATGACAGGGAGGATGATACACAGCTGACCATCATGAAATTCACCAAATTAGAGGAAAATAAGGCTGCACTGTGGAACATCGATTACTTTTCACTGTGGTCAGGACTTAAGCGTGATTCCGATCAACTGATCAAAGCATAAGCAGTACTAAAATATTGATGCTTCGTAATGGAAAGATTTCTCAGGTGGAAATGTTGTGCAGTATCTTGTTACAAACATTAAGCTCCTTATATTGTGCCTTCTTCAGCAGAATTACATGTAGTATACATGTAGTACCTTTAACAATCTATATGTGTGCCTCGTACTCTGACTGGTGCAAATAAGGTAAGTCCTTGTGAAGTCCCCTGAGACAAAGACCACATGTTTGAGAAAGTGCTGTAATTTTACTTTATGGTTATTTTTCTTTATTTACTGTTCAGAGGAATCCATCGCTAATCTGCAGAGCTGCCTGGGGAGAGGTGAATTAAATTGATTGCCACAGTGACCACAGCTCACAGAGGTTAGAGTTAATTATTTATATCTCATCTCTGCTCACCTTAAAGTAGCCAGTGAAGGAGCAGGCCCAGTGAGAACCCTCACTCAGGTGAAGCGACCCATGTGGTACCGCTTAAAGGTCAGAATTTGTTGGTGACAGAAATGCACTGTAAATCACAACTGAAACAAAATATAATTTCCACCAAATTACTTCCATCCACGCATGGGTAAAACTTAGCTGCCGTTTTGACCTGAGAACCAACTTTCCATCGGTCACAGCATGAACCACAGGAATGCTGCTGCATAAGGTCGAAGGGATTTCCAACGAGAATTCTCCACAGTGATTTGCCTCCAAAAAAATGTCATTTGTTGTTTGGCCTTTTGATGTGACTGAGGGCCTCATACAGTACAATTACAAGGTCTTTCTCAATCTCGCTCACCCAGGATCACCCAAAGACACCTGGGACTGACTCAAACAAGCTGCCCCCCAGCTGAGAAGGAGATAATTGCTTTCTACAATAGAGGGGCTTCAACCTCCAAACACTCAGCAGATCTGAATGCCCTTCCGGGTAAAGACAAAGTCATCTGTGCCCATATCCCCTCATGGCGAGAGGAGCCTATGGCTTAAGGCGTTATCTGCCCTCTTGGTCACACAGCACTCTTCCAGCTTGTAGAGCAGGCTTTATACACTCCCTTATATGATTTGATTGAAACTGTGGAGGATTTGTTTTCTATTTTTGTATTTTTCTGCTGCCTGCATACATATATATGTACAGCTGTGTGTGTGTGTTTGTGCATATATCTAGACCTGGATCATAGCCATCACCCTTCATGTGGGTACCGAGGGTTTGTCTCCACTGAGACTCAGGTGAGTGATGAACTTCAGCAGGGAGGTAACCCGACAGACCAGTTGTTACACGTACGTGATAGAGGATGAGGATCCAGCCCTGGCAAGCCTAAATGTATTCGAGGTGAGTCTGTCACCAAGCTGTATGAAAAATAAACACATTTAAACAGAGAAAAAAATAATAAATGGGCAAATGAATGGAAGAAATCTGCCAATATTCAATGACAAAGACATAAAGCATCTTAAGATGTGGTTTTTGTCTTCTACATGAATTTAAAATATGAGGAGTGTTTATGTAACGCCCCATCAGTAATCCCAATCCTGTGTAACCTTAAAGAAAAGTCATTGTTAAGAGCTGATGACAATTCTAGCATTGTATAATAATGTTACGTGAGGTGCAGAGTTTAAACTTGGATTGTTTTTAGCCAGCTGCCTTAAAATTGAACAAATGGATGTTATGTCATACATAGAACAAGACACTGATAGCTGATAGTTAATGCTTATACAAAGTATTAATTTTCACTGTCATGTAATCTGTGGTGTAACTAAGAGACAAATGAGTCTACATGGATAACAGGCTCCTCTCTCATCGTCACTCTCCTCCTGTTACGCCACATGCTGTATTACCATCTAGTTGGCCGAGAAGGGTGACCTGGCTCTCCTGGAGAACCTGGTGAGGAAGAGCCCAGAGGTCCTGAGTGAGGAAGATGAATGTGGAGCTGGTCCCCTTCATCACGCCGCCGCAGGGGGCTACGTCACCCTGATCCAATTCATCACCACTGTCATAGATCCGCAAGGTAGGCACGCCTCAGTCATCATCATAAGTCATCATAAGTCATCATAAGTCATCAATCATAAGTTGCACCCCAGAAGTTGAATCATTATTCTGTCTTTAAGTTACAGTACACACATCAATATGTTTTACCTTAAGGTACTTGAAGTAGTTGAAGCTATCCACATGCATCTTTATGTAATTTAATTTGTGTATGTGTGTGTGTGTGTGTGTGTTTGCATGCGGTCTCATATCCCCTCTTAGGTCTGAACAGCTGTGATGAGCAGGGAAACGTGCCCCTACACTGGGCAGTGGAGAGGAACAAGGCAGATAGCTGCAAGGCTCTTATGGACCTGGGGGCCGACCCCAACATTCTCAACATGGCCCTGCTGTCCCCTCTGCACCTGGCTGTCAGCCTGGGACACAACAGCCTCGTGGAGGTGAAGAAGCTAGATCAGTCCAGTAGAAATAACAGTTTAGATGAAGTGGGTGTGCGTCACTGTTTTTGTGTTTTCTCGTCGTCAACAAGGTCACTGCAGTGGCACGAGATTTACTTAGAAACAACACTCCTGTCACTCTTGACATTTTAGTTTTTTTTGTTTTATTAATTACAGCTAATTCATGAATTTTAAGGGACTGTACAAAATCATTGGGGTGAAAGGGGCTTATTTTTATTAATAGCAACTTTTATTGCTATTAAGCTGCAGAGTGTCTTTTCTTTTGTTCTTACCCCATATTTCTAATTTATGTCAGAGTTGATATTTGTGAAATGTTTTATATTGATTTATTATGTCTTATGTCTTATGACTTTTAAATATATTATTATTATAGATTTGGGGGCTTTTCTTTTATAAAATAAAATAAGATAATCACTAATTGACCACCTGAATAGTTTCCTTACATGGATTTTCCTGCATTTTTCTACCACTGAATTACTTTTTCAGCTTTAGTTGCTCAGAATAAAACTACTTTTACCTCCTTATCACGACTTCCTACTTAACAAAAATGTAGTTGGTCCTTTTGTTTAAACACTTAAAAAGTGGCGAGAAAAAAGGATCACAGGCCTTCATATTATCATATCACATCTTTTACAGCGCATGAACTCCTCACTTAGAGCAGCCGCCACACTCTGAAGTCAGCTGTTTACGTATCTGACAAAACCTGACCCAACCGTCTACTTGGGAAGACCTTGTCCAGTCGTCCACGTAGCATTTGGCTGTTGTCCAAAAACTGACACAGTTGCAGTATGGTGGAGGATAAAGGACACAGGTGTATATGTAAGAGAGCTGAGGACAGAAACAGAACGGAGCTTGCTGTTAAATTTTTATCTCTGCCCCCTGCAGCTGCTGGTGTCCTTCAGTGCCACAGACTGTAATCTACAAGGAGACCTTGGAAACACCCCGTTGATGATGGCCTGCTCCCTCAACAACTGTGAGGCCCTCAGCCTATTGGTATGTACGAGAGTGATGCATTCACACTCACGTATTCATCCAGGTCACTGCCTACCTGCAGGAGCCTGTAAAGGATAAGCGTCCAGCTGAACAGAACAGATTAGCTGTTCTTTATACTGACTGCCAGCCCACTGCAGCTTTGAGTCTGACAGAAAATTGTCTCTGTTTGTCTTTCTCTCCATCCATTCTCCTACCTGTCAAAGATAAAGCATGGAGCGCATCTCTGCCAGCAGAACAAGCTGGGCCATTTCCCCATCCACGCAGCTGCCTTCGCAGGTGCTAAGAAAACCATGGAAGTGCTCCTGAAGGCTGGTACGGCAAAAAGGGATGATCCATCATCAGAAATCGAGAATGCTGACAATAATAAAAAACTTCTTACAAGGCCAAACAGCACATTAAACTGAGTTCACCTCAGACCCCAGAGACATTTAGCAGAAAAATGCTTGTGCTACTTTGTACACAGGCCAGATGCCACAGACTGACAGTGTGTTTATCCGCAGTGGGAGGTCTGTTTGGTAAATCTTGTGTCGTTGGAGGAAGTTTTAGTCAGAGCACAAAATGTTTATGATATATCTGTGATTACTCAGCAAGGGAATTAATGGCTATTCACATTCTTGTGCTGTTTGGGAGTTTACACACAAGGCCCACCATTAATGGACAAAATTACTCATTACTTATTTATAAAAGAAACAAAAAACAACCTGAATATTTAAGTCAAAGGAGAGAGGTGTAATGCGGAGGCCTCGCAGTGGACATTCCCTTGAAAGAAACACCACAGCAAGCACAATCTAAATGACTTAGGAACCTTCAACATGAGCCTTGTAGGTATTCAGTATATTATTTACAATGAAGATGAAGAGACGCTATTTCTTTCCCTGCTTGCAGGCGAGCAGCTTGGCCACCAAATTGATCTCCACATCAACTATTTAGACAAGTCCAGGAGCAGTCCCCTCCATCTGGCTGTACGTGGCGGGAATATCGAGGCCATCCATCTCTGCATCGCGAATGGGGCCAAAGTTGACCAGCAACAGGTACTGACATCACAACGCAAAAGAAAAAGATATCGTGTAAATCTCGACATTGGCTGACAAGGAGGGCAGACATTAATTTGGTTGTCACCACTGTTTTTGCCTACCACTGTGGATATCATAGACATATATCCAGGCCCTGGAGCTACAGATCATATAAACTGTTTTTAATTTTCCATCTGTCCATCACATGCTTTGTCAGATTTGCATAGTTTTTCTTTTCTGTTTTTTTTTTAACTCGATTTCATTTGCCTACACCTGTAAAGCATTTGCCACCCATCTGGGAGTGATCGTTATGTCTAGCCCTGGGGTAGTGGCCAGAGCTACAGCAGGAATAGTGAGTACAGTAATAGCTTCGGTCGGCTAAATTGATACAAATTACCTCCACTTACACAGTGAAGCTGAGTGGAGTGATCACTGGCCTCCTCCTGCCAGTCCTGGTTACAGTCCTGGTTCATCTCATTAAAGGCTTGTGTTACAGCACCCAGTGTTCAGCCAGCAAGTCTGCAAGATACTTTGCTAATGTTACACTGCACTGGGGAAGGGTACAATACGGACATGTGTAATCGAGCACATGTGAGAATCTGTGCATACTAATTCTTGTGTGTGTGTGTGTTTGTGCCGCCCTGTGTGTGTGTGTGTTTGCCCTGTCTAACTCAGTGTGTCACATTGTCTCTGAATGGAGCAGACACAATCGTGTTCAAAGGGCTAATGAATAGTCATTGCGTTGATTCATTATTCATCACTCATAATGTATCCATGTTTGCATCTGTCCAGAATGACAGGTCCACGCCGCTCCATTTGGCCTGCACTCAGGGCGCCACTGAGGTAGTCAAACTGATGTTGTCCTCTTTTGACCAAGTGGAGGACATCATAAACCTGACCGACGGGGCATGTCAGACCCCTCTACACAGGTGGGCTCACCCTCTCCCTCTACCCTGATTCTCCCTGAGTGATTCATTGAACACCGTTATGCATGTTCATTAAAAATACTATAGTGATTATATTGCTCCTATGAGTTGTAAATGTTGATAATAAAATATAACAAGGGATGCTCTCTTAAGAATTAGGTTTCAAAAATACTAAGATGCAAATTAATCTTCATAGTGGTGTTTTATTATCCATGTATGTGCCGATTTAACTTAATATCCTACATTCTGATGGTGTTCTTTATATTGTTCTTTATAGCTGAGCATTGAGATTACCATTTACGACGTCAGCAAATAATTAAACATGTCGGAAAATATGTTCATCTGCGCTCTTGCTGAGAGTGATATTGATACCATGGGTTGTTATGTGCGGGCCAATTTCTCATCTGGGCTTGCTGGCTGTCTGGAGACGTATCATTATTGTAATGACAATCATCCCTCCCCTGACACGTCTTCCTGTAAAATAGTGAGTCACTTTGCCATGTAATACACCTATAAAACCATAAAACCACAAATTGCATTTTTTGTACAAATTAAACCAAAGCTTATTATTTAGAAATAGTGAGTTTGCAAGGTATTGGTGGGCAGATGTTGTTATGTTTGGACAGAGCCAAGCAAGCTGTTAACCACCTACTTGCTGTTGCATCATATTGTCTGTACTTGATCAGATTCTGCCTTCTGTCCTCCAACAAAATTTAGGAACTTAGTCAGTTATTTTCAGTGTATTTGGTACATCTGTAGAGTTGAATTTGCAAATGTGAATGTACGCTGTTGCGCAGCTGTAAACCATCTTTGAGTGACTGGAGAGATCTTGAGAGTCCATGATGGAGAAAACTAATCTAATCACTTATAGCTCACCATCCAATTATTACATGATTATTATATAACTGACCACAAAAGGATGAGTGGCTCCGCAAATTAGATCAGCTATGGTTTGCAATGAGTCGCAAGACAGGAGGGGATCGTATTAACATGTTCCCATTGTTTCCAGCGCCACTTTTTACAAGCCTGTGTGACTGAGGCTGTCAGAGTTTTTGTGAATGTTCGGAAATACTTTGCACAATATAAATGTTCAAAATTTAAATTCTTTATTTTATGAATAGACATTGCTTCAATTAAACTTTTCATAGAAAAGATGAAATGTGCATCACTGCTTTTATGTGGATGTGTAAGATCTTTGGTTATTATCTCAACTGCTTGCTCATGCTGTGCAAAGATCAGGCCATCTGCATAATATCAGCAGTGTGACAAACATGAGGAACATAGATATAAAACCCTTGGGTATGGCAAGCCAAATAATGATTTTTTAATTGGGGCCATAATAATGATATGAAGACATAATAAAGATATGCTTCCCACATTGGTTTTATCAAAAAGCTATTTGTGTTGGCACAGAAAGCAGCAGAGATACAAGGACAGGAGGAGGAGGAGGGAAGGATCTATATAACACTGTTTATCCTCTTTTGAACGTCTGCAAAAAGTAGTCTTTACCCTACATATTTATTCCACACTAGACTGACTAATAGCTGGTATGACGTCTAATAAGTCCAACACTTAACCTTTAAAAACACAAACAGCCATGCTCCTGTTTGTCTACAGCAACAGCAAACCATCATTCAATCGTGGAAATAGTCTTTCATCCACTTTAGTCTCCCTCTCGATGTAGAGTGTCACCAGAATACCGGAAATTAGTTATTAAATTCCATAATTAGAGTGAGCCATTATGATCCAGTGAATAAAGGATGTAACTGCAAAGGAATATCTGGTTGTTATATCATGCTCTGACAAGGCAAAATTACAATGGGATCATCCTTATTTGCTATCTGATGGCGCTGCTGGGACCTCGAATCGCAAAGTCACGAGTTGTGTGTATGGTTTTACAACAACTGTGTTTACCTTTCCAGGGCTACAATATTTGACCACAGAGAGCTGGCAGAGTACCTAATTTCGCTGGTAAATAAGACACACACACAGACACAGACACACAAACACACCCAACAGCTGTTATTCACATTGACGATGCTACCTGCAGTACCAGGGACTGATCTCTCACTTCGAGTGCAGGAAATTTCATTAAAGACTGGAAAACTGAAAAAAAAAATTTTCCTGTTGTAAATGCTCCTTGGATTTCATTTAGTGTCTGCAACACGCTGCCATGTTTCTAATATGTGTTCCCACAAACACCACTAAACAATAATTTTAAACACACTTCTTGGCTTACTAAATGTTAAAGGTGCTGCCCATTGCGTGTAGACCATCTGCCACCATCTGTTGCACTTCATAGAAAGGTTGAACAGAACTGTGTTGCTAGGAAAAAGCAGAGGTCCAACTTTATCTTATGTCAACTTATTCTGCCAGCAGACACTGCAACAGGAAATAAACCCATATGCAGTGAGTGTGTTTGTCTTTGAAACTATAAAATGGTCTACAGAGAGAGCCTGGGAACATAAGTGTGGCTAATGAATAATGCCATGAATAAATGAGCTTTTCAGGTGTAGATTCACAGATTTCAGCTCAGAGTTTTGCTTTAATGCTAACAAATCAGGCCAGGATTTATATTGATTTCAAATGTAAGGCTCAAATAGTAAAGATAAATCTGTGTGGGCCATCCTTGTTTCCTCAACAAAATGCCTTTTTCATTGGAATATTTTCATTGGCTTTTGGATAATTGCAGAAAATAAGCTCAGTGGTAAAGAAAAGTTTATGCTACTTATGTGTTTTGTTAATCGAGGTACTTAATCTTTACAAATGAATGATTTTTATTATTTTTGAAACATAAATGCAAATGCTAGACCGTTTGGCTATAAACAAAGTACACCAGTTGCATGACTTCAAGTCACCACCAGTGAGCTTCCAACTTGTAACTGCTCAGCTCTACAAAATCATTTCCTCTTAGCATGACCTGAATAGTTAGTTAGTTATAATAGTTTGAAAGCGCACAAGAGTGAGTAGATGAGTTTCCGTGTTCAGCATGATGACGTTTAATTAACCTCTGTGTTCTCATTAAGCCACCTTATACTGTTCTCATATGTATGAAACAGCTATCTTAACTCATTCCTTCAAAAGTTCCTCCGATGAACAGGCGATGTGTTGCACTTGGCAGGAGTTTTAATGAAGAAAAGGTAAACCTGAAATACAAATAACACAAGCAAATATTACAATCAGGTAAATAATTCAAGCATTTGGCTACAACCGTCTCCCTAACACGTAAATTAAACCAGCCACAGGTAAGTACATGAATGTATCAAATACATATGAAATTAAATAATGAAATCTTATTAATAATATATTAATTTCTCAGGTTCTTAAATTACACTGTACTTACTGGCAATGCCATCAGAAAGGAACAGAAGGAGGATGGATTGTGACTCCACCAGCATGTGCTGCCATGTACCTCCACAACATGTAAAAATGACTCTCCTACAGGAAGTCCCCATTTACCAGGAAGATACAAAATAAAACCCTCAACTTCAAAATACAACTTTACTAATTGAGTGTCACTTCTATTCGGTCACACACCTGTTTGCAACCACATGATGCAAGTTCAAAATGGGGTCGGAAACAGTGTTGTTTTTCCAGAGTTGTTTTATGTTGCAGAACAAAATGTGAAACTATCTCAAGCTTGTGTTAACCGCAGGCCTTATTTCAGACAGTCTCACCAAAAACCCATTGAAAGAGCCCACTGACTTGGAGATAAGGGAATCGAAACTGCAAAAATGCCCCCCACCCCCTTGCTCTTATATTTTTGCCATTCCTTGTCACGGCTGTTAATTTACAAAATCAAACCTTAAATGTATTTATTTGTCCATTTGAGTGTATTATCTAGTGCTACACTACATACCTCACTTTTGTCATCTGATATGACATTATGAGAAAGTCAAGGAGGCATGAATGTTTGTTTGACTGTGAAATAGCACTCTCCTCCTGTTTTGAACAGCAAAGCAGAGTGCTCCCTCCATGCAAACTCCACTCTGGTTGAACAAACATGTCAAACACAGTGTACAATTGAAAATAGATGATGCTAATTTCCCATGGTCTCATTTATTTTGCACTGATTACAGCGATGTGTGTTCAAATTAATGTGATAATTAATGAGATACATTTTCTCCTCAGGGTGCAGACCTCAATTGCATCGATTGTAAAGGGAACTCTCCCTTGCTGCTGGCTACGAGCTGTGGTGCTTGGAAAACTGTGACTCTGCTGCTATCAAAGGGTGAGCCGCTGCACAGCCGTTCAGCTCCAGCAATGATCATATTATGTATTCGACACCTGATATTGCATGCATTTATTTGCGTCTTTCAGGGGCAAATGTAAACGTGAGAGACAGATGCGGCTGTAACTTCCTTCACCTGGCCATTCTGCAGCCCAAGGGTCTGAAAAACCTCCCAGAGGAGGTGCTGCAGGTACCCCCTGATCAATGCCTCATCAAATGCGCTGCATGCTGCTTACACAAAGATGTCATTAAGATTTGAGTTTAATTACTACCCTGTCCTTCATCAGTACGCCTTGAGCCAAGCTGCGTTCAGGGCCGGCTGATGAAGTTCATTATACTTTCACTAAGCCAGATGATCCTTTAAAACATTGTAAGCTTTACCTAAAGCTACTATGATGCCTTCAAAATGAGCCACAGAGGAAGGCTGATATTTACTCTGGGAAAGGGATCTCTGTGTATCTGTGTTTAAACATTATTACACTACATTATTATTTATATAATCTCAGTATTTGTGTGTGGGTGTGTACGTATAACTGTAGCCATGGTAAGAGTTATATAATACGTGCCCATTATGCTGAATGATTGCTGCAGCACATCTTTTGAATTTGTGCTTTGCTCAATACACCTAGCCTCATGCATTATATTGTATGAAGGCATAAATGTGTTTATAATGTGTCTAACTTTAGCTTAGCAGTGTGAAGGCGCTGCTGACCTGTGAGGACAATGAGGGCTGCACCCCGCTCCACTACGCTTGCAGACTTGGCATCCATGATTCGGTGAAGAACATGCTGGGCCTCTCTGGGGAGCTCGGCCTCGCATGCAAGTCCAAGGACAAGAAGTCAGCGCTGCACTTTGCTGCCCAGTGAGTTTGACCGGTCCCTGAGGGCACAACTTTCCATAACATCAGACTAAATAACACTTATTTGACCTGATTTTCACTCAGAGTTGAACCAAGAGGTGCCTGTATTGTCACTTCTGTTGTAACTGACCAGCGTGGGATGCAGTATATATACTTGTATACATACTACACACACGATATAATTCCATAATTTATTTTGAAAAATAGCTTTATCATCAGGAATAATAAATAGCTACACGTTACACAATTCCAGCTCCACAGGCAGACCACACATTGTCCTTCTAGTTACTCTATAACAAGTGTTTTGTATTGATCAATGATACCACAAAACATTAATCAAAAAGGGCTCTTCAGAGGACTTTGACGTTCTATCTTCCTAAAAGCCATGGCTTTTTTTCTTGGTAATTGAACAACAGTGGTCAGATGAAAAATGAACAATGTGCCTGCATTTAAAACTGTTACCTCACTGCTAGTTTAATCTGGTGAGCAATTTCTGTGCTCAAAAGGCTTTTGATGATTAATTGCAGAGTCACACCTATTACACAGTGACCCAAAGGAATTGTCACAAGGAATAGAATTCAATTAGCGAGGAGGCACATGTGAAGAAATGTTCCTAATAGTGTGAAATGAGTGGACATTCAACATTATTGTTATTGATTTTTCTATCTAGAGGGCAAATGAAAGCTGGGCTATGATATCATACTTTAACTCTTGTAGACATCTCATTCTCTTTCCCCACCGGCTGCGCTGCTGACCTTTTTAAAAGGTTCAGAGACAATGAAAGATAATAGAGCAAGCCAATGTGTCACTTCTGTTTATGTCTTCTCGCAGTTTGCGGCACCATTAGTCATTAAGTCTCCCTGGCACTTTTTACCTGTACTTCACCTACAGGTTCAAGCCCTGTAACAGCAATTTAAAGTGTGTTTGAGCAAGATACTGAATTGTCAAGATGAACTGTGCCATAGCTGACCCCGGCCTGCAGCTCTGCTGCACTGTGGGCCTTGCACAAAAAGAATGTCTACTTCAGAGATCAGAACAGTGAGAAAAGTTGAGAAAAGTTCTAGCACAACCTAATGCAACCCCTCATCTTGCTCTTAGGTATGGGCGCATCAACACATGCCACCGATTACTGGAGACCATCACGGACTCTCGTCTGCTGAATGAAGGTGATGAGCGAGGCCTGACTCCGCTCCATCTGGCTTCAAAGGAGGGGCACACCAAGGTGGTACAGCTGTTGTTGCGCAAAGGGGCTCTGTTTCACAGGTAAACTTATACACAGTGTATATAAAAGAACATACATACATGTACAGACATAAAAAGTACATGCAAAAGCGCAATGTACTATACCATCATCTATCTACTGTTTTGCAGTGACTGCACTTTACAGGATACAAACCTCGTTCAATTTTTATACTTGTCGCTAAGTCCTTAGTTGAGCATGTCTTGTTTGCAGTGATTATAAGGGCTGGACTTGTCTTCACCACGCTGCATCTGAAGGATACACGCAAACTATGGATATTCTCTTGTCAGCCAATCCCAAATTACTGGATAAAACAGATGAGGATGGGGTATGAATTACAATTATTTCAACACAGTCTAAATGCATTTACAATATGATTTTACATCCATTTGTGTTGACAATTCTGATACCATAGGCTTGTTTTTACAGTTCGTGCTGAACAGCTGTTTTCTGAACGTATGCACTAATAACTACCAGTGGCAAGGGCTAAAACAGTCCTCTTATGTATTTCTGTACCAGAACACTGCACTCCACATTGCAGCCAGAGAGGGACATGTGGCTGCAGTCAGAGTCATGCTGGCCCGGGGAGCAGAGCTCATCTTAAACAAGAATGATACGTCGTTCCTCCATGAAGCACTGCAAAATGGGAGAAAAGATGTGGTCAACGCTGTGATTGACAGTGACAGGTGTGTCATTTATACAAGTGCACTGTGTAGTGCTCTGTACTGTGAAGATAAATCAAAAGGTTCATCTTAAAAGTACTTTCATACTGGTGATGTTTTTGTGTGTTTTGTAAACCATGGATTCATCTGGATTTACAGATGAAAACCATTCATCTACACAAAATCAACTTTCCATTAAATAAGAAAAACCTGCCTGTGTCTAGCTTTGTCCCGATACATTTTGCAGACAAAGGGTTTTTAAATTGTTTCTCTATCTTAGCTCATAAAGGAAAATAGTTGCTATTGCAATGCTAATATTCAAGTAATTTGTGTTTTTCTTCCTCCAGATGTGGTGAGGCTTTGAGACTGTTCACCCATGGCTCCAGCCAGCGATGTCCCATATTAGACATGATTGAGTTTCTTCCTGAGACCTACAAGGTTATTCCTGCAATAGAAAAAAATGCATGTGATAAATCTGTGTGTACAGTAGTAATCATACCTGCAGTCTCTTTCTGCAGTTTGTGGTTGTACCGACTGTTCAAATTGAGCATCGTCTGTTTTTAGACCCTCTATCACTGAGTTTTCTGCTTTCTTCAATAGCACCTCTTGGACCGCTGCGTGAAGGAATCGGATGAAGATCATAACAGTCCTGACTACCATGTAATTCAGCCAATCTGAATTTAACAAAACATATCAATATTCAATATGATTATAAATAGAACAATGTAGAATTTGTTCTTTTTGTGTTGTAGATTGAATACAATTTCATGTGGCTCCAAGCTCCAATTGCAGCACAGCAGCCAATAGTAGACAAGAACCTGAGGATTCAGCCACTGGCTGCACTCAATGTAAGCAACTTTTTTATTTCCTCAAATATAATTTTGGTGCAGCACAATGCAAATCCCCCCTGACCGATAAGTTGTAATGTTGTATTGTAGTCACATATTGACTTCTAATGAGGCTTAACTACTCACCCCCATGTAACCATGGGCTCAGTTTTTTTTTTTGCATCCCATCCAATCAGGATTAGCCAATACATCCACAGTGGTGACACCTTTTTCCAACTACTTTTTTGCAGTAATAATGAGAACTGTGAAAATCTTTGTCAACAGATTTGCGTTTATGTGTGAGCCTCAATTACATGGCTCTCCCAAAGCCTGTCCCTGTGTTACACCGACTAACAGCTGATGACGAAGATGAAGATGGCACATTGTCGTTGCTTTACCAAAGCAGAATTTTTACTTCAGTGTGTTCTCCGACTTTCATTCCCCTGGCTGCCTTGAAAAATTACAAAAGAACATATTCCTGCTGTCACACCACTGACCCTCTATCTGTGCCTCCAGGGAGAGAGAGCGTAAGCTGTGATGTCAGGCTGCTGCCTTCCTCCTGTTAACACTTCAATGTGTTGGGTATATATGTATGTGGACAGTCTGCTAAATGTGTTCTCAGTGCCACCTATTACCCCCATCGGTGTTGGTCACCTTAGCAGTCAACTCTTCTTATTACTTTTGACTGTCAGCAGTGGATATATCAGGGGACATATCATAGGAAGAGGAGGAGGCAAGGCTACAAGGATATTTAGTTTTCTTCCAGCTGGAAAGTGGCAGCAGAAGAAGCAAAGTTAAAAACAGATCCGACCCAAAGCTCCACAGTTCTCATCTGCATGTGAATTCACATTGCTTACTGAATATTCTCCTTTCACAATTAGTTCAAAATTGGCTCAGTTTTCATGCAAATGTTTTAATATTTGTTTGGAGGGTGGCAAAGTCTGCAGAGCCCTATTAAAGAGCTCTGTCAAGTCATTCACGCAATACATCACCATTTCTTTTTAATAGGCAATGACAGAGCAGTGACATTTCCTGCACCAACAAATGTCTACACTTCATAGCACATTTCTACCTGCTGATGTCATGCTACACCGTGTCTGTGGGGAACAAAAGGATGACAATACTTTCAGATCTTTTAGAGTTTAGCTGTTCTTTTCAGTTTGTAGAAATGTGCCATTAACAATTGTTCTGCTCCTCTTTCTGCAGGCGATGGTGCATTACAACCGCATTGAACTCCTCAACCACCCTGTCTGCAAAAAGTACCTCGCAATGAAGTGGTGCGTATTCACGAATCAACCCCTGAGAGCGGCAGTTTCTCATTCTGATATGTTGCGACTGCTCATCAGATTGCAAGACAGATGATTTTTTCTGCTGAGCGCACTAAACCCTAGCTCACCACCATTTCCATTGAATGTCATTCTTCTAACTGTCTCCTTCTTTGTTTTAATCCACAGGATTGCTTATGGGAGCATGGCTCATCTACTCAACATGTTCTTGTACCTGTTGGGACTGCTGCCCTTGACCCACCTGATAGTGACTCTGAGGCCCACTATGAACACCACTGCCACTGGCGAGCACAGCATCACCATGGTGCCCATATCTTTCTTAGAGGTACTAATGACACTAATGATCAGTACTGATGCAAATGAAGCTCTGACTTAGCACATGTGAAATGTATATAAAGTATAATATTTAGCACACAAACCATGCATGGATGTATTTTGGTGTTGAAAATGGATGATTGTGCCTTAATCAGCCCCCTAGTGAATATGGTTTTAATTCCAGAGATACAAAGAGTACAAATGTAATGTGTGAACAAATTAGCTTGCCTTGCAGCTGCTTGTCTACACATTGTCTATACATATGTCTGTAAAAATTAAGATTATCATGAGGCTTAAAAAGAATAAGACAAAAGGAACTTTGGGACAACTTATTAGCATTTTTACAGAAAAGAGTTTCATAAAAGTCTGAGTTGTTCAGACCATAGCAGATGTGATTTAATGAAGTGCCACAATAATCAGCATTTACCATTTAATATCCATAGATAAAGTAAATCTCAATATTCTTTACCTCACAGCAAAGCCTACTCCGGTCCTTCTGCATGGTGATGGTCTTGGTCATGAACCTCTACTCCATAGCAAAGGAAGTGGTGCAGATATCACAACAGGTACTGCTGCGCAAGTGCCCATAAATCTGTTAAGCGCCAGATCTGTGTGCACAACTCCAGCAATCAGGTGTGATGGATGAGTGCCCTCTGATTTAGATTAGTGGGATCACTGGATGCCCACCGCCAGAATGTCACCTCCACACTTTACCCAGGTCATATTGATTAGAACGAAGAAAGAAAGACTCCCACATCACATTGCATGATCAGTAAAACACTTCACGCACTTAGCTCTGCTGAGTAAATGCTGTCAAATAGCTGCAGAGTTGTTCATCTGTCTAATTATCATTAAGTATTTTTGCTGATTTCCTCTTTCTTGTCACTTGAAAGCACTGGAATTACTTCAAGGATTACTCCAACCAGTGTGACTGGCTTTCAGCCATCTTCTCTCTGCTGTTCATCATTCCCCTCATGCTCAACATAGAGGGTTCTTTACACTGGCAAGCGGGGGCAATTGCTGTTTTAAACTCCTGGGTTGGATTTCTCCTTTATCTCCAGAGGTACTGTCCTCTCTGACATAACTGCACCACTTCAACATCATGTCTTTTTTTATGGCGTTGTTGACACTAACTGGTATAATCTCCTGTTTCTCAAGGTTTGAGGGTATTGGCATCTATGTTGTGATGTTTGGGGAGATTATGAAGACGCTGGTCCGTATTGTAATGCTGTTTACTTACCTGATGTTAGCATTCGGTTTGGCGTTCCATGCTCTGATGCTCAATCAGGTAGGAGGAAAAAAAAAGCAATAATTAGAATTCATGTAAAACTAAAAGTTTAAAGTCTCTTCAATGGGCCCAATAGGCTCTGACCTTACCATTTTTAGTAAAAATTTTATAAAAAGGTTTTGGGGCATGTGGACAGAAATATCAACCCCATGTAAGTTTTATTACAATGATTTGTTTTACACTTGTGCCACAAGTGTAAAACAATATTTAACTTAAAGTGGTATTCTTTTTTACCTTTAGGAAGAGTTTGACAGCGTGCCGCTCTCTGTCATGCAAACCTTTGTGATGATGGTCGGGGAACTGAACTACCAAAATAACTTCCTGGATGCTTATCTGAAGCACGAGCTTCCCTATGGTGTCTTGACTTACTTCATTTTTGTGATCTTTGTTCTGCTGATGCCGATACTGCTGGTAAACCTGATGGTAAGTCTGCTCTTGACAGCTTACTGTAACTCCTTACGGATGCCAAACTTCTCACATAAAAGCCTCTCCCTTAACATTTTTGGACAGATGACGTGGTTGTTATTTGTTCTCGCTTATGTTGTAGATTGGTTTAGCAGTTGGAGACATTGCTGAAGTACAAAGAAATGCTGCCCTTAAAAGAATAGCCATGCAGGTATGTATGAGAGTAGCTTGTCTGTTCCTGGAGATGTTGTGTTAAATGTATGTTGCACTAGAAGGATACATTCCAAGACACAACTTTACATCTGACTATAAACTCTAAACTTTTGACCGCAGATTGACCTCCACACCGCCCTGGAAGACAAACTGCCTTACTGGTTTGTGAAGCGAGTCGACAAGCCCTCCGTCACACCGTCTACCCCAATCGCAAGTGCTCCAGGGTACGCCCAATCCTTGCTAAAAGCAGATACTGTGAAACTGTGTGATTTGGCCTTGTAACTTATGTCAGTTCCCTTTTTTCTTTTTTTTTTTTCTTCTTCTTCTTCTTCTTCTTCTTCTTTTTTCTACCACTTTTGTGGACAGCGCTTTATAAGTCAATTAATCACAGGTGATGATGAGACAAATGAAGTCTGGAGTCGTGTGCAGGCCAAATCACAAGCCTGCACCATGTTAGAGAATGAGCTGATAAAGCAGAAGAACAGGTAAAGCACCCAAGTGTACACAGATGATCACATTATGTGCTCCAATGTGCGCACTCTTGAGATGACGGGAAGTAGATGGCTTGAAATGTAATGTGCACCAGCTATGGTACATCAAACAATATAGCAGTAGTTTTATGATGCATGAGCGGCCCCTAGTGGTGGTAAAGAAATAAATCTGTGACTGACTATATAATAAGCACATAACAACACTCAGCAGTATCGCCCTCGCTAAGCCTCATTAAAAATATACACAGTTTAAATGACGTCTATCACTGGGCCACTATTTTCCTCTGCAGGATGAAGGAGATGTCGATGTCGCTGGAGAAGCAGCACAACCTCCTTAAGCTCATCATCCAGAAGATGGAGATCACCTCAGAGGCCGACGAGTGTGATGGTCCCCTGAACATCAGGGGCAACATGTGGCCGAGGCTGAGTCAGGCCAAGCCAAGAGGTGCCGTGTCCCGCTGGGTCCCCCTGATGAAGGCCATCGAGTCCAAAAGAAATTGAAGAGGATGAGACAAATAAAACACCTTAACAAAGCAACAGCAACACAGTCTTATAAAGTGAATTATCACTATGTTATAAAAGCCTCTGCACAACTTACATAATTATATGACTAATGCTTAGTGTAATTCATCATATTGAGATTTATCACCTGTATCCACTATATACATACTTTACTTTTGTTACTTAAATTAAGTGCCCTTAACTGAGTTGTCTTACCTGTTATGTCGTTTAATACCATTGCATATTTGAATTTAAACCTATGGTAGTAGTGATATTATTGTAACAATTCTCAGCGCAGGTTATTGTCCAGCATAGCACTCTTAAGTTACACCAGGGACCCACTAAATGTTAAAGTAATTTTGTGGTTTGTGGTGCAGCGTAGTCTGTTACGCACACAGTAGCTGGTTCTCTAATGAGTCCTCATGTGTAATACATACTCGCTTATCTCTTGAATATGATGCCTCACCTCTCCTTTTGTTAGTTCTTACAAGCATTTCTTTGGAAAAAGTCATAGCAAAATGATGCATCAGTGTATAAGAAATCTATACGAATGCATGAATTACTCAAAGGCCATTTTTCCATAGATAGATAGATAGATAGATAGATAGATAGATAGATAGATAGATAGATAGATAGATAGATAGATAGATAGATAGATAGATAGATAGATAGATAGATAGATAGATAGATAGATAGATAGACTATCGGTTAATAAACTATTAGTTTTTACTTTGACTTTTCTAGCACGTGCTTTATGAGTAACCTATGACCTTTGTTGTACACATGTATGTCTAAAAATCTGATCATATAAATTATATAAACTGATTGTCTATATTTCTTGACTCTTTGTGGTCTTGTTTGAAAACTTATGGTTTGTGGATGTGGTTTCCATTAGTGCGTGGTATCATGTAAGTTTGTCCACACTTACATGATACGTGCTTCGATGCGTGACACAAAAATGTAAAAAAACACACTTGCAGAACGTCACAAAGGATTGACAGATTTTTTTTCCTCTGATTTGTGCACTTCACTACAGTTGTGCACTTCGGCGGCGGTCATGGGAATCGTAGGAGGCTGGAGAAAGGACTCTGACGTCATGAGCTCGCACCTGTCCCTCTGCCTCTCCAGCGCAGGGCCCCGATAGAGGTCACGACCCCTGAAAGTCTGTGCTGATAGACAAATGCTAGCTCTCCCTTCAAGTCAGGTTTTGAGTGATGTTTATTACTGTTGGCCCTGAATTTAATTATTCCCAGGGCAAATGCAATAACCGTGTAACCATCAATTACACTGATCTTTTGCACAATATTTTTATGCTTTTACTTGTGGAACTACATCTACAGAATGACTAATGAGCACCATTGTTTTATCTCAACCTGCTTCTGGCTGACAGTGAACGAAGCAGGAGGTTGAAATATGTGTCACGCAGCCAGTTTCTTTTCCTGTTATGTAAAAAGAAAGATGACAGCTCGTAAAATGTGGAGTGAATCCAACAGCAGAATCCCTTAGCTTGCACCTTTAAGTTTGTCAGTCAGACCGTCCACCTCTCTGACGGATGCAGTGACAGGGGATGACGCCTGAGGCCCCAACTGTCTTTCCAGCCCGAGTGGAACGTAATATCTCAATCTCATGACACATCCAAGGATAAGTTAAGAGTGGGTGTCCTCCGAGGTCTGCCTGATGTCAGGTCTTCTCGGGAAAACCGCATGGAGGAGTGGGATTGTGGGAAGCATGGGAATGTGTCCTTGGATTAGGGTGCATTCCTGGTCTGTGAAAGAGAAATCTGAGCACTTCAAAACTCCACAATTACAGTGACTTGCATTTTGACCCTTAAAAATTGAAGCGGAACATCTTTTTGAGTATTGTATTAACAAGTATAACACTTTGTAAAGACTGAGTAAACTAATAATTTTGTCAAATGAGACTGAGCCAGCATCTTGGATAAATTACACACCATTGTGGGAACCGTTGGAGTACAGTACAACATTGAGCCCAGTGCAGAGTACAGTAATTCCCCTCTTTTTCTCCCCAGCATGGCTTATTACCAAAATCAAGCATGCATCTCAGCTGCAGTTAGGTAATTCTTGGCAGAGTCTTGCCATTGTCATAAAAAAATCTGAATTTCACACATATTATGGAGAGTAAAAGGGACCTGGGGTTTTTCTGGGAATATCTTGAGAGAGTAAAGAGGGGTTCCTGTAAGTGCTGTATGGACACAGAAGTTTCCATTTATCCAGAGGAATCGTGGTCCCATTCCTCCAAGCTCCTTCAGGTTCTCCTAAAAACTTACGCTCGCAGTATTTTACTTTGGGATGTTTGCAAATCACACATACTGATATTCTGTCTGAAGAATTTATTTCTCAGAAACTTTCCAGACATCTCTGCAAACACATTTTGCAATCCTGTAGCTTCAGAGGCCTGCACCAATCTCAATATCTCTTTGTCTTTCCCCTTTTGTTTGCTCTTGATCTCAATTCACACCAGAGAATTTGCCGCCGTGTCTGATCTCTATTGACAGACGCTCTCAGAAAATGCTTGGAGGACACAAAACAAAAGCAAAAAGATGCTACGATGAATAGGGAGAAGCACTTGCAACACCATGGGAATGAAGACGGTGCCTCCTTGCCTCATGCCACACCCTTGTCATGCCAACGCTCCAGATGTCATGGGAACCAATAACAGCTGGGGCTGGTGCGTGCAGGCTGCGTGTGAAAGGCTGCTCCATCTGCAGAAACCCAATCCCTCTGTGAAACCAGCGAAGGATTAGGCACTTTTGATAAGGTCGTCAAGACATTTCTATTACCAAAACACATCTATGGGACCGACAAACTGAGGAAATGTTTACTATATATGTGTCCATTTCCAAATGTTGCAATAGGTGGTGTGAATTATTATTATTAGGAAAATTATGCCCTCCTGTTATAGAAACATATTAGAAGGATTATCTTTCCGTTGGGTCAGATCAATCCTAAAATGTCTTGCAATTCCATCACAACCCCCCACTAGATTTACCAATAATAAGCCATTCATTTGCAGGGATTAAAGTAATTATCAAGTCTCAGATGAGCAACTTAAGTTTTTAACAGTATACACAAGGAGACAGAGTTGTGGCCTAACAGAGGTCATGGTGGCTTAGAGAAAAAGGGGGAGGAGAAATGTTCAGGAAAAAAAAAAAACTCTGTACAGATGCCAAGTCCAGGATACTTAAATTAGAGGGGTAGCTAAGCCAGAAGGCATGTTTCAGTTTAAGAGAGAGCTGCAATTTCCAGCCTTGACCCTCAAGCTGTTGCTGCTGCAGCACTGTCCATGTGGTGACATTTCGGGGCGACCAAGATGGGAGTTTAAAAGTGGTGATAGTCTTTTAACTATCATCTTATCGAGCTGAGAATCCAGATTTCCTGCTCACTGCTGTCCCCAACTGTGCCAGGGCGCAGGTGGAGCAGCCATGTCCACCGGCTCAGCTGCGAGTGATGCTGAGGACTATGAGGCGTGTCACAGGGGCGCCTCCGCCTCCGCCACCAGCAGCGCCCTGGGGGGGAAGATCGCCTGCTTCTCGGACGAGGATCTGGAGGAGGACGGCGCGGAGGGGAGGACCAGGCATGAGCGCAGACTCTCCAGGGCGCAGCAGAGGGAGGCGCGCCAGACGCAGAGAAACGCGGCCAACGCCAGGGAGAGGGCGCGCATGAGGGTGCTGAGCAAGGCTTTCTCCAGGTTAAAGACCAGCCTGCCCTGGGTGCCGGCGGACACCAAGCTCTCCAAGCTGGACACGCTCCGGCTCGCCTCCAGCTACATCTCCCACCTGAGGCAGCTCCTGCAGGACGACCGCTTCGAGAACCGCTTCGCCCACCCAGTCAACCTGGTAACCTGCAAAAACACATTATTCAGATGATAAAAGAGGTTTTGAAGTGATAAATCTCATTATGTGCTTTTAACAGATGACATCAACAAGTGGAAAACCTTTGTAACAGTTATAGATTATATGATGTTGTATATATTATATTATTTGTTATTATTTCTGCAGTGCCTTTCTAAAAATGGGTCAATCTCTTCTTCAACAATTGTGTAATTAATAGTGAGTGTGTGTGTATTCCTTTAGTGCTAAACCTGCTGTGTTTTGCCTCAACAGACCTGGCCTTTCATGATGACAGGGCGATCGGAGGACAGCCAAGACATCTCAACCACTGTAAGACTTTGTGGAGCGACAGCTTAGAGACTCCCAACCTTTCTTTCCTTCCTCTGGAGCCTGCAGACAGTATGAACTGTCGACTCCTCCTGTCCGGCCTGTCCCACCTTAAACGACAACTTTGAACTCAACTCCACCTTCTGTACACTGCGGATCGTGTATTGCAGGGCATGTCATGAACAATAAATACAGTACTCCAAGTTTGTTTTTCAGATATATTTTCTCTTTGTGCATGTTTGCTGTAATTATGGCATGTTTACACTGTGTGTAAGCTCATATATGTTGGATTTAAACTGGATTTTATTTGGATTTTAGAAACTTAAGTCCTACTACTTGTTTTGTCATTTTATTGACTAATGGATGGTGTTTCAAATGTAATGTTTTTCACAAAACCTGACGTACAATACTGCTTGAGGAGCTTTGCCTGTATACAGTAGTCAGTCTTGTATTCTCATCTGTATTGATTCAGGTGCTTTCAACAGATCTGCGACTGCACTCCACGAAATTTCTTTGCAGTATAATGCAATACCAAGCTAAACTGTGCAGCAGGATTCTTCTGCATCGTAGATCTACAGTATTTATTGTGTGAGTGTGTGTGATATGTTTTATATTTTTGCATTTCAGATAAAAATTTGTGCTACTAATTGTTGTCTTCTCTCCTTCTGTTAAACCAAATCACAATATTCCCTTTAGCGGTTTAGCAGCATCTCTTTGTGTGCGTATTTCATCTGCTCAAACTCAACACACAGAGCACAGTTGTCACGTGACAGAGTTAGCAAATCCATCAGTCTTGATGATTTGAATAACATGTCTGTAGCAGGTGGCCAGTGACTGCCACACTCGTTCAGTAAGCTGTGAAAAGCAGATAAAACATGTCTGATTTTTGTGTCATTTGTGCACGTAACAATCCACTAAGTGTGCCCTCTGAAAATCAGGACATTGTTTGGTCATAATCAGTCAATGCAATGAACCTACACTGTATTATATTAATATGTCTGGGCAGACTTCTTCACTGAAAAACCATTCACACTCTTGTGATTGTTAACTGCGCAAATCTCGAGTACAGTCACAAAAGGTATAAATCAGTGACCCCAACAAAATCCTAGTAAGTTGTTGTAGTCATGTGTGTCTTCAGATCAGCTTTATCTTCTTTCAGATCACAGCTCTTATCTGCCAGCACGCCTCTCTTGAGCCATGTCATCAGGCAGAATGCAGTTGTTCGTATTTCAGACAAAACAAAAGGCTTTGCGAAGCGTTGGTCAAAAGTTCAGGGAGAAGCAGAAGCTTGCTCACAAAGCCGGGCCATCGTCCCCCCTTTACATACACACACACACAAATTTGCACACAGACTCATAAACATCCACACTTAGTGGACAGAGAGAGAATGGGTGACAGTGATCTCTTGATCTACGAGTCCTTTCATTCTGTTAAACCCCCCAAAATGATGTGAGTACAGACGGATGGAGACCCGGGCCCCGGCGGTCTGGTGGGACCGACTGAGATGAGTGCTTGGACATGAAGAAAGAGACAAAGAGAGCAAAAAGAGGAAGAGTTTTCATCAGGTTCATGCAGAGTCGCAGCTGTTGGCGTGTTGGTGAGTTTCCCAGAACTCTGAACTGCTCTCGTGGGAGAAACCAGTCACTCGGCTGGACCCGGACAGCTAATGAGCTGCCTTCTCACACTCAGCCTGCCTGCGTCCTCGCACCATCAACTTCAAACGTGGCAGGGAAAGCAACTTTTAAATGTCTGACGTGCATCTTGACTGCACTGAAAATGAGGTGCCATTTATCAAAATGTGGCATGTCAACAAAGTGATGATGTTTAGGACTGACTTACCCGCGGTGAGCAAGTATCAGCTTTCTGGAGGTGGAGATTTTGGATTTCACAAATAAAAGAAAACAGATTGTGCCAGTTTATGGAAACTCAATACCAAAAGCAACAAAAACACTGCTGCTAAGATGAAAACGTGTTGCTCTGGCAAGCTGCTTGTAATGTTACATGGGTGGCATCTAGTGGTGAGGAATGTGAACACAGAGCAGGAAACCCACAGTGCCCCTCACACTCAGCTGAGCAGAACAAAAATCTGAAGAAGTCCTGATATTGTACAACATGTTGTGCACTTAAAAACACTTTGCAGGGTAAAATCAAGTCAATCTTTATTTACACAGCACATTTCATAACCAGGGAAACACAATGTACTTTGTGTAAACTAACAATACAATCATTCAAGTGCATCTAAATCTGCACGTCAGCAGGCAATAGTGCAATTATACAAAGAATCAGTACAGAATATACAAATCTCACAAGATACACACATAAAAACACACACACACTAAGACTTTAGTCACAAACCATCTGCAATTCACCATCATTATTTATTTGTAATAAGCCTGTTAAACGCAAAACAACTGGAATCACTTTTATCACAATTTACCCTGAAAAAGATTTTTTTTTACATAAAGGTCTGCAAATGGAATGAAATGACACTGAACTTTTTAAAGATTTCTAATTAAGTCTAATTTTCTTGATTCTATACTGCAACAATCTTTTTTTTCTGCTGTATTTCAAGTTACTGACAGGCTGCAAGAAAATAAAGGAAGCTACATCGGCAACAAGTGCAATAATTTTACACCACTCGCAGACTTGTAGTTCAAACAGAGGACAGCGTGACTGGAGGCAGAGATGTCAGAGGACATTTTCACACGTCACAGAGGGGAGAGCACAGGTGAAAATGATGAAATAAATGATGAAGTAAATGATGAACAATGCCCCACTGTCACACTGTCACAGCTCACTGGGACACTTGAATAGACCACAGCTTAATGTTATCAGGTACATCTGTGCTTTACCTACTGGGACAAATGTCTGCTGTGAAAGGTCAGATGGATCTCTGAAAAAAGAAATGAGGTTAATAAAATGACAAGGACAAGTAGGTTTAGGTGTAAATGGTATGAACTAGCATATGTTCTACTGGATGAGATATATATATATATATATATATATATATATATATATATATATATATATATATATATATATATATATATATATATATATAGTGTAAATGGTATGAACTAGCATATGTCTACTGGGTGATATATATATATATATATATATATATATATATATATATATATATATATATATATATATATATATATATATGGAGGACATAGGATTTTTATTTTGTGGTCTCCAATACCTTCCTTTTCAAGAATTATGCATCTTTATGTCCAGCAGAGGTCAGCATATCTTCACAATGATCAACATGGTCACAGCATGTGAGACCCAGTGCTTCCCTTGCATTGTGCACTATGTCAGGATTTTGGAAGCCTTTGCATTAAATTCATTTCCCTTGATTTCTTTTCTTCATACACGTTCACCAAACATGACCTGCTGAACTAACTTTTTTTTGTGCATTTAAATGAGAATGCAGCGACAGCAGATTTGCTCCCTGTGTGCTTTTCACACAGTGTTTCCATTTCGTCTTCATATTGTTTTCATTTCATGATCATTAGTACTTTTTTTCATCATAGCCCAACATTTCCTGATAAGAATTTAATTCAGGTGGAGCACATTGCTTTGATATAAAATTGCATCGTCAGCCATCAGCTCTCAGTAGAATCCAATTTTTTTTTTTTTTTTTTTTTGGAGTGACTGAAACATTTTTCGTTTGTAGAAGAATTTCCATGAACAGGAAGGAACTATAGGTCCAAAGCCAACATCAGGGGTTCAGTGAGGCTGCCTTTGTAGCTGCCCCAAAAGAACTAACTTTAGGCCTTACAGCCAGCAGGAATCCGGTCTGGACCCTTTGAGCTTTCCAAACCCACTTTCAGCATGTTTGTTATTCAATATCCAGTCACTCAATACCACTAATGAGAAAAGGGATATGTAAATCCCAAACTATTTCAATCACGTTTGCCTAATGTATACACTTCCCCATGGGGAGATTAGTTCCTCTGCTGTGTCCAGGCTTTGTTTAGAAAACACATTCTTTCCAGGTATGAAAATTTTGACCCCTGAACCTACAACTGTCATCCGAAAGCAGAAATTGAAGGTAACAGTTAGGATATTGCTTTTCTAAAAATTGCTGTGATTATGATCATTGCAGACTGCAGTGCAACACGGATGTGGATGTTGTGTTCTGATAACCAGCTCCATCCACACTCACTTTGTGAACTCAGTGGATCATCTCCAGGAATGTGCCCGTGAACTGAAGGAACCAGAAGCTTAAGGATACTTGCAACAGATCCAAAGCTGGACTTGGACTGAAGGAGGTGGTGGGAGGATGTGATTGTCTTGCTGAAGGTCAGTAAGTGATACTCCTGCGCTTGTGCAAGTGCATCTGGGTAAGCATTTATACAGTTTTCTTTTGCAAACATGTACATAGCTCTGAGAATGTGACATTACTGAAATACAAATGTTTGAACTTTTAGCTGTTATAGGACATAAAAACATTGTTCCTGTTAAATAAATGAATATTCTCACTGATACCATATACTAAATTATGTGATTTTAAGGACATGGGCTGGAAATAATATTATTATTTACTATTACTATTACTACAACAAATCCCATGAAAACACCAAACAAAGTCTTTGACTTCCCAACCCTGTGACACTTTTCCATTCTTTCCAGTTAAAGATTTAAATGTTATTTATACTTTCATTTTCAAAAAAGGCTTATTGTTTCTTAAAACAACTAGGCACTGCCATTTTAAAACTATTTTCAGACAGATTCAAAATAGAAATCAACTACAGTGCCCGTGTTCATAATGGAATATGTCACCTTGTGAAACATTGTGGGAAGGTACAAGGAAAAAGTTAAATCAGGGTTTGGTCACACACAATACTTGTTAGTTGGTATTTTCTTTGGATTTTATGAGAATAAGAAAAAATGTTGCATATTAACAGCCTTATCTTTAAAGAGCACAATCAGTATCTCCAAGTTAAGTATAAAAAAAGCACCCCAAAATCAAATGTCATGCTGTTTTGTTCCAGGATATTGTTCATTTGCCTTTGAAAGGGACCACGCTTATATGTATTGCATATGCCCTCTGGTGTGTTAGTGTGACTGGGAGAGAGAGAGACAGAGAGAGAGAGACGGAGATCTGCCCTGTGTGCAAAGAGACTTCCTGTTACTCTGTGGAGATGACACACTCTTCTGTTAGATAGGTGATTGGGTTACAGTGCGGGACTGGCAGCCTCCTCTCAGGAGAGAATGGAGGCTCTTTGTGGCAGGATGAGCTGGACACTCTGAAAGGGAAGGTCGAGCCAAACAGAGAAGAAGAAAAAAAAGGAGGAGAGGAAGACGGGAGGGAGGATGCATGAATTGGTGAGGAGGGGTAAGGAGGGCGCAAGGAGGGGAGGGTTGACAAAAACAACATCCAACACTCAAGCCCCGCGGCCCTCTCTCGGCCTTGTCCTCCACTCTCTCCCTACCTGGGCGACAGGACAGGAGGTAAATATCCGTGTGTTGGCTGAGGCGGTTGCTGAGCTGCTTGGGTGGTGTCCTGGTTCCAGCGTCGCTGCCAATGGGAGCCCAGGAGAAACAGATATTTGTGTTTGCTCTCAGGGCATGTGGAGCTATCTCGGCCCTATGTACAAGGACTGGGCGGTGCCCCCTGGCCTATTATCTTGTCCTCGCCTCTCTGTCTCTCACACAAAGAGATTTACACCACCAGGTTCTTTCAATGGGCTTGTTTTACGTACTCACTGACTGCATATTTCTCCCATTGTGTTTGAGGTTCTGGATATGTAAGGCGTGCTCTAATACATGCTCTTGCGGGCATATAAACAGATTTATGGCGGACATACAAACAAAAGTAAAAAAAAACATGTCATTTGTGCCCAGGGAAAGAAAAATGATATCTCTCAACATGTTGATTTTACAGATGGAAAAATTCCACATACATTTTTTTTTGTTGAATCCCCTTATTGTTCTTAGCTATTTTATTAAAACTATAACTAAAAAATGCAAATTAAGTAATTAATTTTGAATAATTTTAATATTAAATATCAAAAAAAGTTTAATAAAAGATTCCTTTGGTACTCTGGTCTTTCTGTGCAACATTAATGAGGTCAAAGGACTTTGTTTTGAGACAAGGTTTTAAAGTAAAAACCTCTTAACCTGGCTGAATAGAGTTCACATAGTCTGAGCTGGTTCCATCTCTGATCCAGTCCCCCTCCGGTGGCACATTCTCCCTGAGTTCATCTCCTGACATTACAAAGACAGCCACAGCATGACAATGGAGATAATATTTTCCCTTCACAATGAGTCCCAGTCTCCGCTCTGGGCGAAGGCTCAGTCGCTGTAAGTAACCTGGGTTTTCCCATCCCTGTCAGACAGCGGCCCAGCCCAGTGGAGAAATGAGTCCCCAGGTTGCTTAAAGGCCCAACCTGTCAGCGGTCCAGAGGGATTAGCCATTCACAGCCTCCATATTGTTCTCCAGGCCACAATGGGCTGCATGGGGCCCGGCCCTTTGTCATCAACTCTGTTGTGAACTTCTGCTGGGGCAACAAAAGCGTAACACACCTGCAACTATGGATTAGATCTTTTTTTTTTTACCCTGTTTTTCTTCTCTCTCGTCTTTTGCTCTTTCTTTTCTGACACACTGCCCATGGCACTGTTGGCCACATCAAAAGTGATCTTTGAAACAAAAATCAGGCTTTGCTAGTCAACACCCAGAAACATGCACAAGATATCCAGAGCAATAGTTTCCAATTTTTCTTTTTGTGTATAGATGCTCTCTGGTTATGAAAAAAATACTTTTATTATGGTAGTTTTATATTAATGTTGAAATAATTCTTTATGTTCTACAGAAGGATATCCTTTCAATCCAATTACATGCATCCAATGTTTTTACAAGTCCAAGTAAATGCCAGGAAGTATATATTCTCCAGGCATCTGTCTTATTTTGACATCACCTTTAACCTCGCGGAGAAAATATTCTGTTGAGGGTCTCTGATGGCCACATCCACGCAACTAAATCCCAAATCCAACCTCTTCTTCTAAGAGATTTGAACTTTTCATGACCACATCAGAAATCAAAGTGATTTCATGGTCATCATGTAGAACGTGATGTTCTAAAGAATCTCAGTGGAAGAGAGAAATTTACTGAGATGTGGTCTCTGTTCTTGTTTATTGCCTCAGAGGAACACTTAGTCTGCACAGGTGCAACAAAAAATGTGGGGCTTTTATATTTTGAAAATATAAATAACTACATTTCCCCTCATCATGGTAATATTTGTATTTGCTAGTAATTATTTGCTTTACAAAGACTAGCTCGTCATTACAGCATTCCCCAATATCAAACTTCTTGGATGACCGTAGGAAAGCACTCGCTCATGACTCATTAAACTTTTGTGGTGACTTAAGTTGGAGTTCTGTGACACAGGTGACGTCTCATGTCTAATTTACTCCGCAACATGAATAACTTAACACCACCGTTCAAATGTTGCATTGACTGGAAAACATACACACACATCTCATACACAGTATCCACATATTTCACTATTCAGATGAATTTTAATCCATTAATGAGACAGTTTTGTCTGATGATTTTTGTCTTTTTTTGTCACACATGTCTTTTTTTTTTTCTAAAACATGGAAATATGTGCCAACAATGATTAGTTCAGTTTTAGTTTGCCATTTTGTTTGGTAGTTAAACCTAGCTTTCATGTTACAGGTAAACTTTTTATATATGGTTGTTGATTTAAATGTTTAAAAAAGAAATAGTTGACCGTGTATTCTATAAAAATAAATAACCTTACAATATGTAAAACACCTACATATTTTAGGAACAGTAGTTCCAAATAATTATGTAATTTATTTTACACTTTTTGTCTATTTGTGAAAACCTTTTGGAAGGGTTAAAGTTAATTCAAAAACAGTACCCACAGCAGTGGAATGGTTATTTCCCTACATACCACTCCTACATCTTGCAAAGTTAAGTGAAGCACAACAAATCTTCAAACCACACGAAAAGACATAAAATGAGGCATCCAGTAGATTGTGTGATTATGAGTCACTAGATAGATTTCTGCCATACCAGGCTGCCACTTTAGGGTAATTATCAGGGACCTTCAATCAGACATCATATCTTTGGGATTAGTTTTATGGTGCATCCAATTCCTAATTGCTGAAGAGGGGATTGTCATTATGGCACATGATGGTCTCTTTGGGCTAACCTCGGGGTCACCATCATACACCAAGACACAGTTGACAGCAACACTCGGCCAGTTAACGCTGTTTGATGGATCGCCTGTGCGTGTAAGCGTGCAAGAGGGTTTGTGTGTGTGTGTGAGAGAGAGAGACGTATGTGTGTCTGTGCGTCCCCCCGGAGAGTCTCAGTGGCCGGATGGTGTATCAGATGGCACGTTAATTACTCAGCCTTCAAAAGGGGGTTGTCCTGTGTAGAAGTGAGTGGAGGGCTGATGGCTGTGTGGTGGTCAGAGAGGCTGCCCGTGGGGAAAAGGCGTGGGGATGAGGGGCACATGTGGAGATCTCCAGGCATACCTGGTGATTGCATACACACACACACACACACACACACAACAAGTGCTCACACAGGTGAGCGATCAGATTAGACACATCATGAAGTGATACAAGGGTTTGTATCTATTTCTTCTCAAAATGTGATATATCAATGGCACCATCAGCAAATGAGAAATAATTTATGACCAGTCTATTTCCCATCACTTTACTGAACACCTAAAATGAAGATAAAATCACCATGAGCAAAATATAGATCTGATTAGGGCATGATGGAGCAAAATGTTGCCAATATTGATTTTTAAATCATTTATAGGCCGGTGGAAACAAGCTCTAAACACAGCATTATCACCTTTTAAGTTGATATAGGGAATGTACTAGTCAGTAGTTGACTATTTACACAACCAACAGCAATGTTAGAATTCATTTGCAGTCATGTTTCTGACCACGTCTCAAATGTAAGTCCAAAATTCTCTTTGTGGCTCTTTAAATGCTAAATGCTCCATTATGCACATCAGCTAGTTGCTAACTTTGTCTCTCTGTCATATGGTGTTGCACAGGTAGTGTTCAGTGAGCTTTTAAAGCTTTTTAAAATGAAAACAGCTGTCACGCTGCCTGAGAACAACAACACAAGAGCAGTGAGAGTGGGTCAAAACAGCAGAGACCAGAAAACCAAAACAATGGTCTGAAAGATGCCGTAAAACTTTGCAGAAACAATTGAAACTGCAGAGTGGGGGGACAATTTTTACTGCATGAGAAAGATTTTACCTTACACATAGTAATTTGGTCCTTTAGTATTGTAAAGACATTGATTATTGTTGCTTTAAACTCTGAATTGTAGCATCATTAAACTCTGTGTGTCTTTACTTATCTTATACGTCTGTGTGTGGTTGTGTGGTAGCTGTCCTTCTTTAGCCAAAAAAACAAGACAGTCAAGATGGACATCGGCCTTTGACCCCACCTGACCCAGACCATCCCCCTGCCTTTCTGTCCGCTACCCCATCACACACACACACTCTCACGCACACACACGCATACACTGAGCTTAGAGTTCCCAAAGCCCTCTCAGACCCCTTTCTGTTGTCCATCAGATCAAAGCTTGCCAGGGGTTGAGAGGGACCTGACCCATGGGAGAGGCGGAGGACCCTGCTGTTTGGCTAGTCGGCGGTGTGGAAAGAGACAAACAGGCAGCTCCAAGGACAGCCAGAGAGCACACCCCCACCCACTCCCGGGCTGATGGAGCCTTAAATCCACGGAGGTTTCTCAAGGCCACGCATGACAGAGGAGTTTGTTTGTTCTGTCATCATAGAAAGACACGCTCGCACACACACTTGAAGAGACACACGCACTGTCCCTCCCTTCCTCGCTGCGTCGGGAAGACTCTCTCCCTGCTTCTATCGCTACATCGCAGATGCACAAACAGTCTCTCCGAGTGCACTTTCAGACAGTTTTCATCCATCATCTTTCTCCCACTGTCTGGGCCCGTGACACTGATTAATTTGCGCCACATAATGGAGACACAACTAATATCAGGCTAACTGTTCTGCAGTTGTTTATACGTCGTGACGCAGCTGAAGAACATCATAAGACGAAAGGAATATGTCAACTTTTCATATGCAAATTCTCTAATCTACTTCAAAACTCGATGGCCTTCCCCAAAAAGTGATTTACCGCTAACTCTACACTCAGCAAATTGAAATCACGTTTAGATTTTTCTGATCATCATAAAATCCACACAGTGATCAGGCATTGGGAAGCATACCAAATGTAATAAATTACAGTAGTCATATATCAATCATATATGTGTGTATACATGCTTGCTATATTCACAGGACTATGATATATGTTCTCGTTTGTGACCTCGTTGTGCATCTCTCTTGCACTGTGAACATTCAAGCCGCCTGCTGCCTGAGCCTGTGGCGTTGATTAATCTGCGTGATAATGAAGACACGCCTCAAACCCTGGTGGGTGTGTAATCACCATAATCATTTAATAATTATGTTGTATTCATAAGGCGCGGATGTTTCGTGATCTGTTTACTCACTTTATCGCCACTTGATTAGATCTAATAACTCCCCGGTAATACAAAGTTGTTCTTTATAATAATTACTTGTAGCTCTGGTGAATTTGTAATTTCCTTTCCTGAAGTGGATGGCGATGGCTCATTTGCATCTATATTGCAGGGAAAAAAAAAGAAAACTAAATAATATCTAGTGTCAACAATCACTGGCTTGTATTTCACTCGCTCTCTTAGCTGAGAACCATAAAATACAGTTTTGCAGCATGAAATTTCCTTTGAAATCCCAGAGACACCTGATGCTTGTTTGAGCTACTTCATGCGTCTCGTACTAGCCTCCTCCGCGTTTTTATTAAGCACCGTGCAATTTCAGACCCTACACTCCCCTCTCTGCTCCTTCAGCCCCTGGTGTGCAACAAAAAGACACACTGTAGTGCCACTCATTGACTTCCTCACACTTCCCCTGTCTCTCCTCTTTCGTTTACAAGGTGACAAAGCTTGCCGCTGTGTCTCAGTGCAGCTGGCATCCCCAGTAAATGGGGGGCTCCCATGTGATCTATCTGCATGGCGCTCATGTTATCTCCAGTGAGGGCATTTAAAGCTCTATGTCTTTTCCACATGGCCCAGACTAGTTTAATTACCCTGCCTCAGCTGTGACTCTGAACGCCCACCACTCTGGTTCACTATGTGGGAACCAGGATGGAGGAGGACAGGGGCCGGAGTCCAGCTCCTTATGTGCTAATACGAACTAATATACTCTTTCACTTTATGATGAATGAATAGCAAAGTTTGGAGAGAATGGTATGTACTATTATATTATACTGTTTTATATTGTAATTCAATATATACCTGTGTGTATGTACATATTATAAAATTCTCTAACAAATCACTAAAAAAGGCAAAAAAAAAAAATTAAAGAAACGCCCACTCTAAAATATGCATACATCTGCATGCCCTGCATTAATTTTAATTTATAAGACTACTTCATTCAGTCACATAATAATCTCTCATATCTCTCGCTGAATCACATTTTTTTTCACACAAGGAAGCCTTGCAGCCCCAAATCTCCACATTTCTTGCCAGCTCACTATCGCGAACTGAAAGTTAACCAGGAATTTGTTTTCGATTTTGAGAACATCAACTCTGAGATGTAAGGAAAAATTTGGGGGGTTTGAGGCACTACTGGGTAGCTGAGTATGTACCTTCAATTTGCCAGCAAAATATAAGCCACTAGCTTCCAACCTCTTTGTCTTGTGACCGAGTCAAGTCATGACTCTGTGTTGGAGATTTGATATTTCCATGAGCTGTGAGCACTTCAAACAAACACAGAGAAAAATATTGATTTGAGTGAGTTTATTTTGATTAACTTTTAGTGGTCTCAAGACAGTACTTATGACAAATAAATTACGGAGCAGATAAAAATATTTTGTTTTTCTTCCCTAACTTGTTAATCATGTCATGACCCACCAGATTTATCTTGTTACTTTACTTGAGTATATTGATATAAAGTAAGCAATATTCTATTACTTTCTATTCTGTTTTTACACTGGCTTAACACCGCACACTATTGCTTTATTTACTAAAACGCGGGATTTCTGTATGACCCCGAAACACACAAACAGCCATGTGTACAGTATATGTGCAAGAGCAAGTTTCAGGGGTAAAAAAAAGAGAAAAAAGAAAAAGACTGTTGTTTGCCCGAACAAGAACCACCCAGTGTTGTGTTCACATGATACTGCAGCTTTGGCTCTGCCTGTGTCAGGTCTTCTTTGGCTCTGAGCAGTATGAGAAGGTGAGACACTCTAATAGGATCAGCCAGTATGACCTTTTCACTCCTCGCCTCTCTCCCTCTCTCCTCCACTGCCCTCCCCTCACCCCTGTCACCCTCCACCCCTTCCCCCCTCCATTCCCTCCTGGCACTGTTGGCGCTGGGTGGCACCCAAGCGCCACTCGGCCCTCCGGGTAGGGTTACAACGACCAGGCCCTCGGCTCACACGTTTTAACAATTTCCTCCGTCCTCTGTGAAATTATGCAAATATTTTAGTCCAGTTTCCTTGAGTCTGGAACGCCAATTAAGAGTGTCTGTTTAGTTTTCATGACAGCTGTTGAGGGGGCTTTGCAGAGATTCGGGCCTTGCACTGGAGGTGAGGGGCTCTCACCAACTGGAGCCTGTACCCAGATGTAACATGTGCAGATACAAGGGGGGCCCGCGGTGCACGACAGGGAAGCGCCACTGATGAGATGAGATTGGGGTATAAAGAGGGGGAAAATATTGGGGTTGACAAAGGAAGTTCTTGAGATGGAGGAGTGATGCTGACAAGGAAGGGAGAAAGAAAACACGCTGAAGACCACAGATGAAGATACCCAAAGAGAAGTTGCGCCACAAAGGAGTCGAGGGATTTAGAGGGAGCAGAGGGGGGAATAAATGTTTTCCAAAGCTAACATACCGAATATAGAGGAATCACAGACCCTTTAGTTCAGAGGAACCTCCTGTGGGAGGCTTTCAATGCGATGACAGAAAGGAGGCTTATCAGTCTGCCTTGATGATGTTATGATGATCTGTTATTACTGCCATGTAAAAGCACAGACAATAGTAGGAGGTCAAAAATTAAACCTGGCCACCGCTGGGAATACAGGTTTCTTCTGCATTTCTAATCAGCCCCCCCACCGGTTCACACACTGACTTATTTTTATTCTCTCTCTGCCTTTCACCATCTTCCATCCCTGTAAAGATTCACCACTGGTCATGTCCAGCGCAGGAGAACCTGATCTAAGGTCCAAAAAAAAGGCTATCAAGTCCACTCCACCTCTCTGGAAGTCCATCTTTGTTTTAAAGACCTACTGGCTCCAGAAATTCTCCATCACGCTGAAGAATTTGATCCGGGGGATTGCGATGTCTGGATAAATGTTCACCGCGCTCTATATGTGGGATGGATTGAGGTCACGGCACTCAAGCATCTCCCAGAGTTCAAAGGTGGCCATAAGTGTGAGTCCTGAGGAGAGATTCATCTTGGTCAGGAGAAAGCCTCTTGAAAGGAGGGCGTGTAATCGAAATATGGAGCGTGACAGACCATATCGTTATTAAATGGTATTGTTAAAGAAAACAGGAGAGAGAGGTCAAAGTTTGATGTAAGCCGCCTTATTGTGACATTTGAGACGAGTCCTTCACCGATGCTGGTGATAGATCGAGGGTTAGCTTTGATGAGCTAATCCATCACTATAAATAATAGTATGGAGGCAGATGTCATTTGAGGATTAAATGTTTTTTATATTATTCAAGCTGACAATACTCTCCAAAATGTTAAGTTAAGTTTCTTAAGGCAATAGTCCAGCATTCAGGTCAGGTAAATTGGCTAGACAAATAAACATATTTTGCCTTGTAAAAACAACCACGAAGTCAAGAAGTCCTGCACGACCCCCCTGTAAAACTGTAAATTATTGTTTTTATACATATATTTTTGTACAGATTAAACAAACAGGATATAATGTTAATAAATGAGCTGTGGTGGTACTAGTAGAAATATTTTGTTACCTTTGGACTGAGCCAGTTTTCGTGCTAAGATAAGCTAACCGGCTGCTGGCTGTGACTTCATATTTACTGAACAGATGTAGAAGTGGTATCAATCCTCTCTCAACAAGCAAATAGCGAATTTACTAAAATGTCTTATTTCCATAATAATGTAGTGTTACTAGCTACGAAAAGCTAAAAAGCATACATATCTTGAAAGTTCATCAAAGATGGCCTTCAGCTTCATCTCAGCTGTCCCACTCTTTCATTTCAGTACCTTGATTTCTATCCTTTGTTAATCTGTCCATTCATCCTACCCTTCATTTCATCTACCTCCTCACCCCCTGCATAATTTTCTCTTTCTCACCCCCCACCCTCCCCCCAGTTTCCAGACTCTCCGAGATCTTAGCGTGGCTGAGCTTTTCTGCTCCAGGTGGTCTGCAGCCAGCCACCTGTGTTGTCTTTGTGGCGTTGTCATCTGTCTCCGGGCAGGCTTTGTGGGGTTGCCAGTGTGAGGACAGGCCCGGTGAGCACCGATGATGGAGATAGTGCTTTCTGCCGCGGCTTCTCCCAGGCTCTCACAGGACTCCAGTGTTGCCGGACACAAGAAGCAATGTTTATACGGCCAGTCTGTAGTAAAGAAATTCCTGGGAAACTGTCTTGTTGTTTGTATTATGTTCTGTTGTAAGATGCATTCACAAGGGTGTATACTTAAAAAAATTGAATTGTTATCTAAATGCTCTTGTGACATTTTATTCCTTACTTGTTTTATAGAATTATTAATATGTTAGTCCACCTAGCTGTGAAACACTATTTAGCAGTATTTTGTATATTTTGAGGCGAAATTTGAAATCCAAGTGCATCGGGCTGGTCTCAGAAGTGCCTTTCTGCTGTTTTTGTGTTTGTGTGCATGTGTGGTTTGACCCAAACATAGAATAGCACAAAGAGATGAGGTAGTGGAGAAGATGGAGAAGCTTTACAGAGCCAGATCAGCTATAGCAGAAAAGCTCATCCGCACATTTGAGACTGACCAAGAGCATGGCGGCCATACTGTCATACATTCATACAGGCAGTAAGCGTGATTTTTCTCTTTTTTCTACATGATAACACTTTGCATTTACACATAGAGACACAGTTATAGTACCACACTGGGGACCCATCTCAGCCCCAAACTAATGCATTTTTCCTGATCTCCACTTGAGGGAAACATTATGCAGCTGTGGCATCTATTTGTTTCTCCACCACACACAGTTCAGAGTAGAAGTAGAAGGCCCATCTGATCAGAGCGAGCTATTGCAGGTTTTAAAGAATCCACACAAAATGTCAGAAAATAGTTCAAGGTGACACCTTCAATTTAAAAACTTGAATTTCTCTGGTATTCTCTGGTATAATTTGTCTGGTATTCTTACTGGAAGAAAAGACTTAAATGTTCATTTACTTTGCAAAATAGTTCCCAATTAATTTTCTGCCCACTGACTAAACAATTAATCAAATGATTCTTTCAGCAACGTTTTCATAGAATTCCCGTTGGTCATAATATGACAAACAGAGACTGCTGTATGAGACTCAGTTAATAAATGACATTAAAAATACATTCAAATAGGCAGCAGAAAGATCATTAATGTGGCACAATTTCTAAATGTTATAAAGTGTTTGTTAATATATTAGGGCATTGTTAAACTCTATTATATTTATAGAATCTACAAAAGCTTTTTCCTTTTTTCCCGAATCAGCTTTATTCTTTAATGCACTCCAAGACATATAAATCACACAAATTTCTATCTTTGTTTCTATTTTTATTGTGCACACAGGGGAATAATGAACTCATCATTTCCAGTTTAAATGTGGTGTATATCATGCAAATGTACTGTGTAGTCTGCATACATAAAAGTATTTTGTGAGTTATTTTCAAGGAAGGAAAGATTTAAAGAGAATCTTCCATAAATAAACAAATTAAATTGATGGCTGCTTGGAGGTCACAGTTTAGGCACTTCTTTATTTACCATTACACCAATGGATATGCTCCCTACCCCTCCTCCTTCTCCTCCTCCTCCTTTCCCCTCACTTACATATTCAGAGTTTTATTTACTCCTCATCCGGAGGGGAGAGTGTTGATAAATGACGGCAGTGCGCCCTGGGACTCTCCTGTTTAAGGAGCACCGAGGCGATTTATGGGCGCGCTCTCACAGGCCTCACTGTGATTAATCGACGCCGTCCTCCACGGCCACAGGCGGGGCAGGGGCAGCCGGCCCTCCGCTGTTTGGATAGGGAGATAACATCAAAGCAGCCTGCTGCTTGTGTTAAGAAAATACTGCATTCTGGGTCAGCGCAAATGAATCCAGGAGGAGCTTGAAACTGTTTTTAATGGCATTCCCATCGATATATTATCACTGTGCAGAGTTTGAGCGCAGAGGTCACAAATGACATTTGCAAATGTCTTTGTTCTGTAACCCCGGAGCTTCCTCCAGGCTGTGACTGACTTTGATGATTTAGCTGTTTATGTTGGGCCACATTTATGAATGGAACGGTGCGCAAAGGGTGAGTGTGTTGTCAGTGAGAGTTAACATTAATAACGATAAAAAAGACATCATAATTGCCTTTAATCACTTAGACAGAAATAACTGTTTTCCAGACATTTACTCATCATGGTGGAGACACTGACTGTATTATAATCCCAGCCTTCAGAGTTGATACAGATGTGTTCCTAATGAGTAGTTAAAGGTGTTAGCCTCTGAGATATTTACCTGCCCTGGTGTCCTCCTCCACACCTGTGCCATTGATCACAGGTCACGCTGATGAGCTGCTTGCTTCGGGGCTGACACTGCTGCTCTTTTGATCCATCCATCCATTTTCTGTACCACTTATCCTGTCTCACAGGGTCATGCAGGGTGCAAGAGCCCATCCCAGCTGTCATTTGTGAATTTCTCTTGCAGATTAATAAAGTATCTATCTATCTGTTGGGCGAAGTGAAAGGCGGGGCACACCCCTGGACTGGTCGCCAGTCAGTCGCAGGGAGAAGGGATGAGGGGATGATTTGCAGCAAAGAGCCCTCAGTTGGGATCAAACCTGCTGCATGGGAGTTGAGCTACCCGACCGCCTGCTCTTTTGATCTCTCTTCAAAATGACCTACTCACCACCAGGCCCCAAATCCCTCTTGCTTCATGTCAGACTAGGGCAAAAAAAAAGTTTATCCTCAGGAGATGCTAATTGTTTGTTTGTTCAGTGAGATCATCTCTACAGTTCAGTTCACCCAAGACCTTTTTGAGTCACTGATTTATTTGAATTCTCTGATTAATGTGGTCAGGTCTGCACTATTAAAGCAACAAAGTGAAACAGCCCTGGCCAAAGCCCCCCCTTTTTTTCCTTATCTCATTTACACATCAAAATAGTTTCTCTCCTTTCCCATTGTGAGAGCACCATACTCCTCAAGCCAACAGGGAATCACTGGGCAAATTTCCGCTCTTTATTTTCCAGCTCCAACTGCTTCCCGTGGTCCCTAAAAGGATACCAATTTAACTGAATTCAGGCCGAATTGAAAGGCGCACTGTTACCTGTCCGCTGGGGTAGAACCTCTGCGGTGGCTGCCCTTTCCCATGCTTCCACTGCGGGACCCCGACCACAGGCAGACAGAGGGGACACCTGTTCCCTCAGAGAGGTTGGCCAGCATCTGAAATCTTAGTGTCGGCCCTGCCTATTGAGAGCGGGCAGCACTATAAGGCCCCGGCGCTGTGATGGGGTGGAGGAAACCCGAGGAGAGAGCAGGAAAGGGGATGCCTATAGCCTGATGAATCTGATGCAATTTGCCAAAACACAGTGCCTCCCTCCACAAGACGATTACCCACACTTGCAATAGAAAAGCCATTGTCTGGTGCGAGTCTCCACTTATCTGTGTATTCTTTATCGTAATGCGGAGATACAATGGTCCGCCTGTGCTGCGCTAAAGGACAAAGTTTAGTGCTGGAGGGAGGAGGCGAAATTAAATGTTTCTGCAGCCATCGGTGTAAATCAGCACAATTATAGTCGGGTAGGAAAAACATTGGCCTCTCCTGGAAATACCTTTGACTCAAAATCATAAATTGCCAGAGCAAAAACCCCATCAAACTTTACAGTCTTTGAACTATTTGTGTGTTTTTGGCTCTGCTCTGCCACTATTCATCTCCTAGAGAAACAAAAGAGCAGAGAAGTTGATTTGAGGCCCAAGGAGTGCGCGCCCCATTGAACATGATAACTTTTTAAATGTGTGGTTAAGAAAGACTGAAAGGAGAACGTGATCCACACTTAATGTTTTCTACCCCTCATGCTCACAATGTAAACCAGGGCCATTGCTACTGCTTCTGAGCATCCTCTGCTAAGAAAAAAAGCAATATCTCCCCTCTCCTGACCAAATTCTACCAAGAATAAAGGTCACAAGGGAAAACCAGTGCAGTGAGAGTTTGTCCAAGAAGTTTCCGCACAAGTCCCTCAATGAGCCTCATACTGTTCCCCTCCTCACACCATATATCAGCGCCCTCACCCCCGCTGAGGGTGAGTCACCTTCCCCATACCACCTTTGATGTCCTCCAGAACCTGAGGCACAATTTGTGATCACCGTTGGGCCAAGCTGTGACGCAGCCTCACACGGGGCCCAGTTGACTGTGATCCGTAAGATTGTTTTAATCCTTCTAAATATTTTATGGATCTCCTCGCACTTCCGTTATTGTAGCATCTGCATAAGTTACGGCATAAAAATGTCGAGAGCATCAGTGTTCAGCCGCGCCGATGATGGACACCGCAAGGCAGGATGAGCCACCGAAGGGGCCATTACCGAGGCCTAGGTCAATGTGTTTGTGCTGTCTTCAGAAGCCATGGGGAAATAACTAGCACGTCTGGCGCAGGGAGTGAACAGCCCAGATGCACACTCTTCTTCAAAGATTTCTTCTGTTGACTTTCATTATCAAACATATGTGCAATAAGAATGCTTTATATGATGGTCAGATCTGTGAAGGAGAAAAAAAAACTGGAGGCAGTGTAATTTACACAACAGCAGGGTAAAGTTTGAACAACAGGAAGCCATTCCGTGGAATATACTGTACCAGTAGTGGTTTTTAAAGGAGGGTGGTTTTGTTATTTCCTGTGGTGCTGTCTCTGCAGTGGCTGTGGTCGATGTGAGCGGAGATATTAGAACAACATTAAATTGGGCAATGTCAAAAGCACATAAAAGTAAAACATTTTCTAAGGCTGTTGATGTCATTTTGTCTACAAACAAACTTAACAGTCCAGTGCTCCCATTATTTATGAATATGGTTTCAAGCTGGACCAGTTGCTCAGTGTGGTTTCTGAAAAGAAAAAGCTGGTCTATGTTGTTCAAAGTCCAGGGTGACAGCTTAATGTGGCTTCCTAATTTATCCTCCCACCCATCCATTGACTAAGGGCCAAAGAGGGGAAAAAAAGAAGCAATAGAAGAGGCCATGTTATTGGGGGACAGTCCGATAAGTTGTCCTCACCTTTCCACCCGACCTGCGCTTGCTTGAGATGTTTTCTAGCTAAAGCATCCTTCCTGCCGGGAGAAGCGGAGCGGTGATTTATGGCCCAGCATTGTTGAGAGGGAAATGTAAGGGCACCCGCCGAGAACTATCGATCCCGGGAATCAGCAGTGAAGGAAGAAGAGGTGGAGAGGGATGGGAAGAGTGGAGAGAGAGGGTAAAAAAGAGAGACAGAGACAGACAGTCAGACAGGAGACTGATGCAGAGAGGAGAGACCTGGATCAAACGTTGCATGGACGATTATTCCATAGTTTACAGTAACATATCTTTCAGTTTTAATACTACATTAAAAAAAACATTGAATATCATTAAAAACAGCCTTAAATGTGTCTTCAGTTCCAGTGCTTCAATTGTACTTCCATATTTGGCATACAGCATTTCCTCAGAGCTCTGACTGGACTTGTGTTGATCATCATGAAGCTCTGGCGGCTCTGAGAAAGTGGAGGTAAACAATGTATGGGTGTTTATTTACACTGTTATTTGCATGCATACAATCTTGTGCTCTCCTACACAGCATGCTTAGTGTAGATGCTATTTATTATTATTTTTAAAACAGCAGCACTGAAGGAAGGATTTCAGAGCATTCACTTAAGCACTGCTGTCATAACTATTATTGGGAAAATACTACCTAATACTTAATGTATCAAAACCACTTGCAATAAAAATGCCCCTGTGATTAATACTACAGTATTATATTACATATTATAACAGTTTGTTATTGCAGATTGAGGTGGAGATCATCATATGTTCAGTATGTGAAATTTTAATTTGTAAAGTAACTAGTAACTAAAGAGTACAATATTACCTTCTGAACTGTATTATTAAAGGGAAATAGTGCAAGTGCATCGGATTTGTATTTAAGTGCAGTACTTCTGCATACCTGCAACCAATCACATGTAATGACAGGCCGAAGTCACACCATCAGTTTAAAAGCCAGGCCTTTTTAAACACTGGCCTGACATTCCGGGCCAATCAGTGCACCATCGGGAATTCTCCCAGTGTTCCTGATGGACGGTCTGGCCATGGATGTAACTGTGTGCAGCAGAGGCCATTAGCCTTTTCCAATTGCAGGATAGACCAGGCAATGATGGGTGCTCTCCAGCAGCAAGAGGAGGAGTGGAGCAGAGGAGGGGCTCTAATAGGATAACTCCCCCATTAATCCAGAGGAGCTGCCTTTCAGAGATGCTATCAATCCGAGCACACGTCTCCATCATGCCTGCCGCTCTGTCGCCACGCAACTGCAACACACAAACTCCAGGAAAGGCAGCATCTGTCTATCATCCAATCAGACAATATGTAAGTCAAATCTGCTGCAGAGGACACACTATGATGGAATAAAATTAGCTTTACTGTTGATGTTGAGCCTTACAAATAAAGCGGTAAAGCAGTAGAGGTGGTAATAGACTCCAGGCCTTGTGGGTTTACATCATTCTAATATTCATTACATGTTTATACTACAAACCTCTGCACAGGGCTGTCGAGCACTTAAGGAATTGTGCCTCTAACAGGCAAAACGTACCCTTGTTTTCATAAAAGTAAACACCATCTCCATGATGAGTGTTTTAAAAAGGTAACTGACAGTGCCCATAAAACTTCATGTGATGCCGTTCTGCTAGCCCTCGATTCAAAATATGATGTAATCAGTGTCTAATTTGGTGTGTTTACTCTTCGCCTGCGTACAGTATAGCTCATTTTTGCCAGACGTTTAACTGCTAAAAAGGGAATATTTTGCAGGGGGAAAAAAAGGAAAAAAGAGTGAAATTGTTAAATCCAACTCACTATATTAGTAAAACATTATAAGTATGGATGAAATGTAAGATTTTAAATGCCAGACTATGAGGAAATAAAACTTAAATATACGTATTTTTAGATCTCTTTGCTTCTTCATTGCAGTACCCACTTTGATTGAATAAATCCCTTACTCCATTGTTTATTGGAAATGTATTAAGAACGAGTATCTCCGGACGCCTTGAGTGGATAACCATATGCTGTCACAGTAGACCAGACGCGCCTCATATTGAGAGCTTTGTTGACCTGGGAATTGTGTGGGAGGTGGAGAGCGGGGGCGGAGGGGCACGGGGGGCTTGTGAGAGTTTCGAGAGGTACAAATCAAGGATTTAACTACTCCAGCCCTCTCTCTCCTTGCTCACAATGTACAGCCCAGTGTTTGCATTCACAGCACAGAGGAAGAAGAAGAAAGTAATCGCAGAGTCCTGGGCCGCGTGGTGGGAGATGATGCCTTCTGAATGGTGTGTGAAAGAAAGAGTGAGAAGCAGTGGGGAGAGACGGGCAAACAATAGATAGAGAGAAAGACAGATATTGCACCAGTGCTATGGGTCTTTATTGGGCCACACATTTAATCAAAGGCAGATGTTCCCATTCCCTTTGACCAAACCACATCAGCTGTCGCTCCCCTTGTTTCTCTCAGCCTCCCCAATTATTTCTCAAAAGGGACAAACCCAAACCAACTATCAGTAAACATGCAGACTTCTCAAATTCCATAAACGTCAGGCTGCACGGACAACAAGTCAGCCCGCCTCTGTTTGTATAACTGGGAAACCCCTCTCTGGATCGGACACAGAGCTACAGTAAGCACGCTAGATTTTTTTTTTGGTGGGGGGTGTTATTATGGTTTAACATGCCAGCAGTTCTCCCTCGTCATGAAACAAACCCACCAGGCTGTCAAACAACTGTTGCCTTCTTGGGGAAGCACATTGTCATTTGCTCTGCTGAAGTCTTACTTGTGGTCGAGCGCCGGCACCGCAGTTTGTGAATTAGCATTGCAACCGAACGGAACACAAAACGCTCCTTTGTGATCCAAAGCGAAGTGGGCAAATGCAGCGGGGCGAGGGTCTGGGAGCTTTTTCTACACATGTGCTCCCGGGCTGATCAAACGCTTGCAGCTCGGAGATGTGTCACTCCGAACTAATGCGAGTGCTCCGATAGCGCTCACAGATACTTGGCAGCAGACCGAAGCTGTGAGATTAGAGGTGAACCCAAAAATCATACAGAGAAACCTTCACAAATCCATTTCGACTTAAACGTTCATGGGAGATAGAACTTGTTCCCTTCCATTACTTTGATTGCGTTTCTGGCCGTATGAAAATGCAACATTTTGAGCGTGATGCATATTTAGCTCTTGCTCTGCCCTAATGGTGCCCAATCAGTTCCACCAGGTCCGTTCCAATAGGGTAGGCGGCCTCTACCCTGATTACACTGAATTGTGGGTATTTCCTGCCTCTAAGCCTCGCATATGGATTGAGTAAGGCAGTGGCTGAGGGACTACCGTTTCTCTCCACTACATCTTCATTTCTTTCTCCCTTGCTTTTTTTTAACGGAAAAGCAAAACACTTTTGTTTTTTCTGGCTCCGCTGTCAAAATACTGAGCTGGGCTTTGGCTCAGCGTCCTGCTCGCACATAGCCAAGGAAAAATCCCATGAGACAAGTGTGGCTAAATGCAGTTTAATCCACATGATCACTATCCGTCTGCGGACTCAACCACACCTATTGCTGACCTATTGCTATGAGGCGAACACATTTTCTTTCACTGTGAGTTTCTCACTCAGGCTATAGATGTTTTCAATACATTCCCGTCCTGGTGAATGTATATGTGTTATGATTAGGTCAGATCCACCATATGGGCCATGACCTGTTTTCATGGCAGAGGTTACTTTATCTTTAATAAAAAAAACATCAGGGTGGATGCTTTACAAATCCAATAAGTCTTTTCCTCCTAAAAAGAAAATTATTACATCACCATGAAACACAACCTTCTGGTAGAAAATGCCATGATACTACCTGTAAGTGACAACGTGCACATAAATGCTTTTAAAGCAAATATCCAACCCACCAGCACTATTTTTTTTAGATGTGTAATGTTTTTATAATGTACTCTTGGTCTGAACATCTACCAGTTATTGTATTATTATATAAAACCACAGATATGTAAGGCAAAACTGGCAGAAAATGGCGTCAGTATAAAGGGAAAGAGTGAGATTTAAGAAGTTGGTTGTGGATGGCACATCAGTGGAATCTTATTATATCCAAGAAGACCCAATAAGGTTATCCCTCCCAGGTATTCCTTATGACATTTTTAACCTTAACACACATTATTTCCTCCAAAAATTATTTTCTATTACACGCCAAAAAGATTATGCTGTGGTGATCATTCAAAAAAGGTAATATATCTCCCCACAATGGTAAAAAAGCTCTTTTTGATAAAAAATAGAAAGTTCACTGCCAACTTTAGCAAACTTCAGAAGGTGCCTGTTTAAAAAAGTATATACCATAAACTATCATGACTGAGTTAAAGGGAAAGAAGAGGTCTTGCATTCAGCGCCAGTTTTCTTCATGACATATTAAAAAGAATCCACACATACCAAGTAATTGTACTGAGCAGTTTTGGAGGGCTTCTCCCCGCTACAAATTTCCCATACTTTATGCTATCCCACTGGACCGGGGCTTCATAAGCCCTTTTTGTGGGAGATTTTGGCATTTGATGCCGGTGCTTGTATGTTTGTATTAAACATTTTTTGGAATGGGTGGCTCATTATTTTGCGCTCCACTCTCAAACATTGGCCATACTTCCTCTCCAATATAACCGCTGATAGAGGACAGATTGAGCTGCATTTTTCAGGGTTTTAGATACCTGCAGGGGTATTTGATTTGGCAACTGGACAGCCTTCACCTCGAGGCCATATACCACCAGAGCAATGAATCAAAGTCTTTGGTTGTTATTGTATATTGTTATTTTATATTTAGGCAGATGTCTCGCAAGTCAAACATATAAATGACCACAAATGGCAATTAATTACCAAAGGGCACGTTGAGTTGTATTGTGTAATTAAGTTAATTAATATTTTGTGCAGTTTATTAAGCACACATAACTGGATCTATACTGTGTGTGTATGATTATATGTATTATAATAATAATATCATAGCTACTCCATTTTATTAGGGCTTGTAAGGAATAGTTTCATAATGTTGTCTAATGGTTAAAAAAAACTATGCTTTAAAGGAACTATCTGTGATCTGAATTTAAAATATAAAAAGGGTACTCCACCCACACAAATTCAAAACACAAATTTAAACTTGTAACTCCCTAAACTATGAGTAAAACAGCCAATGTTTTAAATTACAGTTGAGGAAGACAAAGATGGTCATTTTTAATCAAGAAGTCTTTCAAAATTTTCAAAAATCTCAATTTTAGTTTGGACCTTTAACTGACATGTCATGCCACTCTATAGCGTAACTAAATATCATATTGTAGACACATTAAAGATGTATCAAATTCATTTTGAGTTTAGTTTTAATGCATAAAAATGTTTCTTAAGTTGGATGTGGTTGTAGTTGATACAAACCGCATAGAATGTTTCGTAATCTGATTTTGGGAGGGAATCCATGTTGCTCTTCATGTGTCCTCAGCTGTTCGCAAAGCATTTTGTTGTCTTGCCTCTTTCTCTGACTCCCACTGTTGTCCTGTGGCTAACAAAAGAGATAGTGTGACACCTACTAAATTACTGCTGTACAGAATGTGATTGATTGACTTGTTGTTGGCCTGCCATGACCACTGGAATGCACCTCGTGTGAAAGGTGCCTCCAACAAACATGCTGGCGCATACCTCCTCAGGTTACCTGTGCGGCACAGCAGGTATTATAAATCTCATTGTGTGATAAAAAAACAGAGAGTGAAGAAGAAAAAAAAGCAAAATATATGAATAAAGATGTTGCCTCCACCCTTTTATGAAAAGTAAGTAAGAAAATATGTACTTTTCTCCAGGTGTGTGTTATTTCACTTTGCTTGTAATGTGATCGGAGACTAATACAAAACACCTGACCTCAAAATGAAATGCAGCATAAAATGTAATAAAGTGCATTGTCTGATTGGTTATGGTAATTCTTCATTTAGCCACAATAACCTTAAGCTCAGCCGCCTCAAATCCAGTAAAATCACTTAAAACAGATGTGGCTCCAAGGTTCCAGATAGATCTATGAAAAATGTGCCTCACAGCAGAGGTACCACCAAAAAACCTGGTCCTGAAATGTGTAGGAGGGTCTTCATGCAGAGAAAGCATCGGTGCATTGTTATGTTTTACTGTATGGCGTAAATCAAAAATTATAGAGGTGCTGAGAATAAAAAGCATCTGACATTTTTGGCGTGACAGTTCCGCCGTTCCCGTGTTTAAGTGGCGGTGGGAGCTTTGTGGCGCTAGGCCGAGATCTCCTCCTGTTAAGCACACATCCTGTAGGCTTTGTCCCCTGGCAGTGACCTGATCCAGCAGGAGGAAGCAACCAATCAGGAAAATATTAGATCAGCTCCGGGAAAAATTAATAAAATTCTCTCAAGTCGGCCTCACCTACTGCACTGAACCATGAGGTTCATACACAGGAGTGAAGGCGTACACTTTATATGCTTTCATCAGAGCGACTCCATTAAACTCCCCCCGCTCCAGGTTCAAATGATCTATGGGCATCATGATATGCTTGTGGAAGGTGTTGTGTTCCTTACTGCCGATGTCCAGACAAGGGTGGTCTGTGCAACCAGATCCTTTGACATCACAGAGAACATGAAAACATGAAACATAGTTATTGATCACAGAGTCCACACTAATCAAATAGCACCCCGGTTTGTTTGAAGTTAAAAATGGTTACAGTGGGTGTTTACCGTTGCACTTCAGGACCCTCCAGCCGCACCCCTCTTAAACATACACAGACAGAAGTGTTATTTGTATTGTTAAATTTACATTAAGTCCATTTTAATTGCATCAACCCACTAAACAGATCTTACAATAATGGGCCTGACAGAGAAAATTGCAATCATCTGTGAAGAGCCTGCGGCGGTGTAATGGACAAACCTGATTAATTTAATCTTGTTGCACTCCATTATGGCTGCACTTTATCATTTCAACAGATGGAGCACCAAGAAATTAAAAAATGCTCTCAAGGATATGTGGCACTTTCCATCCACTCGAATCCCTTTATCTGAAGGTGTGTGGGCTGCTGTGTTGAAATGAAGGCCTGGACTGGAACCTTTGGATGAGTGCATTTTCCAGCCCAAATGAGATTATGCGAACAGTCAATTGATGCAACAAATCATCAGAACTGTCTTGTGATGTATTGCCGAAGGCTGTTAGAGGCTGTCCATCCAATCTCCCAGTCCAATGAGTTGATATTATCAAAGGAGTAGAATGACAATTGCTTTACTATATGGAGGCTGCTCACGCAAGTATGAGTGTTGCAAACAATCAGCTGTCAAGAAACTGTTTTTACAATGCTGGAAGTGTATTTTCCCTGATATATGCTGCTGTGTGCACCAAAGTGGACTGTAATTGTGCAACAGTCAATTTAAAAAGGTCAAATCTGCAGTAACACAATGGAATAAAGAATATTTTTATTGTTATTTTTTTATACCACAAGTGATGGTGAAGTTTTGAGACATCCCTCTTTTTATTGTCATTTTATACAATAATTAAACCTTTTTTGTAAAATGTGACCTGAATTTGATGCAGTACCTCCCTGTGACTGCGATCTTATCGGTAAAAAGGTCCCCTCACATATTGTTTCATTTGAGTATTTTCAGAGGCCTGGATGAGAATTTTTCAAGAAAGAAGCAAAGGTTAGACTAAAGTCTGAGAAATACCGATTTTGTGCATGAGAATTTACTTATTTATTTCCTGCTTGGGGAAATGAATTCACGCATTAAGCAGCATATTTTAACAGATTCCTGCTGCACTAAATAGCCCAAAAGAAGCTCCCATTCACACTGAAAATCATTCAAACATCTCGATGGTTACAGAGGCACCTATAGGTGGCGCTCTGGTTCATATCCAGAAACAGATGGAGGGATGAAGCTTACTGTATACAACCACTATAATACTGTTTAAACATTGAAGGCATTTTTAATGTTTGGCTTTCCTCAATAACATGTAGGGAATTTGACTAATGAATGCACAAAATAAAACCACATAATATCTTAAAACACTTTCAGTTCAGTTCCATTAGGTGAGTAAAAAAAAAAAACTATAAAATGAAATGGCATATATTTACAAGTAAAAACACGCAGCTTGCATCTAAAGTGAACCTGTGCAGCGGGGAAACTTTTCCTCGCGCCATTGGATACCAGCGGGCAGCGCGCGCACGGACGCGTGAGGATCTATCTTGTCAATTCACTGTAACCTTCCGACTCGACTGCCATAAAAACTTTGTAGCCTGTGCGTCGGACACAGAGAGGAGTTGTTGGGGTTTTTTTTTTTTATATTATTTTTCTCTTCCCTCGCGTTTGTGTTTGTCCCGGACACTTTTCTTTTTCTTCCAGAGGAGAAGCAGAGACTCCCGGTCCGTGGACGGAGGGACTTGTTGCATGCGGTGACAGCGGGGGGATACACCGAGGCGAGGTGGGCAACAATGACGCGTCTCCTCCGTCTGCTTCTCTCTCTCTCTCTCTCTCTTTCTCCTTCTCTCTCTGTCAGATTTTTTTCTGTGAGCCGTCTCTTCCCCCCACGACGGACAATTGTCGCCCGTTTGTTCGTCCTGCGTGGCGGAGCTGACGGCGCGGTGTTGAGACTTTTCCAGCGCGGGGCGGGGACAGCAGCGGCTCACTGCGAGCAGGTCAGCCCAGCTCCATGAATCACAGCCCGAGTGTGAACGGTGGCAGTCCGCAGTGACACTTTAAAGCTGGATAAATCAAGTCTTTAATGACAAAGACAACCCTATTTGTGATTTAATTTATTATTTAGTTATTTATTTTTATATATCTCAATTGCAGTTTACTTTGAAAGCTTTATTGTCATGTATTTTAAGCCTTCCTGTCTTACAAACTAATCATTGTTTCAGAATAAGAGTTTGCCTCTGTGCTTCATAGTTCATTTGCCTATTAAAACAAGCATCCCAGCTATGAAGCAGACCAGTGATTGCACTTGTACAGGATTTTATCACGTGTTGTCTCACTTTTTCCCCCTACAGCATATACTCTAAGAAAAACATGCTCCCAGAAAATAGGGCGACGCAGGTAGTGTAAAGTTGCCTACAGGACATTTATCAAAATATAATTTGCCTTAAGTTAACAGCAGTTGTACCTAGGTTTTACTCTCATTCATCCTGCCCCAGGCTGCAGTCATTTTTCTGTCTAATTATTTCCTTTTTTTACTCTGCACCACACTTGACAGTGATGGATAACAGGTTAAAAATGGACATTTTCGCCTCAGTTGGTGTATGTTGGATTGGCTCAGGCGCGCATGGTGTTCTTCCCTCTGACCAAAGGACCTTGGAAAGATTGTGTTCCCCTCTGCTTTTCCCATTCTAACATGATACAGTTTGTCTTCATTTTCCTCCAGCTCGGACTCATTTTCGTGATGTATCGCTGAGGCACATCGTCGAGACAGAAGTGTAGGTTATGTCAAAGTTATGCCATCGTGATTACAGGCTCGGTTCGCAGAGGCAGGCCTTCTACCAGCGCCGCAGCACTGAGTAAGCACCGGTGGATCAACTGTGTAAAGATGGTGGTTCCCTGATTGGATGTTTTTCTTTGTCTCACGGAGCGAAGTTGTCAAATATCAGTAGTCCTTCAGCGTCTACATGTCAAATCAGGCAGCTGCCATATTTATGCACCTGGTTAAATGTTATGATGAGTATTGGCTCACTTCTGACTGGAGGTCATGCTGGAAGAACAACAGCCCGTGGTTGCACAAACCATGTGGTGCTGTAATGACAGTGGTGGAAAAGTGGAACAGGGAACACAGATGATGTTTGCTTTGTCTGTCTGTCTCCATCTTTTTAATGTAATCTCATATATTACTCATGTGTCAGGTCTACAGACTCTTGATGTTGCTAATCCGGCTGCTTTTCATGATACAGAAGCCTGAGTGTATATTGTTTATTATACTCAATATAAAATAGTTCTCCATATCAGGGGTGCTACTTGAGATTATTCTCATCTGTGATTTATCTGCTGATTATTTTTCTATTAATTTTTTGTTTTATGAAATGTCAGAAAATAGTGAAAAATGCCCATCACAGTGCTTGTTTAAACCAGCAGACAATCACTAATATTGAGTTTGCAATCCCACAAGACAATCAGTGAATCCTCACATTTGAAAGCCGTGAACTTGGGAATGTTTGCATTTGATAGCTGCCAGTTATAATGCTGTCGATCGACTAATCGATTAACCGGCTACTTGTTTCAGACATGCAGCCAATACTGTAGTTCTCCTCTCATATCGTGATTAAATTATCAACTGATAAGGCCACAGTTTCCTTTTCCAGTTCATGGATTGCCCCGCAGAAGTATCATCCATTTTATGGAAGATAGGGAGCACAGTCAAAATCCACAACACAATAAATGACACATCTATTGTGACCTATGATCATAACATTTTAAAGCCTTTTTTTTCTTAGGGTGATCTCACATCCTCTGAATGACATATTTTATGGACTTCTTTATTGACTTTTGTGGAAGATCTTGTTTTGCTTTGTGACCCAGTTTCTTTTTTTGCTGCATTTTGCCTTTTCAGCCACTGACCTGAGCTGGAACAGCTGTGACCCAAAATTCAAAGTCTGAATTCAGTCCGGTGTAAATGTGTGGTAGCACAGCAGGAATACTGCAATGTATCATGTCTTCAGCAATGAATAGAGCAATTTTAGTTCACACATGTACCAGATTCCCTACTGTACTGTACATGTGCTTCACGTTTTCTTTAAGACTTCACTTGAGAGGAAAGTTCTCCCGTCTGTTCTCCTTACTTTTGAAGTTACATGCTCCTCCAATTACTGGGGCCATACAGTCTCCCCTATGGTGTCCTTGGACAGCTCTTTGAGTGCCTGAAAATGTTGCGGACCATTAATTCTGGATTGTCTTCATCTGTTTGCATAATTTTCCCTCCGTAACCATTTTCCTCCCCCATTTTCACAATCTGTGCTCTCGGGTTTATTTTTTTGAGTCTTCATGAGATTTCAATTTTACATCATTTTTTTTTCCAATACCACTGACAGTTGTTAAACTTTTACATCGGCCTGTTTTATGGCATACAGCCTGTCAGCTGTGTACTGTACACAGCCTGTGTGTTTTATAGCCTGTGTGCTGGTGTTGCCTATTGAAACTCTTCACCTGCCAGAGGATAGGCTTACAGATGTGTTCAATAATATTTTTTATTCTCTTATTAAAATTTCCAATATATAAAATTACAAACACAGCAGAGCAGTCAATAAATGCAAAATGTATTTTGTGTTAAAAAAAAAAAAAAAGAAAAATCAGGGTGTTTTCCTTAACCTTTTGCATTTTCTTGGTTTTTCGGTTAGACTAATTTGCTGTCAGGCAGGAGCTTGTTTTTGCAACTCAGGCAGACTCCAGAAATTAATTTATCCAAATAACCAAGTCTTCCTGGACCATGGAGGTTGGGACACTGAAATGGTCCTGGTAGGCAAAGCTGCCTTTTGAAGTCTGGAATGTTTTGGCTGACTTAGAGCAGGCGACTGGAGTGGAGGGATCATTTTCACTGACCCATGGGATTTTTAACCATTTTCATATACTGAGAACAAAACAAAGTGAGGAAAAATGCCTGAGCTGATTTGCATCGACTTTGCTATCAAAAATTGAGAAGGAAAAAAAAATAAAGTCAGAGTGATTTAGTGGATTTTATTTTGGGATATATTAAGACATAGAGTACTACCTGTTTTGCTGTCACGCCATCATGCATCTAAAAAATGATTCTTAGCTGTTTCCAAATTGTTAGGTTTGGCTCTTTTGCCTATCTTAACAAAAATGAGCCATATAATAGAAATTTATTAATGCACTCTGAGTGCTAATTAGGTGGTCATTTGGACTGCAGGCAAAGTAAATACAAGGCCCATCTTAATGTTACAAACACTTTGATTTCATTGTATAAAAGCCCTCATTAGGCACACGCACTGTTAGTGTATAATTTGTTACATCCAGCAATAAAAAAAATCACCACAGTCGTCACATTAATAAAATCGATTACTATTTATATATTGGATTCTCTTGAAGATTTTAATTACAACAAGTAAATGCAATGCTTTTATTAAACAAGCCCAAGGAAAGGGAAGTGCAGGAAACCAGGCGGTCTTGAGTAACGGGGCACTTGAGTTTCCAGTGTAATAAATAATTCACAGGTCCTGTGTGATGAGCTGCTGAGGACAGAAATCCCTAATGACAGCTTTTTATAACCTATGACTCAGCTGGCCATTATGCTTCTGACATCCCTACACAGACCACATTCCCTCTGCGTGCTCAGTGCTCACTCTTCTCTCACCCCGCACTGCATCGCCTACCACTCTGACACAAAGGAGTTATATTACAAAGTGCTATATACAGTCGCTTAACGAAAGAAATGAATGGAAGCCATATTAGAATTAAATTATTGCACGTTAACTGTATTATTTTGATGCTTTAAGTGTTAAGGTTGTTCCTTAACAAAATCTTTTTATACTTACTTGTAAAAGGTGTCTTATGTTTTTATTTTATTTTATTTTGAAAGTGTCTTTTCTTTTTAAATGGATCAAATAGGTCTTGTATGGTAACCTCGTTATACGTCTCTATATCTTTGTATGATGTTATGTGATGTAAAATTCATTTTGTCTACATATTTTACAACGCTCTTTTGGGTTTATCAGTCTCTTTCTCAAGTGTGAAAAGTGCTGAAAATTGCTGTGAAAGCTGTGATTTTAGTCGGAAGCTTGTGAGAGTTTTGCTCTCAAAATGTGTGCCATAAAGTCCTGAGATTAACTGCGGTTATTAATTTCTCTCCATTGTCATTTCCTGCACCAGGTCCACGCGAGAGGGACTGGGCTAACCTTGATGCCTGTTGCTGCTGCCATGTATGTGTGAGGTAAGAGACTGAATAATTGAGTTTCTCCAGCCTGCTTCAGGCCTGTGACTGATCAAGTGTTACAGTGTTTGATTGGCATAATGGCACCGTACCCCCCCAGGTAAGGTCAGTCCGAGCAACATCTGGGTCTATTATGCATAATGCAACTCCCAGTATGAAAGGCAGGGCCTCATATGGTATTGGTTGATATCATTATTGTTATCATTTCCAAACCCCAGCTCTCACTAAGAATAGGTGGTTAATTTTAGATGCAAAAAAAGATCCAATTACTCAGGCCTCTGCTTGTGGTTGTCCCCAGAGTTAGTGCAGGGAAATAAATCTGGTGGCCCTGATTAAGTACCTGACAATAGAGTTAGCACAGCACTAGTGGTTTATAGTAATACAGCGGACATGGGCAATTAGGCCCACCAAGTAATTTACAGTACTGCTTGCAGGTGGTGACCCAGTATGAGCTTGGGACCACCTCAGTAACAAATTAAATCGTATAGGCAAGCAGAGTAGCAGCTCTGTAGGACTTCCAAATAAAGCAGGGCAATCAAAGATTATAAAAAGCTTGACACATATTTCAAATTTGTTATGATTTTGTTTTTGTGAAAGGAACAACATATGGCACCAGGTTTTTCATCCGTAATTTTCTGGAGAATGAATGATCACTTTTATACGTTGTTGATCTTTTTACGTCAGCGTGGAGCACTCTCCTCTCACTGCTACCTATTAATTATGAAATACTGTAGGTCTTGCCCATTTCATTTTACTACTTCTTCCTGCTGAACTTGGTGTGAAAGGCTGCTGTTCTTAAATAGGTGTATAAAAGTAAGAGTGGGGAAAAGTCCCCCCCTTCAACCACCCAGCACCCACACACTCCAGCATTATGTCATCAGAGTCAAAAAGGCACGGCTGAAGAAAAATACCTTGTTTCACACATGATAGACACCTTAACACATGCAGCAAATGGAGCGGGGTGCATGGCTACTTCTCTTTTCTACAGCAGCACAGACAGCGCCGGCCTTCACACACAGAAATTTATACATTCATACAGAAGATGTATTATAAACCCTCAGTGGACCTAATGTAGTATTTAACATTTTACAGAGATTCTTCTCTCATCCCAAAATAACCTAAATTGATTTTCTTGCTAATTAGAGAATTATGATCCCACTATAATAATAGCCCACATGCTAGATTATTCTCTTTTTATATAATATTTTATATACAGAAAGATACTCTTTTAGTACTTTCTAAGTGTATTTCAAAACTGTTTATTAGATATGACTTTAATCATTGAACTGTATTGTGTGTAACTATGAAGAAAAACAGTGCCCTCTTCTGCCTGCCTGCCTTTTTCTGTCTGGCTGCCCACAGATTGAAACATTACTTACAGGTTTTGTTGCAGTTTACAATGTGGAGACTGGGATTCTGTGTCTGTGGCTTATCAGCCTCTTATACAGGTCAGCCACTGGGCTGAGTGGCAGGACCCCTGGAATAACTCTGACCACCTTGATCCCCACTGTCAGCACATAGGCCTTAGTGCGAGCTGATTTCATCAAGGCCACCACAGTATGGTGGTTGCCCTGCTCCCCATGACAGACCACTGCTGGGCCGGCTTCCTCAGCAAGCCTGTTTCATTTAACAGGAACACGTCCCGGGCAGTCAATGCAGTTTCTTCATGCGGAGCTCCTGATAGGCGTTTGACCGAGCTGCTTGATCAGTTACAGAAATGCAAAATGTAAAGTAGTTTTATATTAAAAAAAAAACTCATGACATGTAATAACTTGAAATAAATGTGAACATTTTTGTTATGTTTACTCTTTTATTGGCAGTATGAGTGAGCACTCTGCCACGTGGCTGTGGAGGCAGGTCGGTCTATTTTTATGTGTATCATTCATTCATGACAAACGGCCTGCAAATAGGGAGAAAAGCTAATTGGCATAAACTCCAATGATGTAAGCGGCACCACACCACTAACAGCTGTGTGTGGTCCGCCAGTGCTTGCTTAGCTATTTTAGAGTGCCACTCCAAAAGAAATATACTTTATATTACACCTGCAGTGCAACTTCGTCTCGAAGACAGACAGCGTAAGCAGCAGAGCATTTTGTGTTTTCCCCAGACAGGGAGCGGATTAGTTTTGTTGAGCTCAGCTATTATTTCTGTGACCTTACATCAAAACTAATATGTGAGCAATTATTAATAGAAAAAACCTGTATTTCCTGAGATGATTGCTTTTTTTGTTTTTAATAGATCACGTAAGTGTGAATTGGTTAGAACAATTGTCACGTGTCATTCCTGTTTTGTTTGTTTTGTTCTTTTCTGTTGTTTTTTTTTTTTTTTTACAGATTCTTTGTACAAGACTAGAAAGAAAATGCTTGAATTAGCCTCTAATCACGAGCACTATTTCCTTTCACCCAGTAAGGAAATGTTACCAAGGTTATTTCCACAGATGCACGTGTGAACTCTTTGCCGGAATACTGGAACAATATTTAGCGTTTCTGCTACCGATGTTTAATCTCTCATTAGCCTTTAGGTGACATGAAACAGCATCAGCCTCAATCTTGCGTTTGCCAATCAGAGTGCAGGTTGAGTGACAGGCACAGAACAGCACATCCCTTATGTAAACCCTTCCTCTACTGCCACGAAATTAGAGTGGCTGTTGCTACACGCTGCCGCCTCCTGCTTCTACACAAATGAGAAAGTAAGCACTCCGGTTCAGAAGTTCACATTTTGGATGCGTGCCGGAACTACTTAAGGCCAGTGACGTTTTTCAGAGGAACAGGTGGTCAGAGTGACATAATTCTGGCTCAGTGTTAAGATCCTTAGAAATTAGGCCCCATTGCTCGAGCCAGATGGGATATTACTCTGTCAATATGTATAAGCGCAAATTCATCTGACTTGTTTCTAATGTAAACTGATAAAAAAGGACAAAATTGTGATACTGACATGAATACTTCTTCACACCTGCTTATATACGCCATATTTGTTTCTTTACACACAAATCACACACACGTGGACCCATCTTTGACATGTCTCAAGGCTTGGCTGAGAAAGCTATTTATTCTCATACACCGTTAACTACTGGCACGTATGCGTTAGAGTGGAATGCCATTCAGAATGCAGAAAATATATTTAGTTCTCGCCAACAGCCAGCAAAAGGCACCAGTGGGTCTAGCCCCTATGTGAGAACAGTTATTTCTGTCGCAGTATGGACTTTCAATTACTGTAATCCTCTGCTTGCCTACTTCAAGACCATCAGGGCTGATTAACTATTTAGATACATCAAATGTGACACTTCACCAAGGTTTATTATTTTGATTTTCTTTTATATATATATATATATATATATATATATATATATATATATATATATATATATATATATATATATATAAATATATATATATACATAAAATCAAAATAATAAACCTTATATATATACACACACATACATACATATATATGCATGCATACCTCCTGTTTGAAATTGTTGCTAGAGTTGATAAATGTGCAGTAACTGTTTGACAGGGCTGAGTTATTATGAGTCTCTTTAAGCCCATTAATAGGTAAGTGCTTATGGACAGTGGAAATACCCCACAGCTGCAGTCTGGCTGTTGCTCCATATGTGATCCTCCTGTCAGACCCTCAGAAAACACTCAAACTTCACGACCATGCAGACTAAGTCTCGATTGCAGCCAGACAGACATGTGTCCAACGAACATTCTGGGTGCACAACGAATCTGCAGATGTTCTGCTTTTACTCTCAATTTGACTAATATAAAACAGTGGCAACACTCTATTAGTGCTTGCTATGCAGTTATGTAGTCATGCATGGTGTAGACAATGCAGTTCTCTGACATTTAGGGTCGCTGCATGGTTTTATTTTGGGCAACCCCTGTGAGGTCTGTACTTATATTTGGTGGAGGTTTTACCTAAAGCTGGGCAAATCTCATGGCAAAGCCATGTGATTCAACAGGGATGAACAGAGAACAATGGCCCAGATAAGTGAATTACCTACCTGGTAGGAACACACAGGGGCTGTGTCCTGAAGCTAGGCAACTGGCAGGCCCTCTGTTTGTATTAGGAAACAGTTGAGCAGCTCCTGCAAACACAACATATCCTGTTTAATTGCTGCATAATTCCTGCAAAGTTGTCATACATGTCTGTTTTTGTTGACCTATACAAACAATAGATGGGAGTGTGAATGGTCATTGAGTTGTTAAGTGAAGGTCTCTCTAGAGGGGTAAATAACTGGTGACAGGAAACATGTCTGAACATTTTAGTTGACAAAGTTGTAATTTTGACAAAGTAATATGGGAACAGTCTGAGTGACAGACTGACAAAGGAGAATCGTTCTAGTCTTGTGTGAATTGTACAAGTTTATTTCTGACTACTAAAAAGGTTTGAATTGTAAAATCATACCTAAACAATTGATTTCAGAAAGCTAATTTAGTCGTTTTAGTGCTGCACTTCTAAAAACAGCTCAAGATAAACTTGCCCAACTAAACCAGTTGCTGTCCAGAGTGAAACATTACTACTGTTACCTACTGTAATTAGTCTTTAAATATTTTAGGATTAGATTTGGCACTATGTTTAAGAAAACAGTCATGCAGAATAACTTCAAATCGGTTAACTAATATGACATGACAAATATGACAAAAATCAGTTTCCTCAACACCATCCATTAAAAACTAAAATAAAAATTGTATGCACTTAATGGCCAAAGTGTGCGTGATAATGTATCAGATTTTCATGCATTTAATTGACTGTAGTGAATAACTTTCACTAACACACTATACTGGTGTCTGTGGTGTTGCATTTAAGAACTGATTCACTGATGATTTTGTAAGCGAGCATACTATTTTTAGAGAAGTTGTACATTGACTTGGCTGAAGCATATTGAGCATTGGATTTCAAATTCAGTACAAATATGTATTAAAACAATAGAATTTACACATACAGTATTTGTTATTAATGCCTATTATATCAGCTATAATTATATATTGTTTATAGTTTTAACATTTTTAGAACAAAATCAATTTTATTTGACTAAAATAATGAAGTTTTATCTTGAATCTGCTTCCATGAGTGAACAATACCTTTACCTTCTCTCAGTACTCAGAACTTTTTAAATGTCCTGGAGGAGTTCTTGTTCGAGTCCCAAACCTACTGAGATCTCTAATGAAGGCTTTACCTTCCAGGCAAGCATATTTCTCCAAATGACAGTAATTTACATATGATGTATTTAGAGAAGAAGAGGGCAGGCTAATTCTATTTAGAGATTTTCCTTTGTTTTAGGAGTCATTAGCAGCTAGCTCAAATCTAATTTTTACAATTTCATCAGGCCATCTTGGAAAGCCTCTGTGAGCTCATCAGAGAGGAGCATTTATTGCTAAGTGTTCTCTATTGCATTAGCACACAATAAAGCGGCCAGGGACTGCTACAGACGTTTATGTGGAATCCAGTTAACACTCCGCCAATTCGTTTTTTATTGGGACACAATCAATTTTTATTCATTTTAAAGCCAGAATGCTTTCTTTCATTGTGTGCCTGGCCCAGCTTATTATGCCCTAAACTAATTACTCAGTTGTTTTCACAAAATGCTAATGTTTATGTTAAAGATTTCCTCTTTGAAATGCAGGCCTGATGTGCATATATATAGTGTGAGATTTGTGAGATTTTCTGTTGCATATGTTCTTCATTATCACACACTTCCCACAGTGTTTTTAAGCACAATAATTGCATTCATTTAATTTGTAAAAGTCTGGCAATAACAATAAAGTCTTGAGTAATAACCCATAGTGTGGCTCATGGATTTTGGGGAATTAAAATATGTGTCATCAGATATGGCCCTCTACCAAATTTATTAAGCCCTTCATTTGAAACCTGAATTTTAATCTCACTGGGCTACAACAAAACTTTTGGTATTCTTTGAAAACCTACTGTAGAGAGAACAAAAAAAAAAGCAAAATGAGCCTCATTTTGTGTTAAGCACCAAGCTATTTAATACAATACTGTCTGTCCATCATACAATGGACACACTGGTGTAAGTAAAAAAAGAGTAAGATAAACACATACTTTTATGGTTTTAACAATAAAAAGATAAACAAGGGCAAAACATCATGCAACTTCTGAGAGTTTGTTTGATTTCTAACAGTAGATATATATCATGGTTATGTACATCTTGTATATTATGGTATTCAAAACTTTAAGCCAGTATTTATTTCTGCACATGTGTGAATAGCTGAGAACCTGATCCATGTGTGGCGGAAAAGAAGCTTAAGACATCTCAATGTGAGCTAGATGTGTGCATCTTCGCTGCTGTGTGATAATTAGAGTGCTTAAGTGCTCCTGGAGACAAGACAAACCCAGATACCCTCTTCCTTTTTGGCCCCTCCTCTCATTCACCAAGAAGGTCTTTAATGGCTCCCATTTGACTCTGATATCATTTATTGTTTGGTATCAGATGTACACCTTGTACCCTTCACCATTTGCACTGAAGCACATTTGACCTGAAGTGTAATGTGGGCAACAGATGTCAAGTCTTACTTGACCTCCGCTGCTTTCCCATCAGTAAAATGCACAGGCATCCTGTATTTGGTATTGCATTTCAATATGCACAAACAAAGAATATTCATAGCTGCATCCTTAAATGACCGTCAGTGACATTGCTTGGCGTACAGTAAATGTGTATGCACTCGTGCGTGTGTGGTTTTTCCGTACATGCATGCAGATATTTTTCTATTCTAGTTTTGGGATTTGTCCTGCAGTGGGCTCTGGAATGCTTTCAACACATTGATGAGATTACAAGTTATCATTGATCTGTCTTTACTTAGTGGGATCCATTAAATAATGTATGGGCTGCTGTGCATTACCAATACACTCTCCTGTCCCCGACCCATTAGAGGAGTAGGGCATGGGGCCCTAGTGGCTCCAGGCCCTCAGAGGTCCTTGGGCTTTCATTTAATTAAATTATCCTATAATGAAAACTCCCATAATGAGATTAATTTTAATTATTTATCAGTGGCCGATTTGAGGGAGAGGCTGCATTAATAATTTATGAACGGGCTAAACATTTTTCAATTCATCACCTTTTCCTTTTGTTAAAGGTGCAATTTATTAAGTGCTCTGTAGCTGCTAGAGGTGATGGTGGTCAGTCAGAAGGCTGCTGAAATGCTTGACTGTCATTTGATAATGTGCATCATTTTGCTAAATTAACATCACCACAATACATGTGTGGCATTAGGCATCTTTTGGTGTGTTAACAGAAATTAATTTATGCTTTAGTTTTCTAGGAAGACTTGTTATAAAAAAGAAATGTCACAGCATTTTTAGATACACAGTAATGTCCTCTTCAATTTCTAAAAGCTTGATTGATTTTATATTAATACCTAAAGGCAGAGAAGTAATGAAAATTATGCCCATAATTTTCTGCTGATGTTTGTATACCTCCATCAGGTTGGCATGTTGATTCCCCTTGTGTGAGCACATTAGAAGACTTTGGTGGCTGGCCAACAGAATAGGGGAAGATTGTCGACTGTCACAGTGTGAAACTGTAATTAGCTGGCATGGAAGTGTGCTTATTTGAGTTCCTGGGCAAGAGAGAAAGGAGTACAGTTGAGATCTGTAAGCGGATACGTTCTGGAAAACAATTACCTTTTGTGATTTAAACGAGCACATTTCACATCTTAGTAACTTTTGTATCAACTGACAGAAACATATAGGCAGGCAGAGCGGCAGAAGTGGCCCAGGGCAGGAGACAAGGATGTCATTGGGATGGTGAGCCGAGTGCATTTATCAGGCCTTCATCAATAGTTGATTAATAATTCAGGCCAAGTCTGGGGCTTCTTTAGGGCAGGGTTACAGCTAGCTTGTAATTTTGTAAATTGCATAGTCATCATGCAATGGATGGGCGAGGCTGCTCTGAGAGTCAAAGATGTGAATGTAGGCTGGTCTATGGGATTTTAGTAACAGGTACAGGAAGAGTTTAAACCAGATGTGCTAGAGCGGTAATCTGGTATCCACAACAAACAAGTGCAGAAACAAAGGGCTGCCAGAGAGGCCTGAAGAGAAACAATACGAAAGACAGTTGGAAACACCCTGCTACCTCGCATGCCAAAAAAAGAAAATATTAAAACTTATGATGTACACAAATAATCTAAAGCAGACGCCAGGCAACGTAAAAGATGCGGAAAGGCAACATGTTCAGAGCTCTGTTTTCTGGACACAGATGTCGTCAGAGCAGATCCATTGCTTTCCGCTTTAGCTTGGCAACAAAGTGAACAATATTGCCCAAGTCAAAATGGAAATCAATATTCAGACAGTGGCTTTTTGTTAAACCACCAGTCTCGTCCTTTTGACAGATTTTCACCAGATACTTCCCCTGGCTTACAGAAAACAAACAGGCATTTCTTCCCATTGTGAGCCGTTCAAGGTGCCTTGGCCCAGGTGCAGTGTTAGCAGAGCAGTGAATGAGCAAACCCCTCAATTACCCCAAGCCAGCTCTCTGATAACTCCCATTCAACAAAATGGGCCCTCTAATTGCCCTGACCAGTATTACCTGTTCCGTGTCCAGAAGAGCGCTATTCTTCCACATTGTTTCCTAGGCAACTGGAAGTTTTTGTGACCTATAAAAAGTTGCTACTCCTGTAACTGATCCGAGGCTAGGCGGTTGTTTGTTTCCATGGCAGGCTGCTGAGCTATTTATAGGTCTTTCTAGCTGGTCTGAGTAGGCACAGAAGGCATTACTGACTATTTTATTCATTTATTTGGAAGAGAGAACTTCTGCTTTTCATAGACTGAAAGTCAACTAGAGAGTTGACTGCATGTTTTGAGAACAAGAAACACCTGGGGCCTCTGCAATTGAGTCACAAAGTCAAGAGGAAGAAGGCTTCACACTCTTCTCCTTTGGTTTCCCACTGCCTGCTTTTTCCCCCTCAGTGCAGAAGCGGATCCTTGTGACAAAACGTAATGTTTATTTTGGAGTCAGAGGCAATGCCCCGGATGGACAGAATTTCTTTGTTGTGGTTTGGTTTGTGTTTTTAGCAAAGACGTGCAGAGCTGCTGGTATTGATGATTCATATGTTCATCATCAGAGGTCCTTGGCAGTTCATCACTTCTCCCCTCTCTGTGTGCGTCTTAAGCAAAAGGTTCATCAAAGAACCCTCCATATTAAAGTGATAATTTATCTCTGATTCACAGGGTTGAAAAGGTATATTAATTACCAAAGGTGTCAAGTACAGAGTTCAAGAAGAGATCTCCCTTAAGGCATTTGGCAGCTGCAGTAAACCTAACTCCAATTTCAAAATCAGTCTATAACTTTTGGTTCTACTCACTGCCTTTATACACCTCACATAGTATAGTATATTTTCATAATTTTACCTCTATTTTCTCTGTTTCCTTTGTTGCTGCAATAGTTTCATATTGCTCCTAAACCCATTTTCAAGTTTCAGTGCAAGATCTGTAGAAAAATGTAAAACATTATTGCTTCTGGATAAAAAAAAAAATGTAGATACAGTAAGAAACTTTGGAGTCCACCGAGAAGATTTAAAGAGCCTACACAATAGATGGAATAAGATGGACTTTTAAAAGAGGTGAGATATCAATAGGAATCCACTTAGTTTATGGACTAGATTACATTATACATTAACTTAACTAACAATCAATCACTCCTCTCTTTTAAAGCTTTTAAATGCACGTAAATCTGACCTGTCAATACATTTTCAGCACCATGCTCACTCTTAACACCATTGTTGTGGTTATTCACCTACCATAGTCCGTTTGTTACTTCCCCCCTTGAAATGCACCTTTTACTGTACATTCTTCCTGATGATCACTTTTCTAGTAATCCTGCTTTGCAGAAAATACCATTCTGCACTAGAAAAAGAAGAACTGTATACAGGAAAAACCTGGACTAATTTATGGAACGAACACAAGCAGACAGTATATTTGTTCTTGCACTTAAGTTGTATTCTCTAATGGACTAAAACTGACTTCTTTGAGACCTGCCTGGGGGAGGTCATGATGTTTTTGTCTCACATTTTTCTTTTGTTTTTTTTTTTAATGTAGCAAAAAGGCAAACTTGAGTTAAATTTGTCAAGAGCACCATGCATTATCTATTACTAAAAACTATTTTTGTTATCTACAGTGTAACATAGGGTCTTACACTGAAACAAAGAGCAATACTGTAGACCAACATGTGGGTAATTGTGATGGAAAACTGTAAAATACGAGACTGCTTTTCCTCAAATCACTTGTAAGCAGTTCTAGCTAGATGAGATACAACATATTTTCACACAAGTACAAAGTCAGAGTGTGCTGTAAGGGGAGCATTGCAAATTCCATTTCCTCATAGAGGAAGTCACCTTTTAGCGGGGCCACTGCTGCTCCAAACACATCAAGAGGAAACAAACATGGAAAGTTGGCATATCATTTAGTCCAGTCGGTTCTATTGATGTCTTTCACAATGATATGTTTGTCCAAATGAACTGCATTAGGAAGCTGCAAAGTCTGAGGTCTCAAGAAAGTGGACTAGCATTACAGTTAGACTGGACTGGACAGAGAGAATTGATGTTTACTTTCAAAGAATTATCCTTGTATTTGTTATTTCCTCCTGGTTTATAACCCATTGTTAGTGGTCTCCTCCTTTGGATGATGCAGTCTTTGTTTTTTCATTTGTAAAGTAAGTTGGACAGCTCTTCCTGTTCACTGGATATTGATAGTGTAGCAGTAGTTCTCTAGTAAAAACAATAAATGAAAGGCTGTCTCCCTTACTCATGATGACTGCAGCGACAAGTACCAGACACATGCACAGAAGTCACCAAGAGGTACTTCAGGGTAAGGTATTAGCATATACGTCAGCACTCCTCTCGCACAGTATTAAACTGTGATTATCCCATTGGTTATTTTGGAACTTCTTGTCATGCTTCAAGTCCCTCTGACACCAGCACGATTGGAGGCACCCACTAGTTCGGCAAGCCGCTAATAGTTCACACTGTCCTCAAGGCTGTGAAAAATTGCGCAGCTCAGCATGTTTCCTGCTGTTCTATAAAATGACTGACATTTGGTGCCTAGATAATCTGAGCTTCTGCTTTTTTAAGGCCACATGCAGAAGAAGGCCCGGGCAGACAGATAAACCCAGCTGTTAAGTCTGCCAGGAGTTAAAAATGACTGAAAACGGGTGTCCGACGGGAATTCCCATTCATCATTGCAAATACCCCCGCAGAGTTCGCTTGCACTTGCTCCACAGAGAACAACTGTGGATGTGTATTAAATATAAGCTTTTTGGTCTGTAGTATTTCTGTTTTATTTTTGTAGGATGGATAGCTGATTGGTAATACCATATGCTTTGATATCCGTGTCCGCTCTTGTATCGTCCCTTGGCACACATGGTACCAGAACTTGAATCTAGTAGCATATTCTGTCAGTGAGGCAGACCACTGGCTTGCACAGCGCTGCCTCTTTTGTGACTGTATTTAGTTGCTAAGCAAAATGGCACAGACCCAATCTAAGTGGCTTTCATCTGGCCAATTCAAACAGACGTTTGACCCCAGACATTTGCCTAATGTGTTTTTGTTATGTGGACTCCTGGCTTCACAAATGTCACAGTGGCTGGACTAGTGGGGGTTTGGTGAGTGACTCAGGGGGTTGGGAGTTTGGGGAGGGGGGCTACAGGAACAGGGACTCAGCCTGAGGGGGTGGGGTTGTAAGGCAGAAGTTAAGTCTGTAACCTTTGCATTTTGTGCTCAAACCCATTGGGAGTTGGTGGTGTGGTGAACACAAGTTCCCAACGATGATCAGCCCCTCCTTCCCCCTGGGCCAGACCCCACTGCAGGGCTGCTGATGAGCGGCCCGGCCCCCATCGCTTTGCTGACTTGGGCCCAACTGGGCAGGCAGCTGTAGAGGAGACGCAGCGGGGAGTGCCACATTTCTGGCCGCCCGGGTTGCGCAAGTCAGAAGCAGGCCCAGACAGTTGGGGCAGCCCTGACAAATGCTGCCATTAGAGGGGCGCTGAAAATTTATTACCAAACATATTGGTATTTTAGGGTGCAGCTGACTTAGATTTAGTGGCTTTGCTGATGAGGCTCTGTCTTTAAACCAGAATACCAGATTACTGCCAGAAAGTCACACCATCCACTTACTGCCCTTACACTAGCTACTTTATTAGCAACCACTAACACCTGCTCAACTTGCAGATTTACATTATGTATCAGACTCCAATCAAAGTTAGCTTTTTTCAACTGATTTATAAAACAAATTGTAGGGCAGCTCTGAGAAGAAAGAAATGGAAAAATATACTGTATGTTCTATCCAGTGAACTTATATTCATGTTTGAATCCCAAATTCTTGTTCAAAATGACATAAACAAATGTGTCATGTATTTTTTTGTCTTTTTTCCACACAGCAATTTTTTTAGCATTTCAACCTGCACCGGTGAAGGAAAGCATCAAACATCATCAAACACTGCATTCAGTGCTGCCGTTAGACAAAAGCCATATGAGAGCATTTATCCACTGTGTGTAATGCAGAATAGATGAGCCATACATTATGAAAGCTTTGTTGTTTTTGTTAAAAATTGGTGGAGGCAGAAGGCCATCCCACATTCAACTAGATTACATACCACCGAGGCCTGACAAAAGCAGCTTAACAGAAGATTGGATTGGAGAGGAAAACTTGCTTCCCTTCTTAAATGAAGCATGTCTAAAAAATTTGAATGTGTTTGTATTCAATTAAAGATATCACAAAGGCATATCAGATGAATCTCTACAAAGTCATAGTGCGTCAGAAAAAAATGTTGTCATATTGATCATCATCTGTGGTATAAATCTAGTAAAAAAAGTACTACAATGATTATCATTATCAATATAGTTCAGTGTTAGTTTAGTTTAGTGAACAAAAAAGTAAAGTAAAAGTAAAGCTTTTAAATTATTGCCTCACAAAGCTATGCAAGCTCAGTTTTTGCTTTTTCTTCTACTGAGAGCTGATAATCAGGACAGTACGGTAACTTTTGTCACTGTAGTATTTAGTTGATGACATCAATTGCAGCCCCCCAGAAAACTGCAAACTTTATGCACGATTATTTATACAAGGTGTTAAAATCCATATAAAATCAAGGATATTCTGAAACTTCATGCAACTACTTTTTGCCTTTTAAGATATTGATAGAAAGTTTAGGAGCAGTGTTTTGGTTCCACAACAATGTCAGGGCCAGTGACACTTTAGTAAGTGATGTAGTCCTTCAGTAGAAAAGATTTATGTATATATTGTATATGACACAGTGATAACTAGAATAGGTTTCTACGGAACACATTTATCTCTAAAAACATTGAATAGACCTTATTTATGTGACTAATTTAGCTGAATTTAGTCTTATTATTCTCTTTATCTTGTAACAGACTATATATTTTAAGCGTAATGCCCCCGGTGATACTTCCAGCCATAGTGATGTCTCATTCTGAGTAATAGGTCTCTAAAGTGTGCTTGTTTGGCTTTTTTGGGGCCATTGGAGAGCAATAAAGTGTCTGTCTGAGGATTTTCGGGGTCCTCGTAGACTTTCCCCAGGTGTGCCTCGCTGGTCATAAAGTACAACTTGTCTCTCATGGTGTATGCGTGGATATGTGTCCACTGAGTGTTCTTTAACCAAATACAAGTTATTGTGCACTGGGATTTTTAACACAACAAAAACAAAATTTAGAAATGACTTAAGTAAATTCTTGAAGGTTTTTCTAAAGAGACCTGAACTAAAGTGTGCTTTTATTTAACACAAAAATTAGTATTTTACTTAACTCAAAGCATGTTCTCCATGTTTTGTTTGGAACTAAGATGGCTACAACAATAAGGTCACTCAGTTAATTTAAGTTTGTGACGTCCACTGAGGTTAACCATTTCCTTTGTTCCTTGCTTTTTTGTGGAGGAAAGCTCCAATGTATTTTCATGTTGAGGTATGCTGTGTTTACTTTTATCACTGCTCCTCGGTGAGGCAGGCCAACCTGATGTTTGTTTATAAGGAATCCGGGCTTCACTCGTAACTTTCATTCACCACTTGAAAGCACTTCACTTGCTACTAATTTACCTCGAGGGACTTCAAAATTATCTGTCTGCACTGTCAAAATCTTTTTTGTGGTGACAACTTGTCATCATCAAAGTTTTTCTTTAGAGTTTAATGAAAGCCTAGTAGATAGATGGGTTAATGTTATACTGTATATACTTGAATACTGCATGCAGAAAGACATCTTAAACTCAAGGTAACATGTTTTTTTGGGCCTCAAAATAATGTTGGTTGCTTTTTGTTTTCCCTTTGATTGCTTTAGCTGTCATTGTTGCTACGCAAGTTGCTTTTAAGTTAGTATTACAGAGTTCACTTAGAAGCACAAGCAGTGGGAACAGAGGAGGAATGGAATAGTATTGAAAATGATCTTGAATTTCCCCTGGTCATCAGTGCTGCTTTGCTTTACCAAGGATATGTCACTCTGTGCAGCTCGGTTATTTTCAACAGGAAACTATGCACATTGAATAACTCAGGAATATCTAGTACCTAGCACTTGCAGAGCTCTTTGACAAATTGCCATCCAGCAAACTTAATGTCCCACTTGTGTCAGGGGCAAGGCTGGAGGGGGGGGGGTTTGTGTAGTTAAGGTTTTTTTTTTGTATTTTCTCCTTAGTCAATAGGTGAACACTTCACCTGGTAATGCCTGTATAAATATATAAAAACTGTTATTTTATCCAAAGTTATCCCAAGTTCAGATTTCCCTTCTTGGGGGAAGGTTTGGAGTGTAATGGTCTGCTGAGACTTGTGTCAAAAAAGGAACTTGATCCCCCCAATGTGTGACATTGTATAAACACCGTAGTAGTTCTACCCAAACAAATTTTTAGCATATGCATATGAAAATATTGCAACTGTGTCACTAGGGTGTTAGCATTTTGTTTCATCTGCACCATTTGATCCCTTGTCACACCGTTCCTGCACCTTTCACATTGTTTATGTATTCTTTGTCAAGATAAGTAAACTCGCCTTACCAAGACGTTCTCATCTGTGGAACAACAGATGAAAACCTCACCACAGTTTAGGATCTAAAACTTTCCAAGTACTAGGATTCCAGTTAGATGTACATTAACTCTCCATTCCTTATCTCGAAAACGGAATCAGCCATTTGGAAGTGAGTCTATTTTCATGTGTGTGAGAAGCTGAGTGGATAACCTGTTGGCAGTGGAGGACAGTGCAGATCTCTCCTCACTCTAAATTGCAGGCAGGCATCCCTGCAACCCCACATGAAGACCATTGAGTCCCATCAAGATAATCCTTAATAAAGAACGGCTTCACATTTAATCTTAGCTCACTTCTCAAATAAAAATTTCTTACTTGATATAGTTTTTGGCAAGTGGCATTTTAGATATATTTTAGCGCTGATGTCAGTTGAACAGTATCAGTGCATCTTTTGTTTAAGCTTCCATTTTGGCACATGTCGAAGGCTTTATTAGGCTAAGTTTTTATAGTTGCAGAAAAAGGTTATATCGTTTAATTTATGCATCTAATGAGGTTTTCTTACGTTGAAAATGCCTAAGTGCCTCTTACACTGTGATATTTTATGTGAATATCTTAAATAAAAGGGTAAACAAAAAGAGCTTAAATCATTTACAAATGCATCATTCTCAAACTCAACCACACAACATTTGTGGCAATTTAAATTAAAAATTTCCTTTAACTGTAGATTGCATTTATTTCATTCAGTGTTGTGGAACATGAAAATAGTCGTCACCGAACATCACCCGTAATAAAACTGCCACAGTAGGTTGATTGGAGCCTTGATTCAAAACATACCATACAGCTCTGTATGCATGCAGGAGTGTACAAGGAAAATCTGAGTTTAGTCGTTGAGACATAAACAACTCTGGATAATTATACTGTGCAATTTGAAAATAACTCACTTGCAAAATTACATCTTGAGCTAATTTTATACAGCTGCTTATTGAAATAGAGAGCGACAGAGTAAATGCAGTAACTCAATTGGCATGTGTACCCCTCCGCTATTAGAAATAGTTACTTGAGAGTCCCCAAGCATCTATTAGTCAATTGAGTTATCAAGAACCTGTTCAATGTGCAATATATTTCATGCTCTGGTATTGAAATGTGAGCCTATGGATTTACCTGTGGGCAGCTGGTTTAAAAAAAAAAAAAAAAAACAGGAGGTAGCACTTCCCGCTTTTCCAGCATGTCCACATCATTACTGCGGTGTATTTAAATCAGGAGCAGTGCAGCTCTATTTCTATTTCTGTCAGCTCCTTGTTGACTACTGCTACAGAGGTTGGTTGGTGTTGACCTGTTTCAGTACGGGTTGTGAACCAGGAATTTTACTATTTTACCAGTTCTTTTGTGATTGAAATAACATGTCATGCCATGTAATAAAAAAGAACAGATTTAAATGTGCTCATTTCATGACACTCATCACCATTTTTTATGTCTTATCATCACCCACTGACTAGTAAGTAACAGAGACGTACAGGCAGCGCACACATCGGCCGACCGCTAACACAGTATACTATTCTTCTAGCCATGGGTGTTCTTCTTCTCTCACCACCTCTTTACCGTAGTAAATGTATGATTTCCTCTTTCTTGGTAATCATTTCTCAGTATTACAGTTGGTATTTCACCCACAGTTTTATTATGTGGAAATTAAACAAATTTTCAATGCTCCATTGACCTCTCAACCATTCATTACACAGAACTGATATTCTTGGGGGGGAAAAAAAATGGCATGACATATTGAAGTAAAAGCCGTACAAACCTCATCACCAGCTTGAATAAATCACCGGTTTGAGCTCATCAGTAGCAGCGTGGCCTTGTGTAGTAGCTTCGCACAGTTGAAATAATAACCTGGAGCAGACAGAAGGCAGTCATTACCTTGCACACAGACGCGGCGTGTATGTGTTGACGGAGGACTTCCACCACACCGCTGTGGAGACGGACAGAGCCGAGCCGCTTGGCTGCCGTTAAACCTCCCGGCTCCCCATCACCTAAACTAACGACCCTAAACCCTTGTTTACCCTCGGAAGGTCTCTCTGTGAAGAGAAATCCGGCAGCAACCTAAGACTCACAAGAAAGAGCAAAAAAAAAAAAAAAGGAAAAAAAGTGGTTTGTGGTGGGCAAAAAAAGAGCATAACAAAAACAAGAGAGAAACGGGGGAGAGGAATAGTGTGGGCCCTTGGGGTGTGTGAGCGGAGCCTGGTGTTCCAGTGGACAGGCAGGCCGATGGAGAGGTCTGCCATTTCATTGTCTTAGTCTCCACTGATACGATCTGGAGAGGGCTCTATTGCTTAAAGCTGTGAGTGAATGACATATGGGGAGCTGGTGTGAGGCACAACTCCCCTGTGCCTCCTCCAGACCCAAAGTCTTCCTGTGAGAGAGCACCGAGCAACTTTTCTGCTTTTTCAAACAGCAGCAGCCTCCCTCTCCCTCCCTCATTCACTGCCTTTCTCCCTCCCTCCCACCACCTTCTCTCCTTCCTCTCGCTCTCTCTCACTCTCTCTCTTTTTTTCCCTCTTCCTCAGACACTCACTAGTCACTGCCTGAAGCAGTAATCGGACAACTCTCTTTCTCACTAGGACTGGGTCTCCTGAGATACCGCGCAGGGCTCCATGGGTTCCAACACCTAAAATGAAAAAGAAAAAAGTAGTTTTGTAGTTTACATTAATTGTGCTACAGATTCTACCACCACCTGAAGAACTGTTTTGGAAAGTTTGCTGTCCCTTCTGCTGGACTGAACAATCTTTCTGTAGAAGAATTTTTTTTCAAAGAAGATATAAGAAGGGATAAACACACAGGGATTCAACCATAATTGTAGTGAGTATGACATTCATTTCTACATGATGTTTGATACTTCAGCTTACTAATTGTATTGTCTTACCGTTTCTGAATTTTGAATATTTCTGTGTGTGTGTGGAACTATCCCACCTTTTTTTAAACATTTGCATCTGCATTTAATTTGGTATATAATTCTCAATTAAAGCATTTATATCAACAGAGTGGTGGGAGTAACTATTTAATTTCTGCATTAATTTTGTCATTAATTATTAAGGTTTAAAACAACACCTACTTGATCTTTATTATTGTAAGAACTATCATAACGTAGAGCTATTCGATAATATATAATAATAATATCAACCAAAGAGAAAGGCTTTAACCTTCACAAGTCAGCTGAAATTCATTGATGATGATAGATAAATATCTTAGAAAACAATAGCTCTGGTTGAATGTTTAGTTTTAATTTCAGTGAAAGTAAATGCAGCTGACATCCTGATAAATAAGTCCATTTAAAAATGAAATATGGTGTTATTTAAAAAAACAATTTAGCAGCAGTTTATTTGATAATTGATAAAGAATCTTACTATAAGTTCTGTTTTATATTACATGCCGTATGTCCAATAGTTTTAGAAATGTAACAATTTGCAATTTGTCTGGATTTAAAAATGACAGTTAATTTTCTATCACAAAAATAATCATCAAATTTCCTTCTCCACTCTTCTAAAACAGTAATCAAAAGTACATTTTTAAAGTGCAAAAATCTGCTTTGTCATCATGAGAGAAATAATATCCTACACGCAAAACGTTTCCCCTTTCTTAATGTGGGATCCTCCTTGCCGCAGTTGACATTTTTGATCTGGCAAAGAAAACACGCCGGTCTCTGCAGGAGTCCTTTTTTTGACTGTCAGAACAAACAAAACCAACACAGTTAAAGCAGTTGACATCTAATGCCATCTGCTGAGGCCAGGAATTCCGCGAGGAGACCTGAGAGGCTCTCAGCAGCGTCTGACCAAGACAACAGCCCGCGGCTCTCGGCCGTGCTGCGTCTCCGCTCGCCAGTATTTCGCGTGTAGCACAGATGACTCAGCCGCTGTAATCACTAGCCTCTCTAATTGAAGGATGTTCTGGTTTAATGTTGTGTGTATGATCACAGGCTTACATCACAAGTCAGGGAATTATTGAGTGTGTGTGTGTGTGTGTGTGTGTGTGTGTGTGTGTGTGTGTGTGTGTGAGAGAGAGAGAGAGAGAGAGAGAGAGAGGGCATTTCATCTCTCTCAAATTGTGCTTTTTTTCTCTTCCTTTTTCCTTTTTCATCCTCTAATTCCTGTCATTTTCAAAAGCCTGCCCTTTTTCGCTGTTTAAAAAGGTGTGCGCTAGCAGATGAGAGAAATGAAATGTAGAGACAGGCTTGCGAGCCAGACTGCTTGCAGAGTGGCCCCCGCTCTGTGTAGACAAACATGACAGTGTGTGTGACCGCCTGCTGCAGCCATTCACTCGCACAATAACCTTATTTATCCAATTAACAGATAATGAGCTGGCTAATTTGGGGCTGTTTACACTGTGTATTTGCTTTGCGCTGGGAGATGATCAGGGTCTCTCTGCCTGGCTGCGGAGCTCCATGCATGTGTTGCAGCAGTGTGCACAAGCAGGAGTGGTCGGCGGTGGCGGGTGGCATTGTTTGCCCAAGGCCCTGATGCCTTCTGTATAAATGCATCTAGCCGGCTGAGCCCTTGTCCTCTTCTCTCAGGGAGGAGATTGAAAATGGTGAAAGACACAGAGGGCTAATTGATCCAGCCTCACTGATCCAGCTATTTGTGAGGACGAGGGAGAGGGAGAGGGGGAGTGCGAGAGAAAGAAGAAGGAAATAGGGGGACCTCCTATTAAGTAGCCCATAGTGGGTGATTAGTGGACAGGGGTTGTTTACCAAATACTGTGGGGTGTTATTTTGTTAACACGCCACTCTTCGGAGCTGGAAGATGTGCCTGAAAGAACAGGAAATGAGCTTGAAAGATTTCTGTTGATTGCCATTACAAGTCCTCAGTCACTAATACCCACTTGTGTGTTTGTTTGCAAATGGCAATATGTTTACATTGCACAAGATAATAAGGAAGCCACTGAGTTTAAAGTATAAACAGAAATTGTATTCAAGGGGTTGTGCTACAAATGTGCCTAGAGGACAACAAGCTTCTGTATAGATCATACTCATTTTTGCTTTTTAAAAATATAAAAACTGCAACTTTGCCACGCTCTGCAATCTTGATATGAACTAAACAATTTTAATATTTCATCTGCTTCCTCTCCTGCATGCGTAGAAAGTAAGTTCATAATAGATCACTGCCTCAGATTTGAGAGAATTAGAACAACAAGCCACAGGCATTAACGTGATATTATCGTTAAGATTTGTCACCGGAGTTTCTTTCATCTTTGTGTCCAAAGCCTCTCGCATTCTGCGGTGGTCACGGTGGTAGGCAGGTTGTGATAAAATGTGCACCTTAAATCTTGTTTGATGGCCCCTCAAAGGCGAACTGCCCTTCTGGAAATAATTTTGAAGGTTGAAGAGCACAGTATTAACAGATTTAATGTAGCTATTGAGTGAATTGCCGGAGCACCATGTCAGATTGAACCAAATGAGAGGGACAAATTGCACATCAACAAACAGCACATCTGCTAATAATTGTGCTTTTAATTACAGGCAAAATTTTAAATTGTGTGTGAAGCACTCTTTTCTTTTACAATTTGTCATTGTAAGTCTCATTTGTGAATCAAGTGCAAACCAGTACAGTGCATCTGCATAAATAAATTCTTATGGAAAGTAAAGAATAGAAAATGGTTTGAAATGGTTTGTTTTAAACTTTTTTTTTTTTTTAGCTTTTTAGCTTTCTAGAGTTGTAATAATATATCTAAAATCAACATTAAACAAATGTTCTTAAATATCCCAGAAAACTGTACCTTTCATAATTTTAAATGTCCTGGCATTTTGTTAGTAATGTGCAACGATTGTCTTATCTAAAATACTTTCTACACTTGTGAGCATGAAAAAGCACCAAGCAATTAAACGTTGCATTTGTTGGCAGCCGTCATTTTTTCGGCCACGTACAGAGACACAAGTGAAGTGTAGAATTTTGTAAACTGTGCCTAATTCCACTCACATCTGTGTCCAATTGTTGTCTGCATCTACATTCTTTGAGAGTGGATTTATTTTTCCTGGGCCACCATGTGGATTCAGCTGACCAGCTTAAGTGGGGATTAGTTGTTTTAAAGTTAGATTTTGATTAAAGCATTGTTTTTCAAAACTTGAAACTCACAACACATGGTTTACATAGTCTGTAAAATTCAAAAAGAACTATAGACCATGTCCCATAAAATTCATATCTATCAAGGATGACACAGGGAATAGAGAAGGGAAATAAACAAAGCATATTCACCCATTTATCTTTTCTCAGAAATGTATTTGAACGGACATTGATATATGAAAATACTTTAAATAAAAATGTGTCAAAAGATTTTCAAATGATGTAACCTTTCATGTGAAACTGGTACTCTTGGTAACAGAATATGTATCAAAGGTGAAGAAACGATTTGTGCCGGGTCAGACAGCCTGCATGCTGAGATGATCTATGCTAAAAGCTTGGCTGTGGCTGTGTTTACCTTTGGAAATGCAGGCTTGAAATGTGCAGGTCTTGAAATAAGTAAAGCGAAACAAAAGGGGCAGCAAACAACCATGAGTGAAGCGTGTTGTGGCACTTCTTCTGTTTTTCTCTCCCTCTTGATGACACTTCCAGCGCTTCATCTAGCCCGGCTTTGTTCTTGTTTGCTTCAAAGACCTGGCACTTCAGGTTGAACTAAGAAGCACATCAAAGATGCCTTTTTTTCTGTCTTTTTTTTTTTAAACGATAAATATTTAGCGGCGCAGAAGAAAGGCTTGCCCCCCCTCCCTTTTCCTCTCCCATCTTCTTTTACTCTCCCCCTCTCTCTCTTCACCTGGCCGGTTTCACCTGCTAGCAATGGCTGAGGCACCAGCATGGTAATGGCCTCATTGGCCTGCGCTGCTGAACAGAAAAACCAGCCACCACACAAACACACACACACAGGCACACACACCGCACCACATCTCTCCACCACAACACACTCTCTCCACAACTTCCCCCAACTCTGTGATCGCTGTTAATGTGCTGTGGCAAAATGTGTTTCTCTTTCGTCTTTATGGCTTTTACCTCTGTGGACTTTCTTTTCCATTGATATTTTTGTATTTTTTTCACATTCTCTCGGTGTATTTTAGTATGGAGAAATGCCAGGAGGAGGCACTGCTGTTGTCTATAGCTCCTAAAGTGAAAATGAAATATAATGGTTTTTTTTTTCTTTTTTGCTAAGATGGCTGTACAATAAGCAGTGGGAGAGCAGGGAAATTGTAAAGCTGGAATGGTATTCATGAAGGCTTTGCCTTGGTGTGAAGAGCAAAGCCTGTTGAAAAAAAAGAGGAGGAAAAAAAACCTAAAGACCATGCAGCTCAGGTTACCCTGGCTCATGTAAACAGTCAGCCATTAAAAAATCATGCCAGGATTTTTGGGAAAAAAAAGACTTTATATGTCTTTTTCTTTTCTTTTTCCTGACCAGTTGAATACCTTTGACCTTCTTTGGACCCTGTATTCCCATGGTGGGCTGGAGTCAGGTCTAATATAGTGTTATAGCCATGCAAGTATATGGCTCTGCTTGATGTTTGGAGGGAGACGAGCAGAGCGGGAGTGGACAGCAAAATGTAACTGTCAGCTAAAGGAGAGTAATTGAGGCATTCGCAGCGTCATAGGAAACATATGTGGCTCCATATGCTCTTCGTGTTCTTGTTTCCAGTCTCGTTCATTGTCTGAGATGCACCACTGATCTGGGGGCCTCTAAAGTGCCCTGCATCTATGAGAGTGTGTGTGTATGTACGTGCATGCGCGTGCTTGCATTTGCAACACTGATCTGGGGGCCTCTGAAGTGCCCTGCGCATAAGTGTGTGTGTACACATGCAGACATACAGGCATGAGTTATGTTACTCCGAGTGCTAAAGAAAAAGTAAGACACACTCATGAGTTTTTGTGTTGCCACTGAGAAAGAAAAGATTTATACTTTGTCTGTGTATGTTTATATATTTTTCTCCCTTCTGCCTTTTTGTCCATTGTGCATAGGCTGCACGGTTGGGAAGTAGTGTGTTTCTGTGCTGTGCCATTGCCCCAGGCTGGGGCAGGCCCGCGGGAAGCAGCCCTGACGGTCATTAGGACCTGTCAGTATGCCGGGAGGGGGAGTGCTGATAAATTTCAGATAGTGTCAATTGCAGATGAAAGATCTACTGAAGATGCTAGGGGCGTCACGCTTGACTTGCCTCTGCTCAACAAGTCCCATCTTCCTTCCAGCAGCAGACTACCTCAAGCAAGGAAGCGGGCAGGCTCTCCCACCCTCTGCTGCCCCTCAGCCCTCTGCTCCCCCCTCACCCCTCTGCCTACCTTCACCCCCACAACCCACACCCCCCCTACCCCTTCCTGCTTACCTTGGCTAAGCCGCTTTGCATGTTGATTGGGGGAGGGCTAATCCAGTTTGCAGCTGTCGTAGACCAATGATGAATCACCTTTCCGTCATTTGGCTGTGCTCCCCTTGCTCAGGGAGGAGGGAGGACCTGGAGGAGGAAACAACAGTGGAGTAGGGCTGCGGCTCGGAGAGAGACAATGTGCGCCTCTGTTCCCCCGCTAGCCCTCTCTTCCCATTCTGCGCCAGAATAACAATAATGTTTTCTCAGACAAGCCTTTTTTGTGTCACGGATGGCTCTGGACTGTGACATCGAGCTGCAATAACAAGGAGTGACATTGTTTCTGCTGGGGCAGGTGGAGGCAGAATACAGAGAGGGAGTGTGGTTTGTGAGGACTCAAAAGCCAGCTAGGTCCAGGTAAGAGCACAGTTGAGCCGCTGCCAGCAGCATCAGAGACGTGTAGCTCTCTGCGGGGCGTCAGAGATTGCCTGAGACACTCTCTGCTAAACTACTGTCAACTTCTCTCTTCCCGCTGTGTTGTCTGATCAGAGATAGGGAAGGCTTTTGAGCCATCAGCTAATGAGAAAAAAAGTTTGGGCAAAGGAGGAGAAAACAGGATCAAGTAGTGAGTGTGAAATGTAGAAATAGGATTAGTTTATTCTGGACCTTAATGTGCTTATATTTGTACCTCTGTGTTGTTGTATGCGTAAAGGGTGTGATATTTTTTGTGGGAAAAGGACAATGCAGCTCCCATTAGTGGAATATGTGTGAAGAAGACTTTGCCTTTTGTCTCATTGTTTTTTTTATTATTACTGATATTTTCATTGCTTGTACTTCAGTCTTTTTAGTTTCTAATATAATGCTTAAAAATATATATGTATATTTCCTGTTAATAATTAAATTAAACTTGAACCGCAAGAAAGGACTGTATTTGTAAAGCTGTACTGCAAAGTATCATAATATCATAATATTATAATATCATCTTAAATAGAGTAAATGCATATCATAATTTAATCTTTTTATCTCATAATTCTGGTTTCTTCGTGCCATCTGATAGCACTCAGACTGCTCAGAGTTTCTTGAGCATTTATCTTTGTGGCCTCGTGTTAAAGGCCAGTGTGTATCGATAGCAGAGATACTCAGAGCCCTGGAACATAATTGGAAATGGCAGTATAATGTACAAAACATTTTGTCCTAATTTCATTAACTTACTATTGCAATGGGAACGGTGGCAGAGACAAATGGGGTCTAGAGTTTGTGGCCGTACTTTTCAAATCACTCGTGCCTCCTTTCTACTCCATTGTCTACACTCGATCAAATCCTTTGAGCGCACAATGAGAAGATAGAATAATGTTTTCAGTGGCGTGGTCTTTTGTATAAACACAGAAACAATTAAGGAGCTTGCCAGAGCAAACACATGCCTCATGAGCTTCTCATCTGCCCATCACAGGCATGGGGCTCTCGTAATCAGACAGAGTGCTGCACTTTTAACAGGCACATTAAGCATCGCCTCAAACCAGCAAACATCTGTTAACAGTCTTTGATACCGCACAAAATGATATACACTTCAGGCCATTTTGGCTTTAAGATGCATCAGAGTAAATTGACAGTAAAAACTTTGCGTTCACGTCATGTAAAATGGTGACTCGCAGAGAGATTTTTGGAATGAAAGAAATCAGAAACCGTCGTGTCAAAATGTTTACTATTGATTTCATAGCTTTCATAGCTTGCAGATCTACTCTTTCTTTTGTTTATGTGTGTGTTTGCGTCTGTGTGTGACATTTTGCCTTGTTTATTTCTTTCATTTGAATGTGTTAATTTTGTTGTTGTCATTTGGCATCACAAATATTTTATTTTAAATTTAGCTGAAAATATCATATGCAAGGTAGTTATTAACACAAATGCAGTGAATTATACATTTTAAATAAAATGTTAATAGAATTTTTTTTCCCTTAGCAACTCCTTCATAATATATTTTTTTTACTTTTTATAATCATCACAATTTTATTTATCTAAATCTGTACACTGAACACTGTACACTGCATTGTATATCAGAGCTGCGTGTCTTCCGTGAAACCAGAGTGATATGTGTAATTTGATTTGGTCTCTACGTGTGTGTGCGTGTGTGTGTATGCCTGCGTGCGTGTCTCGTCAGGTCTATGGAAATGCAGGATCTAGCCAGTCCTCACAGCCGAGTAAGTGGAAGCAGTGAATCTCCTAATGGTCCCAACCTCGACAACTCCCACATCAATAACAATTCCATGACACCCAATGGCACTGAAGGTATGTGTGCGGTGCTGTTGCTCTTGAGTCGCTCTCTCTTGTCTTGTAGGCTATTAAAATTTTTTTTTCTTAAAAAGCTGAGAATAGTGTTATAAACTGTATTGTAACGTTAAACTTTTTTTATTTGAAAGCACTTCAATTTAGCATATATGCATTTGTGGAAATACAGACATTTTAGTAATAAAGATAATACAAGCGTTGCGTCATGATTCTTAGTTATCTTTTTTTTTTAGGATTTAGGATAAAACAATGAAGCGAATGCACATCTTGTTTGCTGGTTTTCTATGAAGATTCTTTGGACTTTGCAGACTATTTGCCAAACAATTCCGTGCCACTAGTAGCTGTTTATTTAAGTAAGCATGTAATTATTCAAAGCCCACAGCATGGAAATTATGGAGTTTTGCATGTGGTCTCTACTGTACATTGTTATTTACTCAGGTGATTCACCTGTGCTTAAATCTGAGCCTTTGTTTAGTGAAGCAGTCGTGCCCATGTCACAAACCAGCACAAGTTATTAAAAACAATCCCTCGTGTCACGTAATCTTCAGATTAGTCTGTGCTAAGCCTAAGCACAGGGTTGATTTTTTCTTTTTTCTTTTCTTTTTTTTTTTCTTTGTGTATTCATGCACACTTTACAGGAACCGTAGACAAGTTGCCGACTGTCATGTGTCCCTTTGCCATTCTTTCTTTCCTGTAGGTGATAACATCACAATGCTTACCACTGCAGACTGGTTGTTAGGTTCTAACTCACAGTCCGCTGCAGGTTTGTTTACTCTTGGTGACACAATGAAAGGACAATACTTGGTGTTTTCCCCAACTCAGCTGAGAGAATGAAAGAACTCTTTGTAGTTTACCTGAACCATCTACTTCACTCATTAAGAAATTTAATTAATCCCCAAAACACACTTTTTATCAGCTGCAAAATTATAAAGTTGCCTCAACTATTGTTCCTTTCATTCAGAAAGTATTTGGTATTTGCTGTAAATGTTGTGCTATTCTTTTTTCAAGCATGGTTTGACACCGACTGGATTTGAGTCCATTGTTAATGAATGGCCAGATTGTGAACCTGCATACTGTGCCTTTTGTTTTTATTTGGACGTTCCATGCTGCCTCCAGAATACAGCGGTTATTGTGTGCTCTGTGACCTGAGTGTGTGCTAGTTTATGCATGCACTGATTCTTCCTCGATGTCTTGTTCAAAAGAATTGCCCCTCGTCAACATGTGTTTCTGCAGTGAGCGAGCATAGCGGAAACATGTAAAACATGACAGCAAATAGCTTCTTCAACCATGAGGGATTCCACTGAGCATGACTCCCTTGCCCACATTGTCAATTTGTTTTGCCGAAAAAAAAATCCTCCAGCTCGCCTGAAGTGAAATGGATTGATTTCAAAGATTCCTGAGCTGTCAGAAAGCTGTGAAATTTTCTTTGCAGATCTATAGCTGAGCTATATAATGGAGTCAAGGTCAAACAGCGTTCGCTACACTCTTAAAAAGATTTTATACACCATACATTTCAATTGTACTTTTACACCCCTGCGGAGCTCTTTTTATTTGTGATTCATACTCCATTTAAGTACCGTTAAGCCAGTAATTTATCATTAAATGTAAGTGAAAATGTAACACATATATATTTTTATTAGTTTTTTATGCTGTCAAATTAAATTTTGATTTATATTATTCTTACAAAATAGTTAAAATTCATTTTTAAAATAAATAAGCTTCACATAAGGAAATGACTCCAGCACACATAAACATAAAGCTTTTTCTCCAGGTTGAACGATAAGGATCAGTGATAAAGATAAACTCTCTTGTAGCATCAGATAAATCTCATCAAAAAGAGTTAAAGATAATAATAAAAAACCTTTAAAGTTCTGACATTTAAAATACTTTAGAAATGCTGTTTGAATTCTCTCTCCCCCCTGTTTTTATTCTACAGTACCTTTTTGCTGTATTTTCAAAACATCCTTTAATGATGTGAAAATCTGAAAGCCTGAGCTAGTTAGACATTAATCTGATTTTTTTTTTCTTTTTTTTCCAGACTTGATTTGGTGCATTTGGTGACAATGTGGCTTCTTTGTTTGCAGTTAAAACCGAGCCAATGAGCAGCAGCGAAATCGCCACCTCAGTAGCAGACACCTCTCTAGACAGCTTCTCAGGATCAGGTGAGGTTTAAGGAGGGTAGATTGTTTGTTTTTGCATTAGTGTGTGTGTGTGTGTGTGTGTGTGTGTGTGTGTGTGTGTGTGTGTGCATTAGTGTGTCTGGCTGCCTCTCTAACACACACACAAACAGCTGCATAACTGATTAGTAAAAGATGAGCCTGGAGATGGGTGACTGATAGCTGCAGCTGGGCCCCAGGAAGTGTCCCCCGCAGCTAACACACCAATATTGTGTGTGTGTGAGTGAGTGTTGAAGAACAAGCGACTCTTACCTTTTATATGCTGTGCTTGCTTGCACGTGCACGTGTGTGTGTGTGTGTGTGTGTGTGTGTATGTGTGTGTGTCTATGTCTATATTAGCACTGCTGGTTCCCATGCCAGTGAGGACTGAATTATGACCTGTAATGCACTAAGCCTGTCTGTCCAGTGGCGTGACATGGCGTCCCAGTGGCCCTCACTCTCCACGGGTTGTTACCGTATCACCCTGTCAGAGCCAGGAGTTTCACACCCTCCTCTCAGCACGGGAACATCACACACACACACACACGCACAAAAACACATACAAAGGGGCATTGCAAAATAAAACCAAAACCTCAGAGCTTAATGAGCATTGTAGGAATTGTAAAAAAAAAAAAAAAAATCACTAATTTGATAATTTTCTAACTTATTTCTTTTTTCCACCCTCACCAGTATCTGTGTCAGCCTGGAGCACTCTCTTATATTTTCTTTAAACATGTATTAATAGTGCTGCATCCAGCTGTGCATGGTATTATCTTGCTGCTAATTTTCCTGTATTTCCATAACTGTTTAACTAAGTACTTGATACTTAGCGCTAGAAGCGCATAAATCACTGCTATGACTTTTGTCTCTGACAATATTAATAAAATTTAGTAATCTTACACCCCATATCCTCCTCGGGGAAACCCAAAGCTCCGTTCAGAAGAGCAGTTTTGTCCAGTGGCAGGTGCTGCTGATGTGGGAAAAGTGTTCAATATTAATAACGTGTGTGAGGAGTTACAGCATACAGTTACATACAGTTAGCGCTCCCCCGCAACCAAATCCCTTATTTTACATGTCATGTCCAATTAGACAGATGTTTCAAGACTGTGCCACTCTGTTGTACTTAAATGCAAGTAATGCGGCAGAACTATGATTGTTGCCTGAGTAGATCTGATTTGTGAGTGAATTTCATAAAATGCAGATGTATTATCAAATTTGATCATTATTGAATTTACAAATTAATAAGCCCATCTTCCAAATGTATTTATTTGCAATAATTTTTGCCTAGTGTTTCAAAGATGGTTGATTCAATAAAAAAAAATTAGGGTACTTTTTGAGTACAAGTCATGCAGGCTAGATCCCTTGTGTATTAAGAATTTTTATATTGTTTATATTTTATTAATTTAACTTCATTTGAGAATTTACATTTTAAATTTAGGAAACAAATATTTCCGATAATACTAAAGTGAATTCACATTTTCCTATTAATAAGTGTTTATTTGAGGTGTTTTTTTACCCAAACCTGACACTTGAAAAAGCCCAATGTGTGTTTTAAATAATTCTTACAAGAGATTTAACTTCTTCACGTCTGTAAGTTATTTGTGGCTGAACTTTCCCAAGTTAACAGCAGCGTGGAACCACATAGTCATACGCCTAATGAAGGAATGATTATGCAGTAGCACTCATTACCTGCAATCAGTGGTGTCACTTCCAATGCGGTTGTGGCTTTAAAGGCCCAAGGCAACTGCTATAGCTATAGGCCGAGACTGATTCAGACCATCCTGTGTGTGTTTACCTCAGTAGTCGTCATAGCAGCGCAGACGTATCAGAGATCAGAGATACGCGGGTCAGCAGAAAAACCTGATGTTCTTACCTGATTATTTTGCTTCATTATTGCTCTCCGGTTTTCAACCAACCTTAAGTAAGGTTACCGAAATAAATAGAGTAATGCAATGTAATTACTGTTTCCTTGGATTCAAGAAGTTCTGTTGGCAAAAAATAATATTTACCTTATTTCTTAATGTTTAAATATGTGCTTGCCTCTTTTCTTTTTAACTCTCCTCAGCTATTGGAACCAGTGGCTTCAGCCCAAGACAAACTCACCAGTTCTCTCCACAGATTTACTCTTCCAAGTAAGGCTTCTTTTATTTTTCTTTAAAAAATAAGCAGCATCCAACTTCATTTGGATCTTTAATTAGATCCTTCTGCTAGATCGGGGGTTTTCGGCCGGCTTTGTTTGCCTGGATGTCTGCAGCTTACGCGCTCTGAAATCTGTTGTAATTATTATCTTGCAAAGATTTCCTTTGCCATTTATTGTTCTTTCACCATGTATATGAGCTGTGCGATGCTATCTGTCTTACAGCTTGGCTCAGTGTTTAAAATGAGGTAGCACAATCACAAGGAATTTGTCAGTTAGCAGAGTTTGTGTTATGGTTTTTTAGGGGTAAAACATGGTCCCCTCTCTTCCTGCCTTCCTTTCTCACTGTTGTCTTTTGTTTCTTTTCTTTTCTTAAATAGCAGAACATATCCGCATATTCTTCCTACCCCTTCATCCCAAAATATGGCTGCGTATGGGCAGACGCAGTACACCACAGGAATGCAGCAGGCCGCAGCTTATGCTAGCTACCCCCAGCCTGGCCAGCCCTATGGCATCCCAGCCTATGGTAAGATTTCTCTTAATGCACAACATAACCTCCCTGTCATGCTAAAATATGCATGTTAATAATACTCTTTACATTGTATAGATGTATGGGGAATAAAACTACAACAACATTTTTTTTTCCATCCCAAAGGTCAGGATAAGACCTCGATCATAACAAACAATGTTCCCACAATTCCTCGAGAAAAGCAACAGCAGCAGAGATGCTGAGTTGTTGTTTAGTGCCTGCATATTCTCCTTCATTGCAATAAAACAGAATTTGCTTGTCAAGCTGTTCAGATAGATCTGGAAGATTAGTGATAAAAATCTGAAAACAAAAGCTGGTCTCCTCTGGCATTGCGAGAGAAAGCACAGCTCACTGAGGGCTTTATTTGTCCAAAGTCTTTCGAGTGTCTTGACCCCAGAAGACTCTCCAATATGTGGAGGAATTTACACTGTTTATTTGAATGGAGTCCTGCAACCTACCGCTGCATAGAAACTGCATCGCGACTGATTCAGTGTAAGCAGTGGCCAGTTCAACTCACAAACACATGCAGAATGTTTTATTACTTGTGCATCTTTTTACAGATGACCTATCTTACATGATGATGATGCTAATAATAATAATAATGATAATAACAATGATAATAATACTGAAGATAACATAAAATCAAACAATCATAGTACTAAACATGCTTTTTGGTTTAACGGCCAAGTAGCCTTTGCAGTGAGACAGATGATATTTCTAAACAACTGATGATTGTAAAAATCCTTAATCAGATAATCACCGCTCATCCATTGTGATTAGTGTGTTGTGCTAACACACAGGCTCTGTTCCTTTGCTGTGTCCTGTGTAATTTAAACTTGTGTGTTGACTGTTGTCTGTGCATCAAACCGATCTGGTGTCACTAACTGATTTAGGTCCATTGTGGGCAGGCATAAAGACGGAGGGGGGTCTGAGCCAGTCCCAATCCCCGGGACAGACGGGCTTCCTAAGCTACAGCTCCGGCTTCACCACACCGCAGACGGGACAGGCCCCCTATAGTTACCAGATGCAGGGTGAGGACATTTTTTTCTCTGTGCATCCTCACAAGTCGCTGTGGGTTTTTTTTTATGGTGTCAAAATCCAGGCTAAGATGCCATCATTCTCTCTTTAAGCTGGTATGCAGCTAGCATGTCCAATTTTACAGTTATAACAGTGAAATAGCTGAAATTCCTAACATCCCGATTGGTTTACAAAGCTACAAAGCCGATTCTGATTCACCAACTATCTAAAAGTACGATGGGAATCTCCTTGCTGGTATGGGTTTTTTTCTATTTTAATCTCTCTGTGTATCTATTTATGTCCTTTAAACCTCATTGTCAGCGACTCATCTGCTTTGTCCTCGGTTTTACATTATTTTTCCAATGTCCTTATCACTTTTTTCCCTCTGTGTTCTTCATCACTTTGTTTTTAAGTCAGTTTCTCTGTCTGTGTTCCATCTGCTTAGCTCATCTAAATAAGGTTATTGTACTCTTTTTCAAAAAGATTAGAGAAAAAGAACTGATTTAATAGCGTGCAGAGCCAGACTGATTCACAACACGGCCCTCTCCCTCACCCCAAACGATGGTTACATCCCGGCGGTCGTTATGTGCAGCCACAATGGCTGCCTCCCTCTCCTCTCCTCTCCTCTTAAAAGAATTAACACAGATGGAAAAATGGCAGGCACTTAGAAGGCACCAGCCCCCACCGCTCCCCACTCCCCAGCCTTTGTTTTTTCTCTCCCTGTGATCATATTTGTATTTGTTTAAGAGCTGAGACCATAGAGATTTATGGCCTTGAAACCGATAAAGATGAGTTGTTGCACCCAGCACTCCCCCTTCTGTGCTGTCTCTGTCCAGTCACACTGCCTGTTTAAATGTAGATCAGGCCCTCTGCCATGTAGTTCTTCTATTACTCCCTGTTTGTATTGGTCCTCTGTTCCACCTGCACCAGACAAGGACAGTTAGCTAACAGCTAGCACAGCCTCAGTGTTCTCTCCTGTAATGTCTAATGTGTGACAGTAGAAACATCTCCACATGTTGCTGAAAAGCCTCCAGAGCATCTCACAATAAATAACGCCAGCTCAGCAGCAGATGTGGCGCGGGGAAGCCTCTTTTCCACACCTCTTAAACAAATACAGTCGGCCGCAGCCGGAGTTTTACAGCGCGCAGCCGAGTGCCTGAAAAAGGAGAGATGGCGAGAGAGAGAGAAAAGAAGAAAGGGAACAAGAGACGGAGCATGTGCGGCAGAATGCAGAAGCTGCTATCCTGCCCTTAGTGGTTTAACTCACGATGACAGTATTATGTGGCCATTCATCTTCTAAGTATTATGCTCTTCTTATACTCTGTCTTTCTGTTTCCCTCCGTCTGTTTCTGCCTCTCCTTCGCTGTCTCCTGCTATCTCTGGCTATCAGATGCCCCACATAGCGTTAAGTGCGTTAGTAATTGACAGCCATGTTAGATGACAGATTGACCACTATTCTGGCCGTGGGTTCTCTAACTGTGGCTCTGGCCCTCAGCCACGCCATCATCATTATTCTTTCTGGCCTATTGATCTGCCTGGGCGAGGTGCCTCAGGCCTGGGTGTCCCAACCAAATACTCTTTTTCCACATCTGATACTCCCCCTCTCTGTCAGTGTCCCTGCCACCAGCCTGTGGCCAGCTGTCAAGGCGGAGGACGATTAGATTAATGTTTTTGTCCCTCGCTTTCATGTCCAATGCCACGGAGCTTTGTGTGGCCGCTAAAGTCGTGGCACCAAATCGTAAAGGGGACAGCCTCAGTTCTGCGGTCCCTTGTCTGTGTAGTGCATCTCACGGATTGTCCGAAAAAAAGCGAAAAACATCAGAGGTGTGTGACGAGACGGGGAGGTTGTGCTGATGGTGGGACTGAGCAGATGCTAATTAGGTGAATAATTGGATTCCAGCATTCTGTCCCAGTGGCGGTGCGAGCTGAAGAAGCTGAAGCCTTCGCTGCTTTTTTAAAAAAGCAGAGCCCCATCTGGACTTGATAGCCTATTCCCAAGTGGGGCATACAAACTTCTGCTACAAATATTGTGCACTGATGATAGACATAGCCCATGGCAAGGGGACTGATCAAGCAAAGCAAATGGACTTCCAATTGTGGAGCCAGAAGGCAGGAGGGAAGCAGGAGAGGAGGGAGGGATGATGTCTAGTCTTGAGTGAGTGAACTAACTGGAGCAGGACAGGGGGAGGGAGAGAAAACATGCCCCCTGGGGAACCACAAGACCCCCCCCCCTTTTCACTCCCCCCTGCTATAACCAGCTTGCACCACCACTCCCAACAGCATGGGATCATTCTCCCCGGGCTAGTAGGGTCCCCTTGAATTTTATGTGGCTCCTTGTTCTCCACAGAGCAACCCTCAAACGCTGGCAGTGAGAGCTTTTATGACTGTTTGAACTGTGCATTAGGCTAATTTGTTGTCCTCCACTGCCTCAATCCTCCTTGTCTCTGTCTTATTGTTCTGTCGGACTTTCACTTGACGCTGAACTTTCTGTGGAGAACAAATTCCCCACACAGGCCTTGAAATATCAAACAACAAAGAGAGAGAGCGAGAGAGAGAGCAGTTCTGATGAAAATAGCCAGTAGAGGCTGGGATGAAGAACAAGGTAAAAATCTGCTGTGTGCTGGAAACAGAAAGTGAGGAACTGCACAAATAATTAGTGGATCCTGGTAATCTTGGGAGCTCGGGAGGCATTTATTTCTCTTTTTTAGCCAGAGTGCTGGGTACTTAGCTAACTGACAAGGCTAAACACTGCAATACGTCTCCTCTTTTCCGTGCTTTCCTCCATACGGTACCCGTCATGGCCCCCCCACTTCCCTGATCCTTCCCCCTTTTCTGAAAGCTGCTTCACGTTTGTTACGGTGTGGGAGGGCCCTCCTGATGGGGCCAATGACCAGAGGATGAAAGGAACTCCCTCTGTTTGTCTCCAGGAACAAAGGTGTAATTACGCCCCCATTTAGGAACAGTAAATTTATCTCCCCCTTCGTCTTCACCGAAGCTACGGGATATTTTTGGGCTACGGAAGGATCACTGCAGTGATGAGTGAAGAAGCCTTTTTAAAGAGCGCAATGGTAGTGCTAATTAATATCCCATGTGGATGTATGGAGAAGCTATTAGAGAGTAATAAAGCCCAGGGGTCGTATTTGTAAAAGTTGGAAGGACTGCTATGAAATTTCTGTGCAATTTTAGACTTTTAAAAATAGATTACTTGTTACAGAATCTTCAAAACTCAAGAATAGAGAAAGTCAACAACTGCCCAAAGCTTTTCTAGTGTTGTTCTTTTACATACTGGTACATAATGGTTATATATTATATTATTGTGCAGACAAATGTACGTTCACCAAGCTTTATAAATAATCATGTAATAATCATTGTCGCAGTTTTTGCCTTCACAATATTTTAAACTTGAGGGAAAGCAATATTTGTCCTTTGAATTTAGCATGCCTACTGAATTTTTAAAATCAAACGCTCCCAAGTGGAATTCCCTGACCAATCCCACTTTGTGATTAGCCGCTCCTTATAAACACGGCTGTGGCTGCAGGCAAGAAAATTTCCTCTCAAAAGGCAACCTGCTCGACTATATTTTATTTTATGGGATGAATGAGATTTATTACGCTGTGTATTTTGATGAAATTATTTAAAAAAAACTTTGGACAGTTAAATTTATTATTATTAAGTCTTTTGTTTAATTAAAATGTTGGATATCAAAATGTCAAATTAAAATTTGGTGAAACAAAGTTATCACGATAAATGTGATCTCAAGAGTGAGCCAAATAATTGGGGATTTCTAGTGTAAATTCACACAGCTCTCTTATTCTTGTCACCCTCCTGTCTCTCTCCCTGTCTGTGATCCCCTTTAAGCTGCTCCTCCTGCTGCTCTCTTGTCTCCTGATATGTACAGGTGGATGGTCGCTGAACAGAGAAGTCGTGCCCCGGGGGGCCACCGCTGCTCATCTCCTCTATAACTCATGTCATGTATATTATTAAGCCATTAGATGCTATCAGCCCCTTTTGAATGATTTAATTACCCAGGAGGACCTTCCTTTGGGCAAGTGAAAAGAGGAACATACATATTCATTGGAGCTGGATGTCGGCAGCAAACCTCCCCCCAAAGTGCTACTCACTCCGACCTTTACTCCTTATACATCTCTGTCTCCACACTGCCCGTGCACACCTCCTCCCGCCAACCCAAAGCTCTGCCCCCCCTTCACTCCACGCCACCCTTCAGTAGCTCACACACAACAGTCTCTTGTCTCCCTCACATTGTGCGGGCTTGGACGGCTTTAGAGGCAGGTTCTGTCCGCCCCTTACCCTTCTCTGCCCCCACCCCCTCTGTCATTCATCGGGCCTGATCCAATCACTGATAAGGAAGGAAGAGGAGAAAGATAAGGCCACTGTTGGGAGCGCTCCCTCAGGCCTCCCTCTGTTCACCACCTCAAATTGTTGTTTCACAGAAGACTAATCTTTTTTCTTCCCCTCCTAACAATGTGCCATTTCATTTCTGTCACTGCACTGCTTCCCGTACTACAAATGTAATGTTTTCTGCTATAATGGTGCTAATATGGTGCTGCTAATATGGTGTTTACATGACTCAAAAGTTCTATTATTTTTCCTTAAAGGTGGAACTTTCACAACAACATCAGGACTGTATGCAGGAAACAACTCCCTGACAAACTCCACCGGCTTCAACAGCACACAACAGGTAGCTCCTTCTGCTCCTTCTAGTCCTGTGATCTGGTATCAGAACGCAGCTATCTAGTTCATAAAAGTTTGAAATGCAGACTCATTCTCTCAACCTGGAAATCTTTATGTAACATTTATACCCAATATGTTACATTTCATCCATGACGCATTCAAACATAAATCACTCAGGATGTCAAAAGCTTTGTACGCAGGATTATCTACTGTACCTCCTCCAACACATATGTACTATGCCACAGACGAAAGGGAGAAGAAAAAAAAAAAGACAGATCGTTGTCCAGATGTAGGACAGAACAGACATGTGTTTGCATTTATGTTTTGGAATCTGCACTGTAAAGTAGCAACACTGGTGCAGGGCATATCTCACGTTACTCTGCCAAACCTCGTACTTCTCTTCCCCAACTCTTTTGCTACCTTTTGTGTCTCTTTGCCTCCACCTTTTTTTTTATCTAAATCTCCCCTCTTATACCACTTTGTAGATATCTTTCTTTATCTCAGTTTTTCCTCTGCTTGCCTTATCTTTATCTAAATGTAACCCTTTTATCATTTTGCTGCTCTTTCTGTCTTTCTCAACAGGACTACCCCAGTTATCCAGCCTTTGGCCAGGGGCAGTATGCTCAGTATTACAACAGCTCACCCTACACTTCACCCTACATGACAAGTAACAACACCAGCCCCAGCACGCCCTCCACCACCACCACCTACACCCTCCAGGAGCCACCCACTGGCATCACCAGCCAGGCCCTGACAGAAAACCCTGCAGGTAAGAATCAAACCGCAAACCGCAGGGTTGCCTTTGTGTAACCTTAATATCAGGAGTTTGATCCTGCTAAGAGCCATGTTTCTTTTTAAAATCAACAAGCAGGCCCCTCCTTCGCACTGAGTGTAAGTTGCTCGTGATAAAGATTTTTTGGCATAAAGCTTGTTTTCTCTTATTTGCGCTAACCCAAATACACAAAATGAGTAGGAAATGGTTTCAGACATCAGGTCCAGTGTGCTGCGGTGTGGCAAGCAGGGAAAAATGAAGTTGAAACTCAAATGCAGAATTTCCTATAATTGAACGTGACATTAATGCATCATCTGGCAATCAAGCGCTGATTGTACCTTTATAAGTTAGTCAAGATTTTATGACTGCATTTGAAATTGTCATCAATCAACACCAAAGACATCAGACTTAAACTAAATGTAATTTCATACACAGTCATCCATTTTAGATAAATGACATCTTTTCTATTTCTACTTGGCATGTGCTCCATTACTTCTTGTTTATCAAATCAGCACAAAGCAAAATAGCTTTTAGTATGTGTTCTGCAAGTGATTCATGATACCTGTAGGCTTGCATAACTATTAAAAATGTCCCAGGAAGCTGTCCGTCCCACATCAAGACAAATGGTCACTAACACTTCTGTGCTAAAAGCAAATAATAGCTCATCTTCAATACTCTCTTTTTATACTCTCCTTCTTCCTTCTTTCCTTCCTTTCAGGAGAGTACAGTACCATCCACAGTCCATCAACCCCCATTAAAGATTCAGATTCGGATCGATTGCGCCGGGCCTCGGATGGAAAGTCACGTGGCCGGGGAAGAAGGAACAACAACCCATCACCGCCGCCTGACTCCGACCTTGAGGTAGGGTGAGTCCGCTACCTTGGCGACAGACAGCCTCGCCCTGTCTGAGGCACATGGACACTAATCCACTTACTATATGGCTGCCACACCAGCTTTAACACTTGATGGGCATTAATTCTTAAAGATTTGATTCCTTAACTATAAATGCATTATTGATGCATTGTGGAATAAATGACATCACTAAATGTAAATTTGTAAATAAACAATGAGGAATGTGATTAAGTGAGTCATCACTGAAGTGAATAATATATATATATTCTAGTCATCAAAGACTAGACACTGGCTGTGACTAACAATGCACCATGAGCCATACAACACTTTGATAGTGACCATATGTCACCATAAACTCTCTGTAATTCAGAGGGCTCTTCATTAATATGATATGAATTTGAACGAGGTTAATAGCACCCATTATAGCACTGACATCATGGCATGTTAACATATCTAGTTAATTAGTTTGTCACTATTGATTACTCTAATGTAAAGGGCAGGGGATGGAAAGCGTGTGGTGGGGTGATGGGAGGAGTGTTGCGGTGACCAACCCAAGCAAATGGATCCTGGTCCCTGTGGCGCACAAATACACGCTCCTGGCCTATTGACCAGGAGGATCACCTTGCAGCCCTACAGAGTACACCATTGATTTTGCCTTTTTTCTCTCTGTTTTTCTTTGTTTCTCCCCACTCCCTACCTCCTCCCCCCATCTCTCCAGCGAGTTTTCATCTGGGACCTGGATGAAACAATCATCGTTTTCCATTCCTTGCTTACGGGTTCTTATGCCAACAGATATGGACGGGTGAGTGACATCAGACTGTGGCAGTAGCAGTGCACTTTATCAGTAAAACACATAAATATTAAAAGGAGATAAAACAAAAAGAATCAGAGGGGGAGGATGGCCATTGAGCGGAGGATTGATTTCATTGCGCCTTAAGTCCAGAGTCTGAAGAAAGAGCAGAACTCAATGTACAGATAATTGTTTCTTTTTTTAATAGGTCCAATGAGGCTTTGCAAGCATTTGACTGCTCTTTGCAGCTGTTGGAGCTATGCATGGCTGGTCGGGGCTCGGCTGTAGGGGCTCACAACAGTTGCACTCTGGATGTCTATTGACACATCTTAAGTGTTCCTTTCTCCTTCAGAAATGCCACATTGTTAGTTTAATTAAGTGCTCCTCAATCCATCCTTTTCAGGCAGGGATCTCCCCGGAGACCATGGCAGGAGTCTGAGTCGACCAAATGTAATTCAGTCAAAACTCAAACTAGACGGCGGAGGTTCCCTGAAACCTGTTTTAATTAGGAGTCCAATTAAAATACATTACATATGTATATACACATCTTAACAAACATATATGATTATTATTATTATACTAGAAGGTCATTTTCCATCCCATGTCACTGTGTGTGCTTATAAGATGAAGAGTTTACTTTTCCAGGCTTTTCTATTTGTTGTTCCTTGTAAATTGCATCTCTAAATTTAAACCCTCAAAACAAACAATTTGAGAAATAAGGCAGAATCCTATTCTCATGGTTTTGTTGAGGTCATAGGTTCTATATAGCTTCCAAAGTCTATCGCCCGCTCCTCCCCATTTAGATATAACACACATGAGTGATAAAAGAACAGTACAGTCTTAAAGAATCAGCATTTTATTTTATTTTTGTCTGAGAGAAGCATTTCTAATCACTGGTTGTTTTGGCTATGGAGGTGTCTGGTTTTGAAGTCAAAAAAGACATATTGCTCCTCGTATGTCAGAGGGCTTAGCGTCTGCGGCCCATGCTCTGTGCCTTTGTTCTGGTATGAGGGGGTGTTTGATGGGTTCAGTGTTTTGTTTTTGGGGTGAAAGAGGGCTGCCCCACGACCTTCCACTGTTTATTTACTTTATTCTCTGCCCTGCATGCTGGGTAAAGGGAGAGCTAAGGCTTGGGGAGCTGTGGCCCAGTGATGAGGGACTCTCCAACCACACACTCACACACACACACATGCACACACAGGGTCTCAAGTGTGCTCCTCTGAAACAGGAAACACTCCTGACTCCATAAGGGCCCGTTCCATCAGAGCTCATATAGGATATGACAGCCGCCAGAGTCCCTCTCACTCTCCTATTTTCTCTTTTGTTCTCTCTTTTTCTCCCCTTTGCCCATTTCTCCCCCCAACTTTTTTTTTCTTTTCTTTTTTTTTTTTTTTTTTTTTTTACAAAAGTTTATCTTCCTTTCATGCTCTAACCTGCCGACACTATCTCATTAAAGCACCATTATAAAAGGAAGACATGCTTACTCACAGCAACCACAGAGCACGCTACCTCAAAAGCCTATCAGGAACGCAGATCTGTAAACTACCTCGGAAAAGAAAGTGAAGCAGACCAACATCCCCCACAACCACCCATCCACCACAACAACCACCCATTCTCTCCCCCTTTTCCTCCCTCCTGCTTGTCAGTCATGTCCCCATCTTAGTGGCATAAACAAAAAAGGTACAAAACAGTTTTCCCTCGTAGCTGCTCCAAGCTTACTTACTATAAATAGATGTGTATCTGAGTGAGCGCACATCCACACTTTCTCCCACTGTGACCTCCCACCCACTCTCTCTGACTCTTTTTTTCTCCCTCTCATACACACATAAACGCACTGCTGTTCTTATCAGCTCTTTTAATTGGCATCAAGGCAGCTCACCCCCATAAAGCTGATGGCTGAGGCCAGCTGTGCTGCTATTGGGCTGGCCAGAGCCAGAGCTTAAAGTGGGTGGGGATGGTGGTTGGGTGGGTGTTGTTATTGGTAAGGGGAGAGAGAGTGGGGAGGAAGGGGGAGAGACTTGGCGCCCCTGTGGATGGCACTGACATCCCGGGACAGGTGGTGCTGGAGCAATGACAGCAGCAGCACTTTGGCCTTCTGGCCTGCTTGTATTCTTAACTCCCTCACTGACTGATTGTTTAGATTTAATTGGAAAGGATTCACTTGCGCGGGAGAAGACTGCCTTTTCCCACCGAACCAGCCCATAACACTAAATCGCCCCAACAGCGCCAGAGGTCAGGGAGAGGGGGTTTGGTAGCCTGTTGATGTGGGAGGCTAATTATTTTTGATGAATTCTGACTGAAAGATTGATTTGAACTGGGAGGGTTAAGAGGAAGGAGAAAGCCTCTCCAAGTGGGGATTGAGCTCTCCTTGTGTGGTTCGTCCTCTGTCGTTTGAGTGAAAACATAAGCATTGTGGGGCATGACAGCTAATCAGCAGAAAAGCTCAGGTGTGTCTTCAGGTGGGTTAACTCTGTAATCCCTGCTTCTGGTCCTGCCTGACTCGCCTTAATGCGGTCTCACCCAGCTGCAGAAAATCCTCCACCACAGCCCGCTATTGTCTCTCCTCATCCTTTGCTCGCTCGAGACAGTCTGCTGATTAGAGTTTGTGCAACAACAAAAAACAGAAAGCATCATCTAAGTTAATTAATTATATGTTGTGTATTTTGTTTGTATGTGAAAAATAATTATACAAAGCTTATATCTTTATAGATGTTCATGGAAAAAATGCACTGAAGTTTTTTGCCTATTCATTATCTTTTTAAAGGGAAAATCGCACACATTGTCCGAGACTCATTAAGTATTTACAGTGTAGTTCACTCCTCTCTAGGTATTATCTTACAGACAGTGCAACCCTATCACCATTACAGCAAGTGTCACATTACTGACAGAGATCATGATTTAAGGAAAAATTGCAGTTGTGCCCGATACAGGGAACCATCAGCATTTATTTTGCATTTGGATTATTTTTTAATATTAAGCCTCAGAGTGGTTGCTTCAAAGGGGGGAATTGTGTTATATCACCTAGAAAGCAATCAGATGATGCAGCAGTACAAGTATGTGGAGAATGGGCTATTTACGATAAGACTGTGACCCCAACTCTTCTAAATCGACCACCCCTCCTGAGAAGAGACGTGCTTTTACTGCATTCATTCAAGTCTGTGGCATTTCTGATGACTATTCTGGTCCCTTTTCTAAGGGTCGTAAATAGAGGCTGAAACTTTCAAGTCCGCCTAATGTCTTCTTTTATGGGAATGGCCTGCTGAGGAATTTAAAAGGATTCTATGTTAATTGAGTGACTCAGAGGGAACAGCATTATTTATTGTTTCACATTAACTCCTTCAGAATGGAAAAAAATACTTCAATATCCAGAAGAAAGGTTTTTATTTGATTGAATTGTTTTTGTCTGTTTTTCAGGATCCGCCGACATCTGTATCATTAGGCCTGAGGATGGAAGAAATGATCTTCAACTTGGCCGACACACACTTATTCTTTAACGACTTAGAGGTGCGTCCATTTTGTGTGTGTGTTTCTTTTGTCTTTATGCCATCTGTTCACTCTGGTGGTTTTTAGTGATCAAAGGAGTGTGTACATATTCTAGCATAAGTATATGAATAGTACATTCAGATTTTAGTAAAAGTAGCAGCAAATGTTTCATGCATGGAATCTGTTTCTCAGTTAACAGTCCCATAGTGGTGAAGTATTACCTCCGAGGCCAAGGGATACCATGAATTTTACATGTGCTGTCAGTCTCCGTCATTCCTGGGTCACCAGCCCTGCCCCCACCCCCCACCTCCTTCCCACTCCCAAAGCGGCCAGCTCAATTTGTCAGGCTCTAGTGTTTCTGTGGCCGCTCCGTCTATCTGTGTGTCATGCTGTGTGCTTGGTGTCGCTGTCCACCTACACCACAGACCCTTCCGTCACAGCATGAAATCCCCCGCCGTCTCCCCTCCCACGCCTCTTGCCCCCCTGATTCATGTACGTCTAGTGTAAAATCTGCCCCTGGGACACAAGAATAGAGGGATCAAGGGTAGGGAGGTGTGTGTAGATGTGGTTGTGCGTGCGTGTGGTGTAGTGTCTACTTCACTCTGGGGAGATGTGAAAGACTAGAGGGTCTGGGATGCCAATAGGCTCAGACTGTACGTACAGAAAAGTGAGTGCCACATTTGTTCATGCACAGACATGAAGTGCACCCGCTTCCTTCTTTCCAGACCAAGATCCAGACGTCAAACCCAGCCAACATTTTAACAATAAACAAAGCAATTTATTTGAATATTATATCCCATGACTCTAGCTTTATCAAGTTCTCTGTCTACAATTTTATTGAGTTTTTATCTTTGCAATTTTTGTCCCTGCCTCCTCCTCTCAGTCTCTTTCTCCCACTAAATTTGATCTCACTGACCCAGCGCTTTTCCTCAGTGTCCTGCTTAATGCTGACCTCACAGTAGAGGAAATGTTTTGTTTGATACTTAAGTGTGAAGAGATCTGTGGCCAGTCTGCCAAGTCTCATTACTCACCACCATGTTCGGCTGTGTTATATGAAGCAAACCCAAGAAGGAGGGAAAAACAGGAGAGAAAGAAAATGTTCATACTCTCCCAGACAGACGAGTGACTTGAGATTCCAAATGCAGTCGTCGTGATCAAAGTTAATTGGCTGCAATTGGCTGGTTAAATATTTCCTTATGGCCCCAGCCATGTAGAATCCATTGTAGCTGCACTTTATTTAATAGATGTGCCCCAATCATTTGAAAAAATGGCAGTTTGTGACAACGCTTAAATGTGGTTTTGCCCAACATCTGTCCTGTGTTTTGATTTCTTTTCATGTGTGATGAAACTGTTCACAGATGAACTGGCAGCTCAGACTGCTTATAAAATTATTTAAAAATGCGTATATTTCTTCTGCTCTATCTCAATAACGAAATGATTTGATTTTGTTTTGACACTTTAAAGCTTTGAATTTTTTCCCAGCTAAAACCTAGACTGAAATAGCAATCTGTGGTCTGCTGTAAGAATGCTTTCCAGAATGTCCAATGTAAAGACCTCTTTACAGACACTGCAGTGATTGTTATTAACAATCATACCAGAGGAGGAGTGACATTCTCTTGAAGGCGTATTGATCTCGCCTCTTAAACTGAGCCAGGCCAGTCTGAGTGTTAAGTGCCGGTTCTCAGCAATGCCTAACCAGTTGTGTTTCCTCTCTGCTGATTTACAGTACTCCATCTCAGATAGAGCTAAATAGAGTCCAACTATAAATACCACAGCCAGCAGCAGTTATGTATTTAAGCATGTGTAGAAATGCATATGGTCCATCTAATTTAGTCTAAGCCATAAAGGGAGACCCCAGAGGCTGTGCAGAAACACAGGTGCAGAGTTAGTGGCCTAGTGGTGTGTGTATGTGTGTGTGTGTGTGACTGGTCAATCTAAGCCTTAACACTGTTGTCCTGCCAGCCACTGTACAAGAACATTAAATATGGCTTCAGCATCCTCATAACTTCACAAAATGTGCAATCGCAAATTATTATGCTTGTATTAAAAAGTTTGTTTAGATAAATTAATCTGTTAAACATTTTAAACATTTCATCTTAAACATTTTGTTTTAAATATTTTGTTTAAAACAAAAATGCTTGTTTGCAGCTCGAAACAACGCATTTAAGCATAATATTGTGGACAGGCTGCCGAAGCCAGAGCGAACGCTCTAGTCTCGTGTATTATGTGTTCAAGTGTGTGTGTGTGTGTGTGTGTGTGTGTGTGTGTGTGAATGGAGGCTGGCTGTTGATAGAGCTGGTGAGTGACGATTCAGAGGAAAGTCATAAAAAGAAAGAGGGCATGCCGAAGGGGTCAACAGGGATTAGTTTCACCCTTATGTCTCTCTCTCTCTCTTTCTCCTCTAACCTTTTTCTGGATCGGCGCTCTTTTTTTCTTTCTTTCACAGTTAGATAGTATTGAAGGTGCGTCCCAGAAACACTGCACCTCCCCAAAAGACTTCCCCTCCCAACCCGCACACACGAGTACCTCTATCGATCGTCCCACACAAACCATTTGCTGCTGAGCCCTTTAAAGGATGAGTGCAGTATTGTATGAACAGCGCAGTCTGTTTTTATCATCAAAAATGCTCTCACTGAGGGAAGTATTAGGAAAGTAATTCAAGGCAATATGATCCTTATTGATGTGATCTCCACTGTATTAATTTTCCTTATAGAAGAAGTTGTATTTCAATAGCTGCAGAGAGAAACATATAATCAATGTTATCTTACATGAATGTACAACAAAGCTTAATTCAAAATCAATATGTTTTGCAATTTCTTAATTAATAGCCACACCCTAATGGAAAGGTAATAACAGTAATTTCATATGTTTTATGGTATTTTCAGAATTACACTCTGTCAAAGTGAATAATAAACTTTTACTATTTTCAAAATGATTTATATTCTTTTACATGTAATTTAGTAAGATTTGTTATTCACACATCTTATTTATGAAATGTTGTAAATTCCTTGCTTCACTTCATGCCATTTTCACACTCTCTGTGGTGTGGGGTTGAATGTGGAGTTAATTGATGGTCTGAAGTGATGTGTATAATGAAGCCCACTGAGGCTGAGCTCACTGGGAAGACTGACAGCTCTGCTGTGACTCAGGGTGTGAGTTTACTGTAGGTGCGCTGCTGCAGCCCAAACGCTAACGCCAAGCGGTATGTGGGAACCAGGGGCCCCCCTTCGCTGCCCGAGCCCCCTGTGTTCCCCACTCAGTGGGGTATGGGGGCTGCCGTCTCCCCCCTTCCCTGGGTGAGAAAACAACCCTCCCTGTCTGGAGGATAAAGGGCATGGGGGCAAACCACTCACAGGGAGAGAGAGGGGGAGAGGTCTCTAAAGGTGGGAACATTTTAAATTAGTCCACTGATGCCTCCATGCTGTGTGTGTGTAACACTCTCTCACACACTTATACACATGCTCTCTGAACATATTGTGCTGCAAAGTCTTACACACACACACACACACACACACATGCAAACACACGTACTGTGGGCATGAACGTACTCACACACACACACATACCTGTGGAGCAACCCTGTGACACTGTGAGCTGAGTGCCTTTTATAGCTCCCAGCCTACAGTTGCAGGGTTGAAACCTCCTCTGTCACTCTCACCCAGGGGCTGCCTGTTAATGAGAGATGCTGTGAAACGCATGGTTACCTTTTCGTAGTGGCTGAAATGGCCCTCCAGAGCCTCTTAGTGTGGAGCCTTTCTGTTGGTTTTATGTCCCACTGTAGAGAGTCAGATCCTGTACTAGCTATTCCATATGATTGGTAGCTTTATGGTGTTTTCTTTGATAGTATATTTTTGCGGTTTCATTCCCACTAAGGTGAACATAATGCTAACTGTGCTTTTCATTGAATCATGAAATTAAGTCATTCAGTTGATCGGTCACAAATTAACACTGTAGCTTTGTGGCACTGATTTTTATTTATATCTCAATAACATTTAAGACAGAACAACCCATCAAGATCTGCACCAGTGAAAAACTATGAAACCATTTATCAGGAGTTCCTATTGTTTTTTATCAAATTTCTCAATACACAGTAGGCAGCTGAAACCAAATTGCAACAGTGAACTTAAAAAGGCCATTTTCATACATAGTATATTTTGTCAGATGGGCTTCTTTAGGTCTGTGCACATTGATGTGGGTATTTCATCATTCGTCTGGCCACTGATGCAGTAGTTCTGTCATGCTCTTCGACATAACTCCATCACGTCTCGAGGCGGGGCCACTGATGTGTTTTGGAAAGACTACAGAGAGAAAGTCGAGGTTTCAAAGCCACCCTGTCAATCTTCGCTCCGCAGAGCTCCACCTCACCCCCACCCTCTGCCCACTGTCCTAACACAGCCAATTCAGGCACCAGTAGGGGTTGAGGGTGCATGGAAAATCTAACATTACTGTCTAGTGACAAATGATGATATTTAAGAATAGATTTCTTGTCCTGAATTAAAGTGGGGAGACACAGCACCTGCCCAGCATGAGAACAGGATTTGTCCAAACAACAGTCCACTTGGCAAGAATAAACTGTCTCTCTGTGGATATGTGTGTTGCAGAGGGAAACTGCTGAAATGACTGAGATTTGATATTGCATTTAACGTCGCTCTCCTTGAGGTGTGGTTTGGACTTGCATCGCCAAAAATAGGAAGTAATGAGAAACAGCTCATCCATCACACATAACTAATTTATACTCTTTGCTGCCTACCTGTGGGGTTTCTTTTCCAACTTTCCCAGTCATTACAACAGCGCCTCACAGACCGCTTTCTTAAAATTCAGTCTGTCTCTGAGCAACAGCCCTCTGGATCTCCTCTCCTGATCGTGTGAATTTTTGTAAAGCCAGCATGGCTTTCTCTATACCTGTGCTTTGTTTGGCGCCGCTGTTTGAATTCCGTGGCTGTTCAAGCACAGATTGTGGATTGGAATGAAGTGGGTTCGAAGAACTCTCCCTTTGTTACCCACATCCTGTGTTTGACCCCCAGGTAATCACAGCCCCCCCTCCCTTCTGGCCCAGACAGGGGTGCCTGTGGTGGGAACGGAGAAGGAAGTTGCTGGGGGTCACAGACCGCGGGGGGGATGACAGCCACTGCCGGTGGAGTGGCGGTATTGAGAACCTGCGAACCATGGATGAGCCTTTTTCACATGGCATTAGCCTGTAGGGTCACAAGGAATGCTGTGATGACGGCTGTTATCGCTTACACTGTGGTTTTGACCACCCACCCCCACCCCAACAGCTCACCTGAGAGAGAAGATGAGAGAGAGGGAGCGCGAAGGGCCACTTGTATCCAAAAAGTGGACTCTGTCTGTATGGCAGTGACCTAGAACTTCATGGGAAAAACAGGCCCTAGAGTTAGTATAGATAGCGCGGTCCTTTCTCTGTTTTGGTAACATGGATTTCTGATTTGCCCCGTCTTTCTTCTCCCTGCCTCTGACTGTTGCAGTCACCACTCTGAGCTCTTTCCAAGGCTACAGGAAGACTCAGGCCGTCATCGCTGATTGCTTAATGACAGATGCCAAGGGAACAAAGAGGTCTCTGATAACTTCCTCCACAGTGCAAAGTTTTCAGCAGACCAGTGGAAAGACGGAGAGACAGGGGAAGGAAGAAAGAGTGAATGATGTGGAGATGGAGGCATCCCGGGGCAGAAGCATCCTGTCCTCAATTGTTGCGCATTTTCTAGTGTTCTTGTCTTTCCTGTGCAGATAAAGACCATTTAGTAGCGGAATGAGCTGATGAATTTAACAGAAAGACATAGTGTTTGCATAAGGAATAATTGCGACGGCTTCTGGTGGAGGGTCTTCACTCCTGAGTACAGTAGGAACATCTGGTGTGAGTTAGTGGTGATTGTAGGTTTTAGAGAGACCACTGTTTGCTTGGTGAGGGGAGAATTGAGAGGGGGGTGGATTGGGGGGTTTTGATGGAAAAGAGATGTTCAAAAGGTTCTAAGAAATTCTCAGACTGCCCCTCGATGTGCCACCATGTTGAAGACCTGTCATTCTATTGTTAGTGTTATAATAGCAGCATGTTATTTTTTTCTTTTAAGCTTTCCAATGAGGCAGTGACAGGAACTTTAAGTACTTATGAATTATTTTTATTAAGTCCTGCATGCATATAAACGATCTTTTTCATCACAAGCTGGCACTAATTAAACTAGGCTCTGTATGTATTTCTCTGATTTATGTTCTATATTTCGGCATTTCATAATCTATCCATCTTACAATGCTGGAACGCCATTTGGTCCATCAGCAAGTCCATCAGTTAGTAAAATTCACCGCCCCGCAATGTTTCTTTCCATCCTATCCACTTCGACTATACGACTGTACTTAACTGACGTGAACCTGCACCATCCATGGCTCTGTGGTGTTTACGAGGCCTTCAGAAGTGGCTCCTAATGAGTGTGTGTAAGGGTTACTGTACAACATTACCCACAGCCACCTCCTCTATTAGCTTTCCCAGTCCTCCCAGGAAGCCAGTGCAAGAGGTTTATGCCAGCCCCAGCTGGGAAAAGTAATTGTCGGAGTTTGCCCATTTGTTCCAACCCCCCCCCCCCCCAACCACCCCTTCCCCAAACCCTTACTCTTTCTATTCACAGCTCTCATACACACACAGAGTAACTTTTCTGTGGAGGTCTTGAGCCCAGTTCAGCTGTTAATTACTATGTATGTCATAATATCTACAGAATGAAAAAACTATGTAAACGTGCAAAGATAATGAAATGGAAGGGATGCGGGCATTCAGACTGTAAAACCAAACCCCTGTATTTTTCTTGGCATTTTGAATTTTTAACACTTCACATTTGTTGAGGTTTGGTGTGTTTATTAGCTTTGAGGATTTGGAAATGTCCAAGAGAAATCATTCATAATCAGGGCAGCAGATATAATGACTACAGTTAGGCCTAATTACCGAGACATGTTTATGTGTTTCAGGTCATATTGGAGTTTTGGCTCCGGCACCTAAAGCAGGGCCCATAATTTACTGAGCAATATTGTTCTCAGATCGCTATTTGGATCTATGCTGGCTGTCGGACAGAAACACAGGGGGAAGAACAAACACGAGGAACTATTGTCATCCAGGAGACAGCATACAATTAAGCAATGATATACCAAAGGAGTCGAACTGAATGGTCTTGTACCGGAGTGAAGGAGGTGGCAGGAGCTTTAGCAGTCGGCTGATTGTGTCTGATTCATCAGCAGGTAATTACTGGATAATGGGAGCATTCCAGTCACTTGCACCAGAATGGGAAGTTTTTGAAAGAAGGTTTTTTAAGGTGCTTAACCCAAGGTGCTTTTTTTGTTTTCCTAAACAAACAGACATGCCTCTACTACTTAAGGAATTAAGCACAGCAATACTTCTGGCTTGGGCTCTGTTCTGAGGAAAAAAAAAACATTGGGGGTAATTTGTGAACATAAATTATCCACAAGTTTGTTGGCATCAGATTTTTCATGCTGGGACAAATTGCTGCTTTCTTCAACTATTAAAGATCTGCTGGTGAGTGTCTGGAAACAGATTAAGCCAGCAGAGCTAAGAGCCCCCGCCTGCAACCCCATCTCCAATTGGCAGTCCATCTTCTGGAACGCGGGGCTCAGCGCTCGCTCCATGTGAGGTCACTTTGGACTCTCCCCCAGTCTTTACCCGCTGCTCTCCTCCATCTCCACCTCTCTACCCTTCCACCCCCTTATCGGGGTGCCGAAGCCCCAGAGAGAAGGGGAGAGGGGTCGCCGGGTCAAAGTCTTTTCCTCTTTGGATCTCAGGGCTTGCTGGGAGAGGCTTGGCGAGAGAATGGCTGCATTAGAGCAGGGGTTGGGGGTCAAGATTTTAATTCTGTTAAAGAACAGCTGGTTTGAGTTTCTCCTCACGTCGCTCTCCCCTCCCTCTCCCCACAAATCCAGGGAGATGAAAAATTTGTTCAGAGGGGAACCAGTAAAATAAAAAAGGTTTACAGTCCAAAGCCCTTACCCTTACCCTGCTCTAGCATTAGAAAGGAATGCAATAACGTCAGCATTTGGCCTCAGTTAGATTGACTTAAAACAAGGAAGTCCTTTCTGTGTTTTGGTGTCTTAACAGCCGGATGAAACTTAATTAAAAAGCTTAAAAAATCGGGAGGGATTTTTCATGCTTGAGACCGGAGGAATTCTCTCCCTCAAGTTTCAGTTTCCGTGAGAAATTATTATTTCTCACATAACTTTAAACAGGTGAGACTAACCTTTTTGGCAGACACGCAACCAATTTCAAATCTGTAGCTTTCTAGAGAGATTCTTAAGTCGACTTCATGGAGATATCAAATGTGCTTTCTGTTATTCGTTCTAGATTAGGGTTGACTGAAACAAATTGAGAGCTTGACATCACATTCATCTCAAAGCCTTTTACTCAACTTCCCCTTGGCTAAATTACTAGCCACCCCTGTTTTTAGCGAAAAAGAAGCTTAGCTAGCCTCTCTGCCCCATGTGAAATGTGTTGTTCTGGATGCCAAGGCAGGACTCCCTCACATTTCAAGCTGGCTGAGGGTGCAGAGAGAGCGGAGGGGTGGGTGAGGGGGAGGCACTAGAGCTCTCCTATAAATGGAAAACTAATAACAGATTTTCAGTCTGCTTTCTCCTACGCTCTTTTGCCGGCTGCCTGGCCGACTGGCCCCGGGGCTGTGTTGGTGTGTGGCGCAGCAGCAATCAGAGGTCATAATTTCATTGGCGGTTAGCATCAGGTTCAATTTTTCTAGTAGGTTACATTTACCAGAAAGTCTGGATTGTGTTACTGCGTACTGGTGGAATCAGTGCCGAGCTGCAGAATCCCTCTACCTTTCCAAGAAGAGCCAGGCACCCCCAAAGGGGAAGAGGAGTGTGCACACATGTTCAGAGATATACACAGACACGTACACATGCACAGACCATTAGTGCCAAGGCTCTTTATATTTTCAGCCTGCCTACGTACATCCTTCTACTGTATGCTTATATATCAGTACTCGCAGACATAGCTGTTCAAATGGCAACCTGGTGAGTGTTTAGAGTTGCTGGATTGAGACTTAATTGGTTATGTCTGTGGGTGTGCATATCTTTAGACCCCTCTAGTGGTAGCAGTCCATTCTGACTGATAATGAGGTTAGTGTTTGTTTGGACAGAGCTGGTGAGGGCACAAGGGGAGAAGACTGTGGAGAGCTGATTCCAAAGGATATGAAGAGAAAGTCAAGGACAAAGGGGATTGAGGCCGAACGTGTCCAGCCAAAGCACAAATTCCTGAATAAATATGTTGTTTCTAGTGAAAAATGACCTGGAACATGTGGGGAGTGTCCTCTCCCAAGAAAGAAGCCTCTAGATTTAGAAAGTGTAGTTGTTCTTAAAGAGTGTATGAATCATCTCTCAAAGTGTGTGTTCTGTGTATTCCAGGAATGTGACCAGGTACATATCGACGATGTGTCCTCCGATGACAATGGCCAGGATCTGAGGTACAGCACTTGTACACTTTTATTCTAGACTGAATGGTCGAAATAAACCATTCTATTCGCCAGCATCAACACCTGTCCTAACAGATTGTTTCTTTGTCCTCATCCTAGCACATATAACTTTGGCGCTGATGGTTTCCACGCAGCGGCAACCAGTGCCAATCTATGTCTGGCTACAGGTGTGCGGGGAGGCGTGGACTGGATGAGAAAACTGGCCTTCCGCTACAGACGAGTAAAAGAAATCTACACCACCTACAAAAATAACGTCGGAGGTAATCCCCAACAAGCGGCGCTGCCCAGTACAGATGTGTTGAGTAGAAATGAGTTTGCACGTGTATGTGCCCTCGTTGCGTGGGCGTTGCTTTGTGTTTTTTTGGTTGTCTGCGCGTGTTCACATGTGTGTTCTGAAAGCACACATGCCACACCACTTGGTCAGGGTAAATTTTGAAAATTTCAGTGGTATTCAAAGGGCCAGTCCAACCCAAACAATGTTACCCTGCGTTTCAGGTCTGCTGGGCCCAGCCAAAAGGGAAGCCTGGTTGCAATTGCGAGCAGAAATTGAAGCCTTGACGGACTCCTGGTTAACACTGGCACTGAAAGCACTAACATTAATCCACTCAAGGTAGGACTCCAGTGAGGAAAATTGTACCCAGTCCCACACCGCACATATATAAACTCGCATGTGGTGTAAATAAGTCAACTCCATCCTCCCAAGCTATTAAAGAAAACAGCAGTGCACCAATTTGTCTTTTGGACAGACTGATAAGTGCGCAAAGAGATCTGACTTTAAAAGATCCAATCCTTCATCGCAGGACATTGCGGTGTCTTTGTTTTTCTGCACACTGTGTTTTCTTTTGTCCTCCCTCAGAGTGATTTAGAATGATGTCATCCCTTTGCTCTCCCCACTGCAGGTCAAACTGTGTGAATATCCTGGTGACCACCACGCAGCTCATCCCAGCCCTGGCTAAGGTCCTGCTCTACGGCTTAGGAATAGTCTTTCCTATCGAGAATATTTATAGTGCAACCAAAATAGGTAAAAACTGCTTCTGCACCGTGATTTGAATCTTCCTGTGTTTTGTGATCCCTTTGTGTCACTGTGGGACACATAATCAGCTGCTGTTTTAGCTTGATGAGTGTAAATTGTTAAGACATAAGTGCTACCCAAGTGACGGGACAGAGGCGTGGATGGGATGGGAGATTCAGTCACCGGAGAGGGTTGATGTTCTTCTATGAAGGAATAGTCCTAATCACCCTGGGATTATTTTCCTGGAGCTGGGCCTGTGCTGGGCCTCCCTAGGCTTCTCCTGTTCAGTCTCTGCATATGAAACCACTTCTGCACATTTATGTCATTCCACAGCAACAAGACCCCCCACCACCCTCCTCCTCCCATCTCCCCTATTTTCCTCCAGTCCTTCCCCTTCTTCACTGTTTCTAATGCAAAATAAACATCAAGCCCCACTCCCGCACCACTTTCAGGCCCGTCAGCACAGAGTAGAAGCCGAGCAAGGCTCAGGGTTCCTCGGAGCGTTACACGCACCGGTCCTCCTAACCAGACCCTGTAGCACGCAGGAGTGAATTAGCTGATTTAAGTCCATTTGTCCCATGTTTGGGGAGGAGAAGGGCAGAGTTAATGCTATTCAGATTGTCCTTATCTGAGGGCTGATCTTATCACATCTCCTCACTGAGCTCAAAGTGTTTACTCTCTGCCCTATTTTGTACGTGTGGTGTTTTTAAAGGGGCTCTTGCCCCCCCGTGGCTTTGAATCAACTTTATGCCGTTTAGTGTTGGTTCCCTCCCTGCAAGTGTCGGTGTGCCTGTGTGTCTGTTTGCGTCCATGCAATGCTCTGCTAACGCCCTGCTGTCGCCCCCCCTCACAGGGAAGGAGAGCTGCTTTGAGAGAGTAATTCAAAGGTTCGGGAGGAAAGTTGTTTACATTGTTGTTGGAGACGGTGTGGAAGAGGAACAAGGCTCAAAAAAGGTAAGAAGTCTTTGAATAATAGATACACACATACTGTATAAAGTACTGGAATCAGCTGGTAAAAATCATTATCAGAAATACACAGAGCTATGAGAAAAGCAATGTTTAGACTAAGGTCAGGAGTTCATTATGAATGCCTACAGAACACAAAACATACCTGCCATACTTTTCCAAAGAAAGGAATCAGTGCACCGGCTCTCCCCCTCAACAGTCTTACTTTACTTTCATTCGTTTATCCTCTTACAGGGCATCTGAGTACAAGAGAGAAAGTCTGTAGTGTGTAATCAGCGCTCTTCCTCCGCCATCTCAGGTTTACAGAGCAGGGGAGGGGAGAGATGGCATAATTATATATCCCTGCTCGCTGCCCTGAGCAGCGTGAATGCTGTATGTGTAATGCTAGGCAGGCCCTTTCAGGCATGTCCAAGGCACATCGTAAACAGAGCGAGCATAAAGGAGGCTTAAATCACTGTTGATGAAATTAGAATATTTACTGTAGTGACAAGCCTAAGAGCAGCGGCACGGACCGAGGCACGCTCAGAGCCGACGTCTCCCCTCGCTCTCACAGGAAACATGGCGGTGTCTGCTCAGACGGATCCTGCGCTGCCCTTTTCACGTTACCTGTTGGCTCTTGCTGCGCAGCTTGTGTGTTCAGCATTTCTGCCAAGTCTGGATGTAAACCAAATGCCTGCATCGCACGCAGGCCGCAAACAGCAAACACATTCATTAGCAAATTAATCAGCGGCCCGGGAGCATATTTCACTGACAGTTTCGGTGAGCCGCAGTGTCACGGTGACGACGTGGAGTTTCCCTTTGAAAAGCTCCTCCAGCTCCTTTTTCACCTGTTTCTCAGTAAACAATGAGTAGAAGCATGAGGACAGATGAAGAGCGATTATGTGGTGATTAGGAAGAAGCGGCAACCTTTACCATGGTTGAGCGTGTAAAGCAATAGCTCTGTATTATGAAAAAGCGAACACACCCTGGGAAAATGGTCTTGAGGGATGATTGCGGAAAAAAGATGCAAATATTTTTACTCCGTCTTGAGTTGTTGGAGTGTGACATTGATGGAAGGATAAGTTGTTTCTTTTTTTCTCCCCCCATGAGTGGTGTGAGTCCCACGACACGCCATGCGGTAAAAGGTTTCTGTGTCAACATCAGAGAGGACGTGAAATAACACAACAGTTTCACCCGTCAGGAGGCACATATCAGACGTGACACTGCGTGGAACTACAAAAGCAAGAGTCTAAGAGTTCTCTCGACCCTCATTCCTTCATCTGAAAAAAAAAAATCCCCAATCCCTGAAACCATTCTGCCTTCAGTTATTACCGCCGCCTGGGAGAGAAGGCAAAGATAACATCTCCAGCTTTTAAACTTAAAAGCAAAGACAATTTACAAAACAAAAAGCAAAGAGCTTTTTAAGGGTCAGTGCAGGCTCTTCTAAGCGGAACATATGCCTGGGAGAGGCCATACCTTTGATAAGGGGAGGGTAATGGGCTCCGCACACTGAGGAGCTGAGGACTCTACCTGACAAGCTCCTTTCAGTCTCTGCGACTCAGGTTTCTCCCCCCGTCCTCTGCTCGGGAACAACAGCTCATTTGCACCGTCCCAAACACACACTGGCAGGCGGGAGGTTCATTCAGAAGACGCTGTGGGGAGTTCATTTCTGTCAAAGTCGAAGACAGCCACTGGATTAGTTTGGTGGTATAAAACTCCACGTTGATGCAGCAGAGAAATTAGTCAGAGGTGCAGAAGTACTATTTGGCTGCAGAAATGTATGCACGAGGGAGCCAGAGGAGCAGTCGGGGTGTGTTATTGATATGATTGCTTTACCAGGCTAACTTCATTCATTCAGTGTATTAGCTGCAGCGTAAAGAATAAAATCTTCTCAGCACTTAGGCAAGATGGGCTGCAAGAAATTGAATTATTTTGATACTGATTCAGTTGATTTTTAGCCAGTAAATAGTCACAAAAAAACACAGTTTCACAACGTTGCATCTTTAAATACCTTTTTTTATCTGACCACTAATTATATATAGATATTCAATTGAAGATATTGATATTGAAGACGTTCAATTTCCTCAGATAAATCAGATAAAAGCAACAAATCTATACATCTGTGAAGCTCCAACCTGAGCTGGCTGAACCTTTGTGGCATTTTTCTTTAATAAACCTCACCAATCTCTAACTTTTCAATGTAATGACAATTTTTTGAGACCTAAACATGTAAAAAAACTTTTAATTCTTTCAGTGTTTTAAATCAAACTTTACACAATCTGATGTTTTCATTCCTCCCACAGCACAACATGCCCTTCTGGAGGATCTCCAGCCATTCAGACCTCATGGCCCTCCACCACGCTCTAGACCTGGAGTACTTGTAGCACTACACCACCATCATACACCCTGCTCCGCCTCAGCACACCCTGCAACCTTTCACCTCTGCCCTCCAGCCCCCCTGTCCCACGCTTGCTGCAGACCCTAAGGCTCAGAAAAGGTCCCCCCTGTGCTGCCTTGGCGTCTGTCTTCCGCTACACGGGAAGAAAAGAAGAGGAGAACAGAAGAAAAAAGAAAAAGGCTGAGCACACGGTTAATGTGCTGACATACGGTCACACTTCGTCTTAACCCTAAACTTTTTTTTTTTTTTTTTTTTTCTTCTTCTGGAAGCGAAAAGAGAGAGAGGTGAATTTACGTTTGCGCTGCAGCTGCTTGCCCTGGTTACTGTGAATTGGCCGCTTTCTGAAGCTGTCAAAGTGTTTTACGGCCCCCTGTTTGTGCCGGGACTCTGTCAGGGTTCACACCTGTGAGGAGCGCAGAGCTACTGATGGCCTCGCCTTGCCTCGCCACGGGACTCCACCACAGTAAACCACAGGCCCACGACTACTGGTGGTGACGCTTTCCCGTCCCTCTAGCTCTTCACCTCTCTTATCTGCCTACCTACTTTTTAGTCTCTCTCCCGTCGTGGGACAGACAGACAAAGCGACTGCTCTTCTGTTAACTGTCGGCCTGGGAGTCCTGTGCTTCTTATTTATGAACGGAGACTTTGTGAGTGGCGGCGCGCCACCGAGAAGGTACCTCGACGACAAAAGACTCGTGCCTTTTACAAAGTACTATTGATTTCCACCGCAGCGAAAGGAAGACATTTATGGAAGAAACAAGAAAAAAAAAGGGGTTTTCTAATAATTTAAGAAAATGACAAAAAACTTTATTTACAATGCTGAGACAATCGTGTATAGAGGAAATCTTTTTTTGTGTGTGTAAGTTTGTAATCACTGGACTATTCCTTCCTATATTCATTTAGGTACGTGCTCTTGAAAGGTGGCAATGCTTTTTTCATTGAAGTAAAAAAAAAATAATAATAAGATAAAATAAAAGGCATCCCATCGCGCATAAGCTTGTGCGACGCCTGAAAAGTGTTGACGTGTTCGAGTTTTGTTCAGTAAACAAATATGTAGATAATGGGATTTTGTGATAAATCGTTTTTTTTTTTTTTTTTTTTGTCAAGACCAAAAGCATGGATGTCAAGTGTCAATGACCTTCTCATTTGATTCTGTGATGTTTCTCGTCCTTACAGGAAACTTCAGTCACATCTTTATACAGCATAACAGGTCTCCTCTATTGCAAGTCCTTTTTACATTCATATTTTAAAGGAAAAGAGGTTGTTTTTTTTTGTTTTTTTTTTTGTTATTCAGAAAGGTAGCTCACAACTTGTGTCCTTATGGCATTTCACCAGCTTGCAGCCCTGATCCCGTGTATTTGGAAGCAAACTTAACTCTGATGAGAGTTTTTTCGGATGTGGCGCAGAAGTGAGATGACTGAGAGCCATTTTAACAACAAATTTAAAAGAATTTTAAAAGAAGCAGGCTTGAATAGGTTTTATTATCTTTTATACAAGCGCTATAACAACTCTTGTACAGCAAGCGTAATTTTGTATAATGTAGTGTTTTTATTTCGACTTTGAAAATACATTGTGTCCCTCCTTTAAAACAGTTGAAACACACGATGCCCTTTTCTTTCGTAACGCTTTTACATCTGTGGATGGGGGGGAACTGTGATCAACGCTCAAGAAAAGCCACTAACTTCGAGGGGTTTGTGAACATACAGGACATGTGCTGTCGACTGTGAATTTCTTAAATGGAAACCGATTTGTCGCGTTTCTGATTTTTTCCCTCCTTTGCACATGATCACTGTTGGCCTTTGCATTTCAATTTGGATCCCTCTCTCCGCTCCCTGTAACAACACCCCCACTCCCTCCTCCTTCCCACTCCTCCCCCATCTTCTCAAAACAACTTCTTCCCCCAGCACTCCCGGGGGGTATCTACATATTGCTGCTAGATCAAGGTAATGGTAGGTAAATAGAGGAAATGTTTTATAGATTCATACAGCACGCTTTTTTTTTATTATGTTGCAATCATAAATGCAAACTGGAAATACTTTACACTACATGGGCCTCATTGCGAAACGCAAAAGATTGTTGTGTCTGCAAAATATGTGTACAGATGTTTTTGACATTATTTGATTGTGTTTAAATTAATAAAACTGATTTGTGAACTGTTCAATTTTGCCCCCTGATGTTTTATTTAGAAGTGCACATTAATCACAGTAGGTGCAAAATGCAGTTTAACACTGACATTAAAGACATTAATTTGTCAGAGTAAAACTGTAGAGGCCAGGTGTTTTTGTTTTTTTTAGCACTTTCCATTGTGTATTAATATTACTGGAAAAACATTATTATCTGCCCTCAGTGTCCAGAGACTGGGGGCAGATAATAATGCCCGCCAGCCTCTAATCCTACCAGGAAGCAAAGAGAAACTGGAGCTGCTGCCAGTTTAGACCAAACAACATCACATACCCACGTGCCAATCACATCCTTTGAATCTGCACAATGGCTGCTAGAAAAAGTCTTTCACACATGACTTAAAATAATACATTTTTGTGGCTGCGTTTCCGTTTATCAGATATTTTTCATAATTCCTACGAGACAATGTGAGATTTTTCTGACAGCCTCGACAGTGTTCAGTGTGCGTCGTACATTCTTCTGAGACTCCTGAAGCCAAAGCTCGGCCCGATATTTGCTGTAGTTGCTGTCCTTATAGTGCATAATTCACATATACCAAAGTAGTCCAAGCCATAGAGAGCTGCGTTAGTTTAAATAACACATGAAAAATATTTATGAGGCTGATTTTATGAGGTGGTCACAGCTAAGACAGTCCAGCATGTAACACTAGCCTGGACAGGGAAGAAAGTGTCCGGCCTCCAAAACCACGTTTGGAGAATTAAGCATGTGTGGAATTTTATTTAGAGCCACACGGCCCGTTTAATATCCAGATCAATTATGTTTTCAGATGGAGTGGGAGCGATGGCCGGGGTGAAGCGCACTATGTGTGCCAGGCTGGACGAAGCAAGTCGGCCCGCTACCACCGGAATGCAGCGGCACAATGACCCCTAATGTGCTTTTCCCACTTCCGAACAGCTGAAAGACTAAGTGGTGTCTGAGGTCCTAGCTGGCGGTCTCTGCAGGAGAGGAGTGCTGCTCTCTCTGCAGCACAGAATAGACTGCCTGTTCTCTTTGATAAGTTTTCCCGATGCTCGGGGACCTGGCAGAAAAATTCAGACACGACCAGACCAGACGTTTTGGGAAAGAGAAAAAGTGGGCGTAGGAGCAACGTCGGCCAGCCGCTCTGGCTGCTTGTACGAAAGGGAATAAAAATAAGAGTTAGGTTGTGTCCGTTTGGCTCGTGTCGTCCACCTGATGTACAGTCCCCCACCAGAACTTTGATTTTCCGCAAGATTTATCATCCTTTGATGCTCAGTGAACATGTCGGGTGCTTGCTTTTGTTAGATGTAAGTGTTCCTGTGCTTTAATCAAGCTTTACAGTAACCATGTAATTCCCGAGAGGCCTGATCTTCGCTGAACTCCCGTCAACCCCCTTGTGGAAATAAAGGGGCCATTACCTAGCAGGTCCTCTGTTGGGCATTCCTCCCCGGGACGTCCCAGCAAAGCGCCCGCCCTCCATAAAACTGTACTGCAATAATAAACAACGCCGTCGGTGATTTACGACCTTGCCCAGACAGTGATTTCATGCAGATTTCCATAGAGGGGGCCTCTGACGGTGCATCACAATTGAACTAATATTGTATTACATGCATATCAAACTCCCCCCAAAAACCTGATCTGCCACATCTCTTTTATGAGCAGGAAGCCTATTAATAGGCCTGTGTTCTCCTCTTGGTGGCTAGTGTGTCTCAAGTTAGGGGAATTTGTCTCTGCAGTGAGACAGATGTCCACAGATTGAGACAATAAGGGAGAGGGTGGGGTGGGAGGGGGGCACACAAAGCCTTCATCCTTAGCGGAGCTGCAAGGAGTTTCTGCTCAATCTGAGAACCAGGAAGACACACTATTAGGTTGTTTCAGTCCACATTTCTTTATTCTCGGTTTGGCTGACGCTGATTATCTTGAGGCGGGGGAGACGAAGCTGCTGTCACTGATTGCAGTTCCTCCTCCTCCTCCAGTGGTTTGAAGACGAAGAAAGGCCTCTTGCTCCCCCATCGGAGCGCGGGGCTCAGTTAGCATTGGCAGGCGTCGAGAGTGACAAACCTGTTGTCATGCTGCGGCAGGCGGGTGGTGCTAAACTAGGCCCTTTGTTTACTGTTTGTTTATTTCTCAGTTACTTGGATTTGACAGGCAGAGCGGGGCAGGGACAGCTGGTAATCAGGAAGCCGTGGATGCCAGGGATCCCAGCCAGGAGCTCCGAAGGGGGCCAGGCGTCCACAAACTATGCCGGTCGCACACAGGCGAGGCGTTCCCAAGTGAATCCAGACTGTGACACCACTGCACCCATGTACATTGGTGAAGAGTTTAAGTCTGGGAGAAAAAAATCATCCTGATGGAGCAGGTTACAACCAGTCAGCAGGGTTAGCCACACACACACACACACACACACACACTCATGCATACACAGATTTAGACACCCACAAGATGAGGAAGGGGTTGATTGTATTAGGGTTTTCTGGAATCCAGCATTGCAAATTATCTGTTGTTTTACCAGAAGTAGTTGTTTTGACAAAGCCCATGCTGTTTCAATAAAGCTTCAATGGCAGCCATTGTCGGAGGCTCTCATCATGCCTCTCTCCTCCACTAGCTCAGCAGCAGTTGCTGCAATCCACTCGTGATTAAATATCAGAGTGCAGAAACATGTTGAAATATAATTCTTGTGTCTGCCAGTCATCAAGATGCTCTACTAGTCCTTGTGTCTTCTGATTACAGAGGATTTTTTTCAGCCTTCTTTGGCAGATGAAGCAGTACGTCTCACCGAGCAAATTCAGCGACAAGGGCACGCTCTCACGTAGCCCTGCCGTAACCACTGCGAGGTTGTGGTGTTTTGAGCCGAGTCACCAGGACTGGACCTGGAGCAACACTCGCCCGCCCACTCGCCCCGGCCACACCACAGCTCCACCTGCATCTGCGGTCAAACACACACACACTCCCTCATATTTACTGGGCCCACCACACCACTCCAATTGAAGGTGAGTGGCAGAGATTTATATGGCGATCTAAGGCCACCCCTGCAACTCTGAGTGTGTGTGTGTGTGTGCTGCGCACGATTACTTGGCTATGAGAGGCTACCAGATCCCTGAGGGTTTATGTGCCTGCTGCTGCCCCCTCCAGACCTCCCTGTATGCTCCGTGTGTGAGCATGCGCCATGTGTTTACGTGTGTATGTGCGCTCAGAAAAGTGTGTGAGCGCGTTTACAGTGTGTGTGTGTGTCTGCGTGTGTGCGTGCAAAGGACCTCCCTCTCGGGTGTTAATTGGGCTGGCTCTCCCAAGTCGGGCCTCGGACCCGGGCCAAGCTCCCTCTCATCTGGCAGCAGAAGGAGCCTCTCAGCCAGTTTAATAAACTCGATGTCATCCGGTTAATAAAACAGGTTTGCGTCCTACCTTGGCTTGTTTTTGCTCAATAAGTCATGTGTGATGTTTTTTTTTTCTATAAGTAGAAATGAAGTAAAGGTGAGCCCTGTTTGGCAGGTAGGCTGTGTGTGTTTACTTTTTCCCCCGATTCGGGGTCCTGAAACTCTGTCCTGCTCCATGTCTCCACACTAATTCACACACCTACAAGAGCAGATAGTAATCATGACTGCAGCTACAACCGTGCAGTGCATGAAGCATAGCTACTTAGTTCAATCTCAAGACGCTGATGTCACTATGAGGACGGGGGCTGCTGGAGCGATCTGTGCAGACACTCAGCCTAACATTGAGTTAGCTGTTGATGCTCAGTAAATCCCTGCAAACCCTTAGCTGGCTGCTTGCTAAACCATAATGTCTGTTTTCTGGAGCTGTTTCAATGGCACTACCAGTCAAGTGATGAAAGAAAATGAAAAGTAAGTATTTTAACTTTTTACTTTTATAAATGACTACTTAGTAAGTAAATATTAACTTCTAAGTACTTAGTTCTTAGTACTTTTTCTGTGATCATTTTCGTATTCTTGGTAAGTAACTTGCCCAACGCCATTATAACTTGCCCCTTATAATACCACTGATATTTCTGTTGCCACCCATAATACAATATGGGTGAATGAAATTTTGTGGTTGGTGCTCGCAGTATTAAAACATCATATTAAAGATGTAACAAAAAATACAGTGCCCCCGTAACTTTGCTGTCAACAGGTTTCATGAGAACTATTTCTTTGGTAGAAAGCAGTTCCAATAAAAAAAAACTGTCCACAGTAATGTCTCTGAGTTGTCCAGAGTAACCCTGACGTGTTATTGAAATTTTAAAATGCATTTTTGAGTCTGTAAGCTGCACACGTGAAATTCAATTCATCTCCGTTGTACTGCGGTGAAAGAAACGTCAGAAGCAGGTACCTCAAACTCACCTGGGCCCAGAAAACCTAAAAGCTGTTTGCATAGCTGGATACCAGAGGAAATCTGTTTTTCAGTCATTTGGGTGAAGAACCCTTTTTGCAATTTACTTCACCATCTTGTAAATAGAAAAACACCACATAAGAGTTGTTTTCTACCACATTTCTCTCTCTTGGTATCTTCTCTTTGGTCGGTCTCTCTTCTCTGGAGCCCTTGCTGCCCCAGTAGGAATGTTAATGTCTCGTTCCAGTTGGCTGAAATGGTTTCTTTGCCTCGGTCTGGGCAGGGAGACATGGCAGAGATAGAGGGGTAGCATGGGGGCGAGGAGCCGCCGGGACAGGAGAAAATATTCTATATCCTGGGTGACTCCGCTCTTCTGGGGGATTACAAAGGGTTTAACTGGCGGATGAAGGAGAGCAAAGTGGTAAGTGACATTTCTGGCCTGGGAATATGGCAATCAGCAGCGTGGAGCCCTGCCAAGACTCCCGGCCTGACCAGAAAATGCTAAAAAGGCTTGGGAGAGTGTAAACAAACGGGGCGCTGGCTAGCAGTGCAGTGCGGGAGGGGAAAAGAGGGAAGGGGGGGAGGCGTCCAGGGGGACAGATCTGTTAACCATCAGTGGCTACGTTTCATCCTGCCGCCCCTCTCCGAACCCTTCAAGGGAGGCTTTGTGTACCTGCTCCGCAGACAGGAGCTGGGAATTTGGGGAACAGGAAACCAAGGCTTCCCCCCCTCCTCCCCTCTTCCTCCCCACACCTCACCCATTCCCTTTCCCCTGTGCACCCAGCTGCCCCTCAACACACACACACACACACACACCACATTCACCCCCTGCTATGCCCTCTCTTCTTTGCCACCGCTGCTCACTCTCTGCCCTCTGATCGCCCTGAATAGGCATGTTGTACACATGCATGCACAGCGGCAGCGGTAGGTAAAGTCGGGCTCGTCCCACCTCCTCCCACCTCCTCCTCCTCCTCCTCCACGCTCCTTCATGTTGTTTTACGATCTCACTTTCAAATCAAAGCTTTGGGGGCGCACCTCAGCCAACAACAGTCGTTCGCTCGGGTATGAATGTACAAAGATGGCCATGCATAATCTAAAAGGCTGCATCCTACGGGTGGAATAAAACAGGGAGGGGGGAGCGATTAAACCTTAATCCATAATTCATGATCGGTCCTCTGAACCAGCGGCCAAGAGAATCAGAGCACTGACAGAGTTCACTATGTTAATTGTTTCGGTTAGTTCACGAGCTGCTCAGGACTGCTCAGCCTACGCCAACCCACATCAGCACTCAGTCCACCAGAAGGATATTATTCCTGACAAAAAGCCTCTAGGTGTATTACTCTTACACCATAAAGGTTAGCGAGGGATAGAGAGGGAGAGTTCAGAGGAGCAACGCACGCATGGGCGACAAATAGCGATTGTCACAGTTTAGCAACTGTTACCAGGCACAGCGAGAGTTATATCTCATTTTCTCCCCCCTTTTTTTTATTAACTGGCAACTTACGGTAGTAAAGATGGAGTTACTTTCGAAACAAGGAGTGTATTAGCCGAATTTTGTAGGGTTACAGGTTATGTTGGAAAAATGGTGTGAGAAACTTTACACAACTTGTTGTCCAAGATAGGGTTACTTTTTAAAAAAAAAATAAACACTGAATAGTCCTCATGCAAGCCATTTCTATGATAAAAGTGGACATACTATTTTTAATATATGGACAATTAACTGTAACTCTAACCTGTGTTCTTCTATAGTAAGCATCTAATATTTGAATTATGTTTTTTCAATCAAAACAATCTAATACTTTCTATAATGCATCCAATTGTTGTTTTTTTTTACAGTATCATCCCATGTATGTAGCTGTCATATGCATATTCATCTTTAACAGGGTTCTTATTTTAAAATTAACATACATAAACATTAAAAAGTCAGAGTCTGACACCCCACTGACACATTCCCATCAAAAGATGCAATATTTCTAGTATCTTTTGCAGGGCCACTGTAATGTCCGGCTCAGTCAAAGCTGGAGGAGTTGGACCGCCGTCCCCTCCATCAATGCGCCGAGCGATGAGGAGAAATACTCGTCCCTGGCACCGAGTTGACACAGATCATAAAGGCCTCATTGTGAATGCTGACTTGTCTCCCAGCATGCTAAATTAAAAAATGGATGTAACCTAATCCGGGATGGTAGCGGCGATAAGATCTGGAGTCGGCCCGTGTCCCTGCAGGCCCTTCTCCTCCCCGCCGCACCACAAGGGGAAGGCAGCGCGGTGACAAGAGGTGTTCAGGAAGCAGCGAACACCCTGCAGATCAACAGATAATGTTTTTTTGGCAAATAAATTCATTCCTGAACCTTAAATTACATTTTCACCTCCGCGAAAAATGTCTGCTCTCCAAGCCCGGGGCAGTGTCTGTCTGTCTGACACAGGACGAAAGTGGGGGGTGAAAGAGGAAGTGCGGAAGGTGTGAGCTGACGGCAGTAAACTGGACCGTGTTGGTGTTTTGTTTGGGATTAAAGAAGGTGTTTCATGTACTGTATCGGCGAACTTCATGAACATATGCGTGTATGTGTAGAGAGAGAGAGAGAGAGAGTCGCTCTGCAGCACCATGACAACAGTGGGGCTTTCTGATCCTCTCTCTCTAATTGTCTGTGACCTCGTAACCGGAGACGCGCTCTCAAGGCAGGAGGAGGGCCTTTCACACGGCAATCACTTTTGGATTTGTCCTCTATGCAACTCCTGAATACCACTGCCAAAAAGAGGTGTGTGTGTGTGTGTGTGTGCAGTGCAGGTGTGATTGCTTCTTTAAATCCAACCACTCCCCTGCTGATTGGCAGGTCTGAGGCACAATATGAGTTGAAGTGGACAGATATGTGTTGAAAAGACTAATGTTTAGTGTGTTTATGGCATCAATATTTCACGCCTCACATGAGCAAATACAGAAAACTGTATAATCACATAGAAAAGAAATTATGGGGAAAAAACTCAAAGAAATTTTAAGATTTTCTTCTTTGACAGTTTGGATTAAATTTGACTCCTTTCTTTGTGAAGACCTGAAATGGGGAGATGGATAAAAGATAAAAAATCACACTTCCTGCATTATAAATGATTCCAGTTAGTAGTAAGCAGCAAGCGCTGCAGCGAGTCAGTTGCTCCGTTCACATGGAGCAGGTTGAGCAGGTGAATTCACGCGAAAGCTGCCATTCGTTCCCGAATTCGTTAATCTTGTTCATCCACTTCAGCTTTCATGCTGTCGGATTTTCCTACTTGGTGTGGTGAATTTGAAAATTTCAAAACGCCCCCCCAAAAAAAACTTTATTTCCTCTGAAAAAATACGACTGATCCACTAGCCTGACTGTAACCGCGCTGACAGATGGTCAAGCTTCCTTCTCAACAGCATTAATCAAAAAGTGTGATTGTTTCATACACTGTGCTCTACGTGCAGAGAAATCCACTCTCTATCTCTGCGCTGTCTGTCTGTCGTTTCCTCCATCTGTCTGCAGAGGCCGGGACTGTTCTGATGTCTCTGTTTTGTTCCACCGTAAAGGGGCCTCAGTAATGGCCCTGTCACACACAAAGGTATTAAGGCCTAAAGCCTCTCTCTCCCCGACGCCACTGGCAGCTGGGCCAGGGGAATAATTTGATTTGGTATTTTATGCTGGAAAAGAGCCTTTCTTCCCAAGCCACATTTGCGCTTGGCCTCTCCTCGGCGCTGCAGCCCCCTGAAAGACTTTACATGACATTAACACATTTCAGAGAGCATTACGGCTTGAAAAGAGATTTGTCTAGACAAAGACATGGTTTATTTGTAGTTAAAGCTTCATTTCCTGCCTGTTCCTTCTCCTGCACTCTCTCCCTGCACCTTTACCCCCACCCCCCACCCCACCACCCCACCTCTCTCTCACTCCGCCCTCCTCCCCTGCGTGACTCCTGCCGGCGCGCACAATGGTTGGCGCCCTGACAGGTAAGAGGATTTCAATTAGTTTACCTCGGAATGGGCCCAGCAAAACGTGATTAATGAAAGCAATTAGTCTCTGTCATGTCTTCAGCACACTCCTGCTAAATCACCGGACTGCTCCTCGCTGACGCTAAGAGCAAATTACATCACCCGGATCCTCTCTCTCGCTCTCTCTCTGCCTCTTTATGAGCTCCCCACGTCTCAATGAAGACAGCAATGGAGAGAAGTGGGGGAAAAAAAGAGAGGACTTAAACCCAGCTGATACCCAAGTGTGTGTGTTTTATCCTTCCACTCTCTAAGAAGTAGATCCCACAAACATCCTCGGTTTCTTAAGGCCTGTAATGAGAAAGAATAATACTCATATTTTTTTATGAATACCATTCAGAGATTCAGGAAACTGCTGGTTAAACACAACATTTATGAATCAGTGTTCTATGTGTGCGTGTCTGCATGTATGTCACAGACTGACTGATAATATTAAGGCTACGAGCAGTGTGTGTGTGTGTGTGTGTGTGTGTGTGTTTGTTAACAAGTGGTAAATTAATCAGGGGCCTTGGTTTTGCTCCCCTGATTATAGCACGGATGATCTACAGCGTCACACGTATGTTTACACTTGGTAAATGTACTTTCCCCTCCGTACCATCACACAATACACACAAACTTATAAACTATGGGGGGATTTATGAGGACATGTTTTAAACTTTTAGGCTTCAAAGTGTGCGCGCGTTATGGGATTCTGTCACGGCACCGCAGAAACTCTCAACCTGAAAAAAAAAAAAAGATGAAATCAAATAAAAGGGAATTTACTGAGCCATAGATAATGTTTTGCTAGCTGCAGGCTGGGTGGACCTCAGCCAACAGTAATCACTGCCCACTAGGAGGGAGACGGCCCCACCTGCTCCAAAACCATCGCATGCGAGCTTCCTCTTCTCAGTTTTTGCTCGTATTATATATTTATGCCACCATCCCACCGCTCCCCGCCCGCCCACCACCTCTCATACTCTTTCTCTCACTACTTTCCGACTTCCCCCACTCTGACTGCAACTGTTGGCCCTAAGCCCGTCTGTTCATACTGAAGATCTTTAAAAACTAGTCACGAATACACAGTTTCAATTTTCACAGTCACGCCCTTAAACAATTAGGCACTATAGTTCTCAACAAAAAACACTCAAACAGGAGTAAATCTGCATTTGCTAGGGACTATTTCCAACCGCGGATGAATATACAGCACCCAAGTTAATCATAAGGAAGGAAGTCACTCTGTGTGATGGTGCAGCTCATTGATGTTTTTAATAGTTTAGTTTGACCAGTTTTACAATCCTGCGATATCATTTAAAAGCTTCAAAAGCGGTGATTATTGTTTGTTCTTCTTTGGTTGAATTGTCTAATTACCGCTTCGTAACCTCTTTTCTGTTGTACTGGTTGGTTGGCAAGTATCACCAACAGACTGCTCCAGACTCTCGGTTTATTTTACTGTAGTCATCAGTACTTCTTTTTTTTTTTTTTTTGCTCATCGTTAAAACACATTTCTTAATAAACTCCATAGAATTGTTTCATCTGGCAAAAGGTTAATCTCCTAAATCCTATGTTGGCTTGTCTGCGGCGTTTGGAAAGGTGTGCTCGGGATGATAGGGCTTGCATATTTTGATGTGATCCTATTTCTTCATTTCCTGCATTGGCTGGGAACAGGGGAGCAGCACAGGCTGTAGCTCGACCAGACGTTCTCTCTTTCCTCGCTCTCCTCTCATTCTTTGTCTTCCTCTCTCGCTCCGTCCGTCAGGTGGGGGATACCAATTTGACAGGCCCGTTCCTATTGGAAACGGGATGATTGGAGGACTCATCCGCCCTGGCCCCGTCTGCTCCGCTGTTCGATGCTCCGAGTCCACCTTTCTAACACTGTTTTTCAGACACACATTCCTGTGCGTGTCTATAAGTGTGTGCCGGTGTGTGTGCGTGTCTATATCGCATGTTTGCATGTCTGTCTGTAGCAGTTCAACTCATGTGCCAGGGCTTGTGAGAGGCCTGCTCCTTCCTGTAAAGCTTCAAATGGAGGCTGCCTTGTCAAGCTGTCATGCTTCAGGACAGTAATATCTGAGGTCCCCCCCCACCCCCACCCGCCAGCTCCTCGCCCTTCCATCAGTCAGAAATTGGGAACGCCATAAAATAAAGTCGCCGCACACACACTCCAGTCTTTCTCTCTATATCTGTCAGTTTCTCTCTTTCTCACTCCATCTCTCTCTCCTGGTGTCTAAGGTTTTCCTGTCAGTGAGCCAAAATCTAATTGTTCAAAGCTCTGTCAGCCTCCAACACTTTGATATTTTTCCCAGGCTTCAAAAGAGCACGACAACAATGGGCTTGTGACTGCAGGGCACGCCGAGGTAGCCAAGGCTATATTAGTTATCACGTCTTTATGTCTTTATGTTCGCTGGCATGGCTCGCAGACTTTTACTGGCGGGCGGACGGGCGGGAGGGTGTTTTGTTTTTTTTTCGGAAGGAAGCAGACTTGTTAGTGGTTTCTCAGGCGGCTTGTTCGATGCCCTGGGATATTTTTTTGGTTTGCGTCTGACTGCGACTGACACTAGTTCAGGTAAATATCAGGGCGTGTGCGGTGTCAAAAGCTCAAAATGGTGGCGTGTCTCTTCTATATTAATAGCGATGTTGAGGTTTCTGTAATTGACACCCTCTTAATGCGCGTAGGTTTTACACATTGTTACTCACCTAACCACAAGGCCCAGTCTGTATTTAAGGGTCTGGGATGATTAGGCCTGTAAAAGACAGACGGGATCAGATCATTTGTTACAGATTGAAACTTGGCAGTGCTTTAGTAAAACTGTGAGATAGTATCAGAGAGACATTTACAATTTCATTTATTTTGACAAACCTCCGCTCCGAAGCTAATCTCTGAGTAATAAAACACCCTATTGTTCAATTCAGTACAGAGTGAGGTTTGCTGCTACATTGTCACATATGACCAGTAGCTTGTTGTGGCCAATGTTCGCTAACATTAGCCAATTCTACGTACATTTCGCTGTACAAAGCGCTTTGCTGCTTCAGTTCGCAGAGTTTATGACTCTTCTAACACTTGTGCTACTGTAGCCAATGAGCATTTTAGCGTAATTCTTAGCAAAATGCGAAACTACCGTTTAGCTAAAAGCTCAAGCAGCGTATAAGCTAGATACTTTTGCGGCATGTAGCTAAACAATACGTTAACATTTAACGGTGGCTGTTCAGCGAAAGTTACACAGTCTCACGTAAAGTTAAACTGGTGTTGCATTTTCACTGCACAACTGTAACTTAGACGGCACCACAAATTGTACCTAATTTGAATGGTGTGTTGTATTTTTTTGTGTTCACATCTAACTGAAATTGAGCTTCACTGTATGTCTTGGTAACTCTCCAAAACAGATTCTCTTTTTTTTTTTTTTTGAGTGGGAAAAACATTTTAAATTTGATTTCAGCATTATTCAGGCTGAGAATTTTACCTAATTTTGAATCAGACATATCACACTATACAATCTAAGGACATCCCTGTTGTTATTCAATTACTTGTAATGTAATTCCGCCAAGGGAACCAGCTCTCGACAACAATAAGCGTTAGATTGCGTTACACTTTCTTGTGTTTTACTCCACATAACATTAGTTCACTTTTCACACAACAGTGATCCAATTTCTGTGTTTCTCTGTAACAAGTATTGTTTAGTGTGGAGGTTGCCAGCAGCAGGTTAGCACCTACTCAGCCCCGCTAACATGATATGCATTCACCTCCATGGGGGATATGCTCCACACGTTCTATTTATGGATGCTGAGTAAAATGACACTTCACCCTCAAAACCCCTCTGTCTGAAAGGGAAAAAAAAAAGATAGAGACCATTCTCATATGTTATATGCAGGACAGATTGGGACGAGAGATGGACAAGCTGGAGTCAGACATACAGAAGTCATGTCTGATATCACAACCCTGGTCTTCTTACATCCTCTTGTAGACGTGTTAAACTGAAATATACATGTTGTTTTGATGTCGTTTTAATATGTTTGGTACTAAGCAGTGTACATATTGCACCACCTGTACTGTTCATACCTTTTTACTTCAGATTTTCCACTGATTATGTTTGAATGTCTATAAATTCCTGTATGTTAGTAATGACTTGAATTAATTCAACTTTCATACTCTAAGTTTCCCAAACATACAGCTGCTCCCACTCGCTGAATCAGTAAATGCATCACTTCCTGCTGGACGTGGTTAATAGAAAAAACATTTTTAAAAACACTTTAATGAACTGAAGCACAGTTTGTAATACTGGGAAAAAAGTTGGGTTAGAAGATTGATCCCACTCTTTCTGTTTATTACAAGCCTACAGCCAGGAGGTTATTAGCGTAGCTTAGCATGGAGACTAGAAGCAGCTTTTTCCCAGTGGTTTCTTGGTGACCAGTGGCCGCACCAGGCAACGTGCCGGAGTCTTTGCTCTTTGGCTTATCGTCCAGGAAGTCCCTGCACCCATGAAATAGTTCCAGCAAATAACTCTCCATGAAACTCTCCCATGAAACCACAGCTGCATTGTTGTTGGCATAAGATTAAACAAACTAGATGTAATGTGTTAGTGAGGGTGCTGGTAGGTAGATTTTTTTAAACTTCGCTAAGCTACTTCCAGTATTCATGCTAAGGTAAGCTAATCATCCCCAGGCTGTATTCTTATACTTAGCGTGCAAACATCAGAGTTTTATTGATTGGCCTAAGGAAGAAAGACCTAAAATTTTCCCTTAGATGTTAAATACATCAGACCAACTTCGCCCCCTCTCCACCCATCCACGTAATAAGTAAAGTGACTGCAAGCACCTTTACCAGGTAGAACAATGTGTGAAAATGGTTGTGGTCTCTGGCCCTGACAGGAGCCTTTGTTTTGACTGAGTCTCTTTTCAGCTCTGTGGGATTTCCTCCAATATCCCAGCGCTCCTGTCGAGCGAGGAGCGGGTAAAGGGAGCGCAGCCTAACAAGCTGCCTGCACCGTCTGAAAACCAGACTTTCACTCACTCTTGCAGAAAATGCCACTTTCCGCTGGGACTGGGGAGGTTTGGCCCGGGCTTCAGACGCAGATCGTGGCGAGCCCGCTGGCAGTAGCAGGCAGTCGGTCCCAGGCTCCTCTTCCCCGCCTTCGGCAGCTGGGAACAGTGGGAGTTGCAGGGCTGTGATTACTGGCCCGGACAGAGTTGAGGTGAGCTCAGACTCACTGCTTTTCACTCACTCACCGGGAGCTCTGTTTTTACAAGTCTCAGAACGTGACAGGAAATGGGGAGCAAATGAGCTATGATGTCCCTAATCAAAACACACTATATTTGAATTCTGTTTTCCCAGAGTAAATATATCATACAGTTATACGTAGCCTTAAATTCGGAGCCACGTAAAGCAGACATCTGAGAGAGAGAACCTGTCTATATTTGTCAGGTATTAAATATCAAATCTGCATTAATGTTTAAGAAACAATAGACAACGTTTTTACACAATAGCTGACCTTCAAATGCATTGGCCACAGGAAACAGTGAACATCTCAGTAACAATCAGCAACATCTCAAATCTTACTGCTTTTTAATCTGCAGGTGGTTTTATATTTGCGAATTTCCAAAAGACAAACTAACAGAATCTGTATTTCGGCATTTTGCCTTTCTTGTCCCTCTGCCGTCTGTCATTGCTTCTCATCACGCACTCCCATCTCAAGCAAGCGAAAGCGATAGAGAAAAACATATGCAAAACCAAACACATTGGGCAATTTCCTTTGATAAGCAATCAGTGTCTGCCATGTATATCGTGGAATCAGATGTTGCTTTGCTCCCAAATGCAAAACGATCTTTTCATCATGTCAGTAAAAAACACAAAGGAAAACATGGAGGGAGACACCTCACTTCTCCCTTACATCTCTCTCAGTTCATCCCAGTTCCCCCAAAATGAGAAAAGTATGCAGTGTCTATTTTGACAGATACATACCACTCATTGTTAAACAAAGTCTAGATTTAGACGGGAAGAAATTAATTGTGATTCCAGAAGCTTCTCATTTTTCCTTGTGTATTTTTGCAGTAGCTGCTGCAAATATTACACTTTTTGGGAAAAAAAAAAAAAAGCTGAAATCACCTGGCGATTCTTGTGTTTTCACATGCCTCAATAAAACCGCATAGACTGCGCTGTAAATCGCGGCTGTCATGTAGAAAAATGGGTGTAAAGTTTGATGATTTTCATTCTTTTGTTTATGGTGTCCTTCTCTGTATTCAGGAGGTTTATGGCCCTACAGCACATGAAACTATCACCAAAGGCCTTTATAGCTTAAAAAACCCATCATTGTTGCTGTTTTTGCTTTTGAAATCTTTGGCGGACTCCTTATGCCACACTCTCACTGTGCCATTTCCTCTCATCCCCTTCCTCCGGTGACAGCAAGTGGATTTATGTGTATGTGGTTGCCCAGAAGACCCTCTACTGTACCCTCCCTGCAGAGCCTGTCACACAGGCTGATGTATTCCACCTCCGCCCCCTCTCCCTCGCCAAGCTTTATGATGGAAACTGATACAAACACTGTGATAGGGTTTCGGGATAAATTATTCACGCTTCCAATGCTCTCTGCTGCCGTTTCGCTTCCTAGAGGACGTCCACTCTACAAATGGCCCCTTTTTTTAGACCTCATCCTTTTAATTGATCCGTGGCAAAGACAATACATGTGTAATTGAGGGAGCGGAGGATCGCACGACAAAAGTTCAGCGCGGCACGTAACACTTTGGCCGGGCTGGTGTGTGTTGTCGGGCCCTGGCGGCCTGTGCTGCGGGGCATTAGGTGCCTTAAAATTTACTGCCTGGTAAATGAAATGGCTGTCCATCGGCTGCAGGGGCGGCACATCAACAGAGCACCGGCCTAATGTCCTTACCATCTGGTAGGATAGGCCTTTAATTGAAAAGAATTTGTGGACCGAAGGGGAAGAGCTGGACCAAGTCTCCCAGTCCCCCAAGAGAGAAAAGTAATGAAAAGAAAATAACTTCTCTCCTCTTCAGTGCCTATGGAAGCCATAAAGAATAACAGGACATGGTGATATAACAGACGCACTGCCGTAGTGAGTGGGTGAATAACTTTCATATTACAGCCTAGCATCTGCTAAGACGGTTTTGTAGCAAGGAAGCCAATTGGATTAAACGTTATGGCCACTTTGCTCACCGTGGCTTTTAGGACTACCTTCGGGTGGCAGTTCATAAAGCATTTCTTTGTCAGATTTATTTAGACATGAAAGATGTGTTTTTACTTTTGTGTCAGACGCACCCACTCCGTACTCCCACTTTGAGAGTAGGATTTTTCTTAAAACAAACAGGAGGGAGGGAGGGGATGGCAGACATCCTGGAGGCCATAGAGGATAACTGATGAGTCTAGCAGGACTGAAGGCAGAATAACAACACTCACCTTTAATGTGGCTTTGGCCGTTTGGATCCACTGAGAGTCCCAGACACAGCCGGCGGGTGAGTCCGTGTGTGTGTGTGTGTGTGTGTGTGTGTGTTGTATGCGGATCACACGTGGATAAGAGTCATACCTTTCATGCGTTGAACAAATCATGAATCGGAATTGTCTCATGTGTTTGGATCGGTGTCAGTTTTAGAGAAGATTATGGGTGAAGTATACATCACAGCTTTGGTATGCTCATGTGGCACAAAGACACCTTTCCATTTGACAGCATTACCTTCTGTGATGAGCACACTGCCAATATGCACGTCTGCGAGCAGGGCCAGCTGAGCTGAGCTGGCTACCCCGATGACAACCCTCCCGGCTCCCAGACTATTAAAATATGTGAGAAAATATATCAATTACGTCCACTATTTAAAAAAAAAAGAAGCCCCTACCAAAATGTTCTGTATGAACCAATTCCACGCTTACTCCAGTTGACAAGTGTGTATACTGGATGAGGTCATTGGCTAAATCATTTTAAGCGCCCAGAGGAATCACCCACACCCAAGGTAAACAGATATAGATACTAAAGGTAAACAATAAAGAAAGTCAGCTGTAGGCAACATCAATGACAGATACTGTGCTTCAGCAGATGAAATAAAAACAAGCGGTAATAATGATGATTTTCAGCATCTATTTTTCCACGTCGGCTGTGTTGAAATTAGGCAGACAGGCCCTCTTTGAGCACACATCTAATGTCTCCTGTGTGTTTTGGCATTTGTTGCTTTTCACATCGCGGCAGCGTCCACACATCCACACATAAATGAAAATGCACAGTAACCATGCGGGGCAAGAGGACATTGACACACACACACACACACACACACACTTTGATTTCATTCCAGTATTCCCAAAGTCGTCTAAGGATGGTGTGTTCCAAGACAGCTCATTGCATTACACGTCGCTCTAAAGACAGGCGGAGGATAGACTGGCAAGGCTGCAACGCGTTTCACTTTCTGGCCTCAATTTTGAGTTGACAGAATAAGAACGCTGTCACTGAATCTTCAAATACGAAGGAAAGCACTCCTGTCAACAGAGCGAGAGCGCCCAAGTCCGCCTCAGTCTTATGGCAGGGAAAAATGTAATCAGATACATCTCAAGTCACAAATACAGCATTGAACAAATTGCACATGGGTAAACCATTTTGTTAAAACAATAGGAAGAATAGGCAGGTTGACACAGGCTCTGTCCCCCTCCGTGTGTGTGTGTGTGTGTGTGTGTGTGTGCAGGCATGGGTCACAGCTTGTCCACTGACATGGACCCCATTAGATCGTATGACAGCACTTCATAATATTGACACATTCACAGCATGAGGTGTACTATTCAAGAGGTCACTGCACTGATGATATACTGTACGCACCTGACGTGTCACAGGCTAATTTTGAATCATTAAACCAGCTCGGTCTTGAGACAAAATGACAGAAATCTGAGCCGTATGGAAATATAATATTCTAATGTAACTCAGACACACACATACAGTATGTACATGCATGCTTGCGTATATTACAGCAGGAGTTAAACATATAGATATGTAAATGTGCGTTTTTAAATCAATTGTATTTGGTCAGATATATGAGAGCTTTCGGAAATGTTTGTTGTTGGAAAAGTGGAGGAGGAAAAAAAAGGAGAATAAAAGTCACATTAGGTGGTTACACATTTATTTCTAACTGACAGATTTTCATTCAAACCACATGTTTTTTACGGTAAACCAAATGTAATCAAGCCAACAAGCCAAGAAACTGGCTCCAACAAAATAATCTCTGTCATGCAAGTTATGTTGATTTTTTACAGTGACACACTGAGCAGATAATACAACCATGTAAACAGTCATTTAGAGAGACTGTTAGCATATAATAGTTCCTAACTATTTAAAGGATTCAAGCTAATTTTCTAGACTATTTTGCAATTATTATTTTGTGTCTCTCTAACTATTCAAAATCACCAAATCAGCTGTATTTGCCCTTTCCAGCAAAGGCCAGATTACCTCAGAATAATTTGTCAGTGTTTGGAGGGCAAATGGGTTAATTATGATGTTGACGGCCCAGGGATGATTCAAACTCATGCTGAAGCCTCCCCAATTACGTGTGTGGGGTAAAGTGTCCTCCGCCAAAGCCAATGAGCACGGCTGTGGCTCTCCTCGCCTCCTTGCTCTTAAACAAACACACCAGTCAGACATCAAGAGGAAACGTCTCTTTTTAAGCACGCCTGACCTTTAGCCGCTGTCCCGCTCTGTGCCCACCAAGAGCAGACCTGCACGTCCCAGACATTTTGCAGTAATCACTAACACCCATGTAGCTCGCCCACGCAAATTACATCGTAAACCTGGTGTGACCCTCCTCCGCCACCGGTGGCCGTGCCCAGCTGATCTGCAAAGCATGATGGACAGATGCATCGCCTGAGTGAATGACAGAAGACTAAAATAAATAAAACGGTGCTGCTGGATGACAGCGTGGGGCTTTAAATGGTGGGTGATGGAGGGTGGGAAAGGGGGAGGACAGGAAAAAGAGTGCGAAGGCATGATTGAGAGTGTGTGTGTGTGTGTGTGTGAGAGAGAGGCATAGGCATGGGGGGCCCTTGCATGGGGCTAACATAGTCAAATGTGTGTTATGCCATGCCACGGGGCCAGCTGGCAGGGTCCAAAGCTGGCATGACAGAATGTGACAGAGGATCCGGAGAGCAGGGACTCGGGGAATCCCGACACAATAATGCTGATGGCAGGGGCTAAAGCCTAGATTTAATCACAGCCATCACCCACCTGCCAATAGAAAATTACACAACGGATATCAATGGCAGCCTCCCCATAGTGTTGAGCCCCCAACAGACTTTCCAGGCCGGGCACAGCTGTCAATCACTGGGCTTTAATGGTGGAGCTCTCAGCACCCAGACAACACAAAGACAATGGTATGTAGTGAGCAGCATTTAGTCACAGCTGAAGAGTGCAGGGAATGGGAATGGGCTTGATAAGTTTTGGCAGTCTTAGTGTGATTTCAAAATTGTAAAGATCTGTGAAGCTGAAACAAAAACCAGTTGATTTTCTGGTGTTGGAACACTGTTTCATGCTAATGATATGACAGACAGCTTTCCAAACTATTGTATGATTCATTTTATAGTCTACATATGTCTTTGAAGTGTAAAAAAGAAAGGTAGAGTTTTATTATTTTCATTGTGATTTTCATTACTAATTAAAATATAATTCTCATTCAGTTTGTAGTCTATAAATTGTTTTTTTTTTTAGAAAGAAGAGAAGAGAAAAAGAAAAGAAATGCAGGGACATTTAAGTTATGTTGATCACAACAAAAAAAAAAAACAAGTCAAACCAAATTGTTCTCAATTCATCAATAACCCAAAATGTCACTGACTGATATCATGTTCATGAGGTTAGAGATGTCTATAGTATGAATGTAAATTTCGATTTAAAGCATATTTAGCTAATTGCATGTTGATATTTCAACATCAGAATTTTTCATGTTGCTCATTTTTATCTAAAATATATATTTACAGTTTCAGTTCCACAAATCAATCACCAGGTTGTGACCATCATATAATCTTGAGTAAACATTTGTCTGCTTCATCAGTGCTCTCTTTCTCTGCAGATGTACTTTTTTCCCCCTGTGCTGTCAGAAACCAAATCACTGAGAATTTTGATTATGTGATGGCACTGTCGGTCCGGAGCAGAGCACGCTCTCTGATTTTAACCAGAGCTTCTTTAGTGTCTCAAGCAGGCCTGGGTTTCAATCATACATAATCGTGTACGTACACACAAATGTACACACACACACACACACACTCACACACATCTCATCAACATAGTAAGCGCTGCTCGGACTTGACAGGTAACGGTCCTGTGGTTTGGGATACCAATCAGTCTCCCAAAATGTTTACATTTCAACTGGGCTGCATGCTTTGACTCTCAGGTGCCCCTCTGCAGATTGCTCGACCACAATTAAGATCTGTCAAAACGAGAGTAATTTTACATGCAGGACACACACACGGAAACATATATATGTATATAAATATGCAACATTCTTTTTTTGTTACCTAGGTCATTGTGTTTTTTTCTGTTGCATGGAGTCATTTAGTTTTTTTGGTAGGATAGACAAAAACACATTTTCACCGTCACATGTTTTTGTAATAAACTATTTTGGTCGGTTTCAAGTATTCCATCTGATAATTTCACTTTTCAGAATTGTGTCAGTGGTTCACTTTGTTCGCTGCAGTTTTCATCAGATCAGATCGACCAAAAAAAGTGACTCAGCTTTAACCAGTCACATACGCTTGATTTCAGACTTTCTTTTATGTCGGTCTGGTTGGACTGCATGTGTTTATATGTGTGTGCGCGCATGTTTATGCTTCCGTGTGTTGGATCCTGACAGCTATCACTTCTGACACAAAGTGGTTGTTTTCTGAAGGCTTTGCCCCGTTTCATGTTGTAATAGCTTCCCTGTGACGGCAGCGAGGACCTCTGCTCCACGCTGCTCTCAGCCATGACTCCTGCAATATTTACATGTTTACGCTCACAATTTCCATCTGTTGTTTCTGGAACAATCAGCAGCAGGGGCCTGGAGAGAAGCACGGGGAACTGCTGTAAGTCGCGCTCAACTTGGGTTTCATGATTGGGAGGCTGGGCCTGATTATGCTCAGCTCGGCAGAGAGGGAGGGAGGGGCGGCGGGTTTCGCTTTCTTTCTTTCAAGGCCCTCTGAAGGTTTCTGATGGAGGGCCGGGAGAAAGCAAGGGCTCTGGGAATCCGCGCTAGCTCGCCCTCCGAGGGAAGCTTCACCAGGGTGAGATCAGTCACTGCGGGGCCGTAACCCCGCTCACCCCCGATCCAACCGGCGGCGGCCAAACTCACTAATGGATTTCAGATACATTACAAAATCAATTGCAAGGTTCAAATGTGGTCAGAAACATTTTAATGCAGCAGATTATGATCGAAATTGGTATGTTTATCTGCCATGAAGTTACAACAGTTCCAAAAAGAGCGGAATAAATTCAGTCATGGTTAATGATAGGTTTGAGTTTGTCTGCAGATATATATGTTCCTTTTCAACTTTTACATGTGCAAAATATAAAAAAGGGTTTATTAATCAGTTTTAAAACGCTGCTTTTCAAAAAACTAGTTTAGGGAATTTTGGAAAATGACTGACACCATGCACTTTGGAAAATGCCGTTGCTTTTAGTTGAGGAGCAATTAGATTTTATCAAAGTATCAGCGGCACTGGTGTGTGCTGCAAAATGGAATGCTAAATAATCATTTAGAAGTCAAAAGAAAACTATTACTACTGAGAGGTAAAGCTAAACCCCCCGGAGGACAAATGGGAGCTCCAAAAGAAAGGGTGATACTGATGACTGTGTCGATAGAGGGAGAAAGAAAGCAAAGAAACACAGGCAGGATGAAAGGGTGTGTTGGTCCCTTGTGATGTGGCTGCAGACGTAGAGGGTCCCAGCGTCAGCCTGGCCCAGCGTCGGGTTTCCCCATACCGGAAGTGGCGCGTTTCCCCTGGCGACAAGCTCTTCCTGCAAAATAAAGAAATCATTAGAAAGATGACAGCTGGCCCAGCCAACAGAAAGCCCAGGGGGCCCGGCCTCAGAGAGCTGCCACCCAGCATTAGCTAGTTGCACTTGGTTTCTCCATCGCCTCCTTCAGAGGGTAAACAACGCCGCTGCAGCATGGCTCTCAGCGAGATCACTGCTCCCTATGTCACACTCCATCTCATTCCTAATTTTTCTTTTTCTATCTCTGATCTGAACGCGCTTATCTGACACTCGGGCTTTCGCTCGCAAACATCCTCCAACTTCTCACAATCCCTGAGGATGATGGGTGGAGGAGCAGTGCGGGGGCTGGCCGGCAAATGGAGAAATATTCTGACATGTGAACTCCAAATCATGCGTTGCGAGTCTGGGGCTGAGGGGTCCGGGCTCGGGCGGTGACCCCTGGCAATCACGGCGTGTGGCAGCCACACTGGGGCCTCTGCAGCGCGGCCTTCTGGGAGCTGCGCCGCGCCGCATTCCAGCCTGAAGTCCTCCACAAGCATTTCCTCCACAAGCCATCGCTTACTTCTGTCTGCCAGACGCACGTAGCCAAAGAGCCAGAGGACTTAAGGGTGCATTAAGAGAGCTCTCCCGAAAACCATCAGTACTTGATCTCAGCTGAAATGATTACACTGTAAGGAAGATATTTTGAAGTTGATCCCAAAAGATAGTCTCATCTTGTGCTTAAGGGCCTACAGCGGATGAATTGATGCTGCCCTTGGACCAAATGATGCTGCCTTTGCATTTAGTTGCTTTTTATTTCAGGAGACGGCTGAATCTTTCAGGAAGCACTTTTACCTCTTCACCTATTATTTCACTCTTTTACTTATCTGAGGCTATTGAAATAACCAGTCAAGACAGAATAATGGAAAATATCACTATCATTAGAGAAATAGTTCCACATTTTTAGGAAATATGCTTTCTTTCATGGCTTGTGATACTGCTCTCATAACTGTCTGTGCAATATGACAGTAGTGCTGGGGTTTATTTAGCTTAGCTTAGCCTAGCATATAGACTGAATTCAGGGCGAAACAGCTGGCCTGGCTCACCCCAAAGTGAGAAAAATCTGCCTTCCAGCACCTAAAAACAGGAGGTTTTGTATGTATTAAGTAACAGTAAAGATAAAAACTGTTAGCAAGCCTTAGAGATGCTGATTGGCACATCTTGTTACCTTTCCAGGCTAGTTGTTTCCAGTTTTTATGCTAAGCTAAGCCAATAACTTCCGGACTGCAGCCTCAAATTGAAAAAAACACACAGGAGATCGATCTTCTTCTCTAACTCTCAGCAAGAAAGCAATTAAATGTATCAGCTGCTTTAATCAGCAATAATGTACACATTCACAAATTTAAGTTATTTGTATCTCCATTTGTACTCATCTACATGTATTTGTGTGTGTGTAGTTTGTACTTGTATATGTGTGTCTGTGTGTGTGTACACGTTTAGGGGAGTGCGTGGTGATGATCAAAACACAACACGGCCTCACAAACACCTCCAGGTGCCATGACTCTGTTGCCATAGTGATTAGGAGTGACATAGGTTAACACCTGCTAGTGCTCACTCATGGAGATTAATGTATGGCGGCTCAAGCAGGGCACACCACACACACACACACACACACACACACACTGAGACACACAGGCACACACTTGCACTAGACCCCTGTCCCCTCTAATGGGGACTGATAAAAGACAGGCTCCACCTCTCACAAACAGGACCGACTGGGCAGCTCTCGGCCAGCTCCACTGCAAACATTTCCATGTGCTGCTGCATTTAGGCATACAGGCCCATGACTAGGAAGCAGGACACCGTTTCTCTGGGCTCACTGGAGCTTCACTACACTCCCTGAAACACCGTGACAGAAGGCTAGTGGCTTTATATAAGGCCTCTATGTTTTGTCTGTGATATTAAGTTACAAAAACTCATGTCAGCAGGTCACTGGGGCTGACAGGTAGACAGATGTAGGCTGCTTTTTAACGTCTCTCCCAGGGATGTTTTATGCAAGCAAAATAAGCTACGGGAAAATGCACAAATGAGGAAAAAATATTAATCTGAGAGAGAGGCCGACAGGTAAAGTCATCCAGTCAGCATTGTCACCGCAGACAGCAAATCCTAAATGAAGTAGGACAAGCAAGTCGGTCTTTGAGGCGTTTGACATTCTGTGGCTCATTTCCATTGTTGATGGCTGAGCCAGAGACCAGCGTGGCCGTGGCTCAGGCTTATTTACACACACAAATGAGGCAGACCTGATATGAAGATTACTAGGATCTGCCTACAACAGGACAATCACTCTATTGGATGCCCTGTCCACTCTGATCTCTGTCCATTCACCCACATTTAAGAATACATATCTTCTCACTTATCTCACTTATTATGGTTTTATTTATTCAGGTTTTTACTTATCCTTAACAAATACCTATCAAAACAGATGACATTACTTTGATATATATCAAGAGTTAGTTCACCCGATTACAAAAAGGTCTTTGTCACTCACCCCATGTGGACATGCAAATAGTTTTGTTTTTTTCTTTTTCTTAAATGATCCGCCCTTGCGATTTCTGTCTCAGCCCCAGTGCAACAGAGGTGCATGGTATTTCGCTTGTATTGTACATAGCGCTGAGAAATTACATTTGAAAAATTCTCTTTTTCCAGAAACAGCTCAGACAGACAGACAAAAAAAGTTATTTCCAGAAATATTCTGGATAATCCACAGACCTCCCTGTCAACAGGACTATTTCTTACAAAGTACTCACAAAGGAACTGCACATTCTTAGGTCTGTGGATTATCGAGAACCTGGACATTGTTTTCTGTCAAGACGTTTTTCTGTGATTTGTTTTTTTCATGCTATTGGCATGGCTCTGTTGGGATGGCAATGTGGGCCTGTAGGTCAGCACCTTGGTCCAGAGTGTAATATCTCAACAACTACTTGATGGATCAGCATGAAATTTAGTACATAGGTTCATTGTTCCCAGGCAATGAATGTCCATTGGAGTCACCAGTGACTCTACATAGCTAGTTACACCACAGGTAAATTAGATTTTTTTTTTTGGATGAACTGAACCTTTTAACTTATTCAAAGGGATGTTTTTCCAGATAACAGTGACTTAATCTGCTGTCCTTTATTTAAAAGTGCACCTCTGACTTCACAAGTGGTTTTCATTGTGCTTTGCAGCCTAGAGCGGCTCCTAGCCTCCATGCCGGCATGTATCCCAGAGCAGTGACTGTAAAATCCATTTGGGACACTAAGCCCTTAATGATGAGGGGATGCTGAGGTAAGGCAGGTACCCTGACTTCCCTCCTAAACGCTGATGGTTTTTGGACAACTCTAACTTCCCTGGACTTGGGTGTCCATCTGGGCCAAATCACTCACATGGTACTGTTTATTTGGCCTGTTAGAGACTCAGGAATAATCGGACCCCCCTGTTTTTTTCCTTTTTTCTCTCTTCTTTTTCCCCTGGTCCTAATAGCAATTGATATGCGCTATTAGAGGGTATTCACTGTGTAGTTTGCGCTCACATGAAAGCGGTGGTCTGTTTACGGAATTCAAAATGATTGGGATTTGGAAGCATTGTCATCACGGTTAAGACCAGGGAAAGGATACAAGGCACTTAATAACAATGAAGAGAAAGATCCACTCCACGCTTCACCAGCAGGGCAAAATGTTTAAAATGAGCACACTGACACATGACCGGTAAACTGTGGGCTGGCACGTTTTTCTGCAGCATGTATTATATTCACTGGAGAATTTAAGGAAGTACATTATTTTCTAATGACTTGAGGTTTGTAGTCAAACGTAGTCCATCAGCCAGAGGATTTTTGGTTTACTGTGACACTGTTGTATGTTTTTTTTAGGAAACTGATTTGAACTCAACAAACTGTAAAAGACCTTCCAAAACCACTCCTACCATAGTTATAAAAACAAGCTCATTCTGGTTCAAATGGATAGTAATGCTTCATTTTTGAAGACGGTGCTTCCCATCAACTAAATCAAACACTGTAGGAATAATAGTCATAATAACAATGTTTTTTCCATACAGTGTATATGCCAACTGCACCGCTCTCTAATACAAGCAACATGAAGGATCTCAATCTGTTCACAATTATCAACAATACGTCAGTCAGCATTAAATCTGAAAGGAGCTGTTGTCACAGTGCTGTCACGCTATGGGCTGCCACCATAATGGCACACAACAATAATAAGGCCTTCAGTCTATTGTGGAATGGCCCTGTGGGCCCTATGCACTTATTCCAAAGTTTCCGAAATACTTTTTTGCAATTGATCGGCCCTGTCATTTTGCAAATTTCACAAAAAGAGGGAGGAGGGAGGACAACAAAGCTTGGAGGTGTAAAAATAGCCTTCAGGCTTTGGGATGCATTGTTTAGTCTCTCAATACAAAGGGAGGAGTGAGAGCTGAGGCTGGGAATCACCCTAAGGGGCTAGGGTGGAGAGGTGGAGGCACGCTAAAAAACAAAGTCCAGGTGACATCCTAGCATCAGTGTCAGCCATTTAGGGGACAGTGCAGCCATATCAGTGACAAAAAACGCTGCAGGTTATGAGCGCCATCAATGCTGGTGTGATTCTGACAGGGAGGAAATGAGTCAGAGTTGTCAACACAGACCTTAAGAAGACAATGTGTGTCTTATATAAGGCCCCACTTGTTGTACATGTTAAATGTTGCCCTCTTTAACTTGGTGATGGATGTGTTTTTCCTGGACTGTTCTTTTAAAAAATGGATGGGGCAAGTGATTTATTCTTGTATATGTCTTCTGTATGGAAAGAACTCATTTACATAATAGACATGTGGCCTCTCTAGCAGCTTTACCACCAACCAGACCTGCACAATATTTTGTTTATCAGTTGTAGTCATAAATGAAGTGACAAATTATTGTATCTTGGACTCATTATTTTGGTCTTTCTCTAGTTTACAATCACAGGTGTGAACGGGATGTACAGCAGCAAACAAATCGAGAACTTCACCCATAGGCACAGCCACTTTTTTACAGCGACTGGGCGGTGTAACCGCTTTACACTTTTACTGAATACCACTGTTACTGAATACCCCATTGCATGATCGAGGTTATGGCTAGATAAAGCAAGCAGGACTACATCATCTGCAAAGAAGCAGAGACGATACCCCAAGCTACCAAACTGGACCCTCCATTATCCACAGAGAATTGCTCCTTTTTTGTTAAAAAAAAAAGTCTATTTAGGATGGTTCAAGCATGTGATAAAGATACCTCTCTGTACAGATATCCAATTTAGAGGAAACCCCAGTGCAAAACACCTTGGAGGGTTTGCATATATTAACATGTCCTGTAATGTCTCAGGTTCCCCAGGAAGCATTGGAAGCCATAAATAGGAGGAAGAACGTCACAGCTACTTTGCTTAGCCTGTAGCCACCTTGACCTGGACCCATATAAGCATGAGAAATTGGATTCAGATTACAATATGGTACTCCAGTTTTGCCTCTGTCTCTCTCAGGTGTGAGTCTTTTCTGTTCTGAGATCCAACCTGGGCCTCCTTCCAATCACTGTGGTGGTCAGGCATTTTCCTATGATGAAGTAGGATCTAGAGTAATGGATCCATTTAGCAGTAATATTCCTTAATGGAAACAGCCTAATTACAACCACAAATAACCACAAGCCTTCACAAAGGATTAAATATACAATAGCAGAAAAAAGGCAGGTATATATTTTCCAAATGATGAAAAAGTAAAACATCTGCTGTTCTTAGCAGGTTAAAAAAGTCTTAGAGGGAGAAAGAAAAATGCTTTGTCACTTTAGATTTCACAGCACCAGCTTGAGCTAGGAGGCGGCTGGTTTGGATTTCAAAGCCCCCTACTCCAAGGGAGAAAACAAAAACAAATATTTGTTTTGTGGTTTATTGTTTTTTAATATGGCAGCGAGACGAGACACAAATTGAATGCAGAAAAAAGTAAGATGCCGCTGCTGAAAGCAAGGGAAAAGATCTGTCTTTCCCTTCAAGGAAGATTTGTGATTTTGATTACTGATCAGTTTGATTATTTGAGTTTTAATCTTTTTGATTATGTTACTCAGATACAGATTTCATAGGAAATAGGAGCTTTTTTAACTTTCTCTAAGGCTTTGCTGGACTAAGCTTGTTCTGTCCTCTCTGCTATGGTCCAATTTCCATCGTTACTAGTGAGATGATCTCAGATGAAAGCACCGACAGTACAAACTTCTTTAGAACTTCTCAGATTTAAAGGGTATAAATCAGAAACTACCTCTTGCTAACAAATGACAGAATAATCCTCTCTGCTGTGTGGACAATTTCAAATAAGGCCAAATATCCAGGGTTATTAATAGTACCACCAGTCGATGGCAGGCCACAGTAAGTGGCAGGTATAGTGAAATGAGGCCACCAGGGACTGCTGATTGTGAGTGAAGGCCTGTGATCATCACTCATCACCGGTCGTTACACCCCTGTCGCCGCTGTTGGTTAGACCCACTGGCTGCTAAAATTGAATCTCAAGTTGTGTCCTATTTTGGTTTGAGGAACAGGTGATGTGCTTGGCCCGACATGTTCCCTCGCCTCCACACCACCCCCTTGGGGCTGTTAGTGAATGCAATGACAACATAGTTTTCCAAGAAAAGGAGTGGAGGCAAAGAGGGCCTTCCATTCCCCAGCACAGATCAATACCTGATTAGCCTAGCCTAAGTGCTGCAGAACCGTGGCATGCATGGTTGTGTTTAACATGGGAAAAAGACATGTTTCCCATGAGCACCTCAATAAAAGACATTTGTCTCTGCTTTTGTTTGGTAAAATAAATCTGTGTTGGGCAGCGAGCGGTAATCAGTCCGGCACTGTTTAATTTGCTGTCAGCTTGCGTAGCGCAGAGCTGTCTGTCTCGCTTTGTTGGCCTTTGTTGACAAATGCTTGACTGACTTGAAAATATCCAGTCAAATTAGGCAAATCCTTTGTTCCTCATGTGCTCTGACAGAGAGCTGCACAGCCTGAGAAGTTGAAAATGTCCCTGCAACAGCAAGGTGAATGATATTTAATTTAACCAAGTCATTTTTTAGAAGTCTAAATTTCATATCCCTCTGGTCTGCAGCTGGAGGACAAATAGCAACAAACAGAGTGGATTTGTGCCATTGTCAGCGGCAGCACACCTGGACTTCCCTGGGCTCTGCACCTGCCAGCCGGCTCACAGTGTAAACTTCTCCCAACCTGCCATTTACATGCAGGTCAAATCCTATTCAAATGACTCCATCTAAACAGAGGAGCATTTCAAAACAGACACCCTCAACTGACTTGTGATTATGTGTCAATTTGTATAAGGTCTCCGTGGACGGAATAATCAAATTAATTCTGCAGACAATAATCTCTAATTGTTTACATAATAGACATATAGAGCCTTATATATGGTTTTTAATTAGTATACAAGTCATTTGGTTCCTCTTGCTCATGTTAAATCTATTTCTGGAACCATAAACATAAATATCTTTCCCATTAGTCACAGCAGGGGTGGGATTGAGAGAAATAATGCTGCACTGCTGCGACAAAATAGTTGTTATTTGCTTGGCACACTACCTCAAACTTTCCTACAATCTTACAATTATTTCTACCATGTGCATGATTACGGAGAGCAATAGATATGCACAGGCAAATTATAGTCCAATCTGGGACGCTTAGATTTGAATACCAGCATGCTTAACTACAAAGACCACGCTAGAGAGGAGCATGAATCATATAAGAGGGGGAAATAAGAGGAAGAGAGCATGCAGCCAAAAGTTCCACATCCCTGGTTTCGGGGATATGGAGCAGTCCACGGATGGAGTATTAGTGTAGAGTTATATATTATGTGTAATTATGAGACTGAATTTAAAGGGTTTCAAGGTAAAAGTTCTGCCGGATGCCAAGAAATGACATCCTTGGGGAATATACCCAATGCTGTAACTTCATTTAAAGAAATGAACCGTTTATATTAACCACAATGAAGACAAACTAGTACAGTGGCTGCTCTTTCCTGTGAAAGTGATCACATCTTTATGGCTCCCGTCACTGCTCTTTACAGATCTGTTTCCCAGAGGTATTTGACGGGGAGAGCCAAAGAGGGAGGAAGTGTGGGTCTGCAGCCCCCGTGTTAACAATGGCTCTCCTCAGACCCCCGGCCCAGGCCCAGCCAGTCATGAAACACCATGGAGATGTTATTGACCTCAAGGTTAACTCTCCTCAGGTAAGCCTGGGAGATAATGGACAAAGAGCAGTTCTTTTACAGGTGGAGTGACACGGCATATCCGCGCAGTGCGGCTCCTCTCGCATTGACAGATTTTCTAATTCACTGCAGATTCCCATAAAACTGGGTGGCCAGGGCCAGCTCTGCCCAACAGAGGGCCCATTCATGCTGGGTGGGATAGGGGGCCCGGCCAAATTAACCTGGATTAATTTAAAAGAGCAAAGGGTCCTTACATCCGAATAAAATGAAGATCAATAAATTAAATGTCCAGGTCAGGATGTCAAGTTGCAGCGATGATCGACTGACATACAGAAAGTGACGCTCTTTGGCTGAGAACGGGAGGGAAAAAAGAAATGGGCGAGAGATCCTTAATTACTTTATTCCAAGGAAGAGAAGTGCTTCCATGCGTCTCTCTTTACATGCTAGAGTTGCGCTCCTATAAACACACTCATGTCAGAAAAGAATGCTCATTATTCCTCTCATTTGGCCCTGGGATTAGTTACCGAAACAGAAAAGTCATCAAAGAAACCACTCAGAGATTTTTTAACTTGTTTGTATTCCACAGCAAGAATTATTATTTAATGTGTGATTTATGTCTCTTAGGATTTTCCAGTAACTTCTGTTTTTTTCTACATTTAGGGCCAGATTGCACTCCTCTTTTCTAGAGACAGGGAATGAAATCTTATAAGGTCAGTTAATGTCTTATAGACATTATTTCGTCCAGCTGAGACTACGAAGCTGGAGAAAAGGTGTGCCGTAAAGAAGAAAAGTTGATCATGCCTCTGTGCTGGAGCAGCTAGACCTAAACCTGAACCACATCATGTCATTCACTACATGATCAATTATCCAGTAAGGGCAGCCTTGTAAGGAGGCCATCTCATCATGCAGCCATTAATATCTAAACAGTGTCTGCCTGGAGATGACATATAGGACAATGGAAAGAGGGCCAAAGAAATGACCAAGTGGCCCAAGCCCAAGCTGTTAGCAGATTAAAGTAACTTAAAGATGCAGGGACCCGAATTCTCCATGACAAAAGGTAAGGGAGTTGATACAGAGATTTGGGTAAGGTCATTTGAAGGGTTGTCTCTGCCTTGCCGCAATATGTTAGAGTAGTTGAAAGCCACTAGCAACAAATGTATCACAAAGATTGTTCATACTTTTTTTCATTGATGATATCCATATTTTGTTGGAATTTGTCCCCAAGCAAAGGAGTGATATGTGAAAAAAAGTTAATTTTCAAGCAAGTTTTTAATTTTTTTTTCTTTCTCATACTTGTATAAGATTTTCTGACATGATATGGTACATTTTAGTTCAGACATGAAAACTTTTTTTTTGATCATTTCAATTCCATTATGCCATTTTAATTACACATGTAGAAAGCTGAGTTCATATGCACAGATGTAATTCATATGCATGATGAAAATGGAGAATTAAATGTTCAAATCCAGTGTTCAATAATTTATTTCACATGACGGTTGTGAAGGAATAAAAACAGAAAAAAAGCTTTCCGTCTCTGAAGGGATGCTGATCTGAATTTAGAAAATAACATTAGTTGAATTGCCTCCCTCAACTGTCAGTGTTATGATGCCCAGAACATCTTTATAAATGAAATACCAACCCTGTTGCTGAGGCAGGCTTCACAAATATGCCAACAGGATACTTCCTCAGATTAGCAGGGCTGTTTACACAGTCCCCTGGTAATCTGGGCCACAGGGGACATACCTGTACTGTGTCAGAGACGGAGCTAGAGTTACACAGTGAGACCAACCAGCCACAACGGCCCACACCAGAATACGATCCAGAGGGTCCAGCGGGACTGGCCTGGCTCCAGTGGGGTTGGCACTGGGTACAACTGGCCTCGTCTCCCCCTGCCAGACAAGGGGTGGAGTGGTGTGTGTGTGTGTGTGTGTGGTTGTGTAAGGTGGTAGTGGGAGGGGTAGGGGTATAACGGCTGCCACCTCTACATCCTTCCTTCCTGTTCTTGTTTTTTTGGGGGGCATACTTTAGTAATTGGTTTGTCTACAGGTCCATAAGCAATACTGTTGATACACACTGGCACACACACACACACACATGCACATACAAAGAGGAAGCTTTCCATAAGGTAAAAAAAAAAGAGCAACCTTGCCTTATGGACCTTGACAATGACAGCACACAGGGAATAGTGGTGTTATTGTGCACTGGGGGGAGGGCAGTTTTAATGGAGCCTAAAGCAGATGGAAAGATAATAGGACAGAGATGCCCTGTTTGAACTGCATGCATTATAATCAGACAGGCACACACAGACAAATACAAATACATAACTGTGTGCTCATGCATAGCTTATAGCTGTCTGTGTGTGTGTGTGTGGACAAGTGTGTATTCACAGGACTGCGCCCTTCCTCCCAGGTGCTCCTCACTCGTCATCCTTCAGCTGCTTCTCTCCACAAACAGATGTCCAGGGACAAAAGACAGGGATGCTCACCGGGGGAAAAAGACAGCATAACATCGTATCTCTCCTTGACCAATCACAACAACAGCTGAGCAAACCCCTCCCTGATGTATGTGTGCCAAGCTGTCGTCTCTTTTCTGTGGGACAGCAGAACAGGACCGGTGAGCTAGACTGGTTCAACATTGTATTGCCCTTATCCATCTATCTGTCAGTCTGCCGATGCATCCATCTTTCTACTCCACGGGATGGGATACCATCGGGCAGCACTGCACCACAAAGACTTTCTTTATCACACCAGGGCTTCAAATCCAGAGTCCAGCTTTTACAGGCTTATCAAATTATTCTGCAAGAATGCTGACAAGCAACTGATGCAACACCAATGCCACATATACAGTATATGATATATGATTTATATACTCTTTATCTCATATAATATCCTACGAGGTAGACTGTATGTGCGCAAAACAGACAGAAGAAATGACTGAGAGGTTGTACACTGTCTTCTTTGTTTGTATCATGTATAGTTCAGGTTGACAATGACTAAACGCAGAGGCATCCACCGCACCGGAGCAGTTAAACAGTAGTAAAAGAAGAGATGAGAGACACATAACATTGCTGCTAATGACAATGACAACAATGATAATGCCACCACGCCTCCCGACCCTCCCTCCTCCACCTCCCCACCTCCTCTTCCTAATGGGAGAGGGCGGCCACAGGGTGTGTTCAACAAGCTAGCGAGGCAGGAGGATGATTCTGGAGTAAATCACTTGTGGAAAGGTGAAATGTGGCCAGCACGAGTCGGTCTAATCCATGCCAGACATGTGCAGAACACCAGAGGAGCAGGTGCAAACAATTGAAGCAGCTGTCAGTGAGCTGCCGTGATCTCTTTTGATATCTTAATTGTTAGTCAATCCAAGAGCAATTTTGGCAACATTGCTGTCAGCCCCAGGACTTGCCCCGCTCAGCTCCCATCTGTCAGGGGCTCGCCGGGCTCTGGTACTGCTCTCCCTCCCCGACCGAGGGCCCGTGTCTCTTTGGATGTGTCTGTCCAGCCCGTCCAGCATCTCCGAGGGAAATCGGGCCTGATTGCTGCCATTTCCGCTCACTTTGGCGGTTTGGGTCGGGGGTGCAGGCTAATGCTGATAATTGCCACATTTCAAAACTACTGGAATTCATCAGGCCTCCCACCCAAAAGCCTGTCCAGCCCCGTCCCGACCCCCTTGTCGGTTCAGTGTTCCTAAACATTGTGATTAGCATAAGAGCGGAGTGCGTGTCAGCACCGATTCAGGCCTGGGATCTGAGACTCTCCAGATACCCCCGATGTGGAGTCGTTAGGACAGGGGTGATCGGGAGCTACGTGGCCCGCTGATGTGAGAGCAATCAGACAGTAAACAGCACCGCATGTAGAACAGTGAGCTAATGCAACTCTTGGCCAAGAGTAGCTAAAACTATTGTTCTAATTTGTCTCAAGTGGACAAAATTAAAGCTGAGGAGTTGTTCTAAAAAAATGTAAAAAGCATTTATTCACATTTCCGCACACGCGGGCTCGCAGACATTCGCAGACAGCCGAGAGGCGTCATTATAAAGAGATAACTCACAGTGCAATGACAGTGAGTGACCCATTCAACACGAGGCAAGGCCTGACTCTAGGCCCAGACTGACCCTTGCGGTGATTTATGTGGCCCCAGTAAGCCGGGTCTATTTGAGGGCTCAGCGAGGAATGAAAGTGTTAACAGTGAGTGTTGGGGAAGGTGGGCGCTGAGGGGAGAGTTATGAGTTTTCTCAGCTGAGTGCCCAGCTTTGGGTTTCTGACATTGTTTTCATCCGGGAGGGAGGAGAGAGCAGGAGTAGTAAAAGGTGGGAGAGGGGGTGGGCAGGCAGAAGAAGGTGGTGGGGTGGAGGGGGTCCATGGAGCCCGCAGGCTTGAACTCCACAGCTGAACCACTGACCCCGACCATCCATCAGTGCAGGGGTGTGACAAGGCAGGGGCAGGGGTATGTGACAGGAGGAGTGGGGTGGGGGGTACAGGAGCGGAGAGAGCTGGTGACGGGGGGGGGGGACTGAGGAGCTATAATGGGCTTTGGGACATGGGAGGGGTTAGGCACTGGGGGGGGGGCAAGGAAAGGAAAGGCCAGTGTACTGTAGAAGGATGGATTGGGTTAATGCGCTCGGAGAGAAGGAGAGATGTTTGGTTGTTGGATGAAACAATGAAATAGGTGTGTAATGCAAAAGGTCATTAAAGAAATATTAAAATGACACATCCTCCAGAATCAAATACATTCACTAACAAATCTACTTAGTTTTGCTTTAACAAATTATGGTAATACCATGGATGCATTCAAACCGGCCAAATCTGATGTTTTACACGCTATTCTTCAGGAATGAGCCAAAATAGTTTATGATCGGTATACTGAACTAACAGCTGCTGAAATGGAAGATCCAAAATGGGACCCAGCTATTGCGACTAACCAGCCAACTTCTCTTTTAGAAAGCAACTACATTTCTGTTATACTGTCTCCACTTTTTTGTGAGATTTAGGCAGAGCACTCAAAGCCATACTGAACCCTCCCCCATATAGGCTCACACTGCCAGCGTCTTTCAGCTGTTGCCCAACACTCACTGTCACTTGGCTCCGCACAATGCATGGCCAATGGGTAGACTGGATCTCAGCATCCGTCCTCAGAGGGGCATTGGCCCCCGGCCAGGCGAGGCCCGAGCTGGGGCCCCTGTCGCACTGAAAGACTAGAGGAACACTAATGGTTAAGTCTGAATCGAGCTGTGAGGAAGAGAGGGGAGGATCACTTTAATATGATCCAGTTTGGAACTCCATAACACATATTCCGGTTTCATTAGGGGCCAAAGATGGAGCCTTGTGTCGGCAGCATTAGCGGTTATAGGGGTGACTGTGTTTGTCTGCTTGACACTGTGTAAAAGAGGGTTAAGACATGCAGGACCAAGAGAGAGGGAGGGAGGAGGGGGAGCGGAGGGGAAGAGGGATAGAGAAAGAGAGAGTTCGTGGCCCTCCCAGTTAGGTTATGGCACTGCAGCATGGACAAATCCATGAGCAAGCGAAACCACTGTTTTAAATAGCAGGTATCTGGTGTCAGCGTGCCCTGAGAGAGGCCCTCTCCATCAATATGTTCCTTTGCCCTTGTCTGCTCCTGATATCTTTATCTTGTCAGGACCTCTCCTGTATGTTCCACCTCAATGGCTTCCGTCTGTGCTCGCCCCGTCCTGTGCAGATGGACCACTGCTGGTCCGCTTTTGGCCCTCGAGGCCGGATGGGGCAAGAGTCGGGGGGAGAGGGGTGAGCTGAAGGCAGTCTTATGTCAACCTGTAGTCTACAGGGGCCTCATTACACAGACGCCAATGGAGGAGCTTTTAGAGGGTAATTAGACCATTACAGATAGCCGAGGGAATAAATGAGCGCTCCCTACACCCTCTGAATAAATTAGATGTTAAAATGTGCAGCCATGTCTTTTTTTTTTCAATTAGTAAGGCATTTAGAAATGTTCCACCTTCTTGTCAAAAATAGTAAATTATTGCAGAAACACACAGCTTCACAATCTGAATAAAGGAACAAACTAAAATATGAGTTTGTTTGTAATAATCCTTAAAACTTTAAAAGCAAAAAATGTAAAACCCACAAAAATTCAATGCAAATTAACATATTGTTGACTTTATGTGATGCAGGAAAAGAAACACATTGCACGTTTACAGTCCGGTTTATGTGCTCCTATCATAAATCCACTGTGTTGTAACCGACCGGACTCGGATTGTACTCCCAAGTCTGGATGGCAAGAGGAAGCTTCCACTGTTCCTTTCCTGTAATTTCGAGCTTACCCTGAGATGAAAATGGGAGCCGGGATTGAGGGAAATGACAGATGCGGCTCGGGAGGGCCATTGAAGAGGTCATGTGTCATCACGGGGTCGCACACGCCCTTTGAGCAGAGGCCGAGGGGGGGAAGAGGAGGCGTGCGGGAGGGGGCCTGGGGGTCCGGCCTTCCCACACTATACCTGGAGAGACGAGGGGGCCTGGGAATGCAGCTAACCTGGAGCTGACTGACTCTGTTCACCTGTCAGTCTGGCTCACGAGTGCCTTCTGGATTTCACGCCGGCCAGTCTGGCTGGATCTGTCCTCCTACATGTCTGTCTTACTACGAAAACACAAAGACCGCGCCAGCGATGCCGTATATTTCTACAAAGCCTTTCACTTTTCCTGAACCCTTTCTGTATCATCTACTCTCCCACCTCCAGCGGAAACAATCGTCTTGTACTGCAGGTTTATCAGATATTACACCTATAAATCATCACCATCATCACTGCCATGTTCCTCCTGCCTGGTATGTCCTGTCAGTGTTAGAGTTCCTGACAGACCGGCGCCTGCACTATATTTCATCCCTGTCTTTCTTCCTCCCTCCTCTTCTCTTTTAACGTGCATGTGTGTGTGTGTGTGTGTGTGAGACAGAGAGGAGCTCGGGACCAAGTGTGTGTGATTTTAATAGCCGTCGGTTACCTGCTCACATATGATACCCCTCTAGCCTGCTCGGGCAGATGGCTATTACTTTCCAGTTGTGGAAATCAAGCTTATACAAACACAGGCAAGACTGAGACGCGCTGGACCAAGAGTAGTATCCCTCTGATAGATAGTACTGGTGTGTGTGTGTGTGTGAAAGTGTGTTGTGATGAGGGCTGATTCTCTGGCGTCTGTCATGCGCAGCCTATCCTGTGGAAATCATTAAGTAGGAGCACTAGGCCGTCACTTCCTGGCAAAGCATGCAAGTGAGATGAAGAGCTTTATCACTTTCCAGGACAGGTGGGAACATTATTGAAGGCAGGGCAGTGTCGGCATCAGACCGGAATCAAAAATGGAGTCATTTTTTGCTTTAGATTTTTTTTTGTTTTTTGGTGGGCGAAAAAAGCTGTTTGGGATTTTTAAATTCTGCAATTTGGGGAACATTTGAACATATTTATAATTTTCAGACTTTTTTTAAGCTGTTAAAAAAAAACACTAAGAAACATGTGCCACTTAACACATAAATGAAATTTGCACACATTCTACTGCTCTTTCAAAATAAAATACAAAATTCCAAACCCATACAGCTCTGATTTGTCCACATCCAACGACCAAGTGTAATCTTTCCGGTTTCATTAATTGTGGCCACTTCATTTTAGGTAAGAAACCCGAACTTCTCGCTGTCTTGAAACTCAATAGTCCTTTTAGTGTCAAGGTTGGCCCTGTCCTGCTGCCTCTCTCATGGAATCTGCCGTCACGTGACCTGCCCCCTACTGATTATCGATCAGCCGCTGCTGTGAGTGAGACATTTACTGTAGCCCATACTGCTGCACACTGCGCGCCCGATCGATGGGTAATACTGTGGTAAATTATTCAGCCGCTGCGACACGACGACGACCCAGTGTTTGACTGATAATAATAATAATAATAATAATAATAATAATACTTTAGAAAATAAAGTGACAATAGGCAAGTCATGATATTAGTCTACTATATGTTGCCTTTAATTGCAATGATGCGATAATTTATTTGAGAGCGAGCCAAAATATAAATAAAAGAAAACAAATTGAGAGATGATTTAATAAAACAGCACTTTGTGAAAATTACACTCTTTCAGATTTACTGTGGAACATTTTCAGTAATATACAGTACCAATTTAAAGAGCAAGAATTATCAGTTTCTTCACATTTTACCGAGTATTATTATTCTTTTTTTCTTTTTTTTTTTTACCCCACAGGACGACAATTAATAGCCATTCAAGTATTTTCCAGGCTGAATTTATTATATTTAAATGTTAGTATTAAAAAAGAAATCAGCATTGAAACAGTCCTGTAACAAAAATATGGATTGCATTTTTGTTTATTTTGATTTTATCCGTTTATATTTTTTACATGATCCGTTAAATGTATTTCCTTTTTTTCCTTTCTCTGTTATATTTAGACGATGGATTAATTATCAGTGTCTCTATGACCGGTTATGGCTGTAAAATTACAATAATAATAATAATGAAAAAATGTAGAAGAGTGTCTGTTAATTATTTGCCTATGGATGTAACATGAATTAGGGGGTTACCGTGTTAAAGCAGCACATACACTAAAAGTTATTCATTAAAAAGTCAATTAGGCAAAGGACAGCTCGCTTGAGGCCAGCTGGAGCGTCGTCCGCCGGGCTAATTAGTGCGGAGTGCTGATGAGGGTAATGAGCCGGGATCAGGTGTCCCTCTGACCGCTGGCCTCTGCTCGCACTGGGGCCAGCCGCTGACTGGAAGCCCTGGAAGGCCGAGGCCTCAAACCTCATGGTGGGTGACACTTCCATGTACATCCAGCGCCATCTACCGGCCACAGATCAGGCAGGGACATGCAGTCTTTCACTAACTATAGTGTCACATACTGTCGTACTTCGACTTATGTTCAGTATCTTTTACATTGTGTAGTTTTCTCACTGTACTGACAGCATATGAGGAATGGACGCCAAGGTGCTCTTTGTGAGTTTATACAATATAATAGGCAACATTAAAAGTGATGTGAAAGTATATTACATGTCCCACTTTAAGGTATTCTCATGATGTTGTCTGCCTTTTGTGTACAAGTCTAGAAATGTGGCTAACAATAATAATAATTCTGAAATATGAACATGAATTGTTGCATACATTTATTTTAAATAGAAATTAATTCATTTTCATTCATTATTCAACAACAAAAGTGTTTGAGTGGGATTCATCTTGAATTTGCACTCTGTTCGTGAAGGAACACAAAAAAAACATTGCAGATAAGGGATAGATAATCTCTTACCTTGTCATAAGGATCCATTCAGAGCTGTCTGCTGGACCAAATAAATCTTTACTTTTGCATTTGTGCTCCGCAACCTGTGGGTCAGGAACGCAGCAAAGGGCCCTTTAAACAACACACTGTACACAAATCCTGAGCAGAGCTTTATAATAATGCTAAAAATGTGTGTGTGTGTGTGTGTGTGTGTGTGTGTGTGTGTGTGTGTGTGTGAGATTGTGGGGGGAAATCCCACGTGCTTACTTGAACTCAGAGCCCTCTCTGGGTACGTATGGTTGAGCCCCGGCCTGGACAGGACCCTCGGGTGGCATAAAGAATACTACTCACATGGTTCATAAAATGATCAATAATAATCATAAGTCAAAGTTAGAGCTCCTATCACAGAATAATTTGTTAATATTGGGACGCAGGGGAGTGTTTGTTTGAGTTCCCCATTGCCCCTTTAAGAAAGAGGCACTTCATTCATTCTTGCTTCTTTGCTCTTTTGTGTGTTCCCTGAACTTCCCACAAAGTCGCTTGAGTTTCCTCCAGCTCCAGTCGATGTTCTCTGTAAAACAGCACTCGGATCGTTACCACTTTACTGGTCAGCTTTCACCCAGCATCACCTCTGACCGCACTCCTCTATCTGAAACCTTTGCAAACTTTCCACAGATTTCTCCAACAACATAAACTCTCAAACATCTTTGGCACAAATTATAGTCTGCGCTCCCTCTGGCATGGGCAGAATACAAAATAAACTGCCTCTAATTGTGATGCTTTGACCATCTTCCCTCTGACTGTTATTTTGCTTGGCTGCTGCCTGAGGCTTTGTGGTTTCAATCCGAATAGTTCAGTCAGTGTGAGAGGGAGAGCACATTATTATTCCCGCTGCCCGCTACACTGCACATGCTAATAAGGGAGGACCACTGGGATGTTTTTTAAAAAACGATGGAGACGGTGATGTCATCAGCATGCTTTATCTGAGTTGGGATCTGAGGGAGGTGTAGTTTCCTCTGGTGGAGACTCTGGGGCCCAGGAGTGAACCCGTGGCTTTGCCAGGGAGCCTGTTTAAGGAGATTACTCAGTCACCACACCTTTGTTGCATTATGGGCCGGAGTGAAAGGCCGTGCACTGTGGACATCCCAGTGAGACGCCACACTGACAGCTTTTTGACACCCAAATAAACGTGGACAGGCATCGACACTGATCTGAGCCCAATTCTGTATTTCTGTCCTCCAGGATGGATGAGTTATTATAAATTTATATCCTTGAATATGTTAAACAGTGTTGACAGTTTGGCCTTTGAATAGCCAAGAGTTTCCATGGTGGTAAATACTTGCCCATGATAGTCTGGTTAATTCTCAATCAATCACCAAATGTTTGATCAGGCACAACATGGCACCGTTAGTGCAATATTATATGAGTTACGCAGCATTAACTGTTGATGAAATCAGATAAAACTAAAGACGACCTCATACAGTACATTAGTGGTGGTCTCATACAGTGTATCAGATCCAATGTACTGAACAAATTACAATTACAAAATGAGAAAGACACACTTTGAAAAAAAGCGGGATACCCTCTTGGAAATTATTGCAAAGCCACAATTAAATTAAGCCATTTCCTCATGGTCTGGTAAAGAGATGGCTGAAAGTCCTCAGTTACACCCTGCATCCTCGGTGCTTCATGAAGTGATGAGCATCATTGTGCTGCCATGGGCTACAGCCGGCGGCAAAATACAACACGCTTTTGACCAGAATCTGACTTTTTGACATTTGTTTTACTGTATAAAAATATATAATGCCATAAAAATATATAATTTGTGTGAAAACAGGTTTTTAAATTTGCAGTTCACTACAAAACAGAGCCCAAATAAAAGTGAAACCACGGTGCACTCTGGCTATGTAGTTAGCTGCTACGTCCTGGCTTTGGATTACAGCTCCTGTCTGCAGTAACTACAGTCTGGTTTGATAATCTCTGGACCATGAAACCGATCATGGCGCTTATTGCACTCTGCCTCAGAAAAGACAGTCTATGTTTGAGCAAGTTGGTAGCCAAAAGCCCATTTTCCCATTTTGATTAACCAATATCTTGACATTCATTTGGTCACTGGATGTAACAAAATGAGGCATTCGTCAATGAGTAGTCCTGCTAAAGCTAAAGCCAATAATGTTTCTATTATTCTGATTTCAAAATACTAACAGTAGACAGCCAGATGGATGAGGAAATATATTAAATTTCTATGTGAGATGTAAATAAACAAAATTATGATTATTTTCTTAAATAAAATCCACAAAAAAAAAAACAGAAAGAAAGAAACAGAAAGTTTGTTGGTAGCGTTTTTGCATTTTTTTAGTTGTTTTGGGGGTAAGATAATCAGCCTAAAAAGGCATAAAATATCTAAATCAGCCTTAAAAACTGCATAGTTTCCAATGTTTTATTGCTCTCTGCACTGAGGGCTAAGTCGGGTAAAATTTTATTCTTATTTCCCATGGCAGAAGTGGGGTGAGGTGACGGTCTGAGATGCAGGCTGATCCTGGGTAGGCGGGGGACTTCCAGAGTGTACTCCAGCCACACAGAGCCTGATTTTATTGCCCTGATAAAAATGTCCTCCGGGGTAATCGTGAAAGGCAGTTGCCCCTTTTCATGCCCACACTGCCACGGCGCTGCGAGGGACCGAAGAGAAAAACACACATCCCATTTCTCACACCGGTGTGTCCCTCACACTCTCGCCCAAAACGCGTTTTATGGACACCCCTCTCCCCTCCATTCGCCGCAGATGGGTTAAATATTACATCAAAGTGTCTTTAATGTTTCACAGAACCTCTCACATTTCTCCCCAGTATCGAGTTCAAAACTAGTGCAGGCTGCATTTTTACAGTAGATTTAATGGATCAATGTCCATAATCACATTAGCACTGGCTTAACATATAACAAATTTCACCGTACCAGCATCAAAGACCTGACCTCTTGTTATAATCAGGCATAGCATCTTTTCCTCCACTCAAGATCTATGGGCCTTCTGATATTGGGAGAAACTGAAAATTGTCAAGGGGGTGATAAGCTGTAGTGTATGCAGCTCAGGGAGTAGCTGTATGAGAGAAAAACGTTTGTCCCCCATAGTCACACAGTCACAGATGCTTTGTGCGTCTCCTCACTGTTTTCATGGCTCATGCTGATAATCCTCTCCTTCTCCGGCCTTTATCAAAACCCTGCTCAGTGACGAATCTAAGGCGAAATATAACTGTTTCTTTATAAGACTTCAAAACGCCAGAGAGATTTATTTTTAAGCACAGAGGGCAGAGGAATGGGAGTCCGATTGAGAGTTGCACTTTTTTTTTTTTTGGTAAAAGAAAAAGAAAGTGTGATGTATGATGTCTGAGTGAAAAAAAATACCACGACAGTCTTCACTCAGCACTTCCTGTCCAAGGCCAACAGGCCATCAGTGAATGATACAGATTAGTAAAAAATTCAAACAGACAAACTGCAGACAAACTAGAATTGATGGCTTCCACTGAGCCGCTCAGGGAACAGGCCATGACGTAAAAGGAAAAACATGTCGGGTTCCCCTCGGCCAGGTTAATCAAGACAAGCTTCCCCTGCCCTGTGTGTGTGTGTGTGTGTGTGTGTTTGATTGCAGCCCGGTGCTTTTCATGTGTATGTATGTGTGAACCCATTTCTCATTCATAATATGCAATCTTATTTTACGGCTGATTGTGTTTGCCATACATCGGCTGTATGCATGAGGTCTGTGCCCATATTCCTCTACCCAGCACAGCATAAATAAACAGGAACACTCTATAATCCATCATCCCGCTTGCTGTGGGAGCATGCCCAACACAAACATGGCTTCTGTTTTCTATCTGTGTGTACGTGTGTGTGTGTGTGTGAAAGAGACTGCGTGTGAGGGCTAGGATGGGTAGCACTATTATGTTAGTGCTCGGCCCATGGCTGCGAAACATAAACCGCCTGCTCTAAATGAGGATTTTACAAATGAGCTTCCTCTTTGCTCTTTGTCTCTGTGTCCCACTGTCTGGACATGACGCAGAGGAGGAAGCACACTTTGTTAAAGTACTCCCACAATTCTCTCAAGTCCCTTTAAGTTGACTCTCGTGCCAGTCTGAGAAGGGCTGATGATATGTTGAGACGGCATGTTGGAAATAAACAGGCTCACATTGGGTTTTTTTCACATTTATTTTATGTTAATCTGGCCGTGAAGAACTGTTTGTGAATTCATTTGGCCTATGAAATAATCCTTTACGGTGTGTCAAACAATCAGTGTATTTAGGGAAGTCCAGAGCTGAATCCACGGGTTTCCTGGGAAAATCTGGAAGCAGGAGATGATTAACTACCACACTTTTCCTTCCTCAACAAGTATCGTTAAATTCCCAAAGAGCAGTGAACACCAACTGGCTTGATGGAGCTGCTCCGAGGACAACAGAGGAAGACTGTGGCTGTTTCAGGCGGCTCCCAGGTGTGAGTGCTCTCCGTCAACATTTAACAGCAATAAAAGCTGTAAAATCTTTTCACATCACGAAACCTGTGCATGTAAAGAACCTCTTTCCTGCACTGGCTGGTCCAGTTATTTATTCATATCATACAGTTATTGTAGTGAAAGGTTAATCCCTGCAGAGCCGCCGCCGTGTATGTGTGTATGTATGTTTGTATCACTTTTAAGCTATGCTAGTGGCGTCGACTATCTTGTAACAAATCCCATTTTAACTGTGAAGTTTAATATTTGAAGGAGGTGCAGGCCTATTTGTGCACGCTAACACTCAAGTATAACAACCTTTGTAATATTTTTCTCAACATGTATTTATTGAATTGGCAAAACAGTCACATTCGGTCACATTGTACAATAACACTGGTTTCGCTTTGTGGGTGGGGCTCTAAATTAACTCCAATTTGAAAAATGCTCACTCAAGTTATTAATTTTTGACATGCCACATAAATTAATAAAGGAAAAAACTACATTTCAATCATAGGATCCCTTTAAAGAATAAAGATGTATCCCACATAAAGCTAATTCTTTACAGTATATGATTGGTTGCTGTGGGCAATTGGTGCCTTATGTCAGATTTATGGTAACAACTGACCTCAGCCACAATATTTTTTTTGCTTAAGCCTTGATGACTTCCCTGTTGTCATACTACACCAACAGCCACTCTGGAGCAGAAATCCAAATAGCAACAATGGTAAGGCCATTGTACCCGGCATAATGCACTTTACAATATCCTCATTCATTGCATGAGGACTTTATTTACAGAACCCTCTGGGTAATGCAATGCCATGCTCTGATCACACACCAGCCCACTGCGTGTAATTATCCTCAGCCCGCTCTCCAATCTGTCACTGCCCAAACTCATTTGTAACTGTGCGTGTACAGTGATTAAAGAAACTCCTGTGCCATTGCAAAAAAAAAAAAGGGGGGGGCTTCTATCACTCCCCTCCCACCCTCCTCTACATTCGGGGGAATTCTCCAAGAATGAGGCGAAGCTGCCATGTCAGAATGAGCCAGGCAGATGTGTACAGATCGCCAACATTGCTAATGCATCTGCGGCACTGGTGCAGCAGTCAAGTCATAATAATTAAAGACATACAACATCTCAGGACTTCATTAATCATGGTTTATATGGACTTTGAAGCCCTAATGAAAAACAGCCTGCCTCTCTGGGTTTATTGTGTCTGTACAAATTGTGGGGATGGCGTACGCCAGGAATGCCCCCCTCCTGACCGGCTGCTACAGGATGTGGTGATGGAAAACAAAAAGATAAGGTTTGGTGAAAAGCTAGTGATGGTTATGGAGAGGTCAGCGGTCATGGTTGTTTACGTAGATGCTGAGCGCCATTCCATCAGGCCAAACTGAGCTGCTGACAGTGACGGCAGTGTGAGTTTACATGTTGTCGTGTTTGCACATTTGTCCTCCTCTGCGGTCAGTGTTAAGATTTTCTGTCTGTGCCCGAGCAAAAAGAAGGCCTGTGGTGCTCGGTAGATTCATCTTGCGTCTGTCACGTATCATCGTCTCTGATTTGCTGCTAGTTTCTCAGATTCTCACCACGTTCCCCGGCCCTCTTGGAGGTGCATTACAGTGAGATCAGAGCGAGAGATTACTGGGTATTAAGCTCTCAGTGCCAGAAGTGGAAATTACAGAGAGGTTGTCAACGCCAGAGTTCTCTCTCTGCTTGTTTTCTCTGAGAGATAGGGAGGTAATGCTTTACTCAACACGTTTCATCCCAATGGCTTGTGACTGGTCCCTGGCAGCACTATCAGCGGTGAGTCACGGCCAAAAGTATGTGTGGCTCAACTAAAGCAGAGGAAGACAGAGAGGGAGAGACTGCTAGGGACTCCAGCCCGGGACACATGCATCTTCTCCCAATAAAAGTCCCTTTGGCAGGTTTACATTGCATTAGTCCACTGAACCCAAGGAAATATACAGTGGAGGCGAGCAAGAGGAGCATCCATCATCTGAAATGCAGAGGATGAAGTCATTTTATTTTCTCCCTAATGATGTGTCCTTCCTACAGGTGCAATATCCTCCTATTGGCTCCAAAGGTAAGCTATCTGCATCACCACGGGATTCTATCCATCGAATTATTCTGCAATAACACTGTACGCCTATTTACCCTATAGGTGTTTATGCAGAAGAAATACCTTTGCCCATACAATGAAAGAACCTGTGTTTAAGAGATAAGAGTCAGAGTCTCTCCACGGCAGCTCCACAGTAAAACTGAATTCTGTGTGGTAACTACCTGGGGGTGATTCATTTCCACCCCAACACGAGTTCCTCACTTAAAATTAGTCATTTTATGGAGTGTGTCTGACAGAGCACAACTGACAGATGAAAGTTAAAGTGGCCCCTTGGAGTAAACAAGTCAAAAAGCTCTGAGTTGGGCTGAATTAAAGGAAAGGGGTGAGGAGGAGGAGGGAGACAAGCATCGAGCACTCTGGACCCTGCAGTTTGTCAGCGTTCCTCCCAGGTGAGCTCACACTGGGCCAGTCTAGATAGAGCATGGCCACCCTCTCCCTCTTCACCCAACTTGGCCGGGAGAGAAATGGCGTCCTCAGCTTTGCGCCTTGACTCACCCAATATTTTCCTGGTAGTCAAAACAAAATTAGCGCTGGTTTGTTATTTCTAGTTAGCTCATCCACGACCCCCACTTTGTTCATCACATCTGAGAAATGTATAGTTGCCACCTTTGAGCTTCTCGGGATTAGGATGAGAGAGATCAGAGCAGTAGCTGACATCGGTGGTTTAATTTTAAATCAGTGAGATGATGTCAGTGGTGAGACCTCCACTATGAACAGGAGAAACTACGGTTAATCCCTGTGCTGGTGAACATCCGTTTTGCCGGCCTGAATCCTGAACTGCGTTTCATTAAACTGTGCCTGATCTTTCACTTTAACCTGTGGGGATCAATTAAGCATTTGTTATCATTTGTCATTATCATTAAGCTAAAGAGGTGATCTGAGAGAGAAAAAATGTTGGGAAAAGGCAGGGAAAAGATTAAGAATATAAGTTCCTTGGGGTCTAAAACAAATTATAAATAACAAAAATCAAAAAGTCACAGTTTAGCATTTACAGATCAAAAAGAACTGAGATATTATGAGATTATATCCAACAGGGCACTGGAAATATATGATGAGAAGACAGGAGTGATTAGAAAAGTCTTGTCTTGGCCTTGAAATTGCTGCATGTTGTCTGACTATGTGTATGACGCTTTTGTTAACATGGGTCCAGCAGTCTGTTGTAAGACCTCACCAAGAAAAGTCTACCTAGACAATAACGCCACCTTGTGTTTATCATGTGCATTACATGCTTAAAGAAAATATGCTATCCGTACCCACCAAATACAACTCAAACACAAAAATTATATAATTTTGACCATAATAGAATTTTTATATCTGATTACACTTCATTATTAACAGACGGTCTTGCGCACAGTGATGTAAAACTTCTGCAAGCAATCTGAGGAGACAATGCCAGCTGGAGGATTAATAAATAAATTACTTTTTACAGATATGTAATGAATAAATATGTATATAAATAGTGATATAAATATCACTGACAAGTTTATTAAAACTAGAATAAATAAACGGTAGCTGATACATTCAGCCACATTGCACTTAACTTCCCAGTGAGTCATTTGTGTCAGTGATGAAAAAGCAAACCTCACCTCAGAATAGCAGAACTGATAGCAGCATTGGTGTGTGATAAAGAACAACCACATGACATCTCTCTGTACAGGCACCATTTTTCATGTCTTAATCAAAGTGATAATTGGTGTTTCAAGTTCAGTGTCTCTCTTTTCTGGACACCCTTAGAAATATATTTAGAAAAAATTTTTTTTATCAAGGCTGTAAAAAGTTCCTTATATCCCTTGTGGTCTCTGGTTCACTTCTCAGGCCATCCACCGTATCTGCCTCGCACATATTCTCCCTGGGATGCAGGAGGAAGTAATACAGCACGAGACACACCAGCCCCAGCACTGTACATCCAATGATCAAACCACTGACTGTCAGGAAAACTGTGGTTGTGTTTAACTCTGGCTTCAAGAAAGCCAGCAGTAATAGAGCCACAATGTTTATAAGAGAAGATACCATGTAGTAGATGACCATGGCTACTTTTGTGCCCTGTCCTTTGACGTTGAAAAAGGTGAACGTGAGGATGACTCCGACGACCGCTCGGTACAGATGCTCGAGGCCTCTGGACGAGCAGAAGTTGGTCTGGAGTAATTGTGTCCAGATTGTCGCCAGCAGCCAGAGGACAGCGAGGCCTATTGCACTGTAAGCGCTCAGGATGAGGAGGAGGGTGTAGCTGAGGATGTGGCTGGTGATGGTGAAGAGCTTGTAGAGGAGGTAGATTGCCGTGGGGAGGCCAGAGGGCATCTCCCTGATGTGGGGGAGGGATCTGCGCAGGCAGCGGCGGTAGTCCACCAGGGACCAGGCAATGTTAATGAAGGAGAACGCTATAGATAAATCTGAAAGAAATGGAAGGGTGGTACAGATGATCATGCAGTAAATTCATAAATATATAAAAACTTTATCTCATCCTACTTCTACGTACACTGCATGACTGAGCACTCAGCGTGACCCAGCACTATGTAGAGTTGCAGAAGCAGCTGGGGAACACTCTCCAGGAAGGTCTCAAACAGTTTGAGCATGCTCAGGTCAGTAGCCAGGCAAAACACTTTGTGGTGCACTTCTCTCCTCTCTTCCACTGTGTAGGAATTTGTTGTTGTCCAAACTACTTTGAACCCCTCTTTCAGTAGGTGATAATACCTAGCAACAAGTCAAACATAGTGCAAACAAAGTCAGACAGATTGTGGACAATCACATTCCTAACACATTCATCTGTACAGACAATGATGCATTTGTAAGGCTTTTCCCTGCAGTACACTGCTGCTTAAATGTGGTTTTTCCAGTTTGCACATTCCATAATAATACACCACTGTGCACAACTGGCATGGTGCACGTTTGGAGTCACAACGTGCAGGCACTCCTTACTGCAGGGCACACAGGCAGCTCATGTTATTTTTCAGGTATAATAACAAGGGTCAACGCCTTTTTGAGCTGCAGAGCACTCATCATAATCATCAACCATCCGTCACCATCGTTCACTCCATACCTGGTGAAGATTCCCATGCCAAATAGGTGCAGGACAGCAAGTCCACCTTTGGACATGCCTGACGGGCTTATCTCTCCCTCTGGGTTTATCAGAACATTGCACATATCGTCCCTGTACCAGGCGTGGCTGAAGATCTGAGTCACCAGCAGCCCAGCCAGCACAAATGCTACAGTCAATCCAGTCCACACAAAATTTTTCTCTTGGAAGTATTTCAGTGCCAGCAAGATGTCTGTCGAAATGTCCCCCACATAAAAAACCAGTCCACTGATAGTTAGTAACCATCTGAATTTAGTGTATTGAATGTCTGACGGCATTTTGTTGTCAACCAAAGGTGTCATTCTGCGATAAAGCTGGCGAAGTGGATGCCTTTCAAGGGTTCTGAAGAAAAAGTGTCTGTGGGCGGTTTTGTGTCGCCTCCGGCTCAGGATCCATTTTAGTCAATCTGTAAAAAGCAACATTGAAATAGCATGAAAAAATAGCGTTCTTGACTTGCACACAGTGTTAAACTCTTTTGCAAATCCACCACAATGTCAGACAAATAACTGCTTAAGACCACTGAAGTTTTGAAATGTGTCGTGACTGCAGTCAGCTGCTGTGTGACACACAGCCTGCTGCCCTTCGATCTCTATCATAAACACTTTATTATGGAGTGCAGATAGATGGCATACTAGGAAAAGTGAAAGAAAAATAATCAATGACGTTATCAGCATGAATTATAAAACGATAATAAGTCCTGCCTTACTTGTTCCAAACGCTTATATAAGCTATATTGTATCTGTCATACACTTGTCACAGAATGGCATAACTGAATCACAGAATAACTACATGTAGTTTCTTTACATACTTTAACTTCAGTATAGTTTCAAACTGTTTAAAAGGCTAATTTAAGGGCAAACAGCTCCAAAATGGCACACGGTCAGAATGACATTCATATCCTCTTCACTTCAAGAAAAAAAGTCATGGTTATTTTTATATATTGTATTTTATAAACTTTCTTTGTAAACTATTCTGGGTTTTTAAAGCTAACTCGTATTTAATCCTATCCTGTCTTAGATTACAGAGTTAGTGTTGCTCGTCATCCCACAAAGACAGTTCATAGCTAAACTAAGACATATGCACACAAAAAAACTTAACTTACTAGTGTATTTTGTCCATGATAGACGGCTCTGTACGGTCACAGAAGAATACTCTTCTGCAGTTCTCTTTCTATTTCCTTCAACTTGTGAAAGCTCCACCTTTGTGAAACCCTCTAAACAAATATGGTGACGTCCGGGAAATGTGATTACGTAATAGATCTGCTGCCTGTGTGCATGTCCGCGTGTGTGACTGGGTGGTTTGTCTCACTTTAGATTCCCTGTCCCAGTCTTCCTCCTTTTGCACATTAAAGACAATTTTTGGGTGATGAAATGTCAAGGTGTTCTCAGACACGCTGCTGCATTTTAGATTGAGAAACATGGGTTACAAATGGATAAAGGCAGGTGCATCTCCTGAGTGCTGTGAACCAAATGGGTGACGCCACACCTCACCCAGTGGTTTTCCTGTAATTTAAGCATTTACAATAAGCGTGGGAATATCTTCAGCTGAGAAATATGTAATGTTTCAAAGTTTCAAAACACAATGTGAATTTTGAATGTTAAATAAATTGTTGTGGCCCTATTATGTCAGCTCAAATTTAAATAAAAACGAAACTATAAGTTTTGAAAAAAGTCATGGCACATTCTTCCTCTTTGATTAATGAGCAAGTTTTATTGCTATACCCTTATTTGGTCTGGTGTTTCTTGTAACTTATGGTGGCTCAAGTTAGTCAGTTTAGCTATATATTGCTGTGTAACTGACATTACTGAGTCAGTACTGACTTTATGACTCTGTTCTACTTGTGTTACTGTTATGCTACACCTAGGAAAGCACACTAATTCACCATAATTATTAAATTATTAAATATAGTCTGTACATTTTAATGTGCTGAATTTCTTACATGTATTCAGATCAATCAAGGCAGGCCCCTTAAAGTTTCAGCACCAACTGGATTGATGTCACAAATACACTCAGTTCGAGGATCTGTTTGGGTACTTTTTGTCTTTAATAATGTGCATAATCCAGGTTGAAAAAAACATTGTCATTTTGACATGTTCTCTCTTGTAATCTCCAGGGTGTATTAACCTGCTAGGGGGCCCCATGGCAAAAATTAGCTATGCGTCCCCATTAAATCTTGTTCCTCCTACTCCACAGTGTACGTATCCAGAAGAAATACAATGCACATGAGCAAAACTGACATACTACTCGCCTCTGGCTTGTGCTGCCTTCATTTAGTTTGTCATACTAGTTCATCACTTTGAGAAATATGCTTATCTATCCCCTTAGATAAAAGCATATAAAATAGGATTGTGTCCCAGACTATTTGTTGTCATCACCCTAAGGTTTACAGCCAACCACCATCCAAAAATAGTCATTTTTACAACACAGCTTTTGTACATAATGAACAAACAAGAAATAATGTGTTAATGTGTGATCTTTAAAGGTGAATTGTGATACCTTTGGACAATGACAGATTAAACAAGTCACCTTGTTTAATCTACTTGGGTGTGTGTCAAATGTGAACAAGGTTCTCCACACAGAATAAACGCAGCCTTTGACCAATAACTCATAATCTCCTGTGAACTGTGAGAGAAAATACAGCATCCATAAGCAGTGGACTGCAGCCGCCGTCGTGCTCTTACACTCCAAACCTGCAGGTGGCGACAGAGGGCTGCAGCTGTTCGTCTCCTGTGCGTAAAGAGTCTCTTTGGTCAGGCGCAGCGGCTCTCTCTCCGTGGACCCTCCCACCAGCAGAAGAGTGACACGCCATTCAATTGCAGTCTGGCCCGTGGCTTGTAGGAAGTGAGCGGGGAGCGTTAAGCCTTTCCGTGCAGGGGGACAATAAGAATTAAAAAAAAAACATAATAATCTCTGGCGATAGATAAACAGACCGCTCCCGGCGCTGCGTGAAGCGAAAGTTGGGCCGAACCGCGTCGACATGGGGATCCGAAAGAAGAGCAACAAGAACCCGCCAGTGCTGAGCCATGAGTTTGTCATCCAGAACCATGCAGATATCGTTTCCTGCGTTGCTATGGTGTTCCTCCTCGGGCTCATGTTTGAGGTGAGTGCCCCCCCCGCCTCCCCTCCACATGTTGAATAAGAGCGGGTCGGTGCTCGCTGCTCTCCCCCGGCGCGGCGCACCGTCTGCCGGGGGAGAGATGCCGAGAGCTCCGGTCTGTCCTCCTGGAAACTGACATGGCTGTCTGATCTGCTCTTTGCACTACTTCCTCCTAAGTTTGTCTGTGCACGGCGGCCTCGCTCTTTGCTCCATGAACTCGCTCGGCTTTCAAAAAAAAGATAACATGCTTTTATTTATTTTATTTTATTTTTTTTTACACATCTTTTATTAAAGTCAAACCGGAGCTCGGCCGCTTCCCGTGCTGCTGCAATCGATATCTCACATGCATCACATACGCAGGCCCGCTCTTTGATCACGAAGAGCAAACTTTTTTTTCTCACATTGTTCACGGAGGTGTGTGTGTGTGTGTGTGTGTGAGCGCGTCGGCAACAGTGTATCCACCTCGGTGGGAACAATATTGCGCAACGCTGCCCGCGACTTGGCGAGTTTACGCGTCGATGTGTTACGTGGCAATCATACAGCGACCGAGAGAGAGAGAGACAGAGAGGGAGAGAGAGAGAGAGCTGTCATCGTAGGAAACCCGCCTGCACAGTAACAGTCAAAGTTGTCCCCAGGACCCGCTCTGTCAGTGCTCCGGGTCCGGGCTACTTTTCAGCCACATTTCGGTTTCATTTCAAGCGCGTTTCATCCCCAGCGCCATTAGCGTTAAGGGCCCCGTGTTTTCAACTGCTTCCTGTTTTTGTTTTCTAAAGTAAAAAAAAAAAAAAACTCTGTCTGACAGCAGCTGGTGCACCGTGTAACCTGTACTGTTAGCTCCCATTGGTTATTTTGTGACACTTCAAACGAAACTAAATGCTTCCCCTGTGTGTGTGTGTGTGTGTGTGTGTCATTTCAATTTGGTGTCCACGTAGGTCTTTTGTTGTGAAAGAGGTATAATCAACTTCCCCTATTACCCACCTTGCTTACGTTGCGTTCACTGCCCCCCCAGTATGTGTACTTGGTTGGATCATCTTTAACTGCACATCACTCATCAGTCACGTTGCCCCCATGTCGTGATTATCTGTGATCCACAAAGGTCATATCTTTAGCGTAATGTAATCTTATGTCTATTGAATTAGGTTTTTTTCTGTTTATTATGTTCTCAGGACTCTTTAAAGACGCTTTAAATTGCCTTTTTTCCTCCTAATAATCAATAATATTGCACAAGGTGCATATAGTCTAATAGTTTGGGGTGCTCTTTATGTATTATATGCCCAAGATTGCTCTAATATATTGCTAACATGTGTTGCTTTTACTTAAATATTCATATTTAAGTCACAGTCGCTTCATTTTGGGTCTTGCAGGGAATTCAAAATGTATGTATGTATACACAAGCAACCTGTTTTGACTTTTCAGTAAAAATATTTCATGCCTGATCCTTGTTTAAGTGACAGGCTCTCATTGCTAATACGCTTTTTTTTTTCTTTTTTTTTTCTTTTTTTTTTTACACCCACAGGTCACCTCGAAGTTTGCAGTGTTATTCATAACTGTCCAGTACAATGTCACCATATCAGCCAACGGTAAGTTAAGGAACCAGTGGAGAGAGAGTGTTAAACACACGGTGCAGAGCAGATGTTTTCAGAAGATGTGTGAACGTGTTGGAATAAAAGTCTCTGGCCTTAACGTGTAATGCAGTGTTTCCTTAGATCTGTCTAGCTGGAAGCTTCTCATTTGGATTCTGGAGCGGTACTTGCGTGGCCTTACACAAACCTATTTGAGAGCTTTTTTTTCTTTCTTTCTCTCTTTCTTTTTTTTTCTCCCTCTGGAGCTAAATTTAGTCTGCCTGATTTATAAAGTTCTCTTGTGGCAAGGTTGTGCCGGGTGAATTTGGGCTAAGGTGTAATGTAGGCCTTTCAATTCAGCCCGAGCCCGGCTCGTTTCAAGGTTAACGATTTCTTTGCCAACTTAAGATACTGCTGAAGGAATGTTCCACCTCAGAGCTTTTTGTGCTCTGTTGTGCAGGCTGGAGGGTCGCAGACTGCCAGCTGGTGATTCAGCTCTTATCTGAGAGACCTTACCACCTACCTAGCCCTGTAAATTATTTACAGCATGTATCGAATTAGACAAATAACACGCAGCACCCAAATCTCTCTGTAGTGGAACAAATTCAGTAACCCCATTGTCTTTTTTTTTTTTTGCCTGTGCTGACTTTTACAAGTGATTGGAGTGATATCTTTGTGTGCTCGCACAAAGCATGAGCTGTGTTCGTGCATCTGTGTGCTACGACTCATCCCGTTTTTCACAGTGTTTCACAGATAGCATGTAACTTTAGAGAGACAGAAGAGGCCCTGTGTGCGAATGACTCTGGCATTTTCAAAGTGGTGTAATATGGCACAGTGGAGACTCACTAATCCAAACACCTCACCCTAGGAATTAAGGTTATTAAACTTGTGAATTACTCGTCTGCACTGAATGAAAACGGCATGAACTGGGTGTGTCCAGACACATTGCCAGATTTTTAAATCAAGGTCATTCTGTTGACTCCGTCCACAGAGGGCCCTGAGGAGACGGCCGTGAACCACTTCCACCATGGCATCAAGGACCTGGCCACTATCTTCTTCTACATGCTGGTGGCCATCATCATGCACGCCATTATCCAGGAGTATGTGCTGGACGTAAGTGAGCGCACACTTGAGCACGCAGACATTCATCTCTGTGAACAGCTCTGCATAGTTTTTTTTTATTTTTTTTATTGTCGTTTTGCAGAAAATCAACAGGAAGAAGCACTTTTCCAAAACGAAGCACAGCAAGTTCAATGAGTCAGGCCAGCTCAGCGCTTTCTACTTATTTTCCTTCGGCTGGGGCGCGAGCATCCTGCTCTCGGTACACACCACGGATAAGCTGCCGTCATTCTCTTTTTTTTGCATAAGCTCAAAACAATCTGCCCATGATTGTAATTTGAATGCTTCTTTGTTGTCAGGAAAACTTCCTGTCCAACCCTGTCACCCTGTGGGAGGACTATCCCCACACACTGATGCCGTAAGTTGCAGTGTGTGAAGCATTTTAGAGATACTGCTTGTTAGTTCTTTGTGGTTTAGATAGACAAGAAAACAGCATGTGTTATTTTATTAGTGATTTTATAAGAGCTAAGTGTGGTTCTGAATTATAAAAACCTTTCATTGTGTAACTCCCGTTTTCCTCCAGATTCCAGATGAAATTCTACTACATTTGTCAGATGGGCTACTGGCTACACGCTCTCCCAGAACTGTACTTCCAAAAGACAAAGAAGGTGAGTGTGTGGCAGGCCCATCGTTTTGGATTAGTATGACGTACTGTAGCGCCTGTTTGGTCCCAGAGGCTATATCCTGTTTGACTTCCTTGGTTATGCTGCATTGTTTCAAAGAATCACACTCTCCTCGCTTAATTCTACATCCAGAGCCACACTACTGTAAATATTTCCATCTCTTTTGTTTACTGTTTAGGAGGACATTCCACGCCAGCTTGTGTACATCTTCCTGTACCTGGTCCACATCGCAGGCGCCTACATTCTGAAGTAAGAACTGCCACTTAAGAAAGCCTGAAATTATGCGTTGCGGTTGCGTATTTGCACGTACGCTGCCACTTCCGGGGGGGGGGGAAGTTTAGCAGTACGTTGTCCCTGTCAGTTGTAATAAAGGGGAATCGCACGTCTCCTTGTGCCTTTCAGCCTGAACCGTCTGGGTCTGGTCCTGCTAGTCCTGCACTACTTTGTCGAGCTCCTGTTCCACGTTTCCCGCCTGATCTACTTCAGCAACGAGAACAGACAAATGGGGTGAGTTCTCATGAGCAGCGTTAATGGTGTCAGGTTGTTCATGCTGTGTTGCCTGTGACTTTTCTTTTTTTTTTACCGGTTAAGAGTTACTGCCGGTGACGAGTCTTTAACGCTGTATTATGGTCATCCTCTTGTCTTGCAGTTTCACCATATGGGCCGTCTTGTTTGTCCTCGGACGGCTACTCACCCTGTCCTTGTCTGTCCTCACCGCGGGCTTTGGCCTCGCCACAGCTGAGAACCAAGGCTTTGATTTGGCTGCAGGAAACTTTAATGTTCTTTTTATTCGGTAAGTGTGCCCGACACGGAACTACTTGATCCAAAAATAGTATTTTAAAACTGAGAGTGTTGTCGTATCTGAAAATCTGCAAGCAGAATTTGTTTCAAATTCAGCAGTCCACAAAAGAATCCACTGTAAAATATCTTTAGCGTTAGCAGAGTTGTTACTTGTGACACACACTTCAGTCGTCTCTTTGTTTTCTTGACATTTTCTAATTTCCATGTGGCAAAAGTTAAGTGGAGTTTACGTGAACATTTTAATTATGAAGAACTAATGTCAACAAAAGGTTGGCCCTTAGAATACGGAAACAAGAGCTACTTTCTAAACTCACCAGAAGCAGAATTTCAACAATGATGCAGGAAGGGCTCTATTGTAGAAGGGGAAGAGAGTTGTTCACCAACAATAGCTTTGATAAATTACAATGTAATGCAGCCACAATACAACTTGTGCCGGGCACATGCACAGCTAAGTGAGAGAACTCTGCCTTGTTGAAACATGAAATTATTAAAACTGCGAGAGAAAAAAGTAAGTTGGTAAACTTTATCACTTCGTAATGAACAGCTTTGAATATTAGCGAGTGTCTGAAGGTGGATGATTATGTTTGACTACTAAAGTGAGTGACTGACTGTTTCTTTCTCTCCATCAGGATAACAGTCCTGGCCGCCATCTGCCTCACTCAGGCCTTCATGATGTGGAAATTTATCAACTTTCAGCTGCGCCGGTGGAGAGAACATGCCCAAGCTCAGACCTTGAAAAAGAAACAACTTCCCTCCAAGAGCAAATCAAAGAAAGACAAAGGTGAGAGGTGTTGTTTTTATACTAATTTTTAATGATCATGCTCACATATACTTAAGGGGTCAAATGAAACTAACTTGGATGTGTCCTTTTTGTTTTTAGCCAATGGAGTAAATGGAGTGAACTCCCACGGAGCTGATTCACCAAGAGCAAGAAAAGAGAAGTCATCATAAATACATTCACCTCAGCCATTCCCCTCTACACCCCCCCCTTTCTCAAAGAACCATCTCCCTCCTCCTTACTTCGCCTCAGTGGCTGTATCGAACCAACATCCCTCCCCTCCCCCCCGAACCATGATATGCATTTTCATCTCCCACGCAGGACTGACCTCCCAGCTGGACTTCAAGGGCCAGAACACATTTAGCTTTACTTGTCGCCAGTCGTCCAGCGCGCCTTGATTTAAGAATCATTGCTCTGCTGTGCCATTCCGAATGAAAAGAAAAAACAAAATCAGAAATAAACTATGATAAAAAAGACCTTATTTAAGAAGTGCCTATTGATATGGATTGTTTTGTACAGGGTGTGTAATTTTAACATTTCAGGAATGATGACTTCAGTGTTTAATGTTCCTCCTGAGTCAGTTCATGTCCCACTTTCTCCTAAATACTGTGTATTCCAGCTTGTTTTATTTCCTTTTTTATTTTCTTGTACATGTAATTGCTAGCCCAGCTCCTCCTCTCTTTTGAGGGAGTTTTGTATGGAGTTTATGAATTTCCTTACATCTCTTTTCCATGAGTGACGCACAGTCCTGTTATCGTCTCCATCGTAATGATATGACTGGGTTTACACCCCAGACTGTTCAAACTCACACAGCAAGATTTTAGTACTTTGTTTTATTCACCATGTCACTGGCAAACAGACATCTTAAGGTGGAGAACAAAGTAGAATGTGAAGGTTTTCAATACCCACTCATGGATATAATAGGGAAGTGTATAAAAGCAACCAAGGAAAACAGTAAACATCACGCTGTGATACTGTAAGTATACTGTAACTGATAACTGTAGGTTGACAGTATTGTACAAAACTGCCCTGTGACCTGATGTAGCATTTTGTTGAATGGAGTTCAGAGCAGCTTTTGTAATCGCAACAGAACGTGTTCCAGCCATGCAATTATACTCAGTTTAACGCAGTTCTGCCTATAACACTGTTAATAAATGAAAAAAAAACATGTTTTAGTTGCAAGTTATGTGAGACAACTTTATAAGAGATGAAAAGGACTGAATCAGGCTAAACATCCCTTTACTGAGTATGATTGCCATGTCTTGTATGGTCCATCTTCATTTGCTATTTAAATGAATGGATTTACTGTATTTGTTTGGCCTTGCATATTAGTGCTTCAAGATATCCACAATAATGATTTGTTGCAAAAGCACGGACTAGGAATGAGAAAAACATTCTGTTTGGCTGTTCTCCCCCCCTCCCTACCCACCACTGACTGTGCCAAATGACTGACTGTTGATATATGCCTTTTACTCACATGCCATAAAATGAATTTACAAAGCTTCGGAGTGCAGTCAATTGTATTGTAAGAATCACCTTGGTAACACAGGCTTATTCTAAAGAATAAACCCATTAACTAATTTTAGGTACACAGTAGTGAGTCATGGTTGCCTCCAGCAGTATCAGCAGTGTCTGTGGTTTTCTCAACTTGTCCTGAGGGATTATCTATTCGACAAAGGAATAAAATGTTTTATTGAAAAATAAACTGTCAGCATTGTTATTTTTCTGTACTTATAGTCTGTTTTATATTTTCATTTCTATAGCTCAGTGTCACAAGTCATGAATTTGCCTCAAGGGGCTTTACAATCAATACACCATATGACACCTCTATCCTTAAGATCCTCCATTTAGATAAAGAAACACCAAAGCAAAAGAAGAGGAATCTCTTTTCCATTTGCTGTACACATTTATCTTTTGCCTAAAGACATAGACTCCAAATAACAAAAATAACAGCCCAGCAGAGTGCAGTAGGAGGGACAAAGGTGTGGGTAAGGGGGGTGAGGGAAGGTGTGGTGGTTATTTACCATATCAGTGCAGTGGCTCCCAAACTGGGTCGCGGATGATGCAAAAGAATCACACAAATACAATGGAGACAATTCAGTATCATTTAATGCCCTAGAAGCAAGGCCATAGCCAGGATTTTAGAAGTATAGCCCCCCCCCCAATCTTCATCACTTGAAAAAGAAAGGTTCATAAAAAAGGTCTCTAAAAATACTTAATTACTAGGGTTATAACTTTTCAGTGATTTTCCCAACATGATGGTGTTTCAAAACCTTCTGCACATTGCCAGGAGAGAAAAACAGGAAGAGAGGTGCTGCAGAAAAATGCTGAAATGACCCAGCCTGTGTAAGTTTTTTTTTATAAACTCCTCCCCAGTCTACTAAAAAATAGTTTATTTGTTTTTTTAATATATCAGGAAAAGACCTCAATGCTGTCACTGATAGCTGTGGCCCTCATTCGACTGAATAAGTCACAGTTTTGATGGGGACACATTTGCTCTACGCTGTGCGGATCGCTGTCCTGAACGAGCCCCTCTCTCCTGTAAACAAACACAATGAAACCCCTCCTGCCAAAGAGGAGCAACTGCGAGAAAAACACGAACAAATGCCTCTGTGTGTGTGTTGTTGTCCCAGTCTTCACCCTGCCTCATGAAAACATTTTGCACACATATTTATATTTTCACCTTTCTGCCACTTGGCGGCGGTGTTGCGCAGGTTTTGACGGGAGGAAAACGCCTGCCTGCTGGTGTCATCCGCGGATAGTTGACCGCCACACAGTAAATCAAGGTAGCTACAGAAGTAGGACACGACCATTTGTAATATCTCCACAGCTCGCAACGCCAGCTCTCTCATTTGCATTTTAACGCACTTTGTCCTGGTGTTAAAATAGCGCATAAAATTTTTTTTTTTTTGTTTAAAAAAACTGCATTTTTTTTTCACTGCTGTCTCATTAATACCAGAGAAAAGTGTTTGCAGTGTCTGAAAAATAAACTGAATGTAACTTTTACATAATGCGAATAACTACTTTCATTTTTATCAGCCTTTTTTTATTCGCGGCACATCGCTTACAACCATCATTTTATGGGCCGATATAAATCTTTATGACCTTATCGTCTCGGTGAGCAGCGCAGTGTAATGTATTACTGTAATATTTATAATGCACTTCTTTATTTCTTTAACTCCCTTCCTATAATAAGAAACCTGAGTTGGGATAGTTTTTGAACCATTAAATGCATTTAAACATTGCTGACATTTCGTGACACGCTGGGTGTTTTGTTGCAGCGGTTTGTTTGGGTGTAAAAAAATGAAATATCTTCACATTAATGCCGCCCGGTCAAACACCGTCCGTCCTGGCAGGTAAATGGCCGCGGTGTTGCGCACAGAGCCCGGCGGTGTCTGAGCTGATACCGCCCGGAGCCCCCGTGATGTGATGTGGTTTTGGTGTCGGTGTGGGGGAGGACGGCAGCAGCAGCTACCAGCCCAGATAAACACTCAGCATTGGTTTTGCACAGCGGGAGTAACATGGCGGCACAGTTAGCCAGCAGAAATGTTGTTTCACCGCCGCGAAGGTCAGAGCCGCGTCTGAGAAACGGGATTTAACGGCGAGGACACGGCGGAAAGTCTGTTAAAAAAAGCCGTAAGTACCCCCCCTGTGTTTGGCTCTCACCGGATGAGGCGGGACGCGGTTTGTTTGCGTGTTTTTGCCGTTGTGGAGCCCGCTGCGAGCTCCTCAATCTCGGCTTGTGTGTCTGGCTCTCGCCGTTAGCAGCGCAGCTAGCTCCTCGGCTAACCCCGCTGCTGCCCGTGTCAACACTGCTTTCTGCAGCACACTCAAATCACTCCCGGGCGACTTATTGCAGCATTAGTTTTATTTTATCAGCGACAAAACGCCATGATCACAAGCCACTGAGCGAGTCGCAGCGTGCACTGTACTTAAATATGTCATTGTTGTGTGTTTTTTTGTGTGTGCTGAGTGTGCACACAACACCGGACTAAGTTCGCCAGTACGGCTGGGACGTAGTTAGCATGCTAGCTGCTGCTTAGCTGCAGGCTAGTCTGTTTTTTTTTTTTTTGGAGGAGGGGGTGAACGTCGTTGTCAGAAATATACGAGTGAGTCAGGACACTTCTCTCCACCATGTGTTAACCTTGTTTTGTTGTGGTGTTGAGCTCGCCTGGGTGCTACTTGCTGCGTTTGGTAAGTTGAAGAAATGACTGCATTTTGTTTCAGGGGAACCATACTAATGTGTTTTTTTTTTTTTTTGCTGAACTAATGTTTCTCTTGCGTTGTCGCTACTGTGCATTGTCGAGGTGCTCCATTAAATTGGCTAGCTACAGTGGGAGCACTTTTTTTGTAACTTGAACCAGCAGCATTTAAAAAAAAAAGATTAAAAAGATAAAGAATACAATGTATTCATAAAGTTTCTGCACGTCAGAAGCTCAGACTGTGTGGCTTTGCACTCAAGAATTAAAGAGGAAAGTTTGCTGTGGCATTGCTTACCAAAAACAAGTAATTAAGTTTAATGTAAGTCAGTGGCAACACGGGTTACTGAGTATTCATGCGGGCTTCATGTAAATAGAGGCAGGCCATTTAACTGCAGAAGATGCCCTCTGAAAATGTAAGCAGCATGAGGAGGGGGGGTTGCTGCTACTTCTGCTTAGATGTCTGACTTGTGTGTTGCTTTGTGTGGAGAGAGTACACTGCACTCCTTTTTTTTTTTTTTTCAAGGGCTCTCCTGCTTGACTGATTCAGGACTATACAGGCAGACAGCGTGTGCCATGTCAATGACTGTCATCGCTCCTCTCAGTAATGCTGGAGGAACGCAGCCTGTGGAACCAGTTGAGCAGTTTCTGTTGCATCACTCTGCCCACCTGATGGTGCACGGTGCTCGGGTCCCATCCCTGATTGGGGGGGGGGTGGGGTGGGTGTCAGGGGGGGTTTGAACGTGACGTGAAGTCTGGCTGTGGGTTTGCCTGCAACTTCAGGGTTTGGTGGGTGAGGAGGGGGGCAAGGGGTGAGGAGTGGGTTTCCGCGAGGATGAGATGTGGTGGATTTCAGGTAGGTGCACCGGCAGTCGCATGTAAAGTAAGCACTTTGAAAGAAAGGTGCATAATAGCATATAAATAGATTAATTTAAAGTATGTATTCCTTCAACATGTATGCATGTGTTGTCTGTTTCGCACTTTAATGGGGGAAAAAAAAGCTCCTTCTGCCACCCCGAGCACCCCTGTTTTATTTCCAAGGTTTACTGCCTCAAGTCATTGGCTTTTTAATTTACAGCAAGTGACACAAAACTTTTTTTGTAGACATTTGTGGACAAAACATTTGCAGATGGCAGACAGGACCAGTCAAGAGGTAAATTCTCCTTTTAAAACGGACTGGATTGTAATGATTGAGAGCATGTTAGATGAGAACATGGAGCATACACATGACGTTTTTGACAGCTTTCTCTCCTAGTTACAAAGAATGCAGTCTTGCACAGACAGGCATGTATTCCTACTCTATGTTGTATTGCTTTTGCTGTTTGTTGTGCTTTAATCATACTACTTTAGCCCATGGCTGGTACACAGAAACATACATTTTCTGTCATTCTGTCCACTTATCGGCGCGTAGGAAAAGGCTGCTTCGGGTGATGACAGTTCAAGAATTCAAGTGTGTGGATGTTTATACAAGGAAAACTGACTGGAGGTTTTCTCACACTGACTTGGCACAGTTCAGGTTATGGGTGTTACCTGGAAGTAGTCCCATGCCACTTCCACTATAGCAACAGGTGTGTGACAGTAATGCCCGGCTTGTCAGAAACGAATCCCTACATCTGTCTCTTGCTAGTTGTCTTTCTCTCAGCCTGGGCTCCACTCAGCCCTGTCACCTCACTCACACAAATTTGTCTTTTTACATCATCGTTTGGCTCCTTCTGGTCGGCTACTCCGTGTGTTCACTGCGTGTTCATAATTCCATAAAACAAAGTGGTATCTTCGTGTACGTTTTGAGACAAGCCTCTCATCTTGTAATCACTGACTTTTGCCCTGCGATAAGTTGCTTTATTGCGTCACCTGAATGATAGTGTAATCGCTTGACCCTTGTTCTGTAGGGTTCTTGTCAGGTTGGCCTAATACAATAGTCCAGTGATGAGTTTTTTTTTCTAATGCAGCCTCACTATAACTTAATTTTTTTAAATTGATCCCACAAATATGCTTTGTGACTTGTGTAGATGTGTTCTAATGTTTGAGGAGACAATCTTCTCAAATAAGCACAGATTTAACTTTAGTTTTGAGCATAAATGTGGAATCGCGTAATTATCTTGAGGCCTGTATTGGGGCTTTGCTTTTTGTTGTGGTTTTCTGTGAAGTGGGATCTCAGTATTTTATTTTTATCTTTATAAATAGATTCTTAGGGGGAGGCTGTAATGAGAATTATACTTGAGTTGAATACAGGTTGATATGATTTGGTGAGTTCAAGTGAAATGCTGATGTCATGTATCCCAAGTGAATGCATGGCATGACACACAGATGCCTGGGTGAATGCCTAAATCACATGAGGCCCCTGGGTAATTCAAGGGCCATTGTTATTAGGGTATTATGTTCACTTTAACAGCTCTTTCAGGCTTGTAACCAAATCCCCATTTACACCCTAACCATTTTCAGAAGAATGAAAACATGTCTTTAAAACAAACCTCTAGGCTTTTAAACACAGGTTATAAAATGATTAGGTAGATAATCAGTTACTTTTAATAGAAAATGTGTCTGCAACAGTTTTGTTAATCACTAACGTCAAGCTTTTCTGCTAGCAGCTTCCTAAATGTAATATTTGCAAGTAGTCAGTTGAACATCCTTGATGTTTGGACCATTGATTGGCAAAACAAGCCATTTGAACATGTCAGCAGTTTTATTAATAATCAAAATAATCATAGTTGCATTCCTAAAGTCATTAGTTGGCTCTTTATTTAGATATTTGTAAAAAAAACTAATTTACAATTCAAATCTCACTTTTAAGAAGTGCCATGCTGGAGAAATCTTGCTGTGTTTTGTCAGAGCTAAAGATGATAAATGCTTGACACCTAAGCAACCTAAGGAACACTGTTTTAAGTATGACACAAGTCCCTCTTCAAACATGTCACATTTTGCTAGTTATCTACGCTGCTTGTCAGTTCCACACACTTCTCTTTGCTAACAACATTAAGGTGACTCATCTGAACCAGGCTGGAAAATGACATCCCTGTCTCTGCTGCTTAGTACGGCCAGCTCCTGAACAACACCATACCCCTCTGTCTCACAAGGGCTCTTTAGCGCGTACTCCTTTTTAAAAAAAAAAAAAAAAAAACCTGTCAAGTGACAACATCCAGCACCGAGAGGCTGGCAGGAATCTGGGCTTTCACAAGGATGCTACAAAATATTACTGCCCCCTGCTCTATTCTGCACATTTTCACTCAAAGACACTCTGTCAGGTGAAATTACAAAGGTCACTTTGCTTTCAGGAAAGTCTGCTCTGGTCAGTTATAGTACATTTAATAAATAACCTTAAATGATTTAGACCAAACTGGAGAATAGACTTTGGCTGTGCGATAAGACAGGGCAAACAAACACACAAGAAACCATGTGGCTCCCACTCAAGTTTAGATGTAACAGATCGGACTACATTGTGTTATCTGTCTATCACATGCTGTATATGGTCCACAGTGTATTTTTGACATGATGCACCACTCAAGCCCCACCCCACCCCACCCCACCCCCCGGTATCTGTTTGCCTTGTCTCACTGGGCATCTCACCCTGCTGTCTCTGCGTTTCTGTTGTCATGGAAACAGCAGTGTGACAGGTCCTGGGTGGGCGTGAGGGATGAGCTGTGGGGAAATGGCCAGGTTTTTACAGCAGAGCGAGAGGGGAGGGGGAGATGGCAGAGGAGAGATGTGTAAAGCGAGGCAGAGATGGTTGATGGAAAGCTGAGAGGGCTCTGACATGGAAGAGGAGGAGCGGGAGTATTTACTCCCCCTCTGCTGCAAGGCATGCTGTTATTGTGTTGTTTAGCTGACCTCAAATCAGCCATCCCATCTATCTGTGCCGGGAGTAGGTCCCGTCTTGTTAACAACAGCTTGCATAGGCCTTTTTTTTTTTTTTTTTTTTTTTTTTGGTTGAACTAATTCTGTGTTATCCAGAATACACAGTGCTTTTTATTAAGGAGCTGAGGATGTAATAATCAAGAGACATGCTGTGAGAAGCTAAATTACCAGGTTTGCTCTGGAGCAACAAGAGGGATTCCCATGGCATGACAGTTGTTTTCTGATAATATTGAGCCTAAATTTGCTCTTGATGACTTGCACAAGAAGTCCAGTCTGTGCGGGTGTTTAGATCATACGGTGGTTATGTTAGAACTTTTCTGAATCTGTAATGTTTTTAAAACTGCGCTTTGTAATACTACACAATGGGCTTCCTCACGACCCCCCTCCCATGGAGGCTCCACGGATCTCGAGGCAATCCAGTGATTTCGACAGTCCACGCTCCTCCACTTATGTAGGTCAGCTGCTGCAAAGTGCATATTGATCTCCCAAGCTAAATGATATTGTGGTGTCTACTGCTTGTCGCTAAGATGGTGCCCTCAGCCAGTTGGCTTGAACAGAGGAGGCAACAGAGGTCACATGACTCTGACAGTGCTTCTGCAGCTGTTTTCCCCTGTGTTGAAAAGCTGGTATTGCTTAACTGTACAATATAGTAGATCTAATAACTGTTTGCTATTTTGAATATGTACTGTAAGTACCACATTTTCATTTTAGAAAAGCTGTGTTTCCTTTGCTTTCTCTACATTTATCACAGATCTGGTAACTGTTATGATACATGCTGTTTTGAAAGTACTCATTTAGATAGATCATAAAGATATAAGGTGGTATTCTCTAAATTGATGTGTGACAGGGTGGAGTTAAACACAAAGGTTTGCGAGTGCGCTTTGAAGTCTTAATTTGCTCGAGTGGGAGAATCGCATTCCCCTCTGCCACAATGTGTTTGTGGCACTGGGTGCTAGCATGTGGTTGGCACCCTTCCCACTGCCCAGGGTGAAATCCTTGGCACAGAGGGAGGGAGAGAGAACTTGGATTGAGCAAGCTGCCTGCTGGAGTTGAGTGGGTGGTCCAAAAATATGCAGCGCGAATCGGTCCCGAGAAAATCTAGTATACAGTCTTTATTCTGGGACGGAGGTGAACGATGCTCGCACACCACCATTGCGGGCTGAGCTAAGGTACTATGGAATGACATGTGCAGAGCAGCAGCATTTCTCACTTGCTTGTCATAAAGCCAGAGGAATGTGGGATTCAGTTTCAGGCTTTTCATTTCTGTACACATTGTGAGGGTCAAACTCTGACCAGCACGATTTCTCTCTCATTCTCTCACTGTCTCTCGCTCTCTGCTGACTCAGCAGTGTTCCTTTAGTGACCTATAAAATGGTTTTGCTTGCTTTATCTTTACTGTTTTCAGCAGGTTGGGGAATCTCCTCAGCTGACCTGTGTTTTCCATACATACAGTAAAGTTCAGGGATACTGCAGGTCATTATGGCTAAATTAAGCACACACCCATCAGCTGAAGCACTTGTTTTCCTTTTTAGTAATCGCTGAGAACATAAAATGTTGCACAGGTTCACGAGCCTCATATCACGCCCAGTTAACTCCCACAATGAACCATAAATGGGGAGTGAAACGACCAATATGAATATGTGGACATGGTGTGCATGTAAATCAGCTCTTCACCAAGTTACCTGATTTATATGGAGCAGTATCGAACGGTTAATTTTTTTTAATGAAAAAAAAGAGTCATGAAGTCATTAGTCATGAAGTTCGTATGCTTTAAGATATGACAAATCCTTCCTTGGTTTTTAGAGCGATGATATGGGGTTTTTTGGGGGGGGGGTTTAACATTCATTTTGTTTTTGTGTATTTATGCTACCATTGCGTACAAAACAATTCATCAGATGTTTGTGATTCATATATGCAAGTGCTGAAACTCGACATAATTTAATTACCTATCTTTATTCCACATGGCGTGTGTGTGTTTGTTTGCATGTTAAAGTGCTCCCATTCATACCTTTACTCCAGAGATTTGTGGTTTTGGCACTTGAAGATGTGGGACGTCAAAACAAAACCGCCTCCCATCTCATCTGGCAGTATAGTGCAAAACAAAGGCACTCATTGGAGAGGAGATCACACAGGAGAGGCGCAGCCATGATGTTACAGAAGCTGATGAACTATATCGTCATTTAAACAGTCAACGCAGGACTGGACATCTTTCTCCCTTAATAGGAATAATGACGGGAGGTTTCTTTCATCACAGATGTCACCGTGTAATTAATGTCCCCGTCATTGCATGGTCAGCATTAAAACTGAACTGGCTGTTTAGATAATATCACCAGTGTTTGGGAAGTTGCCTGACACTAATTGGGACACGTTCACTCACGTCTTAACACAACAGTGAACTTGTGATTACAGTCAAACAAAACTGTTTGAATTGGATATATTTGAAGAGCAGAGTCCTGTTTGACCTGGCAGGGTTTCATCATTCAGTGATAGCTTAGATGGAATTGGAGGAGTGAGCTTGTTGTCAAGCAGTTAATCATTTATTATTATTAAATTAGTGAACAACTATTTTGATACATCTTTAAGTTTGGCTTCTCCAATGTGAATATTTTCTGGTGTCTTTAGACCTTTATGACCGTAAATTGAAAATGTTTGGATTATTGACATTGGGCTTTGGTAAACAGATCAACGTATTTCACCATTTTCTGACGTTTTTAATGGATCAAACAGCTAATCAAGAACATGATCATCAGATGAATCGATAATGAAAATAATTGTTAGTAGCAGTCCTGCTCAACATAGCTGTTATTAGCAAGGTTAGAAGGTGTCAGACGCTGCCTCTTTTTTTTTTTTTTTTTCAAATGACTCGTCAACAGATTGACTTCAAACATGGGTGTTGCTGTAATCAGATATTTCACAGAAAACTCAACATGAAAATACACTATTTCAGCTCTGATTAGCGACCCTCTGTGAGTGATTTGCTTTGCTAAATAACTAAATGAAGGTTAAGTAGCCATAGTTGCAGGGTCTACCTGACCTGGCTGTCACAGTCTGTTTTAGCAAGGGACTGTGTAAAAGGAGAGAATGACTGAGAGAGAAAGAGAGAGAGAGAGGCAGAGAAGGCCGCTTCACTTTGCTCTTTGCTCTGTCTGGTCCAATTACATGTTCCACTGTCAGAGCCGCAGTCCTCTTAATCAGGTAATACTGGGGTTTAAAGGCATCCCCCTAAACGTGCTCCACAGATTATTACCCAACTCACACGTTGATTCAATGGAGCAGACAAACACTGTGAGCCTCTTTCTCTGATCTTTGTTCCTCTTCCGAATTTAAATCCAAATTAAACTACTTTTTGTTTTGCAGATTCCTCAGACACTATGTGCGCTTTCCGTGAGTCTGGGAATTGGCCTGTCACATTGTCTCAGTCTTTGGCTGATAAAGTGACATAGTTATGTCAGCTGATCTCCTCTTCCCCTCCCCTCTGTGCTAACATGGCACCTCCTTATCCTGAGACTGCCTCCACTGTACAGCCCCAGGCCTCCACGGGAACTAATTCTTTACAAACTGTGACAGGCAATAAAAGATGGACGCACATGCAGAGGCTCAATAGATATGCAGCTGACATGTAGAGCAGTCACAAGATGAGCTCCAAATCGTCTTAAAAGCATGATACAATCAGCTGTGCACGCTAATTGTTCTCTCTGCCCACACCCTAACTCCGCATCTCCACGGCTCTTTGAGCTACACACACACATTTGCTTTCTCTTGTCATTATGATTCACCTTTTACAACATGTCTTATCAGTCTCATTATGGTACTCAGACATTTGTGTTTACTGTCCCTGAGGTCACAGCTGAAGGAGCTGGCTGTTGCTATCTGAGCAGCAGATGTAAGGGCACCTGGCACAGGGCTGCATCTGCATCAGAGAGGCACACTGAAATCTGCTGGCATAGTGCCAGTGTGTATTAAATAAGACTTTTGTGTGATGTCTGTATAAACCAATGTCACCAAGACTGCATTTAAAATACTACAAATCTTTAGTAGCCCCCTTCTTCATGCTCCCGTTTACATTAATGACAAGAGAAGACTTTCAAATTTACATATTGTTTTTTTTTTACTTACTTTAACAAAATGATCAACTTTTTTTTTTTTTTTTATTGTATTCTTGTGAATTTGCTTAAGGAGTTGCTTTTAATGTATCGATGTATTACAGTACTATGGGTTCAAAAGCTGAAAGACCAGTTGGGTACCTTTTTTGTTTTTGCGTACACTCTTTGGTTTACAGATGCTCTGAGTACAGACAGGGAGAGAACTGCATCAGTGTTTATACTGTTGAGCTGTAAATAATAGAAATGTGTTGTTAGAGTTTGTCTCTCGAACAGGTCCTACGTTAACCATGAATATTGTATTGTTTAGTTATATAGGTTTTTTTTACATTGGCAAAAGTACTGAGTAGTTACAGGTTATTATTATTATTATTATTATTATTATTTGAATGAATTCATCATGAGTTTCTTATGTATCTAACTTGTACTACAACAAAGTTTAAATATCTCAGCATGTTTGAGGAGATTAATCCTACAGATGTCACTACTTCATTTAGTTGGATTGTGAAACAAAATGGGAATAATGATACTTTAACTTTCAGGTTAAGAGGAAGTGTCTGATGGCAGAGTTTTTAAAAATATTATAGGTCCAACATAATTCCATACTTATTTTTGAATTGGCATTTCAGATGGAAACAATTAGCTTAAGGGTTATGAAAGCTTTAAGTGTTTTCCCCCATGTTAAAGAATGTTTGTGAAAAGATCTTACATAAACCAACTCTTCTGTATCTATCAAGGCTTTCCTGACTATGGTTGCCTTTTTTTAGTTGTGTTGTGCTTTACAGTTGTGCAGTTAAACACATCCCCTGAGAAACCCAGTGCTGTAATGTTTGCCATTGAACGTCTCTACTTATGTAAACTGATATCAAGTGGCAACCAAATACATAACTGAGGCAATAGAGTTTTAGATTTTTAAAGCCTGCCCCACGGCCAGTCCACAGATTTACATCAGCTGCTTATAAAACAATACGTATTAACCTTTAAGCTGTTGCAAGCCCCATTTGTGTGGTATACTTTAGTCACCCCATGCCTTTATACATATGACGAAATCTTTGTTTGGCCAAATAATCTGATTGTGCGAGTTTACCACACCTCGCAGTTGCTCCTTTGCAAAGGTTCTTGACCAAACCTTGGTGTTGACTAGAGCTAAAAGGCCAGATGTTTTCATTAGGGTAGACATCAGCCCTGATTTTTATTGAATTAGAGGCCATTAGTGGGCCTTTCAAAAGGCACCCAGTAGAAGCTCCATTGGTGTTTAGCCCTTTGGTGACCTGGCTATTGAGGTCAATTTCTAGCACATGAACTATCTACCCTTTGTCCTATCTGAACCTGATTAGCCGGCTCATTAGCATTGTTAGCCTGGCCTTAGTGACAAAGCTTTTCACACAGAAGGAGCCTATTGCCAGCTCTGGGAGAAAGATGGGATTACAACAACTCCCAAGGCTTGGCTTTAGGAAACTTTTCTGCCCACCTCCCATGATCAGTCTGCTTCCGGCACAAGACATGCCAGTTCTCTCGATGACCACGCACCACGTTTAAAGCTGTGTGAACTTGGAGGGGAAATCTGTTGCACTCATTCAGTCACCACGTTTTTGCTCCCGTTCTATTCAGTTTGATTCACAAATGTTTTTGTTTCACTTTCATTTGACTTGGATCTTTTTGTTTTGTCACAAGCATGGAGGATAATGTGAGGTTTTGCGCCATGCAATGAAACTGTCTATCCCCAGTTATGGTTTAATTGGCTGGAATCTGTTTAAAGGGAGCTTGAACTTTTAACCCGATGATCTTTGGCCTCCCTTTTAAATACCAACAGATGGTTGGACTGCAAGTGTATTGGGCAAATGAGCTACCCCCATGATCCTGTGTCAGGTTTTGGAGAAGGTGTGAGCTTCACCACGTTGGTACATATTGCAAATATTTCTCTGGCTTCATCTATTTTTGGGACTTTCCATTTTTGTATTAAGTTTTTATTTTTCGAAAGAGTCTCCATCGTTTACAAGTAGCTTTATTGATTGAATCGTGCCAGTATTAAGAGCAACATGAAACTCAATTAATGTTGCTGCTAAAGCTCAGTGGCAGTCTTGGCAGGGTTGTTGTGTTTTTGTTTAGGTTACACCATGTGTCATTCAAAATTTCAGTGCCAAGTAGAATAGCACTTGAAGGATAGAAAGCTCCACCACTCTGAAGGAGCACAGACTTTTCCTGAGGAGGTCCTGAGTCTAGATGATTTGCACATGTATACTTCTGGTGTGACTCGCTACTGGTGTTGGATCACACCACTAATGTCACCAGCAGGTCCCCACCCATGATATCACAGGAAGTGTTGGCGTGGCTCACCTGGTCTGAGATGCAAGACGTGGTTTGGTACAGTCTCTGTGATTATTACACATATGGCCCTTTTCCACTAGTACCTGCACTCGGCTCGACTCGACTCGACTCAGTTTCGGTGTCGTTTTTCCATTACAATAGAGTACCACCAGCGTGGGTGGGGTCGCCGTGGCAACGCCGCCGAAACTCCAGCGACGTCATTTGTTATGCGCGACACAAACACGAAACGACTTGGAGCAATGGAGGCCACCAGACAAAGAAATGTCTGCACCTTCGTCGCTGCTCCGCGGGGTTGATTTCTGTGCAGCCATCTCTGATCGTGTTCGTTGTTGTTATTATGCGTTTTAAAAATGGCGGTTGACTCTTACTGAACGAAAGTCGCTCTCCCGACGCATCTAGTGACGTCAGGCCCTGGCCAATCAGTGGCCTGCCGTCTGCCGACGTCACATTTTCGGCTCGACTCAGCTCGCTTGGAACCCCGGCTGAGTAGGTATTTTACTGAAAAGTACCTGGTACCAGGTACTAACACGTAATGGAAACGCGTACAAACCGAGGCGAGTTCGAGCCGAGTAGGTACTAGTGGAAAAGGGCCAATACTGACTTGAATGTGGCATTAGACATATAAAAATATTTGAATGTATGGCGCATGTTACCACATCTGGACCGTGGATAACAGCAGTCAGTTAAAAATGATGGATGTATCTGGATGTAGAGATATTTCAGAATTGCAATTGCAACAATGTGTGTTGCATATGACAACAGCTCTCTGATTCATTTCCTCCTGTTGTACTGGTCATTGATTTTCTGAGAGAAAATCACTATCATTACATGGCTCTCCTAAACAATTGACTTACATTTATAAACAAAGGAAATCCTCGTCTCTTTATATAAAAAAAAAAAAAACTCTCACTTGGAAGTTGTTTTTTTTGGTTTTTTTTTTTTGATCCAGTTAGAAATAATTACTGCTAAACTAGTTCAATAGAGTGTTTTCACACTCCACCTTATTCTGTCACTCTGTCAGTCTACAGATCAAGGGCCAGACTGAGACTGAGCATGTGACAGTATTAATGCTCAGAGGAAATTCCTCCAGAGGATGAGAACTAAGGGCCATGCAGGAAAGGGAAAAGAGGAAGAGAGTTGAGAAATATGGAGTAATGAAATTTCACTGCAAGGATGAGATTAACTGTATCAACTGCACTTAAGGCATTTTACGCTTTTATTATACAAGGTGGTTAGTCCGATACAGTTGCAGAAGAAGAGTCAGTCAGGATGTAATGTTTAAACTGTACATTTGGTCACCTTTTCTGACTCATCAGACATTTGATGTTTTTAGTGTGTGGCGTGCACCAGTTCGAAATACCGAATATCACCTTTCCACTTGGCTTCTAACTATGCGCTTGGGCAGGGTTCAAAAAGGGAATCGGTTTACTCTCCAGTTATGTCAGCACATGACATCACGTGAGCGCATTCCTCAGCTGGCTCACTTGGCAGGTATTTGGAAGAAATCACCCAGGCCGAGAGAGTCTGGCTGACTCTGCCTTCATCGGGCTACATGTAGCATAAGACGAGCTCCTCCACAGAAACATTTCATCATGAGCTTTATATATATATATATATATATATATATATATAGCTAAATACCCTAGCAGAGTCCCTTTTTTTAAGTTACCAGTTGCATTTTCTAATTATCCAAATGGGAATATGATTTATAATTGAAACTTTTCTCCTGTCTAATTAATTGTGTGCCGTGATTAAAAAGGCACACTGTGTTCCACGTTGTAATAGGCTTCAAGGTCCCCAAGGAGAGGAAAAGACCCTCTAGACACTTAACTTGCAGCTCCATACTACCTTAATGCAAACAGTTGGCACCAGATAAGATACTTGTCATGAGTTTGAAGCACATCGATGGTTAACTGTTAAAGTCGCTATAGTTAGCTGGTGGGAAAAGGGTTTGACATTTCAGCACATGTACTCTTCACTCGGTTTGCATTCTGATGACTATATTATATTAGGTATTCTATACCTATAATACACATGGAATGCAAAAGTACGTTTTCTTTCTAATTAGTGGTTTTCAACTGTATATTGAAAGTCATGAGTAAGTAAACATTAGTCAGTGGGCTTAGCTGTGAGAACTTGCTGCAGAATTTGTAATATGCAGGCTGTAGTGAAACATTGCTTCTTTTTTTTCCTATGTTTTTCGCTTTAGGAGCTTACAATAATTTTGTGCTTGGTTTGGATTAATGATGAAACATGGACAGCATGAGGTAAGCTCCTTTCTGCCGAATCAGGAAACCTCAGGACACACATCAGTAAATAAATCAATAAAGAAAATGATTTAGTTGCAGCCCTAAACATATATAGTGCAAAAATGGCACAGTAAATTGCGGCTACAATCTTAAAGTATTCCTTTACTATATACTGTTCAGTCTTGGTGCTGTAAGTTGTGCTGATTCACACTGTGTACTGTACTTCCTCTGTTATTTCTTTCAGCAGGGAGAAGCGGATGATGCTTAAAGGTTTCCTAGCATTGCCGTCTTGCAGCAATGGCCTGAGGGACTCTCTGGACTGAAACCAAGGTGAGAAGCAAAGCCACAGCCAACTCTTCTTTTACGCAACCTCACCGTTCGATGTGGCAAAAAGACACTCCAGTCTGAATGCAAAATGACCATTTGTACAGATGACGCAAACATCAGAATTTTTTTTTTCAAAGATTAGACTTGGCCTTATGTGTCCCCTCCTGCAGCATCTGCTTTATTGGCTCGTGTCTCGGTCTGTGCTGTTAACCTAGGATAAGTGCTCCCTGTACACGCTTTGTATTCTGTTTCTTAGATGATTTCTCTTGTTGTAAGGGCGTTGATGGCGGTTCTGATGTGAAAACCTCTAGGCATCTTTCCACTTTCCACTCAGATGTGGCAAATAGTGAGCACTTTGTTCACAGGTCAAAATGTAGTTTTCCCTAAACACAGCATTATAGTTTAAGGATCTCTGAGATGGAAGTCGGCTGATTCCTCTCCTCCATGTCCACACAAGTCTTAATTGACTTTTTTTTGTCTTTGTGCCTGGTGGTGTCCGGATCCAGCTGTTTTGTAAAAGTGAGAGCTGCATCCAATAGTCCCATTGACCTGCAGCATTCATCCATCTTGTATGAAAACGTGCTTCACTCTTTAAAACACCATTCCTCCTGCGAGGCTCTGATCCTTCTACAGGTTACAGTTCAGATGATGTTGGCTAGAATTAGTCTTTTAGGATTACAGTACTGCCAGCAGTTCTTACAACACCATTTTCTGAGAGGACAAAATAATGGTTTGCATTAGCTGACACGTGTTTGGGCACACTGAGTTAAAATGAATGTGTTGTATTTGTACTGATGTACTAAGCTTCATCCGCTGTATCAGAAAATGTTCACCTTTTTATTGCGGCCAACGGCAGAGATATGTTTTTGTACCTTGCCCTCAAAATGAATCATCTAATGTAGAGTGTGTGGAGTCTCAATCCAGTATTTGTGTTTTTCTACATAGTGTAGCTCACAAATAGCTTGAAGTTGACCCCTAGTAAAACCAGTCAAGCTAATTCAATTTCTTGCAGTGTTTTGTATAATAGCTATTCATAGTAGACAACCAAATATGTTTAAATGCATTATTATGTCAACTGCAGAGGAATAAGATATTGTCTTAAAAAAACGTAATTATTTTTTCTTAAAGCAGCCAAGCACCGTCTATGTGTTGCTTCATTAGTTTAAAGTGCCGACTTGTTGTTTGTGCGCCCCACTTTACTCTTGCTCAGAAACCTGTGAATTAAGAAGAATTTCTATTGTTTTTTAGAGTACAACAAGGTGTTTGACAGATTGGATACGCAGAGCACAATGGGTTACAATAAACTAAAGGATCACAAATGGATATCTAGCAGTACCGATCTAATAAAAATACCTCAATTGATCAGAATGCTCCTATATTTAACCATATACAATAATCTGATTTCCACAGCGACATCTGAATCTCCCCTCTAGCAGTTCTCTCAGCCACAGATAAATTGTTGACTAGATTGTTGTTGAGTGTTACTTATTTTATACCAGTTAATCAATTTTGCCATCCATTGACTCTTTGTCCCCCCACTCCAAGTCTTGATTCAACCTCCTGTTCTCCTCTCAGTGTGTCTCTCTTGACAGCCAGAGCCCAGCAAGTCTGTGCTTATTATACAGAAAGCCCTCCCCTTCCTATTCTGCGACATCCTGAAGTGACTGCCAGTGTTAAAGATTCATGAGCATGATCAGCTTTCAGTAAATGGGAAGGGGGGTGTGCCGCCTGGCTCTTGGTTGCACTCCGGCACTTTAGAGCCATTACCTTGCAGTGATTCGGGAGTGGACAACCTCTGTGCGACTGTGCAGCAGGCAAGGTGCACACCTCTCTGTTTACTACATCAGCAGCAGCCCCATTTGTGTGTTTTCATCTGATTTTTCTGGACTCATGTCAACTGAATGAAGCAGATTAGCTTTGTTTGCTGAGTAACCCAGATAACTATGGGGTTTAAATGTCATTTAGCTGACTCTAAGAACAGGAGAGGGAACGCATAAGTAGGCAAGGAACAGAGAGAGCTAGAGAAGAGATCTGAGAGTTGAGTGTATGCACTTATATAATGTATTCTGTGCTTTAGCTGTGATGTATACAGTCTCTGAACAGTGACACACAGGGTCTACTGAACACAACGTCATGTACTCACTGAACCTTCTCTATGAAAAGGCCCATGACCTATTTTTTGTTCCCTTTGTTTCCCATCTTACTTTACTCTCTCTCTCTACACTCTGGTCTCTCATTCCCTCCCTTGCTCGCTCTCTGTCATCGATCCGACTCCCCTATATGTTCCGAGTGACATGCCCATCGCTCAAGTCTTGTTAAATTCACTCAAGATTCAAGGTTTCAAATTCATGTGGCTCTTAATCTCTTTCAATCCATCATCACATTCCTCCTTCAATCTCCCCCATGCCTCTCCCTTGACCCAAACCTAATATCACAACATCTGGTTCAAGGTAACAGCAGCTGTCAGCGAGTTCACTGCAGACCCCCACCCAAGTTGCATTCTGCTGAAATTAATATTGTTTTTAACTACATGTTTGTCTTTAATACCATCTGACATGGTTCCAACATGTTCCTGTGTGTTTTGGCTCTGTCAGCACTTTTTTCTCACCCTTGCAAATATTGAGATGTAAAATGAGAAGACACGAGTCCTCTGGGCCCCTCCCCTGTCATGATTTCCTCTTCAGTTTTGGGTGGAAATAAATGGCCTATGTTGCAGCCCTCCAGAAGCCGTCTTTATTGGCGTGCTCTTGTCCTCCAATTTTTTCTGGGGGCCTGTTGTGCCAAGAAGCCATGCAAGGACAGATTACACACCAGCAAGACATTGTTCAGTGCCCCACAGTGGTTTTGCACTTTCTGGAAGGGCCCTCATTATTACAGTGCAGGAGACTTCAAACACTTCCCCAATAGCTTTTGGTGCAGTTTAATACACAGTCATGACCGGCACTCTGAGCTTCAGAAGCACTGGGTGTGTCTTTATAATCAAAGCCCTGCTAACCCACATGATTACAGGAATGGCACACTGGCACATGCCCTCTCCCCCTGGCAATCAGACACTGATTTTTTTTTTCTCTTTTTGCATCCGTTTCCCCCCCTCCCCCCTCTATTATACTATGACTGGAATGGGTGATTCAGTGTTTTTGAAGGCCCCTCTCTGGTGCTGTGCATGCAGCCTGGCTCGCTTTGTGTGGTTATGGCAGCTGAATTTTTTATTTTTTTTTTTTTCAGATAAACTGTCTAGTAGTAGTAGTTAGATGTAATTGTTGGAAGGCGGTGTCGCAGCTGTACAGTGGAGTTTTTCTTTGTTTGGTTTGGGTTTGTTTGGTTTGGGTTTGCGATGAGTATCATAATATAAATCAAGATCAAATCACTTGTCTTTTTCAAAATCCTGGGCATTTACAAAAATGGGGGGGAAGAATATCGGGAACATATTTCAATATAATGCAGTCCAGCATAAGAGTACCATTTACTGGCCTCACTAATTAACCAATTTATAGTTGAATATATTGTAGTCCTAGACAGTTCGAACAGAAAACTGGTCATTATATAGCTCATAATATGCTAAAATGTTTAGCGTGGTTGTACTAGATTGTATTAGGTCCTAATTAAATGGCCAGGGAGTGTATACCACAATATGAAAGATGTTTGTAAAACCATACATATCCTGACATCTGTAGAACTGTAGAACTGTTTTTTTAATTATTCATTTCAACCCTAGTGATGAAATTATATCTTCGCACTATACGTTTGCTAATTAATTTGAATGATTATCACACATAAGAGATCTTACAGTACATGCCTCATAATGATAATGTTAATTATTTATAATTATTTACTGGCACAGTGATTATACTCCTTGTTTTAGTCTGTTATGCCCTTTAATATCAGCAGCTGTTTCTCTTTTGCAGTCAAAATTCTGAACAATCTCAAATTTTCCCTCTCTTATCACATGCCGTAAAACTGACAACAGGAGATAACATCGCAGTGGTGCAGCTCTGCATTCACAGACCAAAACAGACGCTTGTGTCTTACCATGGCAGATGTATGTAATTCTGTAATGTGGACAGTAGCAGCCCAGCTCGACAGTTAGAGGGTAAATTTGCCTGTCAACTTGCATCCTCTGTTATGCAAAACTATTTGTATCACGTCATACAGCCTCACAGGTGCAGTTAAACGTTTCCTTTGTTGTGCTGTTGAGGTGTTTATTGCAGTCTGATACAGCATGTTGTGTACAGGTTGTACCAGCTGGGTTTGTCGTCTCCAGCACTCTGGGCAGCAGCCCCTTGTTGTCTCTGCATTCCTCCCTCGCCAGACTGGTTGGCTCCAGCTCAGTCCTGGAGAGTCTGCTCTTGTGACACCTAAGACACAAGCAATGACACACACCTATGATCACCTCCCTCAAGTGCACCTAGTGCTTTCAAAGTCAATTGATTTTTTTTTTTTCAAGCTTGTGTCTTTTATTTGTATGTATTCCTTTGTTCGTGAGCTCTATATTGTTATTTGCAGTTAAAAGTGAACATTATTTCATATCTTAAATATAATGGTGGTATTAAAATCTCATTTGTCCCTCATCGGCCTAATAAACAGGTAGAGATACCATCAATGTTGTGTTGCTGAGGCAGTGGTTGTGGTTATTTACGGTGGCTTAATAACCCAACCCTTCATTTAGCCTCGTGAGTCAGTCACACAGATCGGCTGATGAAGATGAAAACCTGTAATGAAGTGAGAAGTGTTGTTCGCACTGGCAGAGCTGACCTGTCAGCACACAAACATACAATTATGTTTGCTGTCTTATAAGAGTGTGTTTGTGTGTGTGTGAGAGAGAGAAAGGTGGGAAGAGGGGGATAGTCTGAGTAGAGGTGTTTACTACACTTATATAAGAGGAAACCTAGGCTCATCGCAACTTCAGAGTAACAAAACAAGGCTACCCGCACCAATAAACCTCTTGACACCGGCATCATTTCCAGTCAGATTGGGTTTGTACTTTCCCAGTGGCCGTCAGACTACCAGTGGTTTGCCAGCAACAGTAAGCAGTTGGCCAAACAAAGTGTAGATAGCAGTTTTTTCTTTAAAAAATGCTGCACTCATGTATGTCAGTAGTGCTGTTTCATTTTTTTGTGGAGGTTTACTCTAAATAAAAGCAGGAGCCCCTTTTTTCCCCCCAATACCTTTTTTTTCTCTTTTTCTTTCTTTACTTTAATGGAAATATGGTATGAGCAGCTGAAATACTACCCTTCCCCACTCTAGCTTGTTTGATTGCTTGTCCTTCATCTCGTCTGTCTGAATCTTGACAATTCCTGTTTTGGCTCACGGTGATCCCACACAGTCTGTATCCAACATAAGGTGGTGCACTGGCTAATGGGCCACATGTATAAACTTACCGTAGTAATGAACTCAATGAGCTAACAGCTTGATGAACTGCAAATTTGATAGATGCCTCCCAGAATATGCCAATCAGTTCCTATACATAATGAGGTTACTCGCCCAACCACCACTTACCCTACATTACTCTGAGTCAGTGATAACTGCTCATAGCGCAGGTGCACTAACGAATGGCAGTCTCTTATACATTTATCTGTGCTCAGCCTTATCCACCATGTTACTACAGCTTGTAACACGTCCAGGAGGTCATTTCATTGTGTGCATGCTAGTTAAAGCTAATGCTAGCGCAGTCTTGAACTGATGTACAATAAAATGTAAAGTAGTCTCTTTAAACGCTTCAGTCGGACACTGTTTTTTCCACGTAACTCTCCTTAGTTTATATTACTGTGAAGTTTGCAGTTAATATAATCAAGTAGGACACTAGTATAAATGTTCTTCCTTTTTCCACCACAGTTTAAGAATTTTAAATATTAAAAATCAGATTAATTTCGTTCCTTTTTTTAAAAAAATGTATTTTTAGGAGGGTTAAAGAGCCATGGTGTACACCGGAGAGAGATCACGATTGAGCTGTGTTGTCTTCCCAGCCTCTTAGCCGTGTCAGAGATGAGTTTTTCTTGCTCTTGGCTTCCATTTAAATTGCTCCATTTAATGAGGTGAAATTGGTTGTTATGCTTTTTTCTTTTTCAATTGCTAAGTGACTGAAGTGTGAGTGAGTCATTTATACGCACGTGTCATACTTAAACTAAATCGGTAGGCATCATCGTGGACTGCACTCGGAGCCGTTCCTGCATTCAGAGCCATAAATGTGAATGTCAGTGTCATCATTGACAGCTCCATTATCGTCATCCCGAACATCACAGCCTCTGACTCTGTGTGTGGTCGAGTGTCTAACAGACAGCTGTACAGAGTGTTTTTTCATCCCTAGCAAAATGGTTGTGTGCTTGACAACCAGCAGATCTGCAGTTTTGTCGGACATATTCCTTAAGATTATTTTTGAATTGTATTAGAAGGGGTGTTATTTTTTTCAAGCAGAAGGAGGAAAATAGAGGTTTTATAGAGCATATGGTGTGGAAAAAGACAATCATTTATGCCTTACACACACACACAAACACTGAAGCAACATGCTACCACTCACTTAGTCCCAGACTTGATGTGGCCTGGGAGAGCTTTGGCAAGAAAGAGGAACTCTCCCCTAGTGTCCAATGTTGATAATTAACTCAATGACACAGCTCTGTACAGTAAGTGCTAACACCAGTGCCCAGCTGTTTATAGCTGCCAGGAGACCCAGGGCATTCTCTAGGATTAGAAATCCCTCTCTAGTCTGCCCATGTGAAGACCGGACCCCCCTCCCCCTTCAGCAACAAAAGCATCGTGCCAGCCCGCTGCCCGGGCTGTCTGGCTGTCTGGCTGTCTGTATTGGTGTCATTGAGACGTGCCTGGTGCTTCCAGTCTCTCTTATTTGTCTCAACGTACACTGACCCATCATTACTGCCATGTCAAGGAGACGGAGGCAACCAATCATATCCGGCCCAGCGGGACACGCACAGCCAATCAGGTCTAGAGTCTCCATGGAAAGCCCCGGCACCAATGAGGATGGAGGGTGCCACTTAGCTATGAGAGTTTAATGGCCTGTTCCTGTTGTCATTAATAAAAGCACATAACCTCTACTATAGAGACTGAGATTTCAGTGGACAGCACAGTGTCACAGCATAAAGGCACCCCGATGGCATTCAAAAGAGCATAATGCAAGGACACATTCATCATGATGTTTGTGTTCATTACCTGCCCATACACGGCTCAGGCCAACAGTGTTCAACACACTTGTCAACAGAAGGCTGGAAATGTGTTTTACCCTTCAGAGTCTCCTCTGCCTCTCTGGCCAATCACCGCTGCTTTGACTTCATCCATTTGTGCACAGACCCTACCATTAGCTTAAAGTAGGTCACTCTAGGCCAGGAGGGAGCCAGGCTGAAGTTTGCATGGTCACTAGCTCCCTTTTTTTTTTAGTTTAGCCTGCTCCTGCTAAGCTATGCTATTCCTCCCTGCTCTACATTGTGCTGTGCTGTACTCCGTTATGCCTTATGTAATGGCTGAGCAGTGAGCGGTGTGTGTCACTGCCGTTTCCATGGTTAGAGTGGCTGCAAGTGTATCACAACACAGCATGCCCCAACCCTGTGCACTGTGCTGGGGTAAAAAAAAGAAGAAAAAGAAAAAAAATCTTTTTCTCTCAGCATCTCTCTCCCCTCCCCTCTTTCAATAACCCTCCCAAAGCAAAGGGCTGCAGATCGCCCGTCTTGCATGAACCAAGGAGAAATTATTTTCATGCATTTATTTTTAATTGTTACCATTTGCTTTGGAAGACAAGTGTTCACATCTTCTATGCAGCAGATATCCTCTTATATTGAAATCCAAGTCCATTAGCCACCATCAAATTTGGGTGCAGATGATGGTGGTAATTAATAAGACATTACTTTGATCAATAATTGATTGTCTTTCATTTAGTGGCATGAAGTTCAGCCTGTGCTGACTCTCAAGGTAAGAGGAGGAGCAGAATTAAAGATACATCGGTGTGGATGCTCAACATCTGCAGAATCTGCAGGGGGACAAACTGCCTCCAAGTCTCCAAAGGCTCTCAGGTTCTAACCTGGAATGACTTCCAGGTTACATTAAATTAATAACAAAACATACATTTGTACCACAACCTAATGGCATTTCATCTTAGATACCCGGGATGGCAGTGTGTGGTGTAACAGCCACAAGCTTGTCACTTTGGATAGCACAAAACAGTCACACCACAAAATGTCACCAAACCTTGTGGTTTGTTGACCATTCTCAAGTTAAATTTTTGAGTGACGCTTACAAACCGCTCCAGGTGAAGCATTCTCAGAGGTATCCGGTAAACACAGACACATGTTGTGATTATAAGCCCACTCTGCTCTCGCTGTGAGCCAGCTTCGCTTGGTATCGTGTAACGAATGTTTTTTTTTCTTGGTACATGGTTGAGCACGCAGTCTGGTGCTGTGGGCAAAGCGCTGTGTTCTCATTTCAGTCTCTCTGGGGAGAGCTGCACCATCAGAGAGAAATGATTGAATTTCTTTCTCCGCTCCATTTTCACTCATTTCTCCTGGAGTGGATCAACCTGTGCCCCCAGCGCTGGGTTGTGTGCGCGTGTGTGTGTGTGAGTGAGAGAGTGAATGTGTGTGTCATATGCAGAAGCCCATGTTGGCATGCTCACACACCTACAGTAGCTAAATGGTTTTCACATAATTCTGCTGTCAGAGTTTGTATTCAATCTATTAGATGTTGTGTATGTTTTCATATGTTAGTGTCATATGTTTACATTTCATTAAAACCTGTTTGTCTTTTCCAGACGCTGATATGCATTGAGGATGAGCGGAGTCGGTGAAAACTCATCTGACCCTGCAAGGGCAGAGTCACGAAAACGCAAAGAATGTTCTGCCGAACTTCTAGGACCCAGGTAAGACTTCAACATCTGGTCAACATCAAGGCAGATTCTATACCCCCCCCCCCAAAAAAAAAAAAACTGACATTTCTACTTTATTTAGAATTGTATACATTTAACAGTGATGAAAAAAGTGAGGGGGGCACAGTCATTTTCTCACAACAAAGGTCAGAAGAAGAATCAGTCACTCCATCACAAGTGTGCGGTCAGCAACTTTGCCCACTGCCTTGCATAACTGCGTTCCTGCACCATCACCACTGTGACACTGTAAAACAAAGATGTCAGACTTTTATAGATGGTTAAAGTAACATCAAGCCCCCATATCCTTATATATACTGTACATACAGTAGGATACCAGTCTGCACTGTTGAAGTCGTACTGCACTGTTGTACAATAAATCTGCATAATTCATCTGCAGGTCAGCACTGGATAATGAGGGTTTTCTTTATTGATGTAGTTCTCCATGTTTTGACAATGAAGGCCTTGATATATGACATGTTTCAAGACATATGGAGAATAACAGATTCTAGCCTTATCCCTCCTCTGAGTCTCCTCCATGCCGAGGTTTGCAGTAAATGTTGTGCATTGTCATTTGGTTGCTATGAAATTGAGACGGCTCTTCAGTTGTGCCCAAAGCTGTGCGTGTGTGTGTGAGAGATGATGATGATGCCCTCTTTTCTCTTCTGCTTCGGGTTCTTTCTTACTGCCAATTTGTTCTGCTACCATGTTAGAATTGCTGTACGTGCATTTACCTACACTCTTTCATGCATGTAAATACCCCTCTGCTGTTGCCGTCATCTTACTTCCCAATGTTCTCTTCGTGCCCATAGCCCAAAGCGGAGCAACGAAAAGCGCAACCGCGAGCACGAGAACAAATACATCGAAGAGCTTGCCGAGCTGATCTTCGCCAACTTCAACGACATCGACAACTTCAATGTCAAACCTGACAAATGTGCAATCCTGAAGGAAACTGTGAAACAGATCAGACAAATAAAGGAGCAAGGTACAGCCTTTTTTTTTCCTTCTTTTTTTAGACACAGCTATGTCTGTTGAAGAAATAGCCCAGGTGGTAGGTCCCACGGTACAACAGTGAAAGGAATATTGAGTTTCAGTTGGCTGCTTTTCACTTAAAATATCAGTTCATCAGCAGTTTTTCCTTTTTTTTTTTTTTTTTACAACATACAGGCCAGTTGTTTACCAAGTATAAGTGAATATGTGCAAATTGATTTAACACTCACTATTTATTCTTTGAATAAGGTGCCACAATATCATGAATATGCTTAGGATATTGTGGTTTTAAGGCTTCAAAGCTGCCACAGGTGGCTCTTTGTTGGCAGAGGCATCAGATTTGATTGCATAAATATTATGGTTTGGGACGTGCTCCACACATTATAATTGATGTTGTTATTAAAGGGCAGCACAATTGATTTAACGTTCCCTCCACTTCATCATGTAATGTGGATGAACCAGAGCAGATTTTTTTTTTGTTGTTGGCTGCCGATCTTTCCCACTTCCACCCTAAGCCAGAACATCAGGCAGATGGATCAGCCTGCTCAGTTGTACTTGCCAGTTTCTGCTCTTTAGTGGTCTTTAGCAATTAATTGACGTCTGCGTTTCTACTTTTTCATGTCAGATTCACCAGACCAACATGAATGGAATCATCTGGGGTTTTTTTTTTTTTCTTATTAGAGGTCCAAATATCAACTTGTAACTTCCTTCGTATTAAGACAAATACTAAATAGTGAATCAGATTGGAGCACGCATACAAGAAAAGCAGCTCAGGGACTTGGAGACAAAGAGTGGCCCACTCCAAGTATACATGAATCAGACTGGCTGATGATGTCATCTTGTTTTTTGTGACTCACGGAGCTAAGCGTTATGTAATGGTGAGCAATGTGATGCAAAAACTCACTCACACACAAACTCTGGCTACCGTCTGTCCGTCCCTCTCACACTCTACTGGCTTCCTCCATCCCCGCCCCCTCCACTCCTTCCCCCTTCCCTCCCTCTTATTTTTTTTTTTTTTTTTTGAACAGTAGACTAGAGTGACATTCCCTGCTTGCCTCTGAAGGCATTGTTGTGTTTGTATAGCAACCAGTGAGGGAAAGGCTAAACAGCCCTTGCTTTTCTGCTTTGTTCCTCAGACCTCAATGGCCACCTTTTTTCTAGCTAACATGGAGAGCCGCTGCGCCTCGTCTCGCGCAGTTCAGTGGGGCAGTAATTTCAGCCATTCATTTTTCTTGTCGCACTTGTTGTTGAACCAGGGGCGCACTGAAAAGCTCATTTAGACATGTTTACACTCAAAGTAGATTCTGTGTCATTTTACCACCACCATTTGTTCTTTTCATTGCACCTCATCTGTCATTACGTTACAGCTTTATAGGATTGTTTGTGGCGCATCTCTCTTTCTATAGGCTTGTTTTTTGTTTTTCCCTCCTGAGAGCATCATTACCGTGTAAGAAATGGTCTCAGTTTATGGTGACATTACTGAACGTGTTAAATTACATTAATGTGACTTAATAATTCTAAGTGATTGGTGTCACAGCCCTGCAGAGAGGTGCAATGCAGCAATGATGGCCTTTTGAAAAAGTGGCCTCCTACTGAAAGCTGATAATTCATCCATGTTTGTTCCTCTCATGCTCTCTACAGATGTTTTGAAATCAGGGTGGAGTTGTGTACTCAGGAAAAGCTTAGCTTCTTCTTTCTGTTTCCAGCTTGTTGCATCTTAATAGACAATATGTTGAGTAATGATATCTTTTATAGTGTCTATAAAATAATGACATAGCAAAGAGTTTTACAGCTTCCTTTACACTCTGAACTGCTCACTCTTGCCAACACGGCAAAGACCAGCTCTCGTTGGCTAGAGGCCGAAACATACAGTAGGTGATGAGCTGCAGCCAATAGAGTGTAAAGTACAAGTGTGAAAAAATGTCCAAATACACTACATGTGCATTTTTTAATAAGAGACAGAAGATTATATGGCAAATGTCCTGCCAGTTATAGATTATGTAGTTATTACACTAAATAATCAGTTCCTCCCTGTATCTGTGACGCAGCTCTGCAGACGGACAGAGAGCCGGTGAGGGCTGCACTGACATTGAGTGATGGGTTTGTACCCAGGGCAGCTGTGCTGGTATACTGGGCCCCGCTGGGCCTGGAGAGGTCCTGCTGATGCTCACATCATTAATGCTGAAAGAGATGAATGTGGGTCTGTGTGGTGTTGCACGAGCTCACAGAGCAGGGGGAAACCTGCATTTGTATCAGCTTTTACATGTCCACACCCAAAAAAAAAAGAGAAGAAAAGAAAGGAAGGACATGATTTTGTTTGCTTTTCACCACAACATTCTCTCACCATATGGTCAGCCCTCTTCTTGGCATGGTGCGACAGTTAAATGTGTCCCCCCCAACAGCCCACTCATATTCCGCCTCTCATCATCATCTCCAAAAGTAGGGCAGCCTACGCTCTGAACATAAGGCTTCTCTGCATGGTTATTAACCCAATCACTCACATGGACAAATGCACAGCACCATAGTGCAGGTACAGGAGCTCACAGGACACTCTGATTTTCACTCTTAAGTAAACCAATCACGTAATAATTACATTAAAAGCTTAGTGGCAGTTTATTAGGCAGTGGATTCAGAGCTGCCACATTTACCATCTTGAAGCACCAGTGTGAAGGAAGGGAAATTCTTTTCTCTATGCTTTCCCCAGGTCCAGTTTGGTAATATTGTAGACCATAAGTACCTGTATGTGCAACAAGCCATACTCTGTGTATCTGTACTTGAAAATCAAATAGGAGTATGGGGAGGAGGTACTGCCAGATAAGTTATTTGAGAAAGACAGTCCATATGATAAGGGGGGCTACCGCTGGCTAAAGGCTATTAATGCTAAAGAGCTTTCCAAAGTAAAAAGTGCCTATGTAGGAACAGATCAAAATGAGGACTCTGAAAAGATTACTCTGATGAACTCTCAAAATGCTGACAGAACATCAGACCAGCTGAAATAGTATAAAAATTGTCTTGTTTATTTTTGTGTTTAATAATCTGAAGAATACACAATGAACTCAAAGGCTAAAATAGTTTTGTCTTTTAAAGCTGATCAGAATTTGTAATAATTAAAAAAGACACGTTTTTGGTCAACTTTTCCAAGTTCTGCCTTTGCCACTTGACCACATGGTAACAACTTGCTCCTCTGTTGGGAGCATGACTTGTTTACACACGGTCAGTGTTTCCATAATAGCCTTTTTTTTCTTTTCTTTTTTTTTTTTTTTTGCTGCACATGACAATGCAATCCATCCAGTGGCTGCCACCAGCGTGGCAGCTGCGTGCTCAGGCACACTCATTTACAACAACCTTTCACTCTACTCGCTGTTCAGTGCTTGGGTTTGAGCCATGGCAACATGCTTTGACAAAGGGACAAAATGTGTTTGCTTTGTAGCCAGAAAGATACTTGTTAAAAGTCTTGTCAACAAGTGACCTCTTTTTAAAGTATGTGGGTCAATTTCAATGGACGAGCTAAATTTACTCTTTGACATGCATGTTTTGTGATGAAATTTTGGTCCCAGTGATAACAGAATGCCTTACTTATAAATAAAAGGAATGTTTTCATCAAATTCAAGTTTGTTTTGCCTCTGAACTTTTGTCATTGACTTTCCTTTTAACAGAAAAAGCTGCAGCAGCAAATGAAGAGGAGGTACAGAAAGCTGATGTCTCATCAACAGGCCAAAGTGTGATTGACAAAGATGCCTTGGGACCAATGATGCTGGAGGTGGGTAGAAGGCCGTCTCTTGCGTATTCATCGTGTCATATCGAAAATACCACTCACTGAACAGTCAAACTGAAGTACTCCACACTGAACACCCATCCTAACACTCACATGGGATGTACTCCTCTCTATAAATCATGATCGGTATGTAATGAATAGTGCTGTCCACAGAGAACAATCCCAAATGGGCCAGTAGTGGTTGTGTGTGTGAGTGTATCTGTGTGTGGAGTTAAAGCTGCCAGCATCTTGTATCTGTCCCGGATTGGGTGTAAATCACAGAGCGGAGCAATGGCCTCGTTGTCCTTTGGAGGACCACTGAAGTGCTTACGTATAATGGGAAAGAAAGCAACAGCCTGGCGAATGAATCAGTCCATTGAGCCTGTCCTCTCACTCACTTCCTCCCTCCCTTTCTCTCTCGTACTTGTTCAGTTCTCTTTTTTTTTTCTCTCCCACCCCATCTTCTCTTCACTCGCCTCTAGATCTGTCCTGTCATGGAATATTTATAGCTCTCCTGGTCCAGCGTCACTGAATCGACACACTAACTCGCGGCTAAATATAGCGCAGTGCAGCCTGCATGCTTTCCCATATGTCAGCAGCCCCAAAACACAGCGATCGGCCATTCACACCCGCTCTGCTCTGGCCACGTCCCCCGTCCGCCAGCCTGGGCTCATTACAGGATGCTCTGAGGCAAATGGCTGTCGGCAGGAAATGCACCCACGCGCCCCATGACCCTCCTCCAAGGCTCTCTGCTGCCCACTCTCATGCGAGTGCAGGAAGACAGAGAAGGCTGTGAAAAAAACATTGGGAGTGCTGCTGTTTTAACCTCCTGAAAGCAAGTCTTGTTTTGTCACATGAATGTTGTGGCATATAGTTTGCATTCCTGGTAGACTGCTCCGTATGGGTGCTGTTGTGTGGCATGATATCATTGTCAGAGATTCAGACTTCATAGAGACTAGAGCTGAGTATGTTTTGAAATATTTCAGTACTAGTGCCAAAATGATCCCTGAGTTTCACTGTCTGATCACAAGTAGCTGTAGAACGTTTGCCTTCTGTCCATTATCCAACATTATTATTTAAATCTTTAGATTTTGATTAAAAAACAAATCCTACCAGATATTTGATTTAGTGATTTGGTGGCATTTCTGTCTGTACTGAAGTTGTTTGAATTGTTTTTAGCCAGACAGTAATGCTTTGTCATGCCAAAAATGCAGCATGTTAAGCAAGAATTTATGTGAAAAGAGACCTTGTTTGCAAGGCACAAGCATCATACCATAAATAACAGCAGCACCCAGAGGGGAGAGGGGAGTTGAGCAGACCCTACTGCCTACACCATATGAATTCATTAATGGACTGCATATTGCTGTGGGAGGTCATATATCAAGACAGTAGTTTCACTGCAATATAGAATGCAAATGCGGAGAGCATGTTGGCTGGGAGCATATTTATTTAGAGTATATTCATTTGTATCAGCTTTAGTCACCTCTGCAGAGAATATTTAATCAGGACATTGTAAATTAAGGTATTGGTCCAACAGCATTATGCAAGAGTGTCTGGAAGAAGGCAAGAGTTGGCACAACAGAGTGTTTGCTCTGTTTCTGTTTGCCCTACTTGTCCAGTACATGGCCTTTCTTCACACAGGGTTGGACTTGCACAACCATGTTGCATTTTGGAACAGCTCCACTTCATGCAGTGATAGATGAGATCTTCTATTTTCAGCTCGTGTTGTGTTAATGCAGGCGAGGGAAAACTTCTGTCCCGATGTGATCATGTGTAAACTGGGATGGATGAGTTTGCTGGACCCAAAAATTTAGCCCGCTGGTCGATCAGTGGTATAATATGTAATGTAGTTACAGACGCAGCCAGTATAAAGATAAAGGTCTTTGCCTCATAGACAGTTAAGAAAACACGTTATAAATGCATGTAATGTAATCTGTGTGTGTGTGTGTGATGTGTAGGTAATGATTCATTGAAGCTGAGGTGTGGAGCAGACACCTTGGCAGGAGTCTCTTATCTCCTATCTTGACACTAGATTTTATAGCTTTACAACCACCAGAATTCCCTTTTAAGGGCTCTGGGTGATTTGATGGCCTAATTGACACCATCTTGTGTGTAATGGCTGACCTGGGGCTGTATTCTTTCAATTAAGTGCTGCTCCTCCTTCACATCCTCCAATCTCTGCAGGCATATGCTTTTATCTTGCTTTCTATCAGACACACTGATGACGAGCATCTGCCGGAGTGATGGATGTACCGGGCACACCGTGTGCTAATCACCTGTTTTTAAGGCGGTGTAGATGTGCTACGTGTTGCACCACTTGATAAGACATGTGCCAGAATTTCAGTACTGTATGTGCATGCTAGCTCATATACAGTAACCCTAACACGTGGCACATTGCTAAAGATAATAAGCTAACAATAAGGAAACCAGTTCCTTGAATAGTTTTTTCCCTACATTTTTTAATTTTTTTTTACCTTGTAAAAACAGAAGGAAGTCTGCAGAACTTACCCCATCCTATGCATTGATAACTGGCCCCTTGTTTAGTGAGTTATTTCGAGTAAAAGCATATCAGAGTAGGACTCGGCATTTAATGACTTATTCAGCTCTGTTATTTCTCTTAGCAGCTGCCAGTGTTAGTGGAAAATACAGGTGGTCAAACATTTTTACTTGTCTCCTTTTCCTTCCATTTCACTGTTGGAGATTTGTTCTGTACCCATGTAAGAAAAGAAAATCAAAAAACAGACTCTTCTGTTCTGGACTGCTCTCTCATTTTTCTCTTTTTCACCCTCTCCAGGCGCTGGACGGTTTCTTCTTTGTGGTGAACATGGAGGGTAACATTGTGTTCGTGTCTGAGAATGTGACCCAGTACCTGCGCTACAACCAGGAGGAGCTGATGAACACCAGTGTCTACAGCGTGCTGCACGTCGGGGATCACGCTGAGTTCATCAAGAACCTGCTGCCTAAATCCCTTGGTTAGCCTTGAGCTTATTTCGCCTGCCAGCACTCTCTCAATGTTCTCTGGCTTTTTTTTTTTTCTCTACCTGTCACTTCCTGTCTCGCTGTGTCACTTGTGTTCCATCTCTTTCGCTCTCTCTCCCTCTCTTTCTCTTTCTCTCTCTCTCCCTTTCTCTCTTTTTATTTTTTTTCCCTAACTCCGCATGTATGTCCTCCATGTTGCATCACTCCCACCTCTGCTCATAACTTAGCAGTTTTCTGGTTTACAGTCTGGCCTCATCTTTTGCTTTTTTCCACTGTGATTCCTCTTTCTCTTCACAACCTCACCTCTCTTCTTTCCCCTGCTCAGACAGGTATGTTGTAGGTGGCTGTTTGATCGCGATGTCAGTTTAATTAAAACGCTGAAATGTTTGCAGTTAAACTGCCGCAGAGAGGATGTGGGATTCAAAGCGTTATGTAAGCTTTATATGCAGGATTGGGGCATGTGCGTAAAACCTATAGGTTCTTCATTCTCTCTTTTGCTGATGCTTAGCCCAGACACTTGCTCTCGCTCTTCTTTTCGTCCTCCCTCCCTTTTCAGCTAATTAACTTCCTTTTTTCGGCGTCTCTCCCCTGTCAGCAGCATCGCTCCCTTCCTATATCCTCATCTCATGCCCTTCCTTCCCCTTCTCTTCACTTGGTGTGTTATTCTCACTCTCACCCAAGTTCCCATTTTCATGTTCTCGCTTTCCTTGCGTCCCTGAAAAACATTGTCTTTTTCCCAGCATTGCTCATCTCCTGAAAACAGGCCATTTATTTTCGTAAGAAAGACATTTTTTTCCTTTTTCTTTCTCTCCTCCAGTTTTGCCCTCTTCCTCTCCCGGTCTTCTTTTTCGTCTTTCATACCTACCTCCGTTCCTCCTCCACATCCTACCTCTCCATCTCCTCTGCGCAAGAGGTGATTGTAATGTATGTCAGTCCACCCCACCAGGAGCTCTCTCTAAGTCCCTTCTCCCCCTCCTCTCCTCATCTCTCCTGGTGCTTCGGATTGAGGTCTGAGTGCCCATCCATCTGGGTGGGGGAGCAACACGGAGCGGAGTACCCTGGAAACGATCAGTGGGCTGTGTCCCAGATACTGGGAGATTATCAATGTACTGAATGAGATCACAAACCAGATGGAGTGTGATGGGAGTTTGCTAGAGTTAAATGAGTTGTGTGTGTGTGTCACTGTACATGTCTCTTTTTGTGTGTGTGTGTGTGTGTGTGTGTGTGTGCCTGCTTGCACACGGGTGTACATGCGTGTTTGCTCACGCCTGTGAAAGTGTTGGAGAGAAGAAGAAAGATTGGCAATGGTGTTTTAGAGGACATGCATATGGAGGCCTGGCTGTGATGCATGGCTGTGGATAGATGGCACAGGGCTCAGGGTTCCAACTGCTCATTATGACTGATCTCTACCCAGCAACTGCTCTCTCCTTTTTTGCACTTTTTCTGCCTTCATTCTCTCTGTCTTTCTCTCATTATGTCTTTCACTTTCAGCATGGTAGCATCTCTTGGCTCGCTCATGCCAGCTCCCTGATCTCCTCGTTTTTTGTTGGGGGTTTTGTGTGTGTTTAGTTTTGGCTGCAGTAAAATTCATCCTTCTACCCTCCCCTCCCCCCTACAGTGAATGGCGTCCCGTGGTCCAGCGAGGGTCCGAGGAGGAACAGTCACACATTCAACTGCCGAATGCTGGTCAACCCTCACAGCGAGAGCCAGGATGAACCGCACGACCACGAGCCTCAGCAACAGAAATACGAGACCATGCAGTGCTTCGCCGTTTCAGAGCCCAAGTCCATCAAGGAGGAAGGAGACGGTACGGAAAGAGAGAGAGAGAGGGAGCTGGTGTGGGAAAAGAAAGTGGAGTATCATTATTTGACACTGAAGTAGTGACCCTACAAAATGACCTTGGACAAGATTAGTTTGGGGATCAGGTGACACTCAGAGTTGGCAGTCATGGTTTTGACCCTTTCATGTTTTAATGTTTATGATTCAATTTAGAGCAAGCACTTTTGTGGTTAGGTTAATGTAAGAATAAAATATCAAGTTGAGAGATGACAGAAACTCCAGAATCTGATAAGGATCACAGAGCTTCAAATAAATATGTCCTGAAATAATACTGTAAGTCATTGGTGGAACAATTACCAAAACACTCAGCAGTCGTTATAAGAGGCATGCCAGACAACTGCTATAACTAAAGAACAAGAGAGAAAATAGCTTGAATTTATCTTTGAATTTGAGTACTCCATAAAAATTGGCATCTAGAAAATGGCAAAACTTCAAAGTGCTCTGACAGACTAAGAGAGACAACAAAATAAGAAAAAAAATTCATAAGCATCTCTACCTCGGATAGCGTCAGACTGATTGCTGCCATCTTCAGTGGATGGCTGAATGGATGTGAACAGAATGGGGATTCTTCAGTAGTTTAAAATGGTGTCAAGAAGATGTCTGGCAGCAGGGTTGATTGCTCAGAAACCTTGATTAGCACAAACGCTAGTTAAGAGGCTTGCTTGGGTCTGAGAAACGGCAGAACATAACTGCTGCAGCATGGAAAATGGTTTTAAATATTAATTCAAGTGGCAGACATTTACATTAGGATTCATTGGGAATATAACATCGAGATTTATCCAGATTTAGTCTTCCAAGTGGCATTGTTTTTGAAAAGGCATATAAGAAACAGCAGTGTTGGTGCCACTCAACTTACATCCATGAAAAGTTATGTGACACTAGGGAGATGAGAGGCTGGGCAGCTGTCATTAAAGCCCATTTATAATTCATGTACATCCCTCACAAACCTGGGCTTTTGACTCCGAGGAAAGGATGTAGCTGTTTTAATCATGTGTATTGCAGCAGGAAACCGCCTTTTCCGATAACGTTCAAATCCTTCTCACCACTTTGAACACATTTTGGAGCAGATACGTTAGTAGAGCAAGAGAGGAGCTGCATTTGCGGCAGCCACTAGTATAAACATCTGCTCGCCTTTCCTGGGAAATGATTTAAATTGTATGTTGCCTCTGCTCTTCTCGCAGTGTTCAGTCACTGAGAGGTCACTGGGCTTTTCCAGTGGTTTTTCTGGCTTTAGACAGGAACTTGAGATCCCATAGTTTGAGTAAATTTCCATCGCAAGTGACTTTATCCAATGATTTTCTTTGTAAAGCATTGATACCTAATGCTCCCGAAACAATTGCAGTATTCTACATCTTAACTGCCTAAGTCCTATTTGCTCAGCGGCTTTAATGAGCAACTATAATTTCCCTCTGCCAAACTATAACTCAGTGGTTAATTAAAACAATAAGTGAAAATGCAAATGTTTCACTCCAAGTCTAGTCTCAACCTGTCTTTTTTCCTCTCTGGCTTCCTTTGTGCACCAGCTGCTTGCCAGCCATACTTTGGCAAATAGACTGACTAGGACCTAGGCCAGAGGTGTGTGTGTGTTCATTTCAGTGTACGTGTGTGTGTGAGTGAGTGTTAAGGCAAGATCAGTGGTTACAGTTGCAGGAATTTGCCCAGCCATAGACTGAGACAGAGGAAGGAAGGAAGGAAGGAAGGAGAGAGAGAGAGAGAAAGCAAGAAAGCAAGAGAATTTAGAGAGATTCACAGATCTAAGGGCCGGACCACCCAAGAGGCTCTGTTTACAAGTCAAAATGAGGAATGCATGTGTGCGTGCGTGCGTGTGTGTGTGTGTCAGCCCTGGCATGCATTTCTTTGCCAGAAACGTGTGGGATTGTGGGTATTACTGGCACAGGAAAGTTAGATGGCAGACTTTTTGGGGTCACCCCAGTCCCGGACTTGGCGGTGTCATCTGTGTGTGTGTGTGTGTGTGTTAGAGGCAACTGTCATGATTGAGCGATGGCAATCTTTAATGTTCGGCCAAGGGAGGTGTCGTCGGTGTGAGATGGCACTGTTGGTGAGACCAGCCGGAAACACACGAGAACACACTTGCATTCATGTACTTATTCTCTTTCTCACACACATACACACACACACCTTCAAAGGTCACACTTCATCATTTCCCTTGCCAGCAATAGCTGCTCCTCCTCATGAAAGGAGCGGAGCCCTGATCCCCATGCTCATTAATAACTGTATTAATTATGCTGCCTGGGAATAACATGCATTTCATTTTCTTTCCCTCCCTCTGTCTCTATCATTCACACCCCCATCCTCCCTTCTCTCCTGTCCTCTCCCATCCCCCCTCATCCCCTCTGTATCTGCCCTGTCCTCTTTGTTACATCCTCTACCTGATCTTTTCTTTTCTCCAACATTTCCTCTGTTCTGTCTCTATTCCGCCCTCTTTTAGACTTTCAGTCGTGCCTGATCTGTGTGGCTCGCAGGGTGCCCATGAAGGAAAGACCCATGCTTCCCACGCATGAGAGCTTCACCACGCGCCAGGACCTGCAAGGTACACAAACCAGCAACACAGCCAGGAACATTTACAGCAGCTTGATTACTCATCCTGCAGACAAAAAACACATTTTCCTCACATTGTCCCTCATAGGCTAATAGAGTATGCAGATCATGATGACCATTTTAGATCCACTACTACCAATTTGGTAGAGCGTTTTCACACATACAGCTGTTTGAGCAGCTTTTCTCTGCGTTGCCAAAAAATAATATAGTGTCTCTACTGAGCTCCGCCTCTTCTCATGTTGCCAGCTCATAAATCACCTCACACTACAGTTTAGGCATTTAAAGAATATTACATCCTTGGTAAAGGCCCTTTGAATGCATTAGTCAAACCCACTGCCCACCTCTGTCTGCACTCTGGGAGGTAGAGAGTCTGTCTGAATGCTGGCGCACTGATGCAGACAGTTGTCTGCGTTTCACCTGGTCTTTGATGTGTTTGTACCATTTGTGTGTGGCATACGCACGTAAATGCACACTCATAGTTACTCGCTGACATATAGTAATTTACTGTACTTCCCACTTCTGTAGATGTGCATGTGTGAATGTCTATATTTGTTTGCCTGCTTATCAGGGCTGCATGATTTATGTATAAAGATAAGTCTCAGGATTTTCTTATTCATGATTGAGACTTTGGCCTTTTTCCCCCATGATTCCTTGGAAAACATTTTTGATTAAAAAAAAAATACTCTATAGAAAACATTTTTGATAAAAAGAAATATTGCCATCTTTTCCTTTTGCCTACGAGAACTTGTTGGATATGGTGTTGTGCCGTAACAGGTTACTGTGAAAGCTTGTGTGACAAGTCTTTAGTCAGTCCCTATGGCTGTCATTCAAGCAACATTCTGCCTGTCAGCCTTTTAAATGCATCACTGCTTCCATTTAAATTGCAACCCAGTGAGTGACAACTGTTCCACTGCTACAAGAGAGCATGCGTGTGTGTTTACACACATAGGGAAGCATGGCTGTGTTTGTTGAGCTTTGAAGATAGTTGAGCTGTGGTGACTTTTAAAATGAGTTCATCTACTTCTTCTATTGAGTGTCTAACTGGTGATCTAAGTGGAATATTTGTACTGACAGTATTTGAACATACAGTAAATTTCCTTATCTAATCTTATGCAGGCAGGACTTTCTCAGTGCATTACTGGCACAGGAGAAAGTTCTAGCTAAAGCTTTTGACAAGTTGTAATGAAAATGTAAATAGAGTAAATCCTCAGCATTTTTCCAACCGATATCAAACCACAGAGCTCTTTTGCAGCAGTGTGGCCAAGTGACAGGCATCTTCTCATCAACAAGCTGCTCTACATATTTATGTTGTGAGAGAGACACTGAATTCCCAGCAGCTGAGTTGGTATTGGTTTGCACGTTTATAGAAATCCTTCCTTCCATGCCTGACTAAGACCTCCCTAATCCGGTCCTCTGTGTTTAGGTAAGATAACGTCCCTGGATACCAGTCTCCTGCGGGCGTCCATGAAGCCAGGCTGGGAGGATCTTGTCAGGCGCTGCATTCAGAGATTCCACCTACAGAATGACGGAGAGATGTCTTTTGCTAAGAGACATCAGCAGGAAGGTAATGTCACTTTCTGCAAAGAGTATCCTGTTAAATTCTTGGCTCTTCTGCCCATTGGTCTTTCTGATGCTTTTGTCAGCAGAAATAATTGATAACAGAACCTAAACAATAAATACAAAAAAATGTTCATTGTTTATGTACAATCATGCAAGTAAAAATATTTTGTGTACATCTACTGATATAAGTGCATATGTGTCCTAGTGCTCCGCCACGGTCAGGCATTCAGCCCCATCTACCGTTTCTCCCTCTCTGATGGAACCATCGTGTCGGCCCACACCAAGAGCAAACTGGTGCGCTCCCCCGCCACCAATGAACCCCAGCTCTACATGTCCCTGCACATTCTTCAGAGGTATGTCTGCTACCTGCACCTGTATCAGGAAGACAGTCAAATCTGCAGAATGAACTTGGTGACATGTTTTAGCTTGTTGATGCCCTGCAGCACAACCTGTTTGCTCCATGTACTCTTTGTGGATGGGTTAATATCTAAATTTATGCTTGCTAGTGGTTTGGGTCCCAAGGTCCCAATCATATCAGACATAGATTTTAATTTAAAAGAAAACATAAAGCATATTTTTCCACCTTACCTAATGATATAAGATAGTTTTGTTTCTATTTGCGTGTTTGTTACTGAGCTATTTTTGCCATTAATACAAATGTAGATTTTAAACAACCAAATTCAGTTGTTGTACTCGGAAAAGAAAATATTTGAAAAATCTGCAGCAATGGCTCCTTTCCAAAAACGGACAAAACACAAACATTTACTCAGCATAAACCCCAAGACCTTGCAGTGGCCAGTTTTCTCTATATTCTAACTTACAGAAAAGTCTAATAATGAAAACGGTTAAACTAATCAAATGTATCATCTGTTTGTTTTTAACCTCTAGGGAACAGACAGTATGTGGAATGGGCCAGGACATGGGTCCTGGCAGTCAGGCCACAGGGATGGCTTCCAAACCGATGAACTCCTCCACTCCCTCCATGACTCCTCCAACCCCAGGCAGTTTGCCAGGTTCAGGGCCTCAGGGCCAAGACACTACCATCAGCAGCAACAGCACGCCTTTTTCCCCTCCAGGCCCCGCTGGCCCGAGAGAGCCAGCAGCCATGGGGGGTCATATGCAGGGCTACCGTTTTGGCTGTCCCCCTCCACACAACCATACTGGGGGCATGCAGCCACCACAGCAGGGCACCAACTGGAGGATGAACAGCCCTTCTCGTGCTAGCCCTAGCCCAGCCGGTGGGCCCCATCCACCACAACAAAACTCTATGCTGTCACCCAGGCACCGAGGTAGTCCTGGGGGGGCTGGAAGCCCTCGTGTAGCAGGAGGCCTGCATTCGCCCTCCCCAGTGGGGATGTGTGGTGGAGGGCCTGGAGGTGCAGGTAGTAGTAGCACGGCAAGCACCCATGCTAGCAGCTACACTAGCAGTTCTCTGTCAGCTCTGCAGGCCCTTAGCGAGTGCCACGGTGTAGGACATGGACATGGGCCTCCTCATGCACACACACTGGGGTCTCCTGACCGGAAGATAGGCTCCCCAGCTGGGGTCACGCCGGGGTCAGGGGTAAACACTCATCTAATGTCAAAACTTGGAGGAGGCAGCAGTGCTACGGGTGGTACAGGAGACTCATTTGGACCTCACACAGAGGTGGGTCAGGGACACCTCCAGGGCCAAACAGAGACCAGCCTAACAGAGCCCAAGGAGGAGAGGGACGGGCCCTCTGAGTGTCACGACGCTCACAACCGTCTCCATGACAACAAGGGCCACACCAAGCTACTACAACTCCTAACCACCAAGCCAGAGCCTCTGGAGACGCCCCTGTCCCCTGGTGCAGGAGGTGAGGGCAAGGACCAGGCTGGGACGGGGGTCCGGAGTGGCCACACTGGAGGGAACACTCACGCCACTTCCCTTAAAGAAAAACACAAGATCCTCCATCAGCTGCTTCAGAACAGTACGTCTCCTGTAGACCTGGCCAAACTCACTGCAGAAGCCACAGGCAAAGAGCTGGGCCAAGATCAAACCCAGAGTGCTGGTAGTACAGCCTCTGGGGCAGAAATTGCTCCCAAGCAGGAGCCCTTGAGCCCCAAGAAGAAAGACAATGCCCTGTTACGTTACCTACTGGATAAGGATGACACTGTACTGAAGGACAAGATCCCTAAGCTGGAGCCTGGGGAGGTGAAGGTCGAAGGGGGCAAACACCCCTTCGTCAAGGCGGAGAAACAAGACACAGGATACGACCGGGCTGAACAGGTGAGTGTTTAGCTTTACTCCTTCTCATGTGCTCATTAAGAGAGAACTATTAAATTTTAGAAATGTTTTCTCTTGCTGCTTGAAAAATAGCTTGTCTACTGAATCTTTTCCTTCTTTTGAAATAATGGAAGAAGTAGAGCTGCCCTAAAACTGATTTCGTAACCTCCTTCTCTACAGCCTATTGCAAAACCCCAAACTTTTTTGCCCAGTGCTGCTCCACTTGTCTCCCCTCTCTGCATTAATCTGGGTTAGATAGCAGATGTTGGCTCTTCCAAGTCCCATGTCCACACAGGATGCTACAGCTAAACACACAAACACTCTGGTAGTGTACAGGTCAGACCAACATTTATGGCACATATATAGTGACTTTCAAATTCAGAGTCTTGTCATTTAGGTGTAAGACATCATGCATGTTTTGTTTTGTTTTTTTAATTCATGTATATGAACACATCTGGTCCTTTCACTGCCCGTGTGTTGGCAGCACAAGCTGAGGGAAGCTATCCGCCAGCTTCAAACAACTGTGACATTTGGAAGGAGCCCCTGTGGCTCTCCAGCCATTTGATCCTGGTTGCGTTTGGCCAGAATCCTCAGGTTTGGCACAGACCTCAGGTCAGGCCTGGCGCTGAAAGAGGGAAGAGGAGAAAAGAGTAAAAGGGAGTGTGCAGGAACAGCATTGCTGGTAAAACTCAACATTTCTGCGCAGTGGAGATTTCAGCTTGCCTATTCTCTAATGCAGGAAACTGGTGAATAACTGCATATACAGAAAACTTGTACTTTACATGCTCTGCCGACAAACGTTAAAGATTGGAGTCTAGCAAACGCAGTTCTATCACCCACATTGCTGCTAAACCACAGAATTACATAGAATTACACTAAATTACATGAATGCTCTTGCATACTTTGCTGTCTGTATTTCTCTCATTGCCTCCCTCCAGAACAGAACAGCCTATGGTCTGGGTGACATTCACACAATTTAAATGTCAGTAACATTAAACAAAAGTCACCTTTTTTCATAGAAACGTGTGTTCATCATTTTCATAACACAACAAAGCAGTGTCCAGTGTGCGCTTGATCCTGGTCTATAGAAATGTGCAAAGATAGATTGCAGGTTTAGACAGCATCAGTTTGCTGGTCCTAAAGGGTGGGGGCACCTTCTTCTCATGTCCTACCTTCTTTGTGGCAGATTTCTGAAGAAAAGGTTTGCTTTTCCCACGCAGGCGAGAGGGCCAGTGGTACCGAAAGTCAGCCACCTGTGCATGCTAGCTGTGTGTATGTACAGTACGTGCTCATCCACTCGGGTACATTTGAAGAGGAGGAAAAGGTGATTGGATGGATAATAAGAGCTGCTGTTGAACTGAACAAAGAAGGAGAGATGAGAGAGGTGTAGATACCCCCAGGAGAGCCCAGCCTCGGCAGGCAGAGTGAAAATGATGAGCCATATGCTCCTGCATGTCCTCTCTGCTACCATGGAGATAGAGGGGAGAGGGAGTGGTGTGTTTGTAGAACAAGCAACATACAAGAAACAATAGAGGGGGATAGATATTGAGAGAAATAGAGGTTTTAATAAGTGTGTCTTGATACTGAATGTTTGATACAGTGTGAAACAAAAGGAAATTGGCTATCGTCTGCCTTGTGCTGCCGGTGCAAATGAAATGTGGGTTTCGCATTTAAACGGTGATTAAAGCACTCGCAGCTTCAAACAGTGATGGTGACGGCTCATTCCAGTAGCTGCGGTTTCCAGCCCAGAACGAGGGCATTTGTTATACATGAACTAAGCCATGACTTCATTAGAGCCATTACATGTGTGCAAGTGGCTTTCAGTTCCTTACTGGTGAATTGCCCCCTGCCCATGCGTGAAAGCTGACTGTACTAGTTAAAAAGTCCACTCATCCTTCTCTCGACTAACCTCACCCACTGTTTCACTGCTTCCTTGCCATTTCCTCCTCCCTCCCTCCCCTCCTCCTCCTCATGATTGTTTGAGGACTGAATTATTGATAGCTGGAGCAGAGCTAAATGAGAAATCAGAGCAGTAGTTGTGGCTTAGCTAATGGCTGAATGAAGTATAGGTATGGTCATCTAGTCCTGTGGCCCCATGAGGATGTGGCAGGATTATCTATGTCTTTATTTTATTCTTATCAGTTGGGTTATTGTCATTTAAACATACAGTCTGCTGAAGCCGAATAAACCAGTTTTCACGACAGTAGCATGCTTGTATTAATGCATGTAATTCATTTAGTTCATCCTTCAGTTGCTCTTTATTCTAACCATAATATGACCTGAACCATATATTCTTCAGTATCACATCAAAGAAATCTGTTAAATTAAGCAAGTAATGATAAGTACTGTAGAAACTGTTCACCGTGATAAGAGTTGTTCATTTCTTTTGCATGTGAAATCACTGCAGCTCAGCTCCATACTAAGTATTTATTTTCTTTAAAGTATGACAGATGTAGGTCACAGTGGCCATAGCCACTCAACGACCCTGAAATATGAGTAAGCTCGAAAGAAAATAAACTAATTCATCTCATCCAGCTTGATGTTTTAATAGCTCCTTCAGTCTTCTAGCTTGAATACTCAATTGTCTTTACTTTTTATAGATGGTATAATGTCATGCTGCATGCCAAAACATGTCATTTCCATTGATGCTCACTCACGAAAAATATACTTATTGTATCAAACATCTGGTGGGTCCCTTGCACAGTATATTTTTCAAAAACTGGTGAGCCAGTAATCCTCTTAAACACAAAGGAGGGAGTATTTCAATAGTTGTCAGAAACATTATTAAAATAATTTGCTCCTCCATCATTATAAGAGTAGGCGCTGTTATCAGAAAAGAAAGACAGCATGTTATACTGAATATGTGAACACTTTAATGTTTTTGTTTTGTTTTTTTTTTTTATCTCATTTCTTAGAATTCTTTATGACCAGTCCCACATGAAAATATAACCCTTCAGTGTTACGCACTGATGGATTTTAAGGTGATTCCCTGTGTTTAACTTCCCCTTTTGATGGCATTGTTCCTTGTTCAAAGCCCCAACATACCACACTAAGAACAAATATATTATTACAAATGATTTCAATATGTTATGAGATCTCATAATAATAATAATAGCAACGAAGAAGGAACAAAAACTACTCACTAGTAACATTTGCGACATGGCAGTTAACCTTAAAATATCGCAGTACGTATGGGTTGAAATTAATGTTGCAGCCATCCTTGTGATTTTAAAAATAGCAGTTTCAGCTCTTTCACATGGTGAATACATTTTTGCCAAGCTGTTTTGTTATATTCACTGTTGTTGTTACTTTCTAGGGTGAAAAGACTTTCCCTTTGGCCTTACTTGACAGCAGTGATTCTGCTTTACCCACCCTCTTTCTCAGTTCCCTTTCCTATGAAATGGCATAGACTAGGTCAGAGATTGCCCTTAGCTCCATGTTGACATCAGGGCACCCACTGTACAAGAAATTGGATCAGGAAGCATATCACGTAAGAATTACAAGTTGCTCATTTTACAGACATGATCAGTTTAAGTTGAGTCGCAGATGGATTAGAGGATTAGAATTTTAAGAATATACATTCGGCAGAGCCGCATCACCACCCTACTGTGAGACAGATGGCCTCTGCTGTTCCTAAGCACACAACAGTATGTAGCAAACAGTTTGTAGCAAACGTACAGCGGCCTGCGATGCAGAAAAGGAGGACATAGAATTGCACCGCATGCACTGGTATGTATTGCAAGAAGAGAGTAACAGGGATTGATAGAAATAGGACCCATTAAGGGTAAAAGCAACTAGAGAAGATGAGAGAATAGAAAGTGGGAGGAGAGAGAATTGGAGAGGAGGAGGAAAAGAGCAAACTGAGAGCGTACAGGAGCATTACATCATTCCTGACCTCATTAGGGCTTTTCTCTATCCCACCACTGCCACCCCACACCCCCCACCTCCCTAACCCCTCACTCTGCTACTCTCTCTAGCTCTCCCACATATCTTGTAGGCTTGTCTGTTGCTTAGAGCGATCAGCATTGTGTGTCTGCTGTGTAAATGGAGATGTTTTAATGATATAATCTTATAAGGGGGAGGTCTCACAAGAAAACACACAGGCTGTAGTCCATGACCATTTAAGATAATCATTCTATCTGGCATTTTTGGCAGCCTTGTTATCTTTAGTAGCATTTACATCCCTAACAGATACAAGTCACTGTGTATTACATCGGCGTACAACATTAACACAGTAGCTGGTGTGCAGTTTTGCTGCTGTACAGTATCTCACAATCAGGAGCTGTCAGTGATACCAAGTGTGCTGCACTCTCGTGGCCAGTCACAGCCAGTGCAACTTATTTACCTAAACTCCCTCAGGCCTGTCTAGGAAGCACTGTGGTAACCTATGTTGGCATTTCTGTTCAATTTTGACTGAAATATCCATTTTTTGTCTGTCAGTAAAATGAAAGTCAACACAATAATGCTGCAATTTATGCCTTTTGTAAAGTTATTAATGCTCTACTTTACTGTGAAATTGTGTCATTTTGGTGTTGTATTAAAGTGCATTATTTAGGTGTTCCTATTTCCTCCCTCTATGTGTTATGTAGAGAATACGAAGCACAAGAGGAAGTGCCAGTGTCCTAAAACAAAAAGAGTTTTATCTCTCCCAGTCTGCGCAGTTTTTCAGTCCAGCAAGTGAAACCAGATCCCAGCATGGTCCTGTCTTTGTTTAAGATAGTTGTGTGAAAAACTAAACAAAAAGTGGCCAGATAGTCCAAAGCCCAGCTGTGCATGAAGGCAGCCTCAGGCTGTATTGGGCAGGCTCGGTCCAGCTGTTTGCAGTAGGGGGGCACAGAGCATTTCAGATTTTTGCACCAACCAGGCTGCTGCTGCCTCACACTGCTCTCCTATGTTACCCAGCAGAAAGCAGCTTCAGCTGCCACATCCTTTCTGCCTTTGCAGTGTTCTTCACTCAATAGGGACAAAAATAATGTTCCACTTAATATGGTTTTCTTAGAAATGTGCTTAAAAATTTTGAGCTTTAAAAAGGGGAGCACACGCAGTTGTGGGTTTGAGAACACCAGCCATTAAGTGAAGAGTAGTTCATGTCTGATAAGCTAAGTCAAAGTGAAGTGTGGCCTAGATTTGATGGAAAGTGGTCCATTTTATCCCGGGGTTACTTCTGTATTATAAACAAGGCCAAGCCTGCTTTTCCCATCTCTCAGATAAAGACTCTGTGCAAGTGTTGCAGTGTCTACGGATCAAGTTTGCTCTCTGTAAATGTCTGTTCCTGTGTGTCGGCAGGTGACGCGGCAATTGGTTTTCTTAAATGGAGGCCTAAGTGGTTCATCTGTTTCTTGTTTTCACACTCTCCCTTTTCCTCCCTCTGCTCTCTCCAGTCTTCGGAGCTAGATGACATCCTGAATGACCTGCAGAATGCTCAGCCGCAGCTCTTCTGTGAGCCGCGACCTGTTTCGCTGCCCAGTCCCATGGACAAGCAGAACATCATCAACGACATCCTGCAGATGTCCGAGACCAATCCTGCAATGGCAGCACAGCAGCAACACAGGGGCATTGTGACTGGCATGGGCCCAGCAAGTGAGTCCCACACTTACTTGGAAGAAGAGCACACGAGGGTTTCCCCTCAAAGTAGTTCCCATGAAATTAAACCTTCCCTTCATATGGTTCTAAACATGTAGATATTAAACAGTTTGAACTATTTTATTTATTGAACGCATTTATTCTTGTCGTCAGACTTTGGAGGTGTCCGGCCAGGGCAGCCAGGCAGGGGTCTGCCTGTGAGGAGCGTGTCTCTGGACATGAATGTGTCCCCCCAGCAGCCCTCATTACAGTACCCCATAAGGGCCACCAGTCCATACACTCTCATACAGCAGCAGCAACAGCAGCAAGGCATGGTGGGAAATCACGGTATGATGGCTAACCAGGCCAGCATGGTCAACACAGGTGGGTGTGAGTTATGAGTTTGTGGTAACAGTTTGTAATGTTATTGTCTGACTGTGTGTGCTGTTGCTCAGTTTGCCAGCCCACAGCGTAGTAGCTGTTCAGACATTCAGTCACAGTTCCCCTGAGCTGGTATCATAAGTCTTTAATGGCCTTTTTCAACTCATGTTTAAATGCAAATGTAATTATGTCAGGTTTTTCTGATGTGTGCTTTGTATTTGAAAATCTCACAGTGGCAAAACTACTTGACAAAGCGCAATTTAATTCTTTTTGCATATATATGTAAACACCTGTTGCTGCTCTCCAAACCCACTGTCACTTGCACATATTAGAGTCCTCAGTCATCACCCCAATACTACATAGATGGCTGTGGCCTTACACACTGCGTTACAGGCACCAAGGACATCCACAGAGTCATTTCTCACCGTTTCTCATCTACTCGTGTGTGTTTGCTCCTCTAGGAATGATGGCTCCAAGTGGTCCACGACCGGGCATGCAGCAGCAGGAGGGCTGGGTGGGTTCGGCATCTGCCCCTCCGCTGGGAGCGTCCGGCCCTGGGCAGCAAGGTCCCATGCAGGGCAGGATGGGGCCTAACAGTGCTCCCATGAGGCCCAGCAGCCAGCCCGGGCCCCGACAGATGCTCCAATCTCCAATGATGGCCAATGGTGAGAGCTCAGTGTACCCTCAGACCAAAGGTTATGCAGAGTTTTAAAACCAGAACCTAGATGACAGTATGACTATATAGTAGACCCCAGATTGACTTGTGACAATAAAGCCCCTACTAAAGCTTTTAAATACAGATGCATTTTATGGGTTCGTTTTTGCTGAGGCACAGATTAACACCTCAGCTCACTCTTATCATGTTATTGCCGCTTGGTGTTAAAGGTTGCCATCCAGTGGCTAGCCATAGTACTGCACCTTAGAAATAAAGAATGTTTAAGCTACCTCTGTGTGCTGGTTGTTGTGGTTTTAAGAGAATATTGACCGTCATCTGGATTGCCAGACTGTTTTTATCTTGATAACAGACATTGCAGAATTGACTATAGGCAACAGTCTGCAATCCTGCCTCATCCTGTTTTGTTTTTTTTCCTATTTAGCCCAACCTGATATGGATATTGGTATGGCTGGCCACCATTTCTCCCAACAACAGGCTCCACCCAACCAGACAGCCCCCTGGCCAGACAGCATGATGCCCATCGACCAGACAGCTTTTGTAAACCAGAGCAGGTGAACTGTTTGCTTGCAAATTATAAATATGTTATTAATGATTGTTTAAAAAAATCATTGGCCTCATTACTGAAGAATATTTTTTCCTCTCATCAAACTTCCTTATATGAGAATTTTTGTAGTAGTTAGATTGCTGGTCTAAGAGTTTGCTCAAACCTTACTTTTATTCAGAAAATAAGTACCCTCTCCACCTCTTGTCTGCCCAGGCCGGTGCACTCAGCACCCCAGGATGATTTGCTGTGTAGTACGGGACTCGCCTCTGGTGATGGCAGTGCAGTAGACGAGGGGGCCCTGATGTCCCAGCTGTACACTGCACTAAAAGATTTTGATGGCCTGGAAGAGATTGATCGTGCTCTGGGGATCCCCGCTCTAGTAGAACAGGTGAGAACCATCCTTCCTAACCAACACCAGCACATTCAATTTTATTGTTTTTTTTAGTGACTTTTTATTATTTTTTTTAGCACTATACATGTTTTTTATGTTTCTGTGGCTGCTTGTTTCAGAGCCAAACACTGGAGCCAGACCAGTTCCCCCAAGACCCCTCCATGATGTTAGACCAAAAGCCCCCCATGTACACCCAGCAGTTTGGTCCCCCACCATCCCACATGGCCCAGAGGGGCTACCCTGGTGCCCCCATGCAGGAGCAAGGCTTCCACCCCATGACTGGCCAGATGGGTCCACGGCCAGGTTATCCCATGATGAGGATGCAGGCCCGACCCGGACTCAGGCCGACCGGGGTCGTCCCCAACCAGCCCAACACACTACGTCTGCAGCTCCAGCACCGACTCCAGTCACAGCAGGTACACGTGAATCTAGACTGTCCTGACACTGTGGGAAGTGATACTGTCCATTGATTCTTTCATCTTTCTGATGTAACCACACTGTTTGACCAGTAGCTGCTTGGTTGAACACGCAGGTGAGAGTGAGAGTAATTATCCTTGAGGTTGACATTTCGGCAGGTCTTCTGTGCACATAAGGAATAGATTAGACATAGACCAGAATAATATAGTGATGAAATTGTGCTTTGAAACAGATTAATTTAATCAGTGAATATAGTCATTTTTTTTATTTAATCTGTAATATTTGAATCAAAATTGTTGCCTTTTCATGTAAAAAGCATATGTTTAACTATTAAGTAGCTGGAAGTGAGAAGTATCTCTTAAAAATTGTAGGAATTAAGGATTTTAAAAATACTTTGTTTGTCTCAACTTCTTGTTCTGTTTCTTGTGCCACCAGAACCGTCAGCCAATGATGACTCAAATGAGTAGTGTGTCAAATGCGAACCTACCTCTTAGATCCAATGCTCCAAACCAGGTAGGTCACCGCTGCCATCACATCATCTGTCTGCACAGGCATGTTGTCATGATTGGAGTTGGTGTTCAGTTTGTTGATGACTTGCAGTAAATGTAGGGGTTTAATTTTGGTGTTTGTTATGTTGTAGAGGCAACAGTAGACTTACTTAATATAGATCCATGCCACTTACTGTGTTCCTCTATACTGACACATCGTTCTCCTCCCACTTCCAGGGGACCATCAATGCTCAGATGTTGGCACAGCGTCAGCGGGAGCTGTTGAGTAATCACTTGAGGCAGAGGCAGCAGCAGCAGCAGCAGGTCCAGCAGCAAAGGAGCATGGCCATGAGGGCCCAGGGCCTCACCCTTCCACCCAACATGGCCGCCGGAGGCATGAGTAACCCCCGGATCCCCCAGGCCAACCCCCAGCAGTTCCCCTACCCGCCCAGCTACGGTACCAGTACAGGCCTGGCCTCACCACCTCCCCCTACCAGCCCCTTCTCCTCCCCTCTCTCCCCCAGCCTGCCCTCTCTCCCCCCCAACCCTCAGCTCCACCTGCATGGCACCTCTTCCTCTTCCTCCACCTCCTCCTCACAGATGATGATGGGAAACACAAACATGATGGGCGGACAGTACGGGGCCGTACTCAGCCCCCAAATGCAGCACAGTGCCTTTCAGTTTCCCAACTCAGGTACTGCTCCCACTCCCCCAGTCTACACACACACTCACACCCTGTGTACAACCTGTGTGTGTGCGTGTGTGTGTGTGTGCGCCATGTGCCATCGTGTCTGTGTGTTGATATGACTAGTTGCACAGCGTCACATGCTTTTTAGTAGCAGCAATCATCTGATATGTCATGTTCTGCACTGGTGACTGCATTAATCTGCTACCATCAAAAGATCAAAATCATTCTGCATATTTTACTACTCAATTTGAAAACACACAAGTTGTTGTCAGGACGTGTGATCATACACTCTCGCTGTACTGTGCACTGACCAAAATGGTGTCCTTATTATACCCTCTTGCTCCACCAGAGGGCAGCAAGAGCATAATAATCAAAGCCTAACTCAGATACACTGACACCTGACTCCTAAGATCGTGAGCAAGCAGAGCAATAATCAAGGCTGTACCTGTCACTCTGACAGGGTGGCATGTAATCTGAACATAATCTGTTAATATGGTGTAATACTGATTTGTATAATAACATGTTTGATTTATCCCTCACCACTTAATCTGACTCTGGCCCATGGGTTCGTACATAGCAATCACTTCCACTAAATACTACTCCTCTTCCCTTTTCTCCTAAACCATGTCCTTATTCCCATTCCCATAATTCCTAGTTCCTTGCCTGTTCACTGAATACATGCATGTATTAAATCTTAACTGAACTGTCTGTCAATAATCCTGAATGCAGACTGAAATAGACACTCTTCTCAGTCATAATAATCATCATGCTTGCTCAGTTGCTCATTCTCTGCCAAAGTGCTCGTCTTTATGTGGCATGACTGTATAAATTATGCTGAATGCAAACGTTTTCTACATTCAGTACGTTGGTTTGCAGTTGAGTCTGTGCAGATCCAGTCTGGTTGACCCGTCTTGATGCATCCACCACAGGTATGAGCCAACAGGCAGACGGAGGCTTCGGAGGTCCTGGCACACCACAGAGCCCCCTGCTTTCCCCCCGCATGACCCACACGCAGTCCCCGATGATGCAGCAGGGCCAAGGAAACGCTGCTTTCCAGGGCTCCCCTGACATGAACGGCTGGCCACAGGGCAACATGGGAGGCAACAGGTAAAGATGGACAGAACTTACTGCCAAATAAATATTTAGTGCCTGATTTAGTTTCTTAGTTTCAGTGTGACTTGCACTTTCCAAAGATATGGGATAAATATAAAGGCTCCCTACAAAGTGTTTAAGAATCGTCATTCTTTTTAATTTCAGAATAATTAAGTGCCATTTGTCTGTTCATGGGTTGGGTACACAAAGAAACTGCTAATTTTCTACACTTTTAAGGTACTCATTTGCTAAAATGTAAAAAAAATGGACTGAATGGCAACTTTGTATTTCCCCAAAGGGTTGAAACAGCCACAGAACAGGTGGTTCAACAAATTGAAATTCTTTGGAAACATATTTTCAGCTAATTTCAGTAGTCAAAATTGCTATAAATTATATAAGCTTCTTGAAAATGGCAAACTTAAAATAATGTTTAGAACTGCTCCAGTTCAAAGAATGCCCTAGTTAGAATACCCTTCGAAGTTTCCTTTCCTTAGTGCTTGTAAAGAAACCTTTCTGCTCCCAAAGTAAAATGTTTGAGGTCACCCATCTTAACCAGTTCCCTCCTCTCCCCAGTATGTTCTCACAGCAGCAGGCATCACCGCAGTTCACCCAGCAGAATAACAGCAACATGTACAACGGCAATGGCATGAACCTCAACAGTGTCTCCATGGCCACCAACATGGCAACCAGCAGCATGGGCCAGATGGCCGGACAGATGAGCGTCACGTCCATGGCCTCGGGGCCCTCACCCGGCTTGCCCTCGATGGGGCAAGAACAGGTAAATACCATACCAATCACAACATGTTAATTTTCATGACAGGGTATAAATGAATACAAGTTTGCAAACTGGTAGGAGCAAGAATTACCTCAAATGTAGCTTTAGAGAAATGCCTTTTGCCGTTTTCAAGCCTTTTACACTTGGGCACCATTAAGCAGAGGTCCGAAGCAGAGGTTTTTGAGTGGCCCAGTAATATCCTCAGGGTGGTCCTGCACATTAGCCCCTTGTAGGAATAGGAAGTGAGACACGTTCAGACTTTAAGCCTTTGAGGTTAACAAATTGGACCCCTCACAGTTTTACACAGTAATCGGGGGACCAAGAAAAACTAAAAGGTTTGTCAGTCTTTCTCCACCACTCCAGGCTGCTTATCTATGTGTTTGTGTTATCGTAAGACCCTAAGTGTTTGGGTACACTTATTGAACAGCCATGCTAGTGAATAATTTACTCAGTAGTTTACGTAACTCTTCCCAGCTGGAGTTCTGATGCTTCACTTGAACTTAGAGGACAATGATGTAATTAGCAGCGGGCACTTTAGAGCCAGACCATTTAGACTATATAGACGTTACTATATGATGTTCAAAGGCTGGCCTGTCTGGACTTTGGAGGAATCAGCTGGGTCACTTAACAAAGAAAACTGAACTTCTTATGGCACAGATCTGTCAGACCTACATACCCTCTACAATAAAATTTAATTGGCAAGTTGACAAGTCAGACTTTCACCTGCACACAGACAGCTGATCTCAGTCACCCATTGAGAATCATGGAAAACGCACAAATATTTTCTCTTTGTCAGCGCTCCATTTCTGATCATTATTTAATGTCAACCAAGTTAATCCTTCTTCCTTTGTCTCCCTGGTATTGTTAGCTTGGTATGTTGAATGCTTTGTTGTTGTTCGTAATGCTTTTAAGCCCAATAAAGGGCCATGAATATTTAACCATGGTGCTGCTGTTTGATTGTCTGCACTTCAGACTGTTGTAACGTACCAGTATATCTGTCACCTGATTTATCTTCCTTCCAGGATTATAGAAATATATTGGCACTTAGATAATTTCAATTATTTACTGTTTGGCCATTAGTGCAGGCTGTTGTAATTTACTGACTTGTTTTAGGCTTGATGCTGTGCTCCAAGATGGTTTCTAATTGTTTATAGTCTTTTGCACACGTGGCTAATTTACTCCAGCGAAGTTCAAGTTAACCAATCACTTGTACTGTTGAACTGTGTGTTTATTAAACATTTTGTTTCTCTGCAGAAATACTGTTGACCCTCATGGAGTTCTTAACCTGGACCTCAGTGATCAGCTGGTGCAAGGAGCACGTCGGCCCTTTAAAAATTGTACAAGAAAAAATGTAACCAACCGACTGCACCTTGAACCGGCCAGGCCGTGCCCTGACCCGTCTCCCCAGCCCAAGCTTGCCGTCTGTCCCAGCCGGGCCTCTTCGGCAGCCCCGGAGCAGCCTGGCCCCGAACAGACACACAGAGTGTGAAGAGGGCTGGGGTGAAAGGATTGTGGATCTCTGTCCAACATGCCTAAGCCTCCAGGAGGAGAGCCTTTGTGATGAGCCAGTCTGTCTGCCTGTCCAGCTGCATTCACCGTAGTGTGACTTACTGTAGGCCTCCTGGTGGGGGACACTGACCTAAGGGGGCAGCAGTGGGTGGGATCCCTCGTTCTGATGAATGTATTCCTCTCAGTGGACAGCGGCCATTTACAATCTCATCTCAAAAATGACGTACACTGATTTTTTCTTTTTTTTTTCTTTTAAGTCCTACCTTTCTCACACATTTGTGATATTTCCACATAGTTCCAAAATGGCAGCAAAGAGTCCAAGTTACGTTCAAATTTATGGATGGAGCTCAAAAACTTAGCCGGTTTTGCCTTTTTGCTGTTCTTTATTTTATTATTATTCTACTTGTTGTTTTTTTGTTTTTGTTTTTCTTGTCGTGAGAAATAAGATGTAGAATGAAGATATGGTTGAAAAACTGATCTTGAAAAACACTGCAGGAGAATGGTTTGAGTGGAATGATGATTTGTATGATTAGACTAATTTAGTCAAGAGGTTTATATAGTGTATTAAATTAAGTTTTATTTTTCTGTATAGATTCATTTTAATTATTGTAGATGATTCTTTATCCTAGTAGCAACGAGAAAAAATATTTCTAAAAGTGTAAAAGAGGCACTTTTTTATAATTTTAACAGTAATGGTTGTATTCTTTCTGAGAAGATTCTTCTATTAACCTGAATAATGGATTATACTTTGGTCCTGTAGTTTCAGAAGAAGATGTCAAAAACATATATGGTTTAAAAATGAATTACAGAGATTGTACATACCAATAAGTAAAACATTTTTCTTTCCTATTTATTTTATTCCTTAGGGTTTGGTTCCCCCGTCTGGTCACAACTGCCTCTTGAAGCAGAGCAGGTTATTTTGTTTTTTGTTTTGTTTTTTGGGAAGTGGAGTGGGAGCCTTCACGTTCTGATGTTCTGGTATGACGCAGACAGGGGTAGGGGCGGGACGTAAGGGTTGTAAGGGGGTGTGCTGTGTATACAGTGTACAGATTATCGCTTGCTTCTCTGCCTTTAGCATAGAACACCACAAAAAAAAGGAGGAAAAAAAGGACAAAAAAAAACAACAATTTCAACACAGCCATACAATAACTCAAAAAAATAACAGAAGTGTGCTTTCTATGTTGTCTGGAGTGAAAACTGCTTCATACAAGCTGCTAGGTGCAAACTGTTCTGGTGTGATGTAAACAAGCAATAACGATTACTTGAGAAACTCTTGGGGTTTTTTTTGTGTTTTTGTTTTTGTAATTTTTGTACAGTTTCCTGAATAAAAAGGATTCAATTTTTGCTCCATGTTTGGATGCAGTATTAAACACAGTTTTTTATTGCAGTTTGTACCAAGAAAGTCTACATCCACACACAGCGTTCCTATTAGATTATGCAGCATTGGCTGAGGCCTGGAGAGGGATGTAGTTTGTGGTCCCCTTGTTGACACACACCCTCTCTGCCTCCAGCCACTCGTCTATAGCAGAGGTCAGAGTTAAGACTGCATGGTTCACGAGACCTGCTCTGACAGACACTTAGCCATATTTTATGACCTCAGGCAGTAAGTTCAACTATAAAGTGTTCAGTAATGACGTGCTGTTCTTGTGGCCCCCAGTAGGGGTTCGGTTTGACCTTCACAAGATCAAAAGCGAGTCATCTTCTCTAACCTCAAAAGTACATTTTCCTCAAAAGAAAAAAAAAAACAAAACTTTTTATATCAACTATTTTAACCCAGGACAGACTCGGAGCAAGCCAAATAATCCTCACCTTTCAATTGGATTTCTGAATTCTACCAGCTTTTATTTTCCTAGTGAGAGACGATCTGTTGGTTAGCATGCTTTGAGGCCCACAGAAAAGAAAAAAAGAGAAATATATGATGATGTCACTTAACAGGGTCTAATGTAGATGTTTCAGCATAAAACAGGAAGAGAATCATTCTGAATGTATTGTCATTTAAGGCTTAAAGGATGTGACTGATGACTGGTGTTTATTGTCAACATGTTGACAACATGGTGTTGTACAGTTGCACCGTGCTCTTCTCAGCATTTACATAGGAAGTTTCCCATTGTTGCTTATTTAATTTATTTGTCTTTATTTTTAAAATGAAGTTCTCTACAAAATCTGAAGTTGTGGTTGTCATCATTGCAGATGTTCCTGTAGTAGTTTTGCTGCAGGGGGGCCTACAGGAGATCAACACTTTTTTTTTTTCTCTTTTTGATAAATGCTGTTTTGATTGTATCATACAGTCGTGCAAAACAAGCCTTTTTCGAGCCATTTTAAAGAATGATTCACAGCCCTTTGCAAATTTCCAAAGATTGTCAAGATTAAAAAAAAAAAAAGAAGATATAAAGCCATGTGGTAGCAATGCATTTTTTTAGCATTTATAATGAGGACAGGTGCAAATAAAATATTTTTTGCCCCTTACAAATATCCAGGCTTTGGACCCACTAAACGAAAACTGATTTTGTTTTTTGTCTTTTAACTTATGGTTTTGAAGAACTTTAAATGCCCTTTTTGTATTGTCTGCCAATTTCTTAGAGCTAAGATGCAACCTTGAAATGCTAAAAACCCTAGCATAATGCCTTAGATTTCGTCCGTTCTCGTTCTTGTACATTACACCGCTGTCTGTATAAATTTGTATAATGACTTGTGTACAATATTGAATGGGTGCATCATGGCTCAGCTCTGCTGGGTCACAGCTGAACTGTCCCTCATCATTGCTCTCTGTTCTGTGTTGGGTTGAAGACTTGGTAGTTCTCCTCCCTCCTCACTGTTTGTATGGGGAAAAAAATGATACATAGGGATATTGAAGCAATATGTAATATACTATATGGACTTTCTGAAGAAAGCTTACTGTTGTGTTTACCCGAGATCATTTTCTTCTGCATTGTTCACAGGAATCACACTATACCCGCATCCATCTTTGTATCCTCCCTCCAGTGTGTGTGAGCGTTTTATGCAAAATTAGATATACAAGAGAAGTTAAAAACCACAGTTATGCAAGTTGTGAACTAATATGGCTTCGCTGATGCTATTTGCCTTGTAAATAAAGAATTCTGTTATTGCAGTATTTGCTCGAGTGACTCTTATTTCGTGCCAGGAGGAGCTTTTTAAGGCCTCTGTGGAGAAATGCACCAGGAAATAATCAGCTTAGTTTCTAGGCTGAAACGACGAGAAACAACGACGCTTTTTATTGAATTTTCTGAACGATAAACTGCAGTGTTAAATGCAATTTAACAATAACATTTTTAATTTTAAGATAATTATTTATCGGAAATGGCATAAGTAATAGATCACATTACTCGAGGAACTCTACAGGCTGATTACAAATTTCAAGACTTATTTGAGCGAATTTTCGTTTTGGTTTTTTTTCTTCCGGTAATTTAATGCGAAAAGCCTAAAGAAAATGGCGAAAAATCAATACATTTGTGTGAAGACATGTTCGTTGGTTTGTGAGATGCTTTTGTCTGCACAGACCAGTGACACGCATCCGGATTTTGCTTAGTCTAAAGTAAAATGCGATGCCCGTCCCAACATGAACCTCCACACATTAAACACACGCAAAACAAGAAAACACACACAAAACAGCACAAAACACAAATAATACCACAGCAGAATTATCATAAAAGTCAACGACAAAGCTCCGGATCAGTTCAATGTGCGATCTAAACACGCAGTTTTACAAAAAAGATTCGTTTTTACTGAATTTACTCGTTTTCTCAATGAAGTTTGGTGCAGTGAGATGTAGCTGATAAATGTCCATTTCATGCTTTTCTCTCTTCCTAATTCACCACATCCAAGGCACAACAACACATCAACACTCCGCTGGGGGAGGGGGGGGGGGTGATGATAAAATCGTATCAAGTGTGTGTGTGTGTGTGTGTAAGGGGGGGTCCCTCTCTCAGTCAGCCTCACTGTGGCAGAGAAAGCGGGGTGGGCTGTCCCTGAGAAAATGGATTCCTATAGGGAGTAGAGGGGGGGGGGTATTATTGAGATGCATGAGGCTGAGCTGAGTCCCGGCCAATGAGAGGAAAGCTGGGGAGCATCTTCATCAGACCTGAGTGTGTGTCTACAGTAAAACAGTAAAGGTGGCCTCAGATGACCACAGAGCAGCAGGCACACACACACACACACACACACACACACACACACACACTGGAAGTAGAGAGGCTCAAACCTGCACAACTCTGGAGATCTTTTTGATTTTATCCACGGGAGGCTGATAGAAGAGGAGCAGGCGGACATGAGAGAGACAACTTCACTGTGAAACATCTTATTTATCTAACAAGGTAAGTTTTTTTTCTTTTTATTTATGAAAAAACACTGCAGCAGCCCAATGATGCAGATTTCTAAAGGAAGTTACAGCCTGTGGTACATTTGCATAGGTGATTTTTAAAAATAAGAGTCAAGTTGCTTTTTCATTTCATCAGTTTTCATTTCTTTGCTTTTTAATTCTGAATTGTAATAATTTCCCTGTAACACACACATTTGTCCAACACTCGCCCTCTGCTGAGGTTTGTCTCCTTTTTCCTCCCTCTGATTGTACGCTCATTGTAAGGTCTATAAAACGCGTCATTAATGTTGACCTCTGCTCCGACCCACTGTTCTTTAATTAGTGTCATGACCCTGATTTGTCGCTCTATTTACTGGATGATTGGTAATCGGTCCTCCCCATCCCAAAAAAAAAAAACAAAAACAAGAACACACCATATTCCTGCCGGCCATTTAAAACTGCTGATGAACATTTGATGTGTGTGTGTGTGTGTGTGTCCTCTCAGCTGGAAATATTGCAAAATCGGTTGTCAGCATTTAACTGTGGTTTGCTTTGTTCAATATTAGTTCAAAATAGAAATTCCGAGCAGGCTGTGTGTTGTACGTTGTGGATTCATTAAAAAAAGCATCTATCTGGTTCTCAATAATGAATTTATTTACAACATTTTCATTTAATCTGTCAGGCGACATAATCTGTTGATCTGCAGTTCACATGATATTTCAGTAACAACTGTTACACCAGTTGAATGACTAAAGTAAAGGCTCAAATACTCAAATTAAAGTAATCAATCCAGGTGTGGTCAACCTCTCTTGATGTCACGTTTCCTTTTTTAGATTTCTTCCATTAAACTTTTATAACTCACTTCCCCCACTTCCTCTCCCACCCCCTCTTCTCTCTCTCTCTCTCTCTCACTGAAGGACACTCCACCATCAGTCGCTCCTCCGTTTCTCCTCCGCGCTGTCATGTCGGTGTCTCTGTCCAGCATCCCCGTCGTGCTGAAGGACAAGAGCTACCAAGCCGGCATGCTGAAGGCCAGTCCCGCCCGGGGCTTCTACCCTGCCCCTCTCCCCGGCCCCCACCCCTACATGGACTTCTTCTCGCGGACTCACAGCCTCCTCCACCCGCTCAAGTCCCTCGGCCGGCTGGTGTCGGACACCCAGGCGTCCCTCCCGCTCAGCCTGCACGGCGGGGCCCCCCCGTTCCTCGGTCAGGGGGGCCACCACGCCTCGGTCCTGCACGAGCACGTCCTGGGCGCGCCGGGCGTCCCCTACCTGAGCCAGATGCTGCCCGGACACCCGCTGCACTCCAAACCGGAGGAGCTGGCCGCCGTGGTGACGGAGCACGCCGCCGGCCCGCTGTCCTCGGACTTCAGCAGCCCGTCCAGCGACAGATCCTCCTCCTCCTCCTCCTCCCCTTCTTCCTCCTCCTCTCCGCCGAAGGAGAGCTTGTTTCGCCTCCGGAGCGCGGACCTGTCGCCGGGGAAAACGCGCGCCTCCTACAACTTCAGCGAGGACGAGCTGTTCATGGTGCTGTACGGGTACTCTGGCAGCCCGGAGCGCAGCGTGGGACACGCTATATCAGGACTGTCCCTGCCCGAAAAGTCAGGTGAGACTTCTGCCTAACTTTTCTTTTAGTTTCTTATGAAAACTTCGGTCTGGTTTTACGCACAAAAATCTCTAAAAACACCTGAACACCTGTCTGTGGGTTACAGCTCCAATATCGCTTCTCGCTCTTATCAAACAATAATTTTCATTCAGCCATAAATATCTGCTTAAACTCCACAAAAAATGAGCTTAATGACTTATTTTTCCTTTCCTTTCAGTATCTGACTCTCACATCCTCCCGCTGGACAAAGAATCACTCGAGCTTCCAGACGGTGAGACACCCTGACACCTTTCTCCTCACAAACCTCCTTTAATTCCGCCTGAATGTGAATCCAGAGTCTGACTCCGATTTGACCCGTGTGTTGCAGGGCTCACCGTCCTGCAGGCAGCCTGGGGAAACGTGTCCCACCGCGGAGTCTTCGCGGACAAGAGCAGCATCCCCAAAGGGACGCGCTTCGGACCTTTCCAGGGAAAACTGGTCAACACGAGCGAGATCAAAACGTACGACGACAACACTCTGATGTGGGAGGTGAGGTGCCACCCCCGATTCTGAGAGTCTGATCCTCTCAGCTTTTATCTAAAATGCAAAAGAAAAAACTCCTTTATTTCTCCTCCAGGTGTTTGAAAACGGCCGCCTGAGTCACTTTGTGGATGGCAGGGGGGGCTCGGGGAACTGGATGTCTTTGGTGAAGTGCGCCCGTTTCCCGGACGAGCAGAACCTGATCGCGGTCCAGGTCCAGGGTCAGATCTTCTACGAGGCCTGCAAGGAGATCCGGCCCGGGCAGGAGCTGCTGGTGTGGTACGGAGACTGCTACATGCAGTTCCTCGGCATCCCCCTCACCCTGAAGGACCCCAGAGAGGACAACAACGCGACCCCTCCCGCAGAAGGTCAGAATCTAACTTCCTTTTGCTGTTTATCCTCCTCTTTGCCTCCTTTCACCTCCATGTTTTACACACACTTCCTTCATTTTTTTCCCCCTCCCTCCGCAGATGCTGGTGAGGGTTTCAAGTGCGACAGGTGCGGGAAGGTGTTCGCCTACAAGTACTACAGAGACAAGCACCTGAAGTACACACGCTGCGTGGACCAGGGCGACAGGAAGTTCCCCTGCCACCTCTGCAACAGATCCTTCGAGAAGAGGGACAGACTGAGGATCCACATCTTACACGTCCACGAAAAGCACAGGCCTCACAAGGTACGCGGCGCGCACGTGTGCGTCCCCCGCACCCATCCCCAAAGCTGCAGAGCATGACAGCGTGACGTCATGACAGCATGACATCATAACATCACGCAGTTTGGGTGCACGTCAGAGGCGGAGTGGTGCTGAAAGAACAGCTCCCCCCGCGTCTCTCAGAAAAGGGACGTTCAGGTTTTTATTAGGCCTCGTAAAAAAGGCAAATTGCTGTAAGATTTGTAGTTGGTGGAGCCTGAAGCATCACTGAGCTAAATAACATCACCTCAGTGTTATTTAAAAAAAAGTGCTATATATTTGTATTTTGTTTTAGAAATCAATCTAAAGATAAAAAATCTTGTGTGCGTGTGAACAAACAAATTTTTAATAACTTGCTTGAAAATTTGTTACCAATTGAAATGTCTGATTTTTACTCACACTGGTGTGTCGTCTGTGTGTGTGTGTGTGTGTGTGTGATCTTGCAGTGCTCAGTGTGTGGAAAGAGCTTCTCGCAGTCGTCCAGCCTCAACAAACACATGCGTGTGCACTCCGGAGAAAGGCCTTACAAGTGTGTGTACTGCAACAAGGTAAGGAGTCTTTTTATTAACATTTTTTTTCTCCTTCCAAAGCTGTGTTGCTGTGTTTGCATTTAATGGGTTGAATCTGTGCCACTGGCAGACCGGATGCACTGAATTTAAAGGCTTAGAAGTTAAAGGTACCACAATTAGGACATCAGCTCTTTTAAAATGGAAATGTATTAAATACTCAGAAAAAACAATTATGTGCTATGTTGTTAAAAAAAAAAGGTAAACGAAAAAGAAACTTGATGGTAGATTAATTTAATAAACATTTCCAGAAATAAAGAATCTCCTTGGAGGTATTAAAAGACTTTTTTTTCCTCCATGAGTTTCTTTTTTTCTGGTTCTGTGAGTACAGGACCGACAGGCCTTCTTCTTCTCCTCCTCCTCTTCTTCTTCTTCTTTTCTTCCTCCGTCCTTTAAAGCCTCATCATTTCGGATCCATTTACCTCTCCCTCGTTTCATGGTGCGTTTGGCTCCAGCCCCTCATTAGAGTCTCTCTCCGCGGAGACACTTACATGCTAATTATCGCCAGATGTACACCCACCCTTTTGTCTGCCCAGGTTATACTTTTAATTTACGGCCCCGGGATCAGCAGAAGTTATTTTTTTTGTTCCCCCTCTTTTTTTTTCCTGGACGTCCTCCCCCTTTTTCATGCACCCGGAGGAGGTTTTGTTTAACTTAATCCTGCTCTCTGCTTATCAGGAGCATTTAAGAAGACCAAGGTTACAGTTACATTAAGGCCATCTGTAATTAAAAATAAGGATGAGAAAAGCAAAATAAAAATATTTAACTATATTTTTCTTTATTAATAAATCATTTAAGTGTTAAATTTAATAGCTTGAGAATTAGATCATAGAAGTAGAAATGCAGATCTGCTGATGAAAACAAGACCAGGTTCTGTATTTCTCATTCCGTTTTATAATCTCTGGTTAAAACCCTTCACCTAATAAAAATTCCCTCATTATAGTTGCCAAAATTCAGAATTTAACAAAATAAAAGAGAAAAAAGAAAAAAAACCCAATCATCTCATACTCAGTGTTTTTCCCTCCCCTCTCTCCTGCAGGCCTTCACAGCCTCCAGTATCCTGCGGACACACATCCGGCAGCACTCCGGGGAGCGGCCCTTCAAGTGCAAACACTGCGGGAAGGCCTTCGCCTCTCACGCCGCCCATGACAGCCACGTCCGGCGGACCCACGCCAAGGACAAGCCGTGCTCCTGCGAGCTGTGCGGGGCTTCGTTTCAGGAGGAGCAGGAGCTTCAGTACCACCTCAAGAGCCACAAAAGTAAGAGATAATTATTTGATTACCATTTAACACAGTAATACGAACTGTAGGCCAAACCCTCTTGATTTTTTTCCCCTCCTTTTTTTTATTATTATCTCAAGTGATCTGAGAAACAAAAATAAAAAATAATGCCAGTAATAAAATAAATCGAATAAGAAGAGAAAAATATATTATATATCATTTAGAATAATATTATCCCTTGATAAAGTAAATTCGTAACGACTGCCTTATTGCTCTAAATGTGGGAATTATGTCTTTTAGTGTATAAATGCAGTTGCTCCTGTGCAGTTAACTTGCTTCCTCCTTGAAAACTGCGTATTTACTGAGCTGCTCTCTCTGCAGAGGTCTTGGACAGCACGGTGCTGCAGGAGGACTCCGTACTTCCAGCGAAGGATCCAAAAGCGCAGAAAAACGCCGCACAGAGCCTCTCTTACGCCGGGCTGACGGTCCTGAATGCAGAGTATCGACCCTGGAACTAGTCTGAACGAGCCCAGTGGAAAAAAAATAAAACCTCTGACATTTTAAGACGATCCAAATATCACAAGAAGACTAAATCTATACAGGAACATTGTGGTAATGCCATGAGAGATAAATAGATGAGGCCTGTAAGGTAGGATCTCGTGGTTTTTCTTTATGTAAATGCTGCTTAAAGAAAAAAAATGTTGTTCTATAATTAGTCTATTTAAATAGGCTCATCTTAATTTAAATCGTTGGCAGAAATGTGTCTAAATCTATTTATAATGTGTTAAAATATGTTGTCTGTTGTTTTGTGGCTTAAAGCTTTCACTCTGTAATGGTTCTGTGATCCCAGTGTGATTCTATAATAATAACAATAATTTATTATTATTCTTATCATTTTTACTGTTATGATTATTATTATTATTATTATGTTGGGGTTTCTTGCATTGACTAAGCTTGAAAAGCAAAGCTATTTTTATCATTGTAGATTTGAGCCTATTTGTGTACAAAATAAATGTTATACCCTCTCTTAATTTATAATGTATGATAATATTTTTTACTGTATAATGTAAGGCTGCAAAAGCAATCGAAAGTGTCCTCGTCTGTTTTTTTCATGATTAATAAATAAAAAAGAAAAGAAAAATCAGCGCATGGAAACAAGAGTGTTGCTTTCTTGGATTATGTCCAGATTGAGCAGGTCTACCTTTAAATTCTCAGATTGGGAACAAATAAGCTGGTTTAAAATGAATTAATAGAGCACAAACGTTCCCTTTGGGCTGCATGATTTTTTTGGTATCTGTAATATTTATAAAAATCTTTATACCTGTATTTCTATTTTTGAAAAAGTCAATGATTTTCTTTGTCATAAATGTGGCAGACCTAAATTTAAATGAAGGAGGAAACAAAGATGGGACATAGATTTTACTCTCTCTTGTGGTTTACTGAAATCAGCTCAGCTGCAAATGATCTCATTTGCTTGTTGTTATGTTCATGTTTTTACCTTCTCTCCAAAAATGTCCATCAACACATTTGAAAAGACAAAGTTGCTAAATAGTTCAGATACAGCTCTATGGATGCAGGCATGTACATCAGCATCCCTGTGATGCATACGTCCCTTTGTGTATCCACATCGGCTGTCTAGTGTGTTTACATGTCGCCAAAGTGACGAATGGGAGACCGCGCACTCGCAGTAAAAACGAACAAACCCCACTAGACCAAATGAATGACAATAGAGTGCGGCAGTAAGGTGGTCTATTGCGCCACGCACAAAGGAGCTCGCCCTGACTGACATCTGCCCTCACCCTGTCACCAACTGCCCCCCATGTGTTACCCTGAGATAGATATATATGACAGACAGACAGACAGACAGACAGACAGACAGACAGATACAGATAGATAGATAGATAGATAGATAGATAGATAGATAGATAGATAGATAGATAGATAGATAGATAGATAGAGTGAGAGAGATTTGTAAGTGATTGTGTGTCAGTATGTGTGTGTCGGGGTTAATTTGAGGAAAATTCCAATTGGTACTGGTGGTGGCGGCAGCATGAGGCCCGACAGATGACACAGTGTCCAGCCTTTGTGTCGGTGCTCTGTTATGTCACCTTTAACCTCTGGGTCAGCGTACTTCACACTGAGGGCACGAAGTCAGACCTGACAGCCCTGCGATGGTGCTAAGTGAGCGCTATGATTCAGATTCAACCGGCAGGAGAAGGGAAATTAAAGAAAAAAAGGAAAATAAACAAGGAAGCAGTTGAAGAAAATGCCTGTGTGTCATCTCATAAATGATTCAAGATGAAACAGATTTTTAAGCCTGCATGATTTCAGTCTAAAATCTCCCTGTTTTGCCATCAGATCAGAGTGAAGATTAGCCTTCTTGCTCTTCCTTTCTGTTCACCTTCCTGGTCTTCAGTGAGCGGTGGAGCAAAGTCAGTCTGCCGGGCCTCTCTCTGTTTATTTTACTGTAACGGATGGACAGCAGCCGTCAGGGTCAGGGGTCGCCTCCTCGCCGAGTGTTTAACAGCCTTCCTCTCCGTTCAAATAGCCGAAATATGGGTGCTTGAACAAGTGTGGATCGGCCTGCACCTCCCACGTATACGACCCCCGAGCCTCCTCGAGAGGCCTGCTGTGAAAGGAGAGGAGACTCCCCTCCGTGGCCCTCCAGGAGCAGAGGGGTGGAGGAGAAGGATGGGACAAGAAACAAAGACAAAACAAAGAGAGACAGAAGGTGAAAAAAGGGAGAATGAGCTGCCAGAGCTGAAATACAGAGATTGTTAGCGAGCCGCGCTAAAAGACTGGTTTTACTAGCACCTCTTTGATTGGCTGATTTAGGACTAAACGCTCCAGGATGGAAGAATTTTTATCCAGGTCATTTATACGGATTGATTTCACACTTAACCCTCCTGGCAAGTTAACAGGGCCTCGGGAGGGCTATCCATCAGATTTATCTCTATATTAATGTGATATTAATGATAGGAGCGCTGGGGTTTTATGGCGTAGGTTTGCCGAGGTTAATTCCCTCTGAGGTTGCAGCAAACAGCCATAACTCTCGACAAAACACTCAAGTCATCCCATAAATGTGGCCACAACTAAATCTGATGTTGTGATTAATTAGTAATGTCCACTGATATCAAGAGGAGATTGCTGCTGCAGAGGGTGTTCTGTACATTTGCGGCCACCTGTGAGCTCCGCGCTTGTAAAATGCATTTCTTCATACAGCATGATTGATAGATCTGCTCTCTTCCTCTCAGTCTGCTAAGCCAGTGGAGCTGAGTGGTCAAATGCTCTGATGTATTAGCCTCTATTGATTGCCTAATAGCTGTCAGTGTAGTGCGTGCGTGCATGAGTGTGTGTTTGCTGTAGTCTGGCTGATGTTGAGGCGAGCTCCCTGGTTCCCAGACAGGCCTGAGACTCTCAGCTGAGTGGCCTCATAAACTATAACCACACCAGCCCTCTGTCCATCTGTGCCTCAGTCCACCTCAGACCACAGGAAAACTCAGGAGAAGAATTCTGAGGCGTTTTTCAAGATAAAGAAACTTTTTATTGCATTAAACTTACAGTAGAGCCAACACATGTCCCTTAATAAATCAGCTCATATACTCTCCAAAAACACAATTTTATCAGTGGTTTGGGACATTCAAGCTCAGCTGATTCAACATTTCTGAGACTGGACCTGCACCCAATTCATCATCCTGTTTCTCTCATTTTTTGTGTCTCTTTCCACTGGAAAATATCTATAAAAAAAACAATAAAAAACAAAAGCAGTACATTTCGTTTTTTATTATTGAAAACTATGCAGTATGTTAATTGTACATAATTTGGATTTGGACTTTCCTGAGCCCTGTGGTGATCCCCTTTCTCCCTGTTCAAAGCCGGTCTGTTCCTCCAAGAAAACACATCAAAAATACCATCTCTGCAGAAGTGGGCTGTTATAAATGTACATCTACCATTTTTTTTGTTGTACATCATACACTTACTGTATTTTTATTGCATTTGTTGGCTTACCTGCACTATGACTGTATATTTGATGTATTTTATTTCATATATCTAATTTTATGTATGTATGTTTATGTTGTTGTTGCATATAGTTATGAACCCATGTATTTCAAAATTCTTCATTGCCTGATTCAGACACTTTGACTTGCCTCTCTTTGAAAGGCACTTTCCAAATAAACCTATCTTGCCTTGGTCTCTTTCATTTTAACTTTATGTGAAGTTTTAAGAGGCACTGACAATAAATGCACTTATTTTGGATGCAGACTTTTCTGTCACTGGTTTAGCTTTTCTGCATTTCAATGCCCGCCTTTACTTTCAATCTTAGTTTGAACTCGCTCACATCACAGTGGCATGTTATCTGTGTGACTTCAGCCTCTAAAGAAACATTTGAGTTAAGTCATTTAAGTTTGAATGGATCCACTGAGCTGTTGCCCCCCCCTCCTGTCAAGGGATGGGGCTGATCAGCTTGTGTCCTGCCATTCATGCCTCAGGTTGGAGCAGTTGTTATCGGCCGGTGATTTCCACTGGGACGGTGAGCGATACAGCAGGAGACACAGAGAGAGGCTCAGCGGCCTGCGTGCTGCTGACTGAATGAAAGGCAGATCAAACACTGTCTGCAAAGCCTCTCCATATTGCTGCCCAGCACTCAGTGTGTGTGTGTGTGTGTGTGCTTGGTGGGATTGATGTGTGAGGAGGGCAGATGGCCTTATCCTCCTCTGTGGGGACTGGTGTGAGGTTCCACTGTGGTCCCATGGGGCAACATATTTTGGCCTGCAGCCCCTCGAAAGACACACACTTACTCCTCACAACCCCCCAAAGTAACCCATCCTAAAATTTACTGTATACCTGAGCTTAAAGCCTTGTGTGAGTTATCTATCTCTGTATCTATTGATCATACTTGCAAAACAACAAAATAAAAGAAAAGAAAAAAAAACATTATTTCCCTGCTCCTGTTTGAACTATTTAACCCCTGATGGACTGCCGGTTTCTTCTTTTAGGCCGATTCATATGCAACAGTTCTGAGAGGGGTAAATCTGCTTGTAGGTTGACATCTGGCATTGTCATTCGGGATGTTAGAAAGTGTTATAGGGTTCCTCTCCCCATGTGCCGCGCTTTACAATAGTTCTCGGTGTGCTTATTTGTGTGTCTTTATGCGCAAGGCCATTGTATGTACCCAACTGTTATTCCTCTGAGTGATGAAGATCGCAGTGTGGTAGAGAGGAGAGGGGCTACTGTTACAGTACTCCCAACCTCCCTCCCTCTCCCTCTGACTTCTGTTTCAGTTTCACCCCATGTCTTATGCTCTCCTCTGCCCAAGTGTCTGTGCTGCGTGCTTCTACAAAAGGCTGAAGAACTTGTTAGAGATTGCAGTCTGATTCTGCCTTTTTCAACAAAATGTGCTGATTCCTTATAGGTTTTGCTCTGATAGACCGCGACCATGTAATTCCCATGTGACACGTACATTATGGTTTTGGCTGCCCCTGTTGTGCCAGGGTCCTTTCTCAGGCAAATGTTTCACTCGGGGTGGTGCTGTTGAGAGGCCCTGGATGCCTTAAACTGATACTTCAGGACAGTTGGACCACATGCTGCTACGACACAATCGGCCAAAGGAGAGACGGACGCTGGTGCTTGCCTGCATAAATTCGCAGATGTGAAAGTGCAACGGGTTTCCCCAAGGAATATTTACATTTAAAAATTTGTTTTCAGTTTTTTACAGGCAGTTTGAGGGGCAGTTCCATGAAGCAGAGTTTGTGTTTTTAGAGATCAGAGGGGGATTTAAATGTTAAAAAGCCAGAGAATGTGTACTTTCCACCGGTAAAAGAAGGACTGCATGTGTTGTCCCTGAGGGAAGGATTTACAACATATGGACACTGTACTCCTGCCACATGCGCATCCATGCACAGACGAGGTGACCTCTCTGCCTCTAAAGATGTTTGCTGTTAGTCCAACTAATCCCAACTAAGCTGTCCATTTAGACAAACACCTAGAGGGCAACGCTGACGTATGGTAGACATCGACTCTGCACCGTCCTGTCCAATAGAGATCTGTTTGCTTTCCTCTCTGTTACTGTCAGAGAAATGGGAAGGGGAAAGAGTGTGTTTTATATTTTAAAGGGAGTTTCATGTCACATCTATCATATATTTGCAACTGGTGTGAACAGAGACAGAGCAAGAGACAGTGAAAGATTTCAACCCTCCTGAGGTAGATTAGCTAATAAGCACTCATGTCTTTTCCTCACCTCCCTTGTTCCCCTCATCTCCTCTTCCTGGAGAATGCACAGTCACCGGCCACAAAGGACAGCTGATGATTGATTTCCCCGCGGACCATCATGGGGAGCACAAGAGTGAGCCACACAGTGCACTATAGCCCTGCAAACCAAGCCCTCACACGCACGGGTACCAGCGTGCCCGTGCAGCTACACACGCCCGCCCTGATGGACGGGAGGAGGGGTGGGGGGGTGCGGGCAGCAGGCCAGCTACATATCCATCAATAGCTGTCAGTCAGATTTAACAAAGCTAACAGCACAGAGACAAGGAAAGGACAACTGCTTTATCAGCTAGTTAGTTCCCTCCTCCTCTCAGCACCTCCACTGCCCCACCTTACCCTCCCTAATCACCGTGGTACTGCCGCTCTATCAACTTACAGTCCGACTTTAGGAGTCAGTGGCGCAGCTGAAAGATGTTAGGGTGCGAAGCTGTAAAAGGATTTTTAAGTCTGAAATCATAGGATGGAACTTTTCCGATCCGAAACAACAGCTTCCTGTATACAACTTACGGATTTGCGACATGTGCGGTCCTATAAAACCTGTGGTGTTTTACAGGTTATCTTGACCATCAGCTGATTTGTGGCACCTGCTGCTTTGTGAAATCCCTCTCATTCCTTCCAGCTATTCCCCAACATCAAGGCCAGCATCACGGCAGCTACATCTCATAAGATAATGTTTGACTCTCGCCTCCCTTGAGTCAGGATCATTGCATACCGCCAGACAGAAGTGTAAAACCCAATTTCATCTGATTTCTTTAAGGTTGGAGGAGCTGGCTCTAAATAGGCTAAGATAAAAAAAAACTTGCTCCAACATAGATATTGAAACACACTAATACTCTTGTCATGTATGCTGCTGCCAGGTTCAGGCCTGTAACTCACTCTACTTCTGTTACATTTGATGATAAAGGTCATGATGTCATGGTCAATATCTTCCTCTTTCAAGGTCTACTCATTCCTTCCAAAACAAAGCTTACCAACCAGGTTATATAGTCTGTGTTGCGATCGCAGCCACACTTCTTTTGTTCATGGGACAATTAACCGTGACCCCAGGCAGCTCCCAAAGGTCTGCAGGGTCAAAGGGGAGAAGAAGCTGAACGGCCCCGCGGTGTGACTCCTTAGCAGCTACCTCGGGGGCTGGAACGACTGTTTAAGCACCTGATGCTTTGCAATGGTGCCAAACGTCAGTGATCATAAAGCCAAACGGTCTTAAACCTGCTTGTCAGAGGAGTCAAGAGGCAGTGATCCAACAGTGGGGGCGCTGACAGTGATGGAGATAAAAAATGTGAAGGATGAGGGGGTCACTGAGTGCACTGCCACAGTTAAGAGTCTATGGACTTCTGTTGGTTTGTCATGCAGCGTGTGAGTGTTCCTCAGTGCACTGTTCATCTTTGTCTGTGATTGTGTATGCATGCTCCGCCGCAGGAAAACAGAGTGCCTTGGCCCCTGAGCCACAGCTCACCAACCCCCCAGCCCCCAACACTGTGTTATGATGGCTTTTTGACAGTGGAGCTGAAAGACAAATGCCCCCCCTCATCCTGCTGAAACATTCATGAAGCCTTATGACCCTCTCCTCCACCTAATGTACCCTAACAGGCCTTTATGGCTTCTCTCTAGCCTAGCGCCACCTTAGTGCTGCTTCCCGGCATCTAACTTCTTAACACCCCGCCATCGCTGGTCTTTTTTACGCCTTTTCAGTAGTTTGCTGGAGAGGCCTCGCCCTGGTGAGTTTCCTGAGCAAAGGATGGCTGCAGCGCAATTACCCCAAGACGTCTATTAAATCAAGCTGCAGGTATGTGGTCGCGTTAGCATGTCTCAGCTCTGTGTCCCTCTGGGGCAGAGCGGGCTTCTTTTTTCTCCTCTCCTTCACGTGTGGTCATTGACGGGTCTTTGTAATCCGACTCCTGACTGGTGCATTGATCTGTTAAGATTGTCGCTCTAAGAAAGCCCCATTAGGGTTTAAGGTTTGACAGTTGATATCAACATCCTTTAGTGTCGTGACACCCTCAAATGCACCGTTGACCCAAGGAGCAAGCGGAGTAAAGGTTGTAGGGTGGAAGAAAAGGACTGTGGAGGAGGAACTTTAGGATGGAGGGTGGAGACTTTTTTAACACAAGATTAAAACGAGAGGAAAGAGATAAGATTAAAGAAAAGACACAGAGAAAACTGGAATGTAGCCTCCTGTATTCAGCAGAGTGACCTCAGCTTGTCATTGGGATTGGACACCGTGTCCTCTGTGTGTGTCCACCCTGTGTGGGTCCACAGGGAGATCTGGCCCGAGCAGTGTGTTTTACTATTCTCCTGGCCTCCCCACTGTGTTTACCTCTCCGTGGTAAAAAATGCCATATGCTAAATGGGTTTGTGTTTCGGCTCTGGTTACCGGGTGGACCGTCTGCCCCACACACACGCGCTCCAACATCAAGCAGAACGGACATCTAAGCCATATCCAAGCCTATAAAGTGGAGCTCCATTGATCTGTTTATGCTTTTTTAACAATCTCCAACACATGAGATTCATCTTGGCCACAGACAATCTTCTGATGGTCATTGATTCATCTGGTAACACCAGTGCAATTAATTAGTGGTGGCAATCACTGCTGTTTTTTTCCAGTCAATCATTATTGGAGAATTATCTGTTACACTGTGACTTTAGCCATTTTATGAATACAATAATTCACCTCTATAAATACTATTAGATCATATAGACCAAATAGGCCTGTTTGTTTTATTTTAACTAAATGTCCAGTGCTTGAAAAAGCACAAAACCTCCGTTAATACAAATTACACATCCCAGACTACTTTATTGACAATATTCTTATTGACTGCGGTAATAGAAGTCACACAAGATAGCCCAGACTCAACATACGGTAAGAGTCAGTCTATATTTGTGATAATGTACATTCATCAGAGGAAAACTGCAGAGCTCAGCAAATATTTTCTTCACTTCAGGATTCATTGGTGCCTGCTGAGTGTCTCCGCTCTGCGCATAAAATGCATCTTTCGCTTTTTAAATGGATTTTGTAAAATGGATTCCCCTACCCCTTCTTCTTCTTTAATGATTTCAATTACATGTTTCCATACACATCAAAACTGAGAGGTTTTCAAAACTGCTACAGCATATCAAAGTATTTATCCAGACACACACATATGAAACAGTGATTTAAACAACATCTTTTTTTTTTACATACATTTTTATATATTTAGTTCAGTCAGGACACTCACATCAAGGTTTTAACTATTTATTGCAGCACTGATATTCTAGTTTAATGGTGTGGCTCTGCTCATGTGATGCTCTGGAGCAAATCTGGGAAAGCTTCTTACTCTCCCTGGCAAAGCCTGAGATACACAACATCTAATGAACATGAATGCTTACTACAAGAAACACTTAAAATTCACACACAACTAAATGCTACAGAAGGAGGTTGAGGAGGTGGAGGGAGTTACATTTCTGGGTACAGCCAGTGGTGTAGCAGTGAGGACGCAGAGCTCAGAGCTGTTGTATGCAGACTGAATGAGTACCGAGTGTTTGTATGGGCCTCCTATTGTGAGAGATATGTTGTGGACATACATGACTGGAGGGTGTATAGAACAACTGACCATAAAATGCCTGAATTACCACAAGGCATCATTAGTTTTAACCTGACTTTAAAACCAAGGAAGCTAAAACTGGACCAAGGATGAAGGCTACTGATAAGGTTTACCTTTCTGTTGCATCACTTCTCCATATGCAACAATGTTTATCTGTATTGTCTCTGAAAAAGAAAAGAAAAAAGGACAGAAAACAATGCTATCCCTTGTTTTAATAATTTCATTTGTGTGCAATATCAAATAAATGTGTTTCACACCGTTTTACTTTGATTACTCCTCTTATCAGACTGCATTATCAGCTATACTCACTGTAAAACACACTAGTAGAATTCAAAAAAGCAAAAGATATTACATAAAACTATTTTATCACTTAAAATCTTATATAACAATTATGGACAGCATTATGTATATGCCAAAAGTGCTGAAAAAAGTCCTCTGGTGTTAGAATTTTCTATGGAGATTTACTGTAAATGTTTAAACTCTCCACTGCCTTGTGAAATATTACTTTTTGTAGATGTTAAACTGGAATTAATCTGGAGGATTATGATAATGATAATATCAGGAAATAATAGAGAGGAAATGAAAAAAACCCAGACAAACATAAGTTGTGATGACGGTTCATTTTCTTAAACTTTCTGCAAAAGACAACAGGTCAAAGTCATTAAACACAGTGAAACCTTTAGTGCCCACTGTATTCCTGCATTAGCACCCCTCATTTCATCCTTTTTAGATGCACCTTAGTCTCCGACTCGGCTCTGCTGCCACAGCGCTTTGTAAGCTCCAGCAGCAGATCAATGCCTCTGAAATGGAGCCGACCTGTAGTCACATTAATGGTGCGCATCATCTTAAAGGGCTCTTCCCAGAAGACCCTCCTGCTCACACTCTTACACATGCTCCAAACACAGCAGCCAGCAAAGGGGAAACAGAGGTCAGTACAGGTTTGCACCAAGTCCTGCTTAGCCTAGCCAGGCCTCCTAGCAGTTAAGGGCTTACATTACAAAGTCCTGTTCATTAAGGACCCAGACAAAACCAGAGCTAGTTCTCAGACATGAGGGTATCGTATGATCTGTATCTTCTCTGCGACAGGAAGCGTCTGTTTTCTTGACATGAAAAATGAATCAAACACCTTTCAGCTCTCTGGTGAGTGTGTGCTGTGTATCACTGACCACAATACATCAATACTGGCACCTCTTACCATAAAAGATGGCAAAAATGATCAATATAGGAATGTGAAGAGAGGAAAGCGTGTTTTTTTTTTCCCTGTGGCTCCAGCGTGCAGACAGACACATGGCTCCTTCCTCAGTCATAGTCTCCTATTCCACAGATTATCAAGCAATATGTCACCCTCAAACATCTGCCCACCACTGTATAGGCTACATGCATGCTGACTGCTTCCATTGGAGGTCAAATTAGCCTCAATGATGAGCCTCTCATTTCTAAAGGCCCCGGTGGAGCTGAGCGGCCTCCTCGGGGGAATAGGGTTTAAATGTATCCCTTCTTCATCCGCTGCCTCCTGGATGGTGTCAGAGGGCCTCCCAGATGTAAATGGGCAGAGGGAGACTGGCTAATGTATGAGGCAATATTCTCTGTGGGTGATGTAAGCAGTAATGCTTTGAGCGTTCCTGAATGATTGGCTTCGAGCTCCAAAACATGTTGGCGGTTTATTATTTTGTTGCAAGTGCAACAGAAATTTTCTTTAGAAAGGGCAGAAATAGAATTTAATTTTAATTTGTTTGTAATTAATGGCCATCTTTCCATGAATGTTTCTGTTTTTAACAAAAGATTTACCATGGTGACATAAACTCTTATAAACTTTTCGCTTTTAATCAATATTTGAGGATTTAGCTTTCATCAGGAGATCGTATTCTGTTTTTTTCTGCAGGTAGAAGCAAAATTCTTAAAATAAAACTTTCTGATATGTTGCTAGGAAGGACACTGAGGATAAAAAGTCAGAAGAATCTTTTTTTTGGATATCGAGCAAAGTCCAAATTCGCTTCTACATAAAGCTCTTTTAAATTCTATTTCCTGTTTCGTTGGCCTTAAAGTAGACATTCTAAGATCAATTTCAACCTAAAAAATTGAATATGTTTGCAAAAGCAACAATATTTATCATGACAGTCTTGGGAAAAAACCTCTAAAGCCTCTGCAACTGAAAGTAATCCCAAAAATCGATCAACCTGTACTCCTCTCTCCACAGAGCACTGGGATTGGTTACACAGGCTAATCATGTGTGTTGATTTTGTCCCTGCTGCCGGCGTGGAGGACAGCGGCACGGCGGTTTCCCCCTCTGTCCTTGCAGTGTTCAAGCCCAGCACCTTATTGATCAGAATGAGTAAGTTAATAAGCTTTAGACTCATTCATCAGCAGGGTAGAGACTGGAACTGCACACGGCAGGCTTAATCAAGTCATCAGCGCCTGTCAAGCATGAACACAGTAATTAAAGGAAGAGGGAACATGGAGCTGAGGAGAGAGGAGAGGAGCAGGGGTCTACAGGGTTCGCTTTTGGAGAGAGATAGAGAACTTCAGTACATCATTTATAAAGCGGTGATTTACGGTGACACTGGCTGAGGAACAACACAATAAGAGTTATGGCTCTTTCTTTCTTTTGCCGTATATAGCTCTCACATTAATCTAGCTTTAGTTAATCAACAGCTGAAATACAATCAGCCAGGTGATCCAAACAGTGACCAGAGGACAGACAATTCATCCCGCCTTGAGTAGACCCTCCACGCATAAACAAGACAAAGAACAACAGTCCCCCTCCTCCCCTTAATGACACACACACACACGGAGGAAATCACCAATAATCGCCATCATCATCATCGTCCTCGATATTTCACTACTGCAACAGAGGTGCCACGTGAGGCCGAGAGGATGAGCTCATTTGGCTTCCTTGGCAGCTGGATGAGGTTGGCCAGATTTACAGCAGCAGCTGTGAGCGATGATGCCCCTCCACAAACAAAAGCCATCAGTCCTGTCTGAAGCTGTGGAGGAGGTGGGCGGGGAAAACTCTAATGGGCTGCAGGCCCTGATTTAGAGGCTGAGATGTGGATCCCCACTGTTTTCCACAAAGGTAACTGTATGTGAGTTATGCAAACTCACACACTGCTCTGTAAGGTCGGGGTCAGAGGATTGCAATAGGCATCCTGCTTTGGAAGGTGTTTTAAAAGACAGGTTTGCATTTTTTCTTAATCTGTCTTAAGACAACAGTCATACAGCCTAATGTAAATTTTTTTATGTCTGGTAAATGTTACTCCTGCCCATACCGGCTCCCTTCTTAATGCAATTCCAGTGTAATTGATGGGGGACAAAATCCACTGTCCCAGTCCAAGCTAAAATGAGGCTGTAGTGGTCGAAATTAGCCAAATCAAGTGGGTATGTTCCAAAGTTACAGTCCTTTTAGCACAAATATCCCTTTTTGCGTTACTGCTCCTCTATCACAGCTCAACAAGAAAACCCTTTAGACAACACTTTTTATTTCTCCATGTCAGCCCTGTTCTCTTAGAGTTTAAGGGCCCACATTATTCAAAATACAGACGGACGTACACTGTTTTGCCATTTCAGTTGTCTCTGCTGAGGTTTTCAGGTATCTGCCATTAAGTGTTGCCATCATCCAAAAGAGTGAGCATCCTTAATGTTGCTCAGAGCATTTTACAAACTCAACAGTAGCATCCCTATCCAAAAACACTGTCCTACTGTGCTACACCAGATCTCTGTGAAACCATCTTTATCGACATGACTTTCTACTGAAGAAATCAAAAAGCCTCTGCGCATAAAACCCAAACTATCTGCATATAGAGATAAAACTAAAGGAAAGCAGGAAAATGAGCTTTTACTGAAAAAGTAACCTGACCTTTTAACTTACTGACTGAAAAACTCTTATGCTTCAACATAACAGTCACAACAATGCCTCTTTATTCTCTTTTGTGAGTCATCCCTGCTGCGGTCCATGTGTTAATATGTTAGTGTGTGTCTGTAATATACAAGCAGTGGGCCTCACTCAGGTGCTTCAATCCCCCTGTGCCCCATTAGCCTTAAACCTGACCATTAGACTGTCCCTTCAAGTCGTGCAGAAAAAAAATACACATCTAATGAAGGCAGCTCCCAGACTGAGTGTCCGTTAATTGTGACTGTTGTTGTCCATATAACCCATTTCCTGCTGCATAATTATGGTGTGTGTGTGTGTTAGTTAGTTTGTGTATGACGCCGTCATGGCTGCTGTGGTGAGGGAACTGACAGTTAAGATTAACATCACAGGTGGTCATAGAAGCATGAAAGTGCCATGCATGCATGCACGCTCACGGGTGGGAATACACACACGGACATACCCCAACACACACATACAGTTTATAGCACCATTACTACTTGTGTAACTTAATTAGTATCCCTTCTGAAGTGTAGACACATATTAATAGTATCAGTTTAAGAATTCAAATATTGCTACTTTAGTTCCTATTTCTATTTTTTTTGATACTTTAATTCTTGTTGGGTTTTCTGATTTAATACAAGTGAAACATGACAATTTAAACAACATAAACTGGAATTCATAATTGGCATAGAGCATATTTATTCCAATTAGGCTACTTACTTTTTATTTCATATAAGTGGGCCAGTTGATCCGAGTGTTGTCCTAAAACGGGTTAACTTTTGGGACAACAAATTAGATATAATCTTTTTCATAGTTCATTATGGAAATGAGATGAAACTGAGAAAGGTCAAACTTTCCACTAATGTGTTGACATCTGACCATCACACATCACATTTGATGACTTTCAATGCTTGCATGCACTCGAGTCAAACCCAACAAAATGACCAAAACAAATGCATATGAAAGGATTTTCCTCTTGATGTCTTGGTCTTCGCATTAATTGGTCCAACATCCCAACCTAAACTTTACCCTCCTCCTCTCCCCGGCCTCTCTAATCACACAGCGCAGTGGACAGACTGAATACTGATCCCCCTCTGGGACTCAAACCAACAACCGTAATCACAACCCGCTTTACAACTCATAATTAGCACGGGGAGCACATCTCCCAGTTGGGTCTACGGAGTGAAACGTACAATACTATGTGGCAAAAGTGTGCTCATAATCCTCCAGGAGCATACCGTGGACATATGCGATGTGCCTGTACACACGTGTGCTCCGACGGGAACACAGGCACACACACTCACACAGAGCAACTCAATTACAGCATGAGTCCCTCATAGATCTGTTAGCTTATCTGATAGCCAGATCACCTGATCGATAGAGAACAACCACAGAGGGTTTATTTAAGTCTGCCGATCATTAATGTGGGCCCTGCAGTGCAGATGCGGAGCAGCAGTGGAGACCTGTTGAAGTGCTCCGACACAGCTTAGCAGCACAAACAAGGGCAGGGGGAGATCTGTGTGTGTGATTCTGTGTTGTAAGATTGTGTCAGGGGTTTGGTCAGAGAGGCTGTAGCTTGCAAACCAAATTTCTTACTCCACTAGATGCAGTAGGCAGAGACGTGAGTGCTCTACAGTACCCCCATCTAGCAATTGCCCTCACTGTATTGATCCCCATATAATCATTGACAGAGCAATCTCCGAATGACTGGCATGGGATTCAATTAAAGGCTCAGCCCACTGATGATTTCTTTTTTTTTCATCCACACCATCTCCTTCACTGGCTCAATGGCAACACTGTGCCTCCCCGATTAATGGCTAACCAATAAATGAAATGAATGGCTGCTTGTTTCTCGGTCACAAAGGCCTGCGATGAGAGTGGCCCTAAGCACAGAGGCACGAGGCAGCACACTCCACTGTTTGCATTAAGGTGTCGTATAAAAGTTTGCCCCATTGTGCGGCATGCTTCCTGGCCCACGCCAGGGCTTACTGTCACTGGGCTAATTGTGCCTCTTTTTAGCCCCTTTGTGGTGCACTGGGCACACTTCTCTTGTGTGTGTTTGGGGGTGGGAGGGTTGGGGAGTGAAAGAGAGACATTGTGCCTCTTGGAAGGGTTTGGGGGTGGTTTGAGGGACGAGGAGGAGGGTGAGCACTGGTAATAATGAAGGAGCAGGCACGTATGACCAACAATGGATCCCCCGGATTATGGGCCAGACAAAGACAGTGTTGCACAGTAATTACAGTGCAAACACTCTTGTGTGTGTTTGGGGGTGGGAGGGTTGGGGAGTGAAAGAGAGACAGCCTCTTGGAAGGGTTTGGGGGTGGTTTGATGTGTGTGTACGAGGAGGAGGGTGAGCACTGGTGTAATGAAGGAGCAGGCACGTATGACCAACAATGGATCCCCCGGCATTGCTCTATATGGGCCAGACAAAGACTGTGTCTCAGCAGTAATTACACCTGTGCTACTACACTGCTGCATTGGAGGAGCTGTATGTGTGTGTACTGACCGTGTATCGGGGGCAGAAGGCATCAGCTCTATTAGCAGCTGTGTCTCAAGAACCTGGCTACTATAGGAGGAGCATGTGTGTGTGGGGAATCAGGGTGAAGCCAAGAAAGGCCTGACATTTTTGTGATAGTAAAAAACTATTTTATCCAACAAAATAAAAGGACAAGATTTGGTGATGTTCTATACAAATCTATGAAAAGACCAAAACCAACTATGTGTTAGTCCACTTCTCAGTATTCAAAGACTTCCCTATCCTGTGAGTCTCAGCCATTTCCTGTGAGTCTCTCAGTACATCTTTAAAAATGTATCCAGAATATATAGTTTTATTTTTGACTGGTATGACTTAAAGAAGAGAAAATTATGTGTTTCAATAGTTTTGGGACAACATTGTAACTCTGTGGCACAAAGGAATACACTATGTCAAGCTTCAGCTCAAAAGAGAACCTCAGTAGGATGAAGCTTTATTGCTCAAAAGAGAACCTTTCAGTAGGATGAATTTATTGTAGGTTTTGTTATTTAGGTTTTGAATACTATAAAATATCACCAAATTTATCCTTTAAAAAAGCAGATATCCCTAAAAAGCTATTTCAGTTGTATTATTCATTAAAATGCATGACTGTATCTTAAAGTATTCAAAATACACTGAGGTATATCCCTCATACCACCATAAAAACATACACCACAACAAGAGAAAGGCCTGTTTGTACTTTCTCTGTGTTTCTGAATGTCACAGCACACACATAAACTCACAAATGTGGAAATTCTGACAACTTCTGCGCCACACACTCTCCCAACCTCTGTTAAAGCTCCCTAACCTGTTTTTCTTTTATATCATTAGTGAACAGCTCTTGCGGTTTAAACCACACCTTGTTGGAGAGCCCTGATAGTACAAGAACAGGAATGCAGCACTGATGTTTGCGCTGCTACCAAGTTTCCCAACTATGTGAGCAGATCCATGTGCAAGAAAATTAATCAGCTGCTCAGCTGGGGATTGATCTTAAGCCACAGGGATGATGTCATCAAAAAACTTTACAAGTTGTCAAACTAAGGCCAGCTAATTAGTTTCCTTGAAACACCCCCCTTCCTTTCATCCCTTATCCATCCGTGTCTCCCTCTGTCTGCACTTCTACCCAGCTCTTCCTCCCAGCTTAGGCTTATTATCAGGAGTGGCCCATTTACAGTATGGCTAGGAGGTAATTAGTGGGATGAGCCGGGCATAAGGATCCTCTTCAGGGTTTAACAAGGCACACGCTCAAGTACCTCTGGCTTCTGAGGACCTGATGTGTGTCAGGGTGGTATGACAACAATAGGAAAGGGATTTCCCATTGGATTCATCCAAGCTGGACCCAGCCTGTTCATGGAAAAAGAGGTATCAACAGCTGTCCCCAAAACTGCATTTTGGTTCAGCTGTCATGATCTGATGCTCTGATATTTGAAATATTCCATTCAGCAAAGTATTACAAACACTTGTTCTTTTGAAAAAAAACTTCAGCTGCCAGATGTGATGTTTTCCTCTCAAAGTTCTGCATCCTAAAAGTATTTGTTGCTGCTGAATTATCAGTTACTGAGGGATATTTAATTCTTCCCTGCTATCTGTGCCAATCGGGCTTCCTTTTCAAAACAAAAACAAACAAAAGAAATGATCAGTTTAAAGTTAAGCACTTCTTTTCAGCTGCAAAGCTATCAGATAAACAGTCCTGTTTTTTGTATGCACAGATACAGCGAACATTGACACACACACACACACATGCTGTACATCATATTGGGACCCATGTGACGTTCTCATGCATAGAGGCTGACACAGCGGTCAACCTCCAGCAGATGATAGAGCACACCCTCTGCTTAGGTGGCTGATCACCTCAGCCTGAGGGCCTGAAAAACGCACACATACTTCAGTTGGTTGCTTAAGCCTCTAAAGAGCAATTATTCCATTCATATGGAGGTGATTGTGCCCCATGAATATGAAATGTTTGCCGGGCCCTCCTTTAACATTGTTAGGGTTGTGTGGTTGCTCTTGGAGGAGGACAATGCCCTGAAGGTATGGCCCATTTCCATATGTGTTAGTGGAATTGAAGAGGGCCCCTGTTTACAGTAAACTGGGGGTCTCTTCTGGAAGCACAGACATATTGAGTATACAGAAACTGATTTTCCCCAGCTCATCCCAGCAGCCCATTCCCCCGCATTCGCCCATCACACACTGTATTAAACAGCATGTGATGATTTACTTGATGTGTTTCTGAAGCATTTCTGATCTAAATACTGTGTTTTTGGGAGGAATGAAGAAATGTAACTTGTGTTGAAAGGGTGATTTGATTAATGAGAAGCAGCTTTGATTTATTATTCAGGCACTACTGAAGACTGTAAGATGAGCTACCATAGCTGATTCTAGTGCAGAATTGATAGCAAACCAGCTTAATGTCATTGATAATAATGTGACTTCTGTGAAGTATCAAACCTTAATTCACATTCACTTACATTTAGTTTAATTATATGTATTGAATTAAAGTGAGACGACAGATGAGTGTGACTGACTGGTTCCATTTAATTTATACAAGAAACTGAAATTAAAACAGTAATTTCCCACAAGAAGAAAATCACTTCTGATGATGTTATGGTATTTTCAGTTTGCTTTTAATGACTGCTTAAAGTTTTCTCAGTGTACAAAAATTAGCATTGCAGTGATCCAAAATAAGTCAAATGTCTTCCAGTGCTCCTCTCAGCAGGGGAGATCTTTGCTAATCGAAGCTGCGTGTTATCAGCGTCAAAGATCCCTGCAGGGGAGGGAGCTGTTGTGCTTTTCTTAGCAAGGAACATATTTGTTAATGTCCTCATGATTTATTAGGAAAGGGACATTCAGCCAGCCTTTGTCATGGAGGGGTCTCTGTATAGGTCCACTCATTGGCTGACCTGGTCCACAGTTTAGAGGTGATGGTGGGGTTGAGGGTGATGGGTCTAGAGTGGAGGGGGTGAGGGATTTTGCATAAGCATGGGGCCCAATCTGCTGGGATTGCTCTGCACAGTGAGGGGGCCTCCACAGGCTTATACTGGGGGTCTTTATTTTGGGGCCCTTGCACTTTTTAACACAATTACTACACCACCCTTCTGTCCTGATCTGCTTGCCTTATTCATATGTATCAGTCACTGTCGGGGTTGCAAAGTTTCCAGTTGCGAGCCCTTCTGAATGGGTAACCAAATTTGGGAAGTAGACCTGACTAAAGAGTAGGGAGTCTGTCCACAACACAGGAATGTTGACCTTAGAAAACAGCACGGAGAGGACGGCTAATTTAAAAGGATGCCTTTCCGGTAAGCAGACTGTGGTAAAACAGTACCACAGAGGGTTATAGTTCAAGCATAGAGTCCTCCTATATCTTTGAGTGCTGCTGTAAAGCCATTAGCTGATGAAGTCATGCAACAATCACACACGATTGGATTGTTTTCTTCTCCTCTTTTCAGGATGCAAACACAGCAAGGAATCAAGAGGCCCTGACATAAAAAGCCCACTGAATATTTAAGACTAATTATACTTTTGTATGAGGCAGGTATCACATTTACTCAGGAATTCCTAGCAGCAGCCCTGACTTCCAGTTACAGATACACACACCTCAGTGTCTGTCATCACTACATTTTCCCGTATGTTACATTGGAAACAATAGCCAAGGCTACATACAGGAAAGGCTGCTGTGTATAGACGTGAACCATGGGGGATGGGAATGTACAGTATATTTATGAACACTCTGCCTCTGTAAGTTTGTGTGTGATCCCCTTTAATAGCTCCACAGGCAGACACTGCGAGCTGAGAAACAGACGGTGTTTCATTAGTGATTCCTGTAATGTCAATAAAGTTGGGATGGTTAACAGGAAGAGTGTGGGATGGAGCAGGGGGAGGCCGGCCCAAGGCCGCGGCATGTGTCAGACTGGGCTGCAGAAGATGATGACGATGATGATGATGTCACCCCCCTGTAAGCACTGACAGCAGATCTCACTGGCACAATATCTTTGTTACAAGCACTTTGAGCAGACATTGTAAAGACTGAATGGGATGTGTGCAGCTAGAAAAGGAAGACAACAGAAGAACAATTAAATGCCAAAATCTTAAAGTGAGCATCACTGGTTGTTAAATAATATATAATGCCAGAGTGAAATAAATATCTTTAGACAGTTCCATGTTTTGTACTTAAATAGTTTAACTAATTTAAACATAACTTTTATATATACATTATATTAAAGAAAATACTTAAACAAAGCAGTTTTGCAGGCCTTCTTTGACTTATTTTGATTATTTTATTACAACAATTTATAATTGCATTTTCATAAAATAGGTCAGAATTGATGCAGGAGAGACAGATATAACCTAACAATTAGTCTATAGTGTTATATAAGCTCTAAAAAAACACCTCTGGATTGCTCAATTTCCATAATGCAATCTGATATCTTTTCTGATACTGTGCCTACATAGTAAACTCACCTCACACATCTCTTTTTCCCCGAGTGTGTAACTCAGCTTTCTTTGAAAAAACTAATGGTTCAAACCCAATCTGACATAAACTGATGAGATCATTAGGGTTAGTTTCTAAGACATCTCAGAGTGCATTATACAACAGCTTTTATGAGCGGCATAGTCCCCTGGTGACAATTAATCTTAGATGAATAAAAGTAAAATAAATTATTTACTTTTAATCTGTAATTGGAATAATCTCATTTAAAACGTTGGGTGCCTTGGTGTAACCAGTAAAATAACTTTTTTTTCAGTTTTACCAACCAGTCTACATGCAGCAGGCAGCCCAGCCCTCTGTTTGATGCTTCCAATCTTGAGGGCTAGGCACCATCTACTGGTCATGTTGAGAAACTTGAGCACTCTGCAGCTCCTGTCCTCACCGAGCTGGAGTGTACACTAGAGGGTGGTCTTGTATTTCTCTCCTTTGTGGAAGCAGCGCTCGGTTTTGAAATCAGTATATTGATAAATACAGAACTTACAGGGTAACATAGACAGTCTGACATTTATTTGAGTTCAATGTTTTGTTGCATTTTACACATTTATTACCATCTGCAGAGAATAATCAATTTCTCTGGTGTGAATATTGCCCACAAATATTGATATTTTAAATAGTTTTTTTTCCTGCCCCCCTGTGAGAGATAGACTGTTCTATTAAGAGGCTGTTTATTTTATTGCTGGGTGAATGAGAAATGCAATACAGCAATAAATGCTGGCAGTGGCTGTGGGAAATATTAAGATGTGAAGGAAAGCTTTGTGGTGACCCCCCCTTTTTAAAAATGCAGGCATGCTTGTTCAGAACCCATTGTGCTGGTTCACTTGTTCACATGGGAAGTTTTCTGTTTGTTTTCCTGCACCAAGAACAGCCACATTTTGTTCTGCTGCCGCTACGGGGCATTCAAGCCAAATTCAAGCCCCTCTATTTCTGAGAGGACATGAACATATTAACCTTTGGAAAAGGCTGCTCCTGTCATCTCTGAGGTCTCCAGTCTCACTCACTCTCTCTGTTTTAAGAAAGGTCATGGGATAACTAAATGTCCCTGAGCGAACACTGTAACTTTTCTATGTTCTTTAAATCAATTTGGCTGGTAAAAAAAAATCTGCGGCAGACGACGAATTACTCCAGTATCTGCCCTGCTGTAGTGTCCTTCTGCAAGTCACTGAATCTCCGTCAACTCTTTTTCATTTGGTGACACTGCACTCAACAAGTAACCAGGCCTTCCCTGCAAAAAACAGAGACACAGCACATGCATTAAGTCTGTAAGTACCGTAAATCTGTTCTTCAGCTCAGTGTACCTCACTGAGGTGTCTGTTGTCAACTGATAAATAAGGTGCCTGTCTGAATACCTGTCTTTACTCGGATCTCATGATTTTAAAGCCACTACGTGTGCAATTTTTACAAGGTCACAGCAACAGTCAAACAGCATAGGACTGTACAAAAATGAGACATATCCAGAGAAAATTGGTCATGTCTGTGTGTAACTTTCAACCTTTTACTTCCAATCATAACTTGTATCAGTGGTTCCCTCACCCCTGGGTCAGAACACGAAAAAAAAAAAAAGATATATCAGCTATGTAACTGATTTTTTTTCCAGACAATTCTTGACAACCACTGACTTGGTGGAAATAACACACACTTACCAATAAAGCCAAATAGTCTGGATCACTGTGGTGTGTGCAGCTGCTCTATTAAGGAGGAAAATAAATAAAGAAAATAAATAAAAAACATCCTACATTCTGTGAAATATTCAGTAAAATGCAGCATATATGAACATATATGGTGTATTAGCAGCATATCCTGTAGGTAAAGGTTACATGCATATTATTTAAGGAGATCACATACCAGTTTCACAAACATGTATTAAATTAGCAACCTTGACCAAATGTAAAGCAACAGTTTTGCCTCTATGACAGATTTTACTGTAGCTATGCTAAATGCCACTATGTGCCAAATAATTCCTCTCATCCCTTTATTCATGGTGGTTTGTGTTATCGATTAGCCTGCTGCGTGCTGATAGTCAGAGAGAGAGCTGAAAAACTCTTAAATAGAGGCCACAGAGGCCTCTATGCTCCTCATTGATCCCTCTGATTGACTGTTGAGAGGCAGACTCCACCAAGGAGACGGGGGACTGCACAGACCTTCACACTGTGGTGGTGGTGGTGGTGGTGGGGGTGGGTGGGGGGAGCTGAACTTGTGGCACATCGGGTTGTTTTTAATGTTAGACATTTGAGACATTTGCGTCTACACATACTAATTTCGGGTGGTGGCGAAGCCGATAGTTGACATTCAGGCCTCGTTCACGTGCTATTCTTCCAAGCAGGAACCACAGAGCATCAGAATGAGGAACGGAGGAGGAAGAGTGGGATTGATCACCCAGCCTACCTCGTCCAGGAAATGAATTAATGACCTTGGGGAAAGTCATCCATCCCATTGACAGGCACTGGGAGTCAACTCTCCCTCTACAGAAAAGGTACATCTTATTCTCTGTCAGCACAGATGTTTTACATTTATTCTCCATTCAGTGAAAATAAAACATCATGTCAAATTTTAATATTTATTCAGACTACATCAGGATACCTTTATTAATATGTCACAGTACTTTTTTTTTTTTTACCTTATCATTAAGGTATTAGATAGTCTAATTATATTACAGTGGTCATCAGAAAACATACTATCAAAAGACCATTATATTTATATTTATCATCCTGAAAAGACAAGCCATCATATAATTTACATTAATGTAATGGTGTCTTGTTGATGAGATATGTATGCATGTATAATGTGAATGTATTTCATAAAGATTACTTTCAGCTCTAAGAAGTGTATAAACTATATTCTTTCAAGGTAGAGAGGGTTTCTTTTTGTGTTGACTCCTCCTGGACTGTATTCATTGTAATGTATGAGGTATTTGTAATCATTGACTGAGTGGTCATATTGTCTGAGAGAGTGAATTGGCTCCACTGGACATTTTATTTACAATTTATTGCGTCAGAGAGACAGGCATTGTCTATACGAGCCTGTGACCAGTCAATCACTGCTGGGTCAGCAAGGGTCCCAGCTGTCCACATGACGTAGCGTACTAAACAAGCTACCATATGGGCCGACAAGCATGCTGGTACATGAAGTCCATTAGCGTGTGTAATCGAAAGGAACTGAATGAAAATGGGAATGAATTAGGGTTTGCAGAAGTATTTTGGTATACGCTATGTTTCCAAGAGCCGTCGCTACTCTCCTCAGCCTTATATGTAGGCAGATAGCGAGCTGAGCGCATGTTAGATTGAACGAAAGAAACTACAAATCCCTGCGTGGCTGAGGTGAAAAACAATTCACCCCCACGATCTGCTGCATTCAGACGCACCTCTTCACGTGGGGTTTTGGCCAGGAGGCTTGAAAGTCGTAAATAAGATGACACCCGTGTTTGTGTGTCTGTCTAGAAATACTAAAGAAATAAGAAAATACGTGTTTCTTGATTTTTTTTTTATATATAAATATCATACAGCTACTGTGAGTTAAAGACATTAAAGAGTCTTCCTCGGCAACATCATTGGGGAATGCATAAATAAATTTATAAATTAAAATAGTATGTAGGCATAATTTTTATATACATGATTACATTTAATATTTTGGTCAAAATTAGACATATTTTAAGCGTTTTCCCCCATTTTATTGGTGCTCCAACCCCCTAGAGTTTACTATGTCCGACTGTCCTTGAAGGCGCAGTTTGCCCACCAGCAGCAGCCATCCGCATCAAGCAGCTTCATTCAATGAGTGGCCGCTCCGCAGAGAACAACAGGCTACCTCCCTCTGTCCTGTGTGAGTATTACAGCCTCCTTACATTTCACACACAACTTATGGCAAATAATATCTGTCGCCGTTTGAGCCGAGGCCAGGACTTGTTGTCGCTTCATTTCTGAAATATGTCGTGTGGAGTCGTTTTGTTTTTTTGTGTCATTTTCTTTTTAAAAGTCATGACTGAGACGTATGTGGGAAGCGTGGTCTTTTGTTCTCCAGGTATATTTCTCGTTTTGACAAAAGGGGAATTGGATGTAATCTTGACTTCACCCGCTGCGACACTTTGACACTCATGCGACTGTTTGTTTGTCTGTGCTGGTTGTTTTTGTTTTTTTTTGTGGGATATTTTATGAGGCAGTTCAGCAGAGAAAAAGTGGCCAGTTTAATCCAGTTGTCTACACATTGCTAGAAATGCTTTGATTTTGTTGGCACTTAAATGTGTCTACTTTGGAAGTAGCAACCATTTTTAAAAAAATATTTGTTCATGTTTTCATTCCCTGTTTTTGTTTTTCCTTTCTAGGATGCTGCACAGCTATGGGACAAAGGAAACAAACAAAAACCTTATGAACCAAGGTTGCTATCTAACAAAGAGCCATAAAATCAATATCAACGTGGGATCCTAAATTAGGGGAACACTGTAAAAACAGCACCTTTTTATGTTACATTTTTAACAAAGAAGATATTATAAGTTATTTATTGTAAACAAGTCACTTGTTAATGAAGGTGACGGTTTTTTTTTTATCAGTGGTGGCATTGTGAGATTATTTGATGTTGAGCTTTGAGACAGCCTTCCTGTGACAGAGCAGAGCTGCTGCGAATAGCCATGGGAAGAAAAACATGCTCCTAACTGGAGGGGTTCAGTCCGCCCTGGTCCGACTGGCAGGGCAGTCTCTGCTTCAGCATCCAGCCCTGCAGCAGCTCCGCCGTGTCCTCATGCGGCACTAGTTCCTGACCGACTCGTCCGCACAGCCAGAAGCCGACGGGAGCTGCATCTCCAGCTGGACCATGACCTCATCGGACAACGACGAGACGGGCAGCAACCTGTCTGGGTCCCTGGAGATCCGCGAGCTCCAGGACCAGTACATGGACTCAGAGAGCTGCTTCAAGTCCAAAAGCTTGCCCATCCTAAACGGACCTTGTCAGCTGGACCGGAAGGCCGCGGGGCCTCGGCTGGTCAACACCACCCACACCTGTGCGGTCGTAGAGGAGAGCGGCGAGCTCCAGCCTAAAACACCGGACTCCAGTCAGGCTGAGTCTCCGTCATCCAGGACGGACTTCTCCCCCTCCGCCTCCAGCATGGTGGGGCTCAGCAGCTCCTTACCGGTGGAGGGCCACAGGGCAGCCGGCTCTGGGGGTAAAAAACTTGGTTTCTCTCTCACCCGCCTTATCCGCATCCCAGCCAGGAAGTATGTGCGGGTCATCCTTAGGGACTCCCGCTGCTTCCTGTTCTGCATGTGCTATCTGACCTTCATTCAGTCCCTGATGGTCTCGGGCTACCTGAGCAGTGTCATCACCACTATTGAGAAGCGGTACAGCCTGCGCAGCTCTGAGTCCGGCCTGCTGGTCAGCTGCTTCGACATCGGCAGCTTGCTGGTGGTGGTCTTCATCTCCTACTTCGGGGGCAGAGGTCAGAGGCCGCGCTGGCTCGCTGTGGGCGGCGTGGTCATTGCTGTAGGGGCAGCGTTGTTTTCCCTGCCCCACTTCATCTCACCACCACCGTACCAGATCCAGGAGATGAACTCCTCAGCAGGCCACGAAGGCCTCTGTCAGAGCGGCAATGGTAGCGGCGGCCGCGAACTGCTCGATGTGGCTTCGTGCCCCCGTGACCAGGAGGGCAACGAGCACAACTTGTATGTGACTCTGTTCATCTGCGCCCAGATACTGGTGGGCATGGGGTCGACGCCAATCTACACCCTGGGGCCCACCTACCTGGACGACAACGTGAAGAAAGAAAATGCGTCTCTCTACCTGGGTAAGATGTTCTGGATGCCGTAGTGCAGGAACAGAAGGCAAGATTAATTGCACGTGTAAGCACTGTAGTCGGGGTGGAATAAATCAGGTCCATCATGTAATACATTTATTTTCCTAGCTCATAACTGAGATTTACAAAAAGTGAAGTTATGTTACAAAACACAGTCCAAATGCAGAAGACTGGTGCTTTTAGACTTGAGCAATTCCACTAGTCTCGCTCTGCACTTTAAACTCCACAGCTCCCTGGTGTATGATTGTGTTAGTGGTCTCTAACACCATTAGTATCCCAACTGATTTCATATCCTTTATAAATGGATTAGAGTTTTGCATTTTGATAGATTTAGAAGACTCCTTTGAGGTGGTTTAGTTGTGCTGATGTGTACCAGTATGAGCATGCATGTACCCGCTGAGTTCAACAATGCACTCCTCCCGTAGCCCCTCACCCCCCAACCTACAGCCCCTCTGTTCTTTTGATTTAATCTCCACGGCATGCAACCTCTGCACCACACTGAGGTAAATACAGAGACTGCAAAGTCAACCTTGGGCTAGCAGCACGAGAGGAGTGTGGGGCGAGAAGCAGAACTGGGTTGCTTATGATTAATGGTCCCGTACTGTCTGTGTGTATGTGTCTGTGTATGTGTATGTGTATGTGTCTGTGTGTGTGTGTAATACTGCTGTGTCCTCGGGCTCGTGCACAGAAGGCTGGCAGCAGTAAAGCAACATGCTCTCATGATTAGCCAGAAAAGATGTGTTTCTGTTGTGTTTGGATGTTAGCAGATTGCCGGTTGTATTCCTTCCCAAATCGTTCGTACTGCTTCTTTGCAGGTATCCTATCATTTCTCCGGTATGCTGAGGCTTTGCAGGCCTTAAGGGTTTATTCGCTCAGAGTGATTGCCCGTACATACATACCACATACTCTACATAGCTCACAGAGGAGCACGTGATTGCAGAAGTAATCCCCCTTTCTGTCTGCACACTGAAGTTGGGTTATTGGGATATGGGGCACCCCTCAAGCAGTGTTGTGCACAGATGGTCACTGTCCCACTGACCTTTGTGTTATGCTGCCACTAATGATTATTGTCAACAGCTGAAGTTTCTGTTTTTTTTTTTTTTTTTTGTTTTAAATCAATCGTCAAATTGTCTAAACAAAAAATGGTTAGACAATGGTGAAAAATGGTGTTCAGAGAGCCTCAAGCGATGTTTTCAGTTTACTTGTTTTGTTCAGTCAGCAATCCAGAAACCCCCAATTGCTGACTTTGCAATGACATAATCCTCTCACTTCAGAAGGTAACTGAATATGTGTACTTTCGCTCGATAAATAACTTAAAACAATTAAGAGACTGTAAGTGTGGTCAATTAATCTTTAAGGTAATTAGCTACATGATTAATTGACTGATTGTTTCAGCATATGAGCTGCATGCGGGTGTCTGTTTGTCCGTCTTTCTTTATCTGCATGAGCAATACGGGTTGGGGGGGGGAAGAAAAAACAAACAACACTGAGATGGTTACACAGCATTAGCCACAGTGCTGACACCAGCCCTTGATCACAACATTACACGAGTCGAGTCCTTTCGCTGCCTGCTCCGCTGCCCTCGAGACCCAGTATCGATCAGATCCCTGCGTCACAGGGAGCCAATGCAGCATATAGCTATCGAACCAGGCAGAAAAAAACAAACAAAAAAAAAACAACAACAATGGGGTAAAACAAGCTCAAACACACTTGTTGTTCCCTTACCTTGGCAAGACAGTCCAGAGCAAATGCATCTGGGCTCGTGAAGCTCATTGAGCCATCACAGTCCGGACATCCTCCTGTACAGATATCTATCAAAAGCAGCACTTTCCCACTGTGACCTTGAGGTCCCGTGGATGGATAATCTGTTTCGTTACGGCAAAGCAGTGTTTGGGGAAAACAAGAGACATGTTCTGACATGTCAGAGGGAGCTGATAAGTAGGGGGGGAAATGTCCTTGATTTGTGTTTCAGATAGTCAAGATAACCATGGTAACTGGGCTTCAGTTTTACTATCTAGGGGTTTTGGGATTTTTAAAAAAATATATATTTATTTATATAAGTTATTTATTTATATATATGTATATGTATGTGTGTATATGTGTGTGTATATATATATATATATAAAATTATATATATATATAATTATATTTTTATTATTCTCTGAGGCATGATTTGGTGCATGAGTCCAGGTGGTGGTGGCCTAAAACTAATCCACCCTCAGACATCTGAATAATGTTTTTGACCTTTGCAAAGCTCAGAACAAAAACACGTTGTTGGGCAAGTGCAAGCATTAACATTGAGATGTTATATTTTAACCTCTACCCATCCCCCTTTCTCCCTGCAAGAAGGACGTTCTACTAAAACTGTTCACACAGAACCCCCTTTAAAGCCTTTCCCATATTTCCCCCAACTTAACTTTGTATAGTATTAGTATAGGCTACCCATATCTTGAGGAGGCTTCCCCCCACAATTACCCTTAAGGTAATTTTTTCCCCCGACCCCATTAATGTAAACCCCAACACAATTTGCACTGGCTCAGAGGGGAGGAGTTGCTCGCTTTTGTAGGACAATAGGGTTTACACGGGGGTGCTTCTGGTGCCCTTGGAGGGAAAATAAGAGTATGTGATGTGTATGTCTTTTCTCTTTTGTCAGGATGTTATCTTTGCATGTAGGGCATTCCCTCTGACCTGCCGCCCTGTTTCCCAGCTCTGGCCCCACATCTCTATGGTAATGGTAACGGCCACAGCATCTGCGCTTGACCTCTTTTACTCGACTTTGTGAGCACATGACAAAATTGAGGTAGAGATAATTTGGCTTCATAGATGTCTTTGGAGGAGTGCTACAACACCACAATATAAGTAAAAAGAGCGTAAAGACAGGAACTGGCGACTCGAAGTAGCTGTCGTTTGCACATTTCTGCCTCTTTCCTCAGTCTTTTCTCTCTTTCTGCTCTGACAGATTTACGACATACCATTCCTGCCGTTACTATGGCGAACGTTTGTCTCTGCCCTCCTCTGAGGAGCCCTCCATCTTGTCTAGAGCTTGCTCGTTGCATCAGATGAGCTTTCGGTTCTGCAGTTCGCAATTCGCAGTAAAGGTTCGACTGGAAGTGAGCTTATTTGAAACGCTGTCTGTCTTTTGTCCCTGTTTTGTTGTCTCTTGCATCTGTTATTCAAATTCAAATGTATTTATTTAGAGCCCAAAATCACAAACATTGTTTGCCTCTGGAGGGCTTTACAATCTGTACAGTTGTGACACCCTCTGTCCTTAGACCCTCGAACCGAGTCAGGAAAAAGCTTCAAAAAACCCTTTATGGGAAAAAGAAGAAACCTGAAGAAGAGCCACAGATGAGGGATCCCTCTCCCTGGGATGGGACGGACAGACGTGCAATAGATGCCACATGTACAGAGAACATCATCAATCATATTATGGAATTATACATGAGTCGTAATAAGCTGTAGCTATACTGAGTTCATTGGTTTAGTCCATGTGTGAAGGTATCACAGGTAATGGAAATGAGTCTGTGAGTCCAGGTGCATCTCTAGATGTCCTCATATGGAGCTCTGGGCCACTCGACCTTCTCTCCACAGCACAGACACAGATCATGTCCCCACCAGGCCAGTGAACCTCAGACAGATGGACCACAACCAGAATCAGTGAGGAACCTGCAAGACTGGAGAGAACAAAGAGGACCGGGGCTCCGGCAGTAACATGCACTTTACAGGACATAAGAGTATTCACATTAACCGTTTTGACACTTTAGCCAATTTAACTACTTTAACCAGTTTAGCCACTTTAACCAGTTTCTAAAAGTGACTCCAGTTTGCACTACTACCATAATATGAGTAAGAGGAAGCAGAGGAAGAGGAAAGCAGAAGAAGCAGAGAAGAGGGAGAGGTGCCCGATGCATCATGGGAGCCCCCCGGCAGTCTAAACCTATAGCAGCATAACTAAGGGCGAGCCTGTGCCCACCCTAACTATAAGCTTTATCAAAAAGGAAGGTTTTAAGTCTATTCTTAAACACTGACACTGTGTCTGCCTCTCGGACCCAGACTGGGAGCTGGTTCCAGAGAACAGGGGCCTGATAGCTGAAGGCTCTGCCCCCTAGACTACTTCTGGAAACCCTGGGAACTACAAGTAAGCCTGCGTTTTGGGAGCGCAGCGCTCTAGTCGGTTGATAAGGAGTTATCAATTCATTAAGATATGATGGTGCCAGACCATGCAGAGCCTTATATGTGAGGAGAAGGATTTTAAAATCCACTCTAAATTTTACAGGGAGCCAATGCAGAGAAGCCAATACTGGAGTAATATGGTCTCTTTTCCTGGTTTTAGTCAGCACCCGAGCAGCGGCATTCTGGACCAGCTGTAGAGTCTTTAACGACTTGTTTGGGCAGCCTGATAAAAGTGAATTACAATAATCCAGCCTGGAAGAGACAAATGCATGGACTAATTTTTCAGCATCGCTTTGGGACAAAAAGTGCCGAATTTTTGCGATGTTGCAGCAGGTGGTGAAAAAAAGCAGACCTTGAAATGCTTATGGCTTAATATGGGTGTCAAAGGACATATCCTGATCAAATAAAACCCCGAGGTTCCTTACAGTGGTGCCGGAGGCCCAGTTAATGCCATCCAACAAGGCTATCATAGGAGAAAGCGTGTTCCTCAGGTGTTTCGGACCTAATAGGATCACTTCAGTTTTATCTGAGTTCAACAACAGGAAATTTCTGGTCATCCAAGCCTTTATATCTTTAAGGCAGGCATGGAGTTTCAGGAGCTGATCAGTTTTGTGTGGCTCCACTGATAAATATAATTGGGTGTCATCAGCATAACAATGGAAATCTATGGAGTGCCTCCTGATGATATTGCCAAGGGGCAGCATATACAAAATAAACAGAATTGGACCTAGCACTGAACCTTGTGGAACTCCATGACAGACTTTAGTATGCACAGAGGATTCATTATTAATATGGACAAACTGAGACCGATCTGATAAGTATGATCTGAACCAGTTTAATGCAGACCCTTTAATACCAAGCAGTTTTTCCATTCTCAGCAACAGGATGTGATGGTCAACTGTATCAAAGGCAGCACTAAGGTCTAACAGGACAAGTACAGACAGAAGCCCTCTATCTGATGCTGTCAACAGGTCATTGGTGACTTTCACAAGTGCTGTTTCTGTGCTATGGTGAGCTCTAAATCCTGACTGAAAAACTTCAAAAAGACTATTACTGTGGAGATAATTACATAACTGGCTGGCAACGGCTTTCTCTAGAATCTTAGACAAAAAGGGGAGGTTGGATATTGGTCTATAATTGGCTAACACATCTGCATCAAGTGTAGGTTTTTTGATCAATGGTTTAATTACAGCTACTTTAAAAGACTTGGGTACAAAGCCTGACACCAGAGACAGATTAATAATATGCAGCAGTGATGTGCCAATAAATGGGAAAACTTCCTTAAGCAGCGTAGTTGGGATCGGGTCTAGGAGACAAGTTGTTGCTTTCGATGCTGAAACTAACGAGGATAATTCGGGAAGGCCAATTGGAATAAAACTGTCTAAGCAATTGTCAGGTTTTAATGTATCTGCTCCTAAATTTCCTGAGTCTGAAGGATCGGAGTCTAACGAGGGCAGATCCTGACAAATTTTGTCCCTAATATTCAGAATCTTGTCATTAAAGAAGCTCATGAAATCATTACTACTTAAACTTAAGGGGAATGCAGGGTTCAATAGAGCTATGGCTCTGTGTCAGCCTGGCTACAGTGCTGAAAAGAAACCTAGGGCAGTTCTTATTTTTCTCTATTAATTCTGAATAGTAGGCTGCTCTGGCATTACACAGGGCTTTCCTATACGTTTTGAGACTCTCTTTCCAGGCTAGGCGAGAGTCCTCCTCTTTGGTGGAGCGCCATATCCTTTCCAATTGTCGCGTTGTTTGTTTTAACTTGCGAGTTGCAGAGTTAAACCATGGTGCCAAGTCTCTTCTGTTTTATAATCTTTCTTTTTAGGGGCGCAACAGAGTCCAGAGTGCCTCTGAGTGAGTCCATAGCGTTTCTAACAAGTTGGTCAATTTGGGGGGAGCTCAAAAAATGAGAGTCGTCAGAGATACTAGGAAATCTTAACTGACTTTAATGCTGTCGGAATTGCTTCCTTAAATTTAGTCCTAGTACAATCGGGTAACCATCTAGTGAACACTAATTTTTCTAGAGGTGCATAGTCCAGTAATAGGAATTCAAATGATACTAAGTAGTGGTCTGATAACACAGGATTTTGGGGGGAGACTATTAAGTGCTCAATATCAATACCATAGGTGAGGACCAAATCAAGGGTGTGATTGTGACAGTGAGTTGGAGAATTTACTCTCTGAGAAAACCCAATGGAGTCCAATAATGAGATGAATGCTGTGCTAAGACTGTCACTATCCATGTCCACATGAATATTAAAATCACCTACAATAATTACCTTGTCATTTTCAAGGACTAAATTTGACAAGAACTCTGAAAATTCAGATAAGAATTCATGTGAACGTCTCCCATCTCTAACTATCTGCCACCATCCCCATCTGATTTGGCAGCACAGTGATCCATAGATCTTAAAAAAAAATTTATTGATGTGGGACGAATGGAGAGGTCTGCATGTCCACATTACCTTCCAGAGGAGGGGTACAAACTGCAGCAGAGTCCACGCGAGAAAATGTGCTAGAAACAGAAACAGAATTTATTAAAACTCTGGTGGGAGACGGAGGGAGCACATGGTGCAGCTTTTATAGCCTGGCAGCACCAGATCAGCTGTCAACCCTCGCGTGTCAGCCAAGTGTCTGCTGAAGTCGGCCAGGACAGCCTCCAAGACAATGGGGCGTCGCAACTGTTATTATAACCTTTTGTTTATGCTGTGTTGTTATTTTATAACCTTTTTTTTTTTTATTGTCTAGACTTTTCAGCCTCTTTGCATACACATATGCACATGAGGCTCTCTACATGCAGGTTAGGTTAATTGATTCCTCCTGGCCAACGGTCTCTGCATTAACTATTTTTTAGTGCACATGTCTCTGAAACTAACATACTGCTGTGTGCTATTGGTGCTCGTGTATTATTAATGTTTTGTTAGATACTCATGAAACGCCAAGGGCATCTGACGTAGCCCCAGCTTGACACAGCAGGACTGTAGAGGACTGTTTATTTACTAAAGAGGAGAAGGAAAAGAGGTGGTGCCCGTTTTTAGGCAGAGTGGGGCTCTAACACCCGTGGGGACAGCTTGAACAGTGGTCTTGTCTGCACTCTCCGATACACACAGGCAAACACTCTCATGCTCGCGTAAGCACATGGGGTGTGTTCTCTGATCTCTTTCGCCCTGACAAATTTAGAAAGAACAGTTGCTCTCAGTCTCTCTCCTGAGGTGTGTGTGTGTGCGCTCTTGCCAGATTAGAGAGGAAAAAAACAGGGATGAACATTTAGTTGACAGTCATACCTCGCTGTGTTTGTATTTTTTGTGACTCGGGGATTATCGAGTGTCCCTCAGCGTGTCCCTCCCTGTGCTCACGCAGTCAGTTTCATTAAATTGTGTGTCCTATTCTGCTTAGCAGCCAAAGCAAATGCAGATTGTGCACACACAGAGGCAACACACAAGTCCCTAGAGAACCGACAGGCCGACAGATCACATTTCAGGATCGGTTAGGGTACAGGCCCCATCCGAGGCTGGCACACATATAGAAAACAGCCCGGTCCCGTTTCATCACTGTCCCCTTGGCTTATTCTCAAGGAGGTTTTAAATATCCCCCCCCCCACTCAGTCCTGCTGGCCACACAGGCCCTCCGGGTTACTCAGCAGCAGGCGACCTTTTTAGCAGCAGACTGCAGGGCTGCCAGCTCTGACTGCTACTACCACTACGACTCCCCTGTGAACCGCTGACCCCTCTGAGGCCAGTCCTGTGCCAACGCTCTGAAATCTTTTCTCTGTTGTCTCTCTCTCTTCATCAACCTGCACTCGTCACAGGCAATTTTCCCTTTAATCAGTCTGCAGGAAGTGTAGGAGTGATGAAATAAGGCAGAGAGGGTTCAGGCAAGTGTGGGAGTCTGTTTGTTTCCAGAGGCGGGGGTCTTAACCACAGCAACTGTACTGTAGTCATTGCTCAACCTGATTGGTTGGCGATGTCTGGCCATTTTTCAGTGTAGTGACCGGGTTGTTTTGACAGTGTGGGAAGGTTCCTGGGGAAATGCCACAAGAGGTTTTTGTGATAGCAGGATCGCTGAGAAACCTTTTGTTTTCAGCTATGCAGGAAAAGAAATGGACATTTTTTTTCTTTGTTCTTGCTGGCTCTTTGGTCCATGTTGTTCCACCAAATCCTCCTTGATCCCTGGCTCTCTTGTTGGCCCAGGCTAAAATTAAATAATGCGCCAAAATAGCTTTGAAGCGATTTAATTGTCCCTGCACAGAAACACTGGAGGGGATTGTTAGCTCTCATAAGTTTTGGGACGTATACGCATTTGAATTTTCAGATTTCAAACTGGTTGATTTTACGGCAGAGTGATTTGTGTGTTTGGCCAGATGTTGTAGCGTAACTTCAAAAAGCTCAGGACCAGCAGACACTTCCACCCCTAAAACCTACAAAACCACAAATCCTACTAATTGAACGTCTTGTGGGATTACATGGCCACCTGAACACAGCTTCTGTCAATTTGGAACAAATCACAATGCCTCATTCACAAATGAATGTGATTCATATGTAATTGATAATGCATCTTAATGTGACATCATCACTTCCAAATGTGGTTTTATTGTCTCGGTTTATATTCTCTGTCTAGATATATAGCTTTAATATTGCTCAGATCTCCCCTACAAGGCTGATTCTTGCCTTTTTTTAAAGTGTTTTATGGCTGATAACAAAGAAGCACAAAGGGCCACTTCACTTCAGATGTCCATTGCCTTTTCATCTCTGCTGGCTTGAAAGCACTCAAAAACCTGCAGCCTCTCTGTGTATTTCCCCTGATTAAGCTAATCAGTGTTGTGAAGAGAAACATGCCCTTCCCTTAGCCTGTTGTGTCCAGTCAGGAAATGAGTTGTCGTCAATAATTACCAGATGTTTATCTGTTGCCGGGGGTACAGAATGTCCTGTGATGGCTATCTGCACAGAGGTTGCTGCTGTGGTCGAGCTACTTCTGGATTTTACATATCAGACCCCCGTCCACTCTCCCTCAACAGAGACAGCCTGCATATCTGCGTCAAGCCGAGTTACCTTCCCTTCTTGTGCATCTTATCTGCTCAGCTCAGTCCGCCTTCTAACTTGATTCAGCCTTTAGGGTGTCGTTGGGAGTGTTGTTTTGCTACAAAGATGAAAAAAGTATTACTCCATTCTAGTGTTATGCCCTTGGAGCGGTGCACTGGTATTGTTCTCCTTGACCCCTTGTGCTGCAAAGAGAATAAAGGGGAGGTGTTGGGGGGGTTGCTGGAGGGAGAAGTGTTAATGCCGTTTACATAATAGTGGGCACACCAGGTTGTGGTATTTGGAGAAAAAGTGCTATATTCACAAATATAAAGATAATGTCAAAAATACTGTTTTCCATATGGACATACAAGCATTTCTCAGAAGAGCAACATTGTGAGAAAATGGAAGAATTTCATTTGTAATTATGTGTTTAGTTTATTTATGTTTTTACACACTCTTTTTTTAAATTCTCAAATTGACATTTGTCCCCTTCTGACCTTCAGCTGTTCTACTGTGCTGGCTGCACATAGCTGACCCTTCTGTGTTAAACCTGCTGAAGGGGACAGGAGCCCACTCTGAGGGGGATGGGTGGCACTGACCTCGCCCTTTGGGATCGCTGAACACGCGTACACATACAGATGAGCTGAAAAATAATGCACTAAGACCAGAAATGTAGGCTGACAGGCGTACAGACTGGGGCAAGTTTCGCGGTGCACATTCATCCGTCTGTCTCAGCGGCTCCTGCCGGGCTCTGTTCTGCCACTAAATGTAGCGTTAAGCTGGTTGTGCATTATATAACGCGGGCTAATAGGCTAGCATGTAACTGTTATACAGCTCATTGGAGAGACAGTGTTTTGACAAGAGTCGTCTACTGATGTTAGCTGAGTTTCCTCATCATTATGGGATATTTGGGAGAGAAGTCCTGTCTAACAATTTTAATACCTTTTATTGCCAGATAGCCACATACAGGTATTTTATTATAATTTTCCAAAGCCTGCTGCTTTGATGCAAATTTTTTTTCAGGCTTTTGTTCCTGTAGCTGTGTGTTTAACATTTTGGGGGGCCTAGTTGTTGTTAGACCGTTTACGGGTGTGAATGGTGAGAGAGCAGCTGTTGAGAGCTGGCATGGTGCTTGCACAGGGGGTGTCTGTGCGCATATATATGTGCATGTGCACCTGCAGTCGGGGGGTGAGGTTTTGGAGGCTTGGGGGGTTGTTGGGAGCAAGTATGAGTGTTTGCAGGAGGCGGGGTTTTGTGTGGCAGACTGTACCCTTGGTTTTCCTGCAAGCATGCTGCGGTATTTGAACATCTGTGCCTGTGTGACAAGACTGCAGAGAAGTCTGACCCATCAAAGTCAAGACTGGCTTCATACACTCCTCTCACAATGTGTAGGAGGTACCTCAGCCACAGAACAGCGTACTGTAGTTCTTTTCTTACTGGCATTAACACATTGTGCATGAAAGGAGGGCTATACTGTGTAGTCCGTCTGCCGTGCATGCTGCCACAGTAATTATGTTGTCATGAACAGTAATCAAAGTATTCTAGATTCATGTTTAAGATCACATAAGCTCAGCTATTTATATATTTGCTTAGCCATCTTTCATTCAATTTTCTTACTGTTGCCAAGGACATGGCGCTCAGACAGAAAATTGCAAAAACTCACTTGCAGGTATAAAGAACAGCAGTGAATATGATTAAGAATATAGTTTGATAATCCATCTTAATCTCTGTTATGTTTTCATTATCGCAAGGCATGAGCTAATGAAGACTACTAGAAACACTGCTCTGTGAATGAACTGTCAGTAAATTTTTTTAAGTGAGCTCTGGAGGTTTTGAATCAGCATTCTTTCTCGTTTACTTTCCTCTTGAGGAGTAGCTGAAGCAGGAGCTGGAAGGAGGAGGGCGTTTTAATGAATCGGCCAAATTCTTGGCGCTATCTGAAGAGTGGTGGAGGGGTAGGAGGCGAGTGGGGAGGGGTTGCTTTCGTACCCTGGACCAGATTTCTGTGCTGTGTCTTTCAGTGTGAGAGGCTGAAAAGCTGCAGGTGCAAGCTTGTGGCAAACTAGCACCTAAGCCCCACACTCACAACTATAATGTGGTTGTATCCCCAGTCCAGATGCCCCATTCATGGCCACTCATCAGTGGAAGATTATCTGCTACCTTCTCAAATGCTGGAACATTATCTATGCATATGCATAGACAAACACGCAGAGCTCTAACAGACTTGGTGTGTTTGGCGCTACATTTGGCAGCACCCCGCTAGTGTGTGTTTTGGCAAGAAGGAATGCAAGGATTTCCTCAGATTGGGTGTATAGACAGTGTTGATTCAAACTTCATGAGAAAGCGAGTATAGGCATAGTAATAGCATATGTTTATTTCAGATGATGGAGGTAGACACTTCCTACGATGACTCATACTGTTTGACAAAACTGTAAAGCAACAGACTGGTCAATTTTTCACCTAGACAGGCCTTTATAAACCTTGACTTAATTTCACAAATTTGATTACTAATCCTAACCCAAAATAGCAGTTTGTTGATTTAACAGCTAGGCCTGAAAGTGGGGAAAAAAATAACAAGATCAACTGTGGACTCTCTGTCCCTCCCTGTTGCCCTGTCTGGACATCATGTTCTGTACATTTGCAAGGTACATACTATCCTGAACTTTTTTCCCTCAGTGCCCAAAAAGGAGCTTTCTTTGCCAGAAAATGCTTGAAACTGCCTCTTTCAATCATCCTTTATACACAGTTAGTTCAGAATAAACTAAGGAATTGTGTGTTTGCTCAAATGATGTAAAAAGAATGAGAGTTCAAGTCACAAAAAAGATGGATTAGGAAGAAAATCCATAAAAGATGATGGACTAGACAATTAAGTGCAGAGCAAAGTGATTCCCTAAATGTGGCAGTGTGTGAAAGACTTCTGATAAATATTAGAAAGTGAAGGAATATGAAAGGGAGGGGGCACAAAGGAATTAGCACATTTCTCTTAGGCTGTGCCTTTGAACGACATCCCATCACTAAGCCAGTTAAAGAGAACCGTGTTGGCTTGATTGGCTTGTCACAAGGGCAGATTGTGAGGAAGAAAGAGTGAAATAGATTTCCAACTGTCTAATAAATAAACACTTTATAACTGTGGCAAAGATGTTGAGAACTTCTCTCCTCCTTTTCTAGCAAACTTTTGACTGACAACGAAGTAGAATTGCTTTGTGCAACAGCATTTGCAAAAATACCTTTGGTGGGCGCCTGTGGAAACAGAATTTAATATGACACTAACATCAAAAGTGAGTCATTACTTGCTCATATCTGCAATCTTCAGTAGTTTGTGTTTAGAAAATAACAAGTGCAACTGTGTTCTGTGCCGTTTGCCAAAGGCTTTATCAGGTTTGCCTTACAATAGATGTTCACTCAGAACAATAAATGAGCCATGGCTGAGCTTATAACCACATCAGTCAGAGGCAGGTGCATTCAATTTCTACTATGGGAATGTCATTTGGAGTTGGGGGGGGAAAAAATCAGCTTTTATGCTAATGCCCATGTCAACAACATTTGTAACGGACAGCTCAGGTGTAGACATGCATCACAATGAAATACTAGACTTAGTAGTGAAGTATAACAGGATTCAAGCACATGGCAGTTCATGGCAGTTACCATCACTATTGATCACAATTCAGAAATATATTTGGGACACATCAGTGACCAACAAACACAATGTTTCATTCAAGTAAATCACGGTTGTTTTTAAAATGGAACCCCCACTTGATTCCAAAAGCGTTTTCTGAACTCAGACTTTAAATCTTTTGTTCCAGATCGTTTGTCTATCTGACATTGTTGGATTTGGAGGCCCAGTCATGTTTTAGTTCTGTTTTCAGCTGAGGGCTGACCTCCTATGCATGGCTTGCTTGGTCCTGCTTCCATCACAGTGTTCCCAGTTGATTTTGCGACTTTGCCATTTCTTTGCATTCAGTTGTAACTCCCACAGCCCTTCAGCCCCTTGAGTGGATTTCAGTGGACATCGGCAGCAGCAGATTTCTGGTCTTTTGCTGTCCGTGCAGGTTCAGAAGCCCTAGGCCAGCATCAGTATCAGCAGAAAATGGTCATTTGGTGTCAGAGTTGGGATCTGTGAGATGCACGCACAAGTTGTACTGCGAGAGATATGAGACCTTGTCCCTCAGGAAAGCCTTGCATGCTAGAAACTAAGCTGATGAAGGTTGCTGCTACAACAACACTTTCTTTGCTGAAGTATGGTTAAAATGGTGAATGATGTGGTTGCTTTTTTTTTTTTTGCCTTAAATCAATGAATGAGGAAACACGTTCATAACTGAAGCGTTGCCTCGCTGGTTTGCTGACTACTGTACTGTGGCCTCGCTGCTGCAGCTGGGGAGCAGCTAGAAATAGAGAAAACCCCTCCATTCTCTCATTTTCTAAATATTTGATTAAACAAAGTGAGCTTAGGGAACCCTTGCATGGAAAGTATAGCAGCGTTCATGAAAAAAGTATGGCAGTATACCGAGCCTACTAGCACTTTTCCTGCGCTATGACAAAGATTTGGGCATTACTATCGTGCACTGATGAGCTTTAGTGTAAACACGAGGACACAGTTTTTCATAGTTTTACAAAAAAAAATCACTCCAGTGGAGCATGTACAGTAGATTTATGAAATGGCTCTTCACCTGTCCTTATTGTGTGTCTCACCTCTCCATCATCAATCATGCATCACGGCACCACCACATGCACCTGGATGAGAGACGAGGCCATGGGGTCATAGTTTGCTGTACAGGAGAACACTTAGGAGGGGGGGATGGATGGGAAAGTCCTTCGCACCTCTGGCAGGGGGATGTGGCGAGCGGGGAACAGCGGACACACGTGTGTACAGTGATCCCCCCGTGAAAGGTGAAAATCCGCGAAGTAGAAACGTATGTTTATATTGTTATTTTTATATATTTTAAGCCCTATAAACATGTCCCACACAGTTATACAGTATAAACCCTTTATATTCTCTTAGATATTAAGTAAGATTCGTTGAAATTATGTATGTAAACACACTGTTTATATACTACGCACAAATATACGTATCGTATATCATTGAGGAGTTTTATTTAATACGTAATAATACAGTTTTAAACACATTGTAATAATACATATTTTAACAAAAATAATTTTATATTTACTGCAATATATAGTAATGCACTCATTTTACTTACTTACCCTCTTTTATTAGATATATTGTGATTATCTAATATAAAATGTGCCCAGAATACATAACGCTAACGTCAATATCCTCCGCAGAAATTCATGCGAACCAGCGAAACATCCGTGATATATGTTTTCATATAAAATCCACGATATAGTGAAGCCGCGAATATTGAAGCGTGATATCGCGAGGGATTACTGTACTTTGATCACGGCTCTTCTTTGCTGAAGAAGTTTGAAGTATTGTTTTAAACTTTTAGTAGTGAAGAAAATACTTGAATTAGGACCTACAGTATGTCGGTAAATTAGTCGATAGATTAGTCGACTAAAAGATTAGTCGAAAAAAATAATTGTTAGGTGCAGCCCTAATTATCACAGAGACAATATCTGCTGGCTTAACACGTGGCAGAAAATGGCTTCTTGACCCGTTTGTGTGCAGCTGCACAGTTTTTATTTGGCCTTCATCAGTCTGTGTCTTTTTTTGTACAGTACACACTAGTGTGTTTTTTTTTTTTTTTTTTCACATTTACTTGAATGTGAATTTGTGTGTTAATGGTTGGCTGGGGGGCACTGGCAGAATCTGGATTATCATTCCACAATACCAATTATCCCACCCATCTAATTACCCATCTCATTCCAACAGGGCACTATTATGTGTGTATTTTTGTTTTTCTCTGTCTGAATGTCTGACTTGGTCAGAATAAGTGAGAATAGTTGGGTTTATGTCGATTTACTCTCTGACTTAATGGAAAATGTAACAGTTTTTTTCATTCTCATTCATTTCCTCCACTACCCACCTCTATTTTAAATTTCAGTGGCGTCTTTTTCTGTTCAGGCCCTCTCACGTCCTCTCTCTCAAGTGCCACCTCATTCCCTCCCTGACTGTCCTTATTCTATAGAAAGTACTTACGATTAAATATATAGACCTTTTTCCATGACCTGATGCTTAATGCAGGAACACGCACTATCATGCAAAGACAACTCGCCTCCCGAGGCTAAGAATGAGAATTTGCACTTACGTATGGTGTGGGAATGAGTTACTGCAACACAGTTGGCTCTACTTTTTGCCGCGGCGTAACGACCAGCAGCGGCGCTTCGACAGTTAAGTATTTTTCTGACCTTGAAATTCACTTTGCCGACTCCTCTGTGTGGTATTTTGCTGCCCAGTGTGGATCGCACAGGTGGGAGGAGAGGCGCAAAACCGGTGGGAGGTTCATTCAGTATACTGTATGAAAAACCCTGCAGACATCTGAAGGCAGCAATGCTGATGTGTTGATAAATCTGAAGCCTCCGGTTTGTGCCGTGCCAGAGCACAGTGCCATTATGCACGGCCGTCCACAATGTTTATTTTCACTACATCACATGCAAATGATACCAAGCTGCTACAGAATACCTACACAGATGTTTACACACATCAAACTGGTTATTTTTCTCCCGGTTTAGCCTCCTTTTCACCTAAAACATTTTAGTTTTATATTCAATTTTCATTTTTTATTGTTGAAATGCATTACAGTGATGCTGTATCACATTTTAAGATAATTATGCAATGTGAAATATAGTATAATTATTACTTAAACACCTTGGTATTATGTTACATGCGATCATAGTAACTGCCTCAGAAAACATTTTTTTAAATTAATTATTTTTTTAATAGAATTTTGCTGGTAAAACCCCCACACCGTCTCCGTCTGGCTGTAGATTCATGCTGATTTGTGTACATGTAGTGCCGCATAATCATTTCCTGAAGAAGCGTCTCTTAATTTGTTGAGCTGTTGTGCTCCACAGAGTCCGTGCGCCAAAAACCCTCCTGCGCTGCACTTGTCGTTGTGCTTGCATGATTTCAGTCGGCCACTCTATTAGTTTCTGGATTGAGAACATGATGCAACATGAAAGAAAAAAAACATATTAGCTTTCCACAGCAGTAAATGTAGAAAAAACACGCCCTTTGATATTCAACGTTACATTCTGCTTGTACATGGGTATCATCTAGATAACTCATGCATGTTATTGCCGTTTGTCCCACTGCCTTTACTCTGTGTGTCTGAAAATGTGTGTGCATGAGAGGCCGCAGTCCCCGTGCATGCCCTTTGGGTAAAACTGTAAGGTTAGGACTTGTAAGAAGACACTGCTATGTCAGCAAGTCGCCATGACAATGCCGTCGTTCCCGTATTTCATTGTCTTTTTCCTCCTCTTGTCTCTCGGCTGGGCAAGGTCACATGACTGAATTGATCCCCATAACACAGGGATACATAGAGCGCTGTCCCTCTCTTTGCGCTCTCTTTCTAACGGCAGCAGCCGCATAGATCGTCTGTCATATAGCTGCCACCTGCAGCTGCACTTCCCAAAGAGCTCTGGGCATCGAGCTGGACGGTACAATGCAGCATATCAGAATTCTGATGCGCGTGCAGACGTCTCACATAAAGTAGACGTTATTAAATGCAGCAGAATAGCTACTTTAGATTATTTTTCTGTTGCACAGCAGGTGTGGAAATCAATTATTAGAGTGAATAGGGAATGTGTGATGCATAATGCTTTATAAATCAACATGACACGACGCTTCAGTAATGCTGAGAAGACAATGTGATTGCATCTTTTAGAGATTAGACAGCTCCAGCGTAATGCACTGAATACAAATCCAAGGTCGTTGTGTTGCTGCCTGCCATCCATTCCCATGCTTGTTTGGAGGCTGACTGAGCTTTGTAGGCTAATAGCCAGGTGGAGTGCTACATAATTCATTGAAACTTAGTTTCCAACCAGAGAGCGGAGAGGGATTACAGAGCCAGGCTCATACCTCAGCAGCCTTTATTGCAGGGAACTGACAAGAGGGAAACAAATCCCAAACAAATGAGACTTACTGCACATGGCCTGCATGTAAACATAAACACGCTTGCATACGCACATTGTGCTCAGTCTCATCTCAGCTTTGTGGAGTTGCGGATGAAATGAAGGGGGAGTCTGACACTGATGATTCTTCTGCTGTGTGAATTGTAGCCTCAGCCTTTTAACCCTCCAGCTTTCTGACAAGGCAGTCAAAGTCCCGTCCTTTTATTTTGTCCATGTAATTAAATCAAATCATTAATCTGTTGTAATGAGTTTGGCCACTGGGGAGCTGCTCCAATAGGTGCAATGTGCTTCCTCATCAGGTCCGGTTGCCCCTGTGCTCTCTTCCCTCTGCTGCACTGGCGGCGTCTCAAGGGTGAGGGGTAAGGAGAACAGAAGGTCAGCAGAGGTTGGGGAGGATGGGAGGGGTGGGGGGCTGCAGACGCCATTTCATTGTTATGCCTGAAATTCCATTCACAGCCAAGGCAACTATGGAAGCAGCTGTATATCCCTGAATTCCTTGCATTTCTTGCAGAGGTTGAAATCTCTCAGGGAAGGGAAATTGCTGGTTGTAAGATGAGCTAAAAAATGGTGTTAAGCTGAAAAATCTATAATGTAATGAATATTGGTTAGTTATAAAGCTGGAATAGTGAATAAAGATTTGATTGACTGAAATTGAATGCAGTTATGTACTTATTTTTTGTTTTATATAATTGCAAATTGTATATCTTTGAGTTTGGGATTTATTTTGCAGCCCTAAATAGCTACAAAGGTGGGCAAAATAACAGAAACACATTTGGAGACAATCCAGTAGCTCTGCAGTGAAGATAATTTCACCAATTCAAAGGCATTGGCATCCACCTGAGCTTTTACCTTCTTGTAATCATGCCTCTAATTCACGCCTCTTCTGCTCTTTGCTGCCATTCTTCTCTTTCTGTTTCACCCTCATTCATTCCTACAAGCTCTGAATGAGTCAGTGCAGCTCATGCATACAGAGAGTCAGGAGGAGCAGGGCTCTTATAGAGTGTGGAGGAGGCAGAGTGGAGACAACAGAGCAGCGCTGGTCCCTGAAGGTTAGATGTGAGAGGGATGTTGCTGAGCAAGCTTTATCACTCTGTAACACAGCAGGATCAGTCACCACAGACTGCAGCCCGGCTCCTCTCCTCTCCTCTCCTCTCCTTCTGTTTCTTTATGTTCCATCACTCCTCACTCTCTCCCCCCGCCTCTCCCCCGTTTCAGATGTTATTCTGTTTCTTCCGACCTCATCTGTTTTTCTTTTTCTCTACTTTCTCTGCCCGCCACTTTCCTCTCAGTTTATCAGTTTTTATTTCTCTCTATATCTCACTATATTGCCTTTCTCTTACAGGATTATTGTCGCGTAAATCTCTTCTTTCTCTGCCTGACACCGCCGTGTCCATCCATCACAAATTCTGGAGCTGAAACACTAAATTGGTGTCAATGATGCACACTAAAACTCTAATCTTACCCCTCCTTCACTCATATCCTTAATGCCCTTGAACCTCCACTGTCACGTGTCCATGTGCATACTCGTAAGTGCCCGTGTGTGCATTTAAGATTCAGGCAGGGACTGACCTTGGTTAATGTTAAAGTTGCTGCGTTGCTTTGGTGCTTCTTGATGAGTTCATTTCAATGCTCACATGTGTGTATTTGTGTTTCCCCCAACCCGGTGCAATAAACATTCTCTCAAACCTCATTAATATCTTGTTGCTGATATTGGATTTTGCTCGTAATATGTTAACTTGCACGCTCTGTGACTTCATCTTCAATTTGCATCTTTCCATGCATGTCTAATGCATACAACAAAGTCAGCGTAAAACTACCACAACATATCGAAAGTCAGCCTGGACGGCCACGTACATGCTGACTTTGTATAACGTAAGAGTGAAAAATTCAATAACGGCAATGGGCAGCTCTTAATCCATTACCTCTGCACGTGTAGAAAGCCATATGAAGCCTATAATGCATTGTCCTTCACGTGCTGCTGGTAAAGGTCTATTGCATAATTGAGTGAAGTGAGCCTGTGGCGCGCCATGCTTTCCACATTGGCATTCACCCCCTGCAACTCAACTGACGTTTGTTGCCGCAGCATGTGTGTCCCTGTGTGTGATGGAGCGCTGCTGCTGTGCCAGCATATTCCTCAATCCGGTGGCTCTGCCCTGGTCGCCCTTCAGCCCGGCCGCAGCCCTCCAATCCCTTCATCCCTAAATATCCCAGCTTGGTGCCAAGCAGGCAGGGCAACGAGTCAGGCACGGTTTATGACCCGCTTCGTCCTCCAGTCGGGCAGAACACTGTTACTGTGATGGATGGAGTGGCAAGATAGGCGCTTGTGCAATCACCCAAGGGGGATGAAATATGGCCGCCCTGACCCGGGTTCCCCAAGAAAGGGGAGGATGGAGATTGGAGGGCAACCAAAGGACCATACATGGTGCTCAACCTTTGCTTGACAGTGAGTGGCTGGATGCACTTGGTGTATCTGGCTCAAGTCAGTTGAAATTATGGGGTGTTATATTGGGGCACAGGAAGGGTGAGCAGTCTGCAAGGTGAAGTGACGAGAATGATTCATTGCTTTATGTGGCACCTCACAAAAAAAAATGTCCGTCTTAATGAGTCATTTACTTACATTCAGGCTTGAATCCTGTAGCTTTAAAGAGATTCAATCAGGAGAGGGGAGGTGTGAACCTTTAAACTCAGTCATCAAGGTCTAGTCAGCATTATAGCCAGTCTTCATGTTGTTGACTGTGTAGCTGTATACCACAAAAGCTTGATTCACTGGCTTAGTTTTTGTGAGACATTTTCAATTTCAAGATGGAGATAATAAGATAAGACCTCTGGTCGTCCTTGCCAAATATAATTAATTGTTTATTGTCGCTGGGTGGTAATTTATCCAGTTACATTGTCTAACACTTTGACTGCTGCGGTGAATTGACTCTCCAGCCAGCAGGATATGAGAAATGGCACAGTGAAAGGAGTTAAAAAGATGAAATATGATATGTGAGGGAAAAGGGCAAAAGAGGCAGGAGAAGTGAAAGAAGGACGGACACCTGCCTTAGGTGCTTAGGGAAGTGATTCATGTCTGCTCTTGGAACAAAACTGCCAGCAGACCTTCAGGCTCACACAACACAGTTGTATGCATGTTCTATGTTTTTCAGCATGTATATAGTATGTTGAAAACACACACACACACACACACATATATATGTACATGCTACACTGCTACACACAACTGTAATGTACGCATACCGTATGTGTGTGTGTGTGGAAAGTTGCACAAAAGCCCAATCACCAGAGTCGTTGGAGCCAAGGGAATCAACCATTGTTGTCTTGCATTTTGTGTTCATGTGTGTAAAAGCATGTGTGCGTCTGCTTTAGGCCGATAAGAGGATTTGTTGAAGGGCCTTTTTGTTCTTTAAGCAATATTTTCCTCTCTTTCTCTTTTCCCAAATAGTTAGTATTGTTTAAGGAAGTCATGATTTAATGAAGTCTAGATAAGCTTTTGGGCTTGGGGACATTGTTGGAACCTCACTATAGGCTTGAACATGCATATTTGTCTTCTGAGTGCTTTTGGACATCCTTTCTTCCCTGGATGTGGCCATCAAAGTGAAAATATGAAGGCAGTAAAAGATGCAAGCCTCTTGGGGTGTAGGAATGCTGTATGCAAATGTTGGCAGGGCAGCTGAAACATTTGGTGAAACAGACTGAGATGAAATGGCTTTTGAGCTTCCACTCTGACAAAAACAAACTCTGTTGATGGAGACGTGTGCGTGAATGCATTTGTCATCTGATCTGGCAGAGAAGAGGCGTTCCTTTGGTCTCAGGGGATCGACAGGACTTTTGAGTGTGGACACACAGCACACCTGCAGCTAAACTCAGACACATGTGCACACACGCACTGCCAATCGGGGTTTAGTGTTGGCATCCATGAAAGTGACATTTGGGAGACAGAAATGGAGGAACAAGAGCATTTTGCTAAGGTGTCTGCTTGTGCGTGAGATTTTTTTGTCATTCAGATAAACATTTTGATGCATATGCACACACACAACCATCACTAAAGAGCTTATCCCTCCCCCCCCATCTCACACACACACACACACACACCTGACCCTGACGGCTAGCGGCAATGTTCCAGGTGTAATTATAGAAAGTTTGCCCCCTGATTACAACTGGTAAATGGCTTGGACTCGCGTCTCTGCCAGATGTCCGCAGGAGGTTTTTCCACTTGTCCAACTAAGGTTATCTAACTTTAATGAGTTTTTCCCTTCCCATGGCAAAGTGACGGAGCGCGATTGGCTCACTTCGGCTGTGGCCTGAGAGCCCCCGAGGGTCAATGTTTCTCCCCCGCTCGCTCTGAGGTCTGCTGGTGCGCAGGCGTGCCCTCGGGTCACCGCAAGACCTTTCAGGTCGGCTGTTACACATGCCTTGAAAAGCTGTGAGAAATGACCTTAGGGTTGGTGGAGAGTTCCCACTGATCTCAGTGCAGGTGTTCTGGATGTGATGGACGGTGTGTCATGGGGTAATGAACAGCTCCCATAGATCTAATTTAAACAGCCACAGGTAACAGTGGGTCATTAAGAGCACTAATGAAGAGAGTGGAAAAACGTGTAAGCTCTGAAACAAAGTGTTGTCTTCCTGTTCTAATAATGAGAGTTATTTAGGCTCATCAAAACGTATAAAGTATTTACTGTATTTCTAGTTAGGGAAGCAGTTTGTTTGATGCTTTAAAAGTTTCTGATTGGCTCTCTCTGTGTCTCTTGTAGCCATCATGTATGTGATGGGAGCCCTCGGACCTGCAGCTGGCTACCTGCTGGGAGGCGTGCTCATCGGCTTCTACGTCGACCCCAAAACTGTAGTCAACATTGACCAGAGTGACCCTCGCTTTGTTGGCAACTGGTAAATATGCATGTGCATCTGTATGACTGCCTCGGGCCCTTAATGCGTGGTCCCTGTGTGATGATCAATCTGTTCTCCGCTGCCTTCACAACCCATCTGTTGTTTCCTCCTCAGGTGGAGCGGCTTTCTCTTGTGCTCCATAGCTATGCTCCTAGTCATCTTCCCCATGTTTGCCTTTCCCAAAAAGCTGCCTCCTCGCCACAAAAAAAGGAAGAAGAAAAAGATTGGCTCACCTGGCGACATTTCCAGTGACGACGAAGTGATGAAGGAAAAGTCCAGTAGCAAAGGCCAGAATGTCTCCTCCTCCATGGGCTTTGGAAAGGACATCAAAGGTGAGATAACATCAGCCTTCCTTCTCCACCTCTAGACTCTTTGGTGTTACAAGTAGCTTACATAAAGGAACTGTGAACTATTGATGTACAAATGGACCATAATCCAATCAATGACCAGGTCATCTTTTCTAATGGCGGGAGCTCCACTGAGATCCCCTTCTTAAGATGTTATTGATTTATGATGGGGACGGTTGTTTGCACAGTAGAGCAATGAAGCAGGCGATTGACTATAAACATGGACAGATTTATTGGACATTTAGTTCTGTTTACTTTAGTAAATTAACAGTAAAATGGCTGAAATTCACACATTATTGCATGGTCAAGGTCTTTTAAATTAAAGACAGTGCATTTTTGACATTATACTTCCAAAAAAAAAAACAATCTAGAGTAAAATGTAGATTATTACAACTGGAGATGTGTTTGTTACATTGCTTCCCACTGTGCATCTTTGTGAACTGATGCAAAAGCATTGTTAAATGTCTTCTTTGAGCCAGATATACCAGGAATCTCCTGGTTTTCCCTGGGAGAGCCCCCTGGTTAAACTGAATTCTGCTCCAGTATTTCCCAGTTACCTCTTGTTTGATTTTTTTTTTTTTTTCTCTCTCTCAGTCAGACAGCTCTCTCTCTCTCTTATTCTCTCTCTCACTCTTAAATGAGCTCCCAGGGGAACTCAGTCACATTTCCACACACAGGAGTAGACAGACTCGGCAGCAGAGCAAAACCGTAGCATGCATATTTGCTCCGACACTCTTTATTTTATGCAAAATAACTAAAGTGGATTCTAACATGTATGCATGTATGTGTGCATACTCAATTCGTGCTTATGTGCATTCCCCAGAGCAGCCCAGACAGGATTTAGTCTGAGAGAGCGGATAACACATACTGTAACCATGAATGCATTCTAGCTTCTTCAGACCAGTGGCAGCTCTCCTGCTGTTTTACTTGTCCCAGCAGGACGTTTTGGGCTGTTGTGCAAACTATGCCCGATTTTGCAGACTCGGGCACTTCAATGTTCGGATCTGTAATGTGTTTTAGTGCTGTGCGTGTCCTTCTATTGAGGTATGTGTGTGTGTATTTGTCTACTAAAGCACAAATTCAGCACTTTTTGTGAAAGCTCTGCTGCACCGAAGTGGCTGTTTTCACCAAGCATTTTTTTCTGCCCTTCAGATCACCAGCAAACACTAAAGAAACACTGAATATTTTCAGTAGAAGGACACATTTTTGATTATGAGTTTAATTATTCCAGACCTTGGTCAACTGCTGCTTGCAAGCAGTTCTTGCAACATTTCACTTTGCAATTCAGCTTGCAGCCTCATGCTGTATATCACATACTTTAATCGCTAATTGCTTACCTGTTAGGATCCAAAATACAAGTACAGTGTATTTTACTCTTAACGAGGACAAGCATCATTACAGTGATTACTAAATAAAAAGATGGCTCAAGTCTCATGATTGAGTTCCATCCAAACATGATCTTTAAACTTAAGTACCTGATAGATGGGAGGAAACTGATATGGTAAGCATTTGAAACAGACCACAGTAAGTAGAAGAACAGTTACTTTCATTATTCTTTAATTTATAATGGATCAGTCACTTGTTTTGCTTCTTTGAAAATAATAAAAACAACTGATGTAGTTAAATGACTTGTTTTGTCTGATAAACACAAACTAGAGATATAAAACAAGAAACCAGCAAATCCTGGAAATTGGAGAAGCAAGAAGAAGATAAATGACTTGAACACTGAATCAGTCATTAGGATAGGTGGTGATTAATTTTCTGTCGATCGCCTAACCATACTAGCCAAATTAATAGCTGCCGTCCAGTGATCAATCAAAAGCTGTGTGTTAAGAAGCTGATTGATAGAAATGTATAATTTGTCTGATCCATGATGCTGATTTGGATGAAGGTGTCGTAATTTTACATTTAAATGTTCGGATTCGAGATTAGATTAGTTGTCAGTTCATTCACAGATATTACGAATGATATGTAATAATAATATATCCACCTGTTGCTGCTCCAAAAGAAATGTTTCCCAAAAGCAGATGGAGGAAACAATTTGACTGAGTCAATTCTCACAAAAAAAAAAATTAGCAAGTGTGGCAACTATTGCGAGTCAGTGGTCTGTCTGATTGAGAGAACAGCTGCTGTAGACGTCAACAGGACCTCGCCATCTGTCCCCCTCCAGACAAGATTACAGCCCAGCTCCCCAGGAATGAAATAATTAGCATCCCTATTCTATTCGTACCTTTGATCTGAGAGGACGCTGACAGATGCTAACACTTCCCCTCCTACAACAAGATTAGTGGGACTGGTGCTGAGGCGGCTGTCCCCTCCGTGCCACCCAGTTAGACTGGCCAGCTTCATAATACCCTCTGCAATAAAAGGCAATAATAATCCACTTTGCATACTTACTGCCTTCTCTTTTGTTCTTTCTTGGCTTTGTAGTGGTGGTGGTTGGCATGTGTGTGAAGCATGTGAGGCAGAAGAAGCCCCCATGATGTATGACTGTAAAGTCATAAAACAATCGTAGTCATTTGCCCTCAGGGCTTAAGGCGCTCAAAGAATAAAATTGGAGATGCCGTTTGTGTGAGCTGACCTAAGCCAAATGTTCTGACTTTTGTTCCTGAATGTGGCTCTTGACACATCACACAGAGTGAGAGAAAAAAGGACATCACAGAAAGAACAAATACCAAGGTAAAATGAGAACATTTATTTAATTTGACAATAATATTTTTGTTTGAAAGGCTCTAATAAATGCTTCCTCTGGCTGCCGTCCTCCCCCATCTTTCATCCCACAGATGGTTAAGGTCAAGGGCAGACAACACAAAGTTTGCTCTGACTGGAAACTGGAAAGTTCAAATCCATTTGAATACAGGAGCTTTATGTGCACATAAGTGACCTTGCTTCTCTAAGTTACCGATCATTATTTTTGATGGAGGGACCTTTCCTGGCCTTTTGGATTCCAACTGTAAAAAAACAAATAAAGAGAAAATATCTTTGATTTCCCGTCCCTTGCCTTATTTCTACTCACACTGTAGTGGCCTTTTCTTTAAAACAGTCTTAGAAATTATGAGTAATTGGATATTTCAATCTAATGCTTTATTTGTCATTTGGGTTGTGCTCACAGATGCAAGCAGGGAAAGAGAACAAACCACATATTTTCTGCTTTAACAGCAGTTTGCTCTGGCTCGTGGGACAGTTTGTAGATGTGGTCCCTGCCTCGTGTCCTGGGTCTTCCTCAGGACACCCTGACCAGGTGCCCAAACTACATCAGCTCTCTCATTTTTAATGTGGAGAAGCAGAAACCTGAGGTCCCTGTGGATTGCAGAGATCCCAGTTCTGTCAAACCTGGCCCTGAAATCCTTTGCCTCAGTTTTGCTGAGATGAAGGAGCTTGTGTGAACAGTGTTTTCTGCAACCTTGTGTTTCTGGTAAGGACATTCAACGCAAAGTTTTCATATGCACAAGACTAGATACTAGATACTACACAAAACAAGATGACCATCATAGACGCCTGAAAATGAAGTGACAGAGACGAGCCTTGTTGATTGTTTATTTTTCCCATCTATGTGTTTCCACATTAAATGGTTAGTTGAGAGTAACACAAATAGATGGTTTAAGATTTGGCAGCAGAATGACAAAATACAGACTGGTGGTAGCGATCTCAGTTACCACCCCCCCAAGCCTGGACCAGTGTTAGTATTGCTGCAGTCATGCTGATTAGCTTGGCAGACCTGTGGGTTTTACATAACCAGGTAAGGTAATCTCTCTCCCAAAATCCAAGATTACATTTTAACATTTTATTGGATGAAATTTTGTGTACGTGCCACAGAGCACGATGAGAAGCCAGAAAGGTATGGTTGGGATTCTGATATAAAATGAGGAGAAATGTTTTTGGCATATTGGGCATAGGATATTTTTGTTTTTAGGCTGACATTTGATGGAGTTGGCTCATGGACAGCATAGTGGTGTCATGATTCAGGAGATAGTCGTTCAGATGGGAATCCCACATTTGAGTTGCCATGACAGCAAGCATCTGCCCTGCCGATGTCCCCCGTGAGCAAGCATCCCTATCAGCTCCTGTTTGGAAAATAACTCCGCGCTGCATTTCCTCTGATGGAGAGGAAGTGAATTTTATCAAAAGATGCTTGCTAACGCTTTAGTTTGTCGACTTCAGAGACTTGATGTATAGAGGAAATTGAAAGTGTTTCATTCTGCCTGGTAACAGTAATGTACTTACAGTCTGAGCACATGACTTCTGAGTGACAGGACGAGAGGGCATTCTGCATCATATCAACCGAATCACATGGACACCGGCCTCAAGCAGACATAAAGGGCATGTTTGCCCTTGTTATGATGAACCAAGGGTGATCACATTCAGGCTTCATTTGCAGAGCTCGGTTTGTTTTGGGCCCGCAGCAGAGATGCACACGATCCACTCACTTGTACGGCACAGCAAACTCGCTGGTAGCTACGGGATTTTCTTAAAGCGTGACAGGGTTTCAGGCTACAGTGAGCATCTGTGTGTAAGTACGTATTAGAGTTTGCTTCTGTCTTGCGAAGAACAAGGATAGTTATCCAGCGGTAATGAGACATGGCTGAACACACACAATCAGAGATATTTAAAGAGGGCGTTAACTTCTCTTTATTATTACCTAAGGTTATTATTGCATAAGGTTTATTTGGGTTTCAGACACCCATTTTTTTTTTGCTTTTTCTTAATTACAGCTTTCCAGTAATGATTCTTCTTCTGATGCTTTCATGGAGTTCAGTTTGTGTGGGAGTGAGAGCCAAATTAAGAGACTGATTGTGTGTTAATTACAGCACCGCCGTAATGAAGTGCTCTGTCTTGTCTTGCATCCCTACCCAGACCTCCCCAAGGCAGCGCTGAGGATCCTCAGCAACATGACCTTCCTGTTCGTCAGCCTGTCGTACACGGCAGAGTGCGCCATCGTCACCGCCTTCATCACCTTCATCCCCAAGTTTATCGAGTCGCAGTTCGGTATCCCCGCCTCCAACGCCAGCATATACACCGGTAAGCCCTTCTCTCTACAGTTTGTCTTCAGTTTGCTCTTTTGTTGCTTCTTATTCTCTCCACTCATTCATCAAAGCTGTGCGGCAGAGTCAGACATATTTTTGAGCTGTTTTGTGAGTCACTGCAGTCACTGTCCCCAGTGGGCCGCCTTCAAGGACGTGTGGGAGCCTATCATGAGGGATCCTTCAAAATATGCTCTGATCAATGGAGTAAAATAAAAATTTCCAATGAAAGTAGAACATGATTGTACCATATAGCTGCTTGTAAAGTAGATAGCTGGTGATGGAGCTAACTAATTTAATTAGCGGTTAATCTTTGGTAATTGGTCTTATTTTATTTTGTACAACATCAGAAAACAGTGTGAAGAAGTTGGTTATAGTTTCCCAGAGACAAAATGAACAACTTTAGATCGTCTCACCAACTGTCCAAAAGAGGTTCAATTTCCAATGATATCAAATGGAAGGAAGTGCAAATTCTCACATTACATAAGCCTCGACATTTTTTTCTTGCTAAATGACTGCACCATCGTCGAAACTGCGATTTATTGTCTGTCAAGCAACCACTTGATTAATCAAATTCTGTAGTTTCATTACATCAAATATTATCATAAATAATGAAAGAAAGTCTCAACAGTCGATGAGGGTAAGCGGGCGGGTTGAGGACACAGAAAATGAGATCTTCCTCCTCTGGAATTTCTGCTCACAGATCTATCTAACTATCCCTGGAAAGATCTGAACTATTAGATCAATGAGGCAGAACGGCCCTCTCCAAAAGAGTTCATTAGAATTTATTACCCTAGTCTGCGGTGTTAAGAAAATAATAGATCATTTCATTATTGAGTTGTAACGGTTACAACATAGGAAATATATTATTGCTGTGGGACTTTGAATATAAAACCTGCATTTAAAATATTTACATAAATACTCACTCAACCTTCTGTATAATGTCTTTAGAAAATAGGTTTTTCATCAGAGTGAAATTGGTTTATTCTACATTATGCGTTGCTGTCCTTGTGTTTTTTCCATGTGTCCTGGTCCCGGACAGGACAATAAATGATACATCATCGTGTGTGCTATTGGTCCGCACCAGTTTGTTCTCACCTCTCCATGTGCACACAGTGATTCACAGTCGGAGGGCAGCACTGTGAGTCATGGAGTCATGCTGACTTTAATGCAGTGATAAGCTTCCATTACATCCCCTGACTATAACACACAAGTCTCTGTTGACTGCGGGAGACACGTTCATCATAATGCGACACACACACACACACACACAAACACACACACTACCCTCCGCTCTGCCTGTGATTTGTGCACCACTACTGTATGTAGAGTGTACAAAGACCCAGTCTGATCCTTCAGGCGTGTCTGAGACAATGCACAACTAATCTGGTATCAGGATCATACAGCATTTGATTGAAAACTCAATTATTCCTGTGAAAGCAAAAAAGTGTGCATATGTGTGTTTACAAATCATTCTGCTGGCTAACATATGGTCACCTCCCCACACACACACACACACACACACTCTCACATATACACAATACCATTGCCTCATCTCATCTGTCTGCCTGTTGCCAGGATACAAGGGGTAAGGGCAAACGGGTGGTGCGGTTACCATGGCTACCCAAATGATGCCAAGCTGCTGGGATGCGATGATGGTTGGAAGGGAGAAGGAGAAGGAGAAGGAGAAGGAGAAGGAGAAGGAGGAGGAGGAGAGGGCTCTCCTGTTGATGGGAGCACCGTGCTCCCTAAGGCAGCAGATGGACTGACCAACTGTGACATTACCCTGATGATCGTGAAGAATTGTTTTTTTTTTTGAGAATGACTGGAAGATCAGACTGGAGTTTATTATTATTGTTGTTATTATTGTTATTATTATTATTATACAGAGAATTGTGACCCAACTCTTCAGTTCTTCTCAGCTCTATGCAGCCTTTATTTGCAGCTCATTGTTTTTGGTTCCAAGGCCAAAAAATCACCCTAACTTTCAGCTTTCCGATGTGTCCAATAAACCCATTGTACACGACCTGCCCAGCACCAATTCCAAAAAGAAAGACAAAGATAATGAGAAGCTGGTGATCATAGCAGAGCATTTAGCAGCTAAGTGGCTGAAAAACTGAGCTTAAAGAAAAGTGAATGTTGGACTTCTGTTCATTAAGTAGCCGAAGACGTGTCTTCAAATAAATGCTAATGTTGGGTCAGTGCTAACAAGTTTAGTCCTAACAAGCTTTATCTACTTAAATGGTTCAAATAACCTTCGTCATGTTTATAACTTATTTCAGCAGCTCCCAACTTTAATGACTTCCTACCAGATCCAGAATGGAACAATTTTCATTTTATGTTTCTGGCTGCACCAACAATGCTTTGCTAAGATAAAAAAAGACAAATTGCGCAGTTAGAACAAGTAGCAATAACCAAAATGGCTGAGAAGTCTCAAGGAGGGTGTATATAAAGAAAAAGAAGCTTTGTCTCACTGAATAACAAGTAATCTGTAGGAAGTGAACCATAAAATCAACACAGCAATGTAGAGACCGAGGACATTAAAATGAGATAAATGGAAGTCTTGAAAATTACCACCTTGATGAGTGTGCATCATGGCCGGTTAAAGAGGCGCCGCTGTTGCTACATGCTCATTAGATGTTACTACAGAAATAGCACTGTAACATATCACACACGCCTCCCTCAGCTGCAGTTTCCCCCATGTTGCTGTCACTGCTTTTTCTTTTCTTTCCTTGGTGGCTCTCCTAATCTCAGCCACTGTTTCTCTGAAATATGTGCTTTCCATTCTTATTATTTTTCTCCTATTTTGTCTCTTATCTATCTCTAGCACTGCTTAGAGTTGTCTGTTTCAAAGTTTTACCGTGAGAGTCACGGCTTCTTTTGATGTAAGGGCTCTATAATAGATCAGTGCCGACATGCGTACAGCCACACATTTATCAAATATCTACAGGAAAAAAGGAATCACTCACATTCATGCCAGAATGGCTGTTAATCCAGATAAAATGTGTAAGTCATTCATGTAGCATGTAATACTACAGCTGTGTGTGTGTGTGCGCGCCTTATGTCACTGTGATGTGATATCTGGTTTAGCTGTGTACATTTTTATTCCTGCAGAAAGCACAAGGTTTTAGCACAGAAACATGCACTTACAGGATAACCTAAAGCTACAGCTGTCTGTTGCCTCGCCCTCACTGAGCGCTCTCTATCTCTGTTTCTTATCTTTCTCCTTGTCTCTATGTTGCACACACACACACACACACACACATACACACATATACATACAGTGAGGGAGAAGCCAGATGACATTTCTGTGTAACTTGGATAATTTCTCTGTTGATCCTCTATCTCTGACGACCCTCCGCCCCTTCGCTGGCTGACCTCATCTTGCTCGTTACCCGGCCGTGATGCGCCGCCATGCACAGCCTCCCCGGGCCTTAATTCCGGCACGGTGGCATTCTCCACATGGTCAATCCTGCCAGCAGCGAGCTTAGCCTTTCTTCATGCTGTCAATTAGACGAGCTCTCGTGGACTGAGAGCACGTGCCACAGCCTGAAATGACTCACTGTTAGCCCGTTGCGTCGCCTGGTCACATTGATAGCAAAGCCTTCTCCTCTCTCTTTTTCTTTGAAGTTATTTATTCTTGGTTTAAAGGCGGATGTCACATTGAGATTGATGTTTCTTTTTCAAGTAACCCTGTTCAACAACACACCAGACCGTCTTTCATATAGAAGCATGACAACACGTGTGGCTGATTGAAACTCTGTAGATCAGATGCTCACAGCACTTAAGTCAGTTATGCTTTACGGTAATTCATTCAGTGTTTTTTCACAACACCAATTAGCTGCTCTATTTCTGTCCTGTTTGCAGCACCTTTTTTTCTTTTCCTCCATCTCACCCACATTTCTTTTCTTCTCCCTCGCAGGTGTAATCATCGTACCCAGTGCTGGGGTGGGCATCGTGCTGGGGGGCTACATCATCAAGAAGCTGAAGCTCGGCGCCAGAGAGTCGGCCAAGCTGGCCATGATCTGCAGCGGGGTGTCTCTGCTCTGCTTCTCCACACTCTTCATAGTGGGCTGCGAGAGCATTAATTTAGGAGGCATCAACATACCCTACACCACCGGGTAAGAACATACAGTGTGTGCCAACAGATGGAAATGATTACAGATAGATAGCAGTTTGTTTTTCCCAGTATGTCTCGCTTTTGCATCAAGAGCCAGAGGACATTAGACAGATATCTGTCAGTATAATGATGTATAAGACTGTGTGAGTACATACAATTGACTTTTTGATTTTGGCATGTGGTACTTGGGAACCAAGTATACATATGTCTCTAAATTGCTTATTTAAGAAAGGCTAGTCTGAATATGAAGTTATATCTGAAATACACACCTACTCGAGGGAGGAGGTGGTGCTGTCGCAGCTTCCATCATCCTCATGTGTCATGGCGCCGTGTTGGAGCGCAAATGACTAATTAGCAACGCTGGCATCTGCTCTTGTGGCTCCAGTGAATCACTCCGCCACCTCTATTTCTGCAGCTGCTCGACACCACATCAGCAGCCGGAGTTAACAAACAGTCATCCGATGTGTCAGGCCCCGCGGACGTCTGCTGGCACACTCAAATGCTACACGCTTACAAACGCACTCGTACAGACGGACGCACGGAGGCACTATGCGTGAGGTCACCTTGGATGATACACTGCAAACATATCAAACATCTAATGTATTAACGTCCAGTCTCATCGTACCATGTGCTGCGTATCTTGCATGGTCATAAAATCAGCATTCTCAGCTTTTGAATTGAAAGTTCATTCAGTAAGTATGAGATGTATAGAAGGATACTGTGATAATGGGCCCGGTTGTCTTTGCAGGCTGTAGGGGCCGACCGCATGGTCTCAGAAGTTCACTGAACACACAAAGAAGAAAGTGCCGAACCGCTGTGAAATTTACTTTTCACATAACTACGTTAATAAAAATGATTATTTGCCAAATAGTCAGCGTGCCCTTTAAAGCCCCATAGCTGACCCATTAATAACTGTAGCCTTTGTTTAAGCCACTGTTATTAGAGGGGTCAACAAGACGTGTGAGCCAGCGGGGCTCCTCATTATGAACAGCACCGGTCACTAGTCACTGGTGGCACCCACATGAGGAATGTTTCGCCCAAGCCCACTCTTTGTGTCAGTCGTCTGCACTCACACACAAGTCTAGACGTAGCTCTCCCCCCACTTACAGGCCGGAGACTGTTTGACAAAAAAAGGACACCAAAGGTTGTCAACCTTGTCAGAGAAACACATCAGGTTACGTATTATTCTTGAATATCCTGGTGTGTATTCTTAATTAAAAGCTGCTGTGGACTCATCTTTTGATTTATATTTTCTAAATAAAGCTTTGTTTTTCCTCTGTTAAGAAATGAAAACTCTGAATTGGTTTGCAGTCATTCTCTCTGTTCAGTGTCTGCGGTCCTAAACCACATTAAGCCGCTCTCTCTCTTGGCTCTCCATTTTTTCCCGTTTTTTTTTTTTTTTTTAATGCAGTGCAGCCTACAGACAGGCACACAACATCTGGAGGGTTCAGTGGAGGCCGGGGGTTTAGTCTGGGGGGCGTGCAATCAGTACAGCGGGCCTGCGACTCCAGCAGGCCTGATGCTTTTTTACATGCGTGCAAATACAGACATACGCAGACTCACTCCTTCACACACAGTCTGGAATGTGACACTGTTATGTCAGGACAAGCCCAAATTTGCTTCCCCTCTGACAACCAATATGAAAATGAGGATCAGTATCACTTTATGGTCTTGTGAAAAATGATGGTCCGTGGATTTTAAGTGGCAACATAAAATAATTTAAGTTTTTCTCAGTATTACAAGTGTTTATTTTATGTTATAATATGGCATTCTTTGAAAAAAATATAAAACTCGACTGGCATTGGGTGTGACCAGCCATTATTTTTGTGGGAATAATCCTCTTAAACACATAATGAAAACGCAAACTTTGAGACAGATGTGTGTGTGTGTGTGTGTCTGTGTGTGTCTGTGTGTGTCACACTGAGGCCGATGTGTTGTTGTTTAGGGGGCCTGTCCCTGGCTGTTCCGCAGGGCTCAGGGCGAAGCCTCCCAGAGAAAACCCAGGACTCGCTTCACTGCTCCCGGTATAGACGGGCCCAAAGTCCTGTTTGGCTTAGAGCGACTGTTCCCACACTGTCTGTCGAGTCGCTGGAGGTGTCACTTCCTCAGCCCCCTCCCAGTCTCTGTCCCTTTATCATCACACATCACACACAAGCTGGTGGGGGGCTAGATTAAACGTATTTAATATGATTATGTGCAGCAGATTGAGACTCAGAGACTGCATAAAACATTGTTGAGATTATTGGCAGCCTCTTTACAGTAAACAGTAAAACACTTTGTTTTACTATTGAATTTCATTTTTTCATACATAAATTATTTTTACTTTGCAAATAATATACAACATTTAAGGTGTTTTTTTGTTTTAAATAGATGTTTTCCTGCTGAAACAACTTAGTGGAGTGATGCCATGCAGGGAAATAGAGTCGTGACAAGAATTATCCTCTTAATCAGCAGGAAACATTGAGTTTTATGGGAAATGTGGTCTAAAATGTGACACATAGTGTAATAAATTTGTGTTCTGGAGCTAAATGGTGCGCTGCTCTCCCAGCAGGCCCACACTTGTAAAAGAGGTTGCACTGAGACTAACCCAGATATAATAATGTGTAGTAAATTAATAAACGCTGCTACAGATAGTTGAATGGGACCCTGCCTCTGGCCCTTGCTGACATTGCATTAGTGAAGTGAAATTACATCTCCAAAGTGTGGATTAAAAAGGAAAAACAACCTTGTTTAACATTATCTAATAAGATATGAAAGTCTGGAAAAAACATGACTTACAAATAGGCACGTAGGCCCTGCTCTGAAGTGAAAACCTAAATGAGATAAGTGGGTTAAATGTTTAGTTTTGTTGTGTTGTGATCTAGTGAATAGATATGCTGGGTCCCTTTTGGTGTTAACAAATGTTTCCTGTGTCTGTCTGTGCAGGCCGACCCTGACGATGACCCACCGGAACCTGACAGGCAGTTGCAATGTGAACTGTGGCTGCAGGATCCACGAGTATGCTCCGGTCTGCGGCTCCGACGGCATTACCTATTTCAACCCCTGCCTGGCTGGATGCAGCACCGTGGGCAATGACAGCACTGGGGTGAGCACACACACTCGCCATGCTCACAGGCTCGTTGTTTTCCTGTCTCAGAAATAATTGCCGGGTAGCCCATTTACACATCAAGGAGAACAAATGCAGTGAAAATGATTTCAGGGAACTTTGCTGAAGGACACATTAATTATAATGGATACACAAAGATAATTCTCATAGTTCTGAAAGTACAGGAAGTGTCAGACCCACAACAATGTCAGATAGGAAATTAAAACAAGAGGAGGAAAGGGAACGTCTAGATTCTTCATCTAGATCACTGATCACATCGCTGGTGCCACCCAGTCTGTCTATGTGTGTGAATTTACATTCGATTTTTTTTTTAGTGTAGCTGCAGTACCAGCTGTCTATTAATGGAATTAGCTTCAGATTTGAGTCAACTTTAAAAAAAAGTCTGAGTGGATAATATGATTTACTCGAGTTGTTTTTGACTACAGATTAGAAACTACACCGACTGCGGCTGCGTGCAGAGCAGGCAGGTCATCACTCCGTCCTCCGGTGGCCAGGTCAACCAGCTGCAGCTGGTCATTGTGAAAACCTACCTGAACGAGAACGGCTACGCTGTGTCGGGGAAGGGGAAGTGCGACCGCACCTGCAACACCCTCATCCCTTTCCTTATCTTCCTCTTCATCGTCACTCTCATCACCGCCTGTGCCCAACCATCTGCCATCATTGTCACACTCAGGTAAGGGACCACGTCAGTCTTCGTCAGAGGGTTTAATTTATCCAACTCCGCTCTGTTTCTCTGGGACTGGGGGGGGTTATTACAGCTGGTTGTTAGTCTCGGCTTGTGTCCACTCTGCCTAAAAGGCTCCTATTTTCTGTCTTCTTGAACTGAATAATAGATGTTTTTTCCCCTACGTTCCTTTATTTGGATGCTGTGCAGTGATTCTGTATCATTCACATGCCGTTCTTTCTCATTTCTCAGGTCTGTTGATGAACAGGAGAGGCCTTTTGCTCTTGGGATGCAGTTTGTCTTGCTGCGAACTCTTGGTAAATTCCTGAATAATTGCACTAGAATGGTAAACATATTAGAACCACATACTGTATGTTTTATGACCTTGTGAGTCAGGTTAAACCACTATTATCTCTATTATCTTATTGTTTATTATATGTTCTTTGGTGATAAAGAGTAGATGAGAAAAAAAAAACAAGAAAAAGGTGTAATTAGATTAAATGAAAGTATTTATAATTAATTTGCCAATAATTGGACTGAAAATGGCCACCTGACCAGTTTGAAGATTTGTTACAGAACATGCACACAGTCATCACATTTTTAATGTTGGGGTTTTTCCAGCAGGTCTTTAATCTGTTTTTCTAACACAATTTTAAGAAGATGCAGGATGCAGTGCTGTAGTGGACCTGTGCAAACTCTTGTGTATGTAAGTGTAGAAAAGCCCTCAGCGTTAGTAAGCACTGCCCTAACATGCTTCTGATCTGCTTGGGATAGAGGGATAGAGTCTGTATTTGTGCGGTTACACAGTTGGGTCTAAAAACCTGAGTTACTGGTTAATTATACAGTCTGATGCAATCCTGTACAACAGCTATGCAATACATTTTACATTCATAAAGTTCCTAATGCTCAGTTTCTGCGGACAGAGAGCTGCTGATTCAACACTAAAGTCTGAGGCTGTAGTTGGCTTCATTATTCTGAAAGGTGTTTCTGATATTTTGTCCACCACGGACATATAATCAGACCAGCCTCTGATCTGCATGAAATGGTGCCACCAAGTGGTAGAATGGTGGCACTACAGTACAGTTAATTTACAGTCAAGTACTGTGCCCCTTTCAATGACATACTAATTGAGTACAGTATGCACTAATGCAGATCAAACACAAAGCTTTCAAACATTTCAAAAGTTTAATACTGACTCTGTTTTCCAGAGTTTTTCCATTTGCTTAGTGCAGTGTGTTGTGATGCAGTAGTGTACAGCACCCTCAATAATTAACCATTTTTTACATTTTTGTATGAATAACAACTTTTGGACTATACTCTCAAGGGATTTAAGTATTTCTCTATATGTTGAAATATTTAAGACTGAATAAGCAACAATCAAAGTTCAGTGATTGAATTGATTGGTTCATGGAAATTCATGACATCACCTTTCAACTGTACTTGGCCCTCCTCAAATTTTGATAAATGTGAAAACACAAACACAGAACCTCATGTGAAATAACCACAACAGTTCTTAATTTGGATCTTGTTTGGCAGATCTTAAGTTATTAATCAGCATGTGTTTGCTTCCTCAGCCTACATCCCCACGCCCATCTACTTTGGTGCTGTCATCGACACCACCTGCATGCTGTGGCAGCAGGACTGCGGCGTGCACGGCTCCTGCTGGGAGTACGACGTCACCTCCTTCCGCTTTGTCTACTTCGGCCTGGCCGCCAGCCTCAAGTTTGTCGGCTTCATCTTCATCTTCCTCACCTGGTACTCGATCAAGCACAAGGAGGAGCGGGCCGAGCGCTGGCGCCAGCACCTGCCTCCGCTGGGCACCGTCAGCGAGCTCATCTGCCACGCCGGGGGCCAGAAAAGCCACGCACGCACCCGCTCCTGCCCAGTCTTCATACCCCCTCGGCCCGACCCGCCCACCGCCCTGCTGCTCAACCGCGGCCACAGCAGCCTCAGCTGCCCCGGCAACGCCCTCAAAGCAATAACCCCGCCCATCCTATTGCCGCATCACCACAGAGGCTCGGCCCACGTCTGAGAGCGCGTTGAGCCTCCCTCCCCGGGGTTCATCGTGACACGTGCCTTCCTGTTTGTGTTTCTGCACCACAAGGTGTCTGCTCTACACCAATCAGACACCAGGCGGTGGCTCCACAGCTGGTGTGGGACTGACAGGCGGACACACAGGCGCGCCCACCATACTTAAAAGGGCTGCTCATTGTCGTTTATAATAACAGGAGACTGACGGATGTCCTTTTACTCTGAGCATATCATCAGCTGCAGCCACACACAGCATCCACACGGAAGGCCAGACCTTCACTTCAAGGTTCAGACGATGTAAAGACGTCACATGGTGCTACTGTTACAGGGCAGGGCATTAAAATCTCTGTACAGACAGACGAGTCACCAACAACACAGCATCTAAAGCACAACTGACAAACCTGTACTATGCAAGATCTGATGTACAGCTCCCCGTTATTCTACGCCCATACCTCTCTTCCTCCCCGCTCAGTTGACACACACCACCACGCTGTCGTCGGCTCGTTCCTGATCTTTTTCTTGCAGTCTGAGCTGTGAGCATATCAGCGATCTGTTCTCATATCCGGTGTGTTTGTGTGTTTGCATCTCCAGCATCTACAAAAGCAGGATTTTTTTTTCTTTCTTAAAGCCTCTCACCTTCCTGTTTTTTCGTAACAGTGCCTCTCAGGCTGTCTTGGCCAGTCCGGTATACAAAGCTAGCTACCAGGGTAAACGCTAGCTACCGATAAAAGCCAGTCACTGTCCTCTCAGTTTAGCGACAGTATTCTTCTTTGTTGCCCTTAGCTTTTTTTGTTTGGGAGCAGTCGACACCGGGCTCAGGTCGCCTGCGCCCGGCGGCCAAAGTTCCTCGCCTTGCTAAGGTAATCATGTAGCTCAAACGGTACAGTGTTTATATTGACTTGACTCTGAAAAGTCTCGCAAGTGAGCAAGAAATCTGTATTTCATTACACATCACACTACTGTATTATTACCATGTGTAATAATCAACCGAACAGCAAACCAGGGAAAGGAATAAGATCTCTGACCAAGTGCTGAAGCTACTGCGTGTCCAAAAGATGTTGATCATACAGGGCATCATGCAACGACGGTGATTCGTTCAAATGTGGCAAAACTGCTGTATTTCTTAACCAATTTGACCCATTTTTAAACACAACTTCTTCTAAGTAAAACGATTTCTATCTTAATCTATCGCAACAATCAACAGCAAATGAAAGGATGCATCATTTTGGCTTTGTATTGTAATGGCTTCTCCATTCTAACGGTCATCAGATGTACATAGTAGTTATCAAGTAGTCTAGACTTTAACAAAAAAAAAAAAAGTAGTGCGGCAAGCATGTAAAACAGAACCTCCTTTTTAATCAGCAAGCGTAATCTGATGTTGATGATTCAGTTCCTGGGTGTTTTGGGGCCCTCTAGTGGACACAGAGATGATTGTGTGAAGGCCAGTGAATGTTGCTGTTTGTCAGACCTACTGTACTATGAACTTCTTGGTTAAAAGGTTAATTATTAAACTTAATCACTGCACTGAATTTAGCACTCCAGTTTCCCAAAGACAGACCCGAAAAAAAGACGGCCTTTGACATGCTGCAGGTCACGCGACTTAAATCGGAAGTCCACACTACGTTTCAGCCGACTCAGATTAGCGGGTCTGAACAGAGGCGTGTTGCTTGCATGTTAACTGTTAGCAGGCACCATGTTTTAACTGAATTGTCTAATTTTCTTTTACCTTTTTTGCTCGAGCTGTTATTTCTTGAAGTCTTTTATGGATTTACCTTCCTGTGAATAGGAAAGGTAGTGTTTGCAGAGAAATGGAAGAGGAGACCACGCAACCTCCTCTAAAAAGCTTTGGTAGATATTAGATATACTATGTGCATACAAAAGGTTAAATCTGTGGCACATGTGTTGAAAATCTTTAAAAATTTTACATTTCCTTTTCTGGGGTGGGGGCGGGTATAAGAGAAGTCTAATAAAGATTTTATATTTTATATTCTGATCAGTTCGATTTCATTCTACTTGAAGAAGGTTGCAAAGGAACGGAGAATCTGATGCAGTGAATACATTTAAAAGTTAACGTCTTTGGCCAAGATTCGTGGTATTCTGCCAGGTAAAAGATTAGATAGCGGTACTGGCAGTGACTAATTTTGGTATTATCGTGACTTAGTACCTCAAATAACATTATTCATAAGTGATCATCGTGTAAATACTGACAAAGCAAATGAAGCGTATTATAGAGCTCATGCATAGCTAGAAGCATATTTATGAACTAACCCATGACATTGTAGTTAAAAAGGAAAAAAAAAAAAAAAAAGACTTAAAGCTATAAAAAAACCAAAAACAAATGGTGGATTTGTCTCACGGTGCCTGAACAGTATTATTCACATGGGAAGGCCTCAGTTTGCTTTACATGTGGGGAGGGAGGAGGGTTATTGCAACGCATTTCTTTCTGCCAAGAGGACGACACCATAGACCTGATTTAAAATACTTAAGTTATGCTACCCAGAATGCCCTTCTTTTCATCTATAATTATTCTCTACCTTTTCCTCCAGTTCTTGGCATTTTCACAGCGTCTGCAAAGGAGTACATACCAGTGAAAAGTTATCGATCAGGTCCCCTGCTAATGTGACTGGGAAGCCAAATGTGATCCTCGCCGAGTCATCTTACAGATATATTTCTTCCGTTCACTCAACGTTACGGCTGCTTGTTCTGAGAAAATACTGATTGAACGTGTTTTAAGTGGATTAAAATCTCCTCTTACACTTGGTGAAATCACTGTTTTTGATAAATTTTATTGATATATTTGTCTATTTCTGGGCAGAACAGTTTAACATTGCCTCATTTCAGGAATATTTGCATTTTTTAATCAGACTAAAAAGGTTAATATCTTATAAAAGCAATAAGCCTAAAGCCATGTTTTACACTGATTGATCATGTACATATTTTGCAGTAAAGAAATTGGCTTTTATCCACAAAATAAATTCACACCCCCCAAGCGAAGTGAACCAAACAGCACACTTCTTTGCAGGAAAGGATAGAGAATCATTCGGTAAAACCACACAATCATTAGACTCAGTAAATGCAGGGACCGTCGCCTTTTACTCTGCTGTACGCCTCCTACAGCGTCCTGCTGTTCAAATGCCTGGACTACTGCTGACAGATGACTTCAGGTCATCTGTGGATTTGCTTTCACACGTTTTAATTTCATCAGTATTTGAACTGAAAGCGAATCTCATGGTTGGAACAGAAACTGTATTCTGAAAAGTCGAGCTCTTATTTGCTTTTGTTCCTCAGGAGCGGAAGTCTAATTGATGTTTGTGAACACTTGGTTTACAAATGCCTTGAATACTTGATATTTGTCATTAAAAAAACCCCCTGAAAAATCGACTCGCCTGATCGAATTATTGCAAAGACTTCTTTAAAAGGCATGCATTGGGACAACACTTCAGACCGAAACATCTCCAGGAAGGTTGAAAGGGTTTATTTCTTTACAGCTTCATGGCTTTCCCGAAACCAGACTTGTTTTAACACTTCTACACACACACCACACACGCACTCACATACACCGTGAAGAGGGAAAAGGACAGCATCAGGTTTTTGCAGAACCAGTTTGCTAACACCTCAACACAAGTGATGAACTTCTGGCAGAAAGGTTAAACATTTCGCCCTCGTTGGCCCTGGAATACTTAGCTTTAGGCCACGTCTGCAGAGTAATATACTGACTATGCTGCTGTAGCTCGAACAAGAGTGTGCCGTCATGTAACCAGTTTTAAGGGACTATACACTTACATTCAAAATGAATTGGCCATGTGCAACACTATACACTCTGGATTATCAAAGCACTACAACATACACACGATTAATTGGTGACATTTCCCAAAAAAAAAGTTACACAATGAACATTTTCTAACCCCTGGTGATGGTGTGAGCATTTGCCTGTATTAAAAAGAAAATGCTGTGAACGGTGACAAACGTGCAACTAATCAGTAAATAGTGAGCTCAGATTATCAGGTGTGTTTGCTGCGGCTGGATGATTCAGGTGACTTCAAGATCGTCTGTGTGTTAACTGACTCAGTCTAAACTTTCTGGTATCAATAAGTAAGTGAAAACATTACATTTTTCAAATTTAAAAAGCCATCTGTGAAACAGATTCTGTATTTAGGTTGATTCTGTAACTTTTTCAGAGGTGACATCTTAGTTTTTAAAAAGCAGAAAATTATTTAATATAATCTGATCTTAAAATGGACATAAAATATAATGTCTGCAAAGGCTGGAGGGCGAAATGTTCAAAAGTGCATTTGGCGTCAGATGTTGCCTTTGTCTCTGTAGTGAGTGGGTGCTGCTCTGATGAAGGGTTTCAGGTCTGTGATAAACACATGCTTCAAAGACTGGAACGTACCTATAGCTGGCTAATGCTAACTACTCATTCAGATGTTGAAATGGTTTCACCACTCACACTTTGTTTTTCATAAAAACATATATTAAAAACATCAATGGTGTTATCCATGTGGAATTAATCATTTTAATCCCAACACTTAAGCTTTAAACTTTAGCTGCATTAAGGCTTTTTCTTTTCTAAATATATATTTGAAAAAAAAAAAAAAAACATAACACTGTTTACTAATAAATGTAGGCACCTGTAAAAAAATAAACAAAACTTTAATACTCATTATACAACTCTGACTGACTGAGGTGGCATCACTTGCCATTGCTCTTGGCAAGCTCATCTCCCAATCACTGTGTCACTGTGTCTCTATGGCGACCAGCAGCTCATTGGCTGGCTGGCCGGTGCATGCGTCTGCCTCAGAGGGTCTGATCAGAGGGCTGAGGCAGAGAGCCGCTGCCCTCGTAGTCCAAGGTGAGGGGCAGCACCTGTAGTACCAACCCGACGCTCTGTGGGGTGCTAGTCTGTTTGGCGGGGGGGCTCCCGGTGGTGCTGGCCTGCACTTTGGGTCTCAGTGTCTGTGGGGACAAAGGGAGGTAGCCTTGGGCCTGGAATATGTCCTCCTCTTCTTCGAGGCCCAGGCCTGGGCCGAGACTCTGGGGGCCGGTTTCCTCTCTGTGGCCCAGGCCGGGTCCCGGCTGGGCCTGCAGGCTGTTGTGAGTGTGCAGCAGGTTGTTGTGTCGTGTCTCCAGCTCCATCAGTCCATTCCCACTGAACATCTCACCTTCCATCTCCTCCAGCTGCTGCGCCCACATGTCACTCTGGAAGATGACCCTGTCTCTTCTCAGACCTGACGACGTTGCCGTCGCCGGTGACGCCAACATAACGGACCCCCCAGGTCTATTTGGAAGCCTCTCAGGAAGGTCGTTGACAACAGATTCCAGTGTCCTCTCCAGTGTGGGCCTGGGTGTGGGTGGTGCTGGTGGCAACTGGCTGGGGGCGGGGGTGGTGAGGCGAGCCTCTGCGGCCAGGCCCGGCCAGACGTCACTGGCTGAGGCCAACTCTTCTCCGCTGCCTCCCTCAAGGCCTCCACCCCCGGCCCCGGAGCCCAGCTCTGGCAGGGCGGAGTCGTCAAGCTCGTGGGTTCGGTTGAATTTGTTAAAAACGTGTCGCAGTGCAAATATATTATCTACATCCTTCTGGAAGTTGGCCCAGTTGTCTGGGCTGGGGCTGTAGTCAGGCCTACATTCATAAAGGCTTTCGTTTATGCTATACAGATCCTCCAGTCCCTGCCAGTTCACCTCCTCGTCTGTCAAGTTGGGTAGCTTAACCCTGTCGTCCGTCCCATATTGGCTGTGTGCTGCCAAAAACAAAGACACAGAGGACTGTAAGGATACAGAGCAGAAAGAGCAGGGAGCTCTTTTTACGTCCACTCAGACACCATGCAGACATGCCCAGCCTCTGGCCCTCAGTAGAGCAGCCAGCTCCGTGCGGTTTGACGCCCAAGCAACACACACACACATTAACATCCACACTTCAAAGTAAAAATAAAGTAGATGAACACAGCACCCACACTAAGCTCAAGCCATGAGTAGTGCAAACACATGCTGCCTTAGAAAATCACATTAGAAAAACAGACTGAAAAGATAAAAAAAATATTTAAATGATCCATCATAACAGACTAACACACTGAGCTGCACAAGAAAAACAGAATGGCACAGTTAATGATAGGCCTGGACTGGATTGAAATGCAAAGTCAGGCAACCTGGAATAAAAGAACTTACACAGCGGAGGAAACCAAAAGAAAGGTGATCAACAAAACAAGAAGATGCTCAGAAAGAAAATGAGGTTGCTGAATGGTGTATCCCCATACAAAAAAAATAGAGGAATTCAAAATGCTCTGTGTCATATTCAGAAGTACGCTGATGACACGGCCAAGCCATCGTTGGGTGCATCAGGGATGACAGAGAGGAGGAGTATCGGAAGACTGGTAGGGGACTTCGCTGCATGGTGCCACACTCATACCACCTACAGCTCAACACCTCTAAGACGAAGGAGCTGGTTATTCGACTTTGGGAGGTCCAGACCAAGACCACACCAGTCCTGCTAGAGGGAGCTGAGGTGGAGGCAGTGGACTCATACAGATACCTCGGGCTATGGATAGACAATAAACTGGACTGGACAACGCACACCAGCCACCTGTATGGGAAGACACAAAGCAGGATGTACTTCCTAAGGAGGACTGCGGTCCTTCAACATCTGCTGCAGCAAACTTCTGCAGATGTTTTACCAGTCTGTGGTTGCCAGTGTCCTCTTTTACACTGTGGTATGCTGGGGGGGCAGCATATCCAAAAAGGACACATCCAGACTGGATAAACTGATCAGGCAGGCGGGCCGGCTCTGTGGTCGGCACGAAGCTGGACTCTCTGGTGACGGTGGCAGAGTCGAGGACTCTGGACAAACTGCTGGATATTATGGACAATGCCAGCCACCCTCTGCACACCGTCATCAGCAACCAGAGGAGCCTGTTCAGTGAAAGACTGCTCCTTCCCAAGTGCAGGACCAACAGGCTCAAGAACTCCTTTGTCCATCATGCCATCACACTCTACAACTCCTCACAAGGGGGAGGAGGACATAGAGTAGGGGTGGTAGCCATTGTACATTTTACTTGTACAACACTTACATACATCGGACACTTTTTCCCCTAGTGCAATAACCCCATCATATGCAATAATGTGCAATAATTTTAATTTATAACACTTAACTTATACTTATACTATACAAAGCCATAACTTATTTCACACGATGCCATACTCAGCTCTTTCTATTTACTTATAGTATTTTATTCCCATTCTTTATATTTTGTATTTTAAGTACTTACTGTTTTATTTTTCAACTGTGTGCTTCTATACCTGTATGCTGCTGGAAACGTAAATTTCCCTGAGGGAGTCATCCCAAAGGATCAATAAAGTTAAGTCTAAGTCTAAGTCTAAGTCTATAAGGAAAAGAGGCAAATAAAAGAAAATTGCAAAGGCTAAATCAGAGTTTGGCTCAGTTTGATGTCTGCAAGTTTAAAAAAAAACAAAAAACTTTAGGTCAGCTTCCCTTGTGAGGTCAGCTTTCTTGCAACTAGTGAAGCTAGAGAGGGGAGATGGCTTGGACGTAGGCTTAGGGACTCACAGGAAGGAGAGGCTCGGTCTCCTCTTTGACAATTTTCGATGCTGCTGTTGCCTGGTAAGCAGGTGCCAGAAACAAGAGGTCAAAAAAAGGGCAGAAGTCAGTGGGGGGACAGAGAGGTCACAGCAACTCAAGTGTCCACTCTACCACATGCTAATGGCCATGAGCAAATATGAGAGGCGTCTGAATGTCGTGTTACGCTGGAGCACTAATGTGAGGATGACTGTTTATTTGTGTGTATGTATGTATGACTGACATGGCATGGAGGGTGATGTTAAAGGGATGGTTCCATGTTTGCTTATTCTTTCTGATGGAGTGAGAAGGTTGGTATCACTCTCATGTCTGTCTGTTTAGTGCATGTATGAGGCTACAGCCAAGAGACGCTTAGCTTAGCTTAAATGAGACATGAAACAGGTATCAATCTTCTTGTCCAACTTTCCAACTTAAGCCGGAAAACTAACCCCTTTAAGCTTTCGTGTAAAGTGTGATGCATGAGGGGCGGGGGATGATTCAGTATCATGCATTGTCATTCACGTGCATTTGATGCTTGGGTGGTTCTCAAGTAGGAGCACATATTCAGCACCTCGCTGTACAACATCTTCATTTTTATTTAGCCATGCTACCGAAAGTATAGCTACCGAAAAAAAATAATAATAAAAAGAAGAAATCAACGTTGAGTCTAGATTTTAACACAGGCGACTGCTGGAAAAGTTGTGCTCTCAAGCGAAAGATCTGAGCCGGGACTGACATTGCACAGCAGATAAAAGTGAAAACAGATGGTGTACACAGAGGTGACAACAAATGAAGCTGCTTTAATGAGAGAGAAAAAAAACAACAACAAAACATCATCTGTTATGATTTGTTAGCGTGTCCCCAGCATGCAGCCACAGATTAAGCGCCAGCACTCCATGGATGAATGGATTAGTGGGAATGAGGCAATTCGGGGGCCCATGCAGGTGTTAAAGAAAAAAGCCACTGAAGAGAAACAAAAATTGGTGGATACCTGTGTGGCTCATAGCTTCCTCCATCTTTACCTCCTGATCAGAAAAATAAAAGCAATCGATTGTTAATTCTTTGAGTCAGGGAGAAACGGGAGAGAAATAAATAGTTCATTCACACTGAAGGTTTCTTCATGCACAGCTGCTACTCCCTATGGAGAAATGCAATTATTGGATGATCCGAATGAGGAGAAATTAGATTGGAAGAAAAGGGAAGGAAAACAGGGAGGAAAAGTTTTAAAAAGTTCATACAATTTGGGCTGGATGGAGAGGTGAGGATTGATCAGCATTGAGTGGTTTGTGAGGTGTAGAGTTCAGCGGGGTTTCCCCTTCAAAGCAAAATACACAAGGTTATCCAGTCCAGGTGATAATGATGGTTAAGTCACACTCTGTAAATAGATGCAAGGGACTGCTAGATCCATTTCTCCACACCAGTTACATTTTAATAATCTATCCCTCCAACAAAAACATCACTTGATGTAACCACGACAGCAATTTCACTGGTCCACGGCGCTGGCATCCTACCCGAGCAGGGGCGGCCAGCGCAAGTAAAGAGATTTTAGGCTGCTATGTGACATGCATTGGCATGGCTTTGACAAGTCCGGCGTGCCAGCGCTGAAACACAATCAGTTTTCTCAGCGCAGCTTGGCCGCTCCAGTGCTCCGACTCTCCAGCTGGTAATTACAGACATTAAGTTTTTATCCCTGGGACATAAACAATGCGGCCAGTTCGCGCCACACACGAACCTTAGAGGCTTTGGTCATCACGACGTCACTTATTAAACCACCTCCACTGCTGGGATTACTGCTGCATAAGGGTGCTTGGATCATGTGGTGGTAGTAAAAAAAAAAAAAAAAACCCAACATATTGTGGCTGATTATGGCAGTGATGCATGGTGGGCTCTAATAAAATGACAGCCTCAATTGCTGTGATGACAGCATCCTCCAAATAATATCTCTAACACTCAGTGAGTCACAAAGGGGATGATGGCCAGGACATAATGCAACTGTAACATTGTCCTATTTTTATTGTAAAATACTATTTAAAACGCTAGAATTTAGTAAAGGGGAAAATCTTCTGGCAGAGTTGAAGGTCCAGAGCTGAGAAAGAAAGGGCAGAGAGTGTGCATGTGTCATCATGAAGAAAACACTGAACAACCATTAACCATTAAGGACACACGAGACTGCGTGATGATTTCCTTGACATCCACCTGAAATTTCAGCACACGTCACTGTGTGAATCATCCCCAAACACATGCAGCATGCAGACATGTGCAAACACACACACTCACCACCGAGACTGAAGCAGATTTCGAAACACAGCAGAAGACTAGACTGAGATGTCACTGCTACTATATAGGTACTCATTTTTCAGCATTAAGGTGTTCTTTTAACCCAGTGTAATTCAAATATAGTCATTTCACTTTAATTCTTCTGTGTGTGAAATCTGTTTCAGTCTTTGTTGGCATAACAACTACTACTAACCCCAGTGTGACAATCCATATGTTAAACCGTTTTAGGGCAGGTGGGTAGGGACAATGAACGGGCTGGAAATGAGCACTTTGTTTTTTTTTTTTTTTGTTTTTACCTGCATCTGAGCCTTTTGGTCGAGGGTTACACTGCTTGTAACCTTGACAACTCCTCATCTCCATCAGCTGGGCATGGAGACTGTTCAGTACCTCCCGGTCTACTGCGTACACCGCGTTGGTGAGCTGCACAGGAAAAAAAACACACAGATAATTTAACAACAGATAATTTAACAGTCACATAAAAAAATGTAGTAGTGTCATGTCCATTTGCTGTTCCCACATTAAAAAACTTTCTAAACTACTAGTTCTGTAATGAAGACAACAATGAAAACAGTTTGAGAGACACACAGCACAGATGAATGACAGGACGTTTGCCCACCTGGTAGGGGTCACTGTTGAGGTCAAAATACTCCAGGAAGCCGGTGGAGAACTCGCAAAACAGTGTGTTGTGGGTCTCGTTGATGGTTCTCAGACACCAGTAGGTGTTGTTGTTAGAGCTTGTGCAGGCGCAGAATCCACCCACTGGACAAGTAATTGAGATTCAAAGCAGTCAATTCCTCTGCAACTACTAACAAATATTTTAACAGACTTTATGAATAATTCACTTTCACTTTTTTAAGAGGAAAAAGCCATAAATGTCAATGTGTGGGGTGAACAGATGAAGAAAGTATATTGTGAGGAGCCTGAAGCGAGTGCACATACGTGACCAGAGGGGAGCGGTCTGCCAGTGGTCGTTGTTGTGCGTGAAGCAAGTGAGGCCGGGCAGGCTGCAGTCATCTCCCTTCCTCTGCCGCTTCTTCTCCTTTCTCTCCTTCTTCCTCCTTCGGATCTCATTGTACAGCTGCGTCTTCCCGTCGATCTCCTGCGCGGCCTCCCTGTTGGGCCGAAACGTGAGAGAGTTACAAAGCGGCGCAATGCGAAGATGACATCAAACCCTAACCTCTCCAATGCCAGCGACCGCAGCGGTGGAAGATCTGAAGGGGGACTTCCAGAAGGCACAGCCAATGCCAGGATACGACAGTCTGTTTACTTTCATGTTTAAGCTCTCACTATGTCCAATTTTCTCTGGGATGACATACTAGCCACTATCCCTTCTTCCTCCCAGCGTGAACACAGGACAGGCACCGCGAGAAACAGCTGCTTTGTATTGGCATAATCTGTTCCCAATGTTTCCTGGTGCAAGTTGATCACTGTGTTTGAGGGATTGACTGATTTCCCCTTCTGTTGAGTCATTCTATCTTTCCATGCAACTCAATCACTTCCAGACAGACACACACACACACACACACACACACACACACACACACACACATAAAATAGATTTCCTGGCCATACATCTGCTTTGTCATTTAAACTCCATTCAGGGACCAAACACTGAATGAAAATGTCCTGATGTTTCCTGCAGAAACTCATCACAGCACACATATAAAACACACACATGCCGGACTGGTCTGGGATCTACAAAGTCATCTAGATAAAGGTGAGCTTTATGTTTAGACCTGGCATGCAGTGACCATGCAGATATTCAGCAACAATATTTAGCAATGTACAGTCAAACAGCATCATAAGATACAACATTTTTACACGTCAGGCATGGTCAGTAATAATTAATAAGGGGTGAGACTAAATGTGGCAAACCCATAATTAAAGGGGAAGAGGAACTCACTTAAACGGATGGAGTTGATCTTTCCTGCTCTTCAATCTCTCTGCCTTGTTTCTGTCTCCTTTGCTATAATAGCTGGTTTTATAAACAGAGAAAGAGACTAAGGACCAGGCAGAACACTTTTTCTTTGTAGGTGTGGACTCTGAGAGGGTTTTGCATTAGGCCTAACACAAGTTATAGATGACTTCCAATCTGTATGGAAATAACAACATTAAAGAGAGAGAGGTATTTTTGATGTGAAAGTGAAATGACTAACCTCTTCTTTCCGCAGTCGCACTCATCTGGTCGCGTCCTCTTCAGATGGCCTCTTACCTCCCGGAGGTTTTTGATTTTGTCTTGAAGTGCTTCGATCTGGATTTAAATACGCAGAAAATGCTATTATGAGTTATATTTGATCTATCATATATAACATAATATAAAAATTAATGTGACCAGGCTTATGGTCTGAGCTTCCAGGCTTTGTTCACTCACTTCTTGGTCCACATAACTCTTATGGTCTTTCCAGGCTCTGGAGGACTGGTAGATTTCTCTTTCGCAATGGACACTGTCATTCATCAAAATAAAACACCTGAAACAGATGCAAAAAAAGAAGAACGCGCTGTCATACACTGCTCTTTTAACAAACGTACAATATATGTGTGTACGAGAAAGCGATACATGAGGCTGCCTTACTTGTGGGTAACTTTCACAGAGTTTGGGTATCCCACAGCATTGGTATCATCCGCCAGCATTTCCTCCGAACCATCATCCGATGCCAAATCGAACTCTGGGTCCTCCGGGTTGTAGTGGCGCTTTGAGATGACGCGGCGGCGGACAGCTGACTGATCATCAGCTTGAAGGTCAATGTCATATATCTGACCTTCAAACTCCACAGAAAGAGACCTGGCGGGCCGGGTGTGGACAAAACGTGGCCGATAACCTATAAAAAACAAAAAGAGTATATTTAGTAGGCCATTGCTGGAATGCATCTTAAAGGATTATGAATGTTCATACTTCAGTTGCACCTTCTCTAAGCAACACTAGAGGGCATCAAACTATTCAAAAACTCGATCCCAAAAGCACACAGACGCACGGCAACATCCATCGAAACAAACTGCAGCACTTGTTGCAGGATGTTTGCTTTTTCCATGCATCTGTCTCCCTTCAGAGTATAAATAATCCATCACAGGAGATCAGGCCTTGAGCCTTTGCAGACTTCTTTTTCTCTGACTGTTATTGACAGACATCAGTACAGAATTATAAGTTTACAAAAAAGCTGAATGTTAACTCAAGCAGTCTTCCCCATGCCAGATCCTCTTCTGTTTAACTTAAGTAACAGCAATAATCCTAAACATGTGCGATCCTCCATCACTTTAAATATCTTTATATTCTTATAGATGAAAAGATAACTGGTTCTCACGCTGGGCTGATGAAGTGGCGAACTGTCGGTGTGAGCGGCGCTCCGCTCTAGGGGGTTTGAAAGAAGCGTCCCCACAGTCGCAGCCCCTCTCTTTGTTGTCATAACTGCTGCGAGGCTTCAGGCTGCGGGCCCTCTTCCTGGAGCCTTCTTTCGAACCGCCTTTACACTTCTGTATCCTCCACTTCCCTGTGATCTCCTCCACACAGTGCCATTTCTGTCAACAACAACCAAAAGCAAGAAATAAACAGAGAGAAGTAATATCCCCTCATGAATTCTTCCAGGTTTTCTCCCGCTCTTAACTATATTCTATGTGTGGGTTTCTAGAAATAAGAACAAACCCATTGTCCTTCCACATGTTACTTTAGCACCAAACAGATTTTCTGGCATAACTTATAAGCGCCATAGATGTCAACAATATAAAGAACTTAATCTTAGACAAAGCCTCTGGTTTGCTGTGAGTTTAGAAACTCCTTGAGGAACACATGCTTGTGACAGATACATCTCAAATCTCAGCCTGTGGGAGAGAATGGCATCCAAAAGCAGCAGGAAAGATAAACCAAAATGACCACATGAGATGAGTTGGGCCTGTCTGGTGTCTAGAAAATAAAGTGGAAACCCCTATCGCTCTCACACTAGGCATGTCTGTGCCAAGTGCGTCACTAGTGTAATTGTGTAAATACATATCCACTCAGTCACTGCCTACATCCTCTGTGTGTTTCTCAACATCCAGTCCCACTAGAAAAAGAAAGCTGAGGCTAATTTCTGTGAGTAGTAACACTGGTTAGGTCTAGCATAAATTGAAGAGACACATCTGCAGAGCGCAGCGCAGATGATCAATGGGAAGTGTGGGAACGAGGGTCCGAACAAAAGGGAGATCGGGTTTCTTTTGGAGGGCTCATATAGTGACGAAGAGCTCACGGGCCCAACAGAGCTGTTATTTCGGCATTAGACAAGATGCGAGGGAGCAAGAGAGAGATGTATTGCTACTTAGGGATGAAAACAATCTCCATCTTTCTTTATCCCTCTCCCTCACTCTGCCCCTGTGAGTGCTTTTAAAGCACAACAGTACTACTGCAGCGGTGGAACCACAGAGATGGATGAGAAATTGAGGTGGGTGGGGGTGGAGGGGGTTGGTTAGTTAGGAACAGACACGGATGACCATGTAAAATGAAACATGAGTGGTAAGTAGAGAAACTGAAATACCACAAGTCATTCAAACTGTCATGTAGCTCCCAAAAAACATACAGGAGAGGGAGAGGTTTCTCTATGTCCCTGGTGAGTGTGTACCAGTACCGTTATTACATGATCGATTCCAAAAGACCGCAAAAAGCTCAGTGACAAAAACACAACAGACTGTTCTCTGGTCATTTTCAAAAGGTTTTACCGTCCTTGTTCAAGGTCCATTTAACAGTTTCAGTACTGAAACAACAAATTCAAGCAGGGAGGTGAGTTGGCATTTAGAGACTAAACTGTTGGTGAAATGTATCCTCATATTGTTCTGCAGTCTTTTTTAAACTTTATCTCTGTGCATGTAAATAACACAAGAAGAGGAGCCGGGATAAGAGAGATTGGGGCAAAATGAACAGGAGAGATGAAGCACTTGCCTGCTGCGTGTCACTAGTGTTCCCCCTGTAATTTTGTGAGAACACTTCACTGACTTTCAGGCTGCTCACTGGGAGGCCAAGTTAAATCATGCCAGACGAGCCATTTATGACCACATCTTATCCTTCATGCTATGCGGCTACATATTATAATGTATGCTGTAAGCAATTATGGCTACAAGAAGACACATTTCTACACATCTTTACAGGTTCACAAACACACACTGTACGCACACATGCATTCACACAACACCCACAGCTGACTCAACCAGAGTTGCTCCATTGCTGTCTTTAATAACTGATTGTTACATACACACATTTATATGACCATAAACTGGATCTGGATTGCATTAGACAGTCCCTCAGAAACTCCGCCTGTCATTTAACGCTACCTGAGACTTGTAACAATTTGTATTGTTCTGGCGTGTATATGCTCCAAGGCCACATACTGTACCACTTGGCTGTTGGTCTGCCAGAAAATTAATGGGCATAGATGAAAGGGGAGCACCAACAAATTAATGCACCACAAAACAGTGCAAAAAGGGGCAAATTATGAACCAAATGATGTTCTGTAAATGGCTATTTCACTTGTGGCTCTGTGGAATAGTTCAACAGGCAGCATGGAGGTCACTTCAAGTGTGGTACTCATTACTGTTAGAAACGAACTGAAGGAATTTTCCTTAGTGGATATCAGGGGAACTCATTTCTACTCACAAAAGGTTTGCAGAAATAAACTGTGGCATGTTTGTTTTACCTGTCCAGGCTGTTCGCAGGGTGTCTGGAATTCGGCCTGCTGGCAAGTCTCTTTGACCTTCTTGTACTTGGGAAGGCTGTTGGTGTTCTGAGTGTTCAACGAGTCATCCTTCTTTCTCAGGATCTTTCTGCACAAAACAAGTTGACAGAATCGAGAGGAAATCAGATTCAAATTAACTTGTTGAGAGCGTCAATAGATTGTTAAACTATTAAAGTATTAGCTTAAGTGAGCTGAATTACAGTTTTATTCACTTTAACTGCTTCCTGTTTTTTTACTTTCTGTCACGGCCAGTCCTGTGTGCCTTGCACGCTCACGGCCAGTGAATGGATAAGTTATGTAGTGTCTGTGTTGTGCCAGAGGGTCTGGGCATGGAGCTCAGCTCAGCCTCACACCAGTGCTCAGCTCCTGGCCAAGCTGTTTGACCTTGGCTTGGCATCACATTCGACTGCCCTGCCCCGTTCTCCTCTGCTACCGCCACAAGGCCTGGCTGAGTCTCCGCTACGGCCATGCCAACCCCCCTTAACCCGCTTCCCCCCTCCTCTATTCCCAACTCTCTGCCAACATGGTCTGGCTGCTCGCGTCCCACAGACAGAATGACGGCGACGACCAAGCATAGAACAACCTGTCCCCTTCAAGAGAGGGGCTGTTGTCTTGTCTGAAGCCATCTCGCACTCTATTCCAGGGGAAAACAGCCAATGTTCACACACTGGCTTGGCTGTGGTCTCTAGCCTTTAGCCAAGGGTGATTAAAGAGCAAACAGTTGTTGTCGATGTCACTCCCTGATGGCTGCATTACGTAGATGATTAGATTCTCACACAGCATGGTCAGTCCTAGCTGTCAGTCAGCATTTCACGGGCGCAGAGGTACAGTATTGTAAGGTCGTGTGAGGATATTAAACCATAGAGCATATCACATGGCTGGTGAGAGAACTGTACAAAAAACATTAGCTACTGTGTGTGTACTGCCTCATCAGTGCCTGAGTAACAGAGTGAAAGGTCTGTGGAGGCTAATCTCAGCATTTATAGACGGCGCAGAAGCAGACGCCCTCTATAAACAGTGTGGATTAATGGAGGAATGGATTAAAAGAGCTAAAGGTCAAAAGTCCCACTCATTTCATACACAGAGGTCTGTAGACTAGCCAGCTCCTCTGTCACACAAACATACGCCAGCAGGAGACTGATCTGCGTGCGCAGCAGTGGAGCTAACTAGTGCCTCTTTTACATTCTTGGGTATGTGTCTGCAGACATTGACGCAGACATTGGCAAATGAGCAAATTAGTGGAAAAGAAGATGGGAGGGCCAAGCCAGCGATTTGGAAAAAAATAGGGATTGTAAGGAAATGATAGTGAGGAAAAACAGCAGCTTGGAGAACATGACATACTGTAATATACAGTATCATTACACATGCTGCCAGCACAATCTGTCCTCAACCAGTGTTACCATTCTCCCCCCCCCTTCAATTTCCTACCAATGTTCCTCTGTTTTTCCTACCCTATTTATTTATTTCAAACCCTTTTTTTCCCTTTGGTACAGCTTGATGGGATTATTTCTCTCCAAGTTGTCAGGTTTCTGTCAGTGTACCCGTGGCATTACCACAGCTTAACACGTTAAGTGAACAAAAGCCTGCTGTCAGATTGCAGGTATCATTTTCAGCAACATATATCTGGTGGCAGAGGAGAGGTTAAATAAAGAACTGACACAGAGAGAGAGAGAGAGGGAGAGAGAGCGTGTACTGTATGCGATTGCGTGCACTACAAAGACAACACTCTTGGGGGAAACAGTCGAGTGCTGGCTATAGTGTGGGTGCTGCATTCCACAATGGGGGGAGTTGGTGACATGTCCTGTGAGTGGGTTGAGTGTGAGCCTTCGAGCCATTCCTCAGGTAACATCATCCTGAGCCCGACTAGCCTTTGTTTATTTTGCGACTGTCTAGCCCTACCATGTTACTGAAATGTATCTTCTGTCTGTCTCCGCCAGTGCACGAACAGCAGGCTAAGTCAGGTTTAGGGCCGCGATCATGTGCTCAATATATGCATAGCCCCTTCAGAGGACAAAGGCTCTGCTTGTTTTTCTTGTAAATGATCAAATGACCTGGTTGAGCATGTGTCAGCGCCTCTTGCGTGAACTGTCATAATTTGCCAGCCGCTTATAGCTTTACCAAACAACTCTGAATACTTCAACCTCCTCCACCGCCATCGCCTTCCAAGCCGACTGTGGTCAGGAAATGTCTGTCAGATAACAAATAACTAGGAACAGCAGCTCTGTAGCTGGAAGAGGGGACGTGCATGGGGACTTGGACATTTCAGGTTCACTGAAATGTTTTGTCAGGTTTGTGTGACACACAATGCTCTGCAATGACATGGATGTGTCTGTGGTGTGGAAAGGGAATAAAGAGCCCCAGTTTACCCTCGCTCCACCAGGAATGTGTCCCTCCAGACTTTGGGTTTCCGGTTGGGTTTGAATCTGGGAAAACAAAACGTACAAAGTTTAAAGAATTCATATGGCCTATGCACTCGCCATCAGCTGCAGCATGTCTAGCATGCAGCTAGCCAACTTTATGATGATCATAGATCTTGTGGGTTCAAGGGAATGGTGTAAATACTCTTTGAGCATTAAACAGATTGTCCCAGTTCTTGCTGTTGCACTGAAAATGTTTTCTTTAATAGTGCAGTTATATTAACAATGGCTGTGTTTTTTTTTTTTTAAATGCCTGGTAAAGGACAATGGCTTTGCATTCATATTGGTTTGTAGAATTGGTTTTCTGGGGAAACAAATGATTCAACATGCAAACAAATTCTACGGAAAACGTCATAAGAAGAACCTCAGAGAGATCCAAGCCAAAGACCTACAGCCAAGGAAAATCCACCAAATTGCCCTGAACCCACTTTGTGCTCAGCTGGAGCAAAAGCAATTATTTTGGCAACGGAAATTTGCATTTGCTCAATAATGGCAAATGAACAGCACCGTTGCACATATCATGCACACTGTGCAATTACTGTACATAATATCCATTACAGCATGGTATGATGGATCCATACAGACCTATTGCCAGTCCTTTCCTGTTCCAGCAGCTTAAGGATGGACTTTCCATCCATGTCTGGAGGGGTGTCCAGCCCAGCAATGTGGAGGATCGTGGGAGCCAGGTCAATGTTCAGCACCAGATGAGGGTTTCTGGAGACGTACAGGCAAACGAAGTTTACTTAATCATCTTAATACATTCAGTGATCTTAAATAACAAAAAACCAAGGAACCTGAATAAACAAAGAAAAAAAATTAAGACACAGAGAAAGAACAGGAAACACACAGTCTCCATGTTGTGAAAATGTCAAGAATGAACTGTACTATGTAACTTGCAAGGACAGAAACTCAAACAAATTGTCGACTGCAAATTGTTGCTTGAGACTTACACCGCTCCTGGCTCTACATTGGGTCCTCTCAGGAAGAATGGCACACGAATGTCAAAGTCATAAGGCATCGACTTGCCCTTGACTAGTCCAAACTGACCAATGTGGTAGCCATGGTCTGCTGTATAGATGATGTATGTGTTGTCCAGCTCTCCAGTTTCCTCTAGCATGTCATAAACCTTAGAAGTTAAACAAATGAACATGAGATGATAGAAAATGGACACCGCATGTATTAATGTCGTGAAAAAGCCCTAAAAATTACACTGACCTTCTGCACGGAGTCATCCACAGACAGGAGTGTCTGCAGCCTCTTTCGATGGAGGAAGTTGGTGAACTCCATGTGGATGGGTCTCATGGGGCCGGTATACTGCATGATCCAGTGTTTGTCCATATTTGGGGCATAGTTGTAGCTGGGGGTGCTAGGAGGGCACAGAGAAGGGAGGGAGCAGACAGGCATGTGAAAAAAAACTACCCGTATTTAGGACTGAGAGAACATACATGTACACTGTGTGGTTGATGAAGTCACATAGAGGTAAGAAAATCTTTATGGACGTCTGTCTAGATGTGAATTATCAGAGCACGTAACAGATATGAAAATGCCATTTAAGATGCCAAAAAACACCTGTCTGCTACTTTTCACAAACTACTGCTTGGTAACAGGTGCCATAGTTTATCACTGAGTTTATCACTAATAGATGCTCTGTTTGTTGAAGGAAATGTCTTAATACTCAGCAGCCAGCACCTTAGTTGTTTTTCCACACCTCTCTCCGACCATCTCTCCTCTCACACAGAGACGAGAGTCTCCCTGCTTCACTGCGCTCTTGGCACAGACGAGTCATTTGAGGGTTGGCACATGCTTAAGAAAATAATAGGCCCCAAAGTCAAGTTTGCAACAACTTCTGGACCGAAAACTCAATAAGTCATGCTCATTTGAAATGGGGGAATAACAAGAGTGGATAAAGCAAGAAGGAGGGAGACGCAGTCGTGTTTGTGGAGTTAAAGCTAAGAAAACCTGTTCACCTGTCTAGAGTATTACCTGTAAAGGACCTATACAGTAGACTAAACCAAATAGTATAAGATAATATTCTACTGTAAGCATATACAGTTAGTCCAAGAAAGCCAGCTTTGTAGTCTGTAGTGCAGGAAAGTAATGAGACAATAGCCAATCATTTCTCTGCTGCTATGAGGAATTCACCCTTCAAACTTCAAACTGTAAGTGAACATATTCTACCCCTGAATGAGCAGCCAGTATCAAACTTGGATACTTAATGAAGACCTGCTATGGGAGTTGCTTTGCTCTGATTGAGTGAGCTGCCTTCTGCCCTCGTCTCCTCAGGCCTGCTTTGTGAGAAGGGTGAACTCTTCACCCACCTAGCCAGGCAGTCTAATAAGCCCGACAAAGGGACCTGTCTCTGGGCAATGGGCCACCAAGGTATGGGGCCCTGGGCACCAGGGAACCAGGAATTCAGAGGTCAGTGGAATGAAGCCAGTCCATAAGAGAGCTCACACCTGCCACCTGTCACATATAGGTCATTGTTTTGTGGTATTAGCCCTGGATTACAGCAGCCCTTGGCCCTCTGGTTACCCTGGAATGCCTCCTGACCTTACAAAACTTAACATAGACACATCCCACATGAAGATTAGCGACATACCCAAAAGCAACTTGTTGGGCTACAACCAGACTATCCTCTGTTCACTTCCTGCTATAGAGATACATGCCATTAAGAAACAGCAGCACATCTATATTGTTTAAAATAAGAACTTGGCTTACATCTAAGAGACAGAGTAAAAACACCTTCAGTGAGGAATGTTAATGACATTAACATCAAACCCTCCCCTGCTATTGTTGCTGTCAAAAGTACAGACGCTCATTTGATTTATGAGGCGGCTCCTCCTTTACTGCCATGAAGTCTGTTCCCACCTCTATGCATTAGGATTAAGAGGTATATGGTATCTGCTGTGAAGACAGAACGTGGCAGACCAGATGCATTTTAAGTCATATCTTTCCATTAGTAGATACCAGGGTGTAAGGAATTACCAAGGCTCCCTGAAACCAAAGCAAACTCAAAATGGGACAGTTTCCAAAACACGTCTATAAAGGAATTTGCCAGTGAAAAAAAAAGGTTTCCCATATCTGTTATGAAATTGTGAAGTCAACAAACACCAAAACAAACACCCACCCATACCAACCACCTGTGCTGCCACACGAACCGTGCCACATATTCCACACACACTGCACCAACACACGATCACCGGGGCAACCCCTTTTAGTCACCTCAGCTCCACCCCCTTTGCCCAGAGGCTCAAGCTAAAAATAAATTAATAATGCCACAAAGGGTGTTCCAGAGCACACAATGCATTCCTCTAGTCCTAGGAGCCGCAGGGAGAAACTACTGATTGATATGGACAGGATCAGGAAGCCCTCTGCGAATTTCACAGGAGGGGAGGTAGGGAGGGCTGCGGAGTGGTAAGGGATGGGAAGACACTGGGAGGCACAGAGGGAGAGAGACAGACACAAACAGAGATATACAGATAGAGAGACAGAGCGGTAGAGCAAACAAGACTGAGGGGAATGTTAAGTGGATAGAAAGTGAGAGGAAGGAAGTGGCAAACAGAGAGAAAGATGAACACTGAGCAGAAATGTCATCCTTGAACCCTGCAACTTCTCTAAAACACCATCCCTCCCCCAACCCGCTGTAGTAGTGCATTCTGGGAGTCTGTTGTAGGGCCCATCAAAATACGGCAGGGCATGCTGCCATGGAACGACCTGGAGTGTTGCACTCTAGCTGCCTCGAGTCAGTGATGAGAGCTGTGGGAGGCCAATGTGGGCTTGGCATGAGTGCAGTGCTCCATGAAAAAAAAGCGATCCCTGATCTTCTTAATGGTATGTGCCCCAGCTATTCTTGAATGATAAATCATTTTGATTTCACGCTTGCCAAGTAGTCGGCCCTTGCAGCTTCTAAGCAACCTGTCATCACTGGGGATTGAGGGGCGTGAGCACTGTAATAATGTTACGTACACCAAATCATAAAAACTCAAATTGGATGTTAACAAGAAGAAATCCGTACAGCCAGAACGTCTGTGTATATATAATCTCTAAATATGGGCCCTAAACATTTGTTTTTCATTCATTTTCATGGTTTAAAGTCCAGAATTGGAACTCTGATGACTGCGTGTGTTTACAATGTGAGTCTGGATGTGACTTACATGTGCTGTGAAGCATTTGGGAAGTGCTCAGCGTACTGTGGAGCTGAGTCCTCTGGGCCATGGGGGGCAGCGTGACTGATGACCATCATCACAGGGCGGTGAGGGTACACCCGCTTGGACATGCGGAAAAAGTTGATGCTGTCATTGGTGATCAGGTCTGTGAAGTAGTCCTGGAAGAGAGAGAAAATGCCTTGATTAAATAGGGATCATTAGGTGCTCCAGGGCTCAAATCCTACCTACAGAAGGCTAAAAGAGAGGGCAGACTTGGGGAAAAATGCAAAACAACATAAGCTTTGATAAACTTGCGGCCCAATCACCGTGACATGTTGCTTTCCTTCGTCCAGTCATTTTCAAATAAATGGAGAGGGGCCAGTGGGGATATGAACTGGGGCCATTGAGTACACTACACTACCAATCTGTCGAGTCAACAGCTGGCAGCCTGCCTCTGTGTGTGTAAATGTGAGTGTGCGCTCAAGTCCGTGTGTGTATGTGTATACAGTATATGGGCTGTCGCCTCATCAGTGAATCTCTGCACTATTGAATGTGACACCACTTGATGGTGAGAGGAGCCTGGCGCTCTCAAATGGTATGTTGTTATGACAGCTCCCACCCTCTACTCCTCTCTGGGCTATCCATTCACTTTCTCCTATTCAGCTTCATTTTATTCGAGCCCTCTTCTCTTAACATGTGTTTTCTTTCTTTCCCGCTGATTCACTGTGAGGGATTATAGAACACACAAATCAGGCACAATAACCTCAAAAGATATAAGCCTAAGGCTATAGAGGAAATGAGCTGGAGTGAGTGATGACTTGTATACAGGAGATGGGAAAGACACAAGTTCTTTAAGACACCAAGGGTGCTCTGTTTTTCAAATCTTAGTGGCATGGGAAAACAGAGGACAACTGAATGAATCAACGTGTAACTGACTATAAAGAGCTTAGACTCAGGAAATATGAAATTGTCACATCAAACAACCCGCAGGTGTGACACTTTATCAAAACCTTTATTCCAGGTGTGGTGCAGTCTCTTTCTGAGATGTACAGTAGGTCACACCCTGAACTAAAATCACAATGGCATTTGCCAAGTTTCCAACAGTAGACCAACCACCTCTACCTGTTGTTTTGGCATGCTACTGTCTGGCATACAACATGCGGAAAGGGAGTGCCAGGATCAAAATGAAAGGGTAAAGGGTGATTTCCCTGACATGTCAGAAGTGGGTTTGGCTGATTCATTCTGTCTCTATTAATAGGCTTTATAGTCTGGCCAGTTTTAATGGCCTGGCGGCTGCACATGCCCATGAAGGCTGGTGATTGCGTGCACATGGCAATGCACTGCCATACTTGTTTTCTCTGTGTTACCAGCTCTCCAGAATCTGAGCCACCACTGCTAAGGGCTCTGGCAGGTCAATAGGAAGTGACAGTGTCATGGGGAATGCCTGGCAAACAGCTATAAAATGGTCAGGGAGGTGAAGAGTATCACTTTTCCCAGAACCATTTGGAGATGATGAGTACTAAGCGGATGACCCATAATGCAAACTCATTCACATATGGTTTAATTCCCCAATGCCATTCATTCACTGAAAGAGAGATTCTAAGTATTTTAACAATGCACATGGTGTCACTGTGAATGCAGAAGGGCGTTGTTGCTTTGAATTGACCAAAATTGTACATGATGATTGTCGAATAATTTCAAGCTATTTGATCGCTCAGTGGTAGAAATTTATGTTAGCATGACAATGCTGACATATAACATGTGGCTTGCAAAGCTTTGTCCTTTATGACAGTTGTCTTCTGTCCAAAATTAGGACAAAGACAAAAAAGGACAAAAATATTAAGTCTATGTATCATATTCTCAAGCTAAATCTCAGACAAAGGGTCTTTCACAAAGGCCTTAACCTCAAAGAACTCATCCTCCTACAGATGGAAAATCAAATGGGACCAAATTGAATGAAATCACTGGGTGAGTGCCTCAAACAATCACAATGACTTGGTGTGCCAGATGCACTCTGTGTGGATTACCATGACCTTCTCACCCTATGTGAATCTAAAAAGAGGATTTGTGTTTGTGCTAGCGGTACCAGGTTAATGGTTTTTGGCAGTAAATAGCAAATAGTGTGTCCATTTGGTATTAAACCACAATCTGCTGACCAAGCCCGTGTCATATAAACACCTTGTGGGTAACTTTACACCTCAGTCAAAGTTGGAAGGGGAATAGCAGTCCAAACATTTGTTTGCCCATCTTTGGGCACACCATCTTGAAACTTGACATGTATCCAGGCTATAAACCCTCCTCATGGATTCCTTATGCACCTAGGACTACGCTACCTGGGAAGATACTGGCATAGAGCTGTGAAAACAAACTGACAGCCCTTAAAAAAACATTTGGGGAAGACTGATGGCAAATGCCATCTAGAGCCACAAAAATACAGTGTTACCACACTGTGCACCTTCAGAGTCTGACAGTGGTGAAGCGAAATTTCCCCTCCTTTTCTTATTGCAGTACTATAGCTCAAAATCACTCTGGAAACCTTCACACTGACACAAAAAGAAGAATAAGAGGGCAGACAGACAGAAAGAGAGACAAAAACAAGTTCAAGGTGGTGTTTATCACAGGAAAACCTTGGCTTCTCATAAATATGCTTTAATTTTACAGTGTCTAAATGCTGAGGTAAGGTGTGTCATAATAAAAGGATGCTTCAGAAAGAGGAGACACCACTTCAGCTCCAGATCATTCCCTTTAATTCTCGAATGAAAATTCCTGTCAGCCTGGATCACAACATCGTGATAAGTGAAGAGCTTCGCTGTCTGTATTTATAAGTGGAGTCGAACCTGCAATTTGTCAGGCGAAGTCTTTATATTAGGTCATAAAGGGAAAACAAATGAGTGATAGAGTTAATAGTCCCTTCTTATAAATTATGGGAACACATACCTTGGCATAATCGGCACCATGTTTCTCCTTGTAACCATTCCGACAGACGGTGTAATTATAGAAGCGGGAATTTTTTATCAATCCAACCCATTCACGCCACCCAGGTGGGATGTAGCTGCCATTGTATTCATTGAGGTACTTGCCGAAAAAGGCTGCAAAAGAGAAGGAGAGAGAGAGAGAAGGATTTCTTTGAATATGCTGTCCATGTTTTCTTTGTTTGCTTATGGCTGTAAAATTTTCAATTCTGTGCGACTTTATCTGTGTGTGTGCACGAGTATGTGACGCATGACTTTTGGTTGTCTCTTTTCCCCTGGCTTCACTGCACAGCATTCTCGGATAGGCTGGGCAGAGAGCCAGCCTGTCCCAGAGAAAGCTAATTGCAGACTAACGCATCGGCTCGAAAACCGCAGGCCGTGCTGCAGCCCGCAGGACCCCACTGAGCTGCCCAGTCCAACGCCTGCCCATCACTTACACAGACACTATCTGATGGGACATGACAGCAAGCTGGCATGCTCATCGTGTTTGCATTTCTCACAGCAGACAGCCAGGCAGGCAGGGCGGTGGAGTCTAGCTTACTATAAAAATTTGCCTTGAGTGAATATATAGAGCAGCTGGGGGACATTTGAGCAAGTAGTGATTGACAGTATGTTGGCAAAAAGTGAGATGGTACACAATTATAACTAGAAAAAAAGCTTTTACTTATCAAATAATGGTTTAACATCACCAGCACTGAATTTTGAGGTCTTTATAAGACATTCAGTGGGCCCTCAATGCTCAATATTGTATTTGGAAAAGTATGTAAGAGTGCATATATGTGAGTTGTGTCTTTGGTCACCGACCTGTCCTGTAGCCAGTGTTGTTGAGATAAACAGCGAATGAGCGCGGCTCATGCTGAGCTTGCCAGGAAGGGGAGGAGCAGTTCTCGTTGTTGGTGTAGGTGTTATGGTTGTGGACGTACTTGCCCGTCAACATAGAGGACCGTGAAGGGCAACACATGGGTGTGGTGACAAAGGCATTAGTGAAACTTGTGCCTCCGTCTTCCATGATCTTGCGGGTTTTATTCATTACCTGTAGAGAACCTGGAGGACACGTTATGGATGTCAGTGCTGAGTGCTATAGTTTCACTTAATTTTGTTACATGCATTGGAATTACTAGGAAAACTAGGTTTTGCCAATATACACCATAAAATTAATTTTTTTTCAACAAAGTCAATGATATTTTATTGTTCATGTTGATAAACACAGTTCAGTCTACTTGATCTTTTTTAAATTAATTCTCTGAGTGGCAAATAATTATAATTTAGCAGTTAATAAGCCAGATGGCCATTCGGCTCTGGCTTATGGCCTCTATTTAATATTTCATGTGGTGACAAAGACCACATAAATCCTGAGGCAAATACCCACAAAGACAAAGAAATTGATTAAGACATTGGAGACAAAAATAGGAAAGCAATTACAGAGGTTAATGTAAGGAACATTGTAAAAAGTGTTATTTTGTTTTTTAAAAGAAAGGACAAAATAGGACCCAAATGAAAAGTAAATAGAGCCTGAAGAATTCCAGAAAGACCAGGAAGTGTGCCAACCTTACCCAACTCAACATCCTGGTCGTCAGTCATAATGAGGATAATGTTGGGCCGGATGTTTCTGCGGTCTCTCTGGATGCGACCCCTCAGGCCCTGAGCCCTGGTGGTGATGAAGGCCCAGCTGCCTGGAGCCCAGTCCAGAGACAGCAGGGCCAACCAGGCCAGCAACTGCATCAGCATGGTGCCTGAGACAACAAGAGACGGGATGGGTAGACACGAGGATTAATGGAGAGATGAAGGGAGGGAGAGGAGGTCCGTCCAGCCCGCTCACTCACACCCGTGCAGCTGAAGTTGACTACAGAGAGACAGAAGAAGAAGAAAAAAACACATGGAGACATTACTACAAGGAAAATCAGGAAACTGAAAAATAAAGTTTCCTCTACAAAACATGTAAGCATATTTAGTTCAGAGAAATTGTGTGCATCTGGTCACAAATCATACTTAAACACAACAGTCTGTCCATTAGCAGAGAGGCCAAAAAAGATTCTTTTGCATCTTAACCTTTGATGGTCCATCATGGAAAACTTACCAAACAGTTCCAACATAAGTTGCATCCTGACTGAGACCTCATCAATACTCTCCCCTAAAAACAAAATCCCAAACTCTCCAAAACTGAAAAAAACAGGTCTCACCTCACAGAATCCCATACGTCTCATTTTGTTTGGTCTTTTCTCATATTATCCAAGTACTTTTTCTTATGTTTTCACTCTCTCCTCATGTATCATATAACCCACACATTCACACACGGAAACTCTCTATCCTTTCTGGAGAGCTGTTGTTCAGCTAACTGTGCTGAGAGTGCCCCATTGGCTGTCTGCACTCAAACACCCACAGCCACTCTCCAGTGTGTTGACCAATCACGGTCCACCTTCCACCTGTCACTCAAAAGTCACCCCCTGGTGAGTCAAGCGTGACAGAGGGCCGGTTGGGGAGGATGGGACCACACCAGGGGGGAGGGAGTTAGGGGCCACGGGAGGCGGGGAGAGGGTTCCGCTACATTAACCCCAGTGCCACTGTCGCCAATCACAGATTACCACTGAGTCATCATAGCACTTTGCAGCTTCTTGTTCACTTACAATGTCATGGTTGGTCAGAAGAAAGCCTGTCCTTTGCCTAAATGCCAGGGACTGGAGTAACATTTATACTAACAGGAAGCCTGAGCTATAGCAGATAGGAAGATATGTTGATTATTATGGTGTCACCAAAACGAGAGGCCATACTAGTTTAAATAAATTCCAAACACTGATCCATAAATCCATCATATCATTACAAAATTAAGTCCATAGGTACTCATGGTAAAAATTAAAATCTGTGGGCACGTACCTTTCAGTAACAATAATGTGTGTGAAAGAATGGCTTGTGGCTGTGAGATGAACTATGACGCTGTAACAATGAGTACTCCATCACTGTGAAAAGGTGCCTTATGGAGTGCAGAACCACCGAGTGGCACCATACTGCTCGCTATTCTGAGTTAATGGCCTGAAAACAAATGGCAGGTCTATGACACCTGAGCCTGTTCCAACCCCACTGGGATGTCCACAAAAGGGCCAGTCCCAATTGAGTAGAAGCTGTAACCCAAAATAAGTCATCATTTTTGGTGTCTGACTCATAATGGAAAGTGGTCTGGATTTAGGTGTCAGTCAACATTTTCAAAGGGTGAAATGAAAATTATTTTTGTCTTTATGCAATGTGTTGATATGTGGCTTTAACCATGATACAAATATTGCATATGTATAAGTGTTAATCTACTTTTTAGCAACCAGAGTTTTGTTCAGATGAGTGCTCACGGTGATGTTAGATGATGAAGGAATAAAGAGACGGAATATATATACTAACACCGCTGACGCATATATTCATTTGTCGAACTAAATCACATGCATGTACACACAAACAAGAACACACACACCAAATGCGCACAGAGAAAATACCTACATCCGCAAACACTTGCTAAACTGACACATAAGATAACACCAGTACAAATGATGTTCTCCCACCAAATGGTGCTGGTGAGTGGGTGAGTCATGTTCTTGTCCTCTTGCATTGCATGGTCTGTTTTTCCTTTAGTCAGATGTTGTCTGTGATAAGCCGAGCTTTAAGAGCACTATGGTCTGCCCTGCGTTTCAGATGAGCAGCGTCCAGCCCAGCCAGCCCAGTCATCGTGACAGCCCTGTGCAAACATTGGCGCCGTTTGGACAAACACCCCCCCAGCACAAGGTGGCAGAGTGCACAGAGCCTCACAGTGAATTACACACACAACACAAACTACTGTACAAATATATGGCGACACGCAGAGACTCATAAGACACTTGCACACACAAGGCTTTCTCCCACAAAAACATATTCGTCTCCTGTGAGGGTCGAAGTCCTCCTACAAAAACGGGAAAGCTTCCCAGAAACAATAGACGCAAAACCAAACCTAGACAAAACTCAAGTCTCTATTTATGTTGAGCTGTGGACGACTTCAAGTCAACCGTAAGCCAGTCAGCCAACTAGTGTAAATTCAAGAGCAAATTCAATTTTACATGCCAATGGTTCCCAGCAATGGTCTCTTCATACAACTTAGAGAAGTGAGAAAATGGACAAGGTTCTGATGTGGTTACCTATAGTGGTATCAATAGCTACACTGTCTGAGACGATTGAGATGGCAGGGGCTAATAAAGTGCCACATGTAAATACCAATGGGATGCGGGCCGAAGTTACGCAGGCAAAACGGCTCAGCTGCTGTCACAAACGAGAGCAGACCTCCCCTTGTCCTTTGGGTTACCTCTCGTCCTAACTCAATTTCACTTGATCCACTTTCCTTGCCAGGTCATTTGAAGTTCACTTATCACCAAAAAGGATTTCTCAAAGCTCTGCATCTGCCAAATGTATCCCTCGATCATTTGACAGCTGTCCATCTCAAAGTCACCCCTCATCAAATACAATGATTACTTATTTATGTAGCATCCTCTGTAACCCGACTTTTTCATGTTAATGTGACATATGGAGCTTTAAGCTGGCAGAGGAAATGACCAGCGAAGTGACAGGAGCAGAGCGTAGAGATTAGTGACTGCTGCTTGTAGAGCCGCGGATTGATAGCAGTTGGCTGGCTGTGTTAAGATCCATGGCACATGGGGCAAGTTTCCTGACCACATGTTGTAACTGCTCTGGAAGAGATAAAAAATGAATGTAAAACAAGAACAAATCAACAACACAAAAGCACTATTTGTGGTAAATGCTTAATATTAATGCTTATATTAATATGAATATTAAAAACTACGTCTGCTTTGGATTTCAAAGTTTGAGAGTATTTAAAATGGTCCAGATTGAACAGTTTGAATACCACTTAAAATCACTGCTGTTATCAGGATTAACTGCGTAAGATTAACTGAATTACATCCATGTGTTCAAACAGTCACTTCTAAGTGTTTTGTTTTGTATACACAACAATTGTTATCCGGAGTTCATGCCCCTCAGGCACACTTGTGCAGACGCAGCAGCAAAGGTACTCAGTGCATCCAGCTCTAAACATAGCCATATTCAAACTGAAGAGGCATCATTCACTGTATAAACAAGAAAAAAAAAGGAGCAAATATGCTTAAATCCAATTATTGTTATTATATAGTTGGCTTCTGAACCTCTCTTCTGTTATTGCCACTGCTTCTTACTTGCTTTCAAAATCCGAGTTCAAATGTATGTTGCCAATTTCAAGAACCCCCTTAAGAACTCTCTGTGAGAATAATGTTTCATGTCATTTTCATAAACCCTTCATTTTGAATGAGTCATCTATTTATGTCATCTGGCGTGATATAAGAAGAACAGGGTTCTTCTATACATCTGTGGAACAGACAAGAGGTCTTTATTCCTGGACAGAGTCAGAGGACTAGGGAGCACATTGTTTCTCATTCCTCATTGTTTTGGGGGATTAGCACTAATGACCCTTTAAATGAGCCTTTACTGTACTCATCATGGTTAAGCTGGGGGAAGAATATTGGGGAGGGATGGGAGGCACGTAAAATGCCCAGGGGTTCAAAGGACTGGAACAAAAAGGCCACTATGGAGTTTTCAGACACACAGCTGCCAGATACATAAAAGATGTGCAATTTTCAGATTAATGGCCATCAACACTAGGGACTTTTAGCACACCTCAACACCCTACTAATCTTTACTTTCATGATAGTAAAGTTTTTTTCCTACTTTACTTGCAGAAAACAGCTCTTTCACTTACTGTCCCTTGGCACGGACAGCATTGCTCAGTGATTTGGTATGGCTGCGCAGACAGCTGTGCTTTGTGCGCTGAGTAAAGCTGAACATAATAGAGTTGCTGCTTGTGTAACCATCCAGGGCAGTGCTCTTTGGCTGGTTGGCAGTTGTGCCCTCCAGTTGGGGCCTCAAACCACACACCCCGCTGCACCCTGACCCTCCTCTGACCCGAGTGGTAATATGGCTTTGATGGTGGCTTGTTTAACCTAACCTCAGCAACCTGAGGCTACCCACACACAGGGGTTAAGAGGGGAAACTCCGAGGGAAGAAAAAGCAGAGGGGGCTCGGTAAAGAGGTATGAAGGTAACAAAAGTCTTATAAAGCCTGGTTGTGATTGGCCTGCATATTCATTTCAGCAATGGCAAGCAGGCTGCATCTGGCTTGGGTTCTGTTCAGGCAGCGGTGGCAGTTTATACATTTATCAGCTGTCACTGAAAAACAGCAGACGCACTGAGAAGACGCATGAGGGAATTCTTCTTTGAAAAGCACACCGACTGACAGCCATGGATCCGTGTATCCCTTAAAGCAGCATATTTGTCCTCTAACGTGTGTCCGCCCACAGACCTTGAATTGTGTTCAAGTTAACGTGGAGAGTTTGGAGGTGAGGGGGTTCACCTACCCAAAACAAGATGCAAGTCAAACCCAAACCAGATGCCATGCCCCACTAACGTAAATCAGTCATTCATAAAAGTCCTTCCTATTAAGCACAATGGCCATTTCAAAGCACCTCAAATCCCCTCTTATTCCTGTCCATTCTCTCTCACTCCCTCTCTATTTGGCCATTCCATCTCTAAGGCAGCCAAGTCACAGAGGAACAATGGCAACGAGAGGGGTATTAGAGTCTGATGGCATAGTTTGAATTCTGTAGGCTGTTCTGTGACTTTAGGCTCCAAGACTAACAATGACAGCAAAGGCCTTTCTGCATACTGTCACAACTTTGTGCAGGAACTCTACTCAAATGCCTATCCATGAGAGGACTGCGGAAAGCAAATGTAAAAATAACAGAGTAGCCTACAGACAAAGTACATGTTTATTTGCAAACTGATTTGAGAGACTAATCAAAAGAGATAAAGGAAAACAACAATGTTAGATCTCTTGATTTTTGCTTCAGACCAGTGACATTTTTCAATGTAGGCTGATTGCTGCCTCTCCATTTCAGAAGGGAAAAATGATTATTGCAAGGCCTTAGATTAAGGTTTGTCCAAATATTTCTGTAATCCGAGGGAATTCGGCTGGTCTGCTGCCATGAGGACTGACAAGGGCCTTTTACACTGAGTAGGGCCTGTGTCAGGGTCCGCTGTGCCCGGCAGGCCAAGGGCAGCACATTGTACCCACCAAGACCCGCCCGTCAGCCACACGGAGCCGACTGAAGGAGAGCTCTGTCCCAGTGCACTCACTTGGCTGCGGGTATGCGCTCGGAAAATGCTCAGACCATGGTGTTTTCAGACTCTTAACTCCACTGATTTGTTTGACCAAAATGCCCAAATTGGTGTATATGACAAAATTCCAGTGAGAAAACCAAACGCAAGGCAGTTAGGAGAGATCACTGGTTCTTTGTTCCAATATGTTTATGGCTACACAACTCTTAACCTTGACAGGCGTGTTTCAGAATCCTCTTTTCTTCCGTGTTACTATAAAACTTCAGATGTTGCAGCTAGAAATGATTCCCATCCACTGGTATGTGGCGTGTTTGGGGTACAACGCAGGCCACTTTAATGAAGAAGAATGGCCTCAATTCAGTGAAATGTGAAACTGGAGTGAGTGCATTCACGGCTATTAGTTAAACCCCTCATGTTTCTCTCGGACCTGGTAAGAGACCCTTTGTAGTGCCAAGGCTGCCAGGCCACCCCATCAATATTATGGATGCATCTTAATGTATAATTAAATGAATCCTGGTCCAAAAGACTTCAAAGTGGGAATGGCTTGCGGGCCACCAGGTGGTCTGTTGGAAATCATGAGGGGGTATTGAGAACATTAACAGGGAAATGATTAAAAAACACACAAGGTCATTTCAGAAAATGCAGAAAGCTGCCTGTATTTATTTATGTATGTGTGTGTGCAAGCATGTGTGTTCCGGTCCTGAACCTTGTGTGTATTTAAATGTTCATATCCTTAAATATGGACATATCTTAGCAACAACTTCATGCTGGCAACATTTCTAAATAGGGTTTAGTGTCCGTCAGTGTGACTGGTGTCACTCACATACACTACTTATCATTATGGTGAGCCCTGATGGAAATTTAGGAAATTATGAGTGGCCAATTTATGCCCCCACCCTTCAATTTAGCAGGCAAACAGTATCTCATGAATTTGCCTCTCTTATATTATATACTATCAATATAAAAATGCATGTCAAAACACATAATCCCTCATGTTTTTCTTTACTTTTCCTAAGACGTGTACTTTTCTGCCAGACGGCTTGCTTTTCAAGTGAGGTTCAATTTTACAAGTGGAAAAGCAGATTTACCATTCAAGAGGGTGAGGAAAAGGGTGAGAGAAAGGGGGGGGGGGGTGAGAGTGAATGAAAGGGAAACCACTCCTCTGATTTATAGTGTGATATGAAAACATGGAATCACAATCAGAGGATCAGCAGCCACAGTTACATTATATGAGCCTAAAGCAAGCACTTTCTCGTTAAATCTATTCTAAGCCATGAATGGAAACCATTAGCGATTGACGACCTCAGATGAATAAAATACAGCACATTTATATTCCTCCAGCCACTTTCTTGTCAAAACCCACACTCTCATCAGAAACACTCTATCAGGCTGCAAGTGCTCCAGAGAAAGCCGGGCGTGAGAGGGAGGAGAACGTATTGCTCACTCACGGGTGGCTTTCTTGTCTCTTTGACTCGTCAAATATACCCCAGATAAATTATTCCTTTAACCACAAAAGAGAGCTATGGCAAATTGCTTCAATGGGGTTTCCACTGAGGTAATTGTCAAGAATAAAGAGAGAAAGATTGACTTCTTTTCCATGAAATCAGCAGCATGGTGGCACAGAGAAAGAGAGAGACAGAGGAAAAGAAAGTGAGAGAGAGCAAATGCACCAAGTCTAATTTTTTTCCTGTTATATAATAACCCTGTGTGTTCACTCACTACTGACTTGCGCAGTGTGACTTGAATCCCATTTCTCGTTATTATGGAAATTAACAAGGAAAAGAAAAGACCTGTGCTTTTGAGTTTGACCACAACTAGTAACTGAACTAAAACAAGATCGTGATGCAGGGCCAGGCTATAGGCATAAAGATCCATATGGACTGCTGAGTGACTGATGCACCATCCTCCCAGATATCATGCTGACTTGATTTAGGAAGGAAAGGTTCATAGTAAACTGAGCTTCACTTTTACCCATCTCTGTATTTGGTTTGGCTTGTGCTCAGAATACAGTTTTTTTAAAACTCATAATACAGACTGAGGAGAGTGAAGTCAAAGTCAATACAGACAGAGGTGCAAAAAAGGAAAACAAATAGGTAAATAGAACATCCTGTGCTTCTGGAAAAAGTCAGCGTAAGTAATGGGATGAAACATCCCATTGATGAGATGATTCCTAACAGACAGTCACCTGAAATAAACACAAATTTAACTTAAAAAAAAACTTTAGCAGCTGTTTTGTCTGTGAAGATTATCAATATGTATCAAAATCAGTCAGTAAATGCAGTATATCGAATTAGAAATGCAATCTTACCAATGAATTTTTAAACCAAGCTAATAGTTATCTACAAGTTAAAATTTCTTAAAATACCTAACATATGTTTAATATTGCAGAAACACTGTTATCTACTGACCCATAGAGCCTGCTAAAGTAGAAAAATGCTGACATTTAATGAAAGTTCCTCTAATTATGCATAAGTTCAAACCAAATAAAGTGACAATCACTTAAAGAGAAAATGGGAAAAAAGGTAGATTCCTCAAGGTGAGGTGGTTGTGACTCAGTCAGCAAAGCCTGACTAAGTGTGGTGCTGCTGCTGGCACATGAAACTAAACACCCCTAAAATGTGGAACATGTGTAGGCATATTCTCTGGGAACCGTAGGCAAACATAGACCATGAGAACCAGCCTGCGTGACCCTGGACGTCATAAACAAACCTCTCCCTGGCTGTGACACACCAACATGATACCACTCATAAAAACGCATTTGTCCGATTGCACCTGTGCCTGCTCAGCACTCGCCTCTGTCCATGCCTGTGGGCATATGTGTGCGTGTGTGTATTTGGATTTCATATTCGCTTGTGTGTGTTAGTCACCAGGCACTAGTCATTCACTGAAAAAGCCAGAGTAAGAATCTGTCAGACTTGAACACAGACAGACACGTAACCTGTAATTTGTACACAGGGGAGCTCTCCTTTCCATTGCCCCTGGCTCAGTGTGTGGCTTTCCAAAGCATGCAGTAACGTCATTTCTAATTTAATTAACTTTATCCTGTCTGACAAAAACTCCAGATCTTAGGGCATTGTAAAAAAATCTAAAATACGATATCTCCTGAAAGACTAATTGGCTTACAAAGCATAAAATAGGAAGCTTATCCCTGCAAATGCTTCCATTCCTTTACATTAGAGCCAAAGTTGAAGGAATGCAGTCAACACATCATCCCAACATGTTGAAGAGACACCAGCCAAATTCAGCTGAACTTGCCGCGGGCGATTCAAGAAAAGCGGAGCGAAGATAATGCGTGTCATGCAATGCTGGACCTTGTCAGTATAAACAAAGTTGCTCAACCTTTAATACGACAACTGTTCGAATATCTAGCCACTCCGCGCACGCACGGCAAAGTCGGCTATTCAAGTGAGGGCAAACAGGACCAGAGGCTACTGGTAGCACATGGCCAGGTCCACACACATAAGTGTTTGTGCATGCACACACACTCACACACTTAGACGCACACTTTTTGAGCAGAGGAGGGGAGTGCTGGCAGAGGCTGAATGTGTTTGCCTGCTCCAGGGGAGAAGGGAAGAAAGGGAGCAGAAGAGCTGAAACAAACGCATGCTGGCTTCTATTAGTCGAGCTGTGGAGCGGGATGGGGTGAGGAAATGTATTCATTCCTTCTGCCACCCCCCCGTATCCTCCATCCATTCCCATCCCTCCACCCTCCCACCCCATTATCTCCATTCTGGAAAGGCGGCGGATGAAAAGGACAACCCCCCAGTGGCAGCACTACTCCCTCCAAACTTACGCCGACGCATTCTGACGGCTGCTTAATTGTACGTGATACGGGCAGGGCCCTTTCTCTTTCAGATCTAAAACAGATTGCTTCTCCCTGGGGAGGGGATTATTGGACAAGAGAAATGACAAAGCAGGGACAGTGCAGCCCTCTGGGAAGGGGTAAGCTTGCATGGATATGTGTGTGTGTGTGTGTGTACACGTTTTTCTATGTTTTTCTTTTGTGCATGCCTGTGTCACAAGAAGATTATGTTTGTGTCCATGTGTTTCAAATGCGTGCACGTGTGGGTGACAACCAGGAACGCGTGCACCAAGGCTGAGCCTCTGATCACGACAAGATTGCCTCAGCCTTCTGTCCACTTCAAACTACTACTTTCTCTTATCACACGTTCACACCTCTCTTCCTCTTATCACGGCCTCCTCCACTTTATCCCTCTTCCACTTCCTGCCTCTGTGTCTCTCTTGACCCAGCTTTCTCTTTCTCCCTCTTAAGCCCATGTTGCATCTACGTGCAGTTGACATTTGAACAAAAGCTACTCTGGACACCATAAGGGGAAAAAAAACCCAAAAAAAAACCCATTATAATCCTTTTTCTCTCACTCGCTAGTTAAAAGTGCACATTTATGAATAAAGCCTACCAGCAATCTCACATCTCCTCTCTTTCCCTAGTCAATCTCAGACCAAAAGTACAAGGACCTGGTCAGAGGTCATTCCCGACTGCAGCGTAGTCGAACCATCTAATGAAACCTTTTGCTCACAAAACATATCTTCTCTTTCCAACTAGTCATCAGGGGCAGAGGCTCAAGACAAAGACAAGGGGAACAATGAGCGACGCAAAATATAGACCTGCTTGGTTTGCTGCTCTCTTTAACGTGCGCAAGTACTAGATCGAAGGTTGGAGGAGCAGGCATTCCTGCCAATGATGAGCTGAATGTGATGTTTGCGTGCCTTGACCTTTACAGCTCAAATGAGAGGCTGAACAAACACTTGGGGGTGCTATTGTGAGCTACCTAATACCCCGAAAATAGATCTATGCAGTGTGTCTGTGTGCATCCAGATATGCACGGCATACTTCCCTGGAGACGTGTCCTCTAGAGTCAAGGACACATTTAAGGGCTGTATGCATTGATTACTCCATGGAAATGTTTGATCTCTGAGGACAACAAAAGGAACTGAGAAAGTGGCTGACTCATCTAAAGATAGCCTTTCTCGATCCCACATAAATAAAAGCATGCCAAATGCTCACTGTTCAAATACTGGTCATTTGCAGTGATAGGACTGTGCAATCTACTGTAGCGCTACTATGCAATCAGGCTAGTATGAGGAACACTATCATTAAGCTGAAGAGATAAACAAGTGCCGGAGGAGAGGGTGGTTTAGGAAATCTTTTCTTAACATGCTCGCACACAACAGAAAACACACAAACTGCAGTTAAATAGCATCTTTTTCTATATTTTCCAGAGATGGAAAAAGAAGTCAGGAGCTGACATTCCACTAGTCTTTCAAAGCAAAGATGTCAAGTACTTTAGGAAGAGCAGTATTAAATCGTGAGGCAGCTTAAGTGATTAGGTGCAATTTGATCAAAACTATCCATGGCAGGATATCGTGTGATTCTCCTGATTACGATTCAGCTCCCCCCCCTCTCCCCGATACTAGCTCTTCCTCTTTCTTTACATTCAGTCAATCTCTATACTTATCAAAAGAATGAATTATTTCACTTATTGTTTTTATGCATACGCACACACATCGACAAACACACACCACACACACAAGTAGATTCAAGTGATGGCAGAGTCGCTACTGGAACAACGTTTGTCTTGGCAAGCGTCTACCCCCCAGAACCTAATTATTTGCAGCAGCTGCTCGTGCTCTTGTTTGTAGCACAGTGAAGCTAAACTGTTTAAAGGATCTCCCTTCCCTCCCCTGAGCTGGCATTCAGTGCTGCGCTTAAAAAAAAAAAAAAACGCCCCAAAGCGGCTTTGCTACGCTCTGGGTAAGGTAATCAGAAAATGAATCTAAATGCTGCCGGGTGTAACTGAAGTGAAGATTTATGGATCGGCCTTGTCAATACTGAATGTCTGAAGTTAGGTTTCTCTATATTTCTCCAGCTCTCTCATTCAGTAACACGCTCTGGCAGCACCAGCGTATTGAAATGTAAGCCAGTCTGTTACATGTTTAGCAAACTGTGCCTGGTACAAGCAGCTTTGAAGAGGACTATAGTATAATTTTGCCATTTGGGTAAACTAGCTCAGAGGGATAAATTCTCTAGTTTTTGTGGACTGGCACAGTAGGTGTACATATTGATACAATACAGGATTGGCCAATCACTTGCTCCTTAAACAGAGGAACAATATCCTATCACTCAGATAACTCTAAGCTTATGTTATATGTACATGTAATGTATCTCTATGGTTAACACACATCCATGAGTGAAACTTCACTCTGTACCTTTTATGAAAGTTCAGATTGCACCATTGTCTAAAAAAAGAATAACTTCCCCTCCTAGTTCACTGTTTCTCTGATTGATCCTCTTATACAACACAAATTTGTATGAACATCTCCACTGGCCTTAAAGCAGCAGTCATCGCAACCTATTGGTGGTTGTGTTAAATACTTCAAGTAACAAGCAGGAAGTGTAGCTACGGCTGGTTTACCAAGGTAAACACAAATTCACACAACAGCAGCTTTCACCCATACAACCTCCTCTCCTCTCAGCCCGACTGCTGTCCACACAGCCTTTCACAGCTGCACAATCTCCATTTGGAAACACCTCACACACACACACACACACACACACACACACACACACACACACACACACACACACACACACACACACACACACACACACACAGAGTGCCTAGAGCTAGGTATAAATACTATACATCATATTCCCACTCCACTGGCAGGTTTCCCTTCTCACTTCACTTGAGTTAAATAGCTGAAGTGAGGTGTACATTCTCTGAGCCTCTGCCTCTCTGCTTAGCTCTGACAGTTTGTCCGGAAAGCGCTCTTCAGCAGCTCATCCATTTAGCGAATACTGACACGATCTGCCAGAAGGGCACTCTGAATAAGATTTATGAAAAAACTTATCTGGGCTGAAGTGAGGGGATGTTAAATGCCACACTGAGTTTTGGGAATGTAGAAAAATGGTGCTTTCAATTTCTTACTGACAGTTAATAAGGAAATAATTACTCTTCTAAGTTTTTAGGATGAAAATGGAAAACGACACATTCATGATATACAAACAGAAATAAACTAACAAAATTCTTTAACCCATGTCACTATTGTAACTCATAGGATGCCCTGCACTGACAGTTGATTACGCTGCATACTTTTTGAAATGAGAGTAAGCTTTTTAAAATCTACAGTGACTCCCTTTAACTTTCAAAAATCCTGAATTCAGAAAACTAGAAATTAACAGATGGATGCTTATGTATTTGGGGGGGGTGACATTAATGGAATGTGCCGCCTTCTAATCCCTTGAGACGGAGGAATTTGCGACGGAGGGAATTCCTGTCATTCAGAGGGAAAACTATGAAGTCCAACACACGGAGCTGCTGTACAGGCAACACACATTTACTGCACTTGTAGACTCCTGACTACATGCTGCATCAGAAAATTACTGCCAACAGAACAAACTAACAGGCACACACACTGTAAAAGGAGGGGAGAAAGGGTGGAAAATAGCAGAAAATAAACAAAAAAACAAGAAGACAGTGAGAAAGTTAAGTACCTGAAGGGCAATGGTGCTGGCCGAGTGAGAGGCAAGGCTAGGATTCCTCTCTGCGTTTTCTTCTCGCGTTTCTCCACCGGGTCTCCCTTTGCTCTTAGAGGGGTTTGTCTCTTGTGCCGGGGTTTGGGGTTGAAGAGTAGGGGGGACCACACAGCTCCTGGAAGACAACCTCTCTCCTCTAATCCTCTCCCCGATGTGATGACACTCTGTAACCTCGACCATCTGTTGAAACACGTCCCGGAGCAGTCAGCACCGCGCTGTGTCAAGAACCTCACTCCCCTGCCCAATCACAGATTGGCTGCTGGGTGGCTCCTTGCTGCCAGGAGGCAGGGACAAGGACACAGCTCCGCGCTGAGGGAGACACACACACATGCAGTCGCACTCTCACACACACACACACACTCAGTCTACGAGATGGAAGCAAGAAAACCCCCAGTCATCGTAACCTGAGAGCCAGAGTAGGAGGAAGGGACAGGGAGAGTGAGAGGAGTGGAAAGAGAAGGAATGGGAGGGGAGAGAGGGTGAGAGCGAGAGAGAGAGAGAGAGAGAGAGGGAGAGATATAGAGGTAGAGAGGGATGTTTAAGTGGCACAACCAGACACAGATAAGAAGATGGAGATGAACTATTATGCTTTATATTATCTATATTTATATCGTATGCTTGACAATACTATAAAGTAATGCTACCTAACAATTCTCACACTGAAAATCCATACACAAATATAAACCACTTTACCCTCAGTCCCTGACCACTTCCCTCCCATTCCTGCTCCTGCAGCCACAGAGTATGTGGTCTTAAGAATAAAACTAAAAAAGCAATAAACCTCTGTATTGGCTCCATGGTGGCAATGCTGTTGGCACTAAACTGTTACATCTCCAGGCACAGAAGCACAGGCAGCAGCCCTCACACCTTAGTGCGATAAATCCTTATAGTCCCTCAGCTGCATTCCTGCCCTTCACCACCTATTGCCTTAAGTTAAAAAGGAGGGCAGAGGGGAAGACACTAAAATTACAAAGCTAAGGAAAGAGTAAGGTAGAAAGAGAAAGAAAAGGAAGTCAAGATAAAAAAAAAGGGGGTGTGGGTTTTACGGCTAGATGGCAGCAGACTGATAAAGCTAACATTTACCATTTGCTATCAACCTTTCAACATCAACACCATTACTGGGGCATTTCCTAAATGAATCAACCAATTTTCAACCCACTCATGCAAAACACAGGGAACATGAGGTGAGAAAGGCTGTCACAATAATCATTTTGTTGAACCACTGTCCTACTCACTGATCCATTAAAAAAGGATTACAAGACCCTGATGATATTTGGGAGCAGCTTCAAAGGCAAACCCTAATGACTTAATACCCATTTCATATCCGACAGCATCACAATGAGTTAATCAGAGGTGTGAAACTCCGAAGAAAGGCGTGTAAGTGGTTAATTTACATTCGCATCAACACCCCAGCCTCTGTTTCAAGTTGTTCTTTGATAAATTCTTAAAAGTTCAAACTGCTTTACAGACAGTGCATAATGAAGACTTTGATTATCCCTCTCTGACACTTGATCAATGGAGCATCATATTTATGTGCTCTCTTTTTTTTAAGGCTACTTTTTTCCCCATACATAGCCAACTTTGCCACTGTTTGTTGTTGTTAAATTATTTGTATGCAGCACAACCTGACTGGTAAAGTTTTGTACATGTTGTGCTGGAACACTGCTCAGATTCCCCATAAATCTCCATTTTAATTTGATTACAACACACACACAACAGCAAAGAAACACTTTTTTCAATGGGTGCCCCCACTTATATTCCCCTTTGGTTTACATATGAGGATATTGGATTAAACCAAATAAAGCCTAGACACGTGAAACTTTCCCTAGCTTGGACTGATGTTTGAAACAGGGGCAGCGGTGAGGGAGAAAAGGGCCTTAGGGGGAAAGAGCTCAAATTAGATTAACTAAATTCACAAAGACTGTCCCCTGCCCCTCCTGCATGGCTACACACATCCCAACCCACACCTCCAACCCCAGCCCCCATTCTCACGGCCGAGAGGTTTCCAAAGGGCCTTCAGGCAGGCCAGGGGCGACCAAATCCCTGTGTTTACTGGATTAAAGATAGCTGCCCCACTGGGGGAGAGGGACTGTTTTTTCATAAGCTGAGCACATCTGTAAACATCATAAATCCATCCGGACAGAAAAGGTTATCAGGCAGAGTTTATGTGAGGAAAAAATCTACAGCCTCTTCCAGCAGGGGCTCCTCCAAGAAACGAGTAGAACTAGTCATTCACCTTATGCCAATCATTAATTTTGCATTACCACTTTTAATCTCCATTTTCACTTCCGCTGATGGACACAACAGAGACAAAAACGCAAGGGTAGAGGGAGGTCTATAAAATGGCCTCATCTTATGAATGACTGAATGACCTGCAGGGGGGCCAGTGGTTCTCTGGTAACCCCCATTCACTCTCCTCCTCCCCATCCTCACTTTACAAAGAATCCTCAAAGCACATCATGGTGAAATTAGCTTAATGATGATCAGTTTTTATTTCAGACCCCTCTGACTGGATCCCACATACAGTATAATGTCATATTCTTGACTCTTGTCCAAACAATTTTAAACTAGATCCAAAGCTCCTCAGATCTCAAAATCACCCCCCTCTTTTCCTTCCAGCTTTCCAACCATCAGTTGGGCCTGCAGGTGCAGACAGAGGCCAGTGTTGGGGGGCTACTCGGTTCACTAGCCCCATTCTCTGTGGCTGAATGAGATACATAGGGGTGTCATAGCTGTGCCAGTATATAGTGCTAACTGAAACTGGGGGACACAGCAGTGGTGTGGAGGAAGGCAAATTTAAGGGTGACATTGTCTTGTGCTACACAGCATTTTAAATGCCAAGTAGGGGACTACTGCCATGCTAACCTCCATCTGTAATGCAGAAGTATAGACTTCTGTCAGATCACTGGTGGGTATTGAAGTACTGAATGTGTCAGCTGCCTAAGATCCCTTTGAGTCAGGATGTTAGACACTGGAGACACTATACTAACTAATTAACTGTTTGAGAGCAGGGCTTATGACCACTTTTTTCTACAGCTAAGCCCAGGTAGGATCGAGTTTGTAAAGCAAGGCACTCTATGGTGTTGTTGTTCCTAGGTACTACATTTGCTTAGGTCCTGCTGTTTCCCAGGACCCCTTACAATTCAGGGGGTTGAGTCAGTGTCATCTTAAATTTAAGCCAAAGAGGTACAGCTGAGAGCTGTGGATGACAGGGATACAGCAAGAAAGCAGGAGAAGACATGCACAGTTGGTCATTAATGTACAGGGCTGGAAGGAGAAATGAAAGAAGGGAGGACAGGACAGGAGGCTGGATTACAGTAGTAATAGAAAAGCAACAAGGCTAAAGGAAAAATTGAGTGAGTGAGTGAGTGAGTGAGTGAGTGAGAGAGAGAGACTGAGAGAGAGAGAGAGAGAGAGAGAGGGGAAATGGAGGAGGACGGGCTTCTGTGGTTCAGTGACAGCTGAGCACTCAGCACATGCGTGTGAAGAGAGCTCTGCTCATGCCACCCCCCTGCTGTGCCATGCATCTGTCCTTATACGTAGCACATGTGATTCAAAGCACACAAAAACCACAAATCAATGCAGACATGCATTGCAGCATGTGCCACAAGATCCCAAATTAAGCCAGTTGACAAATACCTACAGAATATCATTAAAATGTCATTATTGCAAACAACAACACCTTTACTGAGTTAGTATTAAGGTTTTGTGTTGTGGACAATTACTAAAGGGTGTTTTTACAACTACCAGAAACATGCAAGTTAGGGCTACTGGGGTTTAGAATTCAGTTACTATTTTTTTAACAGCTTTAGTGAGCTATTACTCTTAAGTACTCTTTGGTATTCACAATGATAGACTCATATGTGTGGATGTTAACATCTTTTGTATGTTTACATGAGCGGCAACCATGGCCACCAACCATCAGTGTAAAGGCTGTAAAAGCTTGGTCTGCTTACAGTGGAAGATAATATTGCATTTTGATAATATAATGTCATCATAGGACCTTTAACCATTAAATGTCGTAGTTTAGAGGAGTTAGTGTATTAATCTTTTCCCCAGAATGTAAAGCACACGTGACTCTTTCACTGAAAGCAATTGTTTCCATAAGCCACACTGCCTTTATGTTGCAATCACATATGCTGTTCTTCCAGCTTCCCCAGACTACAGCTGACTAAATCCTGCTGATCATTTTAGATCTGAAGAAATTAGAAGTTTGATTTCCATACAAAATATCAAAGGGCAGGTTGTACCATTGGTAATGATAAACAGGTGCAAATACTTACTAACTTCCACGTATCTAGTTCAAGTGGAATGTAGCCTACATTGGATAATTCTTGGCATGAAAAAGGGTAAATGAGTCCAGACTTCCAAATAACAACAACTGTCAGCACAGACTATGATTCCTTGGCTCTAACTATCAGCCAGAGGCACTTGAGAACACACAGAGTTCCTTACTGATCAAAACTTTAGACATTACGTGGCAAATGGAGGGCCCTACATCTCAATGGACAGATTCATTAAATCTCCTGGCATATCTTAAAATGTCAATATTGTATTGCGCTAAATATAGTAACAACAGACCCATCATACTTTTGATTTTTCAGACTTAGAGTATGTTTTATGTTCGGAGTAATGATAAAATCCAATGACTGTAAATGGTGCGACTCCTGTAGAAATCTGATAGACCACCCAGGGAGCCATTTAAAGTGGGATTAGGATCTTCCAAGAACTTCTACAAAAGTTGGGAAAAGACAGCGAGAGAAACCACTCCTATCATTCCCCTGATCTGGTGAATCACAGGATGGCGGAAATGATTTGGGATAGCCTCAAGGTTCAGTGAATGGGTAAATGGCTGGGAACCAGTACTGTAAGCCATGAAGATAGAAGATAGATACAGCGAGGAGATACTGATCGCTCTCCGTGGGTCCAAGCAAGAAGATGAAAGACATTCTGGCAGCTAAGACAATGGCAGTCATGTAGTGACCAGGTTCCACAAGCAAAGCCCCAGGGACCTTTTAGACATAAGCAATATAACTGAATTCCACTTGTAGTTCTGACTTCACACAATGCGTTTGTGCTTTTGTCAGATTTGTCAGGCAAAAGCAGTACAAGTGAGCACAACATTGGTTAAACACAGTGGTAAATCAGATTTGGGAGAGACAAACTGCAGTAATGATGTAAAAAGAAAATGTGTTATGATTTAATAATGATGATGTAAAAGTGGGCCTCTCCTGTAGACACCTTTACCATCTCTCATACTAGAATAGCAGAAGTGGTACAGAATGGGTTGTTCTTAAGGTGTTAAGACATGCTGATAGACAGCTCTTCGAGAGAAAGTTTAATTAATATATAATTGGGGCAATTATACGTGTGTAGCAGTTTGTTTTCCACTTGGGCCAAATGGCCTTCGTGGGTAAGTCAATCAATCAAGTCTTAGTGCACAATTCAGCAAAATTCCCCACTCTATTTCTGGATTTACAACATTCACGACAAATATCAGGCGGTCATGGTCTACTTTTGTTTCCTCTTCTTGGACATAATTCAATATGTGATTGGTCCTATAAACAAGCATGGACACCAACAAAATTGTTTTACAAAAGTTAGACTCTTATATCTCATATGTATTCACAACATCTCCCTGACTTCTGATAGTTCATTCTGTGGGTTTGATCTTCTGGTTCTTAATGCCAAGCTAATCTGTAAGTGTAAGAAAGTGTGTGACTTTGAATGCATTTGCAAGATAAACCAGATTACTCAAAGACACTTTCAGACATGTAGAAGAAACCTATACTTTTGTGAGGGTTAAGATGAGTTGAATTGTACTGACACGTGGATGTTGGCACACTTAGTAGAATTTTACTGGAAAGAAGCTGCTTGATTTTGTCCGCAAACAAACAGTCTGTCTAAGGAGTTAATCTTGCTCAGAATAAAAATATGATTAAGCCCCACCTGAATTTGAACCCTTTTGCTGGAACTGTCAATAAGCCACAGATATATTTTAATCTCAACAAAGAATGTGTTTTCGCCTCCAAAAAGATTTATTAGAGATAAAGGAAAAGGCATTGGTAAAGCATATCATTGACCCCGCAGGCAGAGTTCCTCTGTAGCCACAAATCAACTGACTCCACACCACCAAACAATAATGCATTCAGCTATAATCATTTCCCTTCATACCCTCTGACTCCACAGACTCCAGTCAGTCTCTTGGGTAGCAGAAAAATCTGTTCCAAAAGTGTTTGTTTACACTGATATTCCCTGCAAATCACAGGCCAACTCTTTAACTTCTAAAAAAAAGAAAAAAAAGACCCCCAAAAGACACTGAGAAAAGGCAGTAATTGTTGTCATAAAGCCAGTGTCCAGCTCCTTCCTGTCTCAGAGGAGCTTTTGGAAGTCTCATTCTCACCGAGTGGTGCTCCATTTCCGGAAGCCTGACTAATCCTCTCAGGCGAGAAGGTGAAAGGCAGGGACAAGGAGAAAGGGGAGAAAGCTGTACGTGGGAAGGAAGGCCTACGTATGCTACAACATTGAAAATGCCTGGTTGAAAATAATCCCATAAAGCATGCCGCCAGTGGCCTGTTGAGAGGGAGAATAAGGATTTGCATAGGGCAGATAGGCTGTTCAATTATCCCCTCAGAGGCCCTTAACTGTCCTCGGGCCACGATAAGGACTGAATTTTCATTTGTCAGTAGAATATGGCAAGAACAAGGCATATCAGGGTAGAGCATACATAGTATGCTGAGATTTAGTAGCTTAATGATACATCAACACATAACAGCTCCAGTGAATGATCACCACCATACTTAGTGCAATCAACAAGCAAAATGCCTAATAATGAGGCACAAGAACTACACTGCCAGGCTAATAGACACCCACAGCTGCACTGCTGTCCACATGGAAAACTTGGTGCACACACTCGTTTAATTAGAATACAAACTATGTTTTCTGTGCCCAGTAAGATGAAAACACAGGGATGTGGCTGTGGCTTTTAACAGGGTGTTTGTTGGGTTCCTGGGCGAGGGGAAGCACTGTGGCTCTATGTGATTTGTGATTCGCACGCGGGTGGGTAGGGAGGCCTTTTAATCTGCGCCCTGGACTCTGCTTCCTCTCTCTGGGAGAAAATCAGTAACATGAACGGCTCACCACTACACAACTGCACAACCACTGGGATGTTTATGACCCGCTGAAGGGCCACACAGCGTAAGGGATCGTTTGTATGAGAATAGGTACAAGGGCAGGACCCTCCCCTTCTCTAAGCTCCCTCATCCAGCCTCTTTTATATCCTCGGGCCCTCATCAACCACTCCGCTTGTTACCCATTTCAGCTCTTTGCCTTCTTTTCTTCTTCTAAAATTTATTTCACTATTACCATACCACCATTCTCAGGTCTCTGGTCATCCCCCTAGATTATTAAATAATGTCAATTTCACAGAGAGAACCAGAGGGACAGCTTTCAGGAGAGAGGACCACAGGAGCCAGGTCTCAAACAGGTGCAAATTCCAGCGATGCCTGCGTGCATTTGGACACTATTGTGTCTCTATAAACCTGGGCCAAGTAACCCGCTGAAGGTGATGGCCAGCAGAGATGTCTGACAGCTAGACCTGCTTTCATGCTGCGTATCAGCTTGAATTTTCACACTGTTTTACGAATGTGTATGTGTGTATGAGTAACACAGGCAGAAGGGGAAAAAAGTTTTGTTTTTGTTTTTTTTTCCCCTAATTAATATCGATATACAGAACATTTTTCAATTCAAGGCAATTCAATCATACTTACAATAATTACTATGATTTTAGAGTATTACACTGTAACACTCTCCCGGGTTCCCATTTCACGCTCATCCTGCAGACTGTGGAGTCTGGAAACATGTACCAGACAGCCCATCCCAGAGGAGAATTCAGAGTCTGGGGCTGTGTGTGTGGGTGAGCACTCATTTGAAGAAAACTCCCAATAATCCAATTAAGCACATAATTTCCTTTAGTACACAGGAATTGAATCAACTGTCAGAAAGCGGCCGAGTCAGAAAAAGTGAAAAGCGAAAAAGAGTTGACAGGGAAAGGGTAAGAAAAGGCTTTTTCTGTGTACTGTTCAGCTGCTGCAGTGAACAAAACGCAAACAAAGCTTTAGAGAAAGAGGCTTTAGATCTCGGCAAACATGGCGGGGCCTCCTGTGTTCCACTTTGTAACTGTCCTGCTTGGCTGGCGATCCGCTCTCTCGTCCAGGACCAGTCTTTAGCAGAGATCCCTTGACCAAGAGCCAAGCTGCCTTTCACAGTATGCGTTCATGTGAGTGTGAGTGTGTGTGTGTGTGTGTGTGTGTGCACATGCGTGCTTGAATATGCATGAGAAGGGATGGGGCTCCTCTACTGTGGCGTGTACTGTTCTATAACAGGCCTCATATTCACAAAGACAATGAGAAAGAGGAGAGAAATAAGAGGTAAAGTATGGATGTGGGATACATTACCTTAATTATTCTAAATATGTGATATACTGCATGGAGGTGAGAATATACATAATATCACCTATCATGGCTCCTACCTGAACCCCATTATTAACCTCTGTTTAAGCTGATTTCCTTCCCCCCGAGATGACATAGATATGAAGTTGTTTCAGGGAACACACTCCTGCAAAGAGAGAGGGACATTAGAGGGTAGAAAAACAGTACAGGAATTCAGAATATCCTCCTAGTAAGTGCTTATCTGCCCTCTTGGGGCATGGAATCTCAGCCACAATGACAAGGCCAAAAGAGAGAAAATGGGCATCATCTTGTGAATATTTCAGTCAAACAAAAAAGAAAAACATGCACTCCTCTGCATGCAGATCTTTGAGCTACTTTTATTAAATGCACACCTCTGTGAGCAACAGTTTAACAGTGTTTTTTTTTTTAATTTGATTTGCTATATCTAATCCAATCACATTGGTTATATATTTATTTATGGGTTATATATAAGTTGTGGTTTCCACAAAAACTTCCCAAAACTTCACATGAAAGGGAAAAGATGTAAACTAGGGCCATGAACCCTAACCTGTGTTTTCCCTTCTCCCTATTGACCCTCTCCATCTCTCCCATGTTGGCAAGCTGGCTAATCTCTTGAATTTTACCGAAACCATCTGATAACACTGCCGTGCGCTCAATGAACGGGCAAAGGCTGGCACAATCTGAGACTACAGGGACAGATATACTGTATAATAAAATTCAAGTTTAAGTGAAATTTAATTGCGACAATCCTCACAAAAGAACAATGGGAAGAATAAGATTAAAAAAGAAAAGCAAAGAGGAATAGGAAGAAACAAGAAGAGAAATAAGATGAGGGCAATAAGGTCAAAATTAATATGGCAATAATTATGGCAGCATTATCTCACAGAATCTCTCAAAATCAAATGGTATTTTTCATTTGTTAAGTTTTCCTAAACTGAGAGACAGGTGTTGAAAGATTTCAAATCTCACACTCCTACTTTTGATCAAATTTGACATATCATTCAATTGCAGATAGGATCTGTGAACTGCTTTCTTTTGATGATATTAAAAATCACAGGAAATGTATTAAATATTTATTAAATATCTCACATGCTTTATTAAATATCTCACACGCTCTTGAATTAATGCAGGAAGGGAAGCAGCAAGCAAGTTATAATAAAAAAAAAAAAGAAAGAAAAAAAAAGAAAGAAAGGAGACAGTGCCTCAATCTGTGTAACCCTTGGCTTAAACAGTGCAAAAGGGTGCTTGGCATTTGTTCTTCCAAGCTTTCATATCCTAAAGAGAACCCCTCTTAATTCCTCATTCTTCATTTCCTGCTCCTGTCCGGGTCCAGATGGCCAGAGGATCCAGAGAACATCCGTAACGGAATGACTGAAGATTTCCCTGACCGAACTGGTGCAGAGCGGGATAAAGTAAGTGGGAGGTAGAGGGATTCGTATCATAATGGAACATGACCAGCTTTTCTTAGCCATAAATCATCAACTCTATTTTTGTAAGTAGAAAAACGATATACAGCATTTCTTAGCAGTACATTCACTGGCATACTAACCCACATGCATGTTGTAATAGACATAATAGACAAGGCACATTTGGATATGTTAGATATCTCACATTTCTGTAGCTGAACTCTACGTGAGGGTTCAATCTGGATTCCTCAAAAAACTGGAAAAATAGTGTCTCATTTTAGACGGTGATGAATGTGTTTAGCTTGGTGTCAGACATACTGAAACCGTACACGTAAGAAAGAAAGGGATAAAACATGTTGAATGCTTTATGGACCCCTTGCCACACATTGTACACCACTCGGGCTGATGGTGAAATCAAAACTGTACGCTGACTGAATTAAAAACAGTCATAAATATTATAGCCCATAGCTTAGATAAACATGCTTTGGGAATGCAAAACATCACAGCTGTGGAAAAGTTTTCTGCACTTGCCTAACCCCATCCAGGTATGTTAAGAGAATGACAGATATAAAGCGACAGGTTTACAGTAGGCAATAAAGACCTACTCTGCTAAAATTGAGTGGGAGACCCCTACCAGCAACAAAAGCCAAGCACTAACAAAATGATGAAACCCTCTCATTTTCTCCTTATGTTACACTTATACTTGTCTGAGTTCATTTATCTCTTTCTATCATTCAGGATCTGCATTATGGGGAGCCATGTTATTGTTGTTATGCTTACTATTTTCCCCAAAAGTATCTATGTAATCTGTAATGGATAGGAACTTTACACAGCTGAGGTGTTGGGCTACAGGTCAAGAAGGATTAAATGCTGCCTAACAGACAAAGGGTGTTCAAGCTTTTTGCAAGCGGATGTAGAACCCCACCACATGCTGTGAATTTATTGATAGATCAGGTTAAATCGTTCCATTTTGGGAAACCGTTTGAATCCCGTTTTGGAGAAACAGCAACTCAGCTCAGCCACAACTATGTAGAGTCAAAAAGTTTGACAGAAATTGCCTATAAAATGTGTTCTGTGCACTTTCCACATCACATCCAGTGTGCCATATGAACCCCATGCTCTTGGCATCTTCTGTAATGACATTACACAATGGTGTTCCATGTCAAACAGCAAGTTGGTCCTCTCGCATCACCGGCCAAATAGAAATCACAAGCTCACGTTTTATATCCAAGTCAAAGAAAAACTAGGCTTCTGGCACCACAAATGTAGAAATCTGGATCAGCAGGAAGTCAAAGGGCTTTCACTTCAATGTCTTTGCCACCACAATTAAGACTTCATAAATATATCCCAGAATATAAAACACTTAAAATTGAGCCCTTTTGCACTGCATTTGACTGACAAGGCCACTACACTCCAAATTACTCACAGGCACACAGCAGGCAAACAGAGTGTTTGGCCGAGATGAGTGTGTGGTGCCAGTGTGCTGTACGTGAGCCAAACTTTTGGAGTCAATTGTCAAGGGCATGCAAGTCTTAGCCATGAAAGCCATCTGGAAAGGAGCAGAAATGCCACTATTTACAGCTATAAATAGAACAAATAGGGCCCACAATCAGAGTGATAATCCCTCAACAATGTAGCGGCTTTGCGGCATTACTTAATGTTCCATGACAAGTCTTGGAGGAATCGTACTGATTCACCTAAGCACTGTGTCGTTCCTCTAAGATAAACTAACCCTGGACGCATTATTACATGGTCTGCGCGACGAGAGGAGCACAGGACCTTTGACCTAGGCTGGAGGAGTCAGGGAGGTCTGGGATTAGTAGGGTACGACACTTTAGTCATGGACTCTCACTAAATCCCCCTCATCTTAAAGAGTCCTCTTCAGTGCAAATGGACTGGAGGAGGGCACTGCAGTCAGGAATACTATCTGTTGAAGTGAAGACTGATAAGAGGGCAACAGGTCAAGTGTAAATAATTTATCTAAATCTGGGTAAAGGACTGGAGATTAGAATTTAATTTATTTAGTTTTCAATAATCCATATCTATAGCTGGTATAGGTGAAACTGCTCCTCTAAATGTGCTTTACAGGACACCAATCGGTGAGTCCTCATCTCTCCATTTGCTCTGTTAGGTCACAATAAAAGAAAAAGTGGGGACCGAATACTTAACCTGGCATCCCTACTGTCTTCCCACATCTAGTCTGCATACACAAATACATGGCAGCAGCTCCCCCCCACCTCTCTTTTTTTTTTTTTTTTTTTTTTAAAGTGGTGCTTCTGAAGCTGATTCTCATTACCAAATAGCTTTTACCCCTGTGGCATTGTGTTTGCTCCTTCTTGCTTGACATGGGGGCAATATATTAAAATGTATGAGCCTTTATCCTACCCTGCCATTGTTTATCAGTTGGAGGGCCAAATAGCCATACTGGCACTGTGTCTGAGATGAAATAGTATCCAGGGAACCAAAAATGGCCATTACATTACCAGCAGCAGAAAAGAATCCAAGCTGCCAATCCACAGAGACAAGTATGCCAAAACCAAAGAACATGTATTAAAGGTAAAAGGCACAAATTTCTTTGCTACTGCTTTACACTCCCTCACCTCTTCCTTCAAGAGTCATTTATGGCAGAAACCATCTCTTATTTAAACTTGTGTCAGCTTCCATGTTTAAGCATCGCAACACAGTTGATTTGAAAGGATCTCTTGATAAAAACAATACATCACCCCAAGTTGATTTGCCCCCTCCTCCTAAAAGACACAGCAAGGCCAAACAGGTATGTAAAAACTTGAGCATGGAGGAAAAATTTGTTATCTGCTAACATATTTAACTCCCCAAGGGATGCAAACATGCTCAGACTTAATGCAAAACATATTCAAGTATTAAAGCCCCACATCCTCTTAATGTTTGCAACAGAACAACACAGCAGCACTACTCACAGTGTTCCCTTAATCCACTTTAAAATGGGCCTCATCAATGGAAAAATAATACCAGGCAGTCTCTTTTTAGTAAGGAGACGATACGAGAGAGTACGAAGCTAATCTTTACGAATGTGGAGCAGAAGCTTTTTTTTTTTTTGTTCTGACATCAGCATCAGCTCTGGGCTCAGTCTTAAACACATACCAATCATTATTGGCAAGTTTGTTCTGGCCATCCATTGGATAGGAGGAGGTTATCAGATATCAGCACTCTGTGCTGTGTGAACCAAACCCTGAGGGAGTATTCCTCTTAAAAAAATAAAGGTCTCGCAACAGACTTATCCACTGCATGTGACAGATTCATACACTGTCCTGGACAAAGACTGTCTGTTGATAAGGCTGATAGTTATCATTGTAACTTACAGACATAAGGCCTAATCAAGTTGTTGCAGGGTTTGATCGTGGCCTTTTATAAATGTTTTATAATGTTGAAAAAATGGTTTCTGTTCAGAATTTATGAGCAAGGGATAAGAACATAGCTTCCTCAAGGAATTTTACTACTTAACCTGTCTCTGTGTATTTATGTCTTCAGCAGCATCACTTTTATTTATGAATGGCTTCTAATAAAACCCACACTTCAAATATTATATGTTCACTCACCGCACTTTACTCCAGCAGTTTATCCAAATTGTAGATCAATATGTTAAGAATATATTAATCATCATGAGCGCTTGTGTGTTTTTGTGCATCATTTTCACTTACAGACTTGGAGTTTTTACATTTCAGGTATTGCAGTTAATGGTTACTTTAATGGTTAAGTTACTTTCCCACATCAATCTCCGTGGCTAGCTGGTGTGTGCGTGTATCAAGGGATCTGGAGGTAGAGGGAAGCTCAGGTTAAGCTCAGACTGCAAATAAATCAACCTCTTCCCATATCCTCTTCTAACTCCTTTCCTTTCCTCCAAGACCTCCCAGTTTCCCCAGGCCCAGCAGGACCACGAGCAGCTGTATCAAAACAACACTAAATCATCCCCACCACTGGTCTAGATAAACAACCTTGCACAAGAACAACACTACATTATGGCAATCTATATAGCACACCAACAGCTGCCTTCTACAGAGCATGTTAAATGATACTGTTATTAAATTAACATACATTTTACTCGCATGAAATAATTCCATGTTTATTGCCATTATCAACAATGTAAAACTGTAGGTTAGAATGAATTAAGACAAACTAGTTTCACAGGATTAATACTGTATTGAGTTTACCAAGTTCAAATGAATATCAGTTAAATCCAGAAATGAAATAACAATTTAGCTTTAAGATCAGCAAACAACAATAAAAAATATTTTATGAATTATTTCTCTCTCCAACTGCTAAAATAGAAAGTTTATTTTAGTTTTTCAAGTTTACTGTCTATCAAAATAATTGATAAGGACAGTCAGACTTCAACCTTGTCTCACACATCACAACCTTTGGTCCTTATCAAGTCCAAATTTTTTATTCATTTCAAAATAGAAATCTTGCCCAGCTATACTGCACACAATGCAGTTCACTAAACATATGTCCTGATTTTATACTGCATAAAAGGGACGATTTCCAGAGTAAAGAAGAAAAAAACCGACCAAACACAAATGATTCCACACTGATAAATACAAAGCACATGCAACACTACAATAGTTGCTGTATGCGACTATGACATAGCAGTATTTTTCATGGGTCAGAGAAAAAAAATGGTTTGGGGGCCTATTTGTGGTGAGACCACACATGGTATAATCTATAATATATTTGAATGAATTAGACCTCATATTTGGAACAGAAATGGAAAACTACGATTTTTTTTTTTTTTCTACAGCACTGACTGTTTGAAGACACGTCCTTTATTATTTTGACAGTCCAAAGCAGCCAGAGTATATGAAGGCCACTGACTCTCATAAATCATTTACAGTAAAGCTGCACAAAAAAAGACCCCACATCAACACAGCCATGGAGAGGGGCTTAAAAGCCACGTGGGAGACTATAAATGTGTGATTGTGTGAGTTGGTCTAAATAAGTGTAGGCATAGTGGATGTTTGTATGTGTGAAGAAGTGTGTATACATGCCATTAATGTATAGAATTAATTTTTAAAAGAATTACATTTTTTGATATACTGATTATTTCAGCAAATATGTTTTCTTGACCTGAGGATGCATGCAAAAAACTGTTGCAGACCTTACTTCTGAATGAAATTAAAAGATAATGCAGTTTGTGGTCAACTGGTTACTAGAACCTCCTGAAAAAGTAACCACATGTGGGCCACACAAGGGGGCAGATTACACAACACAAAAGTGATCAGGCTCATTAATAATACTTTTGTACATTTGCAAAAAGACAGCGCAACGTTTTATGTTTAGTTGCAAGCCACAGAGTTCTCCTTTTATTTACCACCTTGTTTAGTTTATGTGTGTATCTATGGCATCTTTAATCTCAGTGGGGTCAAGCGCCAATGTGGCATTGATTGTTTGCAACTCTGAGCCTCCCTGGTAAGCCCTCTCCCTCACCCAAGATCCCTTCCAATGAGAAGCAGACCTGACTAGGCATCAGTTGTGGTGTAACGGCTTTGAGTGATTTTGTTCTTAACCCCAGAGCTTGTTTTGAAACCCTCCAGGGGGCATTGGAAAATGAAACGCAAGCGCTGCAGGAATCTCATCCTCCTCCCCCTCATTCCCCTGGTTAAGGTACAATTGCACTGGGGAGACATCGAGATAGATGCTGCTTGGTGGAGAAGCACATCTCACTTAACTTAATTCACCATGTCTCATCCCTCAATACTTACTGTTCTCATGGGGAAAATCAACTCCACCAGGTGCTATGTAGCTTCAGAGTCTTAAGAATTTTCTGGACTTTTTCCCACACCCTGCATTCCTGCTACAGGAGTGGAGGACTGGTCAGACACGCCTGTATAGCCTTGGTCAATACCTCACCAGCAGCAAAGTACATCTCAGAATCTGGTCCATCTTTCACATTCTGAGGTGTGCAGCCGTATTTTCTGATGAGTCACACGATATGCCCCTGGCACAAGTCCGCTCACACAATCTCACTCTATTAGGCATCACATTTTCAAGAATTTGGATGGAGGGCAAATTGTCCAGATGGCCTTAACTCAGCAGTAGTCATATTAGCTTTCAAAATGTCCCGGCTCAGACCTGAGTTACCATTTACCTGGGGCGGCAGGGCACTTCCCTTTTGATTTCTGTGCAGTTGCTCTGATCTGTCAAGCAGAAAAATAACCAGAGGCTACTTCAAAGGCCAGGTCTCCTTGTGGCGGCTGAGTCCAAAATGCTGCTGCCTTCATGCAAGGAGCCAAAGCTAAAAGGCGTCTTTATATGAAAATTGGTTTCATTAAGATCACTGGAATCCTTTGAGGGTCAGTGGAAAAAAGAAAACACATGTTGACAAGCACAAACGTCTGCACCTTCTTATAAACATCAACCTCAATACTTTTCACAATGCGTTTATGACAGGACTTTTTCCATTTTGTAAGACAGCACACAGAGGTGGAATGTAGTCAAAAAAAGACTGTACAGGTCTTAAAAATGCTGGGGTGTTTAAGTAGCTTTCTGAACAGCAGGACCCTGTTCTTATACCAGTGGCCGTATGTGGTTTCTGTGTCAGTGAAAGCATACCCTATGCTCTAAAATTTTATCTTAAGAGGTGTTTTACAGTGTTCAGGGGGAGGCTGAGAGGAGAAAGATCCATTTATTTTCACCTAATGTGAAGGTACATTGATTGAAGTAAGGTAAAAAAAAAAAAAAAAGCACTAATAAAAGCACTAATAAAAAAAATAAAAGCACTAATTATCCTACAACTAGAATCATCAATACTGCTCCATTTACCTTGCAGAAAAACTGGTCTGTTCAGTCGGACATTTTGTTACTACCAAAAAACAATGAAAGGTCAAAAAGAAACTATTTAAATAAATGTTAAAACAGCTAAATTCTAACAAAGACAATTGTCAGGAAAAGAGTCAGATCAGAGACAAACTGGATGAAAGATATCAAAGGAGCAAAGACAGATTCAAAGGCCTTTAATTTCAGGGGCTAATTTCAAAACACTTAAAGCTGGAATGTGAAATTATGGGTCAGCTGCTCATTCAAACCCTTCAGGTTGGCCTAGAAAAGCTTTCCAGCTGTAACTTGGCTGCAATAACACACCCAAACCCTGTCAAGTCAACTGATATCAGAGCATGGAAATTATTAGACATTACACACAAGGGGAGATGGGAGAACTCAAACAGGGAGATATTTTATCACAGTCGAGGCTCAGGACCTGCTGTGATTGTTCTCTCTCAAGGCTGGGCGGGGGAGGGGGTAACCCAGTCTCATCAAGCAGTTCCTTATCTGGCCTGGGATCAAACCCTCAGGAGTGTGCTGTAATTTCTTACCATGGCTTTGACAAGCAGCATTCTGGTGCGGTTCGGTCCAGCTCTGGAAAGTGATCTAAACTCCTATACTGTGTGAGGTGCCTATAGACTATACAGGACAGAGCTATAAAGGTACCTGGTGGGAGCGAGTGGGAAATGATGAGGTGTTTAAACGCTGCATGAGGTGACATCTTAGGTAATTTGACCACTATCATGTTCAAGCTCTTTTACACTAGATCCAGGTTAGATGCCTCGTCATCAAAAGTGCACAGTGAGAGGGATTTTAGCTCGCAGCAGCAGGTCTTGTAGATAATAGGTTTCGGTTAGGCTACCCCTCCATCATAGCTCAGTGAGCTCCAGTTGGCTCAGTTTTCAGAAGAAGTGAAGACATTAAAGTCATCTGTCTGGGTCTCTGCGGATGCATTTTGGAGGATGGTGAGGTTATGAGTTTGGCTCGTGTTACCTGGCTCCGCTGGAGCTGACCTGAGCGGGACCTACAGATTAAGGAACCATCTGGGAGCTGCAACCTGAGCTCAGGAGAGGAGGAACACCAGGACCTGGCCAGGACACCACTTTCACTTATTTACAATGATGTGCACGCACACTTCCATATCCACATCCACATCCATATCCATATCCACACACACACTAGTCTCCACTGTTGTTCAGAAGTACTTAAACTTAACCTGCCTTTTAAAATGGGAATACCAGCCAAAATGGTAATTCACATCTGTCTTTTCTTTGGCACACAAACAACATTCAGCCATTCAAACCACAGAGCTGTGACTAATGTAATTAGGGATGTCACAAGCCAATAGGTATCGGTATCAATGTCAATCAGGGAATATTTACATATACAAGTACTAGACTAAAATAAAGCAGACCACAATCCACCTCAGGCTGCTAGTGTTGCAGCGTGGCTCTCCTCTACGACAGCCAGGCTCTACAGTGCACGTATTTAACTGCATATGAGATTGAGTTGAAAAATAAATAAGTTTGCACTGTTGGCAATGTTGGCAAAATACACTGTTGATACCTGCTTGTAAAGTAGCTTGTAAAAATAAGGCACATTAGATTAACTATGCTAAAACAGTTATTTTGGTGTGTGAGATAAATACAGTATTCGATCAACATTTAAGTAAATCAGTCTCTGATTGGACTGTGTATCGGCAGATACCAATCATTAAAAGGACTCTTACATGGATTCAGATCAACAAACCTGATCGGAACATTGCCAAATGTCATAAGTGTGTTCAGTTCACGTGACAGAGACAAATAATTCATTGGCTCACAGACTGTTTGCCTTTGTAAAGCCAAAGGCAGTTCAAATTGTTGCATTTGATCAAAATCAGAAAATCACTTGATTATTCCCATATTCCATCCTTTAATCTTTCCAATTTCTTCTCACTAGACCTCAATATTGGTATGACCTCATAGTCATGGTAGGGTTAGTCTTTTATTCTCATCCCCAGTTGGAGGGGACAGCGGTCAGTGTTCACTAAACAAACCAAGCCTCGTCTTGGGGCAAAGAAATTCCCCTTTAAGAGACACTTGCCGATGAAGAAAAATGAGAAATTGTACTTTTAAAACAATGGCAGGATTTAGTCCAAAAGACAATTTGGCTCTCACTAATTCATTTCCTATTTTAAGAGGCCCAATCCATATATCATACCAAAAGGATGCTGACCTACACCACTGTAATTTTTTTCAGTGAAGCACTCCAACGACTGAGAATTCCCAACAGTACAATGATTACAGCACGTCATCCATCCTTGTAGCAATTCAAAAGTCAGCACAAGTACAGGACAAAAACCCTTGGATTTGTAAAACAATCCCAGTTTATGAAAAATAATCTGCCTTTAATTACATTACCTGCAACTCACAATATTAGGCCTCTAATGAAGAATGGAGGGTGAATCATCCACCTTTGACAAGTAGCCACATTTGACAGACATCCCTGGGTCCAGATGTGAAATACAGGAGGCATTGCTATGCTTGTTTTCTGGTCCTTTGATCCAGAAAAAAACAGAGTGCATTCTGCTGGACATTTTGCCAAGATATTATCCCCAATACAGCCACAGGCAATGAGAAGCAAACATTGTCTAACTGCATTCATGTAATGCAGGAGATCTAGACAGTGGTCTATTCAACTTAAATGAACAACATCAGGACCTATCCACTTTAACCTCCAATTTCAGACTCATTACACAATCTCAGTTTGACTTTGCTCTGCTGAAGTTATTCAGAGGCCACAGAGTTCACTTCCACTGCAGCAGCTCCCTTCAAAAAAGCTCCTTTAGGTCCCTGTGGTGGCAGTCCTAATCAGTGTGTTGCACACAACAGTCAGGGCCAGAGCAAGGCCTGGTTTCCATCTGAGGAAACAATAATGGCTCCTAATGTCATACTCAGGACCCCTGTCCTGTCAGACGACATATACTGATAGATCAATTTATAGAAATGACTCCCATTTTCCCCTTTCCCTTTCATGTCTCCACTAAACAGGCCCCTTCCCTACAGCAAATGTCAAATCCAATAACCACTTGTTTCAAGATTTCTTACAGAAAATATACTGTGTCTCTGCATGTTGGAGAATACCTCTGATATGTAAGCATAAGAACAATTACACAGAATGGACAGACTGATCCACAACCACACTGAAATCATAAAAAAAATCTCCCCTTAAAAATCTTCATCATATATTCCCCTTACATTACTGGTGTCCCTCAACCCCCATGTACCTAATCAATAGCGCGCTCGTAGAGTGTCCACCCGCCCATCTGCAGACAACCCACCAGGAATCGCCATGGATTTGTCTCCAGGCAGTCAGAAGTGATTGGACTCCATCGTCCCTATAAAGTGCTTGTTCTAATGACAGCCCAATGCTCCACATGTTGCTATAAGCACAGGCCTCACAGCTGCTGTGCTCAAACACGCTCACGAAAAACATGAGATCAGCGTACCATCTGCTAGCTGTGTCTCCTCCAGATCATTAATCAAACTCCCTATCGCTGCATTGAAGCTGTAGACGATATTGTTCCCACCACATCATTAGGAGCGCAGGGGCCCACATTGTTTTATATATGACATCATCGTGTAAAAAGCAGTTGAACTTGAATGTGTGTGATGCGGTGAGAAGTATTTTGGGTAATCATCAATGAATGCATTAATCATTCAGAGTAAGGCTTTAAACATAATGACATTTAAAGTCATTGTACTTCACACACTTGTGGATTCATCAATGAATGGCTGTAAACAATGCAGGACGACATTGACGGTTCCACATAACAATAAAGATCATTTTATCAACACAATGATATAGCAAAGACTTCAAAAAAAAAAAAAAAAAAAGGCATCCTTAACTTCCAACAAACCAACAACATGTAAAAACTACCCCCTCTATTTGGGGTTTGGTGGTACCCCGTGGAATGATGTGGCCAACAGCAGATACACAATCTTCACATTGACATGACAGAACACCAACACACCAATACCCAGAGCAATGGCTGTCACCCCTGCACCCATGCTGTGCCACCCCAGAACAGAACCAACTAAGCTCAGACTTGCAAAAAAAAAAAAAAAAAACATTTTGGATGAAATCTTATAGCAGGAAATGTGTTGATGATGATAGATAGTTGAAGATGTTAACCCTCATTTTGATGCAACGCAACATGTAATGTTGGCAGTTCAGGTGATGAAATGCGCATGTTTTACACCCCAATGTCAAATCTGTCTATCAAAAGTAGTATCTAAAAATAATCTTATGCATGGATTGCCCCAAAGATTAAATACCACGTAAAGTACCCTCATATTATTTTAATTAAAGGGAGTGCATGGTTGTAGCTTTGAGTGGGGGTTAGCTCTGGGCCACCAGCACATACAACACCAAAATATAAATACAGGACATATTTTTCCTCACAAAGGACCACTGGTTGTCAAAAGCAATAAATCAAAACCAAACTTGGCATCCATCTGCTGCTTTGAACATGTCATCTACAACAAATGGTGCATGACCACCCACAAACTGCACTACAGTAGGTCTGAAAGATAATGCAGTAGCAGAAGTGTTGCAATTCTTAAGTGACTTATTTTTAGGGTGCTGTCTAGGTTCATTATGGGCAAATGTTTGATGTAGCAGACCTTGCAATGCTTGTTTACCCTGGACACCTTTAATCCAGATATCAATCAAAACTTTTGTGGGTTTATAGTCTGAGTCCAAGTCATGATTGTACATGCTGATTTATGGCACTGAGATTCTAGGACAAGTAGCAACCCTGTTCTGCAAGCAGCTGAAAAGAAGGGGCCTAAGGGCCTCAGCTGAGGGGCTAAATGTCAAAAAACCAGCTCTACCTCCCTCCCACCCATGTGAAAACCATCCCCAAGATTTGGAAGTATCACTGTGAAAATGATGGAGGGAAATGAAGAAAGCCAGCATTGTTAAGAAAAAGAAAACTTGCTTCTTTGCTCCCTGTCAGGGATTCCTTTGTGTGAATTACTATCTGGTTGTTGGTCATTAATTGCGCATAACTGGAAATTTGTGAAAAATGTTGACCATTTCCTCTGATAAATATCTGTGTTGTCCAGGAGTTGAACAAATGGTCCTCTTTACTAATGGCTCACATTTAGACCAATGGCTCAAGCTGAAATAGAAGCATAGCAGCTGGGATCTATACTACAGACTTATTTGTCATTTGTCTGTCTGATGTATAAATCATATGAAAATCTCTTTGTGTTGGCTCATATGATTCCATTTCTTTACTTCTAAACAGATTATTTCATGTCCCAAGGGTCTTCCCTTTCCAATGTAGCCCAGCATACTACAATCCGCATTATAGGTGTGATTAAATTAAGGAAATTGGATCATCAAATCAACCAAAATTCTTGAGAACTTCTTTAGCAACTGCAGTAGTGGTGACTTTGTCCATTGATTCCAAAACCCCCAGTTTAATATGCTTAAACTTCACAACGAACAAAACAAGTGGCAATTAAGTCATAAACAATAATAATAATAATAATAATAATAATAAAAAGCAACTAACACACTATAGCCATGAATAATTTTTCTCAGCTAGTGGACAGCTAAAAGTGAGTGAAGTTCTTTAGAAGCTGTCATGCGCCATTCAATGAAACAGCTGCTATGGGAGGTGCCCATGTGATAAAGTCAATGACCCATTTGCCAACCCCAGATATAGACCGCTATATAAGCTTACACTGGTGCCTACACTGCTCAACATACATCTACATCATATCCCTTGTGCAAAATGAAAACTCTGAGAGAGAAAGAAAAAAAAAAAAGTAATTTTTTTACTTACCTTATCTACACTTTCCTACTTTCAACACCGGTAATATTGCACAAGTAACAAAGTATAATTCCTTAAGCTTGTTTTTTTAGAGCAAATCTAGACATATTTGTACTTTACTTAAGTATTTTCAGTTTCTCCTACTCTAGACTTCTACTTCTAGTTTTAGTTACTAATACTAAATAAAATAATACTTAATAAATTATATTAATATATAAATTGGACTTGATTGATCCAAGGGGAAAAAAAAATCACAGGCTAGAGAACATAAAGTGAAATATATAAAACATATATTGAGATTAAAATTAGCCCACATTAACCAGCTGTTAATGTGGGCTAAAAGTAATGCATGTTATATGATTGATGTAGATTATTGATTAATCAATGTGTATCTTAATAGGATATTCTGCAAAATACATTCTTTATTTTATTTTACAGTATATTTTGATGCTAATACTTTTACAAATTTTACTTCAGTGAAATTTAAATGCATAACTTTTACCAACAAAGTTTCTTCTACATTGTGGCACTGCTACTTTTACTAAAAGGAAAAAATCTGAGCATTTCTTCCACCACCCATTATTCCTTATGTGTTACTAGAAGATTTTGTCTTCCATCTGAGAAGCCTGCAGAAGTTGAAGTGAACTTTTGAGACTACTGCAGCAATGTCCTTGAGGGCTTTTGTGGCTGTCTTCCTTCACGCTGCTTTATGAGAGAGTACATGCTGTCGTTTTTATGCAGCCTTCCAAACTCGTAACACCACGTTTGCTGTAATTCCCTGCTGAAGACTTTGAAAGTAGGAGCCAGCCTTGACGGTAATCCTGGGAGTGAAAGTACATTGTGGGTACAGACATCCCTGAAAGGGACAGGGAGGTGGAGTTGGGTAGGATCTTAACCAGATCTTAACCAGCTGCAGCCAGCTGTGATGAATGACAGCTCAATGTTTCCATGGGCTGGTTAGTTCATCTCAAAATAAATGTTGACATGTATCAATATTTCCATTCTCTACAATCTCTGGTTAGGCAAGAAGAGGACAAGGAAAAAAACATTACACATGAAGACAATAATCAAAACACTTTCCATTTACTTCCATGTCTTCTCTATTCTTCTAACACATTATGTCCTTCCAAATGGAAATGAGCAGTTAAAGTAGCTCAGGAGGATCGTGGGAGACAGGTGGAAAACTAAAAGACTGTTAAGAACAACATAAATAAAAAACACCTGTTATTCCAGGTTTGAAACGAGACTGCAACAGAAGAACAAAGTGGTGTGTCGGGAGTGCTTCTGAAAAGTGTGGTGTAAACTGAAAACTACTCTGCCATCTGAAAAGATCGGTTTTCCCCCCTTCTTCCTGCTCTCAGATTTACTGCTTCTATGACAATATGCTCACTGTTTAATAAGCACTGCAGAAACATCTGGATCTACTGACAGACACGCAGCATGTCCATAAACAGCTGGGGACACAGTGACTTAAGCTCTGTTTGCTGTTGGATGGCAGGGTTAGGATTTTGTGCAGTACAGACCATTATCACCAAAACTTATGCAGAACGGAAGATGAAATTGTCTTAAGTGGATGCGTTGTCGTGGTCACTTGATATACACAACTTGTAAACAAAGGCAAATGTGAAACAGCATTGTGCGAACACAAAGCTCGGAGAAACCTGAGCTAGGCAAATAAATGGCTACATCACTGACGCTACAATATTTATACAGTACAATCCCTGCTGCTGTAATTTCTGCATTATTTACACTGCGGAGTGATACGCCAATAACTTCAGTGACATGAGAACCGCTGGGCCTAATCTAATATCCACCAGCCACGTGGAGAGTAAACTCATTATCACGCACAAAATGATTTTAGTGGGTCATATACTCAGTCATTAAAAAAGATACACTGCTGATACACTATATCTTGAAGAGGAAGAGGAATGACAGAGAGACAGGATTTGAACAATAAGGGGTCACTGTGAAACTGTCAATAATTCACCACGACTGGAGCTCATCAAAACCTGCTAGTATAATCTTAAGGCTTTTCATATACCAAACCAGCCAATCAAAAATCAAACAAACACACCAAACATTTGGTGGAAGAGTTATTCCACAAAAAAGGGCTAAATTCAGAACAACCCAGTGGAGCATTACAGGCATTTTCTCTATTTATTTGGATCGTACTGCACCAAAAGAACCACAATAGTCAGACAAATAAATAAAAGGGATGGAAATTGAACACACCTGTTAATATATCTCCCCACTGCTGCCCCCTGACAGTTAATATGGCTCAGCCTCAAATATTCCATGCATAATTCCTGTGTAAGAGAGAACAGACGTTGGCGTTTGCTCTTTGAAATGTTTATTTCTGTAGCTGTGGGATACAAAAAGGCTGCAACTGAAGGGCAGCCTGGCTCAAGAGGCACAAATTTATATGAGCGAGATGGGGAAAAGGTAAAGTTAAAAGCCAAGACATTAAATTTGGAGGTCTTTTGCTTGTCCAACAAGTGAGTTTTTCATAAACTACTAATGAGAGAAACCATTTCCTGCATGCTAGATGAACTGTCCATATTTTAATAAAAGGAAGCCTTACATTGCATTAATCTAATGAAAGAATGACCTTTTACCATAGTAATATTAGCAGTGTTGATGAACAGAGAACCCTTAAGACCACCAAATGCACACAGGTGCTTGAATAACAGGTCAGAGTTTCCTCTAATAGTGACCCTATTTTTGCTTTAATAGGTGGAAGATGATCAAGCCAGTGTTGTTTAATATTTCATGCAGGGTCATTAATGATTTGGACTGTGAGGATATTTTCTCAATAATACCTTTCCTAGTCATTTAATGCCAGAGCTCTCTGGGTGGCAATGTCAGTCTGTTGGTCTATCGACCACTTTGGTCCAGACACAAATATCTTAGAGGATGAATCTAGAGGATGAAACTTTGGCAAGCCCTTGATTTTGCATTAAGCTCTTTTCAGGAGGCAAGGTTTTCTCTTGTCAGTCAAATATCTCAGCATTTTTTGGATGTATTGGCACACACTATATCCTAATTACTTGGTGATCTTGGTGATTTGTAACTGTACAGGCCATTTTTGGCTTCCTTGATTAAATTTTGGATTGAATCATATACATCCCACCACCTCTGGATGTCCACCACCCTTGCAGCCCCGCACATCATTTCCCTCCTTGCCTTTTCATCACTTTAAGTTTTCTCTGTCCATCTTTTTTCTCCCCTTTGGTCTGCCTTCCCCCTAATCCTTTATTCTTCAGTCTGCCATCATTCCAGATGTTGACTGGTGTCATAGGTGTTTCATAAATCCTATTTTTTTCTCTGGCCAGACATCACTCCATCTTCTTTCTTCTCTCTCCTTGCTAGCCACCCCACCACCCTCACCGTAATCAAACCTCACTCAAGCTGTCCCGTATCCTTATATCAGGACTTGTTGAGGCGGCCTGTTTTCTTTGGGAAGTGACTCATAAATTAGGGGAGCTCCCAGGCTGGCTGTGAAAGAGCCAAACAAGCGTACACAAGGGTCCCTGATTAGTGTGGCTGGGAGAAAGGCCAGACAGGCTAAGGCTGCAGGACCCATTTAGGACCATCACTGACTTGAAAGAGGAAAAGAAAACATATTGATCACATGGCACCGGCTGGGTCATTCTTAATAGCCTGAGCTGCCACTGGGGTGGCAGCTCAGGCACCACATCTTTACTGAAAGTGGATTTGGAAAAAGTTCTAATTTTTGGATAAAAGTAATTATGGCAAGGTCAATTTATGGACATAATTTTATTTAGATTATTTCACATTAAATCCCAGTCACCCTGGGCTTCAAAAATTCAATGTGAGATTTCCCTCTGGTTGCACTTCACACTTCATAAAGCTTCATAACATAGTGATGTAAAACCTATTTGATCAATTAGTATAGTATAAGGGAAAATGAATGAACAGATTTAAAAACACAAAACATGCTATTAACAGATCATTCACTGTTCTTTGATATCTTTATGAATTGAAAAACTGAGACTATTAGTCAGATGAAACAGGAAATACAACTTTTTAAATCCATTTGCTCAGGTATAATACAATTTTTATTTGCGTTTATTTTAGACATTTACACATAATTAATTAAACAGAATAACCGATAATGAAAATAGTTAATTGAAAACTTTTTTGGCTGGGTTGAGACGAAGTACAAATGGCTCTTAACGGATGTGAAGCGAACATGGATCTGCAAGTATATTCCTCTGAGATATTATTGCCATGAGCTTCTTTGTGCTCTGAGGCATGGTGTGGCTTTAAAAAAAAAAAAAAAAAACAGGAAAAGAAAAAAAGGTTTTCCTGCCTATACAAGTGAGAGTCTCCCCACCCTTAACTGCAGTTATATCTCCCCTCAGATATACTGACAATGACAATTTAGAGTCCAACTCCCTTTAATCATCAAACAGAGGAAAACATGCCTATTGGGAAGAATCATGTTCAGAAGATGAATGCCAGAAACCTTTATATGAAAGTTATAAAAACAAAGTCTGTTGATGAGTTATACTAGCACTCAGGTTCTGGACTTATTTCAATGTTTTAAAAAAAGGCTGTCCATTGATGAAAACCAGGATGATATGCTGGTGCTTACCTAAGTATTCATCTTTAACATAGTTTATTGAGCAATGATGGCATTAAATTCTGAGGAGCAGACATTTTGCATCAGAAAACTGGCTTCATTTCAAGGAATTTTCTGTTTGTAAATTCTGTAAACGTACAGGTTCATTTTAAACATACCATACTTTGAGTTCACTACCAACATTTGCAGCAATTCAGCCCAAGGACTTCGGTAACAAGCCATACCACTCTCTGTCTAGTATAAAACAAACAAATTTTCAGATCTGAAGGCAGAGAGATTTCTGTGTCAAAACATCAGTGTGGTGCTAAACACATCACTTGCCAAACCTTTAACTGAATAACTAAATAAAAAATAATGATTAAAACAACTTTAATATATTACAGATGTGAAACAGTGCATGCCAAATCCAATTTGAATGCCACTCGGCTTTTCAATCTTACAGTGACACATGTGATGTTTGCATTCATAAATGCATTCTTCTGTTTTTGACGACAAACTGCTGAAGCAGCATACCTGTCTTGAGTGCATGGAGGTACAAGACGTCTGGGCTGAGAACTGAAAGGCTACTAAAGGTGATTCAATTACGTCTTTAAGCGGAGACACGTAAAAAGGAAATGACAGCCTGCAAAGGGACTCCAGTAACTCCAGGCATCTCCTGATCTTATCAGCAGATCTCAGCCGGCCTACCTAGCCAGTATCTTCAGTCAAACAGCGAACATACATGAAGACGCACATTCATTTACACCTGAATGTTTGCTCTTCCCCTCTTAAACATGCAGGCAGCTTGCAAGTTTTGAGGATTTCACAAAGATTAGAGTTCACTTAATAATATTATAATATCTATTAATATGACTTCACATTTCCTTGCATTCTTTCTCAGTAGTCAACATCAGCACAAACAGCAGTTGTGTGAACTTGTAGCTGCTGGGTGGGTTAAGTACACAGATATTTTCCACTCACACTTACAGCACTCCACCAGCTTAGACTAATTAAAAAGTTTCATGGGGCTAAAGACATACCAACAGCATTGGGGTCTGTAGCTGTGAATGGATGAACGTTATGAAAGTGTTACACACAGAAGGAGCCTTTCCAACGATCTCAAACCAATCATTTATATGGACCTTAACCTATGCAGACAGTCCAAGACACAATGTCTAAAGACTCAACACGAAACAAAAACAACCCTTGAATGCTCAATGAATGTCCTGCGATTTTCCATTCACATTTTCACTACGGGAGACGAGGGGATTTCAGTCGTGAGAGGAATTTGGGTTTATGAGCACTCCCCAAGGATCCACAGGGGCATAACAGTTTATTTTAGCACATTCTCTAGGGAGTAACTTCTGACCTACTGCTCAGACAGACATAAATCCAATTTGAGTACACACTGAACTATCAAAAAACAAACAACGCATTTAGCACAAGGTACATAGGTGCCACACATCAGTGGGATCAGCTCAACAGGATGCCATCCATCTTTATGCCCCAACTTTACAGAGAATGAAAGCACACTTAAACATTCCTGGCTGTTCAACAAGGTATTCAAAACTTCAAGTCAAGCATGTTTCTCACATTATAAAATGAAACCTTTTTTTTTTTCCAAGAATGCCCTTTAGCGCAGACAGCAATAAAGTAAAGATGCAGAAAAGTCTGAACCTTGAAACACAGAGTTATATTCAGTCTAACTTAAATTAGTATTTCAGAATGGCCAGATGACGTCTAGCTTTTGGGACAAGTTCCCTCAAAGCAGACAACAGCAGAAGCTCTGTTGGTGCTGTGGCAGGGATACGAATCTGAATGGCCCTTTGCCTCTTTCCCAACAGGACAAAACATAGGGGAAGAGAACAGTAAAGCCCTGAGGAGAGTCCTGTGATGACCATTTTCTCACACAGTCGGTGAGCTGGAGAGCAGCTGTCCCTCACCTTCCTCAACTGTCCCAGCCAGGTCTGGTCTGCTCTCAGCTGCCAAAAACAAAACCCTGAGACAACTGACTGGCAAATTAGCATTTTACAGTCTTGGGTTGTAAGGAAGGTAGAAAATAGGAGGTGAGGAAGAGGGTGGGCGAGAGGAAGTGAGGGCTTTGACTTGAGATACAGCAATGACTGATTGTCAAGTGATTGTCATTCATGCTGTTGTAAAAGTGTAGCTGGGCGTAAAGAATGTAAATGGCTACTACAGCAGTCATTATTCACAAAAGAAATTGTTGCTGATCATATAAGGATCAGGTAAATATTAGTTAAGGAAACTGAACAAAATTTGCAAAGTAGAGATACTGCTGGAAAGGCTAAAGCTGATTTGCAGACTGCCAAGGAAACAATTCCTAAGACATTAGAAATGCCAAGCTGGACCCAGCACCTGCTGAGTGACATCATCAGTATTAAAAAAAACGACACATTTCAGCAGAAGTGAAGAGAAAAGATGGCCTGACAGTAAAGTGGTAAACAAAATGATAAGCAAAGCAATGGGTAAGTGCTCTACAGGACCAGAAACTTAAATAGGAAACATTTAATGGCTTATTTGATTACATTCTACATCTAAAAGACACCAACCTGGTAGCATGCCATAGTGGATTGCAGAGCAACCACTGCTCCAAGCCAAATCCAAGCAAACCACCTCATAGTAGTATATACAGTGTACTCCCGCTATGAAGGACTGGCCGCCAAAATATCTGGAGAGCTGTGGGATAGAAAAGCGAGTTGAGCTTGGGAGGAAAGCCTCTACATGTCAGGATTTCCCTGTAATATCCAACAAAGATGAGCAGGGCATACTGATATACAGAGGACTACCTGCCAGTTGTAGTTGTACATCGTAACGGAGGGAAGAAACACAGATATGAAGCCCCAAAGTGGCTTAAGACTAGAGAGCTTCCCAACATTTGTTTTTAGAGATGTTTATGAAATGGATGAATGAGGTATGAATCAATTAACAATATATTTAGTCAGCATATGTGAGACAGGTAACTGGATTCTATTCTAATCATGACACAAAAATTATGTTGAAGGTCTGGCGCTCACACAACCAATTAATTTACTTTGTTTATGAGCATGTGTATGCAGGATGGAAAACCAAAACAATCTTTGAGGATTACTCTCAGGCAGGAAATAACATCACGTGAGTGGGTCAGATGTCTCCATTTGGCTGTTAAATGGTTTTACAGGGGTATAGTCACCCTGATAAAACTGGATCAGTCTTTATATTATTACCTCTGGAAGACTGAACAGAAGACAATAGCTTATTACTGTTAATAAAACAAAAGAATAAGTATTTAGTCTTTTGTGTTGCTTTGGAGACTATTCATATAAAATAAAAATTACAGGAATAAAAACACTAGCACCATATCTGAATATTAGCTTTGAAAACAGCACATTTTCCCCCCATTCATAAATGTTTAAACTTTAAATGAAACGAAAAATGAAGTGATAACAACTGTCGTTTATAGTTGTGCGATGGCTAGAAAACGAGACAAGACGAGTTTTACGAGAAATGAAGAAACGAAAATAAATAAGGCAATGATGTGTTAGAGGTCTTTCAGTCAAAGACAGTAGGTTTATTTAAACAGAAAAATACACATTATTACCATTTAAACAGTGTGGATAAACAAAGAAAAGAGTCATTCAGTGCACAGCTTTGTCAACACTTGTGAGAAAATGTTTCTTCAGGTGTTTCAAACTTGTCTTTTAATAAGAAAAGTGTGTCTGCCATCCCCTGGTAATAAAACCATACATCTATTACGCTCTAAATATTTTGACAGGTTACAATTGGCTCTCAAAAGCCAAACATGAAGTCACTCATTTTATTTAAAGCCTTGTTCACAGTAAACAGAAAAAAGTTTATTATTAGACACTTTATCAATACACATATTATACTTTTCAGAGAACTTATCAAATATCGTAAAAAAACTTAATATATCCACTGAAACCAAAACCAACAAAGGCAGCAGTTAAACTGGAACCTGACTTCCTTTTCCATTGCTACCACCTGTGCATACAGCTTAAAAATGTTGTATTCAATAGCACACAGACAGAGCAAACTCTCAGCCGATCTGAGGAGGTGGTGTTTGTATAAATCTAGGAGGACAAGTCCCTGTTGATCCCACCACACCCACCGGTTTCCTCTCTGAAGGGCCTGGAAGGTAAATAACAGCAGGACAGAGATCATTCTGACTGCAGCGCTCCTTGACCACAAATGCAAACACACACATTCACACACAGACATGCACACACACACACACGTATGAGAGCCCTGCAGGTTGCACAGCTTGCACCCGCTCTGTCTCCCATCCTCTGACATTCTCATCACCTTCCCCCGCACAATCTGACTTCCTCCATTTCACAAGCCGTGTAAACAAACACACCAAACACTAACATTGCATAACCCAACTGGTGACCTCAGCCAAATGACGGCTTTTTAGACACACATGAACACATGCCTGCGTGCACACACACACGCACACACACTTGTCACACTTGTCCACAACGAGAGAGAAAAAAAACTATGTAAGTGCTCCCAAAGCTCTGATTCACGCATCCGCAAATTTGCTTATCATTCAATATATCTGTCACTGAATTTTTTTTCACCCTCTTCGCCCACATTCCCTTCTTCTCCTTCACTTTCTTGGCCAATTAACAGGTCCCTCCATCTGTTAGCCAGCTGGTGGAAGAGGAGGATGATGGAAGGTTGGAGTAGGAATGGAGGGGGGGGCGGTTTGTTACTCTCAACAGCCTAACTTTCTCCCAGTGACTGTAATGACTCTTCTGTGGGTCTCATTAGGGCCTGACCCAGCGCTGGGTTCACCTCCCTGTATGATGTCACATCCAGGCCACAGACATCGCAGTGTTGAACGCAGAGCACAAAAAAAAAGACATAACGTTGATTGGTGTTGCAATATTACTTCTGCTTTACCAGACAAAATTGGCCGACTACTGCGTGCTCCGAGAAATCATGAGGAAAACACGTGAACAAATAGTTTGGTTTCTAAAATCTTGACGGGCAGCGAGCCATCCAAAAATGAGGGCAGCACGCACAGAACTTGGTTAATGATCATGTGACTTGAAATGGCTCTAATACGACCATAGGATCTGATTAGGCTCTTCTCCGACACCAAAGAAAGCAACGGTCTCCAGCTGAATGGACGCCATTGAGCAAACCCTGTGTGTCAAAATGTCACTCATCAGTCTTTTCTTCCTCCTCCTCCTCCTCCTCGCTCACACTCCTCTCCGCCTCTACCTCTCTTCTGACAGACGGGTTCAGGGCAGGTCTGAGGGTCGAGGACATGTAACCTGACCCTGCCCAGCGCTCACTCACTCTCTCTAATGATCTTGGCGTCACTCCCATTCCCAATGTTGGTTTAACCCCATGTTAATGTGCCCATTCAGCACTTCTGAAACAAAGTTTTGTTTCACTAGGTCTAATGTACACCTAGCCTCTGTCACCTCGGCTGTCCACTGTGGCTTTAAGTAGCACTATCTTAAATGAGAAAGAGCACACTTGTGCGTCTGTGATCATTTATGTTATTGCGTTTCACTGTGGGCGAGACGTGTATGTACACAACCGTGCTGATAACCTCGCAACCCTGTGAGACGTTGCAAAATTTCAGTGCTGTTGGTTATTTGAACTTCTAGTTTTATTTAACAACAATAGGTGCTAAAAATTCTATCAACATCTCTTTTGCAAAAATAATTCCTACTTTAAGGCTTTACATCAAGTAAAATGTCCATCTACACAAATCAGTTATATTCTTTACCTCTGACGGTTGTGATACTCACTGCTGCTGTGAAGATCAAATCAACAACCACTGCAAGCTGAAAAGAAAAAAGTGTTTTTATGTTTGCAGAAGAGTTAGGCGCATAAAGATCAACTGCTCCAGCTCACATTTTTTGCAACTGGATTTTAACTCTAAGTGGGTTATAAAATTGTCAAATGAGCACTCAAAAACATGAATGAGTTTGCAAGAATTCACAAAACTCAAAGACACCATAAACTGAAAACTCCCTTTGGCAACATGAATCTTGTGTAAATCAGACTCTATATCTATCAGACCGGACTGATGTCTGGAGCACTGATGGTTGCTCTTTTATCTAAGTATGCTACAAGAAGCAGTTCCAGACCTGTACTGCCATGGAAACTTTCTTGACCTTTCACCCCTGGCCATGCTACACCTGTCAGCAAGTCACAACTGCACCGTGCACTCCCCTCCACCCACCAATTTCATCCCCATTTTAACCTCACTCTTGAACAAGCTCCAGAGACACGTAAACTCCTTCACTTGCTTCATCTACCCACCCCCACTGAGGAATGAAAATTATTAACACTAGAGTCATGCTCATCAACACAAAAAGAGGTAGTACTTTAAAGTAATGTTGGTGTCTTTGGTAATTCATGTATGAGCATCTACTTTTGCAGTGGAAGGAGAAATCCGATCGGTTCCCACTGCTGTCAGTTGTCTTAGTGAAACATGCACACTATACTCTGTCCCTCCTGTGCTCGACTCCCAACAAATACACACTTTCTCTCCTGGACTACCCACCTTATCATGGAGGAGGGAACTCTGTGGCCTTGTGACCCTGGGAGCAATGATGTCTGGATAATTTAGCATCTGGCAGGGTCTCCAATAGCAAATTGGTCCCAGGCATGAGGCCAGACAACAAGCAAATGACTAACACCTACTGTATGACAAAGGGAAACATGGAGCATGTTACTTTGTAGGTTTAAGAAACTTTCACCTGTTTGGATGTTAACAATTTGTAATTGCAGAATAATAAAAGGTAGAGGACATAATGATGACACAAATAAAATCTATATCTACATCTTGTCCTTGTGAAAGCAATGTAGGTAAAAGGTAAGGCAAAAGGTAATATGTGGTGGGACAGAGCAGCAGATCAACCACGGAAAATCTGTTTCAGCACTCTCTCTCCTATTACAGCATATTGGTATTAACTTCAGATATACTGAGGTTGCCCTCTGCAGTAAGCCAAGGACTATTTCTTGGATGCAATTTTTGGAGATGCACTTCATTTCCCTTTGAAAATATGCTGCTGTTCTGTGAATCCCCCTGTGTTTCTCAAGAGAAAAGCAGAAGTACTTGCTGTGGAGACAAACAAACCCAGATGATTTCTTTAGTCCAGGCTTTGAAGTTTTATGGTACTGCAGCTCTACGGAGCCTCAGAGGGCAAGGCTTGGACGCGCCTGAGTTGCATTACACAACTATAGTACAGACTGCCATTTCATATCACTCTACCACATGCTTTGGACACACATGCACATGGCCAGTAAGTTCAATAGTATCTAAAAACATGTTTTCATTCCCTAAGTCAAAAGGAGAAAGCAATTGGTGACAGCATGGGCCATTCACATTATATTGACCTCATCTCAACAAACGTCTCCCCCCGATCCCCACACACAACTTTCGATGCCCGTCTCCAGCTTCCTATTCAGACTGTGTTGGGTGAAAGCCCTAAGTCTTCCCTCATTCAATAAGATGCCTGTCCATTCTAGCTGAGGTTTCCATGTCTCTCCAAACACAGAGAGGCTAGGTCAGAAGAAAAGTCCACCAGAGAGAAATCCCATCTGTGTCCTCATCCATTCTGCGGGTCTGGACATGAGCAAACAGCCTGCTTTCACCACCCCTGGCAACCCTTTTCACTTCGCCCGCATTGGCAAACCATTTGAGTCTGCGTGCACGCACACACACACACACACACAGAATCAGGACTGAATCTTGACGGCAGACCCCTACACCCCTCTCATGAATTGAGAGAGATAAACGTTTTAGGAGTCGCACACAGAGCGGCACTTCCTGGCTCTTTGTGACGCTGGTAGCAAAGCCGTCTGAGAAACCTGGAGGTTCTGACAGAAGGAAACCCCATTTTCTGAACAGCTGAAGAGATCAACAGCAGTCTGAAAAACACTGTTTAAATGGCAAGCCTTCAACTGTGGCGCAATGAGGATATAGTTGATGTTTGCATATGGTAATCATTGTCTAGACTGGCTTATTTTAAAAAAGGTTAGAAACTCTTTAATGTGGCATATTAAAACATCATATTTCTACAGATAAACATTAAGGCCTAAAGTAAGGCCTAAGTATGGTCTAAAAACAACATGTTTTTATCCTCAATATTCCTCTTGTAGCTTTCAATTTTTAAAAGAGCTTTGAAAATGCTGCCAAGCTATTGTTTAGTCTAAAGTCCACTTCATTATCTTGAAACCTAAATATATTTTCAAATATTGAATTTTGACCAGGTCAAAATTTAATGGAACAGGTGCATAATTTGCCAGTGGTCATTACTCCTTATGGCTGTTTCTGAATGCAAGGGGCTGCCCTCCTTCTCAGTTCAAAGCATCATTCCTCTTTCAATTACACGTCACACAGACACAGAGCAATGCGATGGGAAAGTTCAGTCCTCAATTGGGGAGTTTGCTTGGACAGATTGGACAAATATTTCTTTTGTGTGGTCGTCTCCTCGCCTCTGTTCGGCCCTGACAGCCACAGAAGAGGGAGTGAACAATCCAAACTGCACTACATTATGGGCTGGGTGGCTGTTCTATACAAGACACATGGCTGTCTCACCAGCTGCCTGTCTGTTTACACTTCACCACTACCCTTAGGTATCAATTAGGTTTATGGGGGAAAAGGAGGCTAATAGTATAGCACAAGCAGAAGTCACATTTCTAACTATACTACATTTTTCACGTAAAGAAGGGTTTTCGCCGCCCAAGAGAATAGCATGTCTAGATAAACTGCAGAAATGACGGCAAGGTGTTGACAAATGTACAATAACCAATTTTAACACAGTGCTGCACTTGGGTTGAGAGTATGTTTTTATGTTATTTAAAGGACATATAAATTCAAAGCATCTATTTTAGTTCCAATGATTATTGTTTTTGATGTCATCTGGGAACACACTCGGGTTTGAATGGTAAGTTAAAAGTTCCCATCCCTAAGACAAACCGCTCTATCGTCTTTTTCATTCCAAGCAAAACTCCAGACACAGTGAGACAACTTCAGATGTCTTTTGCACCATATGGGGCCATCTAGAGAGTCGAAGGCTCTGTAATAGCACACCAACTGCAAGGACAAACAGCAGCCCGGACCACATGTTGCTGTAAATCAAACCCTGACTGCTCTTCTGTGGCAACGTCTGACATCCAGCACTAAAAGGGCAGGTGAGACCATTATGATCACTTCATAGTCCCGCTTCACAACCTGCTCAGCGAAGCAAAGACAGACAGAGGTGGTAAAAATGACCAGCTAGGAAAAGAAAATTGTAGAATATGAATCCTTTATTTATAAGTGGAAAATAGGACTAGCGGGGTATTTAAATATTTACACGTTGGAGTAGCAAAATACAATTCCAGTCTTCTGTTGACTATCCTAACTGAGGGACTACAAGAATAGCAACCAAGCTGAAATGCTTTTTATTTGCCGAGTATCTTCACAACCATCAAAGAAACTTGGATCAAATATACCAAATAAAGCATCTTTCCCATAAATTGTTTTTTCTCAGCCTACAATGCCTGGCTATAATTAAAGGCAGCAAACTGTAAAAGTGCTTTAGTAAATACTAATAGTACTACCTGAAGTAAAGCTCCCCATCTTAAAGATAAAATCCCAAAAGTTGTCATGTACATAAATGTCTGTTAAGTCACTATCTATCACCAAATGAGGTGATATATTGGTGATAAAGCCTATGATCCACTGATAAAAGCCATTACATTTGGGGTTAAGGTTAGGGTTACAATCCGGTGCTACAATCAGTGCCGACTTTCCCAGACAAATCATAAGCAATGCACCCTTAGGCTTTTCACAAGGATTTTAACAAGGCTTTTAAACACAACAGACTCATTCATCAACTCACCTGCATGTAAAGAAAGATCATGTTTCCCCCCCCCCCTCCCCCCCCATCTCTGCTAGCGTTGCAGCAAGTAAAGGGTCACTGTAGCCGAACTTGAACAAACAAAGATATGGCTGATGACTCCAGATGATGACTTTAAAACTTGAAACTGAAATTAGGTCCAAAAAACCATCTATGATTACTGATTATGGGTGACTGTGCAAGGTGCTGCGTACAGCAACAAAATGAAAAACTGAGATTATGACTAACTTTATTTGACACTTGGCAGGAATTAGGACTGCAACTTATTATTTCTATTAGTTTTATTACTTCTTATTTCCATTATTGATTAATCAGGCAATTATTTTCTTTATAATTTCATCTATAAAACGTCTAATCTTATTTACATTCACATTTGAGCATTTTGAGCCACTGACTTCTTTGAGTGTCAGATCAGTGGCTCTGTTTAATAATAATTAACAACAGAAATTAGAAGGCTTTAGTCTTAGGAGATGGCCTCTTGAGCTTCACATCTGCTCTTGGTATTTTGTTACATGATTCTACCCTTCAATCAAAAAAATAAACAAGAGGACAAAGATAACTTGTATTCAATCCTATCAAAGTTGTGTGTTTAAGTGAACAATGAGTTATCATTACAGAATATTTCAGGCATGTCATTAGAAACACTGCAGGGGGAGACTTAGCTAGCCTCCTTCAGCAACATCATCTGTGCCCTCTTGTGGAGGGCTGCCACAGTTCAACCTCCTCACACTTTTTCACTCCCTCTATCTCCCTCTTTGTTCTGAGGCAAAAAGACCACAGCTGCTGGCAGGCTAGATATTTCAATAGTCATTCTAACCCTCTCCTCTTCTCTCAAGTTGCTCTTCTTTCTTTTCTCCCTCAAAACAGTTGACAAGTGCCAAGCACTTCTCAGCTTTATGGAAATATATCAGAGAGACTACTATCAGCCCCAAACTCCTCATTGTTTGGCCTACACTTGAAAGACTCTTAAACTTCGGCATGCTAAGTCCAACAATGAGCTAAACTGTCACTGACATCATGGAGGAACACCGACATTGCTCAGTTATCAATGATTTCTTTTAATTCATTCAGTGGTCCCTCTTTGGAACGAGCCAAGATGTGGCATTAATATAAAAAACAATTTAAAGGGGGATTTCACAAGCAGATTCTGCCCCACCGAGATGATGCAAGAGACTGATGATTCAGAGATCTCGCAATGGGAACTTTTAGAAAGAAGAAAGAGAACAGAGCAGTCGGTAAACAGAAGTCACCGGCTGTAATCTTGAAATAATTTTCTTGTACTAAAGACTTGGCTCATACTCTATTCCAGGACTGAATAATATGATAACTGCCTCTTTCAGGTCATTAATGTAAACTCAAGAGGTCTTCAATGAATATATCATTATAGACCGTTGGCTAAGAGAGCTGTAGATGATAAAGTCAGTAGACCTCTCCATAAAACTTACATTATAGGACTTCAAGAGGGATGCCTTTGAAGAAAAGTGGATATGCTCTATATAAAAACTCATAACCAATGTTACATACATTCTATATGGTAGTGATGGTGTCTCTCCCCTCAGCACAAAGTTGCTTAGGATACAAAAAAGTTGGTTTCCCTCTTATCCAATAAACCCATTTTATTTTCATGTTCGCTCTTGCGCCGACACCAATGAGATCATGTACTATTAAGTCTGCCTGCATGTCTACCCTACAGAACTTATTCTATAGACTCACACTTGTGGGTTACAAGATTTTACAAGATTAAACCATTTTTTTCAACCACTTCTCTAGATCCTTGTGGTGCCTACTTAACAGCAGACAAAACACATTGTGGCTGAAGAAAATGATACAATACCGACATTTGAGGTAGCCTACTTGCTGTGGAACCTTCTGAGACAACATTTTCTTTTCAGTCTAATCTATTCCCGTGGTTCAAATGGCCTGCTGAGGTTTCAGGGGTACTCAATTTGGATAAACACTACATTTACAACCTTTTGATTGAAATGGCCCTAAATAAAAAAGGAGGTTAAAGCTGTCCTTAGGGTGGATATGGTGAGAAAACAATCTGGGACAGCTGGTTTAAACATCCCATAATTCTTTGTTCAAAATCATAAAACTGAAACCCAGAAAATGGAAAGCACTTTGTCCAGCCAGAGCAAAAACCCTTATGACTCACAGACAGGATTTCATCCTAGCTCTGCCGTGAAAAGTGCAAGGAATTCATCTTCCTTGTATATTGATACTCTCAACGTCTCCCACAACTCATGACAAACTCCGTCACAACAACAAATGTGACTTGTTAATGTTCCGGTCGGTCCATCATGCTTCGGTTCAACTGAGCTGAAGCTAATGCATCATGACCCCTGAATAATTCCATTTCGCATTGCGATGCTGGGAAATTGAGATCAGACTTTTGGCAGCAGTGGTCTTTGATGAGGGGAAACAGCGTCATCGTGGTGATTGGGAAGGAAGAGAAGCAAACACTTCCAATGTTACTCACACTGCGACAATTAATCTGTCCTTTGCCATTTCTCATACTATGACCTACAAGCCAGTGGCCCTTAACCATCATCGGCTAATGCTGTTGACAAGTATGTGCAAAAAGAAGGGCAATAAGAGGCCACTCATACATGACTTGCCAACTAAAGAACATGATACACAAGAGGAGAGATCAGAGGAAAAGAGAGAAAAGAGAGAAGCAGCAGGTGTGAAGCAGCTTAAAGCTGTCAAACTTCTCCTGGCACTAGTACAGACACTCTCTGGGCTCCAGTGGTCAGAGAACCATTTGAGGCTATTGAACGGTGCCGATCATGCAGCTCCTCCCCTCCCGACTGGCCAGTAACAGCATCATCACTCAATCCTACTCCACCCTTTTCCTACATGCTGTCCCTGATGAAGTAACATGGACGCTACAAAAGACCCTTTGTTGCCAAATCAAATGATTCAATATTATTTCTACCGCTTACCCAGAATTGTATTAGGAGGTTAACAGCAATGGGTTATCTGGAACCTGCGAGGGTGATTGTTTAAGTGCTTAAAAATTCATGACAGCAAGAAGGAGCTAAGGGAAACAGAATTTAATCATTAAAAGTTTCAAATATGTAAATTAATGTTTATAAATGCACAGGCAGTGGGCCATGGTTTCTATGGTGGTAGTGTGGTTTTATAGAGGACAGACATAATCAAGCCACAACTGTGTCCAAAGTGATTAGCAAATGTTTAAAGAGAATCAATTCTCATTAAACACACAAGGGCATGGCATATAATCACTTAAAGTAATCTGGCAAGCCAGGCCGAACAACTTATCATTTCATCCCTAAAATCTCACCATCTAACATCCCACAAATATTTATCGCCTCTCTTCAACAAAGGATGACAGTGACATGACAATGCTTTTACTGGAATGTGAATCCAATTAGCATCTGGTGGGAGGACTGATGTTGGTTTAGTGAGCTCTGATCATGTTTGATTGGTCATGGCGAATCACACAGATGAATAAAACACATGGAGCATCTGGATTAAGATAACTATCACAAGAGAAATAAGCTATGAAGATGTCTTCTGCTTGATACTTGGCATGACGACAAAAAGTTACACATACACAGGGCAAATAAGGATACATCTATAAAAGGTGAGTCAAGGTATTGAGGCTCCACAGATACAGCTAATCTAGCCATCTACCAGCAGCCTTCTGGCACAAGGCTTTGATAAATTGGTGAAAGCGCAAAAAGTGTGCTGGCAGCCAATTAGAATAAAGCTGCATGAGATCGTATAATAAATCACAGCTTGAGTAAAAAGCCATGTGCAGACTCAATAAATTCACTGCAACTTTATATGTTAATGAAAACATAAAAGAGCAGAGATCCGGGAGGGATTGCTGGCTCTTTCTGGAGCACAGGATAGTGAAACCATCAGCTCTGATGGTGAAACAAAGTCCAAGTACAACTGTAGCAGTGGAGGATTTCCACATTATCCTGAGGGAGCTTGTGTGGGATGTTGGAGTCAAAGCAGTTTGACAAAAGGTATACATATGATCGGGTTAACAGCGCTGTTATGTCCCTGCCACAGTATTTTGTTTCAGTCCACTCCAGACAGGAATAAAACACATCCACACGAGCAAACGCAAACATTTCCAAAGACACGGTGCACCACCAGACCAAGATTAGATCCTTGCATTTGAAACAATAATAAGACTAATGTGAGCACGAAGATTCCCTGGACCCAGAGACCAGCACTGAGTCTGGATGAGTCATCTGACCCAGGTCTAAGCCTCACCCACCACAAGGCCTGCCAGTGTGTATCACACATACAGCCCTGCCTTTGAAAAGATCCCCATGCGTCTGGAATACTGACCGCATCACAGTCAGGGAGAAGAACCATGAATTAGTCTGTGAGAGAGAGAGAGAGGAGGGAGATACAGACTACTGTTCTCACAACTGAACCTTAGAGTTAAGGAGTGCTCTAGAGACTCCCAGTCCTTCTGAGACTTTTACATAGATTTGACAGAGACGCCTCACAATCAGTCAGAGATCGCAACAGGATTTCTGTTTATCCATCCACTGTGCAATCCGCCTGGATTTGCTGAACAACTCTTTGGAACAACATTAAATGCATGATGTTCCAGAGGATCAGACAAGCATTTACTAATCCCAGCAGTCAATCTTTTTCTTTCTAAACACAACACACCAAAGGGGATGAGCCATTTCCATGTCATCTATCATAAAAACTGAGATTGACACTGTGATCTTTATGGAAAAAGCACTAAATAAACTAATGCCTGTAACTCTATATCATGTGTAGTTGTTAAGGGAAGGCCAATAAACTGCCCCGGCAAACAGCTGAAAATGTTAGGAAAGCTCTTCAGCTAGACAAAAAAAAAAAACATAACACTTGTTTAATACAGACAGTATGTCCTTCAGCACTTCACAAGTCCTGCCAAACCTAACAGCCTCAACTATCCACACAACAATGATGGATATTTTCTGGTTTACAATGTTGGGGCGAGGATGGTCAAAGACTATTTTCATTCTGCTGCCTGAGGTTTAAACCGTTCATACTGTAATGTGCAATGGATTTAAGATGTGTTCCCGCTACTTTAAACATAATCTCACATGCTGCATCTAATCTCACATTTACACTGGACTGTCACTGTGCATTCACAGCACGTTATGAGGACGGCTTCATTTGCGATGCGTTATTACAGCAAAAAACCATAGTGCAGCATAGAAGTCTGTGTAAGCTAATTAAACAGCTTCAGACTCCTGTGAATAAGTCCCTGTTGCGCTTTTATGATTTTAGCAATACAAGCCAAACCCAAACCCTTCGAACAGCATGAGCAAAGATTTTATGTCACTTGTTGAAAGTAATAAATAAACATTTAAAACAGCAAGGCAACCAACAAACATCACAACACAGCTAACAGTTAGCTTACCTTCAAGGTGTCCTTCATCTTGGAACTTGAACGTAGCAAAAAAAAGAATTTGGGACTTTACACGCTAACATGAGTTTCCGGGCTAACTGAGTGAATTAAACTACAAGCCACACTTTAGAAACAAACGTCGGGTTATCAAGCAACGCTTACTGCTGTTCATGTGGACATTTCCAGGAAATTTCCAAAGCCCTGGAGCGAAAATATCTCCATTGACGCCGCGATAAAGGTGTTTCATGCGCTCCAAGATGGCGGCCGGAAGTGATATCTATAGACGAAGATGGCAGCCGGATGTGTAATATGTTTGACCTGTGTGGGGCAGCACTAATATGCTCTCACTGCTATGAGCCTGTCATCACTTTAAGAAGAAGAAAAGGGGGACGAGGATGTGATTTAATAGTTATTATAAGGCATATTTCACAAGCAAGGAGATTTCCTGCTGCCACTTTGGGTTTAGGAAACAGAGTTGCAACTTCAGACACTTGTTAGATTTATTGCACAGGAGATGGAATATTTTTCATTCCGGCTTGGATGGCCTTTGACAAATCTGGAAATGTCTTCAAAACAGATTTGTGCAGCAACCTATAGTTCTTGCTGCAGAAGTAAAAAAAAAATTAAAAATAAAAAATAATAAAAAGAAAAAAGGAAAGGGAGGAGAAAAAGGAAAAGGAGGGTGAGGAGGAGTGATGCCAGGCATGCAGGTACTGTTAGTTTTATGTATCATAATTCAACATGACTGACAGCTGGAACACTTTTAAGGCTCTGACAAACTACAAGACTGTGTGTAAATACACAATTCTGCCCACTTTTCCACAGGAGAGCTCTCAAAACAGTGTTGTGTTGGCTGTGCAGGGATTTCAGGGGGCTGCAGTCAAATTTGCAGGTCATGTTACTATGTTACTCCCCTCAGAAAGACAATATATTGTTAAATAAAACAGCTAAGAAAACTAACCATGCTCAGATATTCAGAAATTATTATTATTAGTTATTCCATTCCATCATTCACAGTTTCCACCGCTTGTTCTAATACACACATTATGGCATAATTTGACCTTGTGTCAATGAAGAAATTGTAAATTATTATTGCATTAGCTAACAAAAACTACAAATCCCACCCATCTTTAACATCCAACATTTATAGCCATGTATAGGGTTGAAATCAACAGCCTTTTCTTTTCTTTGATGTTTCTTATAAATCATCCACTCCCTCTGAATGCTATGAGGTTGTTAAAATACATGCTTAAGATTGGAATTATACAACACTCATTGTTCCAGCTGAGCAGAACAGTTTGATGCTGGCTGTGAACATGAACAAGTCTGTGCTGACAACAAGATATGAACCCAAGACCTGCACTGTAAACAATGACACGGGTCAGACTTATAATGTTTATTTTTACTTTTACTGCATCTATGAATGTTTATTACTACACAGTTTGTGTAAAAAAAAATCAAGTGAGCAGGAGAAAAAACTTCCACTGTGGCTTCAAATAACAGTACAGAGTAACAACACTTCATGCTGATGACAGACTTGAAGAAGTTAACAGCTAAAGATTTCATTAGCTCTGCAAGAACAGGCCGTTCACTTGAATGAACACGGAGAACAAAATCCAGATTGCTGATTATGTTTTGAATTACCGTGAAAAGCAGCCACACAAATCTCTCTGCTTGGTTCTGCAGGAGTGCTCACAACAAAGGTTCTAACATGGAGCTTCTCCCCAGTATAGTGGTCATTTAACCCAAAGAACTAGCTATTTATTCCCACTTCCCTGACTGTAAGAGAAAGCAATGTATGGACAGAAGAATGCCTGGACAACTTGGCTTTTTCATTTCAAGCTGCCAATGATACAGACTTTATACGCCTTCAAAGCATACTTCCCTCCACCATAGATTTATTTGTGCTGTACGTCAGCATAAATCCCAGTCTTTTGAGGAGTAAATTAAGACTTGGGTCAGTCTGCTGACCATAGATGGTGGTCCGGATCTCCCAGTAAGTACAGTGATGTCTGCCGCTATTCCTGGGTGGCCCCTGCAGTTGCTTTGAATTGGCCTGGTGTATGAAGCCTGCATAGTAAACACGCTTGTAGAGGTATTAGAGGTTTCATACCCCAGAGATGGTAATAATGTTATGAAACCTGAACTCTCTGATTCTCAATAACATGACACATGTAATTGAGCCAAATGACCGAAGAACAATCACTGGCATCTTTGGAATAATCATTAAGAAATCATATGGTTATAATCTGAAATATGATATCAGACAAGTTATGGCCAGAAGAGGTATCAGCAATGGCCCTGTCATTTTATCTTTATAAGCTGTGACATACTGAGACGTTCACAGATACACAGAGGGAGGAAATGCATTGGAGCGCTGTCTTTGTGTGACATCTGTGGCAGTAATTTAAGTCTTCATGTCACAAACTGTCTTGCCTTATTCCAGAACTCCTCATGCCTTGATATTTTGCTGACATAACAAATGAGAGACTGGAGGAGACATGTGAACTCAGAGAAAATATTGATAGTACAAACAGAGTTAGCGCACTGGTGATCTGTGGAACAAGAACTGATGGCAATCGCACTCCGCACCAACAAAGTGAAAATGGAATATGAAATGTGAAAATTATAATTTCCCCTTTTTCTGTCAGGAAAATATTGTGTATGCAGATATAAAGATTACATCAAGGCACCACTGTGACTTGATTATGCGATATCCTCAGATTCTTCCACAGATCTCTCAAAACCACATCCCTTTCAAATGAGCACATGATGTGCTGAAATATATGGGACCTTAATCCACACACATTGTTTTACAGGATATGGTTTAAAGTGATTAGTCTTCTCACACATCCTTTTACAGGAATCACCCTCTGTGAAATGCAGTTTGTAGACCACATCCCACGAGACAGACTGAAAAGTTGGCATTGCGGGCTATAGAATACCACAAAACTCAGTAAGGGTTCGAATGGAGGGATTAGGGATCAGGCTGGAGGGTGTGTCCATGGTGTGTGCGTCTCTAGAGCTGACGTCGCCCGTGCAACACTCAGACAACCACAGTTTAACCAACACGTGCCCAGGCAAACACAGAGGAGAAATGAAGTCATGGTCGGAGCAGATTTCTGTGTCTCTGTCAGCACCACATCATCATTTATCTCGGAAAGACTGGATTTAACTGAGATTGTGTTATGGTAGTTAAATAACAACTTCAGCGTTGTTGTTTTTTTATGACACCATTTAAATTTTGATGTCACTGCTCTTTAGGTGTTTGACAGATCTAAATACAAATCGACGCAATAGGGTCAAAAACAAAATGGGGACATGTGGACCAAATCATTTTAATTAATACAACAGCATTCCTTGTATTTCCTCCACAACTTGCGTATTTGCTATTTTAAAAACACTACATCTTTTAACAGTGCATATCACTAAATGCTTTCTTAACATGGATGTGCTGCCCTCACGAAGTGAATATGCACTAGACCTAGAAAAAGAGTCTGTCAACAACAAAATGCATCCGTTTCTGGGCTCCATGTGGAAGTTCAATACAATAGCATGCTATAGAGCAAACAAAAATAAATGTTATATTCCATACTCTTTAGTTATATTTTCACATTTTATCATACACTTACAATACAATGTCTATGAAATATCTGTGAAAAAGTATACAATCTTTTTTTTCTTCATTCATATGAATTATAAAAATAATTGTGTCTGTACACATATTCAAAATGTCCAGTGGTTTGCATAATAGTTTGATTGGATCAATGTCTCTGGTCTTCATCACTATAGGCCTGTGAAAAATGAAAGACAAAAACATCAGTCTCCTAGAAACCAAAATCAGACACATTTAACCGCTAATAAGAATAATAACTGGGGCAATTACCATGAAACAGCCATTTAATATTTGAACATGTCATAGACAAACATGAGGTGGAAAATGAGGGCTGGTGTGGCCCAGAGTAGGTTCCAGCGACCATATTTTACAATAAGTTGTGGGAGAGCAGTGATTTGGGTGACTTAAGTAGCAAGCTTTGAGTTTGGTTGCCGTAGCAATGATCTGGCCCCTCTGATAGCCAAGCAGCAGCAGACTACTCTTAGATCTCCCTCCAGACTGGCACAGCGACACTGGGAACTGTGGGCACCTCCAGAGCCACAAGAAGGAGGACCGCAGACAACCTCAGACCAGACAGACTTTCTCCTTCTCTCAAATGTTGATGCTGAGAGTTGACGCTGTCTGCTGCGTGTAAACTCAGAACCCAAGTGACTTAATGGAACTGGGCAACAGCGTTCCTGTCTCCACACATGGCTAGCCTCCACCAATCACATTTCAGAGCTGCTGTGCCCTCCGTTTAGCCTGTAACTGTAATTGAATGGACCATAAATGAAGGTGGAGGCTTCTGCAGTAAGTCGCCCATTGGTAGTTATTTGGGTTACATGTTGTGGCTCTACAAATGAGGTCATTGACAGACATTGAGGCTCTCTAAACTTAAGGCTGTTGCTTACAATAGCAAAATTGGTTTCTGGTGGCCCAAATGATGCAACACATTCTGAGACAAGTTTTTCTCTCTGGGTTTTAGACTGTGAGGCCTTGAAATGTTCAGATTCTCACCTGAAAAGACAGATCTCTTATTGGCATCTCGTGCACCACCTGTGAAAAAATGAAGACAGAAAATGTTCCAATAGAGCAGCATGATGATTCTTGAGGAATAGTTGACATTTTGGAAAATATGCTTATCACAGTCTAGCAAAAAGTTTGAGCATGAACTCTCACATTGTATCTTTCCGTTAAATATGAATATTAATGTTTCCCTGTGTTTCTAATCTTTATGCTAGGCTAAGCCAGCTGGCTGTAGCTTATTATTTGCACACAGGAGTTCTATCAATCTAATATAACTCTCAGCAAGACAGTGTATAATCATAGCAGCAAGTTTATCTTTACAAAGTATGTTGGACACAGTTTGATTTTCATCATTTGAAACTGAAGCTAATTCAAAACATTACTTTTTGTCTTCATTAATGTGTCGAGTGGGATGGCCACAGCCATTAGGAACCAAACGGGTTAGGAGTGAGAAAAGGGACAGACTGCTTTCATCTCCTTGTGGTATGTGTGGTTGTCCCATTGTGGAAGTTTATAGAATAACAGGAAATAGCTATGCATTTTTTCCCCATTATTTAGCTCTTACCGTGCACTTGGTGCCAGCTCAGACACATGAGCTGAGATACCGGGAAGAGTGTGTCACTGTACTAATGAAGTGAGCCCCTTATTCATGAACACATGCTCACTTTATGTACAAACATGTTCACACTTGTGTCTGGAAAACTTCTAAGTAACTAGGCAGTAGAAGATTTATCATATTGTTCTGTGGATTATGATTTTTAAAAACGTGTAAGACAGTGGTATAAATGGTGGTGTTTAGTTACCAGTATGAAATTCAACTGCATTATTTCATAGGTCAAAAAAGACAGAAGTTCGGATTAAGAGTGCAAAAATGTCCTCTGAAAACAATTTTAATGTTTTACCCTGACTAATACAATCACTCACGTGTTTAATACACACACTTACACATGCACACGCACAAAGACATACAAACCAGATTTCAGCAAACAGTCCTGTGGGCCCTCTCTCACGCCAGAGAGTGCTTTGTCACGTCTTGTGGCTGTTGGGTCTCTTTTTCTCTGTCAGCCTCTCTCTCCCTGTGTCTGAGGAGCCTCTAATTCAATGTGCTGCTCATATCCTTTCTCAACATGCCACTACCATTGCCAAGGCTTAGAGTAGGCCCCCAGGGGCTATTAGGAAATTTTATCCATTTATTTTGCAAGATACACATTTGGCAAAACAACGACCCTCTAGAAGAACTTGTCAGGAGGGTTATATTTCCATGTGCCAACCATTTGCCTGCTTGATCTTTTGTTTGACTGGAATTCTCGTGTCACAACATCAATGAAAGCTGCCTTTTTGAGTCCCACATGCACTTGATTTTCAGTTTGAGTAGCTGATGCTGATGCTTTGTTTACTGAGAAAACAAGGCTAAGTTAATTTGAGAACATTTCTGAACTCATGACAGATATAATTTTTTGACTCAATCATAAATTAACTTCAGAGTTGACAGTTTTGCACCAATAGTGGTGAAATCTAAAAATGGCAGTGCCACTCAAACAAATGCAAGTAAGACCACCATTAAATTTGGGTAATAGGGCCCAAAAGGTATCTTAAAAACTAATGGGTAGATTCCCATAGACTTAAGTGTGGACGTCTATTGTTCCAATAGGATGCAATGTTATGTTTTTTGGTGACTTTGTTTTACTTGGGCAAAAGTTATATTTGAATTACAACTTGTACAATAAGGGAGTGGACTGTCACCCACTGAGCACATTCATGTTACCCAGAGGATGAACATTGTGGACTGTGTTTCAATTTTGCAGATCATATCTCATAAAAATCTAGTAATTGTAATATTTTCATTAAATTTTCTGAGCACATCCCTGCTCCCTAACCCTAAAACACAGACTGGTTTTCATGACCCCATGGTTTCTCTTTAAATGCTATCATCAGGACAAATGTCGCACTTTAATTCCCTCTATTGGTAGGATTAAGAATAGCAAAATCCTCAGCTTGTCATTTGTTCTGTCCAGCATCTTTGTACCCCACATAGCTGGCATTAAAACTACCTGTTCTGCTTCAACATGTAAGGTTTACATAAGTTTGTTTTCATTTACTTCAACTATATTATAATTAGTTACAAACATCTCAGAGGATCAGAGAAGTTTAACCATATGTCAACCAATGCTATGAGAGCATAAAAGTGACAGATTGTTAGTGGACCTCAGTGAATTGAGAACTACAAGACTGACAATCAGACCCTACTGCCACATACATTCATGTGATTTACGGACCAGAACATTCAAGGAGGTCTGATCTAATTCTGTCATGTTCAAAGCCAGAGTACTATGCTGCACTGTATTCCAGCCAGACCACTACTATGACTGGATTTACGACTTTCAGGCAAGAAATGTTCATGTCTATTGACTGGATCTCGATAGAGATACACTGCATCTCTTACACAATGCCAGGAAAGAAAATTTTTACATGACAACGTTTCCCCTGTGACACTCCCGAAGATTTCACCCAACTGTGAGATGTGGAAATTTTCATGTGTCAGCCCTTACACTCCATCTGAACATTTTACAAGGAATACTTGCACATTAATCTTCAGTTTTTAATAGATCTATAGCCACTTTAATGCATTAGGTACTCACTGCAGTAAAGTGACTTTACAGTAATGAAATGAGGAAAAAATGTGGGAAGGTAAAAAC